>OX493385.1:35145577-37545577 GCA_950371165.1 Lacanobia oleracea
TGTACGTCCTTAGCTGTACGCACCATTTTATTATTGTGTTTCCAAAACGTTTTTGCATTTGGGTGGGATTTCCACCATGTACTGGTGGCGCATCTCCGTACTTGTTGTAGTTCGATAGTGGAATGGGCTTGACAAAATTTAATTATGCAAATTCCGTCACACACTCCCCAAAATGCAACCGAAATATACATTGAATGCAGCTGAGAATCAGAGCCTGATAGGGTAAGTCATTTAAAGTTCTTTGATATGCCAATCCTCGCCTGGACGTTTATTTAATCGCACAAACTGGCAAGTGATCATGTCGTGTTTGACGATGTGACTTCTTAGTTGTGTCGTGCTGCACATATGAAGAGTAATTGAATGGAAGGTGGACAAAAGACCGTAAAAGTATATTGAATTTTTATTCGTTTTATTATTTCTTAGCTTAGCCGCTCTCTCTGCCAACTCTCGTTCTAATTTGCAGATGGCTAGCTTATTACTTAGCTGACAAGCTTCTGTGAGATAAAAATATGAAAATACCGGCCATATTTGAGCCAAACAACCATTAAGTTGGTATCACGAAACTGACAACATGTTCCTTTTACTTATTTATTATTTTGGAAAATTTATTTCAGTGTTAGATAGCCCATTTATCGAGGATATAGGCTATATATTATCACGCTAAGACCAGTAAGAGCGGAGCAGTAATGAAAATTGTGACGCAGACTAAGTTGCGCGGGTCAACTAGTACTAATATATAAAGCTGAAGAGTTTGTATGTTTGTTTGCTTGAACGCGCTAATCTCAGGAACTTCTGGTCCAATTTGAAAAATTATTTCAGTGTCAGATAGCCCATTTAATGAGGAAGATATATCATCACGTTAAGACCAAAAGGAGCGGAGCTGTAATGACAATTGTGACGCAGACGAAGTTGCGAGGGTCAACTAGTAAATTATAAAAATACTATGGCCATGTGTTATACCTATACATAGCACAAAATTGTCACTATTGTTCATTCACTTTGTACACTACATTCATTCAAAAGGTTTAGTTCTTTTGGCCTACGTCTGTATTGTCTAGCAACAGAATTGCCTCAAAGGGCACAGTATAATATTCCACTAATTCAGTGTTTTCGAAATATCTTTTAAACCGGTCCGATATTAGAGGAGGAAACAGGCGAGAGCCAAACCTCAAATTATGTCTTTTTACTCAAAAGTCTTTCCAGCGCATTTCCCCTTTAACATGCTTTTGAATCACTAATGTATTTCGATCGATCCGTGTTGCGGACCCGTCCATTGTCTCGCTTTCATCTTTTTTAGTACAGACCCGTAAAAAGAGGTTTTCGACTAATTGAAATCAAAGCTAGCTCAATTGTTCTTATCTTTCATTGAAATTGGCCACTCTCAATTATCAAAGCTTTGTTTTACTCTGCGGGAAAACGGATAGGTATAGGAACCACTCGTAAAAATTGAAAATTGTTGTTTCAAAAATCATAGTTCGAGGTTTTCAATTCATTTTAATATTTTTTTATTGTAGATAATATTCTTATACACAATTTTGACAGAAAAATAAATAGTTAAATCCCGTGTGTGAAATGTCATAGCGGAACACTCTTCATTTCTAGGCTGTCGTGTTCTATCTTCGACCACATCATCGCTTACCATCAGGTGAGATAGTGGTCAAACGCGTGCCTATCAATAGTAAAAAAAATACTCTCGTGCAAAAGGGTAGGTGGGCGACCACACTATTCATTAGAAGACTGTGGATGTGTCGCTGGTGCACTTAAATAGATGCCAACAACATAGCTGCTGAATCAATATTATTTTTAAAATCGTATTTTTCGCAGTTTGGCATTTTTTACTAATTCTGGGTTTTGGTTAAGAATTGCATATAAGAATTTACTACTTTCAATTTTATCTTGTTTATACTTTACCTTTTTAGGGTTCCGAATATCCGTAAAAACGGAACCCTTATAGGATCACTCGGGAGTCTGTCTGTCTGGCCGTCTGTCACAGCCAGTTTTCTCCGGATCTACTGGACCGATACTACTGTTGAAATTTGGTATACATTTATGGACTTCTGTGACCCAAGCACGGACGTGTCATGTAAATAAATATTTTTTTAGTATGGCGGTCAACTAGAAAAAAAAAAAATAATGTTATTCAAACTGTATCGTGTGACATATCAAATTTAAAGGCTTACTGTGAGATTTTTAATATTTTTTAAATAAAAAGTTTTGAAGTGAATTAAGAAATTGGACGAAAAATTGCCATTGAGGCCCCCTTTATCTCCAAACTTACTGATCCTAAAACTTTGAAAAAAATGTAAAAAATACTTCTAAACCTAAAGATTTCAGGAAAATCAATTAAAATTCTGTAGTGTTAAAAAAAGGGTTGTTTTGGAACCCTTTGCACGCGAGTCCGACTCAAAAGCCAGCTTTTTTTATCTCTGTCTCTCTTGCACTTGTCGCGCTAAACAAAACAAAGCTATTTGGAGTTTGTATTTTTCTATGCGAGGCGAAGGGGAATGGGTCTACTTCTACAAATGAAAAATATAGGAATGCGGGACGTGCGGGGACACTTTAGACTATTTGTGAGACTATTTTATGTCGCAATGCGGGATTACAATGTCATTACGCGAGATATTACTTAAAATGCGCGGCGGTTGGCCGCCTTAAATGTTTGGGACATGTGTTACTACTAAAACATCTCATAATGAATTGGGCATTATCATTAAGAACTATTTGACTTATAGAACCAGTTTATCTGAAGCCCAAGGTTGGTCATCATCAGAAATCAGAAATCTTTAATATAATAATTATAATTTATTTCTTTGGTAATAAGTAAATAACTTCATAAAAATCATTTTATTAAATTTTATACACTTGAAAATGCGCATCAAGATCTTCGGTAAGATCTGGAACATCATCATCATCTCATCTGATTTGATAATATTTATTTCCCAAAAAATACAGTGGTCTACATGATCAATTATAACTACAGATCACGGACGATTTCGGAAGTCGGTGTCAAAAAACGAAAAAATAACCAAAAAAACCGACACCGACTTCGAAAGTTTTTTTTAGACCCCTGCTGATCCAACCTCAAACACACAACATATTCCACGTTCTAATTGTCGATTTTCTTCTCACAAACGAAAACAAAAGTGAAACGATGAATACGAGTGTTACGTCCCACATAACTATGAACTACACTGTAATTACTGCTGACCTTACCAGCAACGAGTCGTAATCGGTAGGTTAGATACCAGCCGTTAGATGGTTTTTGATTTAGTACCGACCACGTCACTTTCTCTGGTGTAAACCGTTTTAAAAGTGCGTGCGGATTGAATTAAAGATACGAGGTGGGTGGTTCTAGCAGTCTCATCGATATTTTTTTTTATTATAAGTTTATGTAAATCGAGATTAAAGAAGTATGACCTCGCTTCTCCATAAAGTTACATGATTGTGAGTAGGTACCTACTACTCATAGGTAGGAATAGATAATTTAGAGTACGGACCACACACATTAGTATTTTTAAAATCATTAGAGCCATCATTAAACCATGAGAAAGTAAATAATTGACAGTTATTTGTTACTTCTAATAACAATGTTCTCGAGATTTGGCATCTTTCAACAATTCATCAGAATTTTTTTTAAAAAGCAATTACATCGCATGTGAATGTCTGCATAACGAGATGACGTCATTGGCAAACAAACCATGTCACAAAATTGGTAAAAGCATGACCTAACCTAACTTATTTATGCTTAACGATCCACGACCAGAGGGCCTAGTACGAATGTTTTGACGTATAGTAACGGTGCAGAACGGTAACTTAAGTAAATTTTTAATATATTAAACTACAATGCCATTTATTTTGGTTTAATTTTATGCTACGTACACAATTTGTATCATCCAAAAATATGAAAATTGTATGTATCAAATAAATTATATTATTTGCAAAACGAATATTAAAGTTATAGTGAAATTTTACGTTACTATACGTCTCGTCATAATTATTGATTTTTGCACGATATGTTGAAATTACTACGGCTTTTTGATATTTAGTATATTAGCTATAAATATTATGTCAAAGAGCTAGTGATGTATGCATTGTTATTGTTGACCCAGAAGTCCAATACTCCTACGTTAATAGCGGTATTTCAGTCATAATATCATCTCAGCTACAACTGTCAAGAACTTGTCAGACACTCCTGTGCCTGACAAGTTACGACAGCAAAGTGGATGAAAACGCTTCTTATATAAAAACACCAGACTTATCATCGAAACATTTTGGCATTTCAACAATATTTGTATTGCACAGCAAAGGAGTGGAACATTATACCTGAGTCTGTTTCCGAACACATTCAACCCTAATCTCTTCAAAGTTAGCGTGAACAGGCTCCTACTGGGTAAGCTCGCTCCATCGTAGACTTTGTCTCTGTGATCTCTGACATAGACTAGGGTCAAGAACAAACCTTTCCCAAATAAAATAAAACAATCTCTTGTAAGTTATGCCTACTTTGTACTTTATACTTTCATCATGGTGTTATTGTGTACAGCTCAAGAAAGGAATTCCATGACGAAGTCAGTTTCTTGATAGCTCTAACTTGTATGTCTAGAATAGTTAGGTTTAGGTCCTAGGCAAGCAAGCCGCACCATCACTTTTCATCAGGCCAAGAAAAAAACCACTTTTTACAATAAAGTACAAGTTGAGAACCTCCTCCTTTTTTGAAGTCGGTTAAAAAGGTATATACTTTTTTGCACTGAGCACAGTAGGTACATACTTAAGTGCCTACGTACCGATACCGAGTACCGTTGTGCAATATCTCCATAATATAAATACAGCCTTGAATAATGCGTTTTTTTTTCTACATAATATTTATTCAGAATAAAAACTAGGTAATGATGACATTAGAAATTGTTCCCCAGTGATTAACGTCGGTGCTTGCATTACGTTAGTCTTTTTATGAAAGCAAAAGTGGTTCTAAACTAGTTTCGGGTTGAAGATTTTAGTACCCAGTTTACGTTGGTCTCTCATGGCAACCATTTTGTAACGAGTTTAGTTGAGGTTCGTATGTCAGTGTGTACTAGTCGTATTGTGTGCATATCTTGAATTGTAAGCATATCGAAAACTGGTTTAAATGTCTGATGCAGTGAAGATATGCCTGTGATATATTGCCTGTGTTTTTGACCTAGATTTTTGTATTGATATGTTTTTTTTTTTTTAGAAACTTCCTTGTTGCTCGTTATCGTTCTCATTTGTTTGCGGGCTGAGCGGCTAAAACCGAAAAATGTATAACAATGAAAAACCATCCAAGTGCAAGCCGAACTCGCGCATGAAGTTTCCGTACCATCGTATTTTTATTAATTGTGCGGCAACAGAAATACAAACTCAGTGAAAATTTCAACTGTCTACCTTTTACGGTTCATGAGACATAGCCCACTGACAGACACACGGACGGAAGGTCGGACGGATAGCGGAGGCTTAGTAATAGGGTTTCCTTGGTTACCCTTCGGATAAACCGACATCTTCTTGCAGTGATTTTGAGACAGTTCCCGACTACCTCGGAAACTAAAACATTTTTCAATCGATTCAGCTTGCCGGCTAAACAAAATTTTTTTTTTATTTTTATTTATTAATTACTTAATACAAACACAACAAAGAAACTCCGTTCCGACCGTATGTCCATAAGACACCTCTATATTTTTTTTTGCATTGTTGAGAAGCTAGGTTGACCGTAGGATGCCCATGTCATTGGTGGTAGACTAGTGGGTCGGATGTTGGTCTTTTAATAAAGCGGTCGAGGGTTTAATGCGAGTACTTCAGACTAGCCGAGTGGTGTCGGCCGGTGCCGTATGGTGCCGTAAAAGAATAATACCATGCCATTACTTCCCGTGGGTGTCGTAACAGGCGACTAAGAGACTCGTCAGAAAATGGCCAGCAGCGTTCTCTGTAAAACTCAACACCACATACTGCGATCGCCAACCCGCCTGCCAAGCGTGGCGATTATGGCAAACCCCCGCATCTTGGGGGAGGCCTATGTCCAGTAGTGGACGTCTTTGGTCTGAAATGATGATGATGACTTAAGATTAGTTGAGGAAGTTATGGCGGAGATATCTGAGAGTAGCTGATTCTAAAATGAGAATCATTGTCTAAACGGTTAGTCGTAATTTTTTGGATAAAAATATATGTTACACTAGTTGACTGTAGTCACATTTTTCATTACTACTCCGCTCATATTGGTCTGAGCGTGATGATATATAGCCTTCCTCGATAAATGGGCTATGTAACACTGAAATAATTTTTCATAGTTCCTGAGATTAGCGCGATGAAGCAAACAAACAAACTCTTCAGCTTTATATATTAGTATAGATTGGACTATTTTCTTCTATATATAATTTTTTTTTATTCTAAAAATATTAAGGTAAGTACAAAAAACTACTGAATTTAGGGTCGCGCGGATTTTAAACGAGTGCGCGTTTTTTTCCCATCTCTCTCCGAAGTTCTTCATCGAATCTTTCTAATTTAAATGGAACCATTTCGGAATAAACCACATTCAAACTATAAAAATAATGATATGCCCGAACATACATAACATATCTAAACAGCCCAATTGATAACCTCCTCTTATTTTGAAGTCGGTTAAAAAGCATTAAACACATAATAAACATGCAAAATCGGTAACCAACAGCACAACTTACATTCGCGTAAATATTCCAAAGTGTTGGTTGCGTAAAACTCACTTTCTGATTGCGTCAATTTCACCCACAAATTATAACTATCGTTTATATATTATAAAAATATATATATTTATAGTATATCTATTAGCTAGATAATTTAGCCAAATTATCGGCATTTCAACCGGTAGAGTTTAGCGGGTCAGCGATAATTATAGAATTGGTAACGAGTTGCATCTCGTGACGACACGATGGAGAGATTCTACTTTCATTTATCTAACTATGGCACAAGTCAATTCTTATTTTGATAAATATACCTACTTTGAATTTAATTGTTCATCTAGACTGAGTTCCACGTAATTCTATTGTTCAGCTAAAGGATCCCGATAGATCTATAGGGATCCTTCGGGATCTATCGGAATCCTTCGGGATCTATCGGGATTCTTCGGGATCTATCGGGACGATGCTACAATAAATATTAAATAACTCTTCCGTTACTAAGTAAGAAACAACTGGTCGCAGAAAGTTCCTTGGGGAGCACTAAGTGAAGATTTCCCGAATTTACTACGGGAATGAGAAAAAACAGGCAATTGCGCGTACAAAGTCGTGGGTAAAAGCTAGTACGAAATTTAATACGAACAATAGAAAATGCTGAAAAAATCTTTGTCTAATCGTGGTCCCTAGTATAATCATAATCATTTATTTTTAGAATATGGTACATAACGGTCTTAAGATTAATTATAGTGGTCTCATCACATTCTGCCAATTGTGGCGTGCAAATTTCAATTTTAGGTGCATACGACAAACAATACAATGCATGAACTACTCGTGTTCATTTTGATAAATCTTATATATAAAATTTCCATGTCACAATGTTAGTTACCGTACACCTCCGAAACGGCTTGACCGATTCTTATGAAATTTTGTGTGCATATCGGGTAGGTCTGAGAATGAACTACTATTTTTTTTTTTTGTAGTGTTGGTTAGGGTAGGTAGGGTAGGGTAGAAAGGTCCGGAGGGACGGTGGACTCGGGGTCGTCCGCCGCCTCAAATCTAGCAGGACCCGAGACGGTGGCGCGTATTGTTCCAGACGCGCCCCTACTGGACGTTGCGGGGGGACGTTGCTCCTCCCGCGGGCCTGAGGTGGCCCGCATACGCGGTCAATAGCCGGGGATTATGGAAGGCGTACTAGCTCTCACAATTCTCGGTCATGTGTGAGATGGAACACCGAGGTGGTTTTTAGTCAGTAAGAGTCTGACAGACCCCTTCGCCCGCCCCAGGCGAGGGACATCCATGAGGATTTTCCACCTCGGCAAAAAAAAAAAAAAAGGTAGGGTGGGGTAGGTAGGGTAGGGTAGTAGGGTAGGGTAGGTAGGGTAGGTAGGGTAGGTAAGGTAGGTAGGGTAGGTAGGGTAGGTAGGGTAGGTAGGGTAGGGTAGGTAGGGTAGGGTAGGGTAGGTAGGGTAGGGTAGGTAGGGTAGAGTAGGGTAGGTAGGGTAGGGTAGGGTAGGTAGGGTAGGGTAGGGTAGGTAGGATAGGGTAGGTCGGGTAGGGTAGGTCGGGTAGGCTAGGTAGGGTAGGTAGGGTAGCCAGTTGACGGGAGCGAAGCCGCGCGGGTCAGCTAGTATGTAAATATAACGAAGCTACATTGCTTCAAAGAGACTATAATATTAAAAAAAATACCAACTGCGGCCTTTCTGATGCCAATGCGATCACAATTAAGCTGTGAAAAAAAGATAGTGTTATGCGTCTTGTATAACTTCGTCTCCCTTCCACACCGTATCATTATCGTTTTAAGATGTCATAGAAAGCTAGCTAAATTTATTTATCTTTAAGTTCCTCCAAATTTCAACTTCCTACAACCTAAATGAGTAAGAGTTTAATCTGTTCGCTGATCCATCAGTCAGGACAAAGCATTGAAGAAATAATAAATAATTAATTATTTATCATTAATTTTATTATTGACTATCTATATCGTGGCGACGTTTTATACTGATCATCGTTCCAAAAAGTGGATACTTTAGTTGTCAATTTCATTACAGCTTTTGACAAGACACATTTAGAAACATTTTTCAGAGTATGCAAAAACGGTTAAACAAAATTGTCAAAGTTTTTATGGAATGCGCCATCAGTGTTTTAGGCGTGAATCAACATTTTTTCTGTCCCTCGTCATGTGTTTGCCGTTCCATTAGTCGGCCATTTCGACAGCGCATTCAAATCACTCTAAAGCCTGCATTTTTATGACCAAAGGCGTGCATACGTGATTTGATAAGAGTTTGTCGGACCACACGCATGTGTTTTCACTGTACACGGGTACGCGACGCATTTTAGCTGCGTGGATTCATTTGATTCACAGCGTAGGTCTACGGTTCCACTGAAGTACACACTACACACGGCTCCGTTCCACAAGGCGTATCTCAAATCTATTCTCCTGTATAGTGTGTACCGCATGGACAGCGTGCATGGCGTTAACAGTGTTGAGCTACGTGGGCGCCATAATCGAGCAAGCCACGCGTGTACCAGTGACGTCAAATGATGCGTGACGTGTCCGCGGGTTGCAGTGGACACAATCACATACATTTTCTTACAAATCGAAGCTTAACACACGTGCGTAGCCTCTCCGTGCGCCGCAGTGGGTCTGCGCCTTTAGGCTTATGCCACGAGTTTGGCGGCGCGGGAGCGGGGCGTGCAACGCCGCCGCTGCCACCCCGCTGCCCGCAAAACCCGAGGCAGAGGCCTTATAGTCAATGCGAATATGCACGTACTAGGCTCTTAATGCATTTCAAATACTCGAATGTGATAGATACAGTATTGAAGAGATCTCACTACTGCACCCCTTGTTTGTCGAATTAATTGTAAGTTATTTACAAAATGACGTTTTTTGCGAGAGTTGGGAAATTCTGAATAACCTCCAAGGAGTTTTTACAAGTGGCCAGCAATGCGCAGGAATTTTTCGACGTCATATTTTATTTAGATTTGTTTATGTAATTTAGAGTTTTTTTATTTAAGTGCAATATTATTTTAATAGTTAATAATAATAATAAGCCTTTATTTCCGAAACTTTACAGTTTTCACTTAAAAATTTACTTAATGTATTCATAGTAAGTCTCTTCGCTCGGTGTGCCTTACGGCAAAGGCCTCCTCAACTCCTTCCACTATTTTCTATCTGCCGTCACTCTTTACTATAGGGTACACTATTTTAATAGTTAGTTGTGCATAATTCAATAAATTATATTTATTTACAAAATGGGGGAAATCTTTTCTAGTAAGGAACCCATAAAGAGCGACTATTTCAGTGTTTCTAAATAAGCCACTACTGTATTAGTCGCCAGGCGCCAGATATAAGTGTAATAACGGTTATTGACACACATACATTTATTGAATTTTTTATTTAGAACAAGTACCAAATAAGCCGCTTTTCAAGCAGTTTGATGCAGTTCAATCACAGATCTGAATTAACAAAGCACTGCCACGCGGCACTTATTGCTCGTCGTACATACATAGCTCGCCTAAGATCCAACAGGGAGGTGTATTTACTCTTTTGGTTTTAGATAATGTATATATTCGATTAAACCTAAATTAAAACAACGGACACTTTTGAGAATTCTGAAAAAATCAAAACACTTTCGGATTTTGAGGTTATAATTTCGTCAATAAAAACATTCGGTATGTAGCAATAACTTAGCATTTATAACTGAATGTAAGTACGACAGATGCGCGCTTCTTGACATTGAACTCTAGGAGTCGGGAGTCTTAAGGACATGCAAAGGTTTTATTTAGGATTTACTTTTTCATTTTTGTGTGATTATAAAGTAGGTACATACGCGCCAAGTGACATTACTACCAAAAATGTCAAATGTAGTTGTCATCTTTCAATTCGTCAACTGTCAGTGTCAATTTTATTGCTCGTTTCAAAAGTGCTTTCAATCGAATTTTTTGATAAGGCTTATTATGGTTCCGTGACATCATAGCGGACTGTTTATAACTAAAAATCATTATCGTATATTAAGTGTTGAGAATACTAACGCTTGTCTATGTCAAACTCCTATTAAGAGTGCTGTTACAAAGACTTGGCTGTATGAGCTATAATACCTTTGCCTATTAAAAACCTCATATTGAACCAAAAAAATATAGAACTATCACCGAGGATTATGACGGAAGCTAAGGACGAAAGTGAATACTATTTAAAATGTTTTTGAAATTAAAAAGTGTCCGTTCTATTAAAATATAAGTAATGTATATTATTAAAAGAACTAGTAATTATAGTAAATATTTCATGCGTGTTGGTTCATAGGCCATTTTTTACATCTTAAGCGGACGTCACGCAGTTTCACCCAAGTAGTCCCCGTTCCCGTAGGAGTACGGAGATAAAATATAGCCTATTTTACTCTCTGATAACGTAGCTATCCATTGATGAAAGAATTTTTCATATCGGTCGAATAGTTTTCAAGTTTATTCGTAACATACAAAATTAAAAATCTTTCCTATTTATAATATTATTAAAGATAAGTACTCATTATTGAAGCCAAAGCGCTTCTAAACACAAATTGTAAGCATCTTGCAACTATAGCCTGCGGAAAAGACTTCACCATACCGACAAACCTGCACGTTGAGCTTACGCAACCACCTCTACTCAAGTGAACTCTGTACCGACCGTAGTTTAATTACATGGTAAGTCTTACATAACAGTATCAAATTTTACGAGATGTTTCCCCATGGTTGGGATCACGCGTTCGTCTATTATGGTGCGGTTTCTTCGTGGCTCCGATTTTGTTATTGTATGGCGGTTATTATGAAAATTGTGATGGTGCGTGGTTACGTCAGCGTTTGATTCGAAGTTTTGTTTGATGGAGTGATTTTGCAGGTTTATGTTTGTGGGATGGTTGGTGGTTAAATTATATACCCGCGTGGTTTTATATTCCAGGTTTAGCAGCGTTTGCCGAGGTAACTCCGTGGATTGGTGACCGTCCAGTATTTTCGGCACCTGCATTTCGTTAATACACGTTTTTTGATCGATATTTAGCATGACGAATGGTCAAATAAATAAAAAATAGTTAATGACTAGCAATTGAGAACACATTTTAACTTTATCACAATTTTAACCATCGTTTGAGTTAACTACGTGATAGGAAACTCGCCCTTATGGTGATAGGGACGCGCTATTGCCACGAACAGAAATCCAATCTAGACGCTCCGCACATCATCTGCCTAGCCGTTTCCCAACTCGGGGTCCTGTCAAACCAAATTCAGCTGAATACTAGTATTTTATTTATTAATTAGTTTATTTCAGTTCAAAATCAATCCATAAAACGTAAAAGTTGTAAACTTTTTACGTTAAGCGGCTGCCCACCAGACGTTCACAACCTATGGTCTGGTAATACGGTACTCCTTGGCAAGACTAGTGTCAGATTTCCTGCTTCTGACTATCTGTAACAACTGCTAAAGAAAGATCTAATGACAGCCGGGACCAATGGCTTAACCTGCTCTCCGAGGCAAGGAGTAGTCTCGGTATGTTAAGATATGGTATGCTAACCTAACCTAACCTTGAAGAGCGACCCGTGCGGCTGTTATTATTCACAAGCTCCTCCTCTCTATCTAGACGCTCTCGACCATAGATACTGTTTTTTTTTTATATTTCTACTAGCGACTCGCCAGCTAGCTTTAAGCTTTGCACGGGTACAAATTATATACTAAAACTTTCCTCGAGAACCACTCTATCTATTGAGCTCGCATTAAAATCCGTAGCGTAGTTTTATAGATCTTAGCATACTACTCTGTCAAGAAAGTACCGGGAAAAGATCAATAATACACAAAATGTCTGTTATTCATCCAAATTTATTTTATCACCTTCAAAGTATGCTCCTTTAGAAACGATACACTTGCGCCAACGAATAATCCATTCATCAAAACATTTTTTAAACGCTGCTTCCGGAATTGAGTTCAGTTCTCGCCGCGAATTCTCCTTTATGTCTTCTATCGATTGAAAACGGGTGCCACGAAGTGGTAATTTGAGTTTAGGAAAAAGAAAAAAGTCAGCAGGAGCCATATCTGGTGAATATGGTGGTTGCTGGATGGTATTTGTTGAGTGTATGGTTAAAAATTCGTTCACAATGATAGCCTTGTGCGAAGGCGCATTGTCGTGGTGCATAATCCAAGAATTTTCTTTCCACAAATCTGGCCTTTTTCGTCGAATTTGCTCTCTTAAACACCGCTTAACGCTCAAATAATATTCTTTATTTACCGTTAGACCTTCCGGTAAGAATTCAGAGTGCACAACACCGCGATAGTCAAAGAAAACAGTCAACATGACTTTGACTTTTTATCGACTCTGGCGTGGTTTTTTCGGTTCAGATGGAAGGCGCCACTCCGAAGCTTGTTGACTAGTTTGCATGTCAAACTCGTAAACCCACGTCTCGTCACCAGTAACAATGCATTTCATGAATGTTGGGTCCGAACTGACTCGTTCTAGCATGTCCTCAGCGACTTTCATGCAATTGAGTTTTTGGAGAAAATTCAGATCTTTTGGGACTAGCCGAGCAGCAACATGTTTCATACCCAAATGATTAGTTAAAATGGTACGGATCGACTCGTGAGATACAGAAAGTTCGGCGGCTATCTCTCTCAGAGTTGAATGGGGATTTTCAGTCACTATTTCCTTCACTTTTGCGATGTTAACTTCAGTTACAGACGTTGACGGCCTACCAGAGCGAGGCAAATCTTCCATCACATCTCGACCGCTTTTGAACGCTTTGAACCACTCATAAGCACGAGTTTTTGATAAAGTCGATTCACCGTAAGCTTTCTGTAACATTTTCAGTGACTCCGAACACGAAATTCAAAATTTAAGACAAACTCTTTGTTCGATATTATTGTCCATTATGAAATTCGCAATACACACTATATATGATATTACTAAAACCAGCACTGTATTTAATATAAATAACAGATGCAACTCAAACTCCGCGCCAAAATGGAAAAGTTGTGCCAATCTAACAACTACAAAAAAGCAAAAATTTGAATTTGGAACCATAAACAAATCATCCATTCCCGATACTTTTTTGACTGAATGTACATAGGGGCAGACAGACAGCGGAAGCGACTTTCCTTTATAATATGTAGTGATGACCGTCGAGGTCATCACTACGAAAAAAAAGTGGTTGTCTGTAAAGTCGGTTTACGGACGACAATTTTATTTTACGTGATAACGTCAAAAGAAAACAATTGAATTCTTAATAAACAAGCCGAACGCTTAGGCTAATCTTGCCCATCTATCGCTTGTTTCGCGCTCTCGCTTGCACGCTCAGCTCAAGCGGTAGCTATGATACTTTTCCGGCGTTCATCGATTTATAAAACGTTATCACGTCTAAATCTTGCTAGTTTTGAAGAAAGATTTAGACGTGATAACGTCTTTGAAAGATGGCGTTGGAAAGATGGCGTGATAGTTGTCATGTGCTAATCAACATTGATGGACCTTGTAGATCATGTATACGACACATATTCTAGAAAGGTTTAGGTAGATAAATAAAGGTAAACAATCTTGATGACTTTATACACAAACACATATTAAACAAATAAACTACTGTTTAAACGAATGGTTCAATTGATTTAGTAATCTTTATTTTTAATATTTTTAGGTTTCCGTACCCAAAGCGGAACTCTATTAATAAGCCCCGCTGTACATTCATCTGTCTGTCAGCAGGCTGTATCTCAAGAACCGTAATTGAAATTTTCACAGATTGTGTATTTCTATTGCCGCTATTACAACAAATAATAAAAACTAAGGTTTGGTACGGAACCCTTCGTGTGTCCGACTCGCATTTGGTCCGTTTTTTATTAAATTTTTCTTTTTAATCTTTTGCAAAGTTAATTTAAATAATTAAACCTTAATTAATGGTATAGACGCCCCCGACTACGAAATAAAAACTTGCTTCAAAACTGTTGGAGCAAAGATGGCGAACAGATATCATGTGCTAATCACCACTAACGACCTCGTAGGTCATGTATACGTCACCTAGGTCGTGTTGAATGCCAGGTTCGTCGATGTATGACGATCGTCACCGAAAAAACAACGGTTTGTTTAACATACAAATTAGCCGTCTATTAACACTTCATGGACTTTGATGCAGCCTGTGTGTGTTAAACTTGCTAACAAATATGGTGTTAAATGTTTTTAAATTGTTTTTAGGGTTCAATACCCGAAGGGTAACCAACAGAACCCTATTACTCCGTTAGTCTAACTGTGAGCGAGCTGTATCTCAAGAACCGTAATAGGTAGACAGCTGAAATTTTCATAGATGTGTGCTGCTATAATAAAAAATAATAAAAATTAAGATTTATGGTACCCTTCGTGTGCGAGTTCGATTCGCACTTGGCCGGTTATTTTTTATTTTAACTTTTTATTTTTTATTATGAGTCACGGCAGGGCAAAGGCCTCCCTCCTTTCAATTTTCTCTGTTTCATATAACTGAACTATCCGCCATCATGAATATCGACTCTCTCTAGATCTTTCTCAACCAGTGGTCCCTGGTTGCACCAAAATGGTCCGTGATGCCATCCTATAATCCAATCTTTACGCACAAATGATTGATAAACCTTCAACTGCGAGCGTCATGAAAGTCGGTGTACAGACAATAATTTTACGTGATAACGTCATCAATTGAATTCTAAACAAACAAGCTGAACGCTTAGGCCGATCGTACCTCTCTATCGCTTGTTCCGCACTCTCGCTTGTACGCTCGGCACATGCGGAAAGTGACCCTTTTTCGTTCATCAGCCGGCGTTCAACGATTTATAAGACGTTGTCTCGTCAAAAATAAGCAACAAAATCGCTTTAATGCCGGTGCCGACATGCGTTTGTTTTTACGCATCGCTGAACTGCATTCAGTAGTGAGTAAAGAGCAGCTAAGCATCAACTAAAAAATTGAATCCTATTAGGTACCTACAGGTGTGGTCCTATTAGGTACCTCCATAAAATTAAGTTGGTCCATGACAAGACAGATCATCTGCCTAGCCTCTTTCCCAACAATATTGGGGTCGGCTTCCAATCAAACCGAATTTAGCTGAATACCGGTATTTTACGTGAAGCGACTGCCTACCAGACCTCCACAATCCAATAATTGGGTAACACAGTACTTCATGGCAAGATTGGAGTCAGATTTGCTGGCTTCTGATCTATAACGACTGCCAAAGATCTACAAATGACATCCGGGACTAACGGCTTAACGTAATCTCAGAGGTACGGAGAAAACTCGGTATATTAAGATGGTCATCCATCCACAGACCAACCTTGGCAAGCGTTTCTTGCTTGTGGCGTCGCCACCGATGCTGAAATTAACGTAGCCACCTAGGTACTGGGCCCACACGATCTAGGGAGTTGTCCATCAATTCGTGAAGAAGAAGAAGGAGGCGTTGTTTCGTATCTTCTTCATCCTTACTTCGCATTTAGTCCTCAGTTGTCGTCCTCCCTCTAGCCGTATCATCCTTCACACGTTAGCTTTCTAGACCATAATATCTAAAATAATTAAATCCAGCCAGATGAATATAAGTGGTAATCTGGCATTGACAGCAAAAGAAAAAATACCTTCAGTTGACGATAGGCCACCATCAATAAAACAAAAACGCGCAATAATAAAAAAAAAACATATTCCACCGCTACGCCAAAAAGATCTTTAATGTCGTAGTGTAAGTTAAATTCCTCTCGCTACAACATCAACCAGTGACACAATGGTTTACATTACGACATTATTAATATTGCCCACGCACACTTTCAGCATAATATAGTCCATGCAGTTACCATTGAAGTTTAGTGTGTCCAGTTAATTGTGACATTCATTGGAGATGTTTCATGTTTATTGAAAGTTCTAGTCCGGTACTCCATGTATGAGGTCGGCCCAATTAGTTTAAACCGGGGCATGATGCTACCTTATTCATTAGTCAGAAACGTGCCGGTCACGTGTTTGGTTTATTAGTGTGTATTGTCTGGGTAATGATGTGGACATATTGTCAGATGTTATATGACTGGTGAATTTATTATTCAATATTTAAAACATCATGCATGAAGGGACAGTGGCGGATTTAATGAGTTAAGCATTCTCTACAAATTATCGAAGTGTGGTCAAAAGTCTAATATTGACTTTTTATTTTATTCATTACTAATTGACCCGCGCAACTTCGTCTGCGTTACTATTTTCATTAGGTACTGCTCCGCTCCTATTGGCCTTACCGTAATGACATATAGCCTATAGCCTCGATAAATGGGCTATCAAACACTGAAATAAGTTTTCAAATCGGACCAGTAGTTCCTGAGATTAGCTTGTTCAAGTAAACAAACAAACAAACTCTTCAGCTTTATATATTAGTATATATTATATAGATTTAGTTGTTGGAGAAAACTGTAAAATACGTAATTTTTTTGGAACTTTTGAAGTAATGTGTACCCAAAAACATTGATTTAAAAAAGGTTTGTCATTTAATAGATTATCCCAAACATGACTCACATACTGGAAAGCCCAACGGTACACCAATGTTCTTTTCATGATCCAACGAAGCTACAAACAACGTGGCTACTGGGCCAACTACTGATTTGGCTAGAAGACGAAAAATGTAGAGTCCAACCTTCAACTCACGCACTTACCTGAATTTAACTACGTGTAATGTCTAACGTAGTCTCACACCTCTGTACTATATTCTCCTTTTCAACACGAGTGGACGGATAAATATTTTTGTAAGGAACGGAAATCATCGAATAACTACTGCCGCTCTAGGCGAAGCAGAAGGGAGTGTCAGACTCTTACTGACTAAAACCCATCCGTGTTCCTCCTAGTGCTCTTTGTGTTCCAGGGTACGGTGCCTCTTTTTGTGCTGACAGCTCTTTGAGGCGCGCGTGGAACACAGCGCGCCGTCGATCCGGGCCTAGTTCTGATCAGACGGCAAGCCACCCAAAGCTCGCCGTCCGCAGACCCGCGCCTACGGTGACCGAGAATCGCCCTGCGACTCGCGACGCCCGGGACGTCTTCTTCTGTTGCGGCGGCTGGGGCGTGAGGTTTCCCTCTCTCACGTGTTAAGAACCCTAGCAATCTAGAAAAATCTTTAACATCATGAATAGAGAAGCGTTATCATTAAAACGTTTCTCAAAACGAAAAATTACTAGGGCTGGTCTGCATTTGAAACAGAAGAGGTGAAACAGCCAGTGCCTTGCATAACGCTCTTCCAAATTCCTAATTCTAAAAGGAGTCAATCAATTCTAGATATTAATTTTTCGTATATATCTTATCTCAGAGATCTTATCTACCGACAACATTTTACTTTCCGACTTACTCGCGAAAAAAGTCACGGGCAACAACTAGTAATAAATAACATAGGAGATAGTTATCTGTGTCGATCGCGCGTCACGTTGAGCATCGCATGCGCAAGTCGATGACGTCACCAGTCACAAGACACGATAACATAACTTGCCTGGTGACAAGTGGAAGAAATTTTTCTGATTAAAAAGTTGTTTTTGAAAGGAAATCAGATGCGCTTGCGGAACGAATGATAAAGTTTTATGTAATATTATTAGCTCAAAGATTTAAAGAGAACATTCTAAAAATTCTCTATAAATATCCTTGCATGATCGAATCAGTAATGTTGTATATCCTCAAGTGAACCTACCGTTGTTACCGACATAGCCCGAAGGATCGCCAAACTGAAGTGGCAGTGGGCAGCGCAGATTGCTCACAGAACAGACGGTCAATGGGGCCGAAAAGTTTTGGAGTGGCGACCGTATACCGCAAGACACAGTGTTGGAAGGCCTCTCACAAGGTGGATAGATGACATGGTGAGGATCGCAGTTAACCGGTGGATGCGCCACGCACAGGACCGGTCGTTGACACTTGGGAGAGGCCTATGTTCAGCAGTAGACGTCTTTCGGCTGATATGATGATGATAATCCTTAATAATGGTGATCTTTGTTTGTTTGGGGCCGATACAACACGTCTTCCTCTTCATTATTGTTTCCATTCGGGTCTTTCTCTGCTCTTATAAAAACTTTCCTCATTCGGCTGCATCACTTGCCCATATCTTGTGTATATAATTATGATGATGATGTTCTTAATTCTTTATAGTACAACAAACATAAAAGAGCGGAAAGATTACTTCTAGGCCATCAGAGGGCCAATTCTATTTTTTTTTTTGCGACGTTCGCAATATGTATCTACACGTTTTTGATAGATTGCCACTGAGTTGCGAATGCGAACGTCGACGTTGCTTGAAAATTAAGAAGAATTGGAACGCTGATGAGATTGTGGTCAAATAAGGAGTAAAGAAGAAGAAATTGTCAAATGAATGATGCATAACTTCAAAACTATTTATTTTAAAATTAAAGAATAAAATATAATTAAAACCTTCACAGTAAGCCCGTTCATAAACACAAAACAGTATAAAAACCTTTCGTTTTCTACTTTGATCACAAAAGTTACCCCCATACTCAAAATTTATCCGTGTTTGGGTCACAGAAGTCTATGTGTACCTACTAAATTTCAACACAATTGGTCTAGTCGATCCGAAGAAAACTGGCGGTGACAGACGGACAGACAGACACCCGAGTTATCCTATATGGGTTTCGTTTTTTTACGGAGGTTTGGAATCCCAAAAATACATAGAACACAGTAATTTCACAGTTTATCTATAAAAGTAAGAGAACCGAATATCATTATCATATTTTGCAAGCCCAGAACCTTTTTTTAAGGTTGGGAAATCATCAAATGACTCCTCCCGCTTTGGGTGAAGCAGAACAGAACAGAAGTGTCAAACTGACTAAAACCCATCCGTGTTCCTCTTGGTGCCCTTTGCGTTCCAGGGTTTGGTGTTTCTTTCGAACAAAGTCCGCAACCCCAGAACCAAAAAAGACGGGCCCTAGTGGGCCCGTCTTTTATGCTGACCGCTCTTTGAGGCGCGCGTGGAACACAGCGCGCCGTCGACCCGGGCCTGTTCCTGATCAGACGACAAGCCACCCAATGCTCGCCGTCCGCAGGCCCGCGTTTACGGTAGCTGAGAATCGCCCTGCGACTCCTGACGCCCAGGGCGTCTTCTTCTGTTGCGGCAGCTAAGGCGTGAGGTTACCCTCTCTCTCACACGTTCGGCTTCCTCCTTTGCTAGCACTACTGCTTCGCAGAAGGAGGTGACCGCTTCCTATGTCTCCTCGCTCCGGGCCATGGCTTGAACCAGAGCCGGACGTGAGAGATCGCCGCCCCCGATCGCCTCGGCGACGACGCCGTATTCGTAACAAGTACCTCCCGAAACAACCGTGTCCGGTGAGCACCTGCGCCGCAAGCCCAGAAGCTAAGTTTTTTATTTTGTAATAATGCACAAGCCAACTTTATGCAACTTTGATAGCAGAGGACTAGGTACTATTTTTTAAAAGTGCAAAAACCTGTCACAATAGCAACTTTAATTTCTAATAAATGACTAATGCACGCGACTAATGGAAACCTTTTACAGTGTGCGACGTGTTAATCCGAAACATCGGATTGGGACCCGGGGGAAGCCAATCTTAATAAGCACCCCTTACGCACTAATTAGGATTGACTTCCCCCGGGGCCCATTCGATTCGATGGATCAGCGTCAAAACACGGACCTCCAATCGAAGCCAACGGCTGGCTAAGGCACTTGTATCACCGGCAGCGATCAGCGAGTAGCGAGTAAAGCTTCAAAATCGAAACGAGTTGGCGAGCAGCGAGTAGCGAGTGAAATGTTTCGACGGTCACGGGACGGACGGTTTGTTAGTTTTGACAGTCGGATTTCAGCGAGCGCATTTGTGTCACGGGTTTTAACTCGCTCCGGCCCGCACTAAAGGTAGAATTTACCGCTGTTTGGTTCTGACCGCCAAGCGAGCATCGCCGAGTGAGTTTTGCTGAGCGAGTATAATATTTGATGGCTCTTGTCGCTGCAATCAACTAGAGTTATGAGCCGCTAGCCGGCAGTGCGAATAGTCAGCTATCGACTATGAATGTATGTGTGTCTTATACTCACACGTGATTTAAATCTTTTGTCCCTTTCTTCAGCGAGCAAATAGTCGACAGCTACTCGCTTTTTCGCCGGCGGTGAGACAAGTGCCTAACACTGGACGATTTTGTAAACAATATCAAGGCGTGAAAGAATTGACGGATTTTGTGAAACATTTATTGTTACGGGCAACTGAGAAATAATATTTTTTTTAGAAGAAGGTGTCTTGCTGTCACGCTGATCCCAAAGAGACTAGATAGAGCCTTATTTTCACTAATTATTAAATAGAAGTTATTGCTAATTCTATGATTATGACTGTCTTTTCTTCCAAACAGACGATGTTGATATTGGTAGCGATGATAGTCCCAAAGTTCATACCTTTTTTGTAGAAAGTGTGCAAAGGTGCTCAAACAACGAAAAGTATAAATAGTGCCGTTCCGTTGGTGCTAAAAATCACAGCGTGCGACAGAAAGATGCGAAGACTAACGTTATTGGATCTCTCTTTTAGTGTTGCATCTGGCCGGCACAGATTAAGGATTAAGCATAACGGGTTTAGTCTGAGTGCAGGGATTATAGACTGCAGTGTTCTTAAACTTATTTATTAGCTTCCCATTTTAAGTACTGTTTGTTGATAAATTCAATTGCCATGGATGGGGAGACAAGAAAATATATACCTTCTATGCTCGTATGTCAAGTATGTACCTTTCATACTTTATTTAGCTATTCCTGATTTATTTATTACTTTAACCTCATATAGGAACGCTTTGCAACAATTATTTCAGAATCAGTGGTAAAAAAAAAGTTTTTGTTATCAGAGTGGTTGTTCGAGAAAGTGATGAGAATTTATATTTATTGGCTTTTAGAGATATCGATCTTCATTACTTGACAATGACTTTACAAACCATAAAAAATTATTAATGTATTTTCTGTCTTTGGTGTCTTATTTCAAATATATTTCAAAATAACTAATAAAAATACAACATTATGAATGTACAAAACCAAATACAATAAAAACGTGCCCAGAAGACTGGCAGCATTGCCACGTTGAATGGCAATGCTAATTGACAATGATGAACTAGGTAATAAAAATGTAGCTTTAGTAAATTTTACGCTGAAAAAGATAACAAAACTAAACACGGTTATTGTAATGATGTGTAATTATTTGTTTATTTACTTTAATCTATAGAAATGTAGTGTGCGGATCACGACGCCTACGATGGATCGATGATTTGAAGAAGGTTGCGGGCAGCGGATGGATGCCGACTGCTCAAGGTGATGTCAGGATGGTTGGTGCTCTAAGGGGAGGCTTACATTCAGCAGTGGACGGCAATTGGCTGATACGATGACAGAAATACTGGTAAATATCCATAAATTATTGACTGATTACAAAAGTATATTTTTATTCCATAACAATTATTATTGTTTCTATGACACAGGCTAGTTCACCGAAGCTGCGAAATAAAGACTGTTTCCTGATATTGTAATTTATTATTTGACGACACGGTTGGCGCAGTGGTTGAGCGATTGACTGCTGCGCTGCGTGTCGCGGGTTCGATTCCCGCACGGAACAAATATTTGTATGGCCTACAGATAGTTGTTCCGGGTCTGGCTGTTTGTGTTTGTGATATTATATGTATGTAAACGCACCCACGATACAGGAGAAATTCCTAGAGTGGGGCAACGTTTTATTAAAAAAAAAAATGTAACTAAAATTGACAAACAAACTAAAACATCGCTTCCAAAAAATGTTAACGTGCCCAGGATACTGGCGACATTGCTCGTTGAATGACAATGCTTAGCCTCAAACCAAAATTAAAGCCAGCTCTTGGGTCACGAGAAATACCAACTAGCCGTTTCGTTTAATTAATTCGTTTCCTGATTGAAATGGAGAACTAACTTGAAGCCAAATAGTTGCTTCATAGTAAAACAGTTTGATGCTACACTTATTCAATCGCTTGAGGATAAGTTTCTCCTCGGGAGAGTTCCATTCATATCTGTCTGGACGTACCGCTGCGGCATACAAAGTGACCAAATTATTTTAGGCTACCGTTTCACTTTTTCTATTACAATTTGTACTAGTTTGTTTGGTTGTTACAATCACGTTTTTAACATTAACGCGTGTTTTGCGGTAAAAGAATACTTGATATAGAATTTATCAGCTAGGTTAATCTGTCTAGGTCATGAAAGTAATGATTTAAACAGTGAAGTTATTGCAAATACAGTTTGCAGTAACCATAGTTAATGTTTTAAATGACTTAAATACAATTTGACATATTAAAGTTAGTTGTGCTGTTCGTTTAAAATCTCACAGTGATGACTTCGGTGAAGAGAGTGTCAATTTCAGTGTTGATTATCAATGAAATTATAGTTGACTTCCCTTCGGTGAGATATTTACAAATTCCAGCACGTGGTTCCGTAGATAAGCCGAAAAAACATGCGCTCGTGTACCCATTTATTTTTAATTTACATTTCATTTTTATTATTTGTTGCTAAAGCGGCAACAGAAAACAAACCTTTACGGTTCATGAGATAACCGGCTACCAGACAGACGGACAGCGAAGGCTTACTAGGGTTCCGTTTGTTAACTTTACGAACCGTACGAAGCCCTACAGAGACTGGGAAGTAAAGTAAAAGTAAACTTCACTTCAATTGAAACAGTGACGTGTTACAGAATTGGTCGGCTGGATTTATCAATCGTTTATCCTCGTCTCAACTCATTTACAACACTTTCAATGTGCTTACAACTAAGAAGTGAAATTTCCTGCCAGAGTCTATTTTTCCTGATAGTGTAGTGTACCTGGGAGTCTGTAAGTCAAGAGTGAATAAGTTACTTCTAGGCAAGCGTGCTCCATCTTCGACCACATCATCGCTTACCATCAGGTGAGATTGTTGTCAAACGTGTGCCTATCAATAGTAAAAAAATAGTATTGACACAACATGTTTCCTTCTTCCTTACATCTCTCTTCACAATTCATCCAATTTTTTTTTTCGTTCTTCATTAAGTTGCCAAATAAAAAAAACGAGCCGTAATGTCGTGGCAAAACCTATTTGATTTGAATAATTGGCATGTTCGAGTGTAACTTGGGATTTTCTGTCGATAGAAAGGTTTTTAAAGACCTTGTCAGTAGGTACATACGTCTTTAGAGATTCGCCTCGTACACTTGCATACATCTCAACCATGTTAAATGATTTATCTTCACATTATGGTAACAGCTATTTAGATACTCGTGTTAATTCGACAGAAGAGATCGTTGTATTTATCGTTTCATCATCTGCCTAGCCTTTTCCCAACTATGTTGAGATTGGCTTCCAGTCAAACCAGTTTTTTTTTTTTAATGATTTTGCTCTTGACTCTAGTCTATGTCAGAGATGACAGAGACAAAGTCTACGATGGAGCGATTTAGTTGAGTACCAGTATTTTACGAGGATCGGCTGCCAGACCAGACCTCCACAACCCCCCAATTGGGTAACACGGTACTTCATGGCAAGATTGGAGTCAGATTTTCTGGCTTCTAACTATCCGTAACGACCGCCAAAGATCTACAAATGACAGCCGGGACCAACGGCTTAACGTGTTTTCCGAGGCACGGAGGAAACTCGGTATGTTAAGATGGTCACCCATCCACAGACCAACCTTGGAAACCGTTGCTTAACCTTGAAGATCGACCCGTGCGGCTGTTATTAATCTAGCCACGAGCTCCTCAATGTATTTATCGTTTATTTTAACAAATTAAATATCACGGTTTCGCTTCCGTGGCGTATATTGCAGGATCTTTTTTAGGGTTCCGTACTCAAGGGGTAACCAACGGAACCTTATTACTAAGCCTTCGCTGTGCGCCCGTCTGTCCGTCCGTCCGTCTGTCTGTCAGCGGCCTGTATCTCAACAATCGCCAATCGCAGGCAGCAATCGGTAGACAGCTTAAAATTTTCACAGTATGTAGTTCCTATTGCCGCAAATCAAATATTTAAATTTAATATCAAAAGGGGCTCGATATCGAGCTTCACCTGAGTGACAAAGCTGACAAAGTGAACTTTATTACACACAACATAAAGAACTTATGTTTATACTCACCTATTTAATAGCACTAGGTACTGTAGTTTCAGCTGTGCGTTGTCACTCAGTCACTCAGTCACTCAGTCACTCACCAGTAACGGTAAAGTTTTATTTACGAGTATATTGATGATTACCAACAATAGTTTTATTACCAGCGAAACAAAGAAACCTTCGTCCATTCAAAAGTAAGTATTACGTATCGTGTCCATTTTGGTCGGAGTAACAAAGCAATTTTGTAAGGAATTCTAAACATTGCTGTTTTGCTGGGCGTCGACGTGAGCAATATAATATAATGTTTGCAAACTGAGAGAAAGGGCCGCGGTCGTTTGAGTATTTTGTGGCGATTTGTAGTTTGCAGGTTCTTCAACAGTCAACGCCTTTAAAAGCAAGTGTATTCGTGAGGCATGGTTGGCGCTGCTCATTTACGTAAATCAATCAATCGTAATATATAAAACTAGTTGACACGCGCAACTTCATCTGCGTCACAATTTTCATTACTGCTCCGCTTCTATTGGTCTTAGCGTGATGATATATACCTTATAGCCTTCGATAAATGGGCTATCTAACACTGAAAGAATTCAAATCGGACCAGTAGTTCCTGAGATTTGCGCGTTCAAGTAAACAAACAAACAAACTCTTCAGCTTTATATATTATATTAGCATAGATTCTTCCGTTACTGAGTGAGAGGCAGAAAGTGCAGCTGATTTTTCATTCTTGATAGATGTCATTTCATTTAGTTATGGAGTTTCTTGTCCGTTCTTCTCTATGACAATTTACCCTTCCAAATGGACAGTAGTCACTATGTTATTTAAAATGTAATGATGACGTTCAACGTTTTTGACTTTGACATTTGACGTTAGTAATGTTCGCTACGAATAGATATTCAAGTGGGTCTTATGATTCAAATATGATTATCTTAAAGTGGCCTTTTTAGCCCCCTGAAATCTTATGCGTACTCGAAATTATAAAAAAAATAAACCACCGCTTGTCAAAATATCATGTCATTGACCTTCGCTGATTTGAACATCATTCACGCAATATTCATAATAGTGCTAAATAGTCATAATCATTACAAAATACATGTACTGCGTTCACAAATTTTATTTTAGAATAAATAAATAAAGTGCATTCTGATCACACTGTAGATACGTTTATTTAGAAAGAAATTATTGCTGCATGTGACTTTGTTTACATTAAAATAAAAATTATTTATTTCAGACAAAAAAAAGTCCATATATAGGTAAGGCAAATATTTTTTTACAGATTATACTCGTTATGCGTTTAAAATCATAAAAAAATATCTTTAGCAAGGAAGAAGTGTTTTTAAGATTTATTTTTACTGGCACACTGAGCAAAAGACTTCTCGTAAATAAAAAAAATCATCACCATATCAGCCAGTTTCCGTTCACTGCTGAACGTAAACCTCCCCCAAAGAGCGCCAACCATCCCGGTCTCGAGCAGTCCGTATCCATACACTGCCAGCCAACTTCTTCAAATCATCGGTCCATCGTGCCGCAGGGCGTCCCACCACACTACGTTTGCTAAAACGTGGGAATATTTTTTTACAGTTTTTGTATCCCCCCACTGTTTCTGAAATCAGGAAAGAAATAAAAGCACCGTCCGAAATTCATTTCTAATTTAAATTTTGTTTAATAAAAAGTTAATGAAAAATAAAATAATATAAAAAAAAAACAAAAATAATCAAGCGCATTAAGTACACACCTTTACCATGACTTGCACTTACCCGTGCTAACATAAGTGTCGCAAGCGCCATTGCTGACACCTCCTACGAATCAAGTACAACCTTACTTAATTGCTGGAAACATTCCGGTCAATACTGCTCAGGTGGTTTTAGAATGTTATGTTGTTCATCTTTATGTTTATTTCTTCATTCATAGTGTTGGTTTCAATTGCATCATGGTCTTGTGAACATACGCCTATTTCTCAGCTGAAACTACTTGACATAGACCATACCGACCTGCAACGATGCGTACACAGACTCCTACGTTATTTTTGCTACGTTTTCTTTTAAGCATGGGAAAACATCAAATAACTCCTTCCGCTCTGGGCGGTTCGGCAGGGAGTGTCAGACTCTAACTATCTACAACCTACCGAGTTCCTCCAAATGTCCTTTGCGTTCCAGGGCCACAGTGATTCTTTCGATAAAATTCCACAAACCTGGCAAGCTGAGGGTCCCGTCTGCTATGCTGACAACTCTTTGAGGCGCGCGTGGAACATAACGCGCCGTCGACCTGGGCCTGGTTTGATCGGACTACAAGCCACCCAACGCTCGTCGTCTACAGGCCCGTTCCTACGCTGGCTGAGAATCACCCCGCGACCTACCTTATATAGACGCAAAGACCTGCAACGTTCCTTACATGGAGTCCTTTCTGTTTTAGATTGAAAACCTATGAATGTCTGGCATTAAAGCAGTGTTGTTGACAAAATTTTCAGCTCTGCTTGCTATAACACTTCCAAAAGTTTTAAAAACATCACCATCTTCATGATTTCAGACTTAAGACGTCCTGCGTACTTGGTCCATCTTCGTTGAGATTGATCACCTATTCCTCGCTTATCTATTTTTAGCAGAATAAACTACCATCTCTTAAACAACAGTTTCCCTGAGGTTACTCGATGGGCGGACAGTCTCCATTTTATCTAAAAACTCAGCCAATCTATCGATGGGTCTGAAAAGTTTTAGAGTGGCGACCGCTTACCGGAAGACCGCAGCGTTGAATGGCCTCCCACAAGGTGTACTGATGATCTGGTGAGGGTCGCAGGAGGCCAATGGATGCAAGACGCACGAAACTGGTTGTTGCGGTGACACTTGGGGAGGCCTATCTCCAGCAATGGACGTCTTTCGGCTGATATTTTGATGATGACAGGAGAAATCAATAAACTGGTTATAGGTCAAGTAGAAAGAGTTAGTAATACATAGAAAAGATATCGAACTCCTAAGTATAATTTACGCAATACTTAAAAGTGTTCAAAGCATTGACTATTGACAAAGATCACGATGAATCAGCCAAGCATAATGTCATCATTCACCGCGCTATCTGCGGTGAAATATGCTGACTCATTGCTCGGTAGTAACATTTCATCATTATTATGATCATCAAAATTAGCACTTTCAAAAAAAAACAAAACAATATTGATTGCAGATTCTGTGACGAGATTACCAATATACGAGTAGTTTAATTCAAGATAACTTAGTATGTGTGACTAGCTACTTGAAACTCATTTCAACGGGTGCAAAATAAATTTTTATTGATTCAAAAATTACCAGTGTTTAGATAAGCGATAGTTATCAATGATGATAAATACTTCTGCATTGGCACAAGGTGGACCGGTGATCTGGTGAGGGTCGCGGGTACCCGATGGATGCGAGACGGACAGGACTGATTGTTGTGGCGACACCTGGCGGAGACTTATGTCCAGCAAGGGACGCCTTTCGCATATTATGATTATGATGAAAAGTGAATCGGGATCTCTCTCCTGCTTACTGCTTATTTAAAAATTATGGTATAAAGTTTTCGTTCATTTGTAAGTTTACTTCGTGTATTTGCTCATGATGGATTATTTATGATAAAGATTTTAGATTAGTCATCATCATTATCATATTAACCGAAAGACGTCCTCTGCTGGACTGGAACAGGCCTACCTCTTCCAAGTGTCAAGGGCTAAAAATCTTCATTTTGCCATTTTATTTAGTTTTATTCAACGGCCGATACTTCTAAGCCTCTCCAACGATCTTAATAAAATTAGTAAAAGGAAAACAACATGACCAAATTGAATAAATTGCCACATAATTACTCGTTTAGCAATATCTGATGATGCTGCTGAAGTAACAGCCAAAACATGGCAGGTCCAAAGTTCGCTCCTTGAGAATTACTGCGAATGAGAAAGTTGCGTCATTTATGACTTTCATTACGCTGCATGATGACGCGAGGTCCAAAGTCCAGTATCCATGAACTTTGTTCACGAAGTTATGTAAGGTTATTAGAATTTGACGGTAATTTCTGAAGTATGTAGGCAAATATGAAAGTTCAGAGAAGAGTGTGTGTTTTTGGAGTTACAAGATGAAATCTTGATGAGTTTCTACAGTTTGACACATATTTTGAGAATAGCTCTTGTTTTTAATTAAAACTTCACTTCTTTGTTTGATATCTGGCTTTCAAATAAAGTTGTTGATAAATTGAACGATTCTGATGAATTCCCAAAATGGTAGAAGACTTACGGCAAGCTGTGCCGGTGCTGCTGCTGCTGCAACTGCTGAGGCCCTCAAGCGGCGCAAATACTGTAACCTTAATGGTTATTATAGTTTTGAGCCGTTTGGGGTCAAAACGCTAGGGTCATGGCGCCCGAGTGCGCGTCTCCTTTTTAAGGGCATTTCTCGCCGACTGGTCGACACTTTGCGTGACCAGAGGGCTGGCTCGTTCTTTGTTCAAAGAGTTAACATTGCCATTCAACATGGCAATGCTGCCAGACTTCTGGGCACGTTTCCGGATGACAGCGATGCGGAGGAATTATTCGACGCCTGATCGTATTTGATTTTGTAAATACATAATTAATGTATATTCATAATGTTTTATTAGTTATTTTGGAATATATTGTCTCCTTTATAAAAAGTCCAAAACAAAGATTATATGGATTATGTCAAAATAAATTATTCTTTAATTGTCTATCTTCGAAGTATGAATACATATATACATGATGGAGTTATAGTCAAAGACATATAAAAAATATATACACATAAACATGTTAGTCTATCTCCCAATTGTCTATGAAATCACACATTCTCAGACAGACAACGGTCCTAAGCAGCTGAACACAAGAATACCTCATGCACTGAAGGTTAAGCAAATTATTATAAAGTCAGTCTCTAAGGAGGTTATTAAAAAGAAAAAGTTTGTATTTTGGCTAATGAAAAATGCCATTGAGCACCCGACTTGTAAGTGACTATAATTTATTAAGTAGGTTTATTTAAGCCAGCTTACTGCGGAGGTCTGACCAAACAACGAGTCTTTGTTACAAACAACATTCCTCGCCTAATGACTATTTGTAAATCACAATGTTGTCGACCTTCGAAATCCTTAGTGAAAACACATTTTCTCAGAATCTCTAAGGCTGTAGATAGTGACCAATAGCTGCAAGGTTAAATGTATCTTGTTCATCATCTGCCTAGCCTTTTCCTAACATTATTACATTATTACATTTGGGTCGGCTTCCAGTCAAACCGGATTCAGCTGAATACCAGTGTTTTACGTGGAGCGGCTGCCTACCAGACCTCCACAACCCATTAACTTGGTAACACGGTACATTTTGGCAAGACTGGAGTCAGATTTACTGGCTTCTGACAATCCGTAACGACTGCCAAAGATCTACAAATGACAGCCGGGACCAACGGCTTAACGTGCTTTCCGAGGCACGGAGGAAACTCGTTATGTTAAGATGGTCATCCATCCACAGACCAACCTTGGCAAGCGTTGCTTAACCTTCAAGATCGACCCGTGCGGCTGTTATTATTTAGCCACGAGCTCCTCTAAGGCTGTAGATAGTAACCAATAGCTGCAAGGTTAAATGTATCTTGTTGTGGTGTTATAATGATCCTTATGATTCTTCTTCGTATCGTGTGGGCAGCAGGGTCTAACTACCCCACACACCCTAGTGTCAGAGTTTCTAAACCACCTCAAGGGCCTCTGACATGATTTATTTGACGACTGCCATTTGGCGGCCGGGACCACCGGCTTATACGTGCCTTCCGAAGCACGGAATCAACTTTTTATCAGACAATTAGGTGATTTAATCCTGCAATATCCTAACCAAACTGGAAACAACTTTACAAAGTATGCTTCCCGTGGGCCGAACCCACGACCACCGGCAAACGCCTAAAGCACTCGACCACAGAGGTAGTAATGAAATTTAATTAAATAATTTTAATACCAGTTGCATAATGAAAAGCTGGCGAACTGTCAGTACGTTGCAGGATTTGTATAGAAGATCTGTGGGATAGAGAAAGGGATGGAAATTGGCTACTTTTAAAATGGCTCTCTGAGCTCTTTCAAGAGGGTAAGTGAGTTTTGGCTGCTCCACCCCATGAAGCGATACAGTACTGGATTACAGATTTCCCTATATAATTATGATGATGTCATCATTTTAGGATTCTGTACCTCAGTCCTCGGAAACGGAAACTTAATAGGATCACTTTGTTGTCCGTGTGCCCGTCTTAATCTCTGCAACGCGTGGAGGAATGAAGCTTATATTTGCAGTTGAAGAAGTGATGACATACATGTTTGGTAAAATAATTTTGTCATTTTCTATCTTAGTACTTACTTATTTTTTTTGTCACAGTAATGAGTTGATTCGCTTCAGTAGGTAATATATACTCGAAAAAATCGAGAATCGATTCCCTTATAAGATGGACTATCTACATACTTTGTACGGAGTCCCATTCCAAATGTCAGCGACTCTCTGGTTGGTTTCCTGATTCATTTGGTATTTTATTTTCAAAGACATCCCAATCATCAATCCCAATCATCAATCATCTGTAGCACGCTGTACCACCTTCAATTTGCTAAGAAAATATTGATTACAGTGACCAAGGCACTGTTTGTTGTGAGGCCTGACAAACTGACGTTACTAAACTAAAACAATTTCGTGACAGGTGTTGTTTAAAAAACTAAAGAATGAATACTTTAAACTTTCAAAATTTACGAATTATCTGATTATCACTTGTTACCTGTTGCCTGTCGGTTTTATTAAACAGGCCATTTTCAAAATCAAAGTCCAAACGGTTATTGTGAACTAAGTGTACAATGTTGGTGTTTTATTGAAATTTACATAAGGGTGCTTTACCACCTTTTCACCCGCGTAGTTACCGTTCCCTTGGGAGTACGGAGAAAATAAACCTTATGTTACTTGCTGATAATGTAGCTATCCATCGCTGTAAGAATTGTTCAAATCGGTTTAGTACTTTTAAGTTTATTCGTTACACATAAAAATACAAATCGTTCCTCTTTATAATATTAGTATAGATTAACAAAGTGATTGCGATTCTTTTTAAAACGGATAATACTGCTCATCAGACGCGCTCCACGATAGTGTGCAAACAACTCAAAGTACTAGGAGTTCATAACGTCAAAGGTACTTCAATATTTTGCAATGAAAGCATCTTTAAGTAACACTTCTGTAAAGAAAAATGTGGTGTAATTGTGCTGTAGCTTATATTTTATATATTTGATAACTCATGACTCTTCAAAGTACTCGATGTTAAGTTACTTCATATGAAGCAAGAGTTTATTGATCAAATCTGTACTAATATATAAAGCTGAAGAGTCTGTTTGTTTGCTTAACGCGCTCATCTCAGGAACTACTGATCCGATTTGAAAAAATATTTTAGTGTTAGATATCCCGTTTATCGAGAAAGGTTATAGGCTAAATATCATCACGCTAAGACTAATAGGAGCGGAGCAGTAATGAAAATTGTGACGCAGATGAAGTTGCGCGGGTCAGCTAGTATTCTACGAATATGTTGTTTGCATAACATGGGTATTTTAAGCCTATTTCGTTAGTTAAAGAAATAAAGAAAAATTATTATTTGGGACTCGCACAAGACACACAAGAAAGTATAATAAATTAAAACTAACCATAATGAAAAATGTGTTAACAAACATTTTGTTGTAAAGGTTGTCCCTATAAATAATAATGGGTTCTGTAGGTGTCAGAGTTATATGAAAAAAAATGTAGGTGGATGGAGAGGGAGATGGAGGCCAAAGAAAAAATGGATGGATTGTTTGAGGAGTGATATGAAAGAAAATGGAGTTAGTAATAGCGAGATGGTTGATAGGACAGACGAGCTCGTGGCTAGATAATAACAGCCGCACGGGTCGATCTTCAAAGTTAACCAACGCTTGACAAGGCGGCTCTGTGGATGGGTGTCCATCTTAACATACCGAGTTTCCTCCGAGCCTCGGAAAACCGTTGGTCACGGCTGTCATTTGTAGATCTTTTGTAGTCGTTACGGATAATCAGAAGCCAGTTAAACTAACTCCAGTGTTGCCATGAAGTACCGTGTTACCCAATTAATGGGTTGTGGAGGTCTGGTAGGCAGGTTCTCCGCGTAAAATACTGGTATTCAGCTAAATCCGGTTTGACTGGAAGCAGATCCGAATATAGTTGGGAAAAGGCTAGGCTGATGGTGAGACAGTTGATAGGACAGAATGAAAGAAAAAACGTGTTACGGTGACCCCAAGTAATATGGGATAAAGGCAAGAAGTTGATGGTGAGGTGTAAGCGTTTTGATTGGCACGGACTTTCACGGTGTTAAATAGTTGTCTTTTGAATTAATAGACTGGCGAAGTGTGATTAAAGTGATACTTACCTATTGTTTTACGTTGTTGCTGACAAGGAAATAAGGTAAAATAATGTTAAACCCACGACCTTATAATATACAGCAGGATTTTATATCATCTTCTATTTTTTCCAGGCATTTGGTGTCAATAAATAACATACACGACACGAAATAGATTCGGTACAATTACCTCTCATATAAGAAATAAAAAATCAACTGTTCAGTACATTTTTTTGCACTTTTGATTAGAAGCAACTATTACGTAAAATATAATTAGTTGCCCAATTTCATTAAGGTGAATGCTCCAGGGTAGCCCGCGAAATTCAAATATTTTTATGTTTTTTGCAATTTGCCGGTCAGTGTGAAGTTGTATGTGGACCAAATGCGATCCGCGACCGTAACGCGTATTTATCTAAAGAATTATAACCATTTTAATCATCAATATAGCCCTCTAAGTTCATGTAGTTCGAAAGAATGATTATTTCTGAAATATTCATTTAAAAATATTTGAATTTCGCGGGCTGCCCTGGAGCATCCACCTTAACACTTAAAAACATGTACCTGAGAGTTGTTATTCGTCAGTGAAATAATATGTATGCAAATCTCGATAAACAATGAACAAAAATGATGAAATACAACTCTTAAAAATGCAACCGACGAATATCTAATAATGCGCTTTGCATCAAGTGTGGTTTTATCTAATATTTGTGAAAGTGGACACAAAATACACTAAAAGCAGGGATTATTAGAATCAACCACAATTGATTTCAATTCGATAGCAAAATAATTATCTGCGAGCCAATGAGTCGACTAATTGCGGCGAACTCTAATTTGATTAGGTTACATAGATTATTTGAAAGCACGCAATACATGTTTGAACTGATGATTTATATAATTATCCTTTAAATCTTTAATGATATATCTATTTAAATTATTTTACAATCGCGGGTCTCTGTGGAGTCCCGTTCCTTTGGAAGGCAAACAAGGGGACGAAGACAAAGCGTAGCGGCCCCGTTAGACATTTCAAAAGGCATGGGGCACCAACCGATGATTATCCCTGTATTGACTATGAAAGTATACCTAAAGACAATCTCCGGATGGTGCAAGACTATTGCAGACTGTTTTTTAATTATTAATGATGGGTTTGCTCTTGACTCTAGTCTATGTCAGAGATGACAGAAACAAAGTCTACAATGGAGCGAGCTTACCCAGAAGGAGCTTGTTCACTCTAACTTTGAAGAGGTTAGGGTTGTAAGCTTTTGGAAACACAGACGCAGGCAGAGAGTTTCACTCCTTTGCTGTGCGCATTGTAAAAGACGTTGAAAACTAAAGATGAGATACTTCAGGTCTGGGTGGTTTAGTAGACGGATAACCGTATACAATGGCAGAACTATCGCACTGTAAGCGTCTCCAAACGTATTTTATAATGCGCACAACAAAGTACGAGTATTGGAACTCTCAACCTGCGTCTGTGTTTTCGAACACATTTAACTCTAATCTCTTTAAAATTAGAGTGAACCGGCTTCTTCTGGGTAAGCTCGCTCCATCGTTGACTTTGTTCCTGTCACCTCTACCCTAGACTAGAATTAACAGCAAACCCACCTCAAGTAAAAAAAAAATGCAGTCATCGTCAGACATTGATTTTTGTGATTGTTTATGTATTGAACAAAATAATTATCTTAATGTAGAAAATCAGGATATAGTTTTTCTAATTACACATCAAAATTTCAATGAAATAAGCTGTTTTAGAGTAAAGGAGTTTATTTGATCAGAGTTGATATGATGCACTTCATAAAAAACTTTTTTACAAAAAATACAACCGACTTCCAAAAACAAAACACTACACGGTACAAAATAACTTCGGAAGAAAGAAAAAAACTTTAATTTCGGAAGTAGTATAGTAGTAGTGTAGTGTTTTATTTTTGGAAGTCGGTTGTATTTTTTGTAAAAAAGTTTTTTATTTTCACTTTTGAGTGGTACCTAGGTACCTGCGTACCCATTAGCAGCGTACCGGCGCAATGTTATGTTAAGAACTGGTGTAAACACTAAAAAAACATGCGATTTCAGCAATCCCGATCACTTTGCTATCATTTATTGAAGAGTTCCGTTGCCTACCTCCGAAGTTCTTCATCAGATCTTTACCAAATTGTAACGGGACCAGTCCAGGAAAATACTCTTTCAAACAAAAAAAGAATCATACAAATCGGCTGGCAATTGTAAAGTATCGCTGAACAAACATTTTTCATGGGATCTCATCATCAGATCCTAATTTACACCTTTCATCATCAGGTCAGCAACATGAGATAATGATTACCATGCACAAATATCTGAATTGCGTTAAAAAGTTCATGAAAAACATTGTATGTGCCTATAAAATTTGAGGGGTGCCCTCGATTTTCATGGGATCCCATCATCAGATTCTGACATGGTGGCAATGGGACTAATCGAGAAGTATACCCTTTCAGATAAAACAAAATTTTTTCAAATCGGTTCATAAATGACGGAGTTATGAGGTAAAAAATATCCGTGCAGGAATCGACCCACGACACGCAGCCCAGCAGCCAACCGTTCAACCACGGCGCCAACTGCGTCGTCATTTACAACATTTACCCTGTAGCAGATGTCATAATAAAATCTCCTGAGAGGGTTGTAGCTAGATAATGACAGCCGCACGGGTCGATCTTCAAGGTCAAGCAACGCTTGCCAAGGTTCGCCTGTGGATGGGGGACCATCTTAACGTACTGAGTTTCCTCCGTGCCTCGAAAACACGTTAAGCCGTTAGTCCCGGCCGTCATTTGTAGATCTTTGGCAGTCGTTACGGATAGTCAGAATCTGACTTCAGTCTTGCCATGAAGTACCGTGTTACCCAGTTAATGGGTTGTGGAGGTCTGGTAGGCAGCCGCTCCGCGTAAAATACTGGCATTCAGCTAAATCCGGTTTGACTGGTAGCCGACCCCAACATAGTTGGGAAAAGGCTAGGCAGATGATGAGCCAGATGAGATGCCATAACAATGTCTCCGAGACCCACACAATAAAAACTGTTCTCATCTTTTCCCCGCGTAACCCTAAACCTGATAAAATGTACACATCATTATGTCATGTCAAATTAAAAATCCTTCATTTAATTGCGTGTACGCACAGAATGACGTAACATAAAAATTGTAGCGACGTCAGAAGTATTCTCAAACCGGCCGGTAAGGTTAAAAATGGTAACAAGTACTCTTGATCTGTTTTCTGCATGCTACTTTCTCTGTACCAGTGATATAATGACGTATGTTATGTGTACGTTACAAAACTTTAACGGGTGTGTCGTGATGTGTATCTTGTAAGGTTCAGTGTTGATTGTAGAGTATATTTGAGCTTAAAGGCGTTCTTGTTTGATGTAGATATTTTTTGAGAGTTAATAATGCCAAATTGACAAAAGTGTCATTAAAGTTGAATCACTTTTCTGATGACTTACTGGTGACTGACGTCATCTTCTCCTAATCCATCTCTTCTTGTCTTTTAACGCAATTTATGTGTTTTTGTCGCAGCAAGTCTTCTTCTCCAACACTTCTTCATTTGCTGTCATCACTTACTAGCCAAATCATCACCATCAACTATCGGAAATAATGTTAATTGTCCAATCAATCTACTACTCTGTCGGCTGTCATTTGTAGGTTGGCAGTCGATACGGATTGTCAGAAGCCAGAATATCTGACTCCAGTCTTGCCTAGAAGTACCTTGATACCCAGTGAATGGGTTGTGGGCTCTGTTAGGCAGCCGCTCCACGTAAAATACTGGTATTCAGCTGAATCCGATTTGACTGGAAGCCGATCCTAATATTGGGGTTAGGCTAGGCTGATGATGATGAGTCCGCTACTCTAAAAATCTTAGCCAAACAGCTCATAATCATTCATCTATTATTTGTCACATAATATAACTTAGGCCTTATTAATCTTTTCTTATCTCTTTGCCCTTATCCCATGTTACTTAAAACCGGTGCTACGCTTTTATTTCATCCATTCTGTTCTGTCGTCACACTCTCACTGACTCTCTTCTCTTTCATATCACTAAACTTCTAAATCAATTTATTTATCCAACCGTCTAACAGTCAGTACAAAAAAATAACACAAGCAAGCATCATTATGACAATATTTGAGTTAAAAGTAGCGCCCGGGCGCTAAACGCTTGTCGATAAACACCTACAACTGGTAATCTCCGTCTATTTGATGTATATTTCTTTACAATTCAATGTATGGAAATATACATCAAATAGACGTGACATATTCCGCTAATGAGGGACATAAAAAATTCGGTACCACAATATTTCTATTCAGCAAAAGCTTTGCGTCACCTGCTTTGAGATTTAAATCATAATAGGCGATACGGGACTATGTTTAGCAAAGTGGGGAAAAAATCCTTTGTCATAAAAGATGGTACGTCATGTTATTTCATATCTTTTCTAGGGATTTATCTTTTCTTACACAACTCTCCTTGGATTCTCCTTAGCATTTGATTTTGATTTTCTTTTAATGTTCGTTACCTATGGTTTCTTGCGTGGGTTGGTTTTCTTAAGAAAACCAACCCACGCAAGAAACCATTGTCTACAAATGGGCCACGTTCCTTCGTGCCCTTTTAGATTACGTCATCCCTGTCGTCTGCGGTTTTATCACTCCTTTCTCGTTTGTCCAAGGAAAGGAATTATTTTTTTAACAAAACTATCGGCATCATCATCATCATCATATCAGCCGAAAGATGTCCACTGCTGGACTTAGGCCCCTCACACGTGTCACCACAACAACCACTCCTATTCGTCTTGCATCCGTCGGCTACCCGCGACCCTCACCAGGTCGTCGGTCCACCTTGTGGGAGGCCTTCCAACGTTGCGTCTTCCTGTACGCGGTCCAGTCCAGAACTTTCATCGACCATTTGCTCTGCGAGCTATGTGCCCTGCCCAATGTCACTTTAGTTTACTACTGCCACTGCGTGCTGTCATCGGACCTTTACAAAATAGTCCCACTTTAGTCTTACCTACTAATTAAAAACCGTACACGAATATTTATTTTACTTTCAACATGTCCAAATTCAAGTAATAATGTCTAAATCTATAGAAATTAAAGGTTCTTGGATTTATGAAGATTATTTTCTGGAAAACCGAAGTAGTAGGTATAGGGGGTTTCGAACAGAACCTTACTGAATGCATTCTAAAGCTTGACAGGTGTTCAGGCATATTTTAACTACCGATAGGCACACGTTTGACCCCTATCTCTCCTGGTGGTAAGCAATGATGCGGTCGAATATAGAGCACTTTTTCTGGAATACCTAAGTAGGTATAGGGGGGTTTCGAAAAGAACCTTACTGAATGAATGCCAAAGCTTGACAGGTGTTCAGACTTTTTTAATTTATTTATTTTATTTCCTTTCTATCAAGTCGAAACAAAATTGGAATCATCATCATCCTTATCATATCAGCCGAAAGGTGTCGACTGCTGAACATAGGCCTCCCCCAGAAGGGGGTGGTTTGCCACAATCGCCACGCTTGGCAGACGGGTTGGCGATCGCAGTGTATGGTGTTGAGTTTTACAGAGAACGCTGCTACCCATTCTCTGGCAAGAAACAAAAATTCGAATACCCAAATAAAAAAAATACCAAAAGGCTAATATTTATCGTATAGACTCGTACTTAAACAGCATTTAAATTTAAGTCACAATACCAAAAATAAATTATAAAATGTAGAAAACTGAGAAGGGTTTTTGCTCCTCAAGCATGTAGTATTGCGCAATGCAAGTTCGAATAAAAATATTCAGCTATCATCTGCCCAGCCCTTTTCCAACTATATTACAGTCGCTGAATACCAGTATTTTACGTGGAGCGGCTGCCTACCAGACCTCCACAACCCATTAACTGGGTAACACGGTACTTCTTGGCAAGACTTTCAGATATACTGGCTTCTGACAGTCCGTTACGACTGCCAAAGATCTACAAATGACAGTCAGGACCAACGGCTTACCGTGCTTTCTGAGACACGGAGGAAACTTTGTATGTTAAGATGGTCACCCATCCACAAACCAACCTCGGCAAGCGTTGATTAACCTTGAAGATCGACCCGTGCGGCTATTTTTTTTAGCCACGAGCTCCTCTTCGAATAATATTCAGTAATTTAATTTGATTTAATGGAAAAAAGATCTATAAACGCAGCCTTAGTTTTTGACACTTCTCGCTTCGGATAAAAGCTTTGATCCAACGAGTAGTGGCACCTAGTGGCGTAAATGGACACAAAAAAGTGTGAAATTACGCTCAGGCACCTGCCAGAGATAGATTTTAACACTTGCAAAGTGGATTCCAAAAGCTGGATTTTCCAGCAAAATGGTGGCTCATGAGCCGCCACCTTTGTCAACGATTTCTAATTAAACCTTATACTGGTTATGATGCGCTTTTTTTGCAGAGTAAACACAATATTTTACGTATGTTCTAATTTACTCTCAAACTGATGCAAGACTGAAAAACCTGATTTAATTTATAAATAACTAGTTGACCCGCGCAATTTTGTCTGCGTCACAATTTTCATAACTGCTCTGCTCCTATTGGTCTTAGCGTAATGACATATAGCCTTCCTCGATATATGGGCTATCTAACACTGAAATATTTTTTCAAATCGGACCTGAGATTAGCGCGTTCAAGTAAACAAAAAAACAAAAAACTCTTCAGCTTTATATATTAGTATAGATAGATGAGGACTAATTCAACAATTTTTAAGCGATTTTCGCATTCGCATCTCAGTCGAATTGGCCATCAGATTTGTAGAGACTGCACGCACCGTTTTTAATAAAGCCACCGCGTTCAAAAGAGGTGTGAAAGCATCTCTGCTGAGTATATTTACACGGCACTATACGCATAGCCGTAAACACTATTAACATGCCGAGCCCATAATGTACTACAACTAACAGTATTATTGACTCTACTTGTTGAGTCGTGAATGCGGGCCCTTGGCACGGAGTAGATAATGACACAGAGAAAAACCTTGTAGTCTTTAATGCTGGCGTGCCGTGCTAACCGACCAGCGCTCCTACTGCGGGACAGGCCATGGTGTCGGAGATGGTCAACTGCTGCACCGCATTGACACCGATGTGGAGCTCTGCTAGGAGTACCCAGACGCAAACACGTAGCGATGCGGAAAGTACTGTCACTCAGCATAGTACCTGTGTTGGTTGACGGTAGTGCCTGTAGCCAAAGACCCGACTCCACAGCCAACAGGCGGGCACGCTCCGCAGTATTGGTGGTCGTATTTAAGAGGTTATTCAGTACCAACCTGCAGAACGGCTCATCTCATTGTCTTTGGGAAAATAGGTTATCGGGCAACGCTTATTCGGGCAAGCCACTTTCCAGGCGTTCACTGCTTCGGTCAAGCAAGACACTTCACTTTTAACCAAAGATGGAGTTAAAATACTTTTGGTTAACTTTTCAGTACTGTTGACTTGATGACACTAAAGGATGCCGAGCCCACCAAAGCGAATGGATAGTGTAGATTGCAGCTACGCTCGGTCATCCAGACCCACATTTAAGGTAGATGTTAGTGTATCTTGAATGATTTGATTAATTTTGTCTAAAGATGTGACTGCTTCAATAAAGGGGAAGAGCGGAGAAAATAAATACACAAAATTTGGCCCAAAACAACAATATCTAATAAGGGTGAAAGCCGAATGTAAATTAATTTTGCTGTCTTTCCGAAATATCGTTACAACAATTAATTTTATCGTCAATGAGTGAAGAAAAACTGTCTTCAAATATTGGTGAACCTAGGAGGTGAAGTGAACTCTAGTCTAAAATTTTGATATCTGGGGCTATTGCATTTAATTTTTGTAGAGTCGTTTGTCTGTCGGTATTGTCATTAAGAAAATTTTCACATTTGGAATGGTTGAAGCCAAGGCCAAAAAATAAACTGTCTTTTAAAAAAAAAAGACTCTTTCAGAACAGTATCTACGTCACCTCCTAGTGTCCCATTATCCAAGTACCAGACGTTGAATTTTGAATTTAGTTGTTGAATGATTAGATGAATAGCCAAGCTGAAAATGGCCTTGTTGACATCCAACTGCAGATTCCAAAAGGTTATCTTGATATAATAATTTGGAGGGGTGTCTGTAGCATTGCCACATAAAACTAACAATTTTAGTTAGTTCCTTTTTCACCTCCAACAACAAGGTGTCCCTGTTAACGGAATTGAAAGCGTTCTTGACGTCAACTAATAGGGAATACGCATGCGATTTTTTTATTTCCAAAATAAAATACTTATTAGCTCTAGTAAACAATCATGAAATTATTTTTTACTTAATACCTTCATCAGCGATGAAGTTATAAAGCTTCAAAGATAACAATTAGAAAGAGAAGTCCGATGTAAACTTTGACGTCATCGTCTATGACGCCTATACAGCTACTATAGAAAACAGCGTTTTCGCAAGATGGTTAGATATATTTGTTTACAATAATTATATCTCCTTCGTTTTTCGTGTAATTTTGATTTTATTTTCACTGTTAGTATCATATTTTTGTATATTTTTAGATAAACTGTATAGATGCTAAATATATTTTTCATGCGTATTCCCTATTGTCAAACTTCTTCTTCTACTTTCTTGTCGATTGTGAACCTTAAATATTTCTTGCCTTGTAGGTGGCCACGTTCACAGCAGCATCAGTGGCGTTCATCAGGTCCTCAAGTGGGCCGTATTTTGAGCGGGGGCTCCGCACTCACACTTAATTTAAGCGGATCAATGAAACCCCATTTTGCCAAGTTGTATTTACAGCGGCCTACTTGGGTGCGCAAACGATCGAAAGCTCTCCATATTGGCAAACTAAGTATCTCATTGTCGACTGGCACCACTCACGATACACTGCTATTCGGTCTCTGGTTAATTCATCTTCTTGTACCCTATATGCATCATCAGTTCATCACTATGCGTATTTTTCTTATATTTGTCTTCGCTTGATCTCGACGGACGGTCGTTTGGATTGTCCCAGTTAATAGTGTCAAGGTGACAGTATATTTTTCACTGGTTCTACGTATACAATAAATGTTTGAATAGTCATGAGTGTGTTTGTTTGTTTGCTTGCTCGTGGTTTACAATTTGTTTTGCGATATGAATTGGTAGATTTATTAACGTGTTGGTTTAGTAATTTTGCAATAATAGTTTTACATTTACTTCTGTCAATTGTTCGGTCATTTAGATTTTGCTTTTACAATAATTATAATGATTTAGTAAGTACTCTATCGGTAGGATGAATGTCATTTGCATGGTGCCGTCAAACATACAAAGAATAATAATTATTCTTTGTATTTTTTCCCACACTGAGTAGCGATCTTTGCTCAATTCTTTCACTCCCATAACCTTGCACATGTCAATCTTAATACTACAGCAGTTTAAAACATGTATATGTACGGCGGTAAAAGACTGACCTTCATATATCGTGAGATGAAGATCACCCCAAGAAAGAAAGTAAAGAAATTGTACTTGAAGACGAAAAAAAAAGCAAGCAAAGTCGCGTCCAAAACCGGTATCCCATAAAAGGGTCATAAAGCAAGTTCAATATTGGACCGACAAACATTTTCGACGCTGCCGTGAGTAAACTTTGCCGTGGTTTCGTTTAACACGAGCCAGAAGGTCGTAACTAAATAAGACGCTTGTTTTTCGCGCTTTAAATTTAACACCTTAACTAGTGTAAACAGAAAAAAGAATACTGGACTGGTGGCCTGGCATTATGATAAAAGTATTAAAAGATAGAACTAAGACAATTAAGAAAACGGAAAGGCCGAAATACCCTTAATTGCAGACGTTCAGAAAAGGACTGTAATTGAGGCTATTTCGAAAATTATTCAGAAAACAAGAGAAAATGTATTTCCACGTCATCAATGGTTTTGTCTTTATAGATTCTCGTGTTCATGACTCGAACACGGTTTTATGATATCACTATATTGCAGCTAGCAATCCATCCATACTAATATTATTTGCGAAAGTAACTGTTACTATGTAGGTTTATAACCTTTTCAATTTTTAACGAGTTTGGTTGCCCACATCTATCTGCCTCTTCTTAATTATTCAGGTACTAGCTTCTGCCATCGGCTGCGCCTGCGTGATCCCTAGGGAACATACTCCCGAGATAAAAATAGCCTAAATGCTATTCCAGACTATAATCAATCTCTGTTATAAATTAAATCCAGATCCGTTCAGCCGTTCTGGCGTGATTGAGTAACAAACATCCATCCAAACTTTCGCATTTATAATTTTAATATATAGTTTGATAAGATTGTTGTGGGTAACCGACACAGCCCGAAGGATCGCCAAACTGAAGTGGCAGTGAGAAGGGCACATTGCTCGCAGAACGGATGGTCGATGGGGCCGAAAAGTTCTGGAGTGGCGACCGCGTATCGGAAGAAGCAACGCAGGATGATTTTCCACAAGGAGGACCAATGATAATATGGTGATGGTCGCCGGTAGCCGATGAACCACAGTACGCACAGGACCGGTTAAAGTGCGGACACTTGGGGAGGCTTATGTCCAGCAGTGGACATCTTTCGGCTGTTATGGTGATGGTGATGAACTCATCGTGGGCATAATTTAGGTATACATACAAGGCCATTGACGATCAAGGCAATGTCTGTGAGGTAGGTAAAGTGGGGAGTGGCTCCCAAGAAGTGGGTTCTTGCCTGATTTATGTAAGGACAAAAAAGACGTGTGGCACTCGGAGACTGCCGCGGTAAAGCTATTGCATAGCATTTTTTATCAACTCATGCAATTATAATTATATATTTATTTTATTTATGCAGTATTTTTTTTTCTTTGATATTAATTCAAGTTACACTTTGAGCTAAAAAAAGTAAAAAGTAAAAAATAAAACTAAAAAGTATCACCCCTGTGCCGGTCGGAGTGGGGGGTGTTAGGTTTTTTTCGTTACGGAATTTCTGGATTCGGTCTCCACGCTCAAGGCCCGCGATAGAAGCTATGCAATAGCTTAAAGACATACTTTTTATTCCTAATAAAAAGGAATATGTTACCTTAAGATAATTTTATGCGAAGCTAGTCTGTATTACCTAGATACAGTCGAACAGGTTTTTTTGATATACACGCTGCTACTTCTTGCTTGATGAGGAGGTAGTGAAAATTATATTTTTTTCCAAATCCACAGCTTAGTCACTTAATTTTCTGATTAATTTCGTTGCGGGATCCAAGACCGTTATCGTTTCTGCAAGACTCGTCGAGCTTCATTGACTCGGCGTACAAGAAGCGTCAATTTTTGGTTGTCGCCACTGTTGTTTCTGGCTTTCAGGGGTTGCAGTGGTTGGAAGTATGTGGCGGGCATGTCCCTACAAAATAACACAAGCTTCTTACAACTATGCGTTTGAATGTGCGTATGCTGACCTACCAAAGCAGCGTGACAGTCGCGCTGCTGCACGCGGCACTTAGCGACTAATTGGAAGGCGCTCTAATAATTTTCTATCCAAATACATTATAAGCAAAACTTATGATGTTCACAAATAATTTTTCAAGAAAGTCTTTACTACACAAAGACGCTGCCTGAGTACCAAATAGCTTGTTTGACTATACAATGGTATCCAATAGTGCTGCCAATTTGAACAGATGCACTACCCATTTGTTACCTACCTGGTCCGTAATATAACACAGAACCACCAAACACTACAAACTAGGCATTACATGGACAGATGTCGTTACCTAACTAAGTCGAGTTACGTCGCGTTGAGCAATGCCACTGAACGTCATTATGTGGTATGCGACCACTTGGTTTATTTATATTATGATCACGTTATTAAGTGCTTTCTATAATATTTGATGGCATTTATTCGGTGGTATCGTTTTGATCGGTAGCTTCTTCCAACCCTCATTATTTTCTTGTCCTTGGGCTACAGACAAACTGACAGTTGTATTGAATGTCAAGGATTTGTCAAAAGTTATGTTTTGTTGACCGTGTGGTATTGCAGTGGTTAGTGCATGTCATTATACATCTTCGTCAACGTGGTTAGGTACTCGTATAAGAATAATGATATTTAATTGTAAACAATGGTAGTTACATGGTGTATGAGATGTCAAATATCAGATTATGCCGTGAAGCGTACAAATATCAAATTAAAATTGATTAAACTGTAAACCATTTATCTGCAAGTGTTCCATGTAGCCCTTCTTAATTATAAGAGCTGAGAAATAAAAAGTAAAATAAAAAAAATAATACAATTATTAATTAAATAAATATTTAGAATTATAAGTCAAATAATTAATTATTTAAAACAAAGAATAATATAATTAAAGACTATATATCAAGTTATAATGAATTAGTGAACGTCAGAACGATATTGCAATTAAGTAAAACAATTAAACAGAGATCAATATAAAAAATATCACTAAAAATTAGGTCAATAAAATAAAATAAATAATCAAAATGTCAAATCAGTAACGCAATCAAATAAAAACAATCAAACAGACATGTTAATATTAAAAATTATAGTGACATTTTATTCTTCAGAAACTCAGTTATAGTATAATAATAAGATTGCAGATGACATGAGATGAAAGGACGATATTGTTGTCTTGACTGAACTCGGGTGGGACTGACACGGGAACGTGGAATTCGTACAGGGAACGAAAGATCTATTTTCACCAGTGTGCTTATTACTGATGATTGCACCAAGAATATCATATCGTCTTTATAGTTGTTCAGAAGAATAAAGACGATATGATATTTTCTATTATTCATCTTCTTGTTAGTCTCTCAATTTCGTCAAACAGTCCATCCGTTGATTTGTTGGTCCAGTTTTCAATTTATTATATATTTAGCTAAAAGCTATAATTATTATAAATTTTCAAGAATGTGATGCCTGCTCAGAATACGTTGCAGCCTTGTCTGCGTGCACTTTCAAGAATTAAAAATAGGTACTCCACTTGAAGTTACTTTACAAAAAGATTATGGAGAACCCAAGTTTGTTTCTATATGAAATTTTAGGCCTTAGTTGGGTTACCTACTAAGGTCTAAAATAGCTTGTTAGATCTATTACAATCGAACAAGCTTGAATTGTATAAGCATCCTATAGAATACCCAATCACCAGAGCTGTATCAGATGCCAACTAAAATCAAAACATCTCATTAACTTCCCATAAACAACACTTTGTATGCTTAACATATATTTCCACACCAAACAAAGCTTTTATAATCTAATTTACGTATAATATAATAACAATAAACACGGTCATCTTTAGCATAATCCGCTGATGGAGTCGATATACTAATCTGCATAAGTATCGGCTCTCCGTTATTAAGAAATACATTTCCCTTAAGTGGTAAGTGTAGGAGGATAATTACTGTCTCAACAACGAACAGTTATTGCATCAGATTAGTGCAAATATTTTGATTTCAAAACTTAAATTTTGAAGGTCGTTTTAAGCCTTTAGAAGAAAATGTTGCTGTGTGAGTTCTGTACACTATATTCTTAAGTTTGTGCTAAATAAACGTATTTTGTGTGTCTTTATTTCTTTTTAAGTGTATCCTTCAACTGATGTGGTAGAGGGCAGGGCACGTTGCTCGCAGAACAGATGGTCGATGGGGCTGAAAAGTTCTGGAGTGGCGATCGCGGACCGGAAGACGCAGCGTTGGAAAGCCTCTAATAAGGTGGACCGATAACCTGGTGAGGGTCGCTGGTAGTTGATGTTTGTCCCTGTTTTCTTTCTTTTATTAGTAGTTGACAAATTTGTACAGAAGAGTGAGTGTGCACAGACTATTAACTGGAAAAGTTATTTATCGCTCGGTTTGAACCTAGATTTTAGCTAACGGGAAGAGCGGCACTGCAGATAACTTGTTGAAACACTATGCTAGGTTGTTATAACGTACAACTATACTAATGTATAATAATAGTAATCGGTCGTTAATAAGGAACATATTTATGGCTCTGTTGACAGCGATTTATCAGACAATTTTGAGCATTTTGTGAGAGTGCTTATACGATAAGTAAATCTTATTATATATAAATCTTATTCAGTTTTTGAAATATCTCTTAAATCGGTCCAATATTGTAGGAGAAAAGAGTTGAGAGCCAAACCTCGCATTATGACTTTTTACACACAAAGTCTCGCCGCCCATGTTTCCTCTTAAGTAGTCCACGACCTCCTAATCCTCCTATTGTTGCGTCTAAACCCGAGCTAAACAATTAACTTAGCATAATGCTCACTAAAACTACTTTCACGTGATCGCAAGAATTCGACACACCCAAACAGCAACAGTTTTGTAAGAAAAAGATTATACTACAGGCGAGAATATTCATATAATTTGAATATAAAATTCTATACATGTAATATGCATATTAATGTGGCGCCAACTTCTAATGTTATGTGTGAGGGATAACCCGTGAACTTTGATGATATATATTTGATTTTATGTAATTTTGATGGTTTGTTTTTTTGAAGGTTATTGTTGTAATCAATCACCATGTCTAGACGGATAACTATACTTCGTTATATCTTGCAGTTCTTGAAGCATTAGCAGTGCTACTGAATTTTAAGACTGGTTGGGGTTTATCATGACTTCATCCTTACGTATTGCTGATTAGTTACGGACGATAGATGAAGTCTATGGCTTGCCATTTTAGTCTCTGCCAATGTTTTTATGCCTATCAATAAAGGCTAGAATTCAATGTAGTTTAGGTCTATAGCTAAGACGCATCTTATTGGACATTTGGAGAAGGAGAGAGAGGATGTTAAAGAAAAGAGAGTGAATGTTTAGTGTACTCGTAACAGTAGACAGAAGAGAATGAAAAAAAAAACTGTCTAAGTGCGACTCGGACTCGCCCACTGAGGGCTAAGTATCTTGTAGGTAAGTACGTTTTACTTCAAATGAAGACTACTTCTTATGATTTAATTACAAATATGTATTCCCTTAAGAGTGTCGAAATATACGTTTTTAGCAGCATAAACGGCCGCATCTTTTTTTATGTTAACTTAGAAGTTTGATTCCACAGCTTCAAGGGACGTTAAGGGAAGTAGATCTTAGTATATGATTTTAATTTTACCTCTGCGTGTTCCTAAAATAAAGATTCTTGACAGACAGATGGATAACAAAGTGCATCTTGCATCAATCCCTTATACTCGGAATTTTAATTCGATTCCAGATTTGACAATTTCAGTGTTGCAACGTTATGACAAGTACTAAATAGTGACGTTGCGAAATTATTCGATATGGAAATGGAATATTTACGGATCGATTCTTCTCGTTTATAATTTTAGTCTCGTAAACTAAGTAAATTAAATATTTCTGAACCGATAATTTAGTTTTGACGATTAATTAACGATCTGAGACTTTTCTTTTATAATTGTGTGTGAAATTAATAAAAAAATGTGATCATTAAGGAACATGACAAATAAACAATAAAACAACGTAACAACACTTTAGCAAAAACCCAACAAAATATCGATTCGCAATGAAATAAGATATTCGTGCAGTCAGACTGGGAGAATGAAGCCGAATGACACGATAAACAAAATGGCGATAGCTGCACGAGCGCGCACGGGTTGCCAATACTGAAAACTATCTAGGCTCTTTTATTATAAGTTTTGTTTTTAATATAAAAACAAAAATATTAACTTTTTATAAAATAGAGCAGCGATTACTAATTAATAAATAATTATTATGAATAATTATGTATTTATTTAAACTTTTATCGACATGACCCTCGGCCTAGTCACGCCTAATGTCCATTGTGACGTTTGACAGTTCGAGATTCAAATACGAATTTGTTACCTAAACAATAAAATTTTCTTCATGATTTGAATAACTTATTGAAATATGCCTCGAATGCGTGAAAATATGTATTGTCAATAGATTTTACGTATTTTCGACCATTGCGGAGGTGAAATTCACTCCATAATTGCCAAAAATCATACAATTACAATGGCGACTTTGACGAACTCGGAACTATGAAAATTTTGTTGGCTCAAAAAAACAAGTTTCGTGATATTATTTCATGCAAAAAACTATTTACAGAGTTGTAATAAACACTTATAAATGAATATTCATCCACTTACCGAAGGAATTCCCGTTAAAACTTCAAAAAAAAACACAAAATAGCACACGCGTGACGATCGTTCGTTTGCTGATTTTGACACTAAACTTTTTTAATGTTGCCTCGTTTTTTTTTTCTGTGTGTGTCTATGGTTGTAAAATATTATAAGTTGTAGAGTTCAACCATTCCGAAACGAAAATAAACCGTAACTTTGAAAAAATTAAAGTTTTAAATCAGTTGGGTCGTTTGGAGCCAATGTGTTCCACTGGCATCTCAACGGTATGAGATAAAATTGGAACAAATAGGTTCCATTGGCATCCCGTCCGGTTAATTGGCACACTGATGGCACACACACCGATTGTTTATCGATTTTTGTGTTCATCACTACACTATTATATGTGGTATCATTATTTCAAAAAATGTCAAATCTGGAATCGAATTAAAATTCATAGTATAGAATCCATAAGACAAGGGCAAGAATATGATGGAGATGAGATGATGAGTGTTTTAAAATGGTACTGCAAACTTACCCATGACCCGTTCCACAGACTTAACTTAAAGAATCAGATCTTTGTAACTCCGTCAGATGTGTCAACCAGTTAATAAAAAGGTAGTTACAAAATTTAATCTTCTACCATAATAGCGGAAGTTAGTAAAGGAACCGTGGAAGGATCGTTTACTTGCGCTCGCGCAGTCTGTGACGACCCCAAAAGCTATGTGGCGTGAAGAAAATCATTTACACGTTGTACGAACATTTGTAAACATGACAGGTGTCAATATAAATTAACTTTACGTTAAGACGTGTTACGTAAATTGTTATTTTTTAGTATGGGGGTCACTTTTGGGAGTGAAACTAGAAAAATACACAAAAAAAAATTAACCATATCGAGTGACGTATCAAATGAAAGGGCTTACTGTGAGGGCTTTATTTATATAATTTTAAAATGAATGGTTTTAGAATTTATTCAAGAAATTAGACGAAAAATGACCATTCCCCAATTTATATCCGAAATTACTGAGCATACAATTTTGAAAAAAATTGAGATTATAGATCTTTGCCTCTATATTACAAAAAAAACCTTAATCACATGTTAATAAAAATGAAATTCGTTTGCGTAAAAAAAAAACTGGGCAAGTGCGAGTCCGACTCGCGTGAGTTGGACTCGCACTTGCCCAGTTTTTTTTTTTATTTAGCCTGTACTGTCCCACTGCTGGGCAAAGGCCTTTAAAAGATATTCATTATACCGTCACTACGGAAATATTGTCAAAATTTTGGAGTCACCAATAATAATTTTGCAGTGATGTAATATTTTTTTAATAATTAAATACGTATAAAAGGATGAGGGCATGCAAGATGTCGACACTTCGTAATATGATATGTACGACGGAATACCACTGACAACACCGAGGTAGGCTGAGATAGTGTAATTAATATGCTAATTAAATTCTTAGCTAACTAAGGAAAGATTTTACGAGACTTCACGCAGTTATCTTGTTCTTAATTTATTTTTAAAGATGGTACAGCCTGTTTCACTCGTTGCTTGCATAATTTTAGCTCGGTAGGTGAGTAAACCTGATCATCACTACATAATATCAAACAAAGTCGCTTTTGCTGTGTGTCTGTCCCTACGTATGCTTATATATTTAAAACTCCGCAACAGATTTTAACGCGGGTTGTTTTTAATAAAGAGAATGGTTCTCGAGGAAGGTTTTAGTATACAGTTTTGAAGTTATTCAAGAAATTAGACTAAAATTTACCTGTCCACCCCTCCCCTTATCTCCGGAAATACTTTGCCTAAAATATTGATAAAAATGCAGATAAATCCCTTACCTAAACCCTAAAGATTACATGTAACCCTAAAGATTACATGTAACCCTAAAGATTACATGTAACCTAAAGATTACATGTAACCCTAAAGATTACATGTAACCTAAAGATTACATGTAACCTAAAGATTACATGTAACCCTAAAGATTACATGTAACCCTAAAGACATGAAATACAATTTTTTTAAACCGTTTTTTTTTATTATGTGGTAGAACATGTGGGTCTGAGTTTGAAATTCTTCCAAGAGACCAGACTCGTTACATTTTTCATGAATGCTGCGCTCCTATTGGTTGTAGCGTGATGTATAGCTATGCTATCCAATACTAAAAGAATATTTCAATTCGAATCAGTAGTTCCTAAGATTAGCGCGTTTAAGCAAACAAACAAACTTTTCAGCTTTATCCTTACTTAATATTATAAATGCGAAAGTAACTCTGTCTATTTGTCTGTCGCGTTTTCACGCCAGAACTACTGAACCGATTTAAATGAAATTTGGTACACAGATAGTTTAGAGCCTGAGAAAGGACAAAGGCTATTTTTTATCCCGGGAGTGTAGTTCCCTAGGGATCACGCGGGCGAAGCCGCTGGCAGAAGCCGCTATTAATCTATGCTTTAATTATAAAGAGGTAAAATTTGTGAGTTTGTGAGGTTGTAGGGGGTAATCTCTGGATTTACTGAGCCGATTTTGAAAATCCTTTTACCAATAGAAAGCCACGTTATCTGCGAGTGTCAGAGGCTATATATTAACCCGAAAAATACCGCCCAACGAAGTGGGCACGGGTCCGCTAGTATTAGTATAATACAAGTTATAAACTATACGTATGTTTAATTACATCGCGTTCAGTAGTTTTTGGGTGAAAAAACTCTTTCAAACTGGTTATTTATCTGACTGCCAAGGAACGATTACGTTTTTCGCGCGTATTATATCTTGTATGAATGTTTTTTGTTTGTTAATTTCTTAATTACCTCTCCTTCTTTTTTTCCTTCGTTCCTTTTAAACGGCTGAATGGATTTCGACTATTAAGGTATCGTTAGACTTATTTCATAAACCGAAGTCTCATTAGACAGGTGTATTTAAAAAAAAGCAGTGTGGCGGATTTTGGCCGCTAAATCATAAGCCGCTAATATTTTTTTTTAACCAAACTTATCGCGTAGGATATCGAAATAAAGGAATGAAATGGAGGCTACAAAAATATATAAAAGCTATATGTTGAAAGGACATTGTAAAAAATGGCCTATGAACCAACACGCATGAAGTATTTACTATAATTACTAGTCCTTTTAATAATATACATTACTTATATTTTAATAGAACGGACACTTTTTAATTTCGAAAACATTTTAAAAAGTATTCACTTTCGTCCTTAGCTTCCGTCATAATCCCCGGTGATACCTAGTTCTATTATTTTTTTTTGGTTCAATTTGAGGTTTTTAATAGGCAAAGGTGTTATAGTTCATACAGCCAAGACTTTGTAACAGCACTTTTAATAGGAGTTTGACACAGACAAGCATCAGTATTCTCAACACTTGATATACGATAATGATTTTTAGTTACAAACAGTTCGCTATGGTGTCGCGGAACCATAATAAGCCTTATCAAAAACTCGATTGAAAGCGCTGTTTGAAACGAGCAATAATATCGACACTGACAGTTGATGAATTGACAGATGACAACATTTGACATTTGGTAGTAATGTCACATGGCACGTATGTACTACATAATTATAATCACACGAAAATGAAAAAGTAAATCCTTAATAAAACCCTTGCATGTTCATAAGACTCCCAACCCCTAGAGTTCAATGTCAAGAAGAGTGCATCTGTCGTACTTACATTTAGTAATAAATGCTAAGTTATTGCTACATACCGAATGATTTTATTGACGAAATTATAACCTCAAAATCCGAAAGTGTTTTGATTTTTTCAGAATTCTCAAAGTGTCCGTTGTTTTAATTTAGGTTTAATCGAATCTATACATTATCTAAAACCCAAAGAGTAAATACACCTCCCTGTTGGATCTTAGGCGAGCTATGTACGTACGACGAGCAATGTCCTTTAATTAGGAAACAGTTTTAATTCAAAGTGTCCCGGTTGACATTTATTCAGTCGGGTTTTTTTAAAACCCTTGACGTTATAAATCCTGTACACGTTGTCTACCTACACCTTTTTTTCATCAAAGTTGCTTCTTATATAAGCATCTAATTTTAATACATCCTCGAGACCATTGAATGAAAACCTGTTACACCCAACTGGGGTGAAGATGACAAAGCCCAAACAGCGGTGGGTAGAGAAGTCTAGACACGTCTTGTCTGAATGAAAGACCCTGAAGAAATCGAAAACCCTTGGCAGATTTGCCCACGGTTGAAAAAAGCTGCTTATATAAATAATTCGCACGTTTCCACTGGATTATATTGTCACTAGTTAACCCGCGCAACTTCGTCTGCATCACATTTTTTATAAATGCTCCGTTCCTATTGGTCGTAGCGTAATGTACCTGTAATGATAGCTCTTTATGATGTATTAAAAAAATGTTACATAGCTTATAAATGCCTTTCTCGATAAATGGGCTATCCTAGACTGTAAGAATTTTTCTTTTCGAATCGGTAGTTCCTGAGATAACCGCGTTCAACCACCAAACAAACAAATTCTTCAGCTTTTTATTTTTTATATAGATTTTAATACATGTCTTATGTATTAAAATCTATATAAAAACCTTCCCTCATGTTTTGTATAGAATCCTCGTGTTCACTCCTACGAACTGTATTTTTGTCACAATAACATTATGTACTTTTAAAAGGATTTAACTTATTCTTCGTGCTTTCTAAATTAGTATTATACATCCAAGAACCCACAATATTCCATTGTTGTGGGTTTCGATAATTATGTTAATGACCAATAATAATATTTTTGATAAGTCAACTAAAATGTAGGGACCGTTCATACCAATTGACGTGACACGATATTTTAACTGAATACTAGCACTAAAGACGGGGCCCACTAGGGCCAGTGCCTGCTGGGGCTGCGGACTTCGTTCGAAAGAGGCACCGTACCCTGGAACGCAAAGGGCACTGGGAGGAACGCGGATGGGTTTTAGTCAGTAAGAGTCTGACACTCCCTTCTGCTTCATCCAAAGCGGGAGAAGTCATTTGATGATTTCCCATCCTTAAAAAAAAAAAAAACTAGCACTGTACCTATCTACAATTTAATATTTATTGTATGATAATTTGACCAAATATTCAAATCCTTTCACCAAATTGTATTTTTTTTTTGTGTAAAATAAATAAAATGCTAAAGAATTGTTAACTTGCACTCACGACTTTCTCTGCGCAGATGTATTTCAAACAATTTCCACCTTCATCCCTTTACGAGGGGAGTTTCCTAAAATCCTTTGTTACCTAACATTTCCTACATAAAATCTATCTACATGCCAAATTTCATCTCCATAGGTCTAGTAGTTTTTTAAATTTCGTTATTAATGAGTGAATGACCTTTCTCTTTTATATTATTATGTGTTAATCTAAATTTTTGAGATTTTTTTATCCATCTGTGAGTGAATGAGACCTTCCGCATTTATACGTGTATATAAATATTTTCATTATTTTTTATAACGAAAGTGCAGCGTCGCGCATTGTGTACCGTAGTGTCTCAGTGTGTGCTAACCCTTACAATCATGAGATGCTTAGATGGTAAAATATGCATTAATTTACATTTATCATACATAAAATTAACTTTTGCACAACCCACATATACATACAATGAGGAATACAATAAAAATTAATACAACATAATAAATATTCCAATTGGCATCTAAGTTTCACGAAATAACTGTAGTTTTTTACTGATTTTTAAATCATTTTAGATCTTAACTTTAGATCAACAAAGCTCATTTTATCTTAATCAACAAACTCTAAAGCGTCATCCACAACTTTAAGTAATTTTCAAGCTTTTGTCTTATATTATAAAGTTGATTTTTGTTTATAATATAATAATTAATCATAGAATTCCGTAAACTAATAACATCACTAAAATTGTATATTCTATAATTTTACGACACTATAAAATTAATCTAAAATACTGATACGCGGATAGAAATAAAGTGTTAATTCGAAGTATCTGGGTTAGTATTGTTCCTGTTTATTTAAGAATTTATTGGCCACGCCCCTCTGCGAATTCATTCTTCAATCACAAGAATAAGGGTGCCTGTCCATTGCAGCGGGGCGAGGCAGCAGAGAGAAGCATCGGAGCGGAGAAACGGAGAAATTTTAACCAATGGAATTGCATGAAATGGAAGGAGCTCGTGGCTAAATAATAACAGCAGCACGGGTCGATCTTGAAGGTTAAGCAACGCTTGCCAAGGTTGGTCTGTGGATGGGTGACCGTCTTAACATACCGAGTTTCCTCCGTGCCTCGGAAAGCACGTTAAGCCGTTGGTCCCGGCTGTCATTTGTAGATCTTTGGCAGTCGTTACGGATTGTCAGAAGCCAGTAAATCTGACTCCAGTCTTGCCAAGAAGTACCGTGTTACCCAGTTAATGGGTTGTGGAGGTCTGGTAGGCAGCCGCTCCACGTAAAACACTGGTATTCAGCTGAATCCGGTTTGATTGGAAGCCGACCCCAATGTAGTTGGGAAAAGGCTAGGCAGATGATGGAATTGCATGAAATGTCCGTACCACGTGAATCCCTGACATTTTGACTGACGTGATTCGTTAAAATTTTTCCGCTTCGCTGCCTCGCTCCGCTGTAATGAACAGGCACCCTGAGGATCAGAACATCAAAATTTTTATGGAACTGACAAACGCTGTCGTATGTCACGTGATCCATCCCTTTTAATTATTTTGGCTTTTTGGCAATCTCATTTGCTATTAGAAATGGCACTTGATCTGGGGCCTCAGCGGGTCTAAAAAGGTCACTCTAGCAGAATCATAATATTCTAACCTAACCATACAACATACTGTCCATTTTCATCTGTATCGCTAACGCATTAGGTTCAAGGTTGATTGGGAAAACTTGACAGCGACGGGTAGCGTGATGTGCTGTCTAATTCAGATAAAGTAGACTTTTTAGACCACCAGTAGTGGTATTCTGTAACAACATTTCCGTGTCTCGACAGCGGAATCCGAGGTGAGTATAAACATGAGACCTCTTTGTTGTGTGTAATAAAGTTCACTTTGTGAGCTATCTCACTCAGGTGAAGCTCTATATCAATAAGGATTGAACGGTGTAATTATTGGCGTATACAGAACCTACCTACTTACAGATTAAAAAATATTTTTTGTAATAAATGTTATTAAAACATTTATTACAAAAAATATTTTTTAATTTGCCAAGTTTTTTTAAATAAAATAAAATAAAAATCTTATATTTCAGACAAAGTCCATAATTTGTTAGTACACACATTACACGCAACTTAAAAACTAGTGTTAGTACTTAGAACTACCAGAAAAATCTTATTTTAACTAAACTAATGTTTCATTAGTTTAGTCTTAGTATCGTTATTAACTGACTTTAAAAAAAAAGAGTTTCTCAATTTGACCTCGTAGATGATTATATATATTATTTTTTTTAGTTTCTATAATTTGTTCTTTAAATTGATCTATCTTATTACATTTACATTATCACAATCGACTAGAAACAATTGGCCTTGCACACGACGATGGCAAGCGACCGGACGGTATGTCTTTATTTCCATGGAAAATGGGTAAGCCTTTAGTGTGGGACGCTACTCGTGACGATACTCTTCCCATCTCATCTTTCTAGCTCGTCGTGCTGTGCTAGTTCTGCCACTGCGGCTGCTGAGAACCTCAAACGGCGGAAATATAATAGCCTTATTGGCAATTATATTTTTGAGCCGTTTAGGGTTGAAACTCTTGGACCGTGGGATCCGAATGCTCACGTGTTGTTTGAACTAGCCAGACACTTAGTTGATACTTCGCCTGACCCAAGGGCTGGCTTTTACCTCGGACAGAGGATAACCATTGCCATACAACGTGGCAATGCCGCCAGTATTTTGGGCTCACTTCTAGTCGACAGCGATGCGGACGAATGTTTTGACGCCATAATTTAGCTAGGAGTTTTTTTTTCTATTTTAAGTGTATAATATAGTTTGTTATTTAGGTAAGTAGTAAGTAGTAATGTACCTAAACTAAACTTAAAACTCAAGAAGTCGGCTACAAAGCCCGGAACACGCCTGCGTACGGAGCGGAACACGTGAATAAAAACTGGGGAACATGAGAACAATGCACGGCCTTGTCTGCCTGACTCATTAAAGATCGGGTTTGATCTACGCGATTTGAGCAGCAAACGGTTTTTTTTAATGCTGGATTTGTTTTAAGTATCTGGAACAGTTTTTTATATTTCCAACCTTCACCCCACCAATCTACTTTTGTTAAGATCATCAAACTAATCGTAAATGAAAGTCTGTTATATTTAATTCTCATTTTGACAAAAGCTCTGCAGTCGGTCGAGTTTCAAGTATTTTCAAATGAGGTGAAGATATCCAAAGCTACTAGCTATTGAACCTAACTGTGCTATAACTTTTTCCACTCCATCATTATTTCAAGGTTGACCTCAACATATAACACAAAAACTTAAAACTCAATTTCAAACAAAATAAATCATAAATATGACGACATATTTACAGACAGTCGACAGAAACATAAACGTTGACTTAAATTCAAATCTATCATCAATAATTAATTTAAACTTTACAAGTTAATCGTTTACGAGATAAATCTCTGAGAGTAAAGGTTGAATAACTAATCGTAACTAATTTATTTTAATCTGCGGTGGCCCTGTATATATTTAATTAAAAATGTGTAAACTTTTTATTAATATAAAAATTGCGTTGGTATTTTGAGGTGCAGTTGTCTGCAAAAAACAAACCACGCCTCAAATTATACATTAAAATTAATGACACCGAAGTTATAAAATAACATCAATGTTTTGCGACTATAAATTTATAGCCTGAATTTTGATTATGATAAAAGGATATTTATTTAATTTTTTACTAGAACAATCATTCGTATTTCTATGTCAGTAGTGGTGTCTGTTCAGGGCCAGAATATTTGACTAAACCATCATTCAAACTATTATTTTTAAGGAAAATTGGCGCCTTAGGTAAAGTGTCCTCGTCAGCCCACTCGCTCTGTCTACAAGTCTTGAATTTATTCACAAATCATATCCATATCAGGCTTACCCAGAAGTAGCCTGTTCACTCTAACTTCGAAGAGATTAGGGTTGTAAGCATTCGGAAGCACAGACGCAGGCAGAGAGTTCCACACCTTTGCTGTACGCATTATGAAAGACGTTTCGAAAACTCTTAGTGCAAATTGGTGGACCTTTATTTAATCACGCCGTTTTCCTGTAAAAATAAAAATAAACTTTTTATTTTCGCGTAAGTCATACCACGCCTTTTAAGCAAACAGCGTGTCGATGGTACGATACATCTGATTCTGTCAGATTAGCGGAAACTATAGAGAATGAAGACGTGTAGCGGTTTGTGTAGGGAGCCTTCATTAGTATGTTCATTAATATGTATGTTGTGTAGGTATATTATGTTCAGACATCATTACAAGAAGATGTGCTTTTGGAACCTTCTAATGATAAAATGATCCTGGAATTCTTTGGCGACATAGCCCGGAATGATTGTTGTAACCTTGAACCACTTATGGTGTTCTATCGGGTGTGTACTATTTTAAAACGGTTGAGGACAACAGCAAGTCTTAAAAAACAGAAGGTGTTAACAACTAGGTAACTCTTGAGTCAAAAGTAAACTCTGGTTTAATTAAATCGTTAAGTAATGTGTGTGTGTGAAAAGAATCTTTGTTTATGTCCGTTTTCTGAGGTTCTTTGTTGATCGTTTATCGGTCCATTGTCCACTTACCAAGCAGTCATTGGCATTATGACTAATAGCGTTACAGGACAGATAAACGACCGATAAAAACCTTAGAAACGGCGCATGAGACGAGCGTTTGGTATAATCGGACAATAAACGAAGTACTGAACTGAATAAATAGCTAATAATTGATTACATATACTTGACTTCACACCCCACGGCAAATAAAATGAATATCTAAATAGGCTTAATAAAGTTGAACCCTGAAAAGAAGGGGAAAAAATCTAATAAATTCGGTTTTACCTTGATTTATTTGCATGGATTTTCTTCTTTAATTCCCATGGCTGGGGTGAAAAATCGTAGTAGGTAGTGAGTGTTAAGTCCTTATTATGGGAGTGATACAGATCAAATGATTCTGTTGAATGAATCCACTGAAGTGAAAACACCCCATCTACTTTCCATGATTGACTTTCTCCTTTAAATTTTTATTCCTATCTAATTTGCATGCCGTAATCGATAAAACATTTCAAAAAAAATAGTTGACTGTTTCAATCGTGAAGTGTTGTATAATGTTGGATTTGCGAAATATTAACAATCTTATTCTTGTTAAATGCTGAGGACTTTAGAAATTAGTCTGTTATGTAGTCACGATCATAAATATTTCCTAATTACCGATGACAAAAGTTTAGATATGAAAAACTTATATAGATATGTTTTGCTAAAAGTTTTGCGTAAACCGTCTCCCACGCTTTATGCATAACTAATATTATACGTTCGTCTTTTTTTGTACTATTGATAAGCATACGTTTGACCACTATCTCATCTGATGGTAAGCGATAAACTGGCCGAAGATGGAGCACGTTTGCTTTGAAGTAACTATTCACTCTTGACTATCAATGCCTCGCCAGAACTAGTAATAGTTACTTACCTAGAGTAATACTACTAGCTTATGTAATTCTATACAGGGTGCTCTAGTCCCGTTGTTATGTTTAAGGTTGTTATTGAGAAGCTGATATACATTAAGGTGAATGCTCCAGGGTAGCCCGCGAAATTCAAATATTTTTATGTTTTTTGCAATTTGCCGGTCAATGTGAAGCTGTATGTGGACCAAATGCGATCCGCGACCGTAACGCGCATAAGAATGAATATTTCAGAAATAATCAATCTTTAGAACTACATGAACTTAGAGGGTTATATTGATGATTAAAATGGTTATAATTCTTTAGATAAATACGCGTTACGGTCACAGATCGCATTTGGTCCACATACAGCTTCACACTGACCGGCAAATTGCAAAAAACATAAAAATATTTGAATTTCGCGGGCTACCCTGGAGCATCCACCTTAAGGAAAAACTGTTAAAACAAAAAATATGGCAAAAAAAGACGACTAAAAAGTTCCGAACATAAGTCTTTTCAAACAATTTTTTACTGAAATTTGGAATACAGGTTTACTTTATTACGTAAGCATCAGCTAAAAAGGGTTCAGAAAATTTCTTTAAGGTAGAGAAACGGGAGGAGGAATTTTGTATGAAAGCCTTTGTTCTTTGAAGCCGACATCTACGCAGACGAAGTCACTAGCATCACCTAGGGTATGTACATGTACACTAATATTAATACAGAGGAAAGATTTGTATGTTTGTAACGAATAAACTCAAAAACTACCGAACCGATTTCGAAAATTCTTTTACCATTAGAATTACTACATTATCCTTACGTAACATAGGCTAAAATATATTTAAAAAAAAACAGTAATCTCCATACAATTCTTTACCCGCGCGAACGAAATCGCGGGGGAAGTGCCAGACAAAAAATTTACAAATTGATTTTTAGCGGCTACGTCATGCTTTCAAAGAATTTTAGATAGTAAGGTCAAAAGATTTTGATTAAATAGCGCTGCTTTCAAAAATTAAAGGATTTTTAGACTCTGTAGGTATTGCCTCATTGCTGGCATTTATTTTATCCTCATATTAAGGCGGAGATACCTGACAGTAGCTGATTTTAAAATGAGAATCGCGTCTAAACGGATTGCAGCAATGTTTTGAAAAAAAAAAAATATATTTACCTTAGACTATTTTTTTAATAATTTGTTTTTTTTTTGAGTTTTACTCGTTCAACATAGTGTAATTAATTTGTAAAGTTATGTCTAACACGTACATAAAAACGACAATTGGATCAAAACCGCCGGGCGTATTTTAATGGAATGTACGCTATCTCAAAGACAATTTAATTAACTACATTTTGATAAATGCCTATTTTTTTTTAATCATGTAAGATAAGTATAAAAACTACTGAATTTTATGTCGCGCGGGTGTTAAATAAATGCGCGTTTTGTTTCTTCAAGGTCGCTGGCGTATGATGTAGCCTTAATCCTGCATTTGATATGCAAGATAAGAAACGCTTACGTTAAAAGTGTAAAGAGCAATTCGAACTTAGAACGTTTAGATTTCCGAACGATTAAACGAATAAGATTGCATTTCCATTTTGGGAATAGTCATATCGTACCCCGCAAATATTTACCACAAGGCTTGTGGGTACCTAGCATGTTGTGGAGTAGTTCGAACGTGTCACCGCGGCCCTGAAATCCAAAGGGCATTATGAGGAATACGGACGAGATTTAGTCAGTATGGCCGCGGACGCGAACTCAGCGGCGCGGCGAGCCGTGCGGCAAGTTACATTATAAACGCACTGCTCGCCGCGCCGCTGAGTTCGCGTCCGCGGCTATACTTACTACATTATATATCTCTGCATTTGACGCGACCAGCGCTGCTGCGGCGCGTACAAATGCACAGATGTATTTATAATGTAACTTGCCGCACGGCTCGCCGCGCCGCTGAGTTAGCGTCGCAGCCTACGAGTCTGACATTCCCTTCCGCTCTGCCCAGAGAGGAGTTATTTGATGATTTGCATCATTAAAAAACAGAAAACATAAAGGTATTCTAACACTGATTACACAAACATGGCTAGGTGCTGAAATCATACCTACTTCTTTTCTTGCAAAGTTGGGTCAATAAAGTCAATCTATTTCTTTCGTTTAGTCTTGTAACTGATTTCATGAAGAAGGAAACTTATAAGCTAATACTACATACTCGTATGTTCTAATTTCATTTAGGGCTAGCGGACGTCACGCGGTTTCACCCGTTCGTTCGTTCCCGTTCCCGTGGGAAGTACGGGGATAAAATTATTAGCCTATGTTACTCTCTGATAATGTAGCTATTTATTTATTTTAGGTTTACCAACAATTATCTGGACTAAAGTTTTAAAAGAAACACATGCCTTGACATAAATTTACAGTGTAATAATTACTTAAAGGTAATTCCACATGCATAAAATCAGAAATTTAAAAGACAAGCTAACTTACGTTTATGATAAGCGCTAATCAACATAATTAAACAAATTTTATAAAATTAAGAATCAAACTGAAGCTGTTCATTGCTCAAATAATTTTTCAAATCGGTCCAGTAGTTTTTAAAATTATAATATTAGAAAGAAAGAAAGAAACGTTTATCTACCAAAAAACATTACAGTGTTTTTACATTGGCCCCAAACTATGCAAGCCTGTATCTTGGGTACCAATATCGAGGCAATTTACCATCAAAAATTATGTTTAAGTAAACATGTTTGGTACTGTAACTAAATATTGCTATTTAAAATAATGTGCAAAATGATTTTTTTTTAAAGCATAAAATAAAATAATCAAACTAAAATAATCAACGTACAACAACAAAAACAAAAATTTAAATAATCAAAACACAATAGTGAAAAAAATAATAATAATAAAATAAAATAGTCAGAATAAAATAATCAAAACAAAATACAAAAATCAAACAATAAAATAATCCAAATTCGATAATCAAAAATATAATAATAATCCAGATAAATAATCAAAATAAAATACAAAAAATTGAGACATTGCAACTCGAAATTATACAATTAATTAATAAAAAATATAGAACTTGAATAAAACGCTATTTGTGAGTGTTGTGAGGCGAGTATGTGGATGAGAGAATGTGAAGAGTGTGTATGTTAGTGAGTGTGAGTGGCAGAGTCTAGCTTTTCATTTTACTACTTTAACTACCATTTCAGCTTCGTCGTATTATATGTTTACCAGCCAGGAAGTCAGTCTATCTTTGATTTGTTTCCTAGTGAGATTTATTATATTGCACTTCTTGATCACCTTATTATATATATGAGGATATAGATAAAGCGGGAGTATAGATTAGATACAGATATAGGAGTACAGATTAAATAAAAAGGCCCGTTTAGTATATCACTGAAAATACCAACAACTTAATGTGCCAAAAAAAAAACCATAAAAAAATTAATAAATCCATTTTAGTCCATCACATTATTTTTTTATTTGTCGTGGATAAGTAAAATTAACGTAAGGTTTCATATCTCTCCGTAAAAGACTAAAGACATCTATAAATGGTCGAAAAAAACATTAAAAATAAGTAGCCCCATAAAGACAGTATTCATGCCAAAATAAACTACGTGACTAAATAACTAAATACGGTTTTGGTATTTCAATGGCGAAATATTGGGGAACCCCTCTACACTGTGACCGCGGTGGGCTTCAATGACATTCATGACAAGGACTATTGTGATAGCTCAATAATGACGTATATGGCACGTCGCAAGAGTTGTGTTGTTCAACCAAAACATGTTGAGGCTGTGTCGTATTCAATGTACAAGCTTAGTGCTCGTTCCCACTATGAGGGACCGTCTGCATAAATAAAAGATGGCGGCCGGACGTGCGTGTTCACACGAAGACGTAGGGAATATACATGCGATTTCTTTTAATTGTAAAATTAAATAATAATCTAGTACACAATCAAGAAATTATTTTTTTTAAAATCTTCATCAGCTATGAGGTTATAAAGCTTCAAAGATTACAATTGTAAAGAGAAGTCCGATATGAATTTGACGTCAAAGTCCGTGATGTCTATACAGCTGCCATATAAAACAGTGTTTTTGGCGAGGGACAGATTTATTTGTTCAAAATAGTTATATCTGGTTAGTTTTTCGAGTAACTCTGATTCTATGTTCTCTGCTGGTATTAAGTTTTTGTATATTTTGAGCTAAACTGTAAATATAATAAATATTTTTTTCATATGTATCCCCTATTGTACTGTCACAGACATATCCGCGTCTCATAGTCGGAACGGGCTTCCTCGTAACGAAATGCTTAGGTCAACTGGTGGTGCATACGCGTTAATTTCTTGCAGAATGTATGAATTAATTATGCAAAGTGTTCGTGATTAATTTTGAATGGAATTAATTTTTGAGGGAAGTGTTCTAAAAAAACGATTGTAGTTCGTAAGTTTGATTTTCGTAGTATCATTTATTTTGATACGGGAGCCAGAACTCTTTATCTGCGTCTGTGTTTCCGAACACAGTCAACCTTAATCTTTTGAAAGCTGAGCTGGGTTTTTTTGGGTAAGCTCACTCCAACTTCGACTTTGTTTCTGTAATCTCTGACCAAGACTAGAGTCAAGAGCAAACCCGATACAAAGATAAAAATGTGTACATCTCATAACCAATATCACAAGCGCGCTCTCCAAAATATTGACGCGTTTAATCTAGGTCAAATTGAATAAATTGATAGAGCTTAAGTATTTTCTCCTGTTTGTTTTACCCATGAATCATACCTCTTTTGCCATTCAAATAATTAATGACTGGAAAATAGCTGTAACTACTCTATTTTAATTAAATACTAAGTGACTGATGATAATTGCAACGAAATATCAAAAAGCCTTTTCATACAGTAGCTAATTAAACTTTAAATTTTGCTAATTGCAACAAGTAAACTAGCGTTTCGTGTTTTTTTTTTCGTGTAGAAGACCTCGTGGCTAAATAATAACAGCCGCACGGGTCGATCTTCGAGGTTAAGCAACGCTTGCCAAGGTTGGTCTGTGGATGGGTGACAATCTTAACATATCGAGTCCCGTTTGTCATTTGTAGATTTTTGGCAGTCGTTGCGGATAGTCAGAAGCCAATTAATCTGATTCCAATCTTGCCATGAAGTACCGTGTTACCCAGTTAATGGGTTGTAGAGGTCTGGTAGGCAGCCGCTCCGCGTAAAATACTAATATTCAGCTAAATCCAGTTTGTCTGGACGCCGATCCCAATATACATAGTTGGGAAAAGGCTAGGCAGATGATGAAACTAGCTTTTCGTGTGGCGTCGCTTTCTGGACAGTCGAAAATTACCTGAGGTCATACTATGATCATCTGCCTAGGCTGATGTCATACTACCGCGATGCAAAAAAATGTCCTAGGTCCTAATTTAAGCAACAATCTACCTATGTTCTATATCTTTTCGGCTGTATAAACGTTATTGATGAACAAACACCCAAAAATCTCTCAAAATTCTCCTGTCGGTCCCTCATCACTGAGAATCGTGGTCACTGGACCCACGGACAATCTGTCTCCATCGATTCCGGTCCAAAGCTGCCATCACTGCTGCTGCTCCACAGTCACAGCTGCTTGGGTCCACTTGTTAGGTTTTAATATTTGGAAGAGATGCTCACCCTTTTTTTATAGGTACTTACTTAATTAATATAATCATTTTATATATATTTTTTTGATGTAAGAACTTGATCGTTGTTTTTATTAATTTAGTTTTCATTAATTGGTCATTGACAACCATAGTTTTGTGTAAAGTAGAAGCATATTTTTCAAATTTTGTAAATGTGAGTACCATGAAGCCATTAACATTTTATGTGATTAGTTAAAGTTTTACTTGTTGGACATGAACGAGCATGGTGGTTGAGAGCATGTCATGCTCACTCAATATCTCGCTGATGGCGGCGCGTGGGTTGGATCATTCGGTTCCCTTCGAAATGGTTGAGCTGAAAGGTGCCGATACACGCGTCATGTTCGTGAACGGGCGCCGTCGGTTGAGACTGGTCATCTCTTAACTGCCATTGGCTTATTTTAATCTATATAATAAGCTCTTATAATAAGCTATTTATATTAAGCTACAAGTATATTATGTAACTTAGAATTTTGTAAAACAGAACATGATTTAAAAGAGTGTCATGTTTCAAAAGTGCCTTTGAATGGTTTATTTGAAATAAAATTCTTTGAATCTTTGAATCTTCTTTGAGAATCACCACCTGCTGGAATATGCTTGAGGTCGAAGCTTCTTTCACTTGGTCAGACCATCGTGCTTGTGCTTTTTTCCAACGGTATTGCAAACAATTACCAGCTTTCCAAGGCTGGTAATTCTTGCAAATGGGGAGATCCCTTTGCATTCAAATATAAAAGATTTTTTATGACGTCCCTTGTATGAACCCCACGAATTTCAATAATTCTTCAATCAGCTTATGTTTCAATAACACATTTAATTAATTTGAATCTTAGAACTGTGTAGGTTTTCAAATTAATATTTCGAATATTAAATTGCTTTTGGTGACAAACCGACCAAACGTTTTTCAATTAATTTTATGGGATTTCATTTATGGAAATCATGTCTGTAATTTAGAATGTACAGTCTGTGTTTCTTTTGATAGAGCTTTCGAGATTAAATCGTCTGTAGAAATGAAATTTCTTTTTATTTCCCTTTGAAATGAAATGTAATTAAGTTAGCAAAAGAGTCGTGTACGGGTTTTTTTTTTTTATCTGTGGCGACTGAACTATGAGGTTTCCGTAATTAAAGAAATATGAGGAAAGTGGGGGATGCTTTATATAAGTAAATAAGAACGGTGATTGCTTTATTATTTCTGTCCGTTTGACGAGTAGATATTCATTTTACTCAAATTAATTGCGTAATATGAGTAAAATGAATCAGAAAATTATATTTGTTCGACCTAGAAGTTACAGAGAGAATTCAAACGTAAAACTTATTTTAATAATAATAGTTATGTTACAAATAAAATCTTGACTTGGCACGCGAATTTCTCGACATTTGAGATGTGGATTCCGGAATCATTGTACCGATAGTCGTGTCTGCTATTTGCTTAATCCTCGACCAAACCTCAGGAGGCTCTCGTTCGGCAGCTGGATCAAGGGCTTGATTCAGAAAGCGATACTTCTGGACACAGCTTGCATTGTCAGGAGGTTCTTCCCTCTGGAGCCCTGACCGCCGGTAGCTTGGACTGGCTACTATTTTTTATATTTTAAATGATTTTTTATTATATATTTTAAAAAATATTTTAAAATATAATGAAAGGAATATTAATTGAATAAATAGATGTTTATCAGCCCAGCTTGGTACTGGAACAATAAAATGTGGTGTTGTGTAATTTTTGCAGTACTAGCAACTGTCTTTAACATCATGTATAGAGAAGCGTTAAACAGTCAGTGCCTTGCATAACGCTCTTCAATATTCCTAATTCTAAGAGAAGTCAAGCAATGCTAGATAATGACTGTTCGTAGAGATCTTATCTAGCGACAACATTTTACTTTCCGACTTACTCGCGAACGAAGGTGCAGGTAACAGCTAGTTAGATTATGAAACCCTGAGTTCCTTTATTAATTACCCGTCAGAGAAGGCCTGGGAAACGCTGGCGTGTGGCCTTTAGTGTCGTGTACGCCGGATTGCTCAGAGAAGACAACTCGAGCGGAATGCTGTGGGGGTGGTCTTTAAAATGAAGTTATTAACTACTAGCACTTTACCCGCGACTTCGTTCGCGTTTTTAGTAATAAAAATAGCCTATGTTAATCAAGGATAAAGTAGCATTGTAATGGTAGAAGAATTTTTTAAATTTAAAATTTATAACATGCAAAAATACAAATCTTTCTTCTTTGTAATGTTAGTGTAATCTGTACAAAATACTAGCGACCCGCCCCAGCTTTGCATGGGTGCAAATTATATACTATAACCTTCCTTAAAAATCTCTCTATCTATTAAAAACAACCCGCATCAAAATCCGTTGCGTAGTTTTAAAGATCTAAGCATATAGGGACAGACAGACAGCGGAAGCGATTTTGTTTTATACTATGTAGTAAAGTACTCCGTGTCATCTCTATTTTCTTTCCACTCTGTCAAGACATGAGAAAATCCTCATACAGTCCATGCCGATACAGGGAAAGTGGTAAACCATAACAATAACATGATCATTTCTATAAAACACCAAGACATTTCGTAACAACGCGTGGGTTTAACGCCATACGACCTAAGGAGAGTCTACGAAACCTATATGGCTATTATTTCTAAGGCCAATTGCAGTGATGTGTCCCCATTGCATACGCTTGGGCAGTTGGACCCATGAAATGACCATAAAATAAACGATATAGCACTAAGCTGTGTTGCAAGGCTTGTGTGTGCGTTTCAATAGACTTTACTCGTTTGTTGCGTTGCAAAACGTCACTGGTATTTTTCCTTGAGAGAGTTTGTGGTAGATTTTTGTTTGATAGGCACGTTTTACCACTATCTGACCTGATGGTAAGCGATGAGGTAGGAGCTCGTGGCTAGATAGTAACAGCCGCACGGGTCGAATCTCAAGGTTAAGCAACGCTTGCCAAGGTTGGTCTGTGGATGGGTGACCATCTTAACATACCGAGTTCTCTCCGTGCCTCGGAAAGCACGTTAAGCCGTTGGTCCCGGCTATCATTTGTAGATGTTTGGCAGTCGTTACGGATAGTCAGAAGCCAGTAAATCTAACTCCAGTCTTGCCATGAACCTAGTTGGAATATACCTAGTTGAGAAAAGGCTGGGCAGATGATGATGGTAAGCGATGAGGTGGTCGAAGCCAGAGCACAGCATATAGTAGGTGCAACTAAGGTGGTTTTCATTGGAAGTAGGCTCTGATTATTGACTTTATTTATTTATTTATTCAGTGAGAACGATGTATTTACTATTATTATAACAAAATTAGGCAACCCGATATTTTCAATTTTGTGTAAAACACCTTCATCATTTTCAGGGTTCCGTACGCCAAAGGTAACCAACGGAATCCTATCACTAAGCCTCCATTGCCCGTCCATCCGTCTGTCTATCAGCTGACTGTATCTCAAGAACCGTACTAGATGGACACGAGACAGTTGACATTTTCACAGGGTGTGTATTTAATGTTTATTATTATTATTATTTTCTATTGCCGCTATGACAAAAAATAAATAATCAGAGGGGGCCCTCAATACAAGTAACGTTGTTGAGGTGTATGTGTGATGTACAACATTTTTCGCTGCATTTGGTAACCGACCTTAATGTAAACGCGCAATAAGGCAGTTCATACAACTGCGTATTTATACAAGATGTGACGGCTTAACCTCGATATCAAATAGAAAAGACGATTGCGAATATGACAGGCCAATTAGAATGCTCTTACCAAATTACTTTACAATAATATAAACATTTTATAACTGTACGCTAGTTCATAATAGAAGTTGTATCTTATTAATTTACTGCACCTAGTTAACCGAATAAGTATTGTTCAACGGTTTAGAATTTGCATTTGTCAATGTTTGTATTTGAACTTACCAAATGGTTAGGTATTTGATAAGATTTAATGAATACTATCTCATAAGAATAAGCCAATGGATTTCCCATGACTTTGTATTTTTTAGACTTCCGTGCCCGCTGTCCGTTCGTTCGTCCGTCTTTATAACAGCGGGCGTATCTCAAGACCCGTAATAGGTAGACAATTGAAACTTTCACAGAGTGTGTATTTCTATTGCCAAACAGTAAATTAAATAAAACATTAAAAGGGGCGCCCATACAAACATCATGCTTTTTTTCGGTTCATCTTACCTACACAACCCTTCGTGAGAGATTTAACCCAATATATACCCCAGAGCGAAGAATTTCATCAAGAAAATATTCTCATAACACAAAAAGAAAACATGTTAACGTTGAAATCCTTTGATGATAATAAAATGTATCAGAACAAAGCTGAGATTACATCCATAGTGTTTCATGGAAAATTTTCTGAGAGGTTACCCCGACCTCGTCTAGACGGTCTTAATATCTCTTGTTTATATTTTGTGCTCAAAGACAGGGCTATGTTGATATCGATCAATAAGAGGCTGGCGTTTGAAAGGAACATTGATGTTAAGGAGATGAAAGCATAATATAACATTAAGTATATTTTAGGGATGAGAAAATTTAAAGAAAAGAGTTGCTGTGGAATAAATTAAAGATTTTTTTTTACTATGTATAGGCGACCACTATCTCACCTGATGGTAAGCGATGATGTGGTCAAAAATGGAGCATGCTTGTCTAGAAGTAAAGTATTCACTCTTGACTTAAAGACTCCCAGTTTGCAGCTATCAGGAAACACAGACTCCGGCAGGAAATTCCACTCCTTAGCTGTACGCATTATGAATGTGTTCCCAAAACGTTTTGTGCGTGTGGGTGGGATGTCCACCATGTAACAGTGGCGCATCAGCGTTCGTCTTGTTGTCCGATGATGGAACAGGCTTGGCGTAATTAAATTATGCAACTCCGTCGCACATTTCTCAAAATACAACTGGTAGAAAACCGACAGGCTAAGATGTGGGATTTGTTTCGCGATCATGCGCAAAAAAGTGTCATCAGTGTTACGCAGAGTGAGGGGAAGCAGCAATAGCATTCGGAAGGTTTTGCTGACAGGTTAGTGTGACCTACAATGGATAGGATTATCAAACTACATTTCAGACATGGGACTTTATAAATCTTTCTATACGTAATTGGATTCTGTGCTTTTTTTTTGCTGTACTTATGTGTGACTAAGCGTTACTACTCACATAGTTTTTTTTTGGTAATTCTAACACGCTTGAATAAAAACAATTTTAATTTTTTTTATTTATATCGTGAACGGTGGGAGAAAAATGTAAGATTTGTGATAAAAAATATTAAATACTAACGCTTCGGCCACGAACAAGTCCGCGTCGGATTGAAATGTCCTGAAATCTTTTCTTAGCTGATGTTTCCCATTTATTACCTACCTCCTAGCCAAATTTTAACTTCATAGGTCTAGTAGTTTTTGAGATTTCGTAGTTAATCAGTGAGTGAATGACCTTTTGCTTTTAAATATATTGATTTTGTTGCTCAGAACTTTCAGAGGATAGAATATCGCATTTTTAAAGATCTTCCAAAATGGCATTTCATTTGGAAACTGTCAAAAGACTCTTAATTTCCCAACATTTTTGCGAAGTTTTGATGTTATTTCCATTTAGAAAACAACGTTAATTATTAACGACTTGAATAATTTAATCGCTTTATTTTAAAAACTAGCTAGAGGCTTTTTCGGTTAATGTAAAGCGTATGACACTCACAAATAACGTGGCTTTCTATTGGTAAAGTAATTTTTTAAATCGGTTCAGTAGATCCAAGGCGGAAATTTGGCTAGCGTAGCGAGCGCAAAAACGTTAGTACCCCGCCTCGGATCAGAGTGCTTAATCTGGAATATAATTCCGATAGATCGACATTGGTCAAACGTCAGTTGGTAGAGTTAAACGTCAGGGATTGGCTAGACTCAGTGAATCCAGCCAATTCCTGACGTTTGACTGACAATTCCAATGTCGATCTATCGGAATTATATTCGAGAGTAAGCACCCAGATTAGATTTTGTCTTAACCATTCGTACTTTAATAGAAGTTTCTGTATCAACCTATGCCTAGAAAGATTTTTAGGCATAGGTTGACAAAGTAAAAGTGAAGAAAGAGTAAGCAAAGCTAGAAACTTTTAACACCCAACCTTGGGTAGATTTGATTTTTTGGAGTTGTTGTTACTAGATAGCATTGAGTGCTAGCCAAAATCGATCAACTTCAAACACCAGGCTGCTAGTATAAAAAACTATTAAAACAAAACAGCATGACACTGTCTAAACTAGACATCGAACCCAGAACCCCATGCTCAGCAGCCGTGGCTTGCGACTGCAACGAGACTGTCATAAGTCTGCTTTAGACCAATGCTACTGTCATAAGCCAGAGACAGATATTGTCAATGCCGCAAACGTTTTGGGATTGGCTTGAGCCATGAAGGAGTAATCTATTAATAGAACGCGTACTTCGAAAGTATGATTTTTAGGGTTCCTTACTCAAGGGGTATCCAACGGAACCCTATTACTAAGCCTCCGCTGTCCATCCGTCCATCTGCCCGTCTGTCTGTCATCAGGCTGTAACTCCGGAACCGTAATAGTTAGACAGTTGAAATTTTCACAGATTGTGTATTTCTATTGCCGTTATAACAACAAATAGTAAAAAGAACCTTTCGTGTGCGAGCCCGACTCGCACTTGTCCGGGTTTTTTTTAATTAAAATATGTAAGTAAGTAGGTCACTATTTATTTTTTCGTTTCAATTAGCTTCTTCGTACGCGCCTTTGTAATCTGGCGCCCCTAGGCACGTGCCTACTTTGTCTTAAGGATAATCCACCTCTGCCACAAACTCACTAAAACACACATTCACAAAGTTTACCTCTTTATAATATTAGTATAGATATAGAATATAGCCTTTTGACTGTTAATGACCTTACTGATAAGTTTTAGAGCGTACTCAAAGATTGAAATTGAAGACATTATTGGAAACTTATGAAAATAAGAATTATTTATTGAATGCAATCTTTCGATTCTTCAAGAAGGTGAGCCAAGTACTATTGACAGTGATCTTAACTTCAGTCAAAAAAATGTCTATCACAAGTACAGCTTGATGAGAATCCTTATAATAACATTTTGATTGATAAATAAACACCAAACTATACAGTGTTGTTCTTGGTTAATTGCAATACTACAGTTATTTTTTTTTACTGTAAATTATTACTTCTATTTTTTTTTTATTTGAAATTGGTTTGCTCTTGACTCTAGTCTATGTCAGAGATGACCGAAACAAAGTCTACGATGGAGCGAGCTTACCCAGAAGGAGCCTGTTCACTCTTACTTTGAAGAGATTAGGGTTGTAAGCGTTCGGAAACTCAGACGCAAGTGATTTCGATTTCTTATGATTAATTATTATGTATGTTGATTTTAATGAATGATTTATTGTTTCTTATAGTTTTAGATGAACGGTTTTTTCACTGTCCGACTGCCCCAAACAGAAAAGGTACATGTATGTCATTTTTTTTTTTGGCCCACCCTGTAGTCTAATTGGCTAGATTTTAACAAAAGGGGTACCTATCATTAGATTCGTTTAAACTTGTGGAGTAAATAAACTACGAATTTTGAAAAAAAAAATATCGATTTTTTTATTTCGAAACAAGAAGTTTCCTCCTATACTACGAGTATTAAAGGGCGACGAGTCTGAAAATTTAGTAGGACGCAAAAAATTCTTGTATCGAAAACAGACCTTGACTTTTTCACTTTTTACCCGACTGCGTAAGAAGGAGGGTTATGTTTTTCAAGTGTATGTTTGCATATTTCTTTGGAACGCCCTAGAGCCTAAACTCAGCTTGAGAGGTGTCGTTAGATTCGTATTTACTGTGAAAATGACATAAGTATATCAAAACCAAAAAAAAACAAAATGGGCGATTTTTGGCGCCATATCATGCCTTCAATAAATTTTTAATTTTCAAAACCTATCGATATCAAGATAAAGGGCTCGAGGAGACGATTCCAAAAATGGAACTCAATAAAAAGCAGGAAATAAAAATTACTTTGTCAAAAAACCCGACCGATAAAAACAACTAAAAAGTTCGAACTTATTTTCAAGCAGTCTGATGCAGCTCAATCACTGATCTGATCCCACCAACTGCATTAGTCTGCTTGACTTGTTTCGAACATTTTAGTTGTTTCTAACGGTCGTTTTTTTTGGCAAAGTCATTTTTTTTAACAGTATCTGTACTGACAATTTGCCTCTTTAATCACGTACTAATTAAATAAAGACAATAAACATTTAGGCAGGTACAAAGCCTCAAGTAACATAACTTTACGCACTGATTTTATAATCCTTCATAAAAATACTACTCATTAGCCAATGGAATGCGGGCTCCTAAATCATATTATGGCAATTATACATATAAACACTGTGAGCCAATTGATTGAAACTCAATCAAAAACTTGTTTGTTAGAAAACGGCAAACACTTTTACCAAATATTTAATTGAGCTTACTCAATAATTATTATGTTTTGCGGAGACCTTGCTTGTCTGCGTTCTTTCACGCAATAGCCGGAGTATGCAGAGGTGCAAAACGTTTTGCTGTTGAACAAAATAACTATAATTTCGGAAGTCGGTGTTTTCGATGATATTTCATCTAACGCTTTAAAACTTAACCATTTTTTGTAATTCGTAACCACCACTGAAAAGTCACAGGAAAGCTGAATACGCATTTTCGTTTACTTGGATGACATATCTTTTTATCTATTTTGATTTAACAACCAAACCAATTTCGATATAATCGATTGTGGCGGTCTATAGGACCAATTGGAAAGTTTTTGATAAATGACGGAGTTATGAGGTAACAAACACATTAAAAAACAACCGATTTGCGAATCTCCTCCTTTTTTTTGAAGTCGTTTAAAAATATACAGAGTGACTTGCTCCTACCACTCTGGGTGGAGCGGAAGGGAGAATCAGACCTTTGCGTTCCAGGGTCGCAAATTCCCCAACCCTGGGAGACTTACTTATATTTAATAATTGTTAAAGAGGAGAACGAGTACAAAATGTTTTCACTTTGGGTTCAATCCCCAAAAATACATTCTCATGGCTAGAAAAGCGTACGGAACGACTTCTTCTTTTCGTGAGTTCAGGTACCATCGTAAAATTTGTTGCTGTTCCAGGATGTTTTGCCTATAGAAGATTGTTCGTCAATAAATCCACCTTTTGTACCTTACATCATCGCGGAAAAGTTCTTTTGGAGAACCTCATTTCATTCAAGTAAAACAAGGCAAAATGGCAAAGTCAATTTACTTTCTTTGGCATTTAAAAATGAGACCACGTCAAAAAGTAATGTAAGTTTGATGACCTTATAACTCCGTGTTTTATTTACGACAGCAATCTTTAAATACCTAAATAAATCATTTTATTTCGGACAGCTAAAAGATTCATAAACTTTTAGTAACAGATTAAAATTTGCAGGTTTTCCGTACGGTGCCTGCCGGTGCCGTATGGTGTCTTAAAATAATAATACCGTCCCATCACTTCCCGTGGGTGTCGTAAGAGGCGACTAAGTGACACGCCAGAGAATGGGCAGCAGCGTTTTCTGTAAACTCAACACCATACACTACGATCACCAACCCACCTGTCAAGCGTGGCGATTATGGTAAACCAGTGCAGCAGTGGATGTCTTTCGGCTGATGTGATGATGATGATGATGAACAGATTTGCACTTAATCATTATTATTAGTAACTTAATTAACGATGAAACATTGAGAGGAGCGCCCATCAACTAGAACACCGAAATACTAAGGATATGAAGACTTCTATCGAATTGCCTTTCTATTGTGCCAAGAATTTTTACACTTAACACAATATAGGTAACTATCATATGTTATGTTAGTTCAAATGTCATTACTATACATCAAGTCAGGAAGCCATCTTTGTCACAGTGAACGTGGACTCCAATGCAATAAATCAACACGATCGCACACTACTGGATCAGCTGTCCACGTGGACTGTGTTCGTCGGACCACCCCATTGGCTAAACCGACACCCCTAGGCTTGCCTTAGTACCCTGTCCACCAATCACAGCAACGCATGCCTGGCCACGGAAGCCTCATTTGTGTTAGTGATAGTTGGACATAGGACACCGGTAATGACGATGTTAGGGGAGCAGTCCGTTCCAGGAGATTGTTATAATAATTACATCACGGGAACACAGTAATTATGCAACGGCTTGGTATTAATTTCTGATGCGTCATGAGTGAACCAAAGGACTGCAGATATGTCAAAAATTACGAAGAGGTGGATACAATGGCTTTTGGGCGTTTTGGTTAGTAAAGAGGGTCTTTTCATTACATTTTGGAATGACACGTCAATCGCTTGAATTGCAGCTAGAAGAGTTATGAACATAAATGTGGATAGATGGAGCGGGAGAAAAGATGGATGGATTGTGTGAGTAGCGATATGAAAGAAAAGGGACTTAGTGATAGCGTGTTGGCTGATAGAACAGAATTAAAGAAAAAACGTGTTGCGCCGACCTCAAGTAACACGGGATAAGGGCAAGAATACGATGATGTCAATCGCTTTTTATTTTTGGTCATCATAATTGCTGATAATTATAGGAAAATATTTATAAAAACATCCGCAACATCATAACATCCGCGCAAAACAGCCATCGATCCGCGTGATCACTTGGTCCAGCCGGCTGATTCTGTACACTTCTAAGGTGTACAGAATTTTGAAAACCCAGATGAAGTTAGCGCGAAGTGAACTGTCATTTCATCTTGATTATATGGATTGACAGCTCACTTCACCGAAACCTTCACTGCGACATGTTGGAAGAAACATTTGATCATTCCTTTCTCTCTCAACTTTTGGCGGAATGGTCTATACAGACCATTTTTAGGGGTTCTAGTGCTTATACGGATAATATATCATAAAATAGAAAAACATAGGAGCTTGTTCAGTTTATGAATTAATATCTTTTAAACCAGTCCAATATTGGAGGAGGAAATCGCGAATTTTGAATTTTTGTTAATAAAGTCTCTCTCTCCGTCCGCATTTCCTCTTAATCAGATGCCATATCGCCTACTTATTCAAAATTTCTAACATCTACCATTTCGCATTGTGCAATTATTTAGTGTATACAATGTATAACCACTAGACAACAACGATATCTGATTACAACAGCGGACACACGGAACCTTGGAGCGGACAACTAGACTAAATCTGCCTAGAATTTTCCCAACTACAATTTGCAGCTCATCATCTGCCTAGCCTTTTTCCAACTATATAACAGCTGAATACCAGTATTTTACGTGAAGCGGCTGCCTACCAGCTACCCATAAACTAGGTAACACGCAAGACTAGTGTCAGGTTTTCTGGCTTCTAACTATCCGTAAAACTGCTAAAGATCTACAAATGGCAACCAGAACCAACGGCTTAACGTGCTTTCCGAGGCACAGAGGAGTCTCGATATGTTAAGATGGCCACCCATCCACAGACCAACCTCGGTAAGCGTTGCTTAACCTTGCGATCGACCCGTGTGGCTGTTATTATTTATAATAGATATCTAAGGTTATCGGATAACTTCAGACTAGAGATGCCGATGCATTCCACCAGCTTCTACGACAAATCTTTTACGATTCAGGCGGTGTAAGGCGTGCTCAATCTTTGCCTACTTTCAAAAATATGGTAAAAATCACTATCTCTCTCCTTAATCGTCTTTACTTGGGTTCTCTGCTGTTGTTTTATAATTATTATTGTATATAAAATGTATTTATATACTATGTAATTATATAAATAACACACCTAAGACGGTCTGCATATTGTTACTCTTCGTGGTCGTCTTTAAAAGATCGCTTTTAGCGATAAGGCCACGCATTGTTTTAACCTATGTATTGTTTTTTTCATCTATCGTTCCTATTTTATTCTCGGTGAGTGTGCCCAAGAACTCCACGACCTTATCCCATCGGTCCCCTTATCGGACACCTAGACGCACTGCAACATACCATCCCTACCTTGTTGCTATTCCACCAACTCGCAATAAGCGTTTCCAAACGTCTTTTATAATGCGCTCAGCATACGAGTGGAACTCTCACATTCAACCCTTGTCTCTTCTGGGTAAGCTCGCTCCACCGTAGACTTTGTCTCTGTCATCTTTGACATAGACTAGCGTCAAGAGCAAACCCATTAAAAAAAAACTTTCATCAACTGTTAAAGATCTGCAAATGACATCTGAGGTTAAATGTTTACTGAGTTTTGCAAGGCAAGGAGGAATCTTAGTGAGTTAAGTTAGTCACTGGTGGGCCATCTACCCACGGACTGACTTCAGCAAGCGTTGCTTGACCCTGAAGATCGTAGCTAGCCTAGATAACTTGTGGCTGTGTGTCATTAGCGGAAAACTCGATTTTGTTTTGAAAAACATTTAATATTTTAAAATGAGCGTTTTCTTTAGTTTGTTGCCATGACTTCTGAGAATTCGATCATTATTAGTGATACTGTCTTTTTTTTTTCAAAATCAACGGTTTCGATTCCCGGCAAGGAAGACCGAGTTTTTAAAAATGTAATGATGTAGTTTTGGATTTTGTCAAAATCGAGCTCGAGAATCCTTGCAGTGTTTTTTGCTAATCCAAATAGCTTCAGATTATGGCCAAATCCACTTTAAAAAATCACCCCGTATACAAAAACTCTTAAATAACTTAAAATAACCACTAAACATACCTCTAGGTCTCCAGCGAACTGACCCAAACCACTACATTTTATTACCCTGTTTTTTAAGGAATGGGAAATCATCAAATGACTCCTTCCGCTCTGGGCGGTGCGGGAGAGAGTGTCAGACTCTTACTGACTAAAACCCATCCCTGTTCCTCCTAAAGCCCTTTGCGTTTCAGGGCCCCGGTGACTTTCGAAGAAATTCCGCAACTACTTAACAGCCAACCCTCGATAGCTATGTCGATAGTACTTACATTACGTAAGATGACAACCATCGCTATAGTAAGTTATTTGTCAATGTCCGACATCGCAGTCCTCAATCGACTGCTAAAGATAATATAATGACTCTCTTTAAGTACAGGCTTTTGTCATACTTTCGGTACAACAATACTTCGGACGATTGTTTGCTTTTAATGATAATTTGATAAGTGTCGGAATTTGGAACACAATAACCTGTTTCTGGGCAATCTGTTGCGTCGCTTCATAATTTTCTGTGAAATAGTCCAAACGATATATTTTTAGGCTTTCGTACCCAAAGGGTAACCAACGGAACCCTATTACTATTCCTCCGGTGTCCGTCCGTCCGTCCGTCCGTCCTGCCATCTATCCGTCCGTTCGTCCGTCTGTCAGCGGGCTGTATCTCAAGAACCGTATATATAGGTAGACAGTTGAAATTTTCACAAATTGTGTATTTCTATTGTCGCTATAACAACAAATAATAAAAATTAGTGTTTATGGTACGGAACCCTTCGTGTGCGATTCCGACTCGCACTTGGCCGGCTTTGTTATAGTGGGTAGACTAGAGGGCCCAGCACGAATATTTTTACGTTACCGCAAGTGAATTTTGAAAATAAAAAACTACCACCCCATAGTATTTTGGTTAAATTTTATGCGACAATTTTATCATTCAAAAATATGAATAAAGTATACAATTCAAATAACTATTATGTGTGAAACGAGTATTGTAGATATTGTGGTAAAATTTTACGATACGTTACTATACGTCATAATTATTATTCGTGCTAGGCCCTCACGTAACTTCATCTCTTTTTTATTTTAAAATGTATCTGTAGTAGGTCTAGGGATATAACGAAACAACAATTCAATTTTGAAATGAAGAACGTGTTACAAAATTTTTAAATTTTGTTAGAGGCATCACTCTTACCATTTTTTTTATTTTTAAATTCGCTTCCAAAAATCGTTAATTGAGGTAAATGCAAAAAAACCTACTCAAAAGTTGATCGATCAAACAAATAATAACAATTTTTTCCTCAAAATCCAGCCCGCCACTTCTCAAAATGAACTGTTTGGTAAAATGGGGTGAACGGAAAATTAACCTTTGGTTTTGACACGCACGTGAGCCTCCAAATGTGAAGGGAAAATTAAAGTTGGACGTTACTCTAGCTGCGGGGAGTAGCGAAATAATCAGTGCATATGACGTTGACGTCAGGGAAAACTGATTTGTTCAGTGCATACGCTTTGTTTTTACTCCCTAGGGCCTTTTTAATTAAGAGCAATATATGGTAATTATAATAAGCATCTTGTTTTATGGTTTTTAAGAAAATCATGAGTAACAGACTCTGTTCTTGTTGTGTTTAAAGTTTCAATTCGTTTTTTTTTGACACGCAGATAAAGCACCCTAACGTGCTTCACACGCTGACATTACTGTTTTTATTGAACAACTACAGCGCCGTAAGCGCGCGTACGTAAAACGGTACGTCTTCGACGCGTTAAAATAAAAATACGCCATGTGTATAGGCCCTAAGTATTGTAGGTATTATATTTTATTTGTTGACTTGCTGGTTACTATAGGTACTTATCTGATACCTTCATGTGGCATTCGGACTAACTCTAGGGAAAGCATCTACAGATAATATATTGTAATGTGTTTAAAAAAAAAACCTTTATTTTTAGGGACAACTTTTCATGCGTGCGTACCTAAATGGTCAAATTCGAAATTATAAAGAGTAGCGATAAACACAGAAGGTAGTCTCGAGCACGATTTTGATGAAAACTAAAATATTGTATAATTGGTTTTTAAAATTCCGTTCCCAAAAGGGGCCAACCGTAAATGAGTTCCCAAAACGTTTAGCCAAACCGTATTCCAATTAAAAAGCGCACTTTGATTTGTAACTTGTCAGTCAATTCGCATCTAGAATATGTAATTGAGATATATATATATATATATATATTAATTTAAATTCAATCACAGTTCAAAATAAAATAATAATAACTCTGTTCGATAGTCTGTTTCTGTTCTCTGTGATATATCACTACAACCAAAGACTTTATACGACTGACAATCCGTAACGACTGCCAAAGATCTACAAAGGACTGCCGGTACCAATGGCTTAACGTGCTTTCCAAGGCACGGAGAAAACTCGGTATGTTAAGATGGTCACTCATCTACAGACCAACCTTGGCAAGCACTGCTTAACCATGAAGATCGAGCGGTGCTACTGTTAAAATTTAGCCACGAGCTAATAAAGTAGCTATGTTAATGAAATTATTTAAGAGCTGGTACGGAACGCAATAACTCGTCTTTTAATGCTTCTTAGTAATAATGACCACTTGAAACATAAAAGCTGTATTTATTGTGCCCAATGATTGTAGTATACACATACTCGACATTGAAATATCAACTTTAAGATTAGCTTCACTTCAAGCTACGCTAAAGATATTGTAATGGCATAATTATTAGAGCTGAAATAATCAGAATGCTGGGCTGTGAAAAAGACGGATGAAAACAGATTGCATGTAGCGGAGATGAGAATGTTGAGATAGATGTGTGGAGTAACGAGAGTGGATAAAGTGAGAAATGAGTACATTAGAGGTTATTTAAAAGTGGCGCCAGTGCCGGAAAAGTTAAAAGGTGTCTTGGTATGGTCATGTGAAGAAGAGGGATGAATTACATGTAACGAAAAGAGTAATGAATATAAATGTAGATGAATGGAGAGGGAGAGGAAGGCCAAAGAAAAGATGGATAGATTGTGTGAGGAGCAATATGAAAGAAAAGGGACTTAGTGATAGTTTGACGGCAGATAGGGCAGAGTGGAAGAAAAAAAAGGTGTTGTGTCGACCCTAAGTAACATGGGTTAAGGGCAGGAAGTTACTGATTAGAGCTGAAAAAATGTAACACAGTTTTATTTTAATGTTAAGCTTGATTTGTATAATTTAAATTTAAAATGGCCTTGTTCAGTGTGAAGTTCTATCAGAAGGCTACGCATTAACGAGTCATGCAAAAAACATGACACCGGACTGCGATCACATTTTTAATATACTGGAAAATGGTATTTTGCTAACTTTAAAATTCGGTCTTTTCACATTCGCAACGCAATATCATCACATTCTAGTGTAGTAAAATAAATATATTTTTGTGTTGGTTCTATAAACATTATGCCGATGATATTATCGATAATTGTAATTTTTCCCATTTTGGTAAGATTATGCTTCCATTTAGATCAACTCTTGCTAAATAGCGCCCAACCCATTTGCCTTGCTTCTTGGATAATCTGGATCCACGTAGCTTGTCACTGACATTGACAGTTTTATTAGCATAACAAATCTTCACTATCGCTTATCTTACAGTACACCACATACCTGGTATTTTAGCACAGTTACGTGATCTGACCGCAGGAATTCGGTGGCTGACCACAAAACTAATTATTCTAGTTTAAAGACTTTTTTACTATTGGTTGGCATTCGTTTGACTATTATCTCACCTATCGTAGATGGAGCACGCTTGCCTAGACGTAATCTATTCACTCTTGACTTAAAGACTCCCAAGTTGTAGCTATCGGGAAACACGAACTCTGGCAGGGAATTCTACTCCTTAGCTGTACGCACGATGAATGTGTTCCCAAAACGGTACGTATTGTGGTCCGATGATGGAACGGGCTTGGCGGAATTAAATTGTGCAATTCCGTCGCACACTCCTCATAATGAAACCGGTAAAAAACCGACAGACTAGCTACTCGACGTCAATGCTCAAGACTGTGGAGCTTCGACTAGGTGAGTATCATTGCCGATGATCCTCTTGGCTTGTTTCTCGGTACTACTTTACTCAGTACATATTGATTCCTAGTCCAGTTTGCACGAAAATCAGAAAGAAAGGATGTTGCAGAAACCGAATTTTTTTTAAATATATTTTATGGTTTTTTGGTGCCTACAAGCGGGCCTTAGTAGCTTTTTTGTTGTTGATGAAACATATTATTTTGTGGTTAAGTGATCACAAAATGAACAAAAACGCGCAATATCGCGAAGCTACACCGAAGCGTAGTGCGAATGGTTTAGAATTAATAAAAAAATAGTCAATATCTTGAAGTATTAGGTCGGTCAGACCCACTAGGCAACCCAAGTAACCCTTGGTTGCTTAGTGGGTCTGACCGACTGAGTCCTTCTATTCCAAAGACATTCATCATCATGCTGGACATTGGCCTCCCCCAAATGTCGCCACAAGAACCTGTCCTCTGCTTCTCGCATCCATCAGCTACCCGCCACCCTCGCCAGGTCATCGGTCTACCTTCTGGGAGGCTTTCCAACGCTGCGTTGGCTCAGAATGATGGACATATACGAGTACATAATTATGTGTCAATCATTCTGAGCCAGCGGTGACTCGGTACAGCATTCGATCCATCAGCACAATAATAGAATTGGTCACTGCGAATAGACCACGCCGCTGAGTGGAAATGCCGTTCAATCAGATGCGGTTTGCGTGTAGTCTGTCAACTGATAGCTCGACGAATTGCCGGCCAAAACGTTATTTGTTGTTATAGTGGCAATAGAAATACACAATCTGTGAAAATTTGAACTGTCTACCTATTATGGTTCTTGAGATACAGCCCTCTGTCAGACAGACAGACGGACGAACGAACGGACGGACGGACAGTGGAGGTTTAGTAATAGGGTTCCGTTACCCTTTGGGTACGGAACCTTAAAAATCGGCCAAGTACGAATCGAGTTATCGCGTATAGCATTCCGAGAGAAAAAAAAATTACAAGTTTCAAAATGGTCCATTACATTCGATAAAAAGTTGGCTGTGACAGACAAGCAGACACACGAACGATTCTATATTGGTTCAGTCTGTTCAGTGAATCTTATGGACGTGCAAAATTAAAAAAAAACCCCTGTTTTTTGGGTGCTGAACGCCTTATCAAGAACGAAACCTTTACCACACATATGTCTATCAATCTCGCTTATGACGGACAGATGAATGGACATGGTGAAACTATTAGGGTCCCTTGTTTTAGTACAGAACGCAAAAAAGTTACGAGAGTAAGAATAATTGATTTCATGGGTTCCGAACCTTATTTGTACAGTTGTCTGTCTACCTGTCCTTCTGTCACAGCCAAATTTCTCTAAATGTACCTACCAGACCGATTCGATTAAAATTTGGGACATATGTGACCCAAACACGAACGTGTAACGAAATTAAATAAATTGGAAAATGTTTTCTTTTTTGGGGAAAAACTAGAAAATTAAAAAAAGAAAATTAATTCTGTACCTTGTGACACATCAAATGAAAAAAACTTATTGAGAGGTTTCGAATATCTTATTTTTGTAATTTTAAAATACATGGTTTGGAAGTTATTTAAGAAATTAGATGAAAAATTACTTATCTCTGTAACTTGGTAATGAGTCCAAAATTTTGAAAAAATATACAGATTCTCTGCCTAAGGATTACTGAAAACTCTATAAAAAGTCTATGGTTTAAAAGTAACATATGATTAAAAAAAAAAGATTCGTTCGGAACCCTTTGCATGCGAGTCCATTTCGCATTTGGTCGGTTTTAAAGCCGGCTGGTTGGCCGGATAATTAAAAAAATCGCAGCTGCAGCAAGCAGTCTACAGCAAGCTGTAGACTGCTTGATCAGACTGTCAGTAAAAGCACTCGATTTTGGGGTCAATATGCCGTTCAAACCGCAAAATCTCGCGGTTAACCGCTAACCGTTTGTAATGCTAATCTTTGTAGAGTGTAGTGGAACATTAGATTACAATAATTAAGTCATCACGATTTTTCGTAACGAGTGTTTTTATTGCAGCTGAACCGGTTTCAAATTCAAGTTCATTCAACTGTTTTTTTGCTCGTTTTGGTATGTATGACGTACATTACGTTTGTCATTTTTTGTGTTTGCTACTGCGTTGCATTATGCAAGCTTAAAAATGTGTTACTTAGATCTCATATTTATAAGGTTTAAATTCGTAACATAAGGGACTCCTTATATTACGATTTTGAACCTTCCATCCAACCTTACTACATACGAAAGTTGCCTTCTAACGTTACTTTATGGAAGACCTATCTAATTGAGGACAAGGGTCGGGCATTAGACGCCATTTTTGTTAGGCTCAAAATGGGATAGTTTGCTATAATTGGCACGCTTGCGGGTTAGCGATCGCAGTGTAGCTGTTGCTATGTACAGAGAATGTCGCCATTCTACGTAGAGATGGCATTTTCTGTTGACTCTCTTAGTACCGGTACTAGTTGTACCGGAAGACGCAGCGTTGGAAAGCCTCCCACAAGGTGGAACGATGATGGTCGCGGGTAGTCGATAGATGCGAGACGCACTTGGGGCAGGCATATGTCTAGCAGTGGACGCCTTTCATCTGAAATGATGATGATGATGAAGGCTTATTCCAAAGCTTGAATTCAAAACTGACTTTCAAAATGAAGTTTTGAAATCAAAAATATTTGCTAATCTGATGAAATAACTGTTCGTAGTTGAGAAAGTTACTATCCTCCTACACTTACCACTTAAAGGAAATGTGCACAGGGGATATGAAGAGGATATATTTTTTTTTTAAAGTTCAGAAGCTAGCTACTGACCAAAAGAGGATCGCAAATTGTGTGAGTCTTCGTCGTCATCCATGCTGGTTGTTGTGGTAGACCACCATAACCACTAACCGCTACAACTGACCCGTCATTAAATCAAAAACAAAAGTAATCACAAATGAAGCTGAGCTGGAACACATTTTGAACGTCAACGTTTACAAAAAGACAATCCCTCAAAATGCCCAACCATATATCATAGGTAAGACCGTCACGACCAACTGCTTAACGTGCTTTCCAAAGCACAAAGAGGTCTCAAAATAAAATCCACGCAACAACAATTAGCTACACAAACATGTTTAAGATGGAACTAGATTTGGTTCAAATCCTTATCTTGGACCAGTTATTAATGAGTAAAGAAAACTTCTCGATGTTCTGATGGCGACTGATAAGAGATTTACTTCCTTATTACAGCTTTGTCTCGTGTCTTTAAGTGGCGTTTAAGATAACCCTCAAATACCTCATGCACGAAGCCTTTCGTCTTCGTGTTGCTGTCGTAGAAAACTGAAATTTAGCACGTAGGTTCCTCGAGGAATGTAGGAGAACACTCAGAGGGTTTCTTGGAATTCTTAGGGGAACGGGAAAAAACTATATAAGGTGTAACTATTCATACACTAAATATTTTAAGACAATTATCTAACGGTTATAACGATGCCATTTCAAAGGTTTTTTTTTTATCTAAGTATATTTTATAAAAAAATAATAATTTGAAATCACTTGACCCACAAAATAAATACTGGCTCCTTATTTTTTCAACATCCATTACGCCCGCGCATGACGGGCACCGCCCGTCGCCGTGTCGTCGGCGCGGTGCGTCTCATTCATAGAATAGGGAGTAAAGGTTTTATGCAAGAAGTCTCAAGAAAATGTAGAATTATTATAATTTCGTAAAAACAAAAACACTTACATAAAATTTTTTTTTTCGTTGAAATGGCTTCGTTATAACCGTTAGATGATTGTCTTAAAATATTTCGTGTATGAATAGTTACACCTTATATATACAAAGCAAGACTGAGAGAATGCTTTTTTCATAATTCTCTCAGTCTTACTTTGCGAAATATTTTAGAAGAAAATAAAATTTTCCTTTAAAATTGATCATTAAAGCTTGTCGCGATGTTTGATTAATTAAATACTTATAGGTACTTATGCAAATCTCGCGACAAGCTTTCATGATAAACTTAAAGGGAAAATTTAATTTTCTTCGTTTTAGAGGATTTAAATAAAATCTTTTTTGTTTTTTTTTTCCTTATAATAATTTTTTTTACTTATTTCGAGTTACTCTCAACAAACTCTTTCATTGGATACCCATATTGTAGAAGAGCATAAAAAATAACTACTTCCGCTATCTTGGATGTTCAGCCATATTGGATTTAGAATGACGTTACATTATTTTTCGAGTTACTCTCAACAAGTCCTTTCATTTGATACCCATATTGTAGAAATGGATTCAAAATAACTATTCTGCCATCTTGAATCATTCAAGACGTCATTTGACGTCATTCTAAATCCCCATATTGGATTTAGAATGACGTCACGAAGCTAATCGTGTATTGTCATCCAAACTAAACGTGTATACAAAATTTCAGCTCAATCGGTTGAAGATATCTGCTTCAAAATTGAGTAGCAAGATTCCACTCGAACGAACAAACATACGTACATATATATCTACATCGAAAGTTAAATAAAAGCTTTTAAAATTCACATGAGAGCGACGCATCGTGAAAAACGTATGACTTATCATCGAAAAGAAGTTTTAATAACATGGTGGCGCCTAAACGGAGTTCAATGGATAGTGCAGTAGTAGTAGATACAACTAGATAGTGAAAATACTAGAACTACAAAAGCAAGTGTTGCTTGTATTTAAAAGTTTGTGGTAAATTGTATTTACTGAATACCTTACCCAGTTGACTTTCGTAACAGTCCTTAAACCAGCTTGCTTGAGATAAGACTATAATAAGAACTAGCCAAAGGGCCATTTCTACTAATGTTAAAACAACCTTACGTTTAACGTTCGCATTTCAGTCGCAATTTGTCAAAAACACCTCCTTTTTGATCTTCTTGGTGGGCAGAAAGGTCTATCGACCCCACACACCCTAGTGTCAGAGTTTTCTAAACCACCTCAAGGGTCTATGACATGATTTATTTGACGACCGCCATTTGGCGGCCGGGACCATTGGCTTATACGTGCCTTCCGAAACATGACATATTGGGACTGAGATGCAAGTGCAAACGATATTAAACTCTACTATACGTGTGTATGTCACTGAACTCCTCTTAAACGACTGGACCGATTTGAGTGATTTTTTTTTTATGCGTTTGGGTAGCGCCCTGGATGGTTTAGATTCACAAATCAGCCAGATGGCGCTGCAGTCGGGCAGGACAACGTCTGTCGGCTCCGTTAATGTAGTATAAAATATGGTACGCAATAAAAACGTTGCTAAAAATTGTCAGAATTGGCACCCAGGTGACCGAATTGAGTACAGGACCAGCTTGACTGGACTAGCCATGTTTCTGAACTGATTATTTGACAGTTTAATGCCAAAGTATTCCAGGTTTACAGACTACAGTAGAGTTTTATAAATAGTTAACATCAAGTTATTGGTTCAGAAATCGAGGAAAATAATGCGAACATACAGTCTGTGATGCTGAATCTATTGTTATTTAAAGAAATTTAAAAGGAACAGAGCAGAAGATTCTGGAATAGAATAAAATATTTGCCCTGACCAGCCTCTGCCCGATGGATCAAACCAACCATCGAAGAAAACGTGGGCTCTGGACCCCTTGATACAAGATTTTACATTCAAAGGGTTTATCCTTACTAATATTATAAAAGCGAAAGTAACTCTGTCTGCCTGTCGCGCTCTCATGCCAAAACTACTTAACCGATTTAAATGAAATTTGGTACACAGATAGTCTAGAGCCTGAGAAAGGACATAAGATACTTTTTATCCCGGGATTATGTTCTCTATGGATCACGCGGGCGAAACCACTAGTTTAAAATAAACCATTTACAGGCCATGAATTCTCAAGGTCTGTCAGTCAAAAACATGGAACTATTTGCACGTTCGAAAGCGTAGATCTTTATTTTTTTACTATTGATAGGCACGCGTTTGACCACTATCTCAACTGTTGGTAAGCGTCGATGTGGTCGAAGATGTAGCACGCTTGCCTAGAAATAACCTATTCACTCTTGACTTAAAGACTCTCAGTTGTGTGGAATATTATATTATATTATTATTTTTTTTATGTTTTTGACATTCTCGGGTCCCTAGAGAACCGGTCCTTTGGTAGGCGTACGAGGGGCCGATGCCAACTCACAGAGGCCTCTTTAGACATTTCAAATGGAATGGGACACCAACCGACGATTATCCCTGTATGCACTGTGAAAGTATACCCAAGGACAATCCCCGGTTGGAGCAAAACTATTGCAAAATATGGAAACAAAAGATGAAACGCTATGGGTTTGCCTGGTTTAGTGGACTAATAACTACTACTATGGAAGAACTATTGGCCCCTGCCTGACCATTGACTATTAAAACGGCTTAAAAATAGCAGGGGGTGACTTGCACACTCAATAAATGGCCCCCCCGAAAAGGGTCGCTAGCACAAAGTGACGTAGCGCCAAGGGGGCAACATATCCTGAGGTGCTAGAGGAGTGGAGAGGTATACCACGGCTATCAGGACAATCCCGGAAGTACGGTCAAGATCCCTACCAGCACCTTACTGGATTATACGTCCTTCTCCCGAGCACGTTTGCTCTTGCGAATCTCCACTCAGACCGGCCGATTAAGGCTAGAAAGAGGTGGGAGCTCTGTTCCTCGTCAGTGTTCACTCCGGCCAACCAATAAAGGCGAGCCAGAGATGAGGAACAAGAATTCTCCCTGGAGATTAGGTCCGTGGGGTCGCTAGTGCCCAACAGTTCACCACAAAACTGCCTTGCGGATATATTATTATTATTATTATAACTATCAGGAAACACAGGCTCCGGCAGGGAATTCCACTCTTTAGCTGTACGCAATATGAATATGTTCCCAAAACGTGGGTGGGAGTTCCACCATGTACCAGTGGTGCATCACCGTTCGTCTTGTGGTCTGATGATGGAACGAGCTTAAATTATAGAGAAGAATGTGCAAGAAACTCCACGGACACTCTTTTAAATCATGTCATATGTATTGCAAAATTTTTGTTTACATTATCTATCTTGATTACGTTATTAAATATGGTTACATTATCCTTGTTGCTTCTGTATGCGAGGACAATGCAACGACAAATAAGAAACTTAAAAAACAAAATACAAAGATTAAAATAAGTCAGTGGCAGTTGAGAGATGAGCAGTCTCAAACTGTCGAAAAAAATACAGATCCTTAAGAAAATTGCAGCGCGGATGAAGTCGCGGGCGAAGTGCTAGTGTAATATAAAATAGGTCTATAGGTTTCAAGAACCAAACAAATCACATACAACTTCCTCATTTTATCCTTCAAAAGTAAACAACATTATTTTAAAGACAGAAAGTCGTATTTACCATGCGACTTGCGTACGTTACATAAGCGTACGTGAAGACACTTAAGCTGTTCTTCAACGCACGACCACAGCTGTCATCCATCTCATACTAATGAGCATGTTATGCGTAAATTTTCGTTTGTCTGTGAATACGCGTGTTGTGATGTGTTCCAGTAAGGAAGGCGTATTTGGAGCATTCTAAATAAAGCATACGCCTATGATGTTGGTTTTATGGAGTAAAACAACCACTTATTTTTCATGTAAATTGTGAAACGACAAGCTTTTTAGCCCGCGAATTCGTACGCGAATATCCCGTTTTTCCCGTTCCCGTTGAAATTTTGAGAAATCGTTTCTTAGTACTCCACTCCCCAAGAAACCTACATACCAAATTCCAGCTTTCTACGACCAGCAGTATCGGCTGTGCGTAGTTTATCAGTCATTCAGTCTGTTTTTTTTTTTAACTATCCGTCTTATTTGAGTTATAGATTTCCCAAGATTTCCTAGTATATTTTTTTTGGGCCATTTCAAACCCACCCGTGTTAATCATATTTGAGTAGTTCGAGTTCATCTGTCTTCGCCCCAAAAGTATTTGGAAATAATGTTGGGCCTACTACCAATAAATGGAGATAAAAGCAAGGAATTGATGCTTAACAACGTGTGTGAAATTCTGCATCGCGGTATCAGAGTTATCCGTGCGATGTTTTAACACCCACCGGTCGGAGGATCCTCCTTTTTCAATGGAGGATTGCGGGACTTAATTCACTGTACCGCATATAAAGGCTTTTAAGGTGCTCCCAAGATATTTCCACTTACCGAAGGCTATTTACCGCTAACCAAGAATTTTATGGGTGGCCGGTAAAAGTAAGGCATGATGGCACTTACTCGGAGGTCATGCCCTAAGCGTACGATCGTCCGACGGTAGACGTGACCGACGCAGGCGCAGCTATGTCGTAATAGTCAGGGGTTATCGCTAGCATCAGTTAGCCGCAGTTCCGTTACTCGTTAATAACTAATATTGTTATTAAATTTTTTAGTCTTTATTTTAGACTTTTTGAAAGGCAGGGTTCCGTACCCGAAGAGTTACAAATGGAACCCTATTACTAAGCCTCCGCTGTCCGTCCATCCGTCCGTCCATTCGCCTATCTGTCCGTTCGTCCATCTATCCGTCCGTCTATCCGTCCGTCCGTCCGTCTGCCTGTCAGCGGCCTGCGGTAGGATTTTTTACAGAATGTGCATTGCTACTGCTGCTACAACAACAAATAATTAAAACACACATACACATACTAGAAAAAAAAATATTTTTTTCGGTGATGGCACGGAAACCTTGTGAGAGTTCAACTCTCACTTGTTTTTAATAAGGAAGAATTCCGAAACTTATCAGATTAAGGAAACAGTTTTTTGCTGCAACAAATAAAATGATCAACAGAGTTGATTATTACGTCCGTCACAACTTGGTGTTATGTCAATCCAGCCATCATCTTAAATACCTGCCTGATCTTGTCATCACGGAGTCGGTTTAAACCCATGCAGAGCAAAAGGAAGTAAATACGGAGGAAAGTTTCGATGTTGATACCGGAAACTCATTGAATACACCTAATCGTTAAAGAAATGATATTTATAGATCACGACGCGACCGCTTGATATTCTTCACATAATTTGTAAATGTCATCTCTCGTTGAATGTAACACCTAATACTTTCACGATGATGACTCATTCAACCACACTACCATAGACATTTTAATTAGGTTATGGGTCCAAAAACCCGAATAATTCAGGTTAAGAACAATGCGGCGAAAAAATGCGACAAAAATGTAGAAAAACAAAGTTAATTTGGCTCAAAACAAACTCGGGTTCCCATTGTCCGTGCGATCTATTGCATTGCGCAAGAGTGCGTGGAGGAACTCATCTGTGAAACTCTAACTACTCTGTATACCAGTCGGCTAATTGAGATCGAAGCGAGTACTTGCCAAGTGGTTCTATTGACACAATTCTTTTGCTTAGGATTCTTTAAGAATTTACGTACTTCTTAAAATTACAAGACGTCGCGAGAGTGGTAGGCATTTTTAAATAACGATCGAATATTTTAACATATCTATTTTTAAAATAAATTGGTTGATCCGCGCAACATACTTTGCAATACAATTGTCAGTACTACTCCGCTCCTATTGGTTTTAGCTTGATGATATATAGACTATAGCCTTCCTCGATAAATGGGCTATCTATGTATTTATTCACAAAATCCACAGCACTTTAACAATTTTACTTAAAATAAATAAATTGATTTTACAGCCAATAACGGATTTACAATTTATTGACTAACTCTGAAATAATTTTTCAAATTGGACCAGTAGTTCCTGAGATTAGCGCGTTCAAGCAAACAAGCAAACAAACTCTTCAGCTTTATGAATTAGTATATAGATTTAACTTGATAAAAAAATAACAAAATTCTTGCGTCTTTTCTCCACTTTAATTCTCTCTAAATAAACTCCTACAATTATGTTTACTCCACATATTCAGCGAGCGTTAAGATACAATACGTAATGTAAATAGGGCCGACAACGGGCGCCCTCGTTAACCCGAGAGATCACCTCAATGCACGACCCGGCCATCGAACCCGCGACCTTTGTAAAGAAAGGCGCTTTATGTAACCAGTGTGGAGCGCAGGCGCAAATCTTGCTACAACCATTATTCGGCGGTTATATATTATGCGCTATAACTCGTAAAATTCTGGACAGATTCGTATGCGCTTTTTAGAAAAAAAATGCTTGATTTTCTGGCTATAACATTGTTTAAGTGCCATCAAGATGGGTGCAGCCGTTCAAGAGATGTGGGTGTATTTTTGAAAGTACGAATTTTAATTTATGTATTGCACCGGACGAGGTTATGTCCGTGGCATTAAGTTTTCTCATAATAATTTATTTGTCTGATTGTCTGTCGTATTGATGACATAACAGTGTCCGAGTTTGACAACAAAGATTTGATATCTTTTAGAATTCCGCAACTGATGGTTTACCATGATTTTTCTAGTCACTTTAAAAGATGTGACTAGCATTTCCTTTCGCTCTTTTGTTTCACCTAATTTAATTTCTTCCATCATTATCCCATCTTTTTTACCCCTCTAGTGACAATAGGTTATTTAGTTTTTAGTTAAGTTTTTATTTATTCCCTAATTACTTTGTGTTTTGTGCGTCGCTTTTGAGGAAATAAACGTCTTTTCTTTCTTTCTTTCTATTGTATTTATTACAATTTTTTTCATTTTAAATTCTTTTGGTGCATCCAAAGGTTGTCTAGTAAGTAGCTGTCGCGGTCAGCGGGAAGATCGCCACTGTACCAATATTGTAACCATCCTCTGGGGTTACGGAATCGTTTGTAAGGGGGCCTTCAAATTAGTCGCTACGTGCCGCACGGCAGCAGACGATTGTCGCGCTGCCTTGGTAATCCATACAAATAACAACCGTGCTCATGTCGCGCTGCAGCCGCGCGGTACTTTGCGTTTATTGGAACAAAGCAGCGCGACAGCCGTGCTGCTTAAAGTCACCGCGGCCCTGGAACGAAAGGGCATTAGGAGGTACACGGGTGGGTTTTAGTCAGTAAGAGTCTGTCACCCCTTCCGCTCCGCCTTGAGAGATAATTGAAGGGTTCCAATTTAAAAAAGTTGAGTAACTGTGTTTTGTTGTACAATAAAGAAATCTCTAATCTTCTTTTTTCATATGTATTTTAATTTTGTTAGCTCGAAAACGAAGCGTTTCGCTGTCTGTTTTAGCTTTGAGAACTCTGAAGGGGTGGTTCTCGCAACCATATAAGAGTGGAAACCAATTCCTTATTCTACGCATAAGTAATGTAGTTTTATGGATAACCAAGTTATTTTAGTTCCAAGTAAATCTGGACTTCAACGGAGTAATAATTGATATGTTGAAAGAACAATGGTATTTTCTTATAAACATATTTTTTACTTACTTGCAACCAACAAAAAAATCCACGGTAATCAGTCAAGCAGTTTTCGAGTTACGCCGCATTACACATGCAAACATACGTCGAAAAACACAGTACGGAACATTAATCACGCAAGGTCGACGGGACTTGACCGGTTTTTAATAACGTCTTATGCTAAACAGTTTCAAGTTATTAACATTGGAGAGAGGTGCATCTGCAATTTTCGAAGTTGTTTTGCAACATCGAATTTGATTTATAGTACCTACGTTTACTTTTTCGTGTCTTTGTTTGCATCACTATCTGACGAGGAAGAGATTTTATTAGTGACGCTATTACAAAAGCAGAGTCCTAGAAACATTATGATATTTATATCTAGTCTCTGGCTTCAGAATGTAAAGGAGAAAGCAATGCTCGGGGTTTCTGTAGTGGATACAATTCGCAACGAAGTCATTTGCTAGAGAACTAAAGTCATCGACATTGCGCGTAGAATAAGCATGCTGTAGTGGAAGTGAGCCGTCACGTCTGTAGAAAGACAGACGGTCGTTGGAGCAGACATATGTTAGAGTGGAGATTGCGTATGAGCAAACGTAGTGTGGGACGTCCTGCGGCACGATGATTTGAAGAAGGTGGCTGACAGCAGATGGATACCAGGATGGTTGGCGCTCTTTGGGGAGTGGGGGGGCTTACGTTCATCAGAAGACGGCAATTGGCTGATATAAAGTATCTTGACTTCTAGGTATCCAGGGTTGCGGAATTGTTCGAGAGAGTTACCGCAGCTCTTGAAAGCAAAAGCCATTTGGAGTAACACGGATGTTTTTAGTCAGTCAGAGACTAACACTTTCTCCCGCTCTGCGGCCGGAGCGGGAGGAGTCGTTGGTTGATTTTGCATCCAATTAAAAAACAAAGGTTGTCGGTATATCGTCAGGTGTACAATCAGCGATTCTAAGCCGATAGCTGCATCTGCCTAGCCTTTTCCTAACTGTATTAGATTTGGCTTCCAATCAAGCCGGATTTAAGTGGATACCAGTTTTTACGTGGAGCGACTGCCTACCAGACCTCCACACCCAGTAACTGGGTAACACGGTACTTCTTGGCAAGACTGGACTCAGATTATCTGGCTTCTAACTATCCGTAACGACTGCCAAAGACGTACAAATGGCAGCCAGGACCAACGGTTTAACTCACGGAGTCTCGTTATGTTAGGATGGTCATCCATCCACAGATCAACCTTGATGATCGACCCGTTATTATTTGGCCACGCACTGCTCCCGATTGAACCCGATTTTATATTATTAGATACTAAAAACATGTCAATACGAAATCGGGTTCCGTCACCTATTCATTATTGTTTCCCGATTTTATTACAGAAATTAGACATTTAAGTTTTGTCCTTGGAAGTAACGCCTTTCTAGTCTTGCAGAAACTCATAGCCAGTGCGTGTTAGTAACTCATCTATATATGTCAGCCGAAAGACGTCCACTGCTGGACATAAGACTCCCCAAGTGTCGCACAACAACCGGTCCGGGCGTCTCGTCATCCATCGGCTACCCGCAACCTTCACCAGGTCCACCTTGTGGCAGTCCTTCCAGCGCTGCGTCTTCCGGTACGCGGTCGCCACTCAACGTCTTTTCGGCGTCATCGACCAACTGATCTGCGAGCAATGTGCCCTGCCCACTGCCACTGTAGTTTTGCGATCCTTCGGGCTATGTCGGTAACCTTGGTTCTCTAGCGGATATAATCATTTCTGATACGTTCACGCGAGGAAACTCTAAGCATTGGCCTCTTTATTGCCCTTTGAGTGACTTTAAGCCTTTTGATGAGGCCCATTGTGAGCAACCACGTTTTGGTTCCATAAGTCATCATCTATAGTCTTAGTAACTAATAAAACAAAACAAAAAAATAATACTATCTTGATACAAGATATTCACAACAAAGTAAACCCTCTCACATATTGTGTTCAGTCTCAGCTTGTATAAATCATGTTTTGTAACCAGACAGGAAATCTTCAATTTTAAACAAAACACAATCAATCTGTATTGAGGACAATTTTTCATTATGACATCTCAATATAATTCCTTAGCAACTGACCCACAAAAGAAATGCTCGATGCCAAATTAAAATCTGCCATAATCTGACGTAATTATTTGTTGTGTATTTTGCAAATAAATCGATTACATATCACGGTTTAATCTCGATTTTTAATCGATTAGAAATCTTCGCTCGGTCACTCGTCATTCACTTCCTATTCAGTTGTGTTCCCACAATTATCTCGAAGACATAGAGTAATAGGTAATTAAAACAGACATGACATGAAATTGAAATTTAGGAATTTATGCTTTTATTTATTTTCTTTCTTTGACACTTAGTTTTTTTTTAAATTATTACTTCTTATGCAGTATTGATTGATGAAGAATTGATTCAATTATTGCCCAAAATGTTTGATTGTCAAAATTTGATTGATGCTTCGCACGGGTGCAAATTATATATTAAAATCTTCCTCGCCAACCACTCTATCTATCATAAAACCCGCATCAAAATCCGTTGCGTAGTTTTAATGATCTAAGCATACATAGGGACAGACAGACAGCGGAAGCGGCTTTGTTTTATACTATGTTCCGAAGTAAAGGCGGACAAGTTCACATGTTCATTTCTACTTCGATTTTCTTTAAAAATCGAGAGTTATTTGCATGCCAGATACTCCTTATTATTATTTTATTTTAAATACAGACTTGTACGCGAAGATAGGGTTGATTTAAGCTCATTTGTATATAAAAAAACATTTTCGCAAAAATTTACATGCCCGTTTCTACTTTGCTGCCATCGATGTATGCTACCGAATTGTTATGTGACCAATCATTTACGTTGATGGAATCATTGGTCTTTCTCAAATGTAATTAAATAAAAAAATAAGATCTATGAAGACCATTATTAACTCTAAACATTACCATATGTTTTTTAATCATAGGAAATCATCATTACTCTAAGAACAAAATGGGACAACATTCAACATAGTCGTTATTAAAAAAGTGCAATTTTCTCAAATCACATCTCGACCGGAAGTTACTTATGATATCACTTCTGCTCAATACGCTAATCTGTGTACCACGCGTGGGAACCCGACGTACTTGAACTTACTTTCGATTGTCAATCTCCCGACAATGATGGGAAACTGTAACTGCCATCCTCAAAGCATTGTCGGCTAAGTACAGTGATTTGTTGAGAGGTTTGTGTGAAAATTATACTGGTACCCAAGTATTGGAGTAGAGTTATGAATGAGATTTGAGTTCTGCCAGGGTTGTGGAGTTCTGCCAGGGTTGTGGAGTTCTGCCAGGGTTGTGGAGTTCTGCCAAGGTTGTGGAGTTCTGCCAGGGTTGTGGAGTTCTGCCAGGGTTGTGGAGTTCTACCAGGGTTGTGGAGTTCTGCCAGGGTTGTGGAGTTCTGCCAGGGTTGTGGAGTTCTGCCAAGGTTGTGGAGTTCTGCCAGGGTTGTGGAGTTCTGCCAGGGTTGTGGAGTTCTGCCAAGGTTGTGGAGTTCTGCCAGGGTTGTGGAGTTCTGCCAAGGTTGTGGAGTTCTACCAGGGTTGTGGAGTTCTGCCAAGGTTGTGGAGTTCTGCCAGGGTTGTGGAGTTCTGCCAGGGTTGTGGAGTTCTGCCAGGGTTGTGGAGTTCTGCCAAGGTTGTGGAGTTCTGCCAGGGTTGTGGAGTTCTGCCAGGGTTGTGGAGTTCTGCCAAGGTTGTGGAGTTCTGCCAGGGTTGTGGAGTTCTGCCAGGGTTGTGGAGTTCTGCCAGGGTTGTGGAGTTCTGCCAGGGTTGTGGAGTTCTGCCAAGGTTGTGGAGTTCTGCCAGGGTTGTGGAGTTCTGCCAGGGTTGTGGAGTTCTGCCAGGGTTGTGGAGTTCTGCCAAGGTTGTGGAGTTCTGCCAGGGTTGTGGAGTTCTGCCAGGGTTGTGGAGTTCTGCCAAGGTTGTGGAGTTCTGCCAGGGTTGTGGAGTTCTGCCAAGGTTGTGGAGTTCTGCCAGGGTTGTGGAGTTCTGCCAGGGTTGTGGAGTTCTGCCAGGGTTGTGGAGTTCTGCCAAGGTTGTGGAGTTCTGCCAGGGTTGTGGAGTTCTGCCAAGGTTGTGGAGTTCTGCCAGGGTTGTGGAGTTCTGCCAAGGTTGTGGAGTTCTGCCAGGGTTGTGGAGTTCTGCCAGGGTTGTGGAGTTCTGCCAGGGTTGTGGAGTTCTGCCAGGGTTGTGGAGTTCTGCCAAGGTTGTGGAGTTCTGCCAGGGTTGTGGAGTTCTGCCAGGGTTGTGGAGTTCTGCCAGGGTTGTGGAGTTCTGCCAAGGTTGTGGAGTTCTGCCAGGGTTGTGGAGTTCTGCCAAGGTTGTGGAGTTCTGCCAGGGTTGTGGAGTTCTGCCAGGGTTGTGGAGTTCTGCCAGGGTTGTGGAGTTCTGCCAGGGTTGTGGAGTTCTACCAGGGTTGTGGAGTTCTGCCAAGGTTGTGGAGTTCTGCCAGGGTTGTGGAGTTCTGCCAAGGTTGTGGAGTTCTGCCAGGGTTGTGGAGTTCTGCCAAGGTTGTGGAGTTCTGCCAGGGTTGTGGAGTTCTGCCAGGGTTGTGGAGTTCTACCAGGGTTGTGGAGTTCTGCCAAGGTTGTGGAGTTCTGCCAGGGTTGTGGAGTTCTGCCAGGGTTGTAGAGTTCTGCCAGGGTTGTGGAGTTCTGCCAAGGTTGTGGAGTTCTGCCAGGGTTGTGGAGTTCTGCCAGGGTTGTAGAGTTCTGCCAGGGTTGTGGAGTTCTGCCAGGGTTGTAGAGTTCTGCCAGGGTTGTGGAGTTCTACCAGGGTTGTGGAGTTCTGCCAGGGTTGTGGAGTTCTGCTGGGGTTGTAGAGTTCTGCCAGGGTTGTGGAGTTCTACCAGGGTTGTGGAGTTCTGCCAGGGTTGTGGAGTTCTGCCAGGGTTGTGGAGTTCTGCCAGGGTTGTGGAGTTCTGCCAGGGTTGTAGAGTTCTGCCAGGGTTGTGGAGTTCTACCAGGGTTGTGGAGTTCTGCCAGGGTTGTGGAGTTCTGCTGGGGTTGTAGAGTTCTGCCAGGGTTGTGGAGTTCTACCAGGGTTGTGGAGTTCTGCCAGGGTTGTGGAGTTCTGCCAGGGTTGTGGAGTTCTGCTGGGGTTGTAGAGTTCTGCCAGGGTTGTGGAGTTCTGCCAGGGTTGCAGAATTTTGCCAAGGTTGCGATATTTGGCCAGGGGTTGCAGAATTTGTTCGAAAGAGTCACTGCAGCCCTGAACCGTAAAGGGCATTTGGAGAAATACGTTTTTATTTTCTTTTTTTTTCGTATTTATTTAGGGACATTTAAAATCGCAAAGCGTATGTCAGTCCCATCGTACCCTAAATACAAATTAGTCATATCTGGGCCATGAACGCATCGTTGCTGTTTGGCTGAGCCAAGATTTTATTGAAGGTTCCTACGTCAAGTCTGTTCAACCTCAAGGCCCTAAACAAATTATTTCTCTCAGACTCATACCGGACACAGTCCATCAATAAGTGGTGTAAGTCTTCAAAAACTCCACACTCCACACATTTAGGAGAGTTCGTTTTCCTCATCATGAAAGCAAACTTATTACATGGAATGTTTCCAGATCTGAGTCTATGAGCCGTAACAACAAATTTTCGGCTTAAATTACTATTTACAAACCAGGGCACACGAAAAGGCTGACCCTGCGTGGTTTTATACCAGATTCCTTTGTTTAAAGAGCGCTTGTCAAAATATTCCTTCCAATCATCATTACCTACCTACCTACCACTACACCAACGCACTACGCTTGGCAGGCGGGTTGTCGATCGCAGTGTATGGTGTTGAGTTTTACAGAGAACGCATCCATGTCCTCAGAGTAACCATCAGCAAGGGATGTGATGACGCTATATGTTCATCTTTCACTTCATTATATAAGGAAATCAGTAGAGGAATCTTTTTGTACCTACTAACACTATGAGTCTTTGTTGCTCGTAATAAATAATTTGATTGATTGATTGATTACACTTAATTTTGAATTTAGGTAAAACTTCTGAATAATCCAAAATTATGCCAGTTCCTCCTCCATTTTTAGCTGCATATTTTGCCAGCATGTCAGCCTTTTCTTTGCCCTGTATTCCAATATGCGATGGAACCCATTGCAATCTCAATGTAATAACACCTTTAAGCATTAATAATTCATCTATCTTAGATAGAATAACATAAGCTAGCGATACACCTCTGTGGCTGGCCACAGAGGTGCAGGCTCACGTTTTGTAACAGTACTCGATGCACCTCTGGAGGCGCATCGAGTACTGTTACAAAACGTGAGTGCTTCAGAGATCGCAATAAGCTCCACCGTCATTATGGATGCATTCACATCTATTTTAAAGCAATTACTTTGACAACTATTTGATTCACTAGGCACATAAAAGGCTGCTCCACGACCATCTATACTCTTCGACCCATCACTAACCCCCACCACCACCCATTACTAAGCCATTCATTGTACTTCAAATGCAACTCTCTAACAACTTCTAACTGTAATAAATTACTATTACAGCTTTGTTTAGATAACTTCACTGCATCTAAGACCTATTTAATTACTTCTTGGATGTTAATGTTGGTCATCCATGTCCTCGATATCATCATCATCATATCAGCCGAAAGATGTGTGGACGTCCTACGTATGTCCAACAGTGGTGTTGGACATAGGCCTCCCCCAAAATGGGGGTGGGGTTTGCCATAATCGCCACGGGGTCTGCGATCGACAACTCGCCTGAGTGGTCGATCGCAGTGTATGGTGTTGAGTTTTACAGAGAACGCATCCATGTCCTCAGAGTAACCATCAGCAAGGGATGTGATGACGCTATATGTTCATCTTTCACTTCATTAAATAAGGAAATCAGTAGAGGAATCTTTTTATTTCTCCAAAAAATATTTTTTAGAAGAGTTTAGAGCTGTCCTAACAAACTGATGGTAATATTATTATCTATAGATTTAGATTTTAAACAAAACTTATAACCTAAGTATTTTCTCCGTAAATACAGCGGAGCTACACAAAGCTTGCTTTCCATAACGTGAATAGGTGTGGTTTTGATAAAACCTCCTATTATTCTCAAAGCCTGGTTTTGAATTTTATTTAGTTTGTCTAGATGACACATTACACTCACATCTACTGTAGTCTATCCGACTTCTAATTAAGGCTATGTAAATAAGTCTCAAATGTATAGGATGCATGCCCCATGAAGTGCCAGCCAAGACGAATACGTTTGACACTCCCTTTCACTCGGCTCAGAGCGAAAAGAGTCATTTGATGATTGTTGATTGGGAAAATTTGTCAGTGACGGGTAGCGTGATGCTTTCTGACTCTATCCAAAGTCCGTAGTTTTGGGCTTAGTTGCGGGCGTATTCTATTGCGTATCGCCCACAGACTTACGATTAGTCCCGAACCCGAACTAAACTAAGAATGAATCCTAACACGATTTCACAGTAATTGTCAAATCGTATTGTCATTAGTTGTCAAATGTAAATTATACGGAGTAGAATACGCCCGCACCTAAGCTTGAAATTACAAACTTCGGGCTTAGAGAGTAGCCCCCTGATCTGATGATGCTGCCGAATAAGCCATTAGAATTCTTCAACCAAACAAAACACTTACATCGTTTTTGATATCATGGGTCACAGAACTACATATACTGGCAAGTTATTCTGCATTTAGCACTTTTTAAAAGATGGTTTAAAAAAATATTTTACATATAATTATTTATAAATATGTAGTAACATGCAAAAGGTATTACCGTACCGCGGAAATTGTTGATATTCAGAATGCGTTTTAATTACAAATTACAAACAATAAGAGGAAACATGTAATGACAATATTTAAAATGTTAATTTTCAAAAACCCGTGGGATAATGTTGTTGATTTAGTAACTTTATTAATCATTATAATTATTATTATAATACCTGTCTTCCTGAATGCAATTTCGAGACATTTCTAAGATTTATTCGTAAACTAGCTTCTGCCAACGATTCCGCCCACGTGAATGTCGGGAATTTTCCCAAGGGAATTTTCTTCTCGGAATACATAATAGCTATTCCTGACGTTAATCTATCTCTGTGACAAAAGGAGATGATCAATTTACTTAGGGGCACTCTGCCTGGCATCTAGATATTCATGTACGTTAACGATTTTTACTTTACTTTGAATTAAACATGCTCTTGAATTAACCGTAAAAGTTACAAAATCCACTAACTTCAGATTTCTTAGAAATTAACAAAAGCATGTCTTGGTCTCATGACCAAGAAATATTTTTGGCTCATAACTACGTAGTTTTCATAATTAATTTTAAATAAGTACATACCAGAACTTTACTGTTAACCATTGCACAAGCATTCTTTGGATGTCTGACGAAGACTCGAAGACACTACATGTCTTCTTAGCCGTCCTGTAGCAATGTTGACATTGCCCAAAACGTAAGCACAATCAAGTCCGCATTAATAAGCACGAGATTGTCATTTGGCAATGGAATGAGTTCTTACAGAATAGCAATGGTCGATATCATCATCACCATATCAGCCGAAAGACGTGTGGGCGTACGTATGTCCAACAGTGGTGTTGGACATAGGCCTCCCCCAAAATGGGGGTGGGGTTTGCCATAATCGCCACGCTTGGCAGGCGGGTTGTCGATCGCAGTGTATGGTGTTGAGTTTTACAGAGAACGCTGCTGCCCATTCTCTGGCGAGATGGAGAAAAGATAATAATCGTACAGTTACAAACAAAAACCATTCGCACGTGCAAGTTGAGAGTAAAAATGACAAACGAAAAAAAATGGCGGATATCGAACGACTGTCGATCCAGTCATGTCATGTGCATTACATGCATACATGCATGTGAAACATATGGTTAATTCTTTTATAGTACAAATATTTTTACTTAATATAACTCTGGTGGTTAATATTTTAATAAAAATCAAGCATGATTTGTCTTGGAAACTTTATTCTTTAAAGCCATTCTTGTACTGTCTGCAACATTAATATACTCCCGATGAGATTAATCATACAGGAAGGTAAGAAAATGATTCTTCCTAAGTTAAAGAATGTCTGTGACACGGTAATTACTCATCACTATACTTCAAACAATGCCCCATCAAAGTGTTGGCCTTAAAAACTAAACAAAACTGTCACGGTAATGTAAAAATATAAGCGCAGAAGGTATAATCCAACGGAAAGAAAACAAACAATTGAACATTCAAAGATGAGAATCCTCACCATTATCATCAGCCTCAAGTCCACTGTGGGTCCACTGCTAGATGTAGGCGTCTCCTAGTGCACGCCATTCGACTTGATTTGCGGCAACTCTCATCCAGCTGCTACCAGCTACCGAAGATCGTCGCTCCACCTAGCGACATCATCCAAAATCTATGGAATAGACCATCGCTACTGATATGTCACGTGATTTAACTTTAAAATTTGGACTTTGCTAATAGAACTCTGTGTTTCTAAACACTTACAACCCTAATCTCTTCAAAGTTAGGGTGAACAGGCTCCTTCTGGGTAAGCTCGCTCCATCGTAGACTTTGTCTCTGTCATCTCTGACACAGATTAAAGTCAAGAGCAAAACCATTACAAATTAAAATAAAAAAAGACGTGTGGCATTCGGAGACTGCCGCGGTAAAGCTATTGCATAGCATTTTTTATCAACTTATGCAATTATAACTATATATTTATTTTATATATGCAGTATTTTTTTTTCTTTGTTTTTTTTCTTTGATATTAATTCAAGTTACACTTTGAGCTAAAAAAAGTAAAAAGTAAAACTAAAAAGTATCACCGCTGTGCCGGTCGGAGTGAGGGGTGTTAGGTTTTTTTCGTTACGGAATTTCTGGATTCGGTCTCCACGCTCAAGGCCCGCGGTAGAAGCTATCCAATAGCTTAAAAATTAACATCCTTAGGTACTCTGTTTATATCCCATGGTCATTGTAGAAAAACCTTTGAAAGTTATTCCCAGTAGTGTCTTAGCAAACCTTAATATTAAACTATAGCTTTACCCCAAGACTTGGTACGCGTATTTCCCATTTTTTCCCGTCCGGTTAGAAATTTGGGAAGTCCTTTCTTAGTGCTCCCCTATGAAGTGCAGAGAACCTACATGTGCCAAATTTTAGCTTTCTACGACCGGTTGTTTAAGCTGTGTGTTGTCTGTCAGTCACTCAATCAGTTCTTAACGGTAGAATTTTATATTTTAGGAAAATATTGATATACAAGTCTATATGCTTAGTAGTCAATCTCGTTTCAACGCTAAAATAATCTTGATGATAACGTGCAAACCAATGCCTTTATTAGAACAATATTTATTTAACTGGTACTATGTTCCCTTGGGAAAAATTTTGATTTACATGTTCCTACTTGCAGAAGTTAGTGGTACAACAATTAAGTTCGATGAGTACAGGGGCAAAACAAGGGATGACCCTTGTTTTTCCCTTGTACCCTTGGTATGGATAATCTCTACTAATAGTACCAGTTTGACAGATGTATTATAAGGGTGGGGTGTTATTATTGTATCCGAGGGTGCAGCCCTTGTGTTTGCGATAATCTTTTAGTTCTTTTTAATCGTCACGGTAGGCGGGGTTTACTTTGTCGAAAACCATCATGGCCGCCTATTGCATTTTTTTTAATCCCACAGCATTCGTATCATATTGTTTTGGACTAAGCTTAACTACATTATTACTAAAAGCCCCGTGCTGCTTTGTGTTGATAAAATAAATAGAAAGCATATTGAAAATCAAGTCACTCCTAGCTTCGCTCAAACTCAACCAATTTGAGTGGGCAAAATCTCAAATGAAAGAGTTCGTTCAAATTACCGTTGAGAATAATTATTTAAATTAAAATTAAATCTATGAAGGAAATAAAATTATTGAAACCTCTGAACTGTACTTATTAGTACAGTAGATTCGTAACTCAAATACTCCATGGAGACTTTTGCTTAAAAAACTCTTTCGTTATTGATTGACAGATAAAACAAATTCGAAACTACTGGCCGTATAAAGCTGAAATGTGGTTCCTTGAGGAGTGTAGGGGAGCACTAAAGATTTCCCCAATCATTTACGGAAAAGAAAAAAACGGGGTATACGCATACGAAGCCGGAGACTAGATTTGATAATAAAAAAAAACAAGTGCTAGTCGGACTCGCCCACCGAGGGTTTCTTACACAAATTACTTTAAATAAAGACAATTTTTTTTTTTATGATAAAATTAAAATACTAATTAAAAAAAAATATAGTTTTCAGACTTTTTAGGGTTCCGTACCCAAAGGGTATCCGACTGAACCCTATTACTAAGCTTCCGCTGTCCGTCCGTCCGTCCATCCATCTGTCTGTCTGTCAGAGGGCTGTATCTCAAGAACCGTGATAGGTAAACAGTTGAAATTTTCACAGATTGTGTATTTCTATTGCTGCTATAACAACAAATAATAAAAATAAAGGTTTATGGTACGGAACTCTTTGAGTGCTAGTCCGACTCGCACTCGGCCGCTTTTTCCTACACTTGTAGTATAAGACAGTATTACTTGCCAAAATTCGTGATTCTAGGTCAACGAGAACTACCATATAGGTTTTTAAAACAAGACGGTAACACTGTTCTTGCTGCATATTAATGATCTGCTTAAACCCGGTACCTTTGGGTATGCAGAAGACAGCACTGTTGCTGAGAGATACGTGTCCGATGCACGAGCTGGTGGGTCGCAGATCCGGTCTCACCGGGAGGCTATGGTTGAGCGCTTGAATGTGTCCTTACAGGCTGTCCCTGAATAGGGTAATGCCAATCTGGTCAGTTCAATGTTGCTAAGACCCAAGCGTGTCTATTTTCCGCCAAAAGGAGCCAATTCCACCCAGCTCCATCTTTCCGAGGTGCAACCGTGCCGATAACCGACCAACTTGACCTTCTTGGGGTTACATTAACATCTACTCTCAATTTTGGCCCTTTCATAGAGGCAAAAGCTCAAGTGGCTGCAAGGAAGTTGGGGATCCTAGCAAAGGTGAGACGGTACTTCACGCCGGAACAGCTGCTCAAACTCTATCTCTATACGTTTTGGGAACACATTCATAATGCGTACAGCTAAGGAGTGGAATTCCCTGCCGGAGTCTGTGTTTCCCGATAGCTACAACCTGGGAGTTTTTAAGTCAAGAGTGAATAGGTTACTTCTAGGCAAGCGTGCTCCATCTTCGACCACATCATCGCTTACAATCAGGTGAGATAGTGGTCAAGCGCGTGCCTATCAATAGTAAAAAAAAAAAAAAACTTATAGTATATTTCCAGTTGATCTAGAATATTGATAATTTTGGTTGAAAGCAAGGCTTTACAGTACAAGTAAAAGGAAAATTCAAGTTTTCGCGAAAATATAAATTTGCCCATTTATTTTTTATCATCACGACAAAAAGAAATGGGCAAATTTATATTCCGGCTCAGGATCAGGTGTTGATTTTTATACACCTAATAGGGACTATAGACTTCAAGTATTTGATATAAATTTCAACTTGCTAGGTCCATCAGTTTCTGAGAAAATCGGTGGTAACACTCGGACAGACAGACGGACAAGAGAGTGATGTTTCTTGTAAAGGTTCCTTTTTTTACCTTTTGAGGTACCCTAAAAACCTAAAATTGTACGAAGAAAACTGTTAAGCTGGTTCTTCGAACTAAACTTCTGTATCTTCTTTACCATGTGGTAGTAATCCGTTGACTTAAAAGCGTTATTAATTGTTTTGTGTTGTAAGAACATCGGATAATCCGTTTTATTGTGTTTGACTTACACGTTAAGCTGTTTCCAGGTTGGATTAGTTATAGTTAAACTGAATGAAAGCAAGCAACTCATGTAACATTGCTACTTTCTAAGATACTTTATCATGTGTGGCTTTGGTTTCCCGTCTATTGAAATGGAGATAGGAGGATACTCTCTAAGCCCAAAGTCCGTAGTTTTAAGCTTAGTTGCGGGCGTATTCTACTTCGAATCGATTTGACAGTTACTGTCAAATCGTTGTCGTTGTCAATGTCATCATCATCATCTGCCTAGCCTTTTCCCAACTACATTGGGGTCGGCTTCCAGTCAAACCGGATTCAGCTGAATACGGTCAGTGATTTACGTGGAGCGGCTGCCTACCAGACCTCCACAACCCATTAACTGGGTAACACGGTATATCTTAGCAAGACTGGAGTCAGATTAACTGGCTTCTGACAATCCGTAACGACTGCCAAAGATCTACAAATGACAGCCGGTACCAACGGCTTAACGTGCTTTCCGAGGCACGGAGGAAACTCGTTATGTTAAGATGGTCACCCATCCACAGACCAACCTTGGCAAGCGTTGCTTAACCTTCAAAATCGACCCGTGCGGCTGTTATTATTTAGCCACGAGCTCCGTCGTTGTCAATGTGTTGTCATTAATTCTTAGTGATTAGGTGGTACGGAGTAAAATACGCCCGCAACTAAGCCCAAACTACGGGCTTCGGGCTTAAACAATAGCCCCCCGGAATACGACAGTGTAAATAATCATTTATATTATAAATACTAATCTAACTATTATTTATTACACTGAAAATAAAATCTCCTTACTAAAATATTCGTGCGCATTCGACGAAAACAATGTACAAACAACAAAGCTTTTTCGTATACAGGCAAAAACTATTTTTTGCCATTGCACTGACAATATTTATTTCTAATATGTGCATTATAACTTGTGACAGATGTACGAACTTGTAGTACGCGGCTTTTAAGATGGCGAGCTTACTCGGCTCGACGTCGGTGACACACGTGAAAGTTTGTTCATTACTCTGGTACCAGGGAGACCGCGATGGCGCCAATGGAGGAAACGTTTTCTTATTCAGGAATAATATTTTACTATAGCCAAACAGGATACTTATTATTATTACCAGCCCGTGCTGTCCCACTGCTGAGCAAATGCCTCCCTCCATTCCTTCCAATGCTCACCGTGTTGTGCCTCTTCCTTCGAATTCGAAAGGAAGACATCCAGTTCGTCCCGCCATCTCCTTCGCGGTCTGCCGCGACCTCGTCTCGCTGTTTTAGGGTTCCAATACTGTATTTAACGGGCCCACAGGACGCTTGGATGAGAGAAAAGATTTCTGTTAGTCATCATCATCTGCCTAGCCTTTTCCCAACTACATTGGGGTCGGCTTCCAGTCAAACCGGATTCAGCTGAATACCAATGTTTTACGTGGAGCGGCTGCCTACCAGACCTCCACAACCCATTAACTGGGTTACACGGTACATCTTGGCAAGACTGGAGTCAGATTTACTGGCTTCTGACAATCCGTAACGACTGCCAAAGATCTACAAATGACAGCCGGGACCAACAGCTTAACGTGCTTTCCGAGGCACGGAGGAAACTCGTTATGTTAAGATGGTCACCCATCCACAGACCAACCTTGGCAAGCGTTGCTTAACCTTCAAGATCGATCCGTGCGGCTGTTTTTATTTAGCCACGAGCTTCTCAAGAAAAGATTTCTGTTAGTAATTAGTGTAAATAGCTACGAAAATCAGTAATTTTTGCAACACACACACACGACGACGACTATTTTGTTTTGTAGACGTGTCACAAAACAAAGTAATAGCTTGCGGCTTACGCCTCGCGGCGCTGACACACGTGCGAGCCGAGGCGAGCTATGAGCGAAATTTCAAACCTGTTGGGTCACCAACAAACTTACTCGGCGGTTTTTATGTACGCGTGCTTACGATGACACGAGCGAAAAAGCTCGTCGAGGCTACTTGTGCCTCGACGAGCTTTTTCGCTTTTTCGCGTGTCACCCACATTAGAAAACCAATTCAGTATGATATTAAAGCGAAAAACATTGTCAAAGTATTATTTCTATTAAATTTTAAAGGATATTAAAATGAATCTTCCTTAATGGGTTATAAGTACTTTGAAGCGTTTGAGTCTTTGACTGTAAAGGACTGTTTGTCTCTTTGACTGCGAATGTAATAAATGGCATTCTGAAAATAAGCATTTCAATTTCAAATATGACTGAGACGTCAAAGCGGGAAATTCTCATTAAACACAATTTCAACAGCAGAAATGCGTTCCGGAAATTGTAGGTTTCACTAAACTTAATATAGGTACATATTTTTCTTCACATGTATTTTGTAACGCCCAAAAGTATCTCTTCAAGCTCTGCACACGCGTATTTTTAACGCGCCGATGACGTTTTACGAACGCGCGCTCACGGCGCAGTAAATGTCCAAAAAGCAGAACTGTCAGCGAATGATTTTAGCAGCGCTTAGCGCGCGTCATCTGCTCGTCGCCGGCGCGTTAAAATAACGCAGTGTGCAAAAGCTTTACGATGAAAATGGTATCCGGATCGCATCGGAAATAAAACAGACAACAGTTTATTTAAGTTTATGATAAATCGAAAGCAAAATATTCGAATATCAAGAGATCGCGAGGTACTTAAAGTTTCTCCTCATAAAAGAGATGTTCCAAAATGTATGGACCCTGGGCCAGGTCCTTGTACACTATACTTAAAAATAGAGCAATATATTTAAAACAGCTCTGAACTGTCCAATTTCTTTAAAATGGCTTTGTTTGCTGGTAAAACAAAAGAAATTACACTTGAAATTGCAACACGCAACAAAAACCCGTCATGGCGGTAAGCTGTCATTTTGATTGATAAATGACGTTTGACATTTATTTCTGACATATTTATTAACCGGCAACTAGACGAAAGTGACTGAAGTGACATTGTTATGACAGCTGACAGTTATTTTTCTATTATCTGTAACTAAATCGGTGCGACGCCATGTTGAAAATCGATAAAAGTAATTTATTAACATCAATTAACTACCACACCAGTAAACATTAAATGAATTAATTGTATTTTTCCCGAATTTTACGGATTTTTCTCTTTTTTATGAGGTAATGAAAGAAAAAAGGAAAAGAAGGAAAGACATGGCCCATTTTGAAACATCTCCTTTCGTGAAATCAATCTACATAAAACTCATACGTGACTGACAGACAAAGCACAGCCAAAACTACTTGTCGTAGAAAGCTGAAATTTTGCTTATAGGTCCCTTGGGGAAAATAAGAAAACACTAAAGGAGGTTTTCTTACGGGAACGGAAAAACACGGGACATGAGCGTTCATAGTTACGGGCAAAAGTTTATTCACTATTAGAGCTGAATAAATGTTGTCAACGCTTTTTGCTATTGGAGACTTACTTTCTTCAATTGATTGTGGGATTCATTGGGTTATGATATAAAATTGTTGTAGCTTTGACTACAGCCGTACTTGAGTCCATTTTGTACTTTTAACACTAATAAGAAAGCCAATCAAGCGACGACCTTCTCAATAGAATTTGAAGTTAACCATACTTTAGCAAAGTTTCTCTTGAAGAAACATTAACCCTGGAATGCAAAAGGTATTTGACGAAACCGGCCATATGCGAGTCGAACCGTCACACGAAGTGATTCATAGATACCATAAAATAAAATAAAAACAGTTATCCCCCTTTAATTTTTTAATATGATTTAATTTTGATGCAGTCTGCTGACACACAGACGGACGGACAGCGGAGGCTTAGTACTAGGGTTCTGTTTGTTACGTTTCAGGTACAGAACCCTAAAAACGATCTGCTACTTACAATATGTTGGTACCATTGCCTCTACTTCCATATTAATTAATGTTTTCTTTATAATTTATAAGAAAACTATTACTGTCCCAATAACTTTGAACACGTAATGAACTGAAACAGACTTAAAGTCAAAGTTTCTTTAAAGTCTAGACACTACGTGATGAAATGACCTTTTGAAATAAAATGTACTATTTCTGTGTTCACGTGGTTTTCGTGAGGTGCAATCGACCACTCACATTATTTATGTAAAAGGAACTGCAGCGCTAGACGGTAACCCTTCAACTTCCCTGGTTAAAGGTAACTTACAAAGGGCCGACCGCAACAAGGCCTGTAAATAAATAAGTTGAGTTGCTAGACGCAATTTTGTTAGGCACGGCAGCTTTTTAAACCTACTTTTGTTTGACGGATAAACTAAATTGATTTGGTAGTGAAATAAAGGGAAAAGTGCCTGTTACTTAATTAAACTTATTTAGAATATAGTGCAGGAAAATTAAGGATATCAGAGTGACTATTTCATGTAGTTTTGAAAATTAGTAGATTTGTTCTTTGATTGCTGACCAACTTTGAGCTTCTTGGGGTTACATTAACATTTACTCTCAATTTTGGCCCTTTCATAAAGGCAAAAGCTCAAGTGGCTGCAAGGAAGTTGGGGATCCTAACAAAAGTGAGACTACGCCGCCGCTACTACTTCACGCCGGAGCAGCTGCTCAAACCATATCAAGCGCAAGTTCGATCGTGTATGGAATACTGCTCTCATCTTTGCAACGCATCTGCCAGATACCAGCTTGATGCCCTTGAGTCAATTGAGAAAGGAGCCAAGAGGATCATCGGCAATGAGAGGCTCGTCGCGACGAAGCTCGACAGTCTTGAGCATCGACGACGAGTTGCTAGCTTTTTGGTTTACTAACGGTTGCATTTTGGGGAATATGCGACGGAATTGCATAATTTAATTTCGCCCAGCCCATTCCATCAACGGACCACAAGACGAACGGTGATTCGCCACCGGTACATGGCGGACATCCCACCCACACGCAAAAACCGTTTTGGGAACAAATTCATAATGCGTACAGCTAAGGAGTGGAATTTCCTGCCGGAGCCTGTGTTTCCTGATAGCTACAACCTAGGAGTCTTTAAGACAAGGGTGAATAGGTTACTTTTATTCAAGCGTGCTCCATCTTCGACCACATCATCGCTTACCATCGGGTGAGATAGTGGTCAAACGCGTGCCTATCAATAGTAAAAGAAAAAGATGAACATACTAAAAATCTCCGAGGGTGGGGGGTGAGCAAGGGGAAAGGTACCTCTTTTCAGTTTATTGCTGATATCTCCAAAACCATTAGAAATATCTTCTTACTTACTTCTACATTATATATCTACATTAAATTTTCTATTCATTATATTATTTACATTTAACTATAGCTCTCAAAATTTTAGGAGATAGAGGGTATCTAAAATTGATCAAACAAAATGTTTCATAAATCATACTAAGACGAATGGTCGCCAATTGTATATTGTTTTAGTGTAAGATACCTCAATGGATCACGGTTGTGACCAGCCAGAAATTGCACAACATCGTTTTACATAAACACAGTACAGGCGACTGGGAATCATGCTTCCGAAACTTTTTTATCAGAGCTTTTTATGGTTAGTCTCAAAGGAGACTATAGCCATGTGTATGGGTGTTACTGCGCAAAAGTGTGTCCGTAAACGGAGGCGCACTCTCTCCTCCATCATCAGCCTGATGGGACAGCAATCCGAGACGAAAGGAGAGAGACCTGGCAGGACCAACCAATTGAGCCGGAGCCTGCCAGGGTTGTGAAATTATTCGCAATAGTTACCGTGCCCCTGGAACGCAATGGGCTTTCCGAAAGAACACGAGTGGGTTTTATTTAACAGGAATCTGACACTCTCGACATAGATAACGATTGCGTAACGACCGAATTTATTCGTTAAGTCCTAAGATTCATCCCAAATAACATTTTGGTATCAGTTACAGGCTTTTTTTGACTTTAAGTAATATAACAGGGTCATAATTATGTCAGTTATAAATAACTAAAGGCGATATAGAGGAGTAAACAAACAAGTTTTAACCTCCATCGCAGCACTAAAGTTTTAATTGACGACGTAATACAGCTTTGAGAGTTATAATGGTGCTAGTAGCAGCAAGTATACTTAATACGTTATAGCTTTAACCTTTCTGTGACACCCAAATCTTTATAAAAGTTTTCACCGACTCCTTTTATCACTTATTGTTGTATAGTTATTGTAATGAACTGTTTTATACCACTAAAGGTGATATATTGACTATTACTGCAGACATAGGCTATAAAATAGAGTTTAGTAACACGATAAACTAAAGGTGTCTAACAACTCCTCTATCTAGGTTTAACCTGTAATAAAGGGTTTAACTAAAGCTTATTGTGTTAGGCAGTACTCTTTTAAAGACGTTCTAAAGCTATTGGTGTCAAACAACGCAAGTATGGGTCGTTTTTAACACTAACCTCACTTTTGTAAAGTTCGCCATTGTTTTGGTAGCCTAACAATTAATATTATTTCGAGTTATTCAAGATATGACTACAATATACAATTTTTCATACATTATTTGAAGCATTCCATGAATGCCACTTAATTTTACACACCACTGCTCAGGAAGCAGGAAAGAATAATAATGTTTAGCTTGAGGTACCTATTTTATTATCATAATTTTTCTTTTAAATCCAAACTAATATTATAAATGCGAAAGTAACTCTGTCTGTCTGTCTTTCTGTCTGTCTGTCTGTCTGTCTGTCTTTGCTTCACGCCTAAACTACTGAACCGATTTGTGTGAAATTTGGTACAGACATAGTTTGGAACTTGAGAAAGGACATAGGATAGTTTTTATTACAAAAAATAAAATAATAAATAAAATGTATTCCGGACATACAGCGCCATCTATTGGTCAAGAGTCGGCATCAATTCAGTACTGAAAATTCATCGGAAAAATGTAAATAAATAGTAAAAAGGTATGAAAATATAATATAATACCACTTTTAGTACAAAGAAAATGCTCTAACGGAGTATAGATAATTCTATTAGTACTATATGTCGAGTTGGTGATCGCGCAATGGTGTCGATCGTTACACGAGTTCGGTTCATGTTATTGTTTTAAATCATCGGAAAAAAGTAAATAAATAGTAAAAAGGTATGAAAAAAATAATATCAATATAATAAAACTTTTAATACAAAGAAAATGCCCAAACGGAGTATAGATAAATAATCCGAGTTGTCACTATGCTCGATAGATGGCGTTGGGATCAAAATAGATCGCGCTATGGTTTCGTTACACGCATTTGGTTGGGTATCGGCCGAGCGCTTCGGTACTGACGTGGAATTGTGGATTGATCGTTTCGTAAATTTAAAATTGACTCCATTGTATTAGTAGATTGGGTCGTCTGGTAGGTTTACGCGCTAATATCGAAAATCGGAAATGGTTATGCGAAAGGGCGATATTGGCGCCAACAAATGAAATAGTAGGCCGGATAAATGACCAAATTATGTCTGACGTGTAACGGCACACGGTTACAAGTAACCTATTTAGGACGGAATGTCATTAAAGCCGTTATTATGACTGGAATGGCAAAAGGCGAAACTGTAATTATTCCCCGCATTCCCATCATTCCAACTGATTTGCCATTCCAATACAAAAGAGTTCAGTTTCCGCTGAAAACTGCGTTTGCAATGACCATAAATAAAGCCCAAGAGCAAACGCTTAAAGTTGCGGGGGTACATCTTGAAAAAGACTGTTTCTCCCATGGACAACTCTACGTTGCGTGCTCAAGAGTGTCAAAACCACAAGACCTATATATTTTTGCAAACGATGGCAAAACTAAAAACGTGGTATACAGAAATGTCTTGGTGTAAGAAACTTTAATAATCTTTAAAGCCTAAAATAATAGAAAATTTGTCAAGGGAGAAACAGTATTTTTTTCTGAAATGGCAAATCAAAATAATATTTTGAAAATAAGGGAAAAATAAAATTTTCGCCTTTTTCGATCGGCAATAACGGCTTTAATGCCCTAAGTGAGTATACATATCTTCAATTCAAACGCAGAGCTCATTATGTTGATTTTTGAAGAGTTCCCTAGAATATCTTCCACATTTCATTTTTGAAGAGATCCCGCGAGATCGGGAACTATGTGGGTAAAACCAAAAATCTGCCGGAAGTCACTATTCCACGCGAACGAAGTCGCGGGCAGAAGCTAGTATTTAATAAATCCTAGGTGCGTTAAAACTGAGATGAAAAACATGGTATACATTTACCGTGAAATCATAAGGGCAGTCATTTTTCACTTTACATACTTAAATAACTTAATATTCCATTATATTATTCTGTTGTGTTGTATAATGGATGACATAACTCGTTCCACTATGAACAAATTTAATTTTAGTAAGGTTACAGGCTTTTTCAATCTTGACGTGCGCTTTTCACCACCTGTAGTGCTCACTAGTGCGATATTACCTCGGTAATACCGGTTAAAGTGGTAGTTGACGATGAATAAACGCTCTTGTGCAGCTTTAATACCTTTTTAACACCTTACTATAGGATTTACACCACCTGTAGCGTTTACCAACTCTATTTTACAACGGTAATACAGGTTAAAATAGTAGCTCACTAAGCGCTCTTATGCAGCTTTAATATCTTTGTGACACCGTACTATAGGCTTTCTATAACTTTTATCTGTAAAACTGTGGGCCTCTTTCGTGGTATAACCACGAAAGAGGCTCACAGGGTTAGAGCATGCTCTAACTCAAATGCACAGGTATGCGTTAACACTTTTATACTCAAATGGAACTGATATACGAGTCTTATATAGGTTTTTTTGACGCTTTAGTGTTAGTTGGGATACCATTGATTTCGACCGTGGACGGCGTTCGAAAATGACTGTGTACTGATGGATTTAACGAATTCGGTCGCTGGGCGATCGGTAAGTATGTCGAGAATTCCCGTCCAGAGCGAGAGAAGTCATTCGATGATTTCATATCCAACAAAAACAAAAGACAAACGGAATAATGTGCTTTCCGATCCGCGAAGGAATCACACGGCTTACCTCCAAAATGTGGGCTGTCACAGAGTAATTAAAAACTGAAAAACCTATTAAACAGTTTTGCCAGACCTGGGAATCAAACCTCACGACCAACGAACGCCCAAGTGAACTAATGAGGAGACTACATTGCCGCTTAAGGATTTAAATATTTGGAACACGGTCTATCATGTTCCAAATATCCAAATCACTATTGCGATTGACGTGTATTTATGGATGCGATGGATGGTAAAATACCGTTAACTTTTCTGTGGTCGTCCAACTTACCCAACCACAAATTGGCCAAGCCCAACAGAGCCAACCTCGCAAATTGATTCATCGGCGCTGCAACCCCGAACCCGTGCAATAAAACGATTTATTCATTTACTTTTAACTTAAAATTAACACTCCATCATTAAATATATTTCCTGGCGGATAAAAACCACCGGTAATTAGTGATAAAATAATATTTTCCACCACATCAATCATCCCATAATGCATCAGCGGCAAAATATGTTCATAATTCAATTAATAAAGTTATTAAGCCAAATATGAACGCTGAGGTTTGTTCAGAAATGAGTTTCATCGTTTAATATAAAATTGCTGTGGGCATGTAAGGTAATCATAATTAATAATTACTAGCACTACGCCCGCGACTTCGTTAGCGCGGGTTTAATTAGTACTTCACGAACTTCATCTTCCCGTGTAAATAACTATAAGTCTTCTATTAAAGAAGACTCGTTCGCACAAACTGCAACATGTTTTCTTACTTAGAGTATTTTTATACCCACCATAACTTTAAAAAGAAAGGTCCAATTTGAATAATTTAAAGTGTAATTTACTTGTAATTTATGTGTATTGAAATAGTGGTGATTTTAGAATCAATACTAAAATCACCACTATTCCATTTCACCCGGGTTTTGATTGAATAATTTGAACAAAAAGCGGTCATTGTGACTTAACCATAATAGTTAGATATGTATCCTTGCGGACTTTTTAGTAGATATTGATGTCTTCTATAAAACTGTAGTACATCAATTTGCTCTATTATCCAAATGTTTCCGCAGCGTACGCGATATAAGGATTCTTTTTGGTAGTTTTTTCACATGAAAATATTTTATAGCCTGTGTTCACACGGGATAATGTAGGATAGTAATGGGCAAATAATTTTTCAAATCGGTCTAGTAGTTTAGGAGCCTATTCAATTCAAACAAACATACAAACAACAAATCTTTCCTCTTTGTAATATTATTGTAACACCAAGAGATAATGACGGAGTAGTGTGTGAGAGTCAGTCGGTACGACCAGATTCGTTTGACAGAGAAAATAATAGGTAGGTACTGTAGGAACCTGTCTGTTTCGAGGTATGGGTGCGGCATATGTATAGTTGTGTGTATAAGGGAGCCTGTCCATTTGCGCGGAGCGAGACAGCGGAGCGGAGAAACGGAAAGTCAGTCGAAATGTCAGTTACGCAATTCCATTGGTTAAAATTTCTCCGTTTCTCTGCTCCGCTGCCTTGCTGCGCTGTAATGGACAGGCACCCTTAGGCATCCGTTACACGTTCATGCAAGCGTCACTCAATTCCAAAGTCATGAATGACGAATGATAGTGAGTGACAGAACAAAGGATCACACGATAGTAGACAGATAATGAATGCTCTTTGACTTCTTTTTTGAAGAGAGAAATGTTTTAATAATGCGTATTCTCTACTTGAAGCTAATCTTGATTTTTTTCCGCGAACACATACATCTTCCCACCGTTCGCAAATGGAGAGAGTTATTTAAAGGAAACAAGTAATTAAGATAATATCGAAGCTAATTAGATACCCTGCTACGCTATGGTAGGCGCCAGATAAAAGTGCAATAACGGTCAATGACTCAGATACATTTATTGACTTTCTTACTATTATTAATAGAAATAAGGACATAAAGCTTTCCTGAATCGACTTATATCGTGATCCCTTACGTTCTCTAGTAATAATAACCGGCCAAGTGCGAGTTGGACTCGCCCATGAAGGGTTCCGTAACATTGTATTTTAATTTTTTGTTCATATAGCGGCAACAAAAATAAACAGCCTGTGAGAATTTCAACTGCCTACCTATTACGGTTCATGAGACTACAGATAGACAGACGGACGGACAGCGAAGGCTTAGTAATTTTGAAAGAAAGAGAAGACGCTTATTTCCTCAAAAGCGACGCACAAAACACAAAATCATTAGGGAATAAATAAAAACTTAACTAAAAACTAAATAATTTATTGTCGCTAGAGGACTATGTCAGGACCGGGCACATTAAGTCTTTGTTCACACCACAGACAAACAGAACACAGTTCGACCATCATAATTTCAACAGATTGTCTATGGTGCGACCGCGGCTCAAAAGGGTTTTTATAGGAGTAATAGGGTTCCGTTGGTTACCCTTTGGGTACGGAACCCTAAAAAAGTTCATAAGTAATTATTCGGTATCTATAAGGGATATTAGGGAAAGGTTAAAGAAATCACGTTGTTTTTCCCCCTCAGGTAGATTGAGCAAGGCAGTTGAAAATAATACAACAATAGGTGTCACGCAAAAAGGAAACCTAAAAAATTTAGTTTCAAAACTCTTTTGTAAAATGTTCCGAAATTTTTCATTTGTTCATAGAAAGAAAGAAAGAAAGAAAAAGCGTTTATTTGCGCCAAGCATGACGCATACCAAAAAAATAAAAGAGAAACGAACGTACGTTATGAACGTTCAAAATGAAAAAGAAACTGTTTTGTTTTAACTTAAAGGTCACAAATTGCGACACCGAGGGGTCGAAGTTTCAAGAATAAGGGTGTAGTCGTCATGATGAAATACTTCTCTTAAAATAATAGGTAATAAGCATGAAAAAAAATATTTCTCATCTTTCCGGTTTATCTACAAAAATTAAATACTATCGAAATTGCTCAAAAACCAAGTAGATATAATTATTTTAAACAAATATATCTGTCCCTCTCGCGAAAACGCTATTTTCTAAGGCAGCTGTAAATATAGACGTCATAGACTTTGACGTCAAAGTTTATATTGTACTTCTCTGTTTAGTTGTAATCTTGGAAGCTTTATAACTTCATCGCTGATGAAGGTATTTAAGAGAAGAGAGAATTTCATGATAATAAGTATAATTCACTTTGTAAATTAAAAAATCGAATGCATATTCCCTAAAAACCGCCCTGAAAGAGTTATTAAACTGGACACGAAGGGTGCTGTAGCTTTTCTACGTGTAATAAGCTCACAGGCTGCAGGTGTCAGGGTACATCTGGGGTAGTTTACTATACGGACCTTGTTGAAACCAGAACAAATTTCCGTGCGTTCAAGCGATTTTGCCATACCTATTACTGGAATCAAAAGTAGCTCACAATTTAAAACCAATGTGCTTGGCAACTGGGCTTATCCCAGTTGTATTTGTCCGCTGGTGCCTATTGGCCTAGTTCTATTCTGTCTCCTGCTTGATACGGAGGGAAGTGGAAATTATATATTTTTTTTTCCTACTCCTCCGCGGTACTTTTCTGATTAATTTCGTTGCAGGATCCAAGACAGTTGAATTGTTTCTCCGGGACTCGTCGGGTTTCATTGGCTCGGCGTTTTTCTGGTGGTCGCCACTGTTGATTCTGGCTTTCAAGAGTTGCAGTGGTTGGGAATGTGTGGCGGGCTTGTCCCAAAAAAAAAAGGCTGCAGGTGTACACAGAGGTGCAATATGTTCAAAAAAGAGTTATTATCACGTATCTGAACAGCGCGCGAACCTGCGGGCCATCATCTTATTTCCTGATAGCAACAATCTGGGAGTCTTTAAGTCAAGAGTGAATAGGTTACTTCTAGGCAAGCGTGCTACAACTTCGACCACATCATCGCTTACCAACAGGTGAGATAGTGCTCCAATGCGTGCCTATCAACAGTAAAAACCCGTTTACGTGGAGCGGCTGCCTATCAGACCTCCATAATCCATAAACAGGGTAACACTGTACTTATTGGCAAGACGAGTCAGATTTATTGGCTTCTGATAGTCCGTAACGACTGCCAAATATCTACAAATGACAGCCGGGACCAACGGCTTAACGTGCTTTCCATGGTTCGGGGGTAACTCGATATTTTAGGATGATCACTCATCTTAACCATTCAACAACTAAATTCAAAATTCAACGTCTGATACTTAGATGACGGGACACTAGGAGGTGACATAGACACTGTTTTAAAAGATTTCATTTTTCTGAAAAGACAGTTTTTATCTATTGGCCTTGACCTCAACCATTCCAAATGTGATTTTTTTTTTAATGACAATACCGACAGACTAACTACTCTACAAAAAATAAACGCAATAGCCCCAGATATCAAAATTTTAGATAAGAGTTCACTTCACCTCCTAGGTTCACCAATATTTGAAGACAGTTTTTCCTCATTCATTGACGACAAAATTAATCGTTTTAACGATATTTCGGAAAGACTTAGCAAAATTAATTTACATTCGGCTTTCACCCTCATTAGATATTGTTGTTTTGGGCCAAATTTTATGTATTTTCTCCGCTCTTCCCCTTTATGGAAGCAGTCACATCTTTTGGACAAAATTGATCAAATCATTCAAGATACACTAACATCTATCCTAAATGTGGCTCTGGATGACCGAGCGTGGCTGCAAGCCACTCTACCCATTCGCTTTGGTGGGCTCGGCATCCGCAAAATTTCTGATATAAGCCTACCAGCGTTCCTGTCATCGGTCAATAGTACTGTAAATTTAACCAAAAGTATTTTAACTCCATCTTTGGTTAACAGTGAAGTGCCTTACTTGACCGAAGCAGTGAACGCCTGGAAAGTGGCTTGCCCGAATACGGCGTTGCCCGATAACTTATTTTCCCAAAGACAATGGGATGAGCCGCTCTGCAGGTTGGTACGGAATAACCTCTTAAATACGTCCACCAATACTGCGGAGCGTGCCCGCCTGTTGGCAGTGGGTGAATGGGAGTCGGGTCTTTGGCTACAGGCACTACCGTCACCCAACATAGGTACTATGCTGAGTGACAGTACTTTCCGTATCGCTACGTGTCTGCGTTTGGGTGCTCCTAGCGGAGCTCCACATCGGTGTCAATGCGGTGAAGCAGTCGACCGCCTCGGACACCATGGCCTGTCTTGCAGTAGGAGCGCTGGTCGGTTAGCACGGCACGCCAGCATTAATGACATCATCCGTCGGGCTCTTGTCACCGCCGGGGTGCCAGCTGTTTTAGAACCCAACGGCTTGGCACGCGACGATGGGAAGAGGCCAGATGGGATGACCATAATGCCTTGGAAGTTGGGTAGGCCTTTGGTGTGGGATGCAACATGTGTCGACACCCTTGCGCCATCCCATCTTTTTAGCACGGCGGGCTGCGCTGGGGCGGCCGCTGCAGGCGCAGAAAACCTCAAACGGCGCAAATATAACAAGTTAATGGGGAGTTACATATTTGAGCCGTTTGGGGTTGAAACATTAGGGCCATGGGGTCCAAGTGCGCATCGAGTCTTTCGGGATATCAGTAAACAACTTGTCGACTGTTCACGTGACCAGAGGGCTGGACTTTTCTTCGGACAAAGAATCAGCATTGCGATTCAACGCGGCAATGCTGCCAGTGTTCTGGGAACTTTTGCCATTGACAGCGATGTGGATTATTTTTTTGATGCCCAATGATTATTTTTTTTTTTTTTACGCATTTGTACATAATTTCTTGTTAATTAGTAAGTTATGTAAATATAGTATCAAAGCATATATAAAGCTGAAGAGTTACCTTGAAGATCAACCCATGTGGCTTTTATTATATAGCCACGAGCTTCTCACATATCGACCCATTATTTTTTGACCACTTCCTTCAATAACTCGTATCGGGTTGTTACACAAAAGAAATAGCTATGATTTATACAGCATATTCCAAACGTATACATAAATATGTCGTAACTATGTTGTAAAAGTAATGTTAACTAAGAAATCAATCACGAATATTTCCATCGTTTCTAATTGATGTGATAAAAATAACTTGGCATACAAGTTGAGGGCCACAGTTTCACGCCACATTAGATTCATAGTTTTTTATAGACACATGATAATTTGTTTTCAATATGTTGAGACACTGTTGGTAAAAATATAACCAGCACTAATGAGATGAAATACCTGTTATGTTCTTTGTTTGCGTGGAGATAATAAATTATTATTGTTAACACAATGATACGTGTAAATTAAGATATAGTTTTTTAAATGATCGTTCTTATTTATATGATAACTAGCTGTCCCCCGTGGCTTCGGTCCCGTCAACTAGCTACTTTCTTATTTTTTTCTTTCATAAGAACCTTCTCCTGACAGTAAGGCCGCGGACACGAACTCAGCGACAGCGGCAGCGGCAGCGGTAGCAGAGGCCAGGGCAGCGGCGCGGCGACGCAGACCCGCACACGAAGCCAGCGGGCAAATCGTAGCGTTGTGTTATGAGAAGTGGCCTATCTATGACTACGTCACTGCAGACGCGCGGGCACCGCTCGACTGGCGCGCGCCGCTCGCACGTCGCTGTCGTTAGTTCCATATAAATCTACGCATTTGTACGCGCCGCCGGTTGCGCTACCGCTGCTTTCGCCGCCGCGTTCGTGTCCGCGGCCTAACAAACACAACAAAAAAAACAGTCGAAAAAGTAAAAAAAAAACTGTCCAGCCGTTGGCGCGTGATGCCATGACCAAAGGAAATAGGGATTAATTTTTATGTACATAAAAAGGTACATTTAATTTATAAAACTCCATCAATTTGCAATTAAATGCACAAACAGACGTATCCTAAAACTTGCCGACACGCCAATCTTGTACTCAAAATAACGTAACATTGGAATGCAATCAACAAACAAAAATATCTAACGCTTCCTATTGGTATATATTGGTGAAGCGTGACCATCGCTGCATTGATTCTGGCAACACTTGAAGAAGTGTTCAGTAAGTCAGCAATGTATATTATTGACAGGCCTTACTTGGCCTGAGGTGTCCGCATATTTGTGGGTTGTCGGAATAATACCAGCAGTGAAAGTTATGTGTTTAATCGATTTGAATTATTTTATGGTACATGTAATGTTCGGCTATTGATAGATTGTGGGAACTTTATCGAAGTATATACTAATGTAAAGATGTTTCGATAAATCTTTATGATTCAACGTATTTGGGTTTCTAGGTCCATGCTTAGACGATTATTTTAATAACAACGATACGTAATGTTATTATGTAAAGCAAACGAGCTAAGCTTTTTAACCCCCTTTTCGATATTGCTAATTTCATCAAATAAAACTGTTTTGTTATTTTGTTATTCATGTAGATGAGTGTCGTGGATCTAGTGAAGTCGAAAGTCAATATATTATTTCAACTATTTGACCCGCGCAACTTCGTCTGCGTCACTATTTTCATTACTGCTCCGCTCCTATAGGTCTTAGCGTGATGATATAGCCTATAGCCTTCCTCGATAAATGGGCTATCTTACACTGAAATATTTTTTTTTTTTGTTTTTTTTTTGTCCGTCTCGACGGACTAGACACACGCAGTTTTTCGATGTACCGCGCAGTGGGACAAACTACGCTCAAAATTCTGTCGTCGTCGGTAGGTTATTAAGAAATTTTAACAATAAATTCTCTCATCTTGATATATTTAACACCAAAAAAGGTACTTTTAGGAGACTTTTGGTAACTACTGTGTGCGAAGAATTGACTAAAAGGACTAAGAATTCTAACTAGTGTTGTTAAAGGTATTCCACACACCACTTCAACTCTTCACACACACTCCTACACAATACATCCACTCACACCACACCACACACGCACATATGCTTAGATGGTGCTAGCATGTCATTCTGTTTGATTCTGTTCTGTTCCATTCTGTTTGTTTCTGATGCATACAATGGTTAATAGATTGTAAATCCGTAATTGGCTGTAAGATCGGTTTGTTTATTTTAAGTAAAATTGTTAAAGAGCTGTGGATTTTGTGAATAAATAAATAAATAAATAAATAGGACCTGAGATTAGCGCGTTCAAGCAAACAAACTCTTCAGCTTTATATATTAGTATAGATAAGACCATTAAATGGTACATCTGAATAGTTTGAACGTCACCACTTGCAAATAAAAATAATAATTAAAGTGACTTAGCTATATATTCCTGATTGTATATTATTATAGGGAGGAACGAAGAAATCATCAAAGTACGAAGAAAAAATCCTATTAGAGTAATATAACTCTAAAAGGGTCAAAGACAGAAAATATAAATCATTAACTTCAATTAGACTATGAAATAGACCAATTCAATAGTTGGAAAGCCTTGCACAAGGTGGACTTATTGTCTAGTGATGACAAAATGCACAGGAACGGCTGTTTTGGTGACACATGGGGATTTTATTTGGTTCTTCCTTTTCTTCATAATTATAAACCTGTCTGTTTTATTGCAGTGGATAAATAAAGGTTGGATTGGGGTATGATCTTTATTTTATTCTATTAAACAGCGGATCACTAGCATGACGTGACCTGACCCAGGTTCAAATGGGCGATAGTATCAAACTCATAAATTGGCAAGTCTCGTGAAAGTGAAACCACCATTGTTGAGAGTCAGGCAGCCACGCTAGTTGGGAGTCTAGGATATTCTATGTATAATAACAAAAACATTCAAAATTTTACTTTCACTAAAGACAAAATTCTGATTAAGTTTTTCATCATTTTCACTTGAACTTACATCAGCTTTGTCTTTGTTATTGAATGGCTCGTATCTGACCACAATGTCACTACGATGGAACACGCTTGCCTAGAAATAACCTATTCACTCTTGACTTAAAGACTGTCAGGTTGTAGGTGGTGGTCAGGAACTTATCTAGCTAGGGTTGTTTCTGCGAGGGAACGCTGTTTCTCTAGCAGAAACAACCCTGGCTGGATGTGAAGTTACTGACCTGTGTATTTATTTCACCAAGACAAAAACTGCTGTGTAGACTCTCCGCATGAGATCCAGCTTCGATTGTAACACGCATGAACACCCGAGGTGTTCGTGTGTTACAGGTTGACAGGTCTACCGACTAAAAGATCATTGACCTCGAGGAATTACTCTAAATGTTACGTCCATCGTATTTGATGGACGTAACATTTAGAGTAAACACAAAACGTTTTCGGAACACGTTCATAGTGCGTACAGCTAAGGAATGGTATTCCCTGCTGGAGTCTGTGTTTCCTGATAGCTAAAAATTGGAAATCGTTACGTCAAGAGTGAATAGATTACTTCTAGGCAAGCGTGCTCCATCTTCGACCACATTATTGCTTTTTATCAGGTGAGATAGTGGTCAGACGCGGGCCTATCATTAGTAAAAAAAATCGTTCAATTCAAATAAGTGCTTTTTTTTCCTATACTATTCACTTCATATCTAAAGTGCCTACAAACTAAAAAAGTGTCAAAACAAAGTATCAAATACGTGAGAACAACATCTCTGAGATATATTTGTTCTGTACGTTTTATGTGTGGTTTACGGTTCTGATACGCGATCTTGTGAGAAACCGTTCATTTCCTGACTGCCTACATAATACTCATGTACTATTAGGCTTAACTTATTTTATTTTTTATTTATTTATTCATTCATTATTATTATAACACCTTTACAGACACATCCAACTTAGCCGACTTTACGACTTAGGTAACACGTTGTGTTCTTCCACGTTAATTTCTTGTTCATAATTTTCATCACTACATATTATAAAACATAGGCCTCCGCCGCGTCTGTCTTTATTTGCATGCCGTTTTCACCAATACATAATTTTTCTTACTTGATTGGTTCTCGAGGAAGAAAAAAATCGTGAAAAAGATCCAAAAAAAGTGCAGCGCGGACGAAGTCGCGGGCAACAGCTAGTTATGAATAAGTTTCAGTATAGGACGAACACGGAAGTCGCAAAAAAAAGTACAGTTGTGAGGATAACTCGACAAAATGTACTTTTTTTAATATTTATTTAATGAAATTTTAATACAGAGGTGTCACTTATCTCTAAACTCGCAAAACTTATAAATTTAATCTTCTATATTGTTATTGTTTAATCTTATACAAGTTTTACTTCCGTTTGCAAACCTGTTTAATTTTTTAATTTTGACTTTAGTGATCCTTAATTAATTTTTACGTTTTCTCTTCATAAATCTATTTTGTTAAACACTTTAGGAACCACTCTATACTATATGCTTAAATGTTCTCTTACCATAATTATTTTGGTATCTGTTGTTGAACTAGTTTGTTCTCTCTGAACCTACGTGTGTTGCACTTGTTTTTAACATTAACTTTATGTTGATTATTAAATAATATTCCAGACCTACCAAATAATTTACTTTTACATCTATGGGTTTATTTTATAAATTGGAAATAACTTATCATCCTACTCTTTGTTGCACTTATCTTTAACATTTTTACTAACTACAAACTTTACTGAACAGCTGATCTTGTATTTAGAGATTTCGGGGTTGATCCTCTAGTGAACAATTTCCCATAAGATGACCGCTTAATAAAACGTTACACGTTGTGTTTGTATCACCTCTTGTGGGATTTATCACGTGACTTTTCGTCAGTATCTGTCACCCCAATTTTTATTTTATTTTTCAAAACTTTGTCCCCACACTAGGAATTTCTCCTGTATCGTGGGTGCGTTCACAAACATACAAACTCACATACGCAAACAGCCAGATCCGGAACAACTGTCTGTAGGCCATACAAATATTTGTTACGTGCGGGAATCGAACCCTCGACATGCAGCGCAGCAGCCGATCGCTCAAACACTGCGCCAACCGTGTCGTCAATAATACAGTTTTTTTTTTTAAAAGGAATGGGTTTGCTTCTGACCACAGTTTTGAGGTTTTAACAATTGCTTTCGTCGTGCTATATAAAATTTAGACCAATTATGGATAAAAAATTGCAGGAATTTAATAATGCTTTAGATATTAGACTAGGTGCTCATAATTTAAATAATATACACGATCCCAATGAGTCGTATGCCGAGTTTTTTTCATTATTAAAGAGTCAATTTACTGACACTTTTCCCCTAAAGTCTAAAAGTATTTACAACAAGTTCTTATTTAGCGATTGGCAACTCCAGACATTCGCAAAAGCAGGGAAAATCTATTTGATCTACATAGCCAAAAGCAATATATGAATAATACAAGCTTTCATAAGAATTTTGCAAAATATTCAAAAATATATAAAATTGAATGTAAAATAGCAAAAGCTCTATATATTAGCAATAAATTAATAAGAACTACTCGATAAGACGACAAAATAATAACTACTCGGAAAATAATAAATAACGAAACAGGTAGGAAGAAACAACGTGAGACTTAGTTTAATTTAAATACTGTAAAAAGCCGAATAAACTCAGATGCAGAGGTACGAGTAGCTCAGGAATTGAAAACTTCTTTGCTAACATTCCTCTTAAAACTACAGAAAGTCTCAACTCGTCTCCCGCGCTCGCTGCTGCATTATTTAGAAAGAATGTAAAGGTATGCCCATCGGAGTTTAAGTTTCAACATAACAATCCCCAGGCCATTATAAAGGCTGTCTGTTCACGACGAAGCGTTTAGTATTGTATCACTCGCATAGATGAAGCCCATGTATAGTTATAAGCTTATATACTTAATAGTTAAGAGCTTATGTAATTTTATAGTTATAGTTTCATGGCTATGTAATTTATTAAACAAAAGCATATATTTTGTCGTTTTTCCCCGGACACATAAGATGTTCTGGGGAAACTTATTTTCAGTAAAGTATAAATAGATAGGTAGGGCTACACATTTCCCCTACACATTCCTGGTAACCCCTAAAAGGTATGGTTTTGATGGTTGGTAAAACTCAAAGGTAATGAAGGTACACTGGTAATGAACATTTCACCCATACCTACACAGGACAGTTACTCAAAGGTAATGGGGTGGATAGCAAAAAACCACCATTCACAGACACCTTCATTTACTAGACATACAGAAAATCTAGGCACTGAGCCCTATCCAGATATATACACATCTTTATGGTCAGGCAAGGCATAAAGCCGCAAATTAGGAAAATCTAAAAACACAGATTTTTTCCCCTTCCGGGGTCCTGACCATATAGTACTTCCACCCTTAGAGGGATGGCCACAAAAGTTGTGTATCTGGATAGAGGGATGATGCACCTACCCTATTACAGATAGTTTGGTAGCCCATGGGGCACAGTTTTCCGGGAAGTTAACCCTTAATAGTAGGCAAGTACACACTTGTAGACCGTTTCGACAGTCAAATGCAACAAGCCCACTAGTGGGCAGGGTTGAAGGGTTGATTTTCACTCCGTTCGACGGGGAATTTCAGGGGGTTTACAGAGAGGTGCATCAACCCCTATCCAGACCTAGAATAGACCTAGATATAGCCAGGAATGTAATAGAACCATAGTTAAAATCAACAGTTAAAATAAACTAAAACAGTTAGTGGTTTTTGGGCCTCGTTACAGTAAAGTAACCTAGTACGTTAGTAAATAGATAAAAAATAGAAACTTGTAGTCACCGGCAGAAGAAATATAGAATTTATAACTAGAATCAAAGTACTCGCGAATTTTCCCTTAAACCATTAACTGCAGTGTTGTCAAATTCCTGCATATTATTTAACCCTGGTAAGCATTCATCCCTCACCCCAATCTACCCCGAAGACAGCAAGTAAATGGCAAGATATGCACGCGTGGTACGGGGAACCCGGTACAGGACGTCAGTGCGGCTGGACGCAGTCGGGTGGTCACAGTTCACATCGGAGGATTAGAAGAAGAATTTTTGTATACCAAATATTGTTAAGATTTGAAAAGAGGAACAATGGATTTTCTTGTCCATTCTTTTCCATAAGAATCTACCTTTCCGAATGGACAGTAGAGTCACTTTAGAATTTTTATATTATTTTAAATGTGAATGACGTTAAAAAGTGCCGTTTAAGGGCCTAATTGAAATAAAACCTTTTGACTTTGCTACGGCTTAAAGACTGTCCTTCGTTTAGAGCCACAGGTTCTTCTTTAATCTTATTTATCTACTAGCTTATCCAGCAAACGTTGTGTTGCCGTAGAAATAAAAATTTGAAATTTGACACCTATTCTCAAACTTACCACATTTATACACAAAAAAACATAATAAAAATCGTATAAGCCGCTGCGGAGGAGTTCGATAACAAACACCGTGACACGAGTTATTTTTTTACTTTTTTTCGATTATGCGTAAACGATCCGCATTATTGCTACGTCCGTCGGGTGCGGGACAGCGACAACAGTCTCCTGAGTATTGTCGCTATCAAGACTGAGGACCACTTGATGGGCTACCTATGCGTTGTACACGTGTCGTTGCCAAGCGCGCCCAGACTATGATAGTTATCTAGTTGTTGTTTCTATGGTTTTTTAATGTTTTCTATTGTGTCTATGTCTAAGTCAGTGTGTATTATACATAGTGTAAGTAATTACAATCAAACCCAATGGGATGTTTGTTGTGATTTAAATATCAATAAATAATATTTGATACCCTCGGACATCAATGTAGGTAGTCTACTCTGTTAGTGAAAATGCCTTTAACACAAATAATTCAAATGTGCAGCCGATTCAAAGTATATGTTCGTACCAAACAATGACAAATTGAAGGATCGACTTTCTGAAAATATTCTATTTCAATTTCTTGTTAGTTCAAGTAAACAAGCTTCTCTGCAAGATTGTTTATTGTTTACTTACTAGAAGCTTCCAAGAAAACATTATTTTTTAAATGAACGATAAGACGTAAACAACGGAATATTCCAGTGTAGAAAAACATTTTCTTCTTTCTCGCTAATTATTGTTACTCCCTATATTTTTCCTTAAGTTGTTATGAGAAATCATATATACAGTTCAAATCCAGTAAATAATATCACGCATATTGATATCGGATTCACAAGCCAATAATTCTGATAAGAATCAGAGATAGAAATTAATTGGCTTGTGAATCCGATACCACCCACTGTTGTTATTACAGCGGATGTACGCCCATACGCGGGGAACGTTTCGAGAATACTTTCGTTTTGTGTCTGTGATTCCTGTGAACAAATACGTCAAGAGGGAATTTGCAACTTCTAGACAAACGTGTATCATCTACGACCCCGTCATTGCTTACCTACTGGCTAAATGCAAGCCTGACAAATATTGAAACAAACGAATAAGTGCTAGTCTGACTCGCGCATCAAAGATTCCTAATGTGTTAATTAATCCTTACTTATAATTACTATTACTACTTACTATTATTACTAATTTACTTAATATTTTATGTGAAATGCGAAAGTCACTCTGCCTGTCAGTCGCGCTTTCACACCAAAACTAATGAACCGATTTAAATGAAAATTGGTACACAGGTAGTCTGAGCCTGAGAAAGCACATAGGCCACATTTTATCCCAGGAATATGTTTCCTAGGGACCACGGGGGCGAAGCCGCTGGCAGAAACTAGTACTAGATAGTTTGCAAATCATAGGAATAGAGTTTCGGCTTTTTCCGAGAATGCTAATGCATTGTAGGTCATTCTACTGAAGTTCATAAATTATGAAAGCACCGAACGTTATTCCCACTATTTTTAAAATGAATAAGTTAATTTTTCATTTTAAAAATATCGCACCATACATGCCATGGTCAATATTCTTCAAGTACAAAAATAAGTATGTAATCGCGCAATAATATTTTCATGAGAATATATACAATTATATCAAAAAATTAATCGTTGTTATCAAATAAATTATTACCAACACGCAAAAAACGAAAATCATTAATCTGGATCCGATTTAGAGACGTAGGTACTCAACGAATCATCAGCCTAGCCTTTTCCCAACAATATTGGGGTCGGCTTCCAGTCAAACCGGATTCAGCTGAATACCAGTATTTCACGTGAAGCGGCTGCCTACCAGACCTCCACAACCCATTAACTGGGAAACACGGTACTTCATGGCAAGACTGGAGTCAGATTTATTTACTGGCTTCTGACAATCCGTAACGACTGCCAAAGTTCTACAAATGACAGCCGGAACCAACAGCTTAACGTGCTTTCCGCGTTGCTTAACCTTATAGATCGATCTGTGCGGCTGTTATTATTTAGCCACGAGCTATTTAGCCAGGTACTCAACGAATTTAGGCATGAAATGGTCGTAAAATTCATATTAAAAAATATGTGTGGCATCAGGAATTATTATTCTATAATTTAGTAGCTCAGCTCAGGAAAATATTATTGCGCATATATATTCAATTTAGTAGAGAGGAGCTTGTGGCTCGATAATAACAGCCGCACGGGCCGATATTCAAGGTTAAGCTACGCTTGCCAAGGTTGGTCTGTGGATGGGTGACCATCTTAACATACCGAGTTTCCTCCGAGCCTCGGAAAGCACGTTAAGCCGTTGGTCCCGGCTGTCATTTGTAGATCTTTGGCAGTCGTTACGGATAGTCAGACGCCAGTCTTGTAATATACTGTGTTACCCAGTTAATGGGTTGCAGCCGCTCCATGTAGAATACTGGTATTCAGCTAAATCCAGCTTGACTGGAAGCCGACCCCAATATAGTTAGCGATAAGGCCGCCCGTTGTGTCACCCTATGTAATGTTTTCTTCATCTATCTTTTCTGTTACTTATATGGTGTACATAATAAAAAGTATTCTATTCTATTCTATTCTAAGAATATAATTGCTCAAGATATTTTTTCTCCATGAAATTATAACGCACTAGCACTTCGCACGCGACTTCGTTCGCGCGGATTTAGTTGGTACCTACTCCACAAACATTATCTCCCATCTAACCTCTTAAAGGGTATGTGTAAATTACTTATTAAGAGGATTATAACCTAAAATAATCGAAACTAAATGGCACATTATTGTACATTAAGGCTCGCACTAATTGGTTACTTATTATTTAGAAGTGAATGGCTTTTTTAAACATACTTAAGTAGAAGTTACATTATCTCACGCCTTTTACCCGTAGACGCTTCACACAATATAATTTCTATTTTCTTCTTTTCTATTTTATTTCCAATGAGCCTTGTTTCAGCCAGTCCGATTACGTTGTATTTTATGTCAAAAAGAGATTCATTTCATTTTAAGCGTTCTTATTTTGAGAACGTTCAGACATTACAATTTTTGTCAACTTTAACTGACAGGTTAAAATTTAGCTTATTGTGATCATAATAGAACTAGATGTTGTAGATATTTTTGTTGATTGTTTTGTTTGATCCTTTAGAGAATGGCGGTCATAATATTACTCGGCGAGCGTTGTACGAGTAAGCAAGGCTTGTAAGAAAATGCTATGTTTTTGCAGTCGATTTTTTTATACTATTAGTCAGAGAGGGTTGCTGTAGTTGCTAAATCTTCTCTCTGTTATTGTCTTCTTTGCCTGGTGCATTATGTGCATTTTTGGTAGTCAAGAAGTTCAGGATCCCTGGTTTTAAGATCTCTCCTAATTATTTATTTACGTGTCATCCAGTTTTTCCGTGTTTTATTTGTCTTGCTATCTCAGCCGGACGCGCCAACGCGATCGAAATAGAGTGCAGGCTAGCATTCTATTTTATCGTCGCGTCCGACGGGGTTGATAATTCAGGAGATATTTTATTCTAAGCAGTTGTGTTCTTTTTGTCTCGTTTTATTATTTTATTATTACAAAGTTTCCTTTCTCCTTCAAAATTCGTGATTGCTCTTGCAAATCTTTTTATTTCCAAGAGAATTTTGTGAATAATCTTATGTTATAAAGAACGCGGTTATTTGGCTTTTGAATGTATAGTGTTTTTTTACCGAATATAGGTTCATTACCTACACGAAGCTATTTAGTTAATGAGTTATGTTGGTCTGATAGGCAGCCGCTCCACATAAAAATACTGATATTCACTGAGTATAGTTTAGGCAGTAACTAAAAATATAACACAAAACTAAAAGTATACAAAAAAAACAAAGATATTTTTTTTAAATTTGTTACAGAAAAAAAAATGCAAAGGTAAACAACTCATTCATGAATCGCTCTCACAGTACTTCTGCCAAGCCATCCACAAACAGATTGTTAGTTGGATTAGAATCAAAAATCACCAAAGTGTGAGATATTGTGAGACTTACTTAGCATGCGCACCGGTGCGACACGGAAGCACAGCAGACAGTTTATGCTTTTTGCCCCGGCAGTAATAGGTTTTTAGAGGTATGCGGAACAGAGAGTAAAGTCCCACACACCTCAATTGAAAAGGAGGATCCTCCGACCAGGCGGCTGTTGTGCCTGGCGGGCTACTGCCCGATAGTTGATATTCGGGCTGATGTATATGTTCAAATCGCACGGTAAACTCTGCTTGCGCGATGCAGGATTTCAACGTTGTAGTTCGCTGCTAGTCAGATAGATGGCGTCGCGGTTCTTTTTGTTGCGATGTAGATTTGCTCCGTAGGTTTTTCTTGTGGCGGTCTTGATGCCGCTACATCACTCCCCTCCGGAGACCGGAGGTCGATAGTGGATGAGTCGTCCATGCATCTTGAGATGCTTGCCAGGCCAGTGGAAGGTTGGTTCCAGTGAGTCGGAACCGGAAGTCGCAGAGTTCACAGTGAGTCGGAACTGTATGCGATGCCCCAGTGAGTCGGGGTGATGAGATCCCAGTGAGTCGGGATGATGCTGCAGGCTCCAGTGAGTCGGAGTGGTACTGCTGCTGGCTCCAGTGAGTCGGAACCGGTAGTCGCAGAGTTCACAGTGAGTCGGAACTGTATGCGATGCCCCGGTGAGTCGGGGTGATGATAGAGGCTGAGGATGCTGAACAGGAATGCGCGGCTGCTGCATGCTGGTGGTCAGGATATCCGTAGAAGCCGTGGGTACTGGCTGGCTGTATGACTCGCTGCTCGAGAGCTTGAGGTCACGATGAGGAGAAGTGATGATGACGTCACGCTGAAGTAGTTGCACGAAGGCTGCGCTGACGTTCAATGTCGAGGGTCACCAGTTTAGAGGTATGCGGAACAGAGAGTAAAGTCCCACACACCTCAATTGAAAAGGAGGATCCTCCGACCAGGCGGCTGTTGTGCCTGGCGGGCTACTGCCCGATAGTTGATATTCGGGCTGATGTATATGTTCAAATCGCACGGTAAACTCTGCTTGCGCGATGCAGGATTTCAACGTTGTAGTTCGCTGCTAGTCAGATAGATGGCGTCGCGGTTCTTTTTGTTGCGATGTAGATTTGCTCCGTAGGTTTTTCTTGTGGCGGTCTTGATGCCGCTACAGGTTAGTTTCCAGCATCATTAAATTGCAAATCAATTTAGTCCGCCAGTTAGAGTACTGAAAAATAACGAACACGTATGTTTAGTTTTTGTAAATCAATCAAATATTTTTTGATAATCTAACTGACGGACTAATTCGATTTTTTCAGTGGACATGCCTATTGTCGGCACAAAGAAGCGAGCCAGCACAGCAAGCAAATCAGGTGCGTCAATAGTACCACGGAGCGTCTTACCGACGCGCGACGTCTAGCGTGATCGATGCGGATGGCAGTTTCTCACAGATTCTTTAAACCTTTCGTCTCAGCTCAGTGCTACATCTAAGGGAAGCCTCACACTTGTCGGAAGCAAGAGGTCGAGTGACGCAACATCATGATCGTATCGCCAGTACAGGTGATCACAAAACTGTTAAGCCATGAGACCTTTTAAAAAGTAGGTTTCACTGTGGTGTTTCTAATTTGTACTCAATTTCTTTTGTTACGATGGGCGTTGGCGTGAGGAATGATATGAAAGATATTTACTTCTGTTTTTATCATTTTGGTGATGGTTTTCTTTTGGTTTTTTGTAAATGGTGTGAGTAGGATAAGCAAGGCAAAAAACTGACGGATATTTCGAGAGATTTTGGAAAAAACCGGCTAAGTCCGAGTGGGACTCGTACACGGCATTTTTTGGAGTGGCAATAGAATTACACAATCTGTGAAAATTTCAACTGTCTACATATTACCGTTCTTGAGATACAGCCCGCTGACAGACAGACGGATGGACGGATGGACGGACTAACGGACGGACAGCGGAGGCTTAGGTTCCATTGGTTACCCTTCGGCTACGGAACCCTAAAAAAGGGTGTGAATGATAGTGTGATTGTCTTCAGAGGATAATAGAAAAGAAAACATGCAGTTTTACTACAATTAGAAAAATATATAAATTATTTTAAATATTTTAGTAGCTTGTTGTGTTACGCTTTATGTTACTTCCTGGTTCTGGGTTTTATATGGCTACAATTCTGTAGCGATACGAACTCTTTCTTATTAGATAATTGACTATCACATCAACAGTTTTATTAAATTTAAATTATTTTTAACACAAAATTGCATACAGTGTGGCAGCGTGAAGCTGTTTGCGTATCTATTGTCCTAGACAATTATAATCATCGAACGTTCGCTGGTCCTGCTCCACAGTCACAGCTGCTTAGGTCCACTTTTTAGGTTTTTATGTTTTTATATTTGGAAGAGATGCTCGCTCCTTTTAGAGGTTCTTACATTATTTCGTTTTTTTATTCTTATATACATACAAATTATATTATTATATTAATTACTTATTTATTCTTTTTGATGTAAGAACTTAATCGTTCTCTTTATTAATTTATTTTTCATTATTTGGTCATTGACAACCATAGTTTTGTGTAAAGTAGAAGCATATTTTTCAAATTTTGTAAATGTGAGTACCATGAAACCATTTACATTTTATGTGAGTAGTTTTACTTGTTGGACATGAACGAGCATGGTGGTTGAGAGCATGTCATGCTCACTCAAATGTCTCGCTGATGGCGGCGCGTGGGTTTGATCATTCGGTTCCCTTCGAAATTGTTGAGCTGAGGGGTGCCGATACACGCGTCATGTTCGTGAACAGGCGCCGTCGGTTGAGACTGGTCATCTCTTAACTGCCATTGGCTTATTTTAATCTTTATATTTAAAATTCTTATAATAAGCCCTTTTTTTTTCCTTTGCATTGTCCTCACATGCAGAAGCAACAAGTATATGTAACTTGGAATTTTGTAAAACAGAACATGATTTAAAAGAGTGTCCGTGGAGTTTTTTGCACGTTCTTCTCCATAGAGATCTACGCTTTGGAACGTGCAAATAGCTTCCATGTTTTTGACTGACCGACCTTGACGTTTCAAAAGTGCCTGTGAATGGTTTATTTGAAATAAAATGCTTTGAATTGAATTAGAATTGAGTTCATTTCCAATCACGCGAGTATCAGACTCTCTCAGATACAGGTGCCATAATTTTAACGTCACGTGATCAATTTAAGCTTACTGAGCGATAATTACATGTCAGATTTCTGTATTCAATCTTGGTGGACCAAAATGATGGCCGAAAAACGAGAAAATGAGGCTGTGGGAAACCAAGGCATAGATTGTATGGATTGGGCCCAAATAGAAGTGGAAAGAAAAGAGGAGAGGATCTATATACAGTAGCTGAGTGTATATTGCCGGTGCAAAACAAAGTTATTTGGTGGACTTGGTTTTGCGCCAGCATTATTGAGCAGGATTAAGGTTTTGGACTGGGGTGGGTCTGTATTATTTGTCTACTTTTTGGATATGATTGTGGTTGTGTCTGTATCGAATAATATGTTTTCAATTCTATTTCACATTTGTCCAACCGGGCACTGCGATACGCTCAGTTGACTAACAAATTTAAATTAATGTCCATAGATTTAAAAAATGTACAAAAAGAGCTTAAAAAACTTATTTAATTGGTTTTTCCAGTTGCAGTTTGTTAAGAAAATCAGAAAATAATTTTAAATTTCAAATCTTTTTTAAACTGCCTAGCTTTCGTCTGAGATTTTGTAGGCGCATGTCCCGTTTTTCCTGTTCCCGTAAGAATTTTGGGAAATCCGCTCTTAGTGCTCCCCTATGAACCTGCTGCAATACTCCCCAAGGAACTTTTATGCCAATTTTCAGCTTTCTACGACCAGTAGTTTCGGCTGTCCGTTGTCTGTCAGGCACCAGTAACGGAAGAAGAATTTTACATAAATTAGGATTGATTGATGACTGTCGCGAGACTTTTGGCTTTGATATTGCAGTTAGTTTTCTCTCTAAACATTTTTATATTAAAACGGAATTAAAAATATTCATCTCACACTTGAGAGCCATTTTGAGCCTCGTCTCTTCTCCAAATGGCCTAGATTACGTAAATAACTTAGCTCAATAAGTTGCAAACACAGTCCAGACAAACTCCCGAGTAGTCATCCCCAATAGAAGATATTGTTGGATATATCTCGGTTTGACCTATTTCAGTAAACTTTTCTTCATAACGTATTTCAGAACTTAAAAACAAATTCGTGTGAAATAGGCCGTTTATCATAACTTAATATTAGATGTTATTAATACAGAATAGTATTTAGCATTTGAAGTTTGGCAAATTATTATGTGGTATATTAAAAAAAACTGTGTTCTTTCTTGCAGATATGAATAAATATGTTATTTATGTTTTTGCCTGCAATGTAGATGACAGCAATTAGTGACGAAAGTTTAAAAGAAAAAGACGTACCGCGGTGAGTCCAAATAAATACCTAAAGATGAGACAGGAGATAATAAATGTAGAAAATAAAAATAACCACTAGGCTATAACACTTGTGTTAACGACTGTACATCTGTAATCCCAACACCGTCGATGAGGAGAAATTGTGCGAATGTCGTGAATGGAATCAACATTACATGCAATTGAAGATGAATGGAGCGAGCGGTGAGAGCAAGCGGAGCGGAGTGAGCAGTGAGCGAAGTTAGCCGAGGGGTAAAGTCACTTTCCGAAAAAATAAATTTCATAAAATTAAAGTTTCATTATAACAGTAGTGGTGGAAGATGGATTATATTTGATTAGATTTTATATTATACTAGCTGACCCACGCGGCTTCGCTCCCGTCAACTGGCTACTACCCTACCTACCCTACCTACCCTACCTACCCTACCTACCCTACCTACCCTACCTACCCTACCTACCCTACCTACCCTACCTACCCTACCTACCCTACCTACCCTACCTACCCTACCTACCCTACCTACCCTACCTACCCTACCTACCCTACCTACCCTACCTACCCTACCTACCCTACCTACCCTACCTACCCTACCTACCCTACCTACCCTACCTACCCTACCTACCCTACCTACCCTACCTACCCTACCTACCCTACCTACCCTACCTACCCTACCTACCCTACCTACCCTACCTACCCTACCTACCCTACCTACCCTACCTACCCTACCTACCCTACCTACCCTACCTACCCTACCTACCCTACCTACCCTACCTACCCTACCTACCCTACCTACCCTACCTACCCTACCTACTATAATTTGAGATTTAAACTATCCTATCTCTCAAGTTGGATCGAACTGCACATGGTGTGCGAATTTTATTATAATCGGTTAAGTGGTTTAGGAGTCCATTGAGGACAAACATTGTGACACGAGATTTATATATATTAAGATTAGCCGCACGGGTCGATCTCGAAGGTTAAGCAACGCTTGCCAAGGTTGATCTGTGGATGGGTGACAGTATTAACATAACGAGTTTGCTCCATGCCTCGGAAAGCACGTGAAGCCGTTGGTCCCAGCTGTCATTTGTAGAGCTTTGGCAATCGTTACGGATTGTCAGAAGCCAGTAAATCTGACTCCAGTCTTGCCAATATGTACCGTGTTACCCAGTTAATGGGTTCTGGAGGTCTGGTAGGCAGCCGCTCCACGTAAAACACTGGTATTTAGCTGAATACAGTTTGAATGGAAGCCGACCCCAATGTAGTTGGGAAAAGGCTAGGCAGATGATGATGATGATGACTTGGATGACGTCATCGTCTACGCAGAAATTGAAATAAGCAGTAATCATCATCTGTCTAGAAAAGGCCCAACTATATTGGGGTCGGCTTCCAGTCAAACCGGATTCAGCTGAATACCAGTGTGAAATAAGCAATAACGCTCATAAAAGAAAAAATACGAAAATATGAAATGTATGACGAAAACTCGAAGTAATCCAAAGTAAATCAAACATACAAAAAAAAATACAAACCGAATTAAGATTTTCCTCCTTTTTTGGAAGTCGGTTAAAAATTTTGCTGTCTGTGGCAGGAACCACTTTACAGAATTGTCCGCTACATCTAACAACTTGTACAGAAAAACGTATTCCTTGATGCGTACTTACGCAATGCATTCAAGATTCTAAGCCGACTTTATGCAACGCCGGGCAGCTCTTATCATAAGTCCACGATGAGTACGGCTCTGGCGCTCACCGGTAGATCAGCATAATGATATAGATTATATATAATAAATATAGATTACAAAAACCTATAAAAAGTTTAGGATTATAAAGTAGGTATCATGTTGTAAGTAAGTATGTAAGTAATAAAAATATTCGTTCGGAACACTTTGTACGCGAGTCCGACTCGCACTTGGCTGTTTTTTAATATATATTTTCTATCGCCTGTATAAACCACACTACCTGGTAGCAACATATCCTGTGTTCCAAATCTTATCCAAACCCGTAACGTTGAGTAGTTGGTGCGTGGCCGGCCAAGTGCTCACATGAAGGGTTCCGTACCATAAAACTTATTTTTATTATGTGTTGCTATAGCGGCAAAAGAAATACACAATCTGTGAAAATTTCAACTGTCTACCTATTACGGTTTACGGTTCTTGAGATACAGCCCGCTGACAGACAGACGAACAGAGAAACGGAGAGCGGAGGCTTAATAATAGGGTTCCGTTGGTTACCCTTTGGGTACGGAACCCTAAAAAAGTTGATATGGAAAAAAACATCCAGGGAAAAGGACCACCGTCATCGATTTGTATGGAGTTAAGTAGTGGTATTAATATTATTTATTTTTTACTTTAAATGTTTGTGAATTAAACCCTCCAACAAAGTTGAAAATACTTGTAATGAATACAAAATATCGTCAAACGGGTTGAGTAAGTATGGAGGGGTAAGTATAAACAAAACGTTGGTAGTAAGTAAGTATGGAGGGGTAAGTATAAACAAAACGTTGGTAGTAAGTAAGTATGGAGGGGTAAGTATAAACAAAACGTTGGTAGTAAGTAAATATGGAGGGGTAAGTATAAACAAAACGTTGGTAGGGATTTTCACTACAATATCATGTTATCGGTTTTCTAAGATAGCAAGGGATTTTAAATATGAAAAAAAATGTCATATAACCTGAGAAATAGAAACTTTAAGTCAATATTCTACGCACTAATTACGGTTGAAAGACCATTATGTGAAGTAGCGCATCTGTTCAATGGACTGCCGAACGAGATAAGAGATTGTGATAACGTGAATACATTTAAAAATAAGCTTAAAAAACATGTATGTATATTATAACTTCTAATACTCTGAAGGAAATTGTATTGTACTGTACTATCATACTTTATATTCTCATTATAAACGGACTGTAAGTTCTTTAAGCCGAAGCTTCCTTCAAAGTGTTGTTTCGTTTCTCCCCTGCATTTACAATTACCCCATTTTTTATAACTTTATGAGGAGAAAGAAACACCACAAAAAATATGCATGAACTGAGTTTGAATGGAACATGAAAACTTTATAGAAATATATTTTCCATTTTCAGTTTTTACTGAAGACAAACAATAGACATTGTAACTATTGTCAAGTACTTAGCATTTAGTTGAAAAGCTGTAGAGAATAAAATATTCGAACACCCCGTTTTCAAAGCTTTCAAGTCTTGTCCGGAAAAAGTATTTTACAAGGTACTTTGTCTCCCACGGGAATTATAGAGTACTAGCAATTCGCCCGGTACTGTTTGAGTCACTTAATATCATATTATAAAACAAAGTCCTCCGCCGCGTCTGTCTGTCTGTTCACCATAAACTCAAAAACGGCTGCACCGATTTTAATGCTGTTTTCACCAATGGATAGAGTGGTTCTCGAGGAAGGTTTAAGTATATTGTCAGGAAAAAATAGGGATTCTTAAGAAAATTGCTAAGTGCTAGTTTATAATTATAAAAAGGGTAATTAAATACCCCCGGAAAATACGAATTCATAATCATTTTATACCTAAATATGCAAAGGCTTCCTCTAATTTTTAGGGATCCGAACAAAAACGGAACCCTTATAGGGTCAAACGGGTGTCTGTCTGTCCATCTCTCTCTCTCTCTGTCTGACTGTCTGTCCGACAGTCACAGCCAGTTTTCTCCGGATCCACTGGACTGATTCTGTCGAAATTTAGTACACATCTTTTCTGTGACCCAAGCCCGAAAGCGTTACATAAATCATACAATTTTTAGCACGGGTGTCACTTTTGGGGGCCAAACTAGAAAATTAAAAAAAATATTTTTGAAAATTATTGTGTGACATATCAAATGAAAAGGTTTTAATAATATTTTTTTTTTCATAATTTTAAAATAAATGTTTTTGAAATTATTTAAGAAATTAGACGAAAAATGATCCCCCTTATATCCGAAACTACTGAGCCTAAAATTTTGAAAAAAATGGAGATATTAGATCTTTATTTATAGTTTTGAGTTATGCGTAATAGAGAGTAAAGTCCCGCAAACCCCCGTTGAAAAGGGAAGATCCTCTTACCAGACGTATGTTGTATCTGGCGGGCTACTGCGCGATACTATGAAATTGCCGGTTTGTATGAAAAAATTAAAACGAATTTTTTTCATGTATTTTTTATTTGTATTAATCGAAGTAATCACCCATGCAATCAATGCATCTTTGCCAACGCAGTGGCAGTTTATTGATGCCCTTCTTAAAGAAATCAGCTGGACAGCTGGCAACAAATTCTTCAAAGGCATTTTGTACTCTCTCGGGTATTGAATTTTTTTCCCGCCAAGAAGTTATCCAAATTCTGGAAAAAGTAGTAGTCTGTAGGCGCAAGGTCTGGTGAGTAGGGCGGATGACGGAGAGCTTCCAACCCCAGTTCTTGCAACTTGGAGACCGTCTGCTGTGCAGTATGAGGTCGCGCGTTGTCGTGCAGGAGCAGCGGAGACGAGCGATTGACCAATGCCGGTTGGAGATGTGCCAGCTTCTCCATCATTGTGTTCAGTTCTTCACAGTACACAACTGCAGTAATGCTCACCCCGTTTGGTAAGAAGCTGTGATGAATCACACCGGCGCTAGGCCACCAAACAGTGACCATCACTTTTCTAGGGGTAAGTTTTCGTTTAGGGCATTGTTTAGGTGCTGAACCAGGATCCAACCAACTTGCTGAGCACTTGCGGTTATCAAACAGAATCCATTTTTCATCGCAGGTAACAATGCGGTTCAAAATTCCTTCATTTGTGTGTCTGTTGAGCAGTGCAAGGCACGTGTCGACGCGTACTTCGCGCTGGCGATCATTGAGTTCGTGGGGCACCCATTTGTCAAGCTTTTTTACCTTGCCAATTTGACGCAAATGGACCAATATTGTTTTGACGCTAACGTCGAAAGCTGCTGCTAATTCAGCCGTAGATTGTGTATCATCAGCTTCCACAATCGCCTTTAATTTGTCATTGTCGACCAAAGTCTTCGGAAGACCGCGAGGTTCATTTTTCAGGTCGAAATTTTCAGAACGGAAGCGAGCAAAACAATAAACAAGGATTCAAAAATGCGGCAAAACGTTTCGAGAAAAGGTAGGTACTAGGTAGTGCCCTGCGCTTCCGTTGTCTGATCTTGGCGGGGACACTACCATGCCCTCAGATTTATAACCTTACTTTAAACTAAACTGCTGTCTTAGTCTAGATCAATCAAAGATTACACATTTAATAGTACCTATGCATTTTTCACAAACAAATTAACCGTCATAAAACGCCTTCCTACCTGCGAGAACGCTTCTCCTATTCCCGTCCTTCGGATGCGCCTTACAGGTCGCATCTTAGAAATCTCCTTAAATCCCCTCCCCACTCTACCGATTTTTACTCCTACTCCTTTACTACACATGCGGTACGGTTGTGGAATTTACTACCGCCTGACATTAGGGCTTGCCAAACTCTTGTAGTTTTTAAAAGAAGAGTGAAAGAACACTATCTTTCCTTCTCGTCATAGTTGCAAATAGGTATGTATTATTATTTATCTTTTATATCATATAGTATGTATTAGTATGTTAATTATGTATTGTATGTTATATTTAATATGTACAGTTTTTATTTTAGCTACTGTTACACACTATGTCTACATCTCTTTCTACTCTACTCTCCTTTCGCAGGTATGCTGGAAGAGATTTCTATTGAAATAAGCATCACCTTTGTACTTATTTTTCTGTTTCTTTCTTCTTATCTTATTAAATGTGTGTACATAAATTGTTAAATAAATAAATCAATAAACATAATTAAAGTTCTCAAATAAACTAAACAGTCTATAACAATCTCAAATATAATGATGATTTCTGAGAAAAAATATAAAATATGTGATTCTATTTAGTCCGTAACTTAGATTATCGAAATATTAAACACGCATGTTTTGCTTTATTAAATTAATTAAAAAATGACGAAGGCAAAACGCATCAAAGATCAGCCTTTGACGTCACAACTAGGTAAAAAGTGTACTAAAATGTGACGTCACACGAGTTTTCAATGCTCTGTTTCGTCTTACCGGATATCGATATCTGGTATATATTACAACTTGCTACACACACGTGTATGAAAATCAAGGTCCTAGGTCAACACGATAAATAGATATGGGCAAATTTAGATTTTCGCGAAAACTTGTAAGTACCAATATTATAATACCTTCAATATAATAATTTTCCCTTACCCTTGAGCTATAAGACTTTGATTTTAACCAAAATTCACAATTCTTGGTAAACCGGAAGTACCTATAGATTTTGGGCCGAAAACAATACAGTAGTTCCTGTTGTCCTAGAATCACGAAATTTAGTAAAAAGTTCTCTCAGCATTTGGAGGTAAGCGGTACAAAGAGTAAAGTTGAATAGGCCGGCTACTGCCCGATAGTTGATATTTGGGCTGATGCATAATTATGTTCAAATCGCACGGTAAACTCTGCTTGCGTGGTGCAGGATTTTGACGTAGTAGTTCGCTGCTAGTTGAATAGATGGCGTCGCGGTTCTTTTTGTTGTGATGGAGATTTGCTTCGTTGTTTTTTCTAGCGAAGGCGATAGTTGATGAGTCATCCATACATTTTGAGATGCTTGCGGGGCCAGTGGAAGCTTGGTTCCAGTGAGTCGGAACCGGAAGTCACAGAGTTCACGGTGAGTCGGAACTTTACACCTACTGCGAGAAAATTGTGCTCTAGCCATGAAAAGAGGTGGCGCGCGTCAGCCTCCACTGCTAGGCGCGGCCGAAGCTACGGCTACAGCCCACCGTCGGGCAATAACATGATACTGAATTTCATTATAGCCGGGCAATAAAGTGATTTGAATTTGGAACACAATTTTACTGCACTCGCTGCAATTAGCAGTGGAGGCGGGCGAGAGCCGCTCGCGGGTTAGAATGACGTACTTTAGGTTAGGTTGGCAAGGCAAATAATTTGACGTAACTTACTAACAATTCATTTTGAACAGAAAAGTGAAAATCATCCTGATTCGATCAATCCGGCCGGACTGTAAATGACGCCGGGATTGCAATCTCTATCTCCAATATTATAAAACAGGCAAACACATGTTAAAGACAGGAACCTAACTAATAGTGCAGTTGGTATGATAACATGACAAACTAGGAATGCCTTATCGAGGCACTTACGTGGCCGATTCCTCAATTCCAACTAACTGGCATAAATTGTTGCAGCGCTGCAGCGGCTGCATTTTGTCTCAAATATGGTAAGTGGCGTCCAGCGGCATTGCGATTGCAGTCACTTACAAACATCTCACCATTGAATAGTAGGAGTTACTTAAACCGATAAAAAGTTTATTTCCTTATTATCAAGCCTTTTTTCGTTATGTTGGTGTATCTAAATATAGTTGTAGGAAGAATCGGTAGCATGACAGCAAAATAGGATTGCAGTACACAGTCCTTAATTGTTTTTTATGTCACCATTTTACCATTGCTTTTGCGCGTCTTCCTACGAACAAATCCCGTTTTTTCCCGTACCCGTAAGAATTTTAGGAGATAAATGCCGAGTGCTCCCCTACACTCCAGGATCCTAAATGCCAAATTTCAGATTTCTACGAACAGTAGTTTCGGCTGGGCGTTGTCTGTCAGTCAGTCACTCAGTAATGGAAGAATTTTATATAGTTACTAGCTTCTGCCCGCGACTTCATACGCGATACAGATTCAAAGCATTTTATTTCAAATAAACCATTTAAAGGCACTTTTGAAACGTCAAGGTCGGTCAGTCAAAAACATGAAAGCTATTTGCACGTTCCAAAGCGTAGATCTATATGGAAAAGAACGTGCAAGAAACTCCAACAATCAAGAAACAATCAACAACAAACAATCTTTTAAATCATGTTCTGTTTTACAAAATTCTAAGTTACATATACTTGTTGCTTCTGCATGTGAGGACAATGCAAAGGAAAAAAAAAAGCTTATTATAAGAATTAAAATAAGCCAATGGCAGTTAAGAGATGACCAGTCTCAACCGACGGCGCGCGTTCACGAACATGACGCGTGAATCGGCACCATTCAGCTCAACCATTTCAAAGGGAACCGAATAATCCTAGCCACGCGCCGCTATCAGCGAGACATTTGAGTGAGCATGACATGCTCAAAACCACCATGCTTGTTCATGTCCAACAAGTAAAACTGTAACTAAAAAATATGCTTCTACTTTACACAAAACTATGGTTGTCAATGACGAAATAATGAAAAATAAATGAATAAAAACAACGATTAAGTTCTTACACCAAAAAGAATAAATAATGATTATAATAATTATGTACGAGTAAGTACCTATAAAAAAGGAGGGTGAGCATCTCTTCTGAATATAAAACCTAATAAGTGGATCCAAGCAGCTGTGACTGTGGAGCAGGACCGGCTCTTAGCCAAGCGTTTTTATTGAGGATATAATCTTCCAGTTTATAATACGCTTTTCTACATAGTGTGCGTTTTATGCATGCTTTAAATTTTCTCTCATTCAGTTCAAGAATATCAACTGGTATTTTATTATAAAATTTAACACAGTACCCCATAAAAGAAGTGTGTACTTTAGTCAATCTGAATCGGGGTTGATCTAATTTGTTCCTATTTCTATTTAAATTATGCCTGTCAATAATCTAACTAAAAAAATTAAGATTTTTCCAAACACACATAATATTTTCGTAAATGTATTGACACGGTACCGTCATGATGTTGATATCCTTAAACAGTTCCCATAGGGAATCACGCCGCCAGAGATTGTATATGGCTCTGATGGCTCTTTTCTGCACGATAAATATAGACGCGATGTCTGCAGCACGTCCCCATAATAAGATACCGTAAGACTATGAAAGTAACCAAAAATAGACCAGCCTCGCGGTATTTATATCAGTAAATTGACAGATTTTTCTGACAGCGTATGCTGCTGAACTTAGCCGTCCCGCAAGAGATGTTGAATGAGGACCCCATTGTAGCCTTGAGTCAAGCTTAATCCCCAGGAAAACTGTGTTTTCGACGAATTCAAGTTTCTCCTTGTTCAATACTATGTCGCAATCATTACTTTTAACGTTCAGTAAGGCAAATCTGATGCATTTAGTTTTTCCATTTCTACTAAATTATTAGCAGTAAACCAATTTTGGACCTGCTGTAGGGCGTTATTTACGTCGTCAAGATTTATGGAATGTCTATCTATCTTAAAATATAAGGATGTATTGTCAGCAAATAATACCATTTGAGTTTGATTTTTTAAAAGATGGGGTAGATCATTATTATATACTAAAAAGAGGAAAGGACCCAAAGTAGAGCCTTGTGATACCCCCATTTTGACTTTTAAAGCACGTGAATTGACACTATTTAATTGAACTTGCTGCTGTCTATTATTTAAGTAAGATTTTACTAGACTGAGTGCAAGTTTACCTAGACCGTAATGCCCTAGGTTTAGGAGCAAGGTTACGTGATTAATGCAATTAAATGCCTTGGAGAGGGCACACAAGATTCCTATGGCATCTTGCGCCGTCGTCATAACATGGCACCAGCGTCAGTCGTACAATGACCCCTGGTAAAACCATACTGTTGATCGTGTAAGATTTTTATTGATGTTAAAATGATTAAGCATTACTTTTTCAAACACTTTGATAAAAACCGGCAATACAGATACAAGTCTATAATTATCGGTGTCTTTGCTGTCGCCCGATTTGAATAGTGGTATAATCTTACTATATTTCATTATATCCGGAAAGACTCCTTGGTCCAGACATAAATTAAATATTAAAGCCAAGTACAGTGCTATAGTTTCAATTATGGACGTGCACTATACACTGACATATCCCATTTTGTCATTTTCCTGTAGGAATTTCAGGAAATTCTAAATGCTCCCCTAGACTCCTTAAGGAACCTAAATGCCAAATATAACAAATTTCAGATTTCTACGACTAGTAGTTTCGGCTTGGCGTTGTCTGTCAGTCACTCAGTAACGGAAGAATTTTATAAATATTGATTGACTGGTCTCAATTCGTTGCCGGAGCTGTGATTCCCGTTCTTAGGAAGCAACTAAGTCAATATCCTCACCCCCAGTTAGTTATATTATTGTTGCAAATAAAACACAAATAATGGTATTACATTATTATCCGAATGCTTACTTAGGCCAACTGGCTTAAAAGGAGGCTAAAACATAATTGAAAAAAAAATCAAGTGGTATTTTTTGTGACTTGCAGATAAGGAGTTCACAATATATAGTGTACGAATACAAACGCGATACCTCTTAGAGAGTAATTGTACTCATCGTTATTGGCACTAACCGCGAAATCGCAAAACAAAAATTCGCTGTCGTGTCGTGCTGTCGTGTATTTTGGCGTGTTATGCGCGATATCAGTCTCGTTCCTATAGTTAAAGTTATTTACAACGATGAGTACAGCAACCGTTACCCCTCACCTACGTTTATTCTATAACGTGTAACAGATTAAACGCATTCCCGTATAGGTAGTAAATCAAAGGAGAGAGGAGCTTCGGACCTCAAAGCAAAAGTTTCGTCCATATTTGCGTTTTGACAACATTACGTATTTACATTGCTTTTAGTTCGAAAGCCCACAACGTACTCGTTATTAATTGAAGCAAACAGTTTGTTGCAATGGCAATATTTGCTTTGATATTTACAATTTTGTATTCGGACATTTATAAATTCAAATACGTCTGCTATTTTCCAATTATTCTATGTTTACTTTTAGAGTGGGTGCAACTGTGCAGCTGAATACCTGTACCTATTTTTTGGACCTGGCCAAGCAAATAGTTGGGTCATCATCATAATATTAGGCGAAAGACATCCACTGCTCCCCCAAGTTTAGCCACAACAACCGGTCCTGTGCGTCTCACATTCATCGGCTACCGCGAACCTCACCAAGTCATCGGTTCACCTAGTGGGAGGCCTTCCAACGCTACGTCTTTCGGTACGCAGGTATAGTAACTGAGTAGAGTAACAAAAACATTAGATATGTCAGTCAGATTTTGAAGCTTCTTAAACCCGTGACGACTGTTAAGGATCTGGACAGCTATAGATCCACGGACCGACCTCGTCCAGTTGCTTAACCTTGATAATTGACACTGCTATTAATCAGTTTTGGGTCACCTAGGTGATAATATAATCTTATTTGATAAACAAGGTTTCTTATCTCAAAAAAACATTCCCAAATAAAACAAAATATACAGTATGGTTAGAGGAGCTCATTGTTATTTAAATGAAGATACTCGGACACGTGACATCAGGTCACGAGTCCTGGCGTGAGTTTAACATGCTTTTCCCTTGAACATAAAAGTGCACAACAAAGAAGAAGAAAAGAAGTTTTTACTTCAAAAAAAATATTGAACTCCACTTTTACCTAATATTTGTATTTGTATGCCACCAGCTACTGTGGTAGGACACAGAGACCTGTAATTATTCAACTTTTTTATCTGTTCGCAAATAATCGTTTTTTATTTGAATTTTTCACGCCATATTAACTCCCGTTTTCTTAGCCACTTTGAAAAAATAACTTCCTCTCTCCATAAAATTTCTGATCGAAGAACGCTCGAGACGAGTCAAGAGGCTCTAGCTACAGCAAGTGCCATTCTAGTATCGAAGGCTGCGCTAATAGACTACTATGTAAAATCTACATATATAAGTACATAGTTGGAAGATGTTATTGAAACAGTACGAATATGAATAAAATTGGTGTCAAAACAAAGAAGTGTTACGCTTTTGAAGTTATTCTTGTTACACAAAATGTCGTTTGTACTGGATGGCTTCAATTCAGTATGGCGTCAATTATTGTGGTCTTTGTGATTTTAAAACGCCGACAGCCGCATTATTTTTAGATTTGAAAATATTAAGCAATATTTTTAACAGCGGCTTGTCTGCTGTCTAGGTTTTGAGATATTTAAATTAAAAGAATCCAATTGTCGAAATCCTATTCTCGAAATGCCAAAATACAAGAGATTGATAAAGTGAGGTAGACAGCTTTTGTAAATCTCATAAAATATTGACGTTTTATCAAGCTTCAACCGACAGAATGATACTTGTCTAGAGGTTTAAAACGTGAATGTCGTTCATTAAAAAAATATTTTTACAAATACTCACTAAACGAAGAAAAAATACTGTTATCTCCTTTTAGTTGAGTATTAAACTATAAAAAAAAAATTTGAGACTTTAGTGGTACCTGCGTACCATTAAAAAGTGAAACCACAAACACAGCGTACCCGCGTGATGTTACGTTATAAACTGGTATAAAAAATCAACAGACATGCGATTTCAGAAATCCCGATCAATTTGCTATCATTGAAGAGTTACGTTGCCTACCTCCGAAATTCTTCATCAGATCTTCACCAAATTAAAATGGGTCCGGGAAAATACTCTACCGAAAAAAACAAGAATCATCCAAATCGGTTAACAATTGGCGAAAAAATCGCTGAAAATCATTTTTCATGGGATCCCATCATTAGATCCTGACTTATACCTTCCATAATCAGCTCAGCAAAATGAGACGATGATTACCAGGCACAATGTAACATTGTGTGTGCCTATAAAGTTTGAGGGTTTCCCTCGATGTTCATGAGATCCCATCATCAGATTCTGAGTTGGTTACAATGGGACAACCTTTTTTTTTACTATAGACAGGCACGCGTTTGATCACTATCTCACCTGATGGTATGCGATGATGTGGTCGAAGATGGAGCACGCTTGCCTAGAAATAACCTATTCACTCTTGACTTAAAGACTCAGGAGTATAGGCTTTCAAATAAAGAAAGAATTTTTAAAATCGGTCCAGAATTGGCGTAGAAATCGGTGAACATACGTTAAAAGCAATACATACAGCCAAACATAGAACCCCCTCCTTTTTGAAGAAGTTGGTTCAAAATAACTTTTATGTGATTTCTCGACTGGCTCGTTTTATAATTATTTATTTCTGTGAAAAACTACTTGACCCGTGCCCACTTCGTTGGGCGGTGTTTTTCAGAATAATATATAGCCTATGTATGACACTCTGAAATAACGTGTCTTACTATTGATTGAAGAATTTTCAAAATCGGTTCTGTAGATCCAGACATTACCCCCTACAACCTCACAAACGCACAAACGCACAAACTTTACCTCTTTATAATATAAATATAGATTTCATTTGATTGATTCAATAACTGCGTAGACCTTGTAAAAATATTCCCGCAGAAGAGCAGATAAATGTATATTTCTAACAGTTTCGTGAAATTTTATCTACATACGAGTAGCTTGGTTGTGATTGAAATTTTCAGTAAACTGGATGGGGATGAGAAATATTGATTTCATGCTGATATATTGAACTAGCCGATGGATGCGAGACGCAGAGGACTGGTTGTTGTGTTGACACGCGGGGGAGGCCTATGTCCAGCAGTGGACGTCTTTAGGCTGTTATTATGATGATGATGATATTGAACTACATATAGTTAATATGTAGTTCAATATCATCATTTATTACTCATATTGACAACCACACAAGAGTTAGGTATTCATATTTCTTTTTCAAATTGAAATATTTAAAAATTTATATAAAACCGTGTCAGTATTGTAAAACATTTTTATCTCGAGAAAATCTCAAACCTTATACTTTTTAATAAAAAAAATTACTTTGAATCTTAATCAGAATCGCGAAGAAAATTTGATACAATCGTTTAAAATTGGCACGACGCAGTAATTACTTACTGCGTCGTGCCAATTTTAAACGATTGTAATTCAATCTCTTGCTGATGTTTTTACCGTAAAAACATCAGCAAGAGATTGAATTACAATCTATCAATCTAAGTATTTTTTAATGAAGAATATCCCTGTATTTCAATCGTTAGGTACATTTCAATTATGAATCTCAAATTACAATAATTGTATACCATTTGTTTAGACACTTGTAACAAAGAATCTGACATCAGACGAGCAAAATTATTTTTAGATTTTTATCAATTTGATTTCCATTATCCGTGTTCAAATAGTGGTAGGAACTACAATATTACTGGCTGATATTTTTATAAGATTGCTTCAGAACTTCCGTCTAAGCAATTTAAGGTATTACTCATTTCTAAGATCAGATTAAATGCGAACCTTGTTTGAACTTCCATCGAAGCATCTTGTACGATACTTATTTATTTATAGAAAAATAAATTGTCTGCAATAATTCCATTTTCTATATTGCCTCTTAAATCCTCTTACTGAAGGAAACTTTACACAATATAAAATTCAATTTCTTAAAGCCCCATCTAATGCCCTTGTTAGTTTTTATTTGATTATAGTTGTCTAGTGGGAAGAAAAAATTAGGTTTGAAAGCTTTAGACAAAATTATTACTACCTTATTAGATAGACGTTTTGACAGTTATTTTCGTTGATATGGCGCCTCTAAATCTTTTACAAATTTAATTCTGGGTCTTTTTGAATCGATTGACAACTCTCTATATCGTTTGGACTCAGTAGGTGGCTACGTTAAATGAAGCATCAGTGGCAATCATCAAATCCCTCATAGTACAGGTGAATGGGCACTTGGGGCACACCAAAATGTGGCTCATATTTTGAACAGGGGCACCGCATTCACATTGAGTATTAAACGGATCTATGAAACCTCATTTCGCCTTTTTTTTTTAGACGGGACCACACGCAGTTCACCTGTCTATGGGTGGTTGCTACTTAACCGGGCTAGCCTGTGGTGGCCTCAAATAAATTTAAGGCCCCCAGCCAAGGCAACAAAACTTAAAACCTATAACTCCACTCGCTGAGGGGCTCCCTGCTTCCTGTGGGGTACGGACCTCGGCTCAGGAGCGTCGTTATCGGGAGGACAGCTTAAGACTGGCTGGGTTATGGCGTTATTATGTAACCCCATTTTGCCATATTGTGTTTGCAGCGACCTATCTGGGTGCGCAAATGGTTCAAAGCTTTCCAAACAGGCCACCGCAATTCACTATTATTAATACTTAAAAAGTTTATAAACAATTTTTGTTGGTTTTTCGAATCCAACTACCACAACATAACATTGTCTCTTCCATCTAATCTGAATATAAAACTACACAAAAGCTCCGTTTCCATTTGAGTGGCGAGGGATGTTTTTAACCAATAGAAACGTTTGCGCTGAGCGAGGTTAGGTAAATGAAGCGACCCTCGCTACTCAACCTCGCACATCTCTGGAAGCAAAGTAGACTAAACAGCGAACACAATACCATAATTCAAACTGTCATATCAAAGAGTCGGACTCGCTCACGAAGGGTTCCGTACTATAAACCTTAATTTTTATTAATTGTGGTTATGGCGGCAATATACCATTTCAGATGATATAAGAATTTTCCTCCTTTTTTGAAGTCGGTTAAAAAAGTAGAAACAACAAAAAAACCGGCCAAGTGCGAGTTGGACTCGCACACGAAGGGTCCGTACCTCAATTTTTAACCGACTTCAAAAAAAGGAAGAGGTTCTCAATTCGGTTGTATTTTTTATTATTTTTGTTATAGCGGCAATAAAAAATACATAATCTGTGAAAAATCCAAATGTCTACCTATTACGATTCTTGAGATACAGACGGACGGACAGCGGAGGCTTAGTTTTAGGTTATTTAGGTTTCCGTTTGGGTACAGAACCCTAAAAAACACCGACTTCCGAAATAGAAGTGAGTTTATATTTGTAATATTTTTTATTTCGAACTCGGTTGTATTTTGTTGTAAAAAGTTTTTGTATAGTGATTTGTATTCCTGCCAACCTAGATGTAACCACGTCCAAACCCCTCCCTACACAAAAGTTCTGAATTTCTGTATGTATAGGGTGTTTAATTGTCTTTTGAAACCACACGCACATATGGTGAAACAGTCGCGTTGATTCGCGCGATTTTTTCACTGCGGGTTCCGCATATCAAACAGTGGACTTGGTTATATTCACGCGTGAAACGTGCACCTCCCAGTAGGTAATTTATATTTCCAGCGACCCGCTCCAGCTTCACACGAGTGCAAATTTTTATTCAGCCCAAACTATAAACATCTAATTAACAGAATCAATAATATTGTGGTTATGGCCGAAATAAAATGCAATAGACAATTGTCAGAGACGTCTGCCAGTTCGGGACACTATCTCTACTTCCGCGGAACCCAGTGTTCTTAAAATCTATATCTACGAGTATACTCTATACTTATAATATATAAAGCTGAAGAGTTTGTTTGTTTGCTTGAACACGCTAATCTCAGAAACCACTGGTCCGATTTCAAAAATTATTTCAGTGTTAGACAGCCCATTTATCGAGGAAGGCTATAGGTTATGTATCATCACGCTAAGACCAATAGGAGCGGAGCAGTAATGAAAATTGAAGAACTTGCGCGGGTTGGTTTAAAAGGTTCAACTAGTATCAATAAGGTATAACTACAAAAATAACTGCAATAAACACTCACAGAGTCCTATTCATGAAACGTAACTATCCACATTGGTTTTACTTATTCTGATTAGCCGAGTCTTGATTCAAATTCTCTGTAGGACAAAATATGTTAATCAGAATAACAAATTTTGTAGTCCTTTTATAAATAAGGTTGTACTACTCTGTCAAGAAAGTACCGGGAAAAGATCAATAATACACAAAATGTCTGTTATTCATCCAAATTTATTTTATCACCTTCAAAGTATGCTCCTTTAGAAACGATACACTTGCGCCAACGAATAATCCATTCATCAAAACATTTTTTAAACGCTGCTTCCGGAATTGAGTTCAGTTCTCGCCGCGAATTCTCCTTTATGTCTTCTATCGATTGAAAACGGGTGCCACGAAGTGGTAATTTGAGTTTAGGAAAAAGAAAAAAGTCAGCAGGAGCCATATCTGGGGAATATGGTGGTTGCTGGATGGTATTTGTTGAGTGTTTGGTTAAAAATTCGTTCACAATGATAGCCTTGTGCGAAGGCGCATTGTCGTGGTGCAAAATCCAAGAATTTTCTTTCCACAAATCTGGCCTTTTTCGTCGAATTTGCTCTCTTAAACGCCGCATAACGCTCAAATAATAATCTTTATTTACCGTTAGACCTTCCGGTAAGAATTCAGAGTGCACAACACCGCGATAGTCAAAGAAAACAGTCAACATGACTTTGACTTTTGATCGACTTTGGCGTGGTTTTTTCGGTTTCGGTTCAGTTGGAAGGCGCCACTCCGAAGCTTGTTGACTAGTTTGCATGTCAAACTCGTAAACCCACGTCTCGTCACCAGTAACAATGCGTTTCATGAATGTTGGGTCCGAACTGACTCGTTCTAGCATGTCCTCAGCGACTTTCATGCGATTGAGTTTTTGGAGAAAATTCAGATCTTTTGGGACTAGCCGAGCAGCAACATGTTTCATACCCAAATGATTAGTTAAAATGGTACGGATCGTGAGATACAGAAAGTTCGGCGGCTATCTCTCTCAGAGTTGAATGGGGATTTTCAGTCACTATTTCCTTCACTTTTGCGATGTTAACTTCAGTTGCAGACGTTGACGGCCTACCAGAGCGAGGCAAATCTTCCATCACATCTCGACCGCTTTTGAACGCTTTGAACCACTCATAAGCACGAGTTTTTGATAAAGTCGATTCACCGTAAGCCTTCTGTAACATTTTCAGTGACTCCGTACACGAAATTCCATTGGCGATGCAAAATTTAAGACAAACTCTTTGTTCGATATTTTTGTCCATTATGAAATTCGCAATACACACTATATATGATATTACTAAAACCAGCACTGTATTTAATATAAATAACAGACGCAACTCAAACTCCGCGCCAAAATGGAAAACAGTTGTGCCAATCTAACAACTACAAAAAAACAAAAATTTGAATTTGGAACCATAAACAAATCATCCATTCCCGATACTTTTTTGACTGAATGTATGTGTAAGTACTGTGGAATTAGTTCGAAAGAGTCACTGCGGTCCTGGAACACAAAGGGCACTAGGAGGAACACGGATGGGTTTTAGTCAGTAAGAGTCTGACACTCCTTTCCGCTCCGCGCAGAGTGGAAGGAGTCAACTGAATATTACCTACACTAATAATTTTTTTTTAAGAAGTTACATTAAGATTGTGTTTCTTTAAGTTTCACAAAAGAAAGTCGGCTTTCATGAACATTTATTAACTGTGTGTAACTAAGGGTTTTAACTAAATTTACTTCAGAACGCCGATAGTTTTCAATATTACTCTCCCAGACTTTATAAATTTAATAATAGAAGCACTAATTATTTCACAATGCATCTTGCTAAAAGTAATTTTATCTCGAGGAAATAACGGTTAAATTAGATTGTACCATACTAATCGCTGTAATGCAAGCTGAGAGGAAATAAGTAGATATTGTTACAGAGTCATAACCTCAAACAATTTAATCAAAAAGTTTAATCTCGGCACTATGAAGGTGCAGCTCTATTTCACCTAATTAATATTAAAAATAATAATAAAATGTAAAAAAATAATTTTTTTAGATGTTGTTTTTTTCATACTTTTTAATGAAATATTTAAAAATGTAAAATATTTATTTTTAAAATAAATAAAGGGAATAATAAAAAAATAATTTATTCGGCAACTTATGACTAGATTTCGTCAGTTACAACTGTTACAAGGTATAAATTTTCTAAATCTAATTTAATACCTTATATTATTTGTACTCGTATAAGTTTGTTAAACGTAGTTTGATTTCTACGACTTTTGATCAGAATTTCTGGGAGTTGATATTTGGCCTTGCACGAACTTAATTTAAAATCGTATATTACGTTGCATACGTTGCGTACGTGGGACCAGTTTCTCTCGCGTTAGTCTCTGGCCAATCACTACTCTTGTACCAAAACTACCGCAAACCGACCCCCTTTCAATTGAACGCAACGTTACGGACGTATGTTGCATTCAAAATTGAACACAACGTAGGTTCGTAACGAATACACCCCGCTGAAATTGACTGGACAATGGACAATGACGTATACAGCGCGTAATTGAAATGTTTCCTCTACGTTTTCCAGTAGAATCAACATAAATTTTCTGAATGTTCGGAAACTTTAAACCGACTTCCAAAAAAAAGGAGGATCGCAAAAACACCGACTTCCGAAATTAAAGTTCTTTTCTTTCTTACGAAGTTATTTTATACCTCGTAGTGTTTTGTTTTTGGAAGTTGGTTGTACTTTTTGACACCGACTTCCGAAACAAAAGTTATTCTTTTTTTAGTATTGATAGGCTTTTACTTTTTAGTGTTTTTTTTTATTTGGAGGTCGGTTGTATTTATTTTAGGTTTTTTATTTTATACTTTTTGTGGTATTTGCCGTTAAGGAGTGATCTATTTTAGCTCGACATCATGCACTCGTCTATAGTGACTACTGTCGTAATCATCATAGATTGTTGTGACAGGACTCCCACGTCCTCCTACCGTCACCTATCTGCCGAAATTTCGCCGGTGGGATCTTGGGCGAGGACGAAAATGGTACATTAAAATAAACGAGTGAGCCCTTTGGTGGGAGTTTCGTCCCCCTGGGCCCGGCGGCGGCGGCGGCCCGCTTTACCTTTATTATTACCTTTTACCAACTTACTGTACCTATGCTTGGTTAATCCAAACAGCAAGAGAGGGTGAGAGAACGGAATTAATTGAGATGATAATCTTGATTTTAGTTAGGCAAGAATAGATTAGAATAGAATAGAATAAAATTTATTTAGCACATTCATGAAACACGCGTACAAAAACAAACATAGAAAATAAAAAAGGTAAGCCAAAAAACTAGTGTGTGTCTCACGGCTGCACTAAAAAGGTCCAAGAGATGATATTGTTCCCTTTCACCGCTTTCAATGGACTGCTTCTGGGGCTTCTATGTTCAATCACGTTTGGATTTGGTTTGACCAGCGCATAGAATTCGGTCTCTAGGTATTTCAATGCCTTCGATTTTGCCAGTGACTATTATTACCTTTCATAGGTTTACGGGAGTTATGGTATATGGTATTAATTTAAATATTAATCGCGTTTCTGTTTTTTTTTTTTCACAATTTGCACCTACTAGTATTATTCTCTGCATCACCCCAAGGTTGACTGGTAGAAAATGCCTCAGGCATTAAGTCCGCCTCTGTACATCTGTGTGCGTAAAGTATTAAATAAATATATAAATAATTTGTCCTTTATGAATTCGAATATCGACAGGTATCCTCTGAGTTTGTTTTGAGGTTTCTTCTGAGAGTAGTCAGTTAGGAAACACCGGCCTCATCTAGTTTTTTTTTTTTTAAGATTGACGAGAAAGAGTGTTATTTTTAACCCACTTGCAAAATAATCATCAATACCTAACCTTTTCCCAACTATATTGAGGCTTCAGCTTCCAGTCAAACCAGATTCGGCTATATACCAGTATTTTACACTGCAAAATAAATATCATTTATCATGAATGATTTAAGTACTCGTATATTATATTTATGTTTTGGCTTGTAGATATATATATCAAGTTAAGTACCGACGGTACAGCTGTATTATCGTCATCATCATCATCTGCCTAGCCTTTTTCCAACTATATTGGGGTCGGCTTCCAGTCAAACCGGATTCAGCTGAATACCAGTGTTTTACGTGGAGCGGCTGCCTACCAGACCTCCACAACCCATTAACTGGGTAAGACCGTACTTCTTGGCAAGACTGGAGTCAGATTTACTGGCTTCTAACAATCCGTAACGACTGCCAAAGATCTACAAATAACAACCGGGACCAACGGCTTAACGTGCTTTCCGAGGCACGGAGGAAACTCGGTATATTAAGATGGTCACCCATCCTCAGACCAACCTTGGCAAGCGTTGCTTATCCTTGAAGATCGACCCGTGCGGCTGTTATTATTTAGCCACGAGCTCCTCAAAATGGCACAACTGTATTACAGAATTGTATTATCTCAAAGACAGCCGACAATACAAACACTAACATGCAATACGCAATTATTTTCCATAAAACTGCCCTGCGGAAACAGACAGTGTTTCGTCAAAACAAAATCAAAAACCAATATTGGTAGTAGCGAGCTCGGATCACACACAAATACCTAGATATAGTCGCTTAAGGTGGATGCACCAGGGTAGCCCGCGAAATTTAAATTTTTAGACGTTTTTTTGCAATTTGCAAGTCTGTATTTGATTTTATGTTGATTAAAGTATGATTCGCGGGCGTAAGAATTATGTATTTTCAGAATTATAAGCATTTAAGTCAGCAATAAAACTCCATAGGGCCAGGTAACCCGAAAGAATGACTATTGCATAAAATCTTGACATTTTAGGATTATACCGACTTATGGAGTTATTTTACTGTTTTTAATGGCTGGCGCAACCACCTTAAGTTCTAACACCGCGTAAGTCAAATTTGGTCGAAATGCGTTTCGTATGTCATTCGATAGAGAATTGCAGGTCGCATCGTTTGACGCGTCAAACACGAGAGATAGGACCAATGGCAAAACGTTATTCAAAAAAGAAAACCATAGCGTATGTCAACTTTGAACAGAAAACCGCAGCAACAGCGCGTCACTCAGGTTTTCACAAAATTGAGTTAGATGCTGCTAAACAGTTTATTTGTTCTCCTGAAAAATTACAGACTTTTTCCGTTTCTGGTGAATACTTGACTGGCAGACAACGCACAGCCGAAACTACTGGTCGTAGAAAGCCGAATTTAGCATGTCCTTGGGGAGTGTAGGGGAGCACTAAGAGAAGATTTCCCGAAATTTCAAGGTGAAATTTAGTGCTAGGCTTTCTGTCCATTGCAGCGGAAAGGAACGCAAGACTAGGCTGTGAAACGCCAATAGAATTCCTCTGAATTCTCGCTTCAGCGGACAGGCACAAGGTACCACTTTGCTTCTCACTTAGTTCGCTCAAATGCACAAGCAGCCTAATTCAATTGATATATTAAAGCAACTAGCCAAGTGCGAGTCGGAGTCTAACACGTAGGGTTCCGTACTATTAACCGAAAAAAAAACACACTTCTTTAATCTTTTATTTAATTTAATTGTTATTATTTGTTGTTGTGGCAATAGAAATACACACTCTGTGAAAATTTCAGCTCTACCTATTACGTTTCTAGAGATACAGCCCACTGACAGACAGACGGACAGACAGTGGAAACTTAGTAATAGGGTTCCGTTGGTTGCCTTTCGGGTACGGAACCCAAAAAATCCTCTACCGTCCCCGTTGTCCCGTAAATCAGTTTACGCAAGCCATAAAAGTTGGTTAATATTTTGTGTGCATGCCACCCACGCGCATAATTTAATCACGTTCGTTTCTACGTGGTCCTGCGTTTTCATTGCATGCGGCTTTGACTGGGCCCCTTTGTGAGGGACGTAGTGATTAATCCTCGAATCAGTTTTGATGACGTCCTTTGAAGTTGCAATATTCATTACTTTGTGCTCAGTTTCATTGAGGCTTCCGACAGCCGTTTAATGTACCTATGTTACTAGTTACTTTTTAATTTGTATTATGTGACGTAGCGCGTCGTTTATAAATTAATTTTGATAGGATCTATTTGTCAGTTTGACGTGTTTATTTTATATATTTAACCGACTTCAAGAAAAGGAGGAGGTTCTCTTGGTGGTTCGGTTGATTATTTTTTTATCTGTCCTCATCACTCCTTCATTTATGGACCGATTGGAAAAATTCTTCTATCGTGTGAAATATCGATTTTGATGAAATTTAAAAGGGACTAGCTGGAAAGTATACCACTTTCCGGCTAGTCCCATTTAAATTTCATCAAAATCGGTTTAGCACTTTGGCTTTTAAGTCAAAATAGCTGGAATTACTAAGATAACGGATTTGGTTTGTCTTCCAAGTAAACAAAATGGCGTATTTTGCTTTCCTGCGACTTTCCAGTGGTGTTGTCGGGTGAGAGTACCACTAAAAAATGAAAAATAAAACAATTTTCTTCAAAAAAAAAACAACCGACTTCCAAATAAAGAAAAAACACTACAAAGTATAAAATAACTTTAATTTCGGAAGTTAGTGTCAAATTACAAAAAAAAGCAACCAAACTAAAAAATGTTTTCGAAAAAGAATTGATTAAAATAACGCAGCGGCGAGTTTTACCGGCCATGCATACCAAAAATTCACGGTAGATGGTTTTCAATACGACCTGTGTAGGTGGACATGCGATTTTATTGAAAATATCACCCCTTACAGTAAGCTCAATAACAGCATTGTTTTCTCCCGCGCTCAGTAATAAAAGCTTCCCAGCGTATTCTAGAAACACGACACGTTACACAACATAAGTATTGTCGGCGAGTGAGTAACCAACTAACATTTTCTCCTCCCACGTAGCGTATCACTGTTCGAAACCACTGTTTGGTGAGCCTTTGTTAGCATAAAAGCCCAGCGAACAGTGGTTCTCGTGTCAATTGAATCGTTGAAATCTATTCATTGGCAAAAATAGGCGTAAATTAAAACAAATACACTCAATTTATTTTTAATGTTGTCATTTCTACCAGGTGACTAATATTGTGTTGTCTGTCTTTCTAACAGAATGAGTATTTCAAAGATTCTAACTCTTTTTTTGACGTGTTAACGTCTTATAAATTGAACCACCGGCTGCGCGCTCGAAAAAGTGTCTTGGTCACGTTCCGCACGTACAATTGTTTTCTTATGACATTATCACGTAAAATTAGCGTCCGACAGACTTTACAGACAATTTTTTATTTTCTTTACTTGATTTGGCAGAGACAAAGTCGACGATGGAGTGAGCTTACCCAGAAGAAGCCTGTTCACTCTAACTTTGATTAAGACCAAGAGAAATAGACCTCTAAAACTTTGACCCAGATAAAACTGTGCTTTAAGACACGGAGGCAAGATCAAGAATAAGAGGGCCTCAAGAACTGGATGGATTTCGTGTAAACTGGCGAGAAGACGTGGCGGTTTGTGGTTGATGAAAGAGTGGAGGGAGGCTTTTGCAGATATTAAACAAAAAACGGCGAAGTGCAATTCGAAGCAATCATATTTTTACGTTATTTTCTTATAGATTTTTATGTAATCAATAAGAAAGCGATTTTAAGCTCAGTAATTTTGATTATTGATATAATGTAATTTTATATTGTAATTGATATAAACGCGACTTTGTACGCGCATATCCTAAGGTTTCCCGTTTCCGAAGGATTTTTTGGTGAGTGTAGGAGACCACACTCACCAAGTAATCTACATGCCAAATTTAAGTTTTCTACGACCAGTAGTTTTGGCTGTGGTTCAAGCAGTTAGTAAAAGAAGAACTTTATAAGATAAGATAAGATAAGTCTTTATTTGCTTTAAACATGGTATAAAGTTGTTATAGTCAGGTATTAATATCTTAGGTCCACATGTTTAGCTATACAGAATATGTATCAATTGCATGCAAAATATTATATGTGAGGACATAGAAGGAATTATCCATGTTATGTTATTTACTTACCAACGTTGGTTTGATTTGTCGTACGGTAAATTTTCAAGTAATTGTTGTTGAAGGATAGCGCAATAACCCTTTTTTTTCTTCTGTACGGAACATTTTTTTTTAAGTATGAAAAATCATCAAATGACTCCTCCCGCTCTGGGCGGAGCGGAAGGGAGTGTCAGACTCTTACTGACTAAAACCCATCCGTGTACCTCCTGAAGCCCTTTGCGTTCCAGGGTACGGTGCCTCTTTCGAACATATTCCGCAACTTGAACAAATTCTGCACAAGGCTGAATGTTGATCTAGATCCGGCGAACGAAGGACCAGGCTGAAGTGGACTAGATCCGGCGAACGAAGGACCAGGCTGAAGTGGACTAGATCCGGCGAACGAAGGACCAGGCTGAAGTGGACTGTATTGGTTGGTGATAATTGTTCAGGGAGTCGTCAGGAATCTCCAAAAGAAAAATACAAGCATCGATCTGCACAACGAGTACAATTAAATAAAGTATTGTAAGAATGTACATTCTTCATCCAAGAACAGAGTAATTAAGTCAGCTCATCTCAATTTTCTCGAACATCAATTATGGAGCTTTTTATTGTAAATAACGATCTTTTTCTTTGACAAGAGTAAATTAACACTGGTATTGTTACGTAATTGGAATTCATATGTTTTTCCATTAATATTTGACCGCGGGCGGTGTCGGGTTGGATAACTAGTTTACTTTGTATAAACTTTCACTCTTACTTTAGCTGACAATTACTTTGGAATGCGATTACAGTAATTTTAAATGATCTATGCTTATGAATAGGGATATTTCCTTGGTAAAAAAATATGATTTTATTTAGTACGTCAGTTAGTTTCAGAAAAATATTGAATAAATATATTTTTTTTTATCAGATCAATAAAAATTTATGAGTCCGGGCTTGTGACGTCACTTTCCGATAAAAATTGTATCGAAATGTGACGTCACACGAGTTTTCAACGCTCTGTATCGTCTTCATTTTTATTTACGTGAAAAAAGAATATAATATACTTGATAATAGAGTAATACCTGTCCAATCCAATATTTTTTTTTAATCTATCTTAGTATAGGACTTATTAGTTTTTTATTTTTATCAACATCCTCGTTCCTTGTTTAAAATAGTAAATGATACATTTTTAACCTTGTTTAAAACGCCTGTGCTCGGTTTTGCTACAAGATTCCTCCCAGAAGCCACGTAACGCCTTTCCTGAACAAACACTTCTCTCTTAAAATGAAATCGAGACGTAAACTACACTTGGCCTGTCTGTTGTTCGGTATCGTAAAATTTCAAAAGCCAGACTTCCTCTACAGCAAGCTGAGCTGGATAGCAAGCAGACGAGAATGTGAGAGAAGGCAATGTTCGCAGCAACTTTCATCGCATCCCCACAGTACAGCAGCATTCAGGGACAGTTTCCGTTACGCAGCATCCAAAATATGGAATAATCTACCGCCGCCTATTAGAGCACTAAACACAATCGGTGCCTTTAGAAGACGCTTACGGCAGTATTTAATAGACGCGCAACGGAAACTAGACATAATACACTTGAACCTGTCATTAATATGATGTCAGGCCAATTCTCAGCTGAAAGGATTCGGTTTGTGTCTTTATTGGATAATTATTATAATTGAAAAGTGACGCCCACCTTCTTTCTTTCTTTCTGTTAACTTCCAGAAATATTTGCTTCTTGTTTCAATTGTTTTCTATCCTTTGTTTTTTTTTTTGTGTATTATTTATCACTGGACACTAAATTATATTTATGTATCGTTAACTACACTTTAGCATATTATATCTATATTAATCTGTACTCTATTTAATACCCTACAAAACTGGTTTACATCCGTACACTTCAACATAAGGTGCAGTTGAAAACCAGCGTCAGGCAGCGCCTAGTTGTCTGGCATTTTGCTGAACTGGACCTATTTGGCGCAGCCGCGGGGCACACGATGTTTTTGTTTTTATAATAAATTTTGCATTTCCTTTTGTTGTTACAAACATTGTGTGATTTCTTTCTTTTACCATAAAATGATAATAATTATCAAAAATATGTATGGGACTCATTTTGAGCATTTGATAAATTGATTAATTTTGTATTAAAAATGTTAAAGTTCATGGTCTTCCTTTTATTTCTGATACTTATGTTATGTATAAAAAAATCATCCTCATGATGAAGCTTTTCGATCGATATGTTTATCATATCGATCGAAAAGCTACAGGGTATTTTTTTTTTTTGTGTAGCGGTTCGATTCCCGGTTCAAACATGTAATTATTTAAAAATCTATGAACGCAGTTATTTTTTTTTTAATTAAAATAATGTCTTATTTCAATAAAATGTTCCATCTACAATATTCAAGGTGCTTTCCCTCCATGTGGCATAGCCGTGGGACGTCCTGTATAGGTCCTGAAAGTATGATAGACATGGTATGTTGGCTGTTTTTTCATTTTTTAAATTCGTTTTAGGATCATAAGTTAGTTATTTTATTTATTTACTAAAACTTTATTCTAGTTATTTATTAGAAATAGATTAAAGGATTCTTTTTTCAGGTTACTGCTTCTGATTCGACTACAAACGTTCTTCCACCAAAAATACATCAATGATTGCCACAGACAGTAGTTTAGTTAGTAAGAAAACTCTATGTTTATAAAGTTTTACTTTATAAACATGAAGTTTTGTACCATCGCAGTAATAAATAAATAAATAAATAAATAAATAAGTAAATAAATAAATAAATATATAAATAAATAAATAAATAAATGAATAGATTACTGCAAAAAAGAGGCTTGACCAGTGGCCTTAGTGCGAGTTTTTTAACGTTCTCGATCGCGTTAGCGTAAACGTCAATTTGTATTGAAATTGGATAAGCGCCGTCTGGTGACAGTAACGGGAAACCTTTTCTTTCTATACAGTTTGACATAAACGAACCTTTACGTTAACGCGATCGAGTGCGTTAAAAAACTTACACTAAGCCCTCTGAACCTGTGAGACAGACTGAAATTGAATTCATAAGAATAACCTAGCTCAACAATAAAACGAAGGCGATAGAAAAAAATCCAATACAAATACATAATACTTTATTTGAAATTGACCAGTAACAGGCACTTTTGAGTTGATGAAGCTTATTCTGCCGTGAGCAGAGCAGTTAGTGGTTCGGCAGCCAAACACATTCATCGACTAGATTTCCAGCACGACAGTTGCATGTTCCAAAAAATGCATGTTCCTATGGAGAAGAACGTGCAAGAAACTCCACGGACACTTTTAATTTGCTATGCTCCAAATAAGACAGTGAAATGTTACAACTCTTCCGTTTAAGGCCGAACCAGCTGTAGAACAATGCCATTACCAACATTTTTTTAGTTCAACAGACAAACAGAAATTACAAATTCCATGTCCATATGGTCTATGCCCATATCTGCGACAATGAGCTGAAACCATCATGTCTCACAATAGGTTACGTAAGCCGTTGCGAAAGGGCAGTGGGTTCGAATCTCGGGTAAAACAATACCTTGGATGAGCTTAATTATGGGGCTTGTGTTACGTGTGAACTTATTATTAACTATCTTTTAAATGGGTGAAGTTTTTCTCTTTACGTAACGTTTTGGTTGTTATGTTCAAGTGGTTGCGATGATGGTGTTATTCTACATAATGATAAAATGTTTACTTTTAGAACAGACGAGCGGACCCGCGCAACTTCGTCACATTTTGCATTAAGGGTGCATTGTCCATTACAGCGGAGCGAGGCAGTGGAGCGGAGAAACGAAGAAATTTCAACCAATGGAAATACATAAAACTCCGCACCACGTGAGTCACATGAGATATTTCGACTAACATGATTGGTTAATATTTCTCCGTTTCTCCGCTCCATTGCAACGCTCCGCGAAAATGGACAGGCACCCTTAGGGATAACGGCCTGCTCGTTACTCCGCTCCAACATTTGAAGAGTTTTTCCATTCGAACCATGTACACAATGATCAGTTTTACAATATAAATGATGAACTAAAATCCCATAAGTTGAATGGAAGAGAAGTTTATTCCCATTCTCTGCGAATTACTGCTACTGAATTCCAAATTAATAATCTGCCAATGATTAGTACTATGACTATGGATGTAATAGAGTGGTATCCGAGGAACGGAAAAAGACAACGAGGAGGTCAAATCAAAAGATGGGAGGACGATTTAAAATGATGTGAAGGTCTACCAAGGGTAGAGAGACGTGGAAACAACTGGGAAAGACATATGTCGACAGACAACCAGAACTAAGTGGTTGCTAATAAATTTATTATATTTCGCTATGTAAATTAGATTTAAGAATACTGTTTTATAAGAATAGAACATAAGTTAAAACGGTTAACGAATAAAGGCTTTAATTATTTAATCATTTGTTAGTGTGCTGGTCGGCCGGCAGCGGGATGGGCGGATGATAGTGTTGCCATGGCGGATAGAACCTGGATGAGGCTGGCAAACATAGTGACACGTTATATGTCTTTTTTATTCAGTTTATGAAATATCCTTTAAATCGGTCCAATATTGGAGGAGAAAACAGGTGAAAACCAAACCTCGAATTGTGACTTATTACATACAAAGTCTCTCCGCCTGCGTTTCCTCGTATAAGTAGGTATAGTATTTTCTTTAATTTGTCATTTTACAATTCTACATTATTACGTAAAAAGTAATTGAAACAATATTTTACAAGTTCTCACTAGACTTGGTTTCTATACGTCATAATTTTAGGCGACCAATGAAATGAACACCATAATATGGTGTGTGCCTATATTATATTGTGGCTCCGTCCATGGCACAGCATATTGCCAAAGGCACGCAGTACATCAATAATTGAGTTATTCAGTCACCCTGCTTTTAATTAGATTTTGCTGTCTAAAGCAGATGAGGAGCTCGTGGCTAAATAATAACAGCCGCATGGGTCAATCTTCAAGGTTAAGCAACGCTTGCCAAGGTTGGTCTGTGGATGGGTGACCATCTTAACATACCGAGTTTCCTCCGTGCCTCGGAAAGCACGTTAAGCCGTTGATCCCGGCTGTCATTTGTAGATCTTTGGCATTCGTTACGGATTGTCAGAAGCCAGTAAATCTGACTCCAGTCTTGCCAAGCAGTACCGTGTTACCCATTTAATCGGTTGTGGAGCTGGTAGGCAGCAGCTTCACGTAAAACACTGGTATTCAGCTAAATCCGGTTTGACTGGAAGCCGACCCCAAAATAGTTGGGAAAAGGCTAGGCAGATGATGATGATGAGTCTAAAACAAGGGGTCATCAATCCAAAAATGTATATGAAAAATGAGAGGAAATAATATGAAAGTTGAAAGGGAACCGCTTGTATTGGTATGGTCATGTGAAGAGGAGTGGTGAAATATATGTAACTAAAACAGTTATATATATAAATGTGGATGGATGGAGAGGGACCATAAAAAATATGGATGGATTGTATGAGGTTAGTTAATGGTAGCGTGACAGCGGACAGGACAGAATGTAAGTAAAAAACGTGTTGCACCGATCCCAAGTGACATGGGATAAGGGCAAGTTGACCACACCATCGCTTAGTATTTGGAACTTCTTGCATAGTTGAACCAAGATATAAGATGATCCACGGGAGAAAAGTAAGTGTAGATATTCTGCCAGAGTGGCGGCATTTGCTCGAAAGAGTCACCGTGGCCCTAGAACTCAAAGGAGGAACACGGATGGGTTTGAGTCATTAAGAGACTGGCACTCCCTTCTGCTCTGCTTAGAGTGGGAGGAGTCATTTGATGATAACCCCCACACTTAAAAAAAGTGTCGATATTGTTTACACGAATATATATTATTATACTATTTTCTACAAGTCGTTTTTACGGACCTTCAAAGTGTTACAATTAATAAATTCAAAGTCAAAGTCAAAGTCCCTGCCTAAATCAAATGCCCGACGTGAATAGATTCCATTTAGAACCGTTATGCAATGCCAAAATTTACTAAATACAACAAAATAGAACTCCACGCTTTGCAAAAGGCATGGCGGACAACAAACACATTTTAGTTTAATAATTAATACCCTCATTATTAAATTGACTGGTCAAATTTGATTTAATATTATCAACGGACGGATTTCAAATATATTTTGCTGAGTTGATAATTCCGAATACCAAACACATATTCGTTCATAGGTAGTTAATGAGTCATAATTACAAGCCTGATACGGTTGCACTTTGAAAGGCCGAATTAATTATTTAAATATTGAGTCAGACATAGTTCATATTAAATAAATGTTATGAAAATGTTTGTATGTAATGTGAATAAGTGGAATCTATACTAATATAATATAGCTGAGAGTTTGTTTGTTACCTCGTTAATCTCAGGAACTGCTGGTTAAACTGAAAAAATCTTTTAGTGGTGAATAGCCCATTTATCGAGAAAGGCTATTGACTACATACCGTCACGCTACGACCAACAGGAGCGGAGTAATAATGAAAAATGTGTCGCACAGACGAAGTTGAGCGGGTCAGCTAGATTTTAAGAAATAATAAGAGTCATATTATATCAAACAAACTGGCTAAGAGCGAGACAGTCTCGCTTGCTAAGGTTTCCGAACATTTTGATTATACTTTTTATAGGTTGTCCTGTATCTATAGGTAAAGAAGATGGGTGTGATTTTTTTTTTCAAATGATCATCATCAAATTTCTTGTAAAACTTCAAACTGTTTATTTTAAAATTTATTCACAGAAGTTCATAAATGTGTACCGAATTTCAACAGAATCAGTGTTGGTTCTTATCAAAACCATCCCTCGTCGCATCCTTGCTAATCTCTATACATTAAGGAAACAAAAACAAAAGAAAAAAAAATATCTTTTCCAAAGAATCTGACCGTAAAATGCCGACTAAAGTATTTAAAACAAGTCACTTTTCAAGCAGTCATCATGCACTTGTTGATATCAAATCTGTGATCATACTAAAGTAAGTACAACAACTTTGTAAAAACTGCTTGTTAAGAAATTGTTAGAAACAGTCGTTATTTGTGTTCGATTTTTTTGAAAAACGTCAATCGTTTTCGTTTTGTTTTTTTTCCTAATGTAAATTAGTTTCCCAACATTAACTTGAAATATCCTTCCTGTGTGTTTTAAATTACAACTATTTTTATTTGTGATAGGTTTGCTCTTAACTCTAGTCTATGTCAGAGATGACAGAGACAACGTCTACAATGGAGCGAGCTTACCCAGAAGGAGCCTGTTCACTGTAACTTTGTAGAGATTAGGGTTGTAAGTGTTTGGAAACACAGACGCCGGCAGAGAGATCCACTCCTTTGCTGTGCGCATTATAAAAGACGTTTAGAAACGCTTCGTGCAAATTTGTGGAATAGCAACAAGCTAGGGATGGTACGAGTAAGTTATAGTGCTTCTGGACGTCTGATAGTAGAAGGGGGCCGGTGGGATGATTTGTTTTAATTAAAACTTCTAAGCAGACTGAGATATTACATTCACATACCTCCAGTAGTCAGTCTGTACCGGACGGGCGTGATCGACTGGAACGGGGGTGTGATGGGGTAGGTCTATCCTTCTTCTACTCCTCCGATGTGAACTATGACCAACCGACTGCGTCCAGCCGCGCTGACGTCCTGTACCGGGATCTGAGGGTCTCCGTACCACACGTACAACGTTTTTCTATTTTGCCAATTACTTGCTGTCTTCGGGGTAGATTGGGGTGCGGGATGAATGCTTACCAGGGTAAAATAATATGCAGGAATTTGACAACACTGCAGCTAATGGTTTAAGGGCAAATTCGCGAGTACTGTGATTCAATTTATAGTTTCTATATTTCTTCTGCCGGTGACTACGAGTTTCTACTTTTTAACAATTTACTAAGGTAAGAGGTTACCTTACCGTAACGAGGCACAACCACTAACTGTTTCAGTTTATTATATCTGTTAATTTTAATTACGGTTCTATTACATTCCTGGTTATATCTAGGTCTATTCCAGGTCTGGTTAGCGGTTGATGCACCTCTCTGTAAATCCCCCGAAATTCCCCGTCGAACGGGGTGAAAACCAACCCTTCAACCCTGCTCACTAGTGGGCTTGTTGCATTTTACTGTCGAAACTGTTTACAAGTGTGAACTTGTTTACTATTAAGGGTTGATTACCCGAAAAACTGTGCCCCATGCACAAACTAACCAAACTATCTGTATTAGGGTAGGTGCATCATCCCTCTATCCAGATACACAACTTTTGAAGCCACCCCTCTAAGGGTGGAGGCACTGTAGGTCAGGAACCCGGAAGGGGATAAAAAATCTGTGATTTTACATTTTCCTATTTTGCGACTTTATGCCTTGCCTGACCATAAAGATGTGTACCTACATATCTGGATAGGGCTCAGTGCCAGGTTTCCAGTGCCTATCATTTAAAACCTATATACCTAGATTTTCTGTATGTTTAGTAACTGAAGGTGTCTGTAAACGGTGGTTTTGATATCCACCCTGTTACCTTTACCTACCTATCTATGTAGTTTTAATGAAAATAAGTTTCCCCAGAACATCTTTTATGTGCCTGGGGAAAAACGACAAAATATACGTTTTTAATCAATTACATAGCTTATAAACTATGACTAAGTGAGCACATAAGCTCCTAAGCTTTAAGTACATAAGCTTACGACTATGGTACATGGGCGCTGTCTATGCGAGTTATACAATGCCAAACGCTTCGTCGCGAACACAGTCAACTCAAGTACCTACGTGTGTTTTTAATTTCAACAAAGAAATCACCCTAAAGACCCTCTTTGTCGGGCGTACTCACCTTCTACCTACCTACAAGCTAAGTACAAATTTTTGTTAGCCTCCCCTCGATGGTGTACTCTGTCTGGTTATCTAGTCATATTTATTATTAAGTACGGCTCAGACGACGCTCCCCTCCGATCGATCGTGAGTCGAAGTCGGTATGTTATTGTTGATGTTTGGGTGTTTGGTGCCTGGACTGCGAGATCAAACAGATTGCATTCAATCACTCGAAATTTTGAATCGTTCAAGGTATCTTAGCGAATTCATTGTTTTATGAAATTCAATGTTTTTTGCAGTTGTGTGTACACATCAAATCAAATGGCTTATCGTAAGGGTCTCAAAAGTATTTTATTAAATACTTACGAAAAAAATGTTTTCCAAAGTTTTTAAAGAAAGTAGAGGAGAATTGACCATTCCCGTTATCTCCGAGCGAGAAATCTCTGAGTCTAAAATTTTGAAAAAGAAAAATATTATAGGCTATCATTTTAGAGTAATGTATTAAATAATCTAAGTAATTAAAATTAAAGGCGATACAGCTGTGGGTTGAAACTACTCTTGACGTCACTAGTATGGTACAATTTTAACCATCGACGTGACGTCATGCGTGTTTTAAACGCATTTTATCGTCTTCATTTTTAGGGTTCCGTACCCGAAGGGTGACCAACGGAACCCTGTTACTAAGCCTTCGCTATCCGTCCATCTGTCTGTCAGCGAGCTATATCTCAAGAACCGTAATAGGTAGACAGTTGAAATTTTCACAGATTGTGTATTTCTATTGCCGCTATAACAGCAATCGCTCCATCGTAGAATTTGCCTCTGTCATCTTTGACATAGACTAGAGTCAAGAGCAAACCCATTACAAATAAAAAAAAAGAAAATTAAAATTAAGGTCAATGGTTCGGAATCCTTCGTGTGCGAGTTCGACTCGCACTTGGCCGGTTTTTGTTTACATGTAAAAAGAAAAAATAAGTGTCCAATATTTTATGGAAATCTATCGGACGGGTTAAATATAATCTATCGCACTTAAGAAGTGATTAAATTCAAATCGCAATAATAATGATAATAATCATCTCAGTGTAACAAACATTGTTCAAAACTTGTCAAAATGTAGTGAAATTAGAGGAGTTTTGACAATTTGCGTCTGCGATGCAAATGAGAATTTGGTAAAATACATGAATGTTACATCAGAGAGCCGATTCTACCGAACATCCGTAAGAAACGGGATCCTTATCATCCTGCAACGGTTCCGTTGGGGTTCACTCGGGTCTCTGTCTGTCTGACCGTCTGTCTGTCTGCTCGTTTATCTGTCTTGACAGACAGATTGATGTCTGGATGTCTGTCTGTCCGTCTGTCACTGCCAATTTTCTCCGGATCTACATCTACGTTGAGTTTAATCAATCTAGCTAGCGACTGTAGTTAAAAAAATTAAGAAAACTTAAAAATAATAAGTTTTTAATTTATTATTTAAGTTGTTAACTAAAGTTTTGCTTGCAACTTGCTTGTTTGTTAGTTAAAAACTTAAACAAATAAATTGGAAATCTGTTTTTTTTTAAGTTTCATACTGTTTTTTACTTGCTGTCGTTAGCGAGTATAAATTGTTAAAACTCATTGTAGACGTACTGAACCGATTCTGTTGTAGACGAAAACTTACCATTATAAGTTCCGACTTGCACTTGGCTAACTAGTCGGACTTGCGTACAAAGGGTTTCGAACGAATGTCACTGTTGTAACATGTTATCTTAACACTATAGACTTCTTATAGATCCTGTAGAGGTGTAGAAATTATTTGCATTGTTTTTTTTTTTCAAAATTTTAGGCCAAGTCACGCGAATGCATACGTTGCGCATTCCATATAAACTTTTAAGGAACGTGCAATGTTTGAATTCGCGTGTCAGTCGCAATTTGTCAAAAAGACTGTGATAAAAGATGGCTTTGGCGAGATTTACTCCTATTGGTGTTCTTAAGTAAGTGCGTATTTTATCAAACTACAAGTAAGGTATTTCACGTTTTACATCCAAATAAAAACAGAGTTTTAGTAACCGCCCATCCTAAACATGAGTGTATTTATAAATTCAATCCGCTAAACCATTAGATACACGTCATCTACATAATATTTTAAATCCACAACTGATGAAAAATGCAGCGCTAAACACGAGTAGGCAGGCTAACATTCTGAGCAGCTAAAAACGGACGGCAGTGATCAAGTCTAGCCAATTAGTGTTGATATAGACAGCCTACTGTAATTGAAAAATGGAAAGCTTTTTCTAGTTTCCTGTTCAGAGTGGTTTTAACTATTCACACAGTATTCTCGGAGTAATTGGGGCTGATGGATGTATTTTCCAGTAAAGTTTATTGACTTGTTTGTTGAGCTCACAGACACATACTTTAAAGCCGACCATTGTGTCACCCTATGTAATGTTTTCTGCATCTATCTTTTCTGTAACTTATATAGTGTACACAATAAAGAGTATTCTATTTTTTTTTTCATGGTTGGATATTAATGGTTCGCTTTAAAATTAGTGGGCCTAAAAAAGCCACTTTAGCAGAATCAGAAAGCACATCACGCTAGCCACCTGTAATTGTCAATAATTCCCAATCAACCTTGAACTTAATGCGTTAGCGATAAAGATGAAAATGAAGTCTGACAGATTGTGGTGTGGTTAATATTATGATTCGATTAAAGTGGCCATTTTAGACCTACAAAAGGACAAGTCTCACATTTTAAAGGAACGAGGAACGTTCGCGAAATAGATTTCCCAATATTTTGTCATTAATCGTCGCCGAAATGTTTTTTTTTTTATTTTTGCTTGACCGCCATCTCACCTGATGGTAAGCGATGATGTGAGTGGTCGAAGATGGAGCACGCTTATTATTGCATCTTCAATTGAAACGCTTTTTACGTTTGAAAATTGTCGTCCAGATTGCAATACCGATATTGAAGATTGTGCAGACACTATCAGCTAAGCAGCAAGGCATTTTCTATGGAAAAAAAAGTAGCAGCGAATTTAAAAGCATTTTCCTAAACGTTGGGGTGAAATTACATTTTTTATTGTAGAACACGTTTTACCCCATCGTTCAGCATGTAATTGATTTTTCTCTAATCGATTTGAAACCCAAACCACAATACTGAAGGCGAGCTTTTAAACCGTACACTTATACCGTTAACTTCAGTCGGGGAGCGTTTAATGTTACCGCAGTCTGGGCGAACTAGTTGACAAGTCCCACGTGTTGTAACTAGTGGGAAGTAAACTCATTTTCATCATATCAGCCGACAAATGTCTTCATTTTTTAGTTTGCTGACAGGAATACGTTAATAATAATAATAAGTTTTCCAAAATTATCAAAAAACAAATTTGTTGAAAGCTGTACATAAATAATTATATATGAGTATGTTTCTTTTTTTGGCTTTTGAGGAGCTCGTGGCTAGATAATAACAGCCGCACGGGTCGGTCTTCAAGGTTAATCAACGCTTGCCAAGGTTGGTCTATGGATGGGTGACCATCTTGCAAACTTGGGAACTCGCTAGATGGCGCTGCGTCTAGCCAAACGTTGAAACAATCGCTCTGTTATTAAATATCAGTTAAAAATACTATTTGTGCTTTTATGTGAGTAAAAATAAGTGAACTAATAAAACATCACCTAATACTTAAGTGACAGTGTTATCCATGGATTTCTTACATAAACTGTGAAGTTAATACAAATTATTCTGTGAACAATAAACTGTCCTTTAAAATAACAAATACGACCATAAAATCAACAATACCAATGAAAACAAACTAAAGATTGCAAAATGTATAATATTCTGTGACTTAATTCAATGAAAAAAGTGTGGGGGAAAAAATAACAACAAAGACCAAGTGAAAAAGTGACTCACACAGTGATTTGAATTTAAACTGTCACGCTGACCTGCCTATTCAAAATAAAAAACATCTGCTGCAATAGGTTGACAAATTTGGCAAGCCTTAGTAACGTTCAGTTGGCGTAATAGCTAACATCACTACTTTTGCAGTTAAACTAGCCTCACACGAGTGGCCGCGGGTTCAAACCTCAGTGACTACATCACTTTTCGTAAGTTCCAAAATTCATATTTGGAATTTATAAAGAGACTAGTGCAACAATTATTGCAAGATGGCAGCACTAGTAACATGTTATAAATGCAAAAAATTAGTAAACATAAAAAGCACTGCTTTGTGTTCTGCCTGTGATAACCGGTATGAATTGGATTGCGATGGTTATCCAGAACATACGTATCGCCTCAAAGACGCGGAATCCAGAAAAAAGTGGAGATGTAAGGTATGCATTAGAAGCAAAAAATACGCTAATACCGACTGTACACCCAATATTACCGTGAGGAAAAAAGTAACACCGATGGAAACACCCTCACCAACGGAACAACCACAAAGCACTAAGGATGTAGTACGTGATGATTCGTTTAAACGTCAATCTACGGTTCAAAATACTGCAGATTTACTTGATTCCCACGTATTGACTGAGTGCGAAACATCTACTGAATCGCATAGTACTCCCAACAAATTGTCAATGAGTGTTGACGGTACTGTGTCTGACTTAGTATCAGCCTCAGAAATGAAGGAGATAATTGCACAACTCTCATTAAAACTCGAAATTACCGAAAATGAACTAGGGAATATATTGTTGGAAAACACCGATCTACACAAGCAAATAAACAAGTTAACTTCAGAAAACAAAACATTAAAATCTTTATGCCAGTCGCCCTCCATATTTTCAAGTCCTGGTCCAAACACTAAGAAAAAGAGGCCAGCTCTGTCAACTCCATGCAACATACTTTCTACACCATCCTCTTTACCATCATCATCCAGAAAGTTGAAATCCAAACCCAATGACAATGTCAATGTGTCATCCCTGGAACAAGAAATCGTAACCTTACAGCAGCAATTAAAGGTTGCACAGCAGGAGATTGCAGCTCTCCAAGAACGCATTGCAATCATAATGCAAAGTAGTTGCAATGTCTGTGAACCTGCCGTAAGTCAAGAACAGAAGCAAGAGACTGTGGCCACCGCCAGCGCTCAGACATATGTTGCTATAGACGGGAATAATATCCCAGAAAGGAAGATATTTATCTTCGGTACTCAGCGTTGCGTCGGATTAGCAGCAGCCATCTCACACTCAAGGACTAATACGCAGTATGAAAAATACAGGCTCGTTGCTGAAACAAAGCCAAATGCGCCTAGCAACGAAATTATAGCAAACTGCAGAAATACTAAATTGACCACTGAAGACAAACTTGTAATATGCATAGGTGAAAATGACCATAACCCTAACCTTTTGTTGTCTCAATTGCAAATTGTTTTAAATACATTTATAAATAACACTATTATTGTGTTAAATGTCGTCAATAACATGCACCTCAATGTACGTAAGTTAAACTACTCTATAAAAAATGTTTGTAATAGTTATAAAAATTGTCACTTCGTAAATCAAGCATCCACGGATCTATCCAGTATTTGTAAGTCGATAAATTATCTTATAGATTGTTGCGATTATAGTGATAAGTATTTAAATCCGAGCGAAATACGAAAAATAATAGCGAGTAACAAATCAAGTTCCAAAATAAACGTTCCTACTGATAAACCCAAAAAAGGGACAATCCCTTACTACTTTGGTCGTATTGAGTGTACAACGCCGTACGAACATAGTTCCTCTTTGCAACACAACTCAAAAGGTCCAATAGGGACTATACCTTATTACTTTCCTGTGTTAAACAAGCGTGACTCTTTTTTTCGTATCTCAAACTAATAAAACACACCAGTTTAGAATACTCCATCAAAATATAGCGAGTTTATTATCCAAACAAGAACTACTAGAAATTACAATTCAGGAGTTAAAAGAAGCGAATAATGATCCAGATGTTATATGTCTATCGGAAACCTTTGTAAAAAAAGGTTATGAAAATTATGTGAAAATCTGCAACTATCAGTTGGCTACCAACTACTGTAGAGATAAGCAAAGAGGTGGCACATGCATATTAGTGAAAATGGGTTTACTTTATAAAGAGCTGTCATTTGTGAAAAACTATGCAACTCAAAACACCTTTGAAGTTTGTGGCATAGAAATTATAAATAATAAATTAATAGTAATATGTGTTTATAGAACACCACAATCTGATCCTAATCTGTTTTTGACAAAATTACACAATCTTTTGCATGATTTGTCAAATAAATACAAGTCCAAAATAAATATAGTTGTGGCCGGTGATTTCAACATAAATACTCTTAAAAAAGGTAACATCACAAATGGATTGCAAGATTTAGCTAACAATCATAATTTAAAAATCCACATCAATGTACCTACTCGCAAATTGACTTGTATTGACCATATTTTAAGCAACATTGCCAACGCAACTGCCACTGTACTGCCCCTGTATCTGTCTGATCACGACACAGCACAAATGTTAAGCTTTCCAATCAAAAAGAAACCACAGAAATCAACAATATACTATATTTATAAAAGAGACTATAACGTCGACAACATCCGAAAATTTAAAGAATGTCTGGAAAATCTTTCTTGGTCCGATATATATCTCAAAACTGACACTAACTGTGCATTCAATGATTTTCATGAGCTATTGTGTCTGTTGTATGGTCTCTGTTTTCCTAAAGTAAGAGTTAAAATCAATAGTAATAAGGAAAACAAACAAAAGTGGATAAGCAAAGGTTTGAGACAAAGTTGTAAAACTAAACGGATACTACGGTACGGATATTATAAAAATAAAAATTTAATTAATAAAACTAAATATAAAAACTACTCCAGTCTACTAAATAAATGCATTTATAATTCAAAAAAGAGTGCAAATATAAAATATATTCATAATCATGATAACAAGTGTAAAGCCACATGGAATGTCATTAAAACCGAAATAAACAGTAACACTCACAAAGACAACATAGAAAGTATTAAATTCAATGAAAAAATAACTACAGACCCTGTACAAATGGCTAATATATTTAATAACAATTATGTTAATTTAACGCATGTGCAAGGGGAAAGAAGTACAAATCAAAACCGCTTCAAAAGTACGAGTGTCAACTCTATGTTTCTTAGACCAATGGAAGCTAACGAGGTAAGACAGGAAATAATGTCTCTGTCCAACACTAGGTCGGAGGGCTATGATGAGATCAATACAAAAATCGTCAAAGCCTGTTGCAACGAACTGACTGGTATTCTGACGCATTTAATAAACATGTCATTTTCACAAGGCACCTTTCCTGAAAAATTAAAACTATCTTTAATAAAGCCCTTATTCAAGAAGGGAGATAAATGTGACATCAACAATTACCGACCTATAACTCTTATACCCATATTGTCTAAAATTTTTGAAAAATGTATGCTAAAAAGGTTAACTGACTTTTGCAATAAATTTCATATTATAAGTGACCAGCAGTTTGGATTCCAAAAGAACAAGTCCACATCGTTAGCTATTTTTTCCCTCATGCAAGCTATACTTTCAAATATAAATAATAATTATATAACTACAGGCCTCTTTTTTGATCTATCGAAAGCCTTCGATCTGGTGTCTCATAACATATTGCTACAAAAATTGGAAGCTGTTGGTATTAGAGGACCGGCACTTCAGTGGCTGTCGTCCTATTTAAGCAATAGAAAACAATGTGTTATTATCAATAAAAAAAATGAAAATAATGTAATAATATCCTATTCATCGGAATATAAACATAATAAATATGGCGTTCCACAGGGAAGTGTGCTAGGCCCAATATTATTCCTCATTTATATAAATGACATCATAAAAATAACTAACCATAAATGCGTATTATTTGCTGACGATATTTCTATTATAGTGACATCTAATAAAAAACTAAATACCATTTCAGAACATGAACTTGACATTAATAATACAATTGACAAATTATTGCATTGGCTTGACATTAACCATTTGATGATAAATTTAGATAAATCCGTTTACATCCAATTTAATCGATCAAATAATTCCAAAAATGACATTAAACTCAATATTAATAAAATCAATGAAGTAACCCGTACCAGATTTTTAGGTGTAATAATAGATAAAGACATAAACTGGAAAGAGCACATAGACAATGTTAGCACTAAAATTAATAAATTTGTTTATGCATTAAAAAAAGTAAAAAATATAACTAATATTAAAACTGCTGTAATGTCATACCACGCATACGTCGAATCGTTGTTACGTTATGGACTAATAATGTGGGGTAACAGCACTGACTTCCAAAGAGCATTCATCGCTCAAAAAAAGTGCATGAGAGCAATTTGTGGACTTAAGCCCGACGACTCATGTCGACCAATATTTAAAAAACTTGGTTTGTTACCGTTACCGTCGCTTTACATTTACGAAATATGTGTTTTTGTTATGAAAAATAAGCAACTATTTAAGACTGCAAATGATGTAAATCCTCGGAATCGACGAGATCCATATAAACTAGTGTTAAATGATTTGCCTAGACTGTCTAAATACAATAGTAACTGCTTGGCAATGTGTGTGAGCATTTATAATAAAATACCAAGGCATTTCAAAGCTTTAAACACAAAATTATTTACAATAAAATTTCATAAGTGGTTAATCGAGTGTAGTTTTTATAGTTTAAAAGAATTTATAGATAAAAAATGTTGATGTTTTAAAAAAAAAAACGGTTGTTGTTGCTTAACTTGTTTTTTTAAATTTTGCATGCTATGTTTTATCCTAGCTAAACATGCTTGTGCCTCAATTTGTATATAACACCCTTGTATACCATGTTTTACGCAAATAAATATTCTATTCTATTCTATTCTATTCTATTCTTAACATACCAAGTTTCCTCCGTGCCTCGGAAAGTACGTTAAGCCGTTGATCCCGGCGGTCATTTGTAGATCTTTGGTAGTCGTTACGGATAGTCAGAAGCCAATAAATCTCACTCCATTCTTGCCATGAAGTACCGCGCGTGTTACCCAGTTAATGGGTTGTGGAGGTCTGGTAGGCAGCCGATCCTCGTAAAATACTGGTATTCAGCTACATCCAGTTTGACTGGAAGCCGACCCCAATATTGTTGCGAAAAGGCTAGGCAGATGATGATGATGTTTTTTTGGTTTCTATATTTTTTATTAACAGAGATGTACCGAGTAGTCGGGAAAGTCGACTATCCGGGCACATTTTTACTACGGCAGACTAGTCGGCTCCCAAAAAAACCCAGCCTGGCCGCTACACGGCTAAGTTTAGCCAGCTTTAGTCGACCGGCCTCTATTTGTCAACCGTTTCGCGCGGCGAGCTCAATAATATAATAACCGGGAATACTCGCTGGGGCCGACACCATGTGGTAACTAAGTTATCGACAGATAACTTTAACCATTTCAAGTATAGATACGTTTTAAAAGACGGCTGTTTTTAAGTTAGTAAAAATCTAGGCAGGGCTTTGAGGAAAGGATTGTTATAGAAATCAGCGGTAAAGAGTTGAGGAAGGTTTTTGTTCAGTAATGAAACGGTATGCGCTATAAATAATTTAATGTTTGTAATATTTCCAACAAAAAGAGATCCAGGACTAGAAGTAGACTACAGGCTGCTAAAGGGCTTATGATGATGTAGATGACTTTGTTTTAAATTCTGTTACTATAACAGAATTGAATCTCGTGGCTGAAGAATAACAGCCGCACGGGTCTAACTTATAATTTCTTCATTCTTTTCAATATGTGTACATACAAAATTAAAAGTCTTAATATTTCTTACAAAACATTAAAAGAAATAAAAAAAATATAATATAATTACTAAATAGACCTTGTTGGAGAACAATGTGAAAATGTGCATGGCCTGTAAGAGACTTGTGCTCACAGGATCCTCTCGTAATCGTTCTGTAAACAAGTCGTTAGGGAGCCTATATATATATTAAGCGAGATCAATTGCTACAGCGTCTCATAAAAATTACTTTAATTATAAAATCTAAAACACTTGCCTCAAATAAACCATTTACAGGATTATTGATTTTCAACGTCTGTGATTAAAAAATGAAGCAAGTTAGGCCGCGCTACCGACAATACCACCATGTTCCAGCAAACCACACCCAGCGCCCCTACCTTCAGCGCGGCAGTTGCACCCTCCAAAGACTAGCTCCTATGGAAAAAAACGTGGAAGAAACTCCCTGGCACTCTTTAACCCTGGGCATGCCTGGTCTTCAACTGAAACCGTTATATTTCATTAAAATATGATGTTTCTGCGTTACCACTCTCAGTAGCTGAACATCATCAACCAACCGACGCCTAATGGCCACAATTTTAGTCCGGAGTCAGCTGAGATGGTGAAAAAACACAAAAAACCCGAGCGCCGGTGTCAAATTCAGAGGTTATACCTTACACCTCTGCCTACACCCGTTGATGGTAGTGACAAGAACTGATTATTATAGCATTATCTATGTATAGTCTTTGTCTTGTGCCTCCTATTTTCTAAAGTTTAGTTGAGATTTCTTTTCTTACACATAAGTGTAAAAAAGGCCTGTTTTTTGTTAAAAACATAACATTTATTATGTTTTTTTAATTTATTTTGTTGATACGGTGGATTTGTTTTCTTCATTTTTCCCTCTACTATATACCCCTAGTATATATGAAAGTATGTTTAGATACACTAGTTACCACAACTAGTACGAAAAATAGTCACTTTAAAGTCGGGTCTGACAGACCCACCAGGCATACCACGTAACATTTTGCCACCAGGCATACCGAAGGTTAATAAAGTTATGACCTAACGATTTAATAGACATATCCGTACGAAAACAAATAGAAAAATGACAATTCAAATAGTATCAGTAGACTGCACTGAAACTTCAATACACGTTGCTAAAGCAAATAACTTCGTCTCGTTCAAGCGCTCTGTAGTGTACTGTAGACTCGGTCAACCAGACATAATCCGAAATGAATCAAGTGTTCAACAGGGAGCTAGATAAAGCCATATCCTATGCCCTGTTTTGTTTATTAAAAAACGGGGTCCAGTTGTAAAGCTCCTGGCGGGGGCAGTTAAACATTCAAAGATATGGGCGTATCTAATCGGGCTTTAATAGAATGCTAAAAGATTCTTTGCTTTAAAATGAAGATATTATCTGCAGAAAAATAAAGGTATCCGTGATAACGGTTACCTTGGTCTTTTTTAAAATCAAGGTAACAAGTGTTATGTTTAATATACTATAAAATACTTATTTTGTAAATAGGTTAACCATAACACTTTTTCGCGTCAATGTTGTACGAGTCGGTAGTGATAAAGAAGCAGGGCATTATCATCGTCAACATATTAGCCGAAAGACGTCCTTTGCTGAACATGGCCTATTCTCAGCAATGGACGTCTATCGGCTTATATGAAGATGATGATGATGAGGGTCACAGCAGTTTATTACATTTACACGCTTGTAGCGTGTTTGTTATAGTAAAAATACCAAACATATATTATTAATCCTAAAAAGCACCTCTTACATTTTGGACCACCAATTGCATCAAACAAAAATGTCTGATGATTTTTACGCATGAATAGATTATCTACTATCCAGCTTATCCTCTATCACTACCCTGTATGAATAAAATTGGTTGCTTCGCCACGAGTCCGTTGCTATGTTACTTTCCCGACAAAATCAACAAGTCGTCCTGTTGTGCATTACGGTAGACGTAAAATATAACTAGAATTATCAGTTCAAAAGCTAGGGGTTACTTACTTCCTGGATCTGGGTGGGGAAATATCTCCACAAACGGTAGGAGCTACCGGGTGGTGGCTCCTATCGATCAGTTATATTTCTTGCAAAAAAAAACATAATGGTGAACACCAAATGGTGTTTCCTATATGTTTTGTTTGTTTTTTACTATTCATTGGCAAACGTTTGGTCGAAAATGGATGCCTAGATACTACCTATTCACTCTTATCTTAAAGACTCCCAGGTTGTAGCTATCAGGAAAAACAGACTCTGGCAGGGAATTCCACTTTTTTTTTTACTATAGATAGGCACGCGTTTGACCACTATCTCACCTGGTGGTAGTGATGATGTGGTCGAAAATGGAGCACGCTTGCCTAGAAATAACCTATTCACTCTTGACTTAAAGACTCCCAGGTTGTAGCTATCAGGAAACACAGACCCCGGCAGGGAATTCCACTCCTTAGCTGTACGCATTATGAATGTGTTCTTTTATCCATGAGCGATCAGTCTGAAGTGGACTGATCGCTCATGGTTACAAGAACAAAAGTAAGAAGCACTCTTCAAAAATATGTAAACAGGCTCCTTCGAGGTAAGGTCGTTTCACCGTAGACTCTGTCTCTGTGATCTCCGACCTAGACTAGAGTCAACAGCAAACCCATCGTACATAAAAAAGGTACGTACGTCACCGTTCTATTTAATAATCTGCGTGGTTAATTTTTGCTGATTGACGCTTAATTAACTAGCTGCCAGCTAAGCTGCTCGCAACTCATCCACACAAAGTTGTTTGGACAAATAAAACTATGCTACAGCGATTAATTTGTCCGGTACACGCTAACATGGTGGAAGCGGTCTGCGTTGAAAGCTTCCGTGCATTGTTAGTGCTTATGATAATTATTATAATTTTTAGTAAGCATAATTTGAGTGCTAAGCGGGTACATAATCAGCTTTATTGAAAAGGAAAAAACTTACTAGGCGATTATCCTAGCTAATTCTTATAAAGAAGCATTTTGACCGTCCCGTTTGCTTGGATTTCGTTTTATTTTCTAAGAGATTTTTTTTGGAAAAACTATTATACGTCTTTTTACTAAAACTATGTGAACTTTGATTCTGGGTTTTCAAAATTCAAAATGAACCCAAACGTTTGAACCGGGGCGTATTGACATCTTAGATTAGATCTGTATAGATGTATGAATATACTATGGCAGGCACCAATATAAGTGCAATAATGGTCATTAACATACATTTATTCTTCCGTTGTATTATGTTCGATATACTCCCCCACTTAAAAGCGAAAATTAAAAAACTTTTCCCCGACTGCGCGACGCAAAGGAGTGGTAATGTGTATATCAGCCTATTTATGTATTTATATTTGTATGTTCCTTTGAAGCACTATACAGATCAAATGCCTGGGCCGATTTTTATGATTCACACGTCAATCGATTCCTTTTAGTCCGGCGAGTGTCAGTGGAAATTCAATATGGCGACAACTGGACGCCATATTGTGAAAATGATTTTCTTTTTTCAAAACCTATCGAGTGTTTATCAAAAGAAAGAGCTCGAGGAGACGATTCTACAAGTCACTAAAATGTGGAAAATAAAGAAATTGGCTTAGTCAAAAAACCTGACCACTAAAACCGACTAAAAAGTACGAAACAAGTCTGATGCACTTCTGATGCACTTCTGATGCCACCAACTGCATCAGACTGCTTGAAAAGCGACTTGTTTCGAACTTTTCGTGTCTGTATAAAGTTTGCGCATTCGCATCGCATTTTCATCGCAGTTACAAGCTACAAAGTATAAAAATAACCTTAATTTCGGAAGTCGGTGTTAAAAAACAAAGAAACAAAACCGAGAACAGCTTCTATTCGTACCTTTATAAGTATTCACCTAACGATCCCATGTCTTGACAAACACGGGAGAACTGTCAGAGGACAAAACAATGGTCTTTTGTAACGCATTTAAATACATTTATATGCAACAGCCATTTATTTCCTTCCACTCACTCCATGTCATGAGTTTTCTCATAATGTTGTCAAACTAATCGTTTGAGTTTGAAGAGAGTTTCTAATCGTGCCTACTGTAAATTGATCATTATCATCATCATATCAGCCGAAAGACGTCCACTGCTGGCCATGCCCCTCCCCCAAGTATCGCCTCAGCAATCGGTCTTGTATGTCTTGCATCCATCGTCTACGTGCGACCCTCACCAAGTCATCGGTCCACCTTGTAGGCTGCCTCCCAACGCTGCGTCTTCTGGTTTCCGGTCGCCACTCCAAAACTTTTCAGCCCCATTGACCATCTGTTTAATGAATAATGTGCCCGACCAGAACCACTTCAGCTCAATCTTACTGAAAATTGCAAACAATTTAAGGTACTTGGCGGTACATATGCAGCGCATTTATACCGCCCATTTGGAAAGTTTTCGGCGGGATTTGAACCCATCGACAACAATCATCAGGTATCAACCTGCCAAACCGAATATGCGTCTAGTTGGAGCCTCTTTATTTAATGGAGACTTTACATCCTGTTTCGCATACCTCTATACCTACATATGACATCATGATATTGCTTCCCATTTTTGTTAGGATGGGAAATCATCATTATCAGCGGAACGGAAAGCAGTGTCAGATTCTTACTAATTAAAACCCATCCGCGTTCCTTCTAATGCCCTTTGCGTTCCAGGGCCGTGGTGACTCTTTCGAACAAATTTCGCAAGATATTGCTGCCCTTGTCCCACGTTTTTTTTTAGTCGGCGCATCACGTATGCTTCTTCAATTTTATCCTGCCAACTGCCACTGACTACTTTTCCTTACACAATAATCCCTCACACAATCCATTTATATTTTCATTGTCCTCTCGTTTCAATTCATATTTATTTCAGTAACATGTATTATCATTAACAAAATATAGCGTAACCCATGTCCTCATCATATACCGCGCATGGTGCACATGGTGCTGGAAAAGTTCAGCTTCATAGCCTTTTTTTTGCACATTATAAACCTCTCTATCTGTGTGTAGGTACCCCATTTCCTGCCATTATTCTTATAACCTCAGTGAAACAATATTTGTAATAAATCTCAATAATTATCAAACAAAGCAAAACACATGCATTATACATACAACTGCACATAGTTATAACTACGTTGCGTCAGCCAGGTTTGCCCGGGCATTCTAGGAACCGAGCTCAAATGATTGACGCCCACTGCACCGCCCGAGGCTGCACCACCCACCACCCACCACCCACCACCCACCACCTCTCCCAACCTCATCCCCTTGTAATCCCGGGAGTCAGTAGTGATCCCTTTTCACGGTATCTCACTCAAAGGGTTGGTAAATCATAACGCTTAGTGATTGATGTTTCAAATAAAAATTTAATATTTCATTCGATTTCCAGTAACATGTCTTTGAGAATTCTTCAAGGGTTGCAATTTGGTTTGTAATGTTGAAATTCAGCTCAACTTTATTGAATCTTTAGGTTTTGTCGAGATTGATACTGACTGACGACTTTATTTGAAAAGGTTCCCTTTCAGCCAGTAAATAAATACTATGATCCTTACTAACTTAATTTCCTTCATTTATCTTGCATTATATCTTGTTAAAGATACCTACTTGACATTTAGATTAACAAACGAATACCACCAACTGTCTTTCCACATGTTGACAAATATTATTTAAAATTTTATTTGTTCTTCATTGCTTCAGTCAGCTTTTGAAATTGCATTTCCGTAGTAAGGTTCCCTATTCCGAGGGTACCGGTCGTGTGATCCCCCGCGCTGTGTTGAAATCAGCATGGAGTTACGAAGAAAGTTTTAATGATAGATACGCGCTACTCATTTTAGTTTTAATTATAATCGACCTTGTCTCGGTGTTAGAGAACTCTATCCGATTGAGAGCAACTTACTTGTTACGCTGGAGTTAATTGCACGTTGAAAAGTTTGCAGACACCCTTATTAGACTGCTACACAAGAAAGGTATTTTTTTCCTATTTAATTCCCCTAGAATAAACTTTATAACTCATAAACTCAGAGTACACATTAATCAATCATCTATATTGACGCATCAGAATTAAAGGCGCAATTAAATGATGCATTACCGAATGTTAATCAAAATATCACCGCGCATACCTTTGTAACTAAATGGTACGGTTCAGAGAGTGGAAATACCTACTGAATTATGTTAATTAATTCATAAATTTGAATAACATGTCTAGTCTGCGTTTGAAATTCAGACATTCTATATGGATAATAATTGATATTAATACAATAGTGTAGTCAAACAACATGTGAATTGGGACAAGCGCCTGTGAAAATAATGAAGATAAACGCACCAGAGCGGAAACTTTCGTATTTTTAAGGAGCGGTTTGTCACTGAAATAATGTTAAACGTTGCAACTGGAACTTAAACGGTTTTTATTGCGATGATTCCAATGATTAAGCTCAAGGACTAACACTTCAGTAGACTTAAATCTCTTCCTATCAGAAGCAAACACAGCGTGCGTCGGAAAACGACTGATTTAATCCGGCCACCATAATGTGTGGCCTGCAAGTAAAAGGCTAGAGAAATCTGTTATAAATAAAAATACGAATCTTTTATTTGCTTTTATTATTACAGATAGAGATAAATTAGTCATAGTAGTTTTTTTTTTACTATACATAGGCACGCGTTTGACCACTATCTCACCTGATGTCGAAGATGGAGCACGCTTGCCTAGAAATAACCTATTCACTCTTGACTTAAAGACTCCCAGGTTGTAGCAATCAGGAAACACAGACTCCGGCAGGGAATTCCACTCCTTAGCTGTACGCTGCTGTAGCTTAGTTATTACTCGTCATTAGTAAAGATTCTTTAAAGCAGTCAAAGTAAGTTAAAATTAATTAAAATAAATTGTTATGAAATTAGAAATAAATTATTTTGCATAAATTGAAATTGGAACATAAAATTTTAAGTAGGTTATAATCCTCTACAGTTTCACAACTTATAATCTAAATTTTTTCTTACTTAGAGTATTTTATACTCGTCGTAACTTTTAAACGAAAGGTCACATTTGAATAATTTAATATGTAGTTTACATGTACATAACCAACCTTAATTATGAAACTATTTAAATGGATAAGGATTAATATCATGATACCAAAATCACCACTATTCCATTTCACCCGGGTTTTGATTGAATAATTTGAACAAGAAGCGGTCATTGTGATTTAACCAAGATAGTTAAATATATATACCCTTTGTAAGTATTAATTTCTACTATAAAACTGTAGTACATCACTTGGCTCCATTTTTTAATAATTTCCGCAGCGTACGCGATATAAGGATGTTTTTTTTTTATATTTTTGTCACACCTTGGGTTACATTATCGATGTTTTCATACGGATTCCTAACTTTTTGAAAATATTCTATAACCCATGTTGATCAGGGATAATGTAGGATTCTAAGGGTGAAAGAAGTTTTCAAATCCATCCAGCAGCTTCGGAGCCTATTCCATTCAAAAAAACAAACAAATCTTTCCTCTTTATAATATTATAATGTAGTTGAGTCTAACCAGCTGTCCCAAGGTGGAGGATACCCATGAGAATTTCCATCCTGTCTTAGACCAATAATTTGGTAAAGGAAGGAATAAACTTAAAGCAATCTCACGTTTTGTAGAAAGGTCACAACAACCCAAAGTAAAAAATGTGGAATAGTGTATCCTCTGTGTTTAAAAAGAGTAAGGCGGATAGGCCGTCGCTCCGTGTAAAATACGGGTATATATGCAGCCACATCTGGTTAGGTTAAAAGCCAACCACAGTGACGTTTTAAAAGGGTACGTAGATTGATTGATCGAAGAAAGCCTGTGTGGGTATGACACTATTTATAATGGAGATAGAAAGTAACCTACGCGTGAAGAGGACTTAAGGTGTAATGGAATGATGTCATTGAAATTTGATCATTATGATTCTACATAAAAGTGTTTTTGAAAATCTTTATTCGCACTAAAAATGGCCAATATATTATAATAAATACTACTCTACACTAATCATCACGAAAGGATTTTGTACTTTTCTTCCGTTTTTTATTTTCATTTTACAGAATGTTATAATGATCCTTCAAACATGAAAGCTTCATGTACATTAATGAGCTACGAATTTTAAAGTTGTATGAATGGTAGAATTTTGCATTATTATCTCCGGCTTAAGTTTAGTACTTTATTGATATACTCACGCCACCCTCCAGTTAAAAGGAATCATGAATTTAACGAGGAGTATTACAGACATTTTGGCTGATAATTGCCATCCACAAAATTCAAGAGTTACTGCGAAAATTGCGTACGTTTCAACTTGCACCGTAATTGCTTTAAGCTGTGTACTTACTCGCTGACTGCTTCCAAAAATATTGTTGAGTTTCGTACTTACCTATTCATAACAGAAAGCAAATTCGCGTAATCAAAAAGCGTTTAAATACAAAAACGTTTGTGGTTTTTGCAGTTTACGACTACGAGAATTGCCACTTTGTTATTTCGGTAGTGTATACGATAATCCCTTTTTAGAAATATTCTACTACAGTAAACTACCGATTTATGTTAAAGAGGCACCGCTGTCCACCTCGTACCTACTGCGGAATAAGGTCACGTTACGTTGTCTTACCCTTTGAGTTTACTTGTATGTCGAAAGTACCTAAAACATCAGGATTTTTCTGGAAACCTGTCGAAATAAAATTTTGCCATTATATTTCTCAGCAAACACTAAAACCAATAAACATCATAAGTATCTACAAAACGGGTTATAATTTAGAACTAAATTAATATACATGTCTACATGCCACGTACTACAACATGTTTTAATGAGTATTGTTGCTATGCGCTTTTCATTAGGCGCTCAACGGAAAATGAGTGAAACATAATAACTTACTGCAACATCCACATACATTTAGTAAGTTATTTATTTCAGGAAAGCACAAGAGTTGCTAGTGTTTACAGACAGTAATTACAATTGCAAATTGGATAACTTTTATACACATGGAACATTTATGTGAGTGACAGACAAGGTACTAACTATTGAAAATGACTTGCAAGAGAGAAGAGGTTCATAGAATCATAATGTTTATGTTTCATTCATGATTCGAAAATTGTGACACAGACGAAGTTGCGCAGGTCAAGCTCAACAGACAACCAATTTTATTAATGAGCTTTGACATCACGAGATCTTTAATAGAGCGATGAAGTCAAAATTGTTCTCTGTTCAAACCTGTGCTGTGTAAAAAATGATACACATAATTATCCCAACAACATAATTACTATTTGTGTCCCAGTGCAGTTTTAATGGTATTTCAATTGTGAGTTTCCAAAGTATTATTTCTATTTAGAAATATGACAATGAAATCATAATAGCGATGAACGAATGTGGTATTCAATAACTGGCACTACGAGCCCGGCTATTGGAAATACCACGATGGTTCCAACGTAAGATATTCCATTCTAAAATGAAGACTTATTTCTAAAGTTTCAGAGTATTAGTCGGCATTAGGATATGAAACTCGCACTGGGGAAAATATAAAAAAAAAAAACAAATTATTTCTATAAAAGCTTCTTTTAGTTGTGTCTCATTATTTTGTAGATTTTTTACAACAACTAGCTACTGTCCGCTCTTTTACGCATGCAGCTGAGTAACTGTATTTTGTTTGACCTCCAAAACCTAGTAATACGACCAGTGTCAGATTTTTAGATTACCAGCCGGTCTGTTCTGTCGACGTCTCATCGTGCACACTTTAACGAAGTGAACGACAAGAAAGCTGCCATTCCATCTTGTTTGTATGTTTTGACAGCTCACTTGTCGTTCACTTCGCCCAAGTTTTCACTTCGTGTGTTTACTGCCGGTCGACTCTATACGCATATCGAAGGGAAGGCTTGGGTGAAGTAAACGACAAGTCACGAAGTGAGCTGTCATTCCGTCTTAATTACTTAGTTTGACAGCTCACTTCGTGATCACTTCACCCAAGCCTTCGCTTCGACATGCTTACAGAATTGTACTGCAGGAACGACTGTCAATGATCTACAAATGACAGCCAGAACTAGCAGCTTAACGTGCTTTTCGAGGCAGGGAAGGGTTTCGGTTATGTAAGGTGGTCACCCAACCATGGACCAACCCCGGCAAGGGTTACTTAACCTTGTAGATTAACCCGTGCAGCTGTTACTAGCCAAAAGCTCCCTCGAAAAAATACAACAACAAAAATGTATCCTTTATTTTAAGATAGGATAGTTACAATCTAGAATACTCTTAGAATGTCGACGTATGTGTTGTCGTTATGATAATTACTTTTACGTAGAAATATTGATTGGAACTCTAATTTATTTGAGTTGAGTACAATGAGATATCGATGTGTATGGACGTGTCAAGTTTTCTCGGTAGTCGTTTTCTCAGTAGCTTTGTTAAAAATACACATCATATCAATTCTGTATTCTTCGAAATGCTGAATAACCCCATTTTCAAAGCATTGGGCTCTTTTTTTGGCTCGCTCTCCAAGTATGGGATGTTCTTGTGAATTTTTTTATGGAAAATTAAATACCAGTCGTGGAAATTGGTCAGCAGGCGAACAAAAATCGTATTAGCAAGCGCTGCGCCTGCTGTGATTTCGTTTGTGCACAATTAATTTTTCGTTCTTTTGTTTCCGTTCTTTATAATTATATGAAAATGTTTGAATTGTTTACTTTTAGAATTTCCGTTCTTTAACCTTTTATCTCTTTTATGCTAAGGCCACACTACCATAATTTGGCCATAATTGGTGTTGTATCAATAGGTGTCGTTTCAATTATGGCTATATTACGGTACTGTGGCCGTAGCATTAGAAGCAGACCGTTTCGGAGTAAAACATGCCGAAACATTACAAAGGGCTTTGGATTGGTATGCACCCATTTGTGTATCAAAGGAGAATGACCATATTATTGTTCTTTGATCCAGCGTAAATTTACAACGCTTCGAGTTTCCAGTGCTTTAAAGAAGTCAACGGGAGTGTCAGACTCTTAACCCTTAAATGCATCTGGTTGCCAAAAATCTACGTACCGATTTTTTCGCGATTATCTGTGGACTGATGAACAAGTATCGGATTTTTTTTTCTTTTTGGACGAAAAAATATATTGTCAATGTCTGGTAATGACAGTGACAGCGATTATTGCGCTTTTTTTTAAAAAAGTTTCCGTTTGAATGTTAGTAGGCGAACAACTTGGTGTTTTCGATTTTTGTGCAGTTTCTTTTTGTTGTTTTGGAGAAATAAGTCGTAATTTTTGGAAACAAAAATTGAATGTCGATAATTATAAAGGTAAGTTTTGAATATAATTTATAATTTTCAATCAATTTTGGTTATATTTTGATTTTTTACGGAAAAACTGTATGTTGCCGTTTGGCAACGGCATGCGTTTGAGTATTGTCCGGGAATGGTTATTAGCATGTTCGGTTATGGTGTTTTGTTTAATTTTTTCAGCATGAATCGAAGAAGATTGAGTGATAGATGTATAGAAGACTATCTGGCGGCCTTAGAAAATGGATATATATCGGAAGATGACGAAGATATAGGTGATGAAGACGATATTGCGTACTATCCTGATCTTGCTGATTTGTAGCGGGATTTGGAGGACGGGGAAGACGACGCAACTGCTGGAGTTGGCCCGTCTGAAGACGAGGTGAGTGCTGGAGCTGGCCCATCTGAGCTTGAGGATCCTCCGTTGATAGAAAATGAAGGTAATCTCAACAGCAACACCGTGTCACCTCATCGGAGCAGTGTTCCTATTGGGAGGGAAGTTTGGCGAAACCAAAGCAGAGACCTAATTTGGAAGAAGAAGAATTTAGACATAAATGAAGATCATGTCCGATTCTTAGGGAATGAAGAACTGAGTGCAGAGGTAGCCGAAAAAGAAAGCCAAAGATCAATTCATGGGTGCTCTATAAGAAGGCCAACAAGAACAGATCACACAAACTCATGTCTCTGGCAGATTTCAGGTCCGAGTTGGCAAATACCTTATGTCTCTACAAGAGTTCGGAGATCGTGAGAAGAGGCAGGCCTTCCACCCAGAGCATTGACAGAGAGATAGAGGCAAAAAAACGCAGGGGACCTATGAAGCCAGTCCCAAGTAAGGACGTAAGGACAGATGGTGTTGGCCATCATGAAAGGCGATGTGATAGGAAGAACCGCTGCAAACTTCCAGGATGCAAAGGGTTTACCAGAATAGAATGCACGAAGTGCAAAGTGGCTTTATGCCATACAAAAGACAGAAACTGTTTTGCAATGTTCCACTGCCTTCCCCAATAGTTACACGCATGATGTTGCCAATTGTCCACATACCTATTTTTATGTAATAAATTCATAACTATACACAAAGTTTTTTTTTAAATATTTTTTCCTGTATCATTACTATGTAAAAAGATGAAAAAAAATACAAAAGTTGAAATTTAAAAAATCATGCATTTAAGGGTTAATGTCTAAAGCGTTCCAGGACCGCAGTGCCTCTTTCGAATAATTCCGCGACGGAGACGTTTCACGGTAAGAAGTTGTCACCATCATCTGCGTGGCCTTTTTTCAAGTATATTGGGGCCTCCAGTCAAAACGGATTCAGCTGAGTACCAGTATTTGATGATGATTGCAGGCTGTTTTACTCCGCACAAAATGACGTCCGCTCATGGAGATTAGACATGCTTCTGAATGTTTCAGGAAGATGGCGCTGTATTTAGGAAGTAGGTCAGTAGTGAAACTCAACAAGTACAGCAACAGATTGCCATCCACTGCTTTCTGTTTTGAATGTCCCGTAGGCGTTTATTTTGCACCTCTACACGCGATCTTTTATAGTCTGCACTCCAAAAAGGAAAAGGGATTTTAGATAGATAAAACTTTTACAAAAAAGCCGGCCAAGTGCGTTTTTATTGTTTGTTGTCATATCGGCAATAGAACTACACTGTGAAAATTTCAACCGTCTACCTCTTACGGTTCTTGAGAAACAGCCCGCTGACAGACAGACGGACGGACGGACGGACAGCATTTTTTAGTGCTGTTTGAAGTCCGGATTACAAAAAGAAAAATTGCAAACATTATAGCATATACCAACTAGTTTCCATGAATTTGCAAAAGAGACGGTGATTGTCCAACCATTACATATGTCTACAATTTACACACACCCTTACCAGAGACAATATACCTCAATCAATACACAATTTCATACAAACCAATGCCTCATAGTCGCTAAACCTAAAATACATCTTTGCGAAATCAAATAATAACATGAGGTATGAAAAAACAGCATCTACCTACCCTTTTCACAACTATTTTGGGTTCGGCTTCCAGTGCACCGGATTCAGCTGAATACCAGTGTTTTACGTAGAGCGGCCCTTGAGACAATTTAGAAACTCTGCCACTAGGGTGTGTGGGGTCGTTAGACCTTACTGCCCACACAATAAGAAGAAAAAGAGGTGGAGGGGCTGTCTATCAGACCTCCACAATAGTCCACAACCCATTTACTCGGTAACACGGTACTTTTTGGCAAAACTGGAGTCAGATTAACTGTCTTTAGACGTTCCATAACGTTTGCCAAGGATCGACAAATGACAGCCAGACCAACGGCTTAACGTACTGTTCGGGATATGGAAGAAACTCGGTATGTTAATATGGTCACCCATTCACAGACCAACCTTGACGAGCGTTTCTTAAGCTTAAAGATAATGAAGGAAATAAATAAAAGTAAAACCACAATATTTTCTCTTTCATAACAGCCGAAAGACGTTCACTGCTGGACACAGGAATCCCCCAAAAGGGGGGTTTATCATAATCACCACCCTTGGCAAGCGGGTTGGCGATCGCTGTATGGTGTTGCGTTTCACAGAGAACGCTGCTGCCCATTCTCTGGTCCCTTAGTCGCTTCTTACGAAGCCCACGGGAAGTGCGGGATGGTATTATTCTTTTACAGCACCATACGGCACCGGCCGATACTGTATGGTAGATTTTCCCTTTACAATAAATAAAACAACACACTCTCTCAGACAGAAAATTGATCTCGTGAAAAGTTTATTCGAAAATTTATAATAAATCTTCAAATAACTTCTTCTAGCTAGTAATGACGTCTGAAAAATAACAAGAAAAGCTCATCATCGGTGAGACGTATTAAACTTTTCAGACGGAATCTATCTTCTTTTGTTTTGGATCACAATTAGAGGACTCAAGATGCCAATTATCGGAAAGTTATAACTAGAAATGGCAGCTCATTATTTGGTACAGTAAAGTTGAAAACAACGTCTGTGTACGTAGAAATAGAGTGGGAAATTCCTTACAGCGCAGTCATACCTTTTAAAGAAAATGATGTCTTTGTCATAGCGTATTTGATATTAAAATGACTCAACTATTTGTGTTTACTGTAGTTGTATTTAATCTATGTTCTATGAGTATGTCGGTGGCATTGCAGGCCCTTACAGAATTATAGCGTTGTATTTTATTTTTTTGGCCTCATACAGTATATTAATTTATGTTGTTATTTTTTATGTTCCCTAGGGATCACGCGGGCGAAGCCGTTGGCAGTAGCTGCCGTTGCCAGTAGTGGACGTCTTTCAGCGGAAGTGATGATGAAACATCGTTCATCGACAACAGAACTCATATGTATTTATGTAAGTAAGGTTTTGCGTACAATCGTGTTCGATTCCAACCCGGCTTAGTTACAAACGTTACAAATTGTAAATTATAATTGTATTTTAAAAGCTACAAGTTTCTGCTTAATAAAGAATACCACTTACAGGTTTTTTTTAAAGAATAACACTTACAAATTTACCATGGCGAAAAACTTACAAAATTTTGAAATTGTAGGTACAATTTTACATATTTCGGTTTAATAAACATTTTCTCCTTACAGGTGACAATTTACACATTTGCAAGAAAAACTGTTTTATTGAACGCATAATTGTAATTACAAGTTTACATAATATTTTGTAAATTGTAGAAAAATTCTCTCAATTTAAAATGTGAAAAAAAAAATAATTAAAAATGATTCTAACAACTAGTAGTGAAAGTATGTAGTGACAGTAGTGATGATAAATACTCGTAGTAGAGGCAGAATTGTGATTTTGATATAGTGCTCCATGACATTCGTGATGTATAAAAGAACCGACCAAGTGCGAGTCGGACACTCACACGAAGGTCCGTACTATAAACAAGTTTCTTGTATGAGAGCTCCCTTTAATTTTTAATTTAACTTTGATTTATTATTTGTTGCTATAGCGGCACTATACTCTCCGTGAAAAATTCAACTGTCTACCTGTAACGGTTCTTGAGATACAGCCCGCTGACAGACAAACGGGTGGACAGCGGAGGCTCAATAATAGGGTTCTGTTGTTTACCCCTTGGGTAAGGAACCCTAAAAATAGAAAAGTATGTTGTAAATCAAATGCTAAAACCAATTTCTAAATATTTACAATTCTTGGAATCTTCGCAAGATTTTAGAATCTTCAAAAAAAACTTACATTTTACGTAATTTGTAACTTAAAATTACAAATTTGTAGGTACAATACTAGCATCCAAATCTACAGGCGTTTTCTGCATATGTAAACGTTTGTTAAACAGCCCTTGTAATGGTAATACGTGTAAGGTTTTTACTTGTAATATTCTTACATAATTGTAATTATTAAACAGCATTTGTCCATACAATTTAACAAATATGTCAATTATTTACAAAATTGTTGGATTGTAAAGTTTATTAAAGAGGGCACTGCTGTCTGTCTACCCCTTCATTATTTAATGTTATTTCAACAGCCGGCGTAAAAAGCGGAAGTGAATACAATAAGTTCATCGTGACTAATTTTCGTGTTGTTGCATGCTTCCTTCGCAATTATTTGTTAAAAAGGGAGGAATTTGACAGGTTATTTAGGGATCCAACCGCAAACTGTGCAGTACTTTCCTATACATAGTTGCACGTAATTAAGTATTTCGTAGCTCATTGACAAAAACCTTTCATTCCCCTCCTGAACACGCGTATTTCGCCATCCAAATATAAACACGGATATCAAATATTTATCCGTTAACAAATTCGATATCTCTCCTCTCATCAATTTCACACAATAAAATTCAAACTTAAAACAGGAGAAATTTTTGAATGAAATCTGCATTCATGGGAGTGGAAAATTGAACGAAGTATGTAATAACAAGGTTGGATCGATAGTGAAACATTCGAACCCTCAACGGGGAGCCTCCCTCGTCAGACATGTAGGGAGCCGAGGTTAAAAATAATAGTGAAGTCAGGTATTCAATAGTGAATCGCAGAGTCTGTAATCAGTTGAAATGTAGACCAATGTATTGTTTAGAACTGGTTCTTTCTGCGCAGTAACTTCTCGTTTGACCACACAGCTGTGGCGTGCTGAATGATCCTGACTCTAAGTGAGGCGTTTAGGGTCGCGCACAATACAATGTCTCTTTATGTCCAGTGTTATTGAAATTCGCATCCATTCGTGTTTTCCGTGAGATAATAAAACGAAGAGGGTGAAATATCTTAACTTTATTAAAAGCAACAGCATGTCTTTTTAACTTATTTGTTCAAGTAATCTCAATTAAGAAAAGCCAGTTCGCAAATTATTTCAAAGGGCAAATAGCCATTGCCGATGTGTTTTTGTCCCATTTTTTGTGGTTTCGTCAGAATGGGATAAAAAATGGTGGTAAATAAAATCAAGGACAGTCGTCGGCTGAAAAAATCTCATCTTTCTTTTATACTCATCATCAGCCTAGCCTTTTCCCAACTATATTGGGGTCGGCTTCCAGTCAAACCGGATTTAGCTGAATCCCAGTATTTTACGCGGAGCGGCTGCCTACCAGACCTCCACAACCCAGTAACTGGGTAACACGGTACTTCATGGCAAGACTGGAGTCAGATTTACTGGCTTCTGACTATCCGTAACGACTGCCAAAGATCTACAAATGACAGCCGGGACCAATGGCTTAACGTGCTTTCCGAGGAACGGAAGACACTCGCTATATTAAGATGGTCACCCATCCTCAGACCAACCTTGACAAGCGTTGCTTAACCTTGAAGATCGACCCGTGCGGCATTTATTATCTAGCCACGAGCTCCTCATCTTACCTTATACTATTAACTCAAAAAGTAAATAAAAAACCTGACAGTTATTCAAAATTAGAACTTTTATTTTGCAAAGAGCCTTTTCTAGTCATTTGTACGAGTAGCATACGTTCCGAATTCGACAAAAACAACCACCTCCCCATACTCGCGACGGCTAATTTGAGCAGCCTTACCCCCTCGCTGCCATGTTTTTAATCCGATGCGCCCATTAGCTTATCCGAACAATATGAAATTTATTGCAAAATTCGCCTCTATAGCGTCGAAGCCAATAAGAGTGAAAATGCTTGATAATCATTGAATGCACAACAGTAGAGCCAACTGGCGGTTATCTAACTAATTTAAACCTACAGCCTGGTATGCTTAATCCATACGTCCATTACACGTGTCCGTGTGAGTTCGTAAGAGCTGTCAGGTTCAATATTGGGATTAAAACAGGGTTACTTTGCCTGGTGTGCAACGGACGGAAATGCATTTGTGAGAGCGAAATGCGTCGATAGACGAAATATTTAATTGGTCAAACATCGAGTAGCCGTCACTACGGATACTCGATGTGAAAATTAATGGTGAGTGAATGGTGTGAAAGTCTCTGTGACACTGGGTGGAAGGGACTGACATTTCATTTAAAGCTAGGTACCTGATATTTCCGTTGTTTGAATAATTCGATTTTTCAACTGACCTGGGATTCCAGTAATATTTAAACGCAATTTTGTAGTCTAGTTTGAGTGTGTGTTCTACATTCAAAGATTTTTGGAGGCATTCTGTTATATTTGTCTTAAATTCTTTTCAGTACAGCTTTGTTTAGTATGCATATGCACTGAATGTTATGTTACTGGTTGTAAATCATATATCAGTAAATATATAAAAAGATTTTTTATAGCACTACTACTATGATGAAAGATTCACACTAGAAATCGATTTTTATTACAAATATACCGCATTTATCGGGATAAAGTTGATCGGGGTGTAGTTGAAGTGCATTCAAGGTTGTTGGTTGAATCAGCAAAGGATTGCGTTCCCCCGAAACAATTTTTTGTCAACGATCCATTTTGGTCCACAAAAACGAAAGCAAACAAAAAAAAATTGAAAACTATTTGCTTAGCAACTTTAGTTGCAAAATTCAATTACTGAACGAATAATAATAATAATAACATTTATTACAAGTACCAAGACTCAAAAGTGTTAGTAACAAAAAATAACTTACAAACTATGTTAGTAATACATTAACAACACAAAATTGCGACATCACTGCTGCAAGGCGACAGGCCCAGCTGATACCCAGCAGCAGTGGTTCACACACGCACAATCTAGCCTACTTGCTATCATGGACAGGATGCTGTTGGCGCTGCCCCGCACCCTTCTGACCAGGGATGCGCACCGCTTCCGCATCACAGTATAAAAACAGTCAACGTGCGCTTCAGCAAACATCCAACAATGGTCATAGTCTTAAAAGTTTCTAAATTATAATCTTTTTTTCAGAAAAGTAGTACAAAACATTCAAAATGGCGGAAGCAAAAAGATAGATATGTCTGATTCGGCTACCCTGTATTACTTTAGGTGAAAACGTTATAACATTCAAAGACCTCGTTGTGCAAAACTTTTAAAATACACATTCAAGAAAAGTTACACTTTTTCTTCCTTTTCCATCTTGTACTCATTGTCAGTAATTTCACCTGTCAGAATGGAAAAAAACGTTTTTCAATAGCTTCTTTGAAATGGCACTAACAATAATAATGACTAAAATTAACAAATACACTAAACTAACAACAAACTACAATATAGCTTCAAAAAGTTCGTCTTCAACACTGTCAGCTGGTAATGTGCCCAAGAGACTGGCGGCATTGCCACGTTGAATGGCAATATTTAATCTCTGCCCAAAGTTAAAGCCAACTCTTGGGTCACGGGAAGTGTCAGCCAGCCGTTTCGAACTGTTAAAATTTGTTCTACTGAGTGTCTGCGACTAAAGTCATTCGCAATATTTTAGATTGCAATATTTGACTTTGAAATACCTTGACTATTAGACTCTGAAGTCCGAGAAACATTAACTGATGTCATTTAAATATCGTGTTGTATAAACATAATGACATGGGAAACTATCTAGACTAAGGGTTATCCTAACAGCGAATGCGAATATCAAAATGTCAAGATTATGAGAGATGGATCACGTGACATTTCAACAGCGGTTTTCAATACTGGCCTAACCTCTTTGATCAACAGATTCATTTTCGTATTTAGTAATAGTAGTTATGTGACTATTCACCCCTGAATGACTTCCATGGTTCTATGCTATCTAACTATCATTATAATCGTCAAAATGACTATCTTCGAGGCTCTTAACAACTATCTAAAACGTACCTCCCGAAGGTATCAATGATTAAAATTCTTGACCGCAACGATTGCAAGCCACGCTCCAGAAAAATTTCACCGCAGCGACATCTGCCAAAAAAGTGCGTAAGTAATAATAATATATCCAACGCACTTGGTATCCATAGCAACTACAAATCTAACACTTACTTGGCAACCGACAGAGGTCACTGTTGTCTTGGCATATTCGTTCCGGCAGTATCGCAACTTCATTGTGCGTACAAAAAGTGGAATTTCCTGCTTAAGTTCCTTCAAAACAACAACGTTATTGCGTTTTAAATTCATGAATTACTTGTAGGCAAAAGTAACTTTACCATCATTCACCACATCTACACTTAACATCGTGATCGCCATCGGTTGTTGCCAAGCCTTTTCTCAAATCTATATTGGGGTCGACTTCCAGCCTTGGTGGATACAGTTGAACTCCAGTAATATGGTTTTTTATATGGAGCAAATCCATATCCGACTTTAAATAGCCAGTTACTGAGTAACACGTTACCTCTTTGTAAGACTTTCAGGCCTCTCATCATCTGCCTAGCCTTTTCCCAACTATATTGAGGTCGGCTTTCAGTCAAACCGGATTCAGCTGAATACAAGTGTTTTACATGTAGCGGCTGCCTACCAGACCTCCACAACCCATTTACTGGGTAACACGGTATTTCTTTGCAAGACCGGAGTCAGATTTACTGGCTTCTGAAAATCCGTAACGACTGCCAAAGATCTACAAATGACAGCCGGGTGACCAACGGCTTAACGTGCTATCCGAGGCACGGAGGAAACTCGGTATGTTAAGATGGTCACCCATCCACAGACCAACCTTGGCAAGCGTCACTTAACTTTGAAGATCGACCCGTGCGGCTTTTATTATCTAACCACGAGCTCCTCAAGTAAGACTTTCAGGCTTCTGATTTACTGTTAAGACTGCCAAAAGTTTTCAAATTACTACCGGATCCAGCGGCTTAATGTGCTTTCCGATGCACGGAGTCTCAGTTTCTGATGGCCAAACGTGAGCCTCATTATAAGCCTAGCCTTTTCTCAACTATATTGGGGTCGACTTCCAGTCAAACCGGATTCACACCTCCACAACTTATTAACTGGGGAACACGGTACTCCGTGGCAAGACTGGTGTAAGACTTTCTGGCTTTTGACTACAAATTCCGTTATTTCAAATAAACCAGTTACAGGCACTTTTCAATAGTCAAGATCGGTCAGACAAATAGATGAAGCTAGTTCTGCCGCGCTAGCGACAAGAGCAGCAAGTTGCTCTGCAACAAAACGCACTCACAGACCATAGGGTCTGTGAGTGCGTACTCTTTGTGTAGTGTGTACTCTTTGGAACGTGCAACTCCCTCGCTGAAGATAGCTCCAGCGCACCAGTAGCACGTTCCAAAGAGTAGATCCTATGGACAAGAACGTGCATAAAACTCCATGGACACTTGTAAATCAGTGTTTACAATAGTTATGAAATAATTAATGACTGAAACTATACAAAAGAAATTGAGTATATACAATGCAAAGATAATCTTACAATCTTCAGCAGGTCCAATAATGTTTTCACATCTTAATCAAAGTTTGGGCGCTTTAGTCGTTGTGGCACTACTATTCGCAGCCAGTGTCAAAGATATACAAATTACCACCGGTACGAACGGCTTATCGTACTTTCCGATGCACGGAGGGGTCCCAGTATGGATGGTTAATCGTGAGCCTATCACATATTAAAAAGAATCGCACAAATTCAGATGCAAATACTTTCATAACCTTGATTTGGTCCCTGTTAAACAAAATCAGCTTGGTTGTTTTGTTTTGAGCTGAGAAAACAGTAACCCTTTTCTTTCCATGGGATTTGTGTGTGTTCAGTTATAAAAGATGCCCTTTCAATGCAAGGTGTGCTATTCCTTGGACATATGTAACGCAGCTTAAGTGATGAAAACGAATCTTGTATCGCATTGCAACTAAAATTTGCCACAGCTGGGCATAGGCCTCCCCAAAGGGGGTTTGCCATAATCACCACGCTTGGCAGGTGGGTTAGCGATCGCAGTATTAGGATTTGCGACTTTGAAGATCTTTCACGTTTGTGTACTTAGTCACTTACAGCATCCCGCCCGCCTACCAAGCGTTACTGTTCGCACCATTCTCTTTGCAACTCGATTCACATAATTCCCATGTCATTAAACGTTACAAAAAATACACTCGAACGAAGTTAGATAACTATTCTATGAACGTATGAAGAAACTACGTAAAAATAATTAGTGGTTTCCGAATTATTAACGTTACAATGGAGAGCCTACAATGGCGAGAAATTATTTTCAAATTTTAATGCAAGGACCTTCTTCCCAAATATTTTTCCCCATTGAACTAAACATATTCTGGAATATAAAGTAGATTATAAAGTATCGTAGCGATAGTTTTGGGTTTCTATATAGTATATCTATACTACCCAACTAGCACCAAAGCGTTAAAAAAGCCTATATTAGACTCGTATATTAGTTCTATTTGAGTATAAAAGTGTTAACGCATACCTGTGCAACTGAGTTAGAGCATGCTCTAACTCACTTATAACCACGAAAGAGGCCCACAGTTTTACAGGTAAAAGTTATAGAAAGCCTATAGTACGGTGTCACAAAGATATTAAAGCTGCACAAGAGCGCTTATTCATCGTCAGCTACTACTTTAATCTGTATTACCGTTGTAAAATAGAGTTGGTAAACGCTACAGGTGCTATAAATCCTATAGTAAGGTGTCAAAAAGATCTTAAAGCTCCACAAGAGCGCTTCTTCATCGTCAGCTACTACTTTCACCGGTATTACTGCGATAGTGAGCACTACAGGTGGTAAAAAGCGCACGTCAAGATAAAAAAGCCTGTAACCTTACTAAAATTAAATCTGTTCGTAATGGAAGTGTCATGTCATCCATTATTCAACACAGCAGAATAATATTATGGAATATTATGTTATTTAAGTATGTGAAGTGAAAAATGACTGCCCTTATGATTTCACAGTAAATGTATACCATGTTTCTCATCTCAATTTTAACGCGCCTAGGATTTATTAAAGATTTAAAAGAAAAATTATGGTAACAAAATAGGTACCTCAAGCTAAACATTACTATTCATTCCTGCTTCTTGAGCAGTGGTATGTAAAATTAAGTGGCATTCATGGAATGCTTCAAATAATGTAAGAAATTTTGTTTATTGTAGTCAAATGTTGAATAACTCGAAATAATATTAATTGTTAGGTTACCAAAACAATGGCGAACTTTACAAAAGTGAGGTTAGTGTTAATAACGACCCATACTTGCGTTGTTTGACACCAATACCTTTAGAACGTCTGTAAAAGAGGACTGCCTAACACAATAAGCTTTAGTTAAACCCTTTATTACAGCTTAAACCTAGATAGAGGAGTTGTTTGACACCTTTAGTTTCTCGTGTTACTAAACTCTCGATAAACTCTATTTTATAGCTTATGACTGCAATAATAGTCAATATAGCACCTTAAGTGGTATAAAAGAGTTCATTGCAATAACTATACAACAATAAGTGTTAAGAGGTGTCGGCGAACACTTTTATAAAGACTTGGGTGTCACAAAAAGGTTAAAGCTATAACGTATTAAGTATACTTGCTGCTACTAGCGCCATTATAACTCTCAAAGCTGTATTACATCATCCATTAACGCTATAGTGCTGCGATTGGGGCTAAAACTTGTTTGTTAACTCCTCTATATCGTCTTTAGTAATAACTGAGATAATTATAACCCTGTTATATTACCTAAAGTCATAAAAAAGCCTGTAACTGACACCAAAATGTTAGTTGGGTAATATATGAAGCCGAAGAGTTTGTTTGTTTGTTTACTTGAACGCGCTAATCTCAGGAACTCCTGGTCCGATTTGAAAAATTCTTTCAGTTTTAGATAGCCCATTTATCGAGGAAGGCTATAGGCTATATATATCATCACGCTAAGACTAATAGGAGCGGAGCAGTAATGAAAATTGTGACGCAAACGGAGTTGTGCGGATCAACTAGTTATAAATAAAATAATAATTGTAAACGGATCATCAGCAGCCGTTTTAATAGAATACCTTTTCCAAACAAGTTATATCCAATTCAGAAATCGGCAGGAAATTTGGACTCCTTAACAGTAAGCATAATGAAAGTATATCTCCTACAATCGAAAATTTCAACAATTGTAACTCTTTATAATGTTATCTATTATAATAGACTAGCGTTTGCTCGCGACTTTCGGAAATCCTCTCATAGCGGTCTCCTACGGAGTGTAGGGAGGCAACATACCAAATTGCAGCTTTCTACGACCAGTAGTTTCGGCTGAACGTTGTCAGTCAGTCAAACAGTAACGGAAGAATTTTAAATATTAGGATTTGCGACTTTGAAAATCTTTCAGTGTACTTGTTCACTTACAGCGTCCCGCGCGCCTACCAAGCATCAATGCTCGCGCCATTCTAGTTTGCAACTTGATTCACATTATTCCCGTGTCATTAAATGTTACAAATTATACCCTCGGGCAAAGTCAGATTACTAATCTATGAATGTAATAAGAAACTAAGTAAAAATAATTAGTGGTTTCCGAGTTATCGACGTTACAATGGAGAGCCTAAGAGAGAGGGATTTTCAAATTTTAATGTAAGAAGCTTCTTCCTAATGGTCTATCCCTATACTCTGGAATATAAAGTAGAGTATAAAGTATACTTTATAATAGTTCATCATCATCATCATCATATCAGCCGAAAGACGTCCACTGCTGGACATAGGCCTCCTCCAAGCGTCGCCACAACGACCGCTCCTGCGCGTCTCGCATCCATCGGCTACCCGCGACCTTCACTAGGTCATCTGTACACCTTGTGGGAGGCCTTCCAAGGTTGCATCTTCCGGTACTTGGTCGCCACTCCAGAACTTTTTGGCCCCAGCGATAGTTGAGGTTCCATAAATAAAATACTATTTGTAATCGGATCACCAGCAGCCGTTTTCAGAGAATACTTTTTTCAAACAAAATTATATTTCTTAATTTTTTTTTACCAACGTATACTCGTAGTACAGAGATATTATGTAGAAAGTGGTGTTGTGATCCTCCTCATCATAATATATAAAGTTCTTCCGTTACTTGAGACTGGCATGTAGATTCCTTGGGGAGTGGCGAGGAGCACTAAGAAAGGATTTCTCGAAATTCCTACGGGAACGCGTAGAAACGGGATATGCTCGTACGAAGTCAAAGGCAAAAGCTCAGATAAAAAATACTTACGAAAGTATATTTTGTGACTTTTTTAAGGGACGCCTCGATTATGTGTTACAGACCAAAGTACTCGTACATTTATCCCCGTATTTAAATCACAATACATCAACAGGCTTTGTTCACCATTGATCATGCATGGTAGATGAGCTACCCTTGACATAAATTGCTGAATTAATCTCTTATTTCTATACTAGTGGCGATTTGATGAACTGTTTTCAACGAGTAGCCCTAATTTAATTTTATTGTACGAGCCCCTTTTGTGAAACATGTGTCGTTAAGGTATACAGGGTTTTGTATATAGAAACATGGCAATTGGTGATACACATAGGAAGTGAAGCTACTCAATGTTAACAAGTTTTTTTAGTGGTGTTTTATTTATTTCAGTACAAACTTTGCCCGCAACTTCTTAGGCACATAATTGTTCAATTTTTCTCGTTTCCTTTTTTATTTGTTAGCCTACCCTTGAGTCCCACTGCTGGGCAAAGGCTTGCCCTTACTCCTTTCAAATCTATCTGTCTTGGGCGATCTCTGGCCAAGTTTGTCCTGCAAACATGATGAGATCGTCACACCACCTTGAAGGCTTGGCGAAGGTGTTTTTTTTTAAACTCACGTGTGCCTCTCATTCACGAATTCACGAATATATTTCATTTAAAATTATCCATTAAATTATATTGCTGGCCAACCTTTTGACCAGTACCTACGCAGCGCCTGGCATCCCTTGTATAATTATTTAGTGTATTCGAGGTCTAAATACATAGTTCTCTGATATATAGGGATCTGATTGCAAGAGTATCGGTATCACAAAGGCCTGGCAATGTTATCGTAAAGGTTTTGACGTGTAGTATCTGTCTCTGTGGATAGTAGTAGATATTTACCTCTACCTCTGCATAATCTAGGATCATGGTCCTCACATATATTAACCGAAGTTTTGTATACCACAGCACATGTAAAACATTGATTTGAAAAGAGTAACTATGGAGTTTCTTGTCCGTTCTTCTCCATAAGAATCTACCCTTCTGAATGGACAGTAGAGTCACTATGTTATTTTAAATGTAATGATGACGTTCAAAAGTGACGTTTAATGGCCTAATTGAAATAAACGTTTTTGACTTTTTTTTTGACGTTTTTTGTTTGTTGTGTGGTACAAGTACCTGTAAATTATCTAGAGCCGAGAGCAGTATAGGGGTTGGCTTTCGGTCAACCTCAGCTGAATACCAGTATTTAACGTGTAGTAACTGCCTATCAATGGAGCAATGGAGAGGGCAAGCCTTGAGTTTGTTTGCAAGTGTATGTGTGATGATTGAGTGATGACCTTGTCATCATCATCTGCCTAGCTTTTTCGCAACTATATTGGCAAACTGCTCCCAGACAAACCCCCAAACCGGATTCAGCTGAATACCAGTATTTTACGTGGAGCAGCTGGCTACTAGACCTCCACAACTTGCACTTGCACGTTCTTCTCCATAGAGATCTACGCTTTGGAACGTGCAAATAGCTTCCATGTTTTTGACTGACCGACCTTGACGTTTCAAAAGTGCCTGTGAATGGTTTATTTGAAATAAAATGCTTTGAATTTGAATTTTGAATTTGAATTTGACAACCCATTAACTGGATAACACGGTACTTTTTGTTAAGACTGGAGTCAGATTTACTGGCTTCTGCCTATCCGTAACGACTGCCAAAGATCTACAAATGAACCCATCCACAGACCAATCTTGGAAAGCGTTTCTCTTCTGATAGCAAATCAAGGGTCGGCGCGCTGCGATCCCAGCGCGCCTCAAAGAGATGTCAGCGTAGAAGATGGGGTCCGCTAGGGCAGATGCCTGCTGGGGCTGTGGAATCTGTTCGAAAGAGGTACCGTAGCCTTGGAACGCAAAGGGCACCAGGAGGAACACGGATGGGTTTTAGCTAGTAAGAGTATGACACTCCCACTTGCTTCATCCAGAGGTCATTTGATGATAACCCTTCCTACTATCTTTAAAAAAAAGGGTACACAATAAAAAAAAACTATGTAAATGAAATAACAGTTGAATATGTGAAATTCACGTTTGGAAAAAAATTACCGATGAATCAATTTCCTCTGATAAAATCACTTGCTCGTAAGAACAATCAGTTTTGCCTCAAATATCCGTTCCGCGGTGGGTGTATAAGCACCGGTAATCGTTCCCACCATGTGGACGATTTTGATTTTGCTACCAGAAAAAACAAATTTGTTGCACTGCGAGTGTACCTGCTGGATTCCACAATATGAACTTAAATTGGTGGCTTACAGATCTGATCAGAAGTTCTTCTAATAAATACTTTGCTGTTAAAAGGTACCGCTTTTTGCACCTCAAATAGGATAAATTTTCTTTATTAAAAACTACTAAACCTAACTACTTATATGCATATGATGGATATACAAAAAAACAAATACACTTATGCGTCGAAGAATTCCTCCGCATCGCTGTCATCCAAAAACGTGCCCAGAAGACTGGCAGCATTGCCACGTTGAATGACAATGCTAATTATTTGAGCAAAGAACGAGTCAGCCCTCTGTTCACCTCAAAATTACATCAGAACAGTTCTCTAATATGACCGTCACTATTTGCAAGTGCTGCTAAAAAGAAATAAAAGCTGCAAATAATAAATAGCCCAAAATAATACCAAGCAACATGTCTGCCCCTTTTGTATTCTATTTAGAAGCAGTTGATATAAACATCCCAGAAGAAGAAACCCCAGTTTTGGTTTAAGACGTACAACATCATTTTTAACAATAATAACCTCTTTTTTAGGCCAATAGCAATTTAGGCCATAGATTACAGACCTTCAGATATGATTTGAATTTTGAATTCCCACCTGAAGGGAAATTATTCTTAACACTGTCATCATCTCGAAAGACGTCCACTGTTGGACATAGGCCTCCCCCAAACGTCGCCACAACGACCGGTCTTGCTCGTCTCGCATCCATCATCGGTCTAACTTTCGAGAGGCCTTACTCGTAATACTGTAGATAGAAAATTTTACTCTAGAAAAACATTCCTTTATTTTTTTAAAGAAAGAAAACTGCATTCAAAGGTTTTCGGAAATTCACATGCCATGCCTGGGAAACGAACCCACTAAAATTTTTAAAATTAAACTCCCTCATGCACGCAGTTATGTCGCATCTAAGAGTGGTGTCTGCCTTACAAACATGTGCAAATTGCAATCGTCTTATCTTGCAATATGCACATGTTTGTAATGTCACTTGTCCGCGGAAGCGACGAAGCACCGTGTCCTGCGACCAAAAGTCCTCCATAAGGTGACGTTGCCACTTTTTCATTATAAAGAGTTTTGTTCAAACATGATCTAACATTTCCCTCTTGGCTGTACCTTTCCCATAACTTCTAATTCTCTTCGCTATATCTGACCAATAATAACCTTTTATCAAGGATTTATACAACGAAGCAGTAAGAGGACCCACGTCGCATTAAATTTTCATTGTTAGAAAGTAGTGCTCTTAAAGAAAATTGACAAGCAATTAAGTTAGGTACTGCTACCAAGAAAGTATACCTTAGCGAGTGAAGAGGGCTTGAAGCGAGCTCACTTTGAGCATTAACTTAGAATCTGTTTAAAACACAATAGGTTAAAAGCTTTTAATTTTCATGTTGTAAAACAGGTTCATTCAGAATCATAAATTTGTTATTTCGAAATTGTAGTCTAAAAGACAGTCTCTGCTATATCATCAGACTGGTTCGCAGTTGCGACCGGGTAAGGAAAATATTGTCAGATATTTATTTATCAAGTACCAGACCTTTTCCCATTGCTCAACCTATGAATCACTATAAATGCGTTTTACTGAAAAGAAACAAGAATTTCGCAACTCAGAAGGGTGATGTCGAATATAAAACAGCAATCAGATTCCGTTTGCTTTTAATTTCACAATAACTGTGGACTTATGAAACCTTCAAATAAACAAAGAAACATTTCAAAACTCCTAACGTAAGCAAGGAAGGGTTGACTTTCCCTTTCTTTTGTTTTCGTCTATTTCGAAATCAACTTGGTTACAAATGCCGCTGAAATTGTGAAGAAATTTGCTAAGGCTTCTGTTTCTATAGAAACTGGCAGCAACAGGTAGTATACCTCTTAGAAAAGGTTCAGAAATTGATTACAAAACTTTCTTTGTAAGAGTTTTTTAGTAAAACGTGACCCTATTCCGCCATCTTCGCTGTTGTTAGATCCCTGGTTACAGTGGAGCTTTTTTATTGGTGTTTTACGTAATAGTTCGGTAGTCACGTGGAAATTTGACGTAGGTCCTTCCTCTTTCAGCTCAAGAGCGTTACTGACGTTCCTCGCTCATTTCAGCCGTTTCGCCCCACTCCCGTCGCTCGGTACAGTCACTGGAAGCAGCGTGTCTGCACACAAACATGCTGTTAGTTTTCCCGGCCTGTTGATTTCAGTTCATCGTATCATTCCCTTTCAGATGGTGCTGCGAGGCCAGCGTTTTTGAGTTTAACGTTCAATTATCCAAGATTATCTCCATCAGAGCTAATTTTATCTAGATTTGGTTGGCTTTGCGTTGCTGTTCTACATTATTCTCCTTGCTACGATTGCATTTGATTTTGTCTTACTATATCAACATTTGTTTGTCTGATTTGTTGAGTTTTATTCGTTTGAAGAAGCAGCAAGGGGTCAATACAAGGTTTCTTTCTTAGATAAAACTGATAAAAGGATTACCGTCTTATAGCAACATATAAAATATAGAATTTAAAGGAAAACCTATACATTATAGACACATCAATGATCGTTAAACTTCTCTTATCGCTCGTGGCATCTATTAGAGCTTCTGCAAACTTTTGAGACGGTTTCCTAGTAACCAAAATTAGTTGCTAAGGTGTGATAGATGTTACAGAAGATCTCAAAAAGTTTCCTTGAGGGTTCGTTTATCCATTAATGTTGTTTGGGGTGTCGGTATGTTTTGTAACGTTAATTCAAAGCCTCGTCGCCCGAATTTAGGTGGTTTCCTTACACTACTGAGCTCCTAATGCGTGTCCGCCCAGAAAAAGAATGCCTCGAGGGTCTCCTATGCAAAATCATTCTTGTTTATTGTGAGGCCTTTATTATGAGGAAAGACGATCTTCGTGTGGGTGTTCCTTATAAGCGCCACAATTTACAATAAACAATACTATTATAGATGATAGATATAATGGATAACAGCCGCACGGGTCAATCTTCAAGGTTAAGCAACGCTTGCCAAGGTTGGTCTGTGTGTGTCTTAAGATACCGAGTTTCGTCTATGCCTCGGAAAGCACGTTAAGCCGTTGGTTCCGGCTGTCATTTGTATATCTTTGGCAGTCGTTACGGATAGTCAGAAAGAAGCTAGTAAATCTGACTCCAGTCTTGTCATGAAGTACCGTGTTACCAAGTTAATGGGTTGTGGAGGTCTGGCAGGGAGCCGCTCCTCGTAGAATACTGGTATTGAGCTAAATCCGGCTTGACTGGAAGCCGACCTCAATATAGTTGGGATAAGGCTAGGCAGATGCATATTATAATGGATGAGATAGATATACTGCAACGTGAAACAGCTTGCCCTACAAGATAATTGTAAATGTTGCCTATTTTACACTGTTATATCAAGCAAAGCGCCCGTGTTGCTCTCTGAATACTTTCTAACCGTAGCTAATGTGATCTTTAGAGCCTAGAAATAGTGGAATTTTATCAGAAATAACTATTTCAAAGGCTCCAAAGTTTCTCTGGCGCTGTCCGATCCTTCAACTATATTTCAGACTTATTGTCAAATAAAAAAAGTAAGAAAGACCTGGCTTGATTTTACATTTCCCGTATTTTTCGTTGAATTCGCTTGCATGACCTGATCCCACTGAAACTGTAATAAAATTTAGCCCAGTACTCAGTCGTAAAATGCTCAAAAAATGTTCTTATTCGGTTATGTAGTTCCAGAACTAATTTAAAAAAAAGACCTAGCATACTAGCAATTCTATATCTATAAGTATTATATTATATTTATAAGTTAATATCAAACTAAGATACAGTTAGGAATTTAAAGCGACACTACCATTATTAAAGACAGACACGCATAAAGTAATAATTCACACACAAATTAAAAGTCACATGTAAATGTTCATCAATGCTAGTGGCATTCCAACTATCGCTAATTTCTTTCGAAAAGATTTAAAGTTTTCGAGAAAACGACAGCAAGATGCATTTTCTTTCTACTAATATATATATATATATATATATATATATTTCATCAATAAATTCAGTTGCAAATGATTCGTGAAGGCAGGAAATAAAAATTCTTTGATTTTTCAGGCGAAGACCACGTCGCGGGTCGTATGAGGTTTTTCTCTTTTGGGTAAACATAATGAAAACACAAGCATTATGATTTTATTTGGATTATTTAGTAACAAATATTATTTAAATCCTTCTTATGGCTAAATTTTAAACAATTGTTTTTACTGTTATGTCACAATGGATAAATTGAAAAGTTTCCAAAACTAGGACATATTTTTTAAATATTTTCATTAGGAATACAATTATATAGAATAACAACGTATTACGAAAACACTAGTGCAAAAATTACTTTCGAAATTATTCAAATATTTGTATCTATTAAAATTAACTCATTGTGAAAATTAAAGAAAAAGGTAAGCTGGGAAAAGTAAAGTAGTTCCAAATGGTTTTATTATCATTTTATTGTATCATAATGTGTATTTTACTGAAACTCGATTTCCGTCGGCAAATGAAAATACTCATGAAAAGAGTATTATCGCCGCAGTTTTATCTAAAATTATTTAAATAGTAGTTTTTGTTGATTAGAGGGTAATTTTGAATTAAAAGGAAAGTGGCCTTCAAAAAAAAAAACTATGACAGATCTTATTTTTTTTTCAAATTTTCAATTATTTGTTTATATTTTTTTAGGAAACGGTTTTTTTGTCATGTTTTATTAAAAAAATAAACAGAATAAACAATAATTTATGTTTTTCATCTTTCATTATCTAACAAAATCTTTTTAAATCAAAGCAAGTTTATTTAAACTTCTCAATTTTATTGCTGTTAGATTTAATAAATTTTTTTGGGACTACAAAACATATTTTCAGTGTATTTCATTATCTATTTACGCGGTAAGCTAAAGTTTTAATTTAATTCGAGATGTCGATGCTGTTTCTTTAGTTAATTCCAAGTTTTCTTGGCTGAAAAGCTTATAACTCTGTTGTTAAAATTATTTTAAATGCACAAACCAAAATTTATTATGTTATCTATTTCAGTAATTTTATTACATGCATTTTTCAGTTGCCGACGGCCCGCTGAAAATATTAAAATAATATAATGTTTCAGGATTTTCCACTAAAACTTCATAAAATTACAATATAATGTATTTTCGGTGGAGGAAATCATCATAATTATGAAATTTTACAAAATTTCATCATGTTCACGAAGCGATGCACGCAAATTTTAAGTTAAAAAATTCTCAAATTTCAGCTAAATTGTTATTTTCATCTTATCTCAACCAGTAATATTGAGATTAGATGAAAATACACTATGTTATACTATTATTACATATTTTTTGGAACAAAGGAAAACGTATCAATGGAAAATTTTTGATCATAAGGTTCAATTTGGCTTGTAATTGCGTTCCTGAAATCCTACCTGTGCATGGGCGGGGATAAAGTTGGGAGGGGGAGTTGAAGCAGTAGGAATGGGCAGGGTGGTAGTGACGGTGAAATTAAGAAATAGGGAAAACTATAATTTTACCAGAAAATGATAAAATGATTAAAAAAATTATCATAACAGTGGAATTTTAGCAGTGTACGGTATATATAATTCATTAGACAGTCTAGGGCGACCCATTAAATTTGATTACTCAACCAAAAATGATTAAGCAAGTTATAATTCCACAAAATGCCACAAGTTAAAGCCAGGTTAAAAAACCGTCGAAAATCATATTAATTTTATTTTAGCTGATTTACTTATTTTACAAACCCTTCCATAATCTCAAAACTAAGTCAAATTAAAAATGTCAGATTTTATCATTTGTACCGTGGCTGCGGGGTCCCGACCCCATTCCTGAGCCTCATCCCAATCCTGTGCGCATGCGTTAACTTCACCCTAACCACCCCCTGGGTATAAAAGCTGGGCTCACGGGTTTCGGGACACATTGAGCTTGAAGATCCGAACTAGTAACATCGCGGCTTCGTAGTAACCACGGTCGGCAAAACAGTAATCGCCTGTTCCTCGCGGCTAGAGGCCGCGCCGCGTCGCTCCGCGCTCTAAGTGTTCATTTGCCAAAATAAAAATATTAACCTCTTTCTAAATTAAACCGTAGCTTCACTAAAAAACCCGGGTTTCTTTTTGCGTAATATTCACATTCGAGACGGGTGAATCCTGATTTTGGTAAGTAATTTTACTTTTAATTTTTATTTATTTATTTTTGCTGCGTTTTCTGTTTTCGTTATCGTAATGTATGATTTTGTTGAGGTTATTGTACTCTTTATTTTGGAATTTTCGTTTGTGTTATTTTATTTCTAGTTGAATTATTTTATGTCTTCTGTTTCATTTCTGGGGTGGGATATTTGTTTAATTTATTATTTTTACGTCTTCTCTTATTTTTATATGTAAGCGTGTATTTTATTTCGTTTCTGAACGTCTGGAGTATATCTTACGACTGTTTTCGCGATCTTCTAATAGTTTTTTTCAAAAAAGCGGAATAAGTAAAATTAAATGATTGAGTGCGTCTGTTTTCTTTCAAGATTCCATTGCGATAATATGGCCGCGCGTGTTAGAACCTTCTGAGTCATAATTATTTAGATTCCGCAAAATTCTCATCTTTTTATTATTCAAATCGCGAATCCTGTTTTCGGTATATGCCATTAAAAAATTATTCTCTTAAGTAAAAAATATTCAGCTTCGTTATGGCGTTTAGTTTTACGGTTTCCGCATTTTTACTTAGGAATAGAGCGTCTTACAGGTTTTACAGATGCGAAAAAATCCAGCGATGCACCGCAGCGGCGAATTTTCTTTCTTTATTTTCACAGGAATTATTTTATAAGCAGCATTTTTAAGTTACTTATAGACGAAATGGCAAATCGTCTAACGGTAACAGTACTGTCTTGATAGGAGTTTAAGGATATTTCCTTGAACGTTTTTTATAACAAAGAACGCAAATCTGAGTAATCATCAAGGAGTCGAATGCAACGGAAAATAAATACTATTTATGGTTCGAGTCCGTATAAAATAGCGTTATAAAAGGACCTTAACATTTTTCTGATTAAAGATTTTAAATCAAAATTTTAATCGGATACGGGACTGTTCCCAAGGCACCATTAATGTATTACAGAAAGTGCGCCTCTAAAAAAGAACATTAAAGTCCAAATAACACGGAAAATGCAGGACTTATCTAAAACGCTATTATTTTTTATATTAAAATTGCGTTTTTCCAATAAAGTTAAAGACTTTTCCTTAAACGCGTTAAATAAACTCAAAGATCTTACCATCAAGGGCTTCATGCATCGGAAAATAAACTTTTACCACGGTTCGAATCCGTATAAAATGGCGTTTTTTTAAAAGGAATTATTTTTTTCTTCTGATAAAAGATTTAAAATCTAAATTAAAATTAATAAAAGACTTGAAAAAAAACAGATTTGGCACTTTTCCCAGGAAAAAAATGCGTTTTGATTCGGGACATAAAAATCGGGACTCATCAAGGATGCAATTATTTATAACGAAAAATCTTTGCGTCCTAGAAAGATTTGAAGTCCGAACTAAATCAAAGATTAAGATCAGACAAACTAGAACAATTAAAGAGTACAAAAAAGTTGTGTTATCCAAAATGATATAAATTCGAATTAAACGCAACGGTAATTTTTATAGGCGTGTAAAATTGTGGACTTAACTACAAACAAGTTATAATTTTTTGATAAAATTCTGAAATAGGTGATAAAAAATTAATAAAAAATCTGGTAGATTGCAAAGTACTTACCTATTAAAAAAAGGACAGATGGACAATAAAAAAAACTTGCGCTGTACTATTACTTAATGTAGTAATAAACATAAAAGCCTTTATTTCATCGATTGCTCACAAAAATTAAAAAGAATATTAGTGTTTCTTAAATATCTGTCACTCAATCAGATAGAATACGTACATTCGGTAACTCCGTTGCACGAGATAAACATGATGATTTTCAGGCGGTCTGATTCTGTCAATTTTTTCCAATATCATCAATAATTTTCACCATGACATGTCTGCTCCGCAAAATTTTTAACCATTTATCTTGCGCTGCAATTTTCTATTCTTTGCAATGCAATTTTTCTGCCTAATGCGTTTGCGATATTTTTAAAAAATGTTTATGGCATGGGTTCGAATCCCAGGCTTTGTGAAGAGTAAAAATAGTCATTACTCCTGGATTATTGTCCAGTAAATGATATAATTATAGTAATGATGGGTTCGACTCCTAACAACTAAAGCGACGGTCTACGTATGTTGCAACCACATATAATTAAAAGTTAAGTAAAAATGAAGTCACTGACTCATAAGCATAATGAATGCGGCCTTGGGTTCGATTCCCAGTCGGGCCAAGTTACTAATAGGTTGAATGGACAGTTACCAGTAACTGTCCAGAGACTAAATTTTTCGCCAGTTAAATAGGCGTTGGTTCGTACTTCCACCAGTCTGCTTCGCGGCTCCTGATATCACTATTACAACATGTTATCATAAATTGATAATTATAATGTTGTATCGTATTTATCTCTCTCTGGGTTCATTTACACTGAGTCAATGTCAATATAAGTCACAGTCAAGTCAACGTCGAAGTCAAATTCAAGTCAGTGTCGAGGTCAAATCCAAAGTCAAAGCAAAAGCCAAAGTCAAAGTCAAAACCAAAGCCAAATTAAAAGCCAAATTCTTAGTCAAAGTCAACACCAAAGTCAAAATGAATGCCATAGCCAAAGTTGAAGTCAAAACCAAAGTCAAAGCTAAAGTCAAATCCAAAGTCAAAGTCAAAGCCAAAGCAAAGATGAAGCCAAAGTTAAAGCCAAAACCGAAGACAGCCAAAGTCAAAGCCAAAGACGAAGCCAAAGTTAAGGCCAAAACCGAAGATAAAGTCAAAGCCAAAGTCAAATCCAAAGTCAACGCCAAAGTCAAATCCAAAGCCAAAGTCGATGACAAAGAGTTGTAGGATAGATACTTGAAGCCACTTCCGTTTACACAAAGCCAAAGTCAAAGGAAAAGCCAAAGTCAAAGTCAAAGCCAAAGACAAAGCCAAAGCCAAAGCCAAAGTTAAAGTCGAAACCGAAGACAAAGCCAAAGTTACAGCCAAAGTCAAAGCCAAAGTTAACGTAAAAGCCAAAACCAAAGGCAAAAGCCAAGTCAAAGCCAAAGTCAAAGCCAAAGTCAAAGTCAAAGCCAAAGCCAAAGTCAAAGCCAAAGCCAAAGTCAAGATTAAAGTTAAATTCAAACCAAAGTCAATGACAAAGAGTTGTAGGATAGATACTTGAAGCCAGTTCCGTTTACACAAAGCCAAAGTCAAAGGCAAAGCCAAAGTCAAAGTCAAAGCCAAAGCCAAAGACAAAGGCAAAGCCAAAGTCAAAGTCAAAGCCAAAGACAAAGCCAAAGCCAAAGTTAACGTAAAACCAAAACCAAAGGCAAAAGCCAAAGTCAAAGCCAAAGCCAAAGTCAAAGCCAAAGCCAAAGTCAAAGCCAAAGCCAAAGCCAAAGTCAAGGTTAAAGTTAAATTCAAACCAAAGTCAATGACAAAGAGTTGTAGGATAGATACTTGAAGCCAGTTCCGTTTTTTGACCGTGCATGCACGCACATGTGTCAGTTTTGACTGCATCTGACAACAGTTTTATTTCAATTAATTAAAAAAAATACTTGCATTATGCTGTGTACACATTCAAGCAATTGCTATTAATATCAATCAATAATATAAAATTCTTCCTTAACTGAGTGATTTAGTGACTAACTGACAGACAACGCACAGCTGAAACCACTGGTCGTAGAAAGCTGAAAACTAGCATGTAGGATTCTTGAAGAGTGTGGGAAATACAAAGGAATTCCCAAAATTCCTACGGGAACGGGAAAAAACAGGACATGCGCGAACGAAGTTGCTTGCAAACGTTAGTACTATACTATAGTGCATGCACAATTCGATGAATGTAAGTTTGCACGCACATGCATCGAATTGTGCATGCACCATTGACACATTTATTTAATTATGAACTTTTACATGTGATACATTATTACCTTATGCCTCTGCTGAACGCTAAGCGACTCCTTTTTTATATTTAGTTTATTGTGTATAAACCTAGGCACTTAAAGCTAAGCGACTCTGCTACTTCATTTGATTTTGAGTCAACTTGTGCAGGTAAAGCTAGAGACAAACTGGTCCCACGTACGCAACGTATGCAACGCAACATACGATACGATACAAAAGCTTTGCATACGTTGCGTACGTAGGACCAGTGTGTTTCTCGCTTAATAGATTTACGATTTACGACGTCAAATGGGGCTTAAGTGTCATTTTCATTTCGTTTAATTGTGGCTTGACTTGTGTTTGTAAAGCATGCCTGACAGGTCACCTGAGTGATACTAAGTTTTCTATCACTTAATTGAGTGATAGAGACTTTGAGTTATCCTGTACGAGTTCATGCATATTTGCATGCTTTGGATATTTAAATATCAACTTCTACGCATCTTCATAAATCCGGAAAGCCAGTTTTACTATACTACTTTCTTGTTTTAGAAAATTCTCTGAACTGACTTCGTTCGCGTTCGAGTCCTTTTATGATTTTGCCTCTTTCTGTTTTGAAATTAATTTACTCAATACAATATTAATGCAGCTAATCGTAAAATTAATAATTAAACCTAGGTACATAAGGGAAATAAGGAGCTCGTGGCTCGATAATAACTGCCACACGGGCCGATATTCAAGGTTAAGCTAAGCTTGAAAAGGTTGGTCCGTGGATGGGTGACCATCTTAACATACCGAGTTTCTTCCGTGCCTCGGAAAGCGCGTTAAGCCGTTAGTCACGGCTGTCATTTGTAAATTTTTGGCAGTCGTTACGGATAGTCAGACGCCAGTCTTGCCATGAAGTACTGGGTTACCCAGTTAATGGGTTGTGGAGGTCTGGTAGGCAGCCGCTGCACGTAAAATTAGCAGTATTCAGCTAAATCCAGCTTGACTGGAAGCCGACCCCAATATAGTTGGGAAAAGGATAGGCAGATGATTACATAAGATAAATGCAAAAGATCGTATTTGCTATTGCCTAGCAGTACGACAGGCAAGTTCTACGAACAAGAAAATGGCACCATGAAAAAAAAAACGGGCAATTTAACATTTAAAATGTGTCTCACTGCATTGATTTCCTGTGTGACCGGACGCGCAAGTGTCCAGAGATGCAGATACCGTGTTTAGAGACACTTGAAGCAATTAGGTAAACACTGCCCGGCGAGTAGGTCTCGGTAATCTATTCTTTAAGTCTCGTCTTTAGCTGAGAACGGAAAGCAAACAATCGTAGCATAACACCCTAACCGACCGTGTTTCCAATGCCTTGCCTGCTCTTGTTTATTAGTGGGTAGGTGTCGGATAGAAAAGATTGTTGAAAGAATTAATTTAATCATCGAGTTGATTCCTGATTAGAGAATGTGGTCCCTACTTAACGAGACCACACTTTACGAGGTTTAAATAGATTTTTACAGAAAATAACCTACAATAACAACTCCAACAGATAAGTGGAAAGCTTTAACGAAACATAAACACCCATAACAAATTATAAATAATACAATAATTATTACCTACGCCATTTCCCATTACCACATCGTTACCGGTTTGAACGTCTTCGCAACTCGCAATGAAATAAATCGATAAAAATCACGACATTCTCAAAAGAAATTAGTTAGAGAACGATAATGCTGTTCGTTTTATATCTAAATCTAAACTAGCTTTTTCCCGTTCCCGTAGGAATTTCGGGAAATCCTCTTTTTGTGCCCCAACAAAGTGTAGGGAAGCTACATGCAAAATTATCAGCTTTTAGAGACATCGTTTTATTTTTCCTGTAATCTTCACACACACACACACACACCACACACCACACACACACCCCCACCGTCACATCATATAATTTTAGATTTTTTTCTATGCAAACTTCGGAGATAAGGGTGACATTTTTTAAATCTTTCGTCAAAAGTCGAAAACTAAGTACGCGGTCTAAAGAAAAATAAACAATGTTTGAGAACGTGCAAATAGCGTTCTTTCATATGATACACCACATACTCGTACCCTAGTAGCCCCTCTCCGAATTTTTAAGAACTCGCTGTTGCAAAATATATAAACATATATATATGTATTCAAATTGTTATTTCTTTCTTATTTGCAAAATAGTTCAACAAACGTCATTTAAAACTATTCCAAATTTCAAGGTGAACTGCTAATGAGTAGTTCTTGAGATATCTAGCTGTGACAGACGGACAGACTTAGTCACACCATAAGGGTTTCTTTTTACCACTTTGGTACGGAACCCTAAAAATAGAGAACTGCAGTAGGATAAGTGAAGGTTTAAGCTATGTGTTCATGAATTTAGAATTTAATAAGTTACCAAATGGTCAGACAAGTCCGGAGCACTGACATCGGTGCACGAAAAGCGTGCAAGATCGCTCGTTACCGTACTTCGTCGCCTTAGTACGAAATACGTTTTCGATCGCGTCAATGTAAACCTAAAGGCGACGACATACGCACGCGACCTTGAAGGAACAAAACGCGCGCTCATTTTACACCCGCGCGACCCGAAATTCAGTTATAATTGACATAAGTGAACCGACTCGTTAACGCCATTGAGTTCGATTAAAACTCACGATACGATTAATGCCTGTGTATTTTTTTTAAGGGACAAGTCCACCACACATTCCCAACCACTGCAACTCCTGAAAGCCAGAATCAACAGTGACTATTAAACCACCTCTGTACTAAAACTCACTAAAATCGGTCGAGAAAATCAGCTTACGAACAAATTCATTGCTTGACTAGTAACATTAATTAGTATTACTAAAAACGACTGCTACTATACTTTGATGAAGTATATACCAAAGCAATATACTCGTAAGCAAATTAATATGCGAAAATGAAAATTAAAAACCTGGTACGTTTAACCTAATTAAATTCCTTCGAGAAATGATATCGAACGATGACGCAGTATAGATAAAATTATACGACTAAGCAACTTACTCGAGACATATACGTAACAATTACGTTAATAACTTATCATATTAAAGTTCTAAGGACATAATAAATCGTGCACATGCCATTTCAGTTAGGAAATTAGCAGTGTGTTCTGTGAATTTAGTATTTCCCACGAATATCGATCGTAATTAGTGGTAATTTTACATTGATATTTTATTAGAAAATGAGAGGAGCTCGTGGCTAAATAATAACAGCCGCACAGGTCGATCTTCTCGGTTAAGCAAGGCTTGCCAAGGTTGGTCTGTGGATGGGTGACCATCTTAACATACCGAGTTTCCTCCGTGCCTCGGAAAGCACGTTCAGCCGTTGGTCCCGGCTGTCAATTGAAGATGTTTAGCAGTCGTTACGGATTGTCAGAAGCCAGTAAATCTGACTCTAGTCTTGCCAAGAAGTACAGTGTTAGCCTGTTAATGGGTTGTGGAGGTCTGGTAGGCAGCCGCTCCACGTAAAACACTGGTATTCAGCTAAATCCGGTTTGACTGGAAGCCGACCCCAATATAGTTGAGAAGAGGCAAGGCAGATGATGATGATGATGATTTTAGTAGAAAATGAACATGATTGTTATTTCATATAATTGAAGGTTAAAAACCAGCCAAGTGCGTGTCGGGCCACGCGCAGTGTAGCGTTCCGTAGTTGCTCGTCACAATTGCCGACGTCTCAAAGTACGTTTTATAGGTTGGTCAATTATTACTATATTATATAGCTTGGGACTAGATGGCGTTGTGTGATAGTTGTGTGGAATATTATTATTATATTATTTATTATATTATATTTCACTAACGGATCCTTGGGTGGGAAAATGGCTATTGCATACCCTCAATAATTTTGAACGACCTATCCCACACCATGTGATGGACGATAAAACAATAATCGCCGCTTTATGTGTACCTAAAAAAAATGTTTTTTCAAAATTTTATTTTGCCACTTTGTCGGCGTGATTAATATGTATACCTATACCAAATTCCAACTTTCTAATGCTAAGCTAAACCGCGAACAGACAGACAGACATGGCAAAACTATAAGGGTTCTTCGTTGACTACGAAACCCTAAAAACGAACACGTAACATCAACTTGTAAACAAGGAACAAATTTGCCTAAAATGAAATTGCAGCACTAAAATGATCGTTTGCAAGAAGATCTATAAAACCACAGGATTTGACTTTTCCATTATTCCGTGAGTCATAAAAACGTATGCAAAAAGACATTTATAATTAAAAACTCAAGCGGTCAAGCTCGGGAAATAAAATGGAATTCTCAGTACATTCCAAATGCTCATGACAGGAAAATTGAATACATCAGATATCGAACCGCGGAATTAATAAAGCGGCTTATTGAAAGACTTTGCAAAGACCAGATCAGTATTAAAAGACTTTGAACAAAGATAGGATTAAAAGTCTTTGTTTTAAAAAGTACTATAGCCTCAAGAAAAAAATTGAAGTCTGCAACTGAGGATTACTGTGCTATGTATTCTCAATAACATAGTAAGATTTGTTTAGTATCTTCCTCATTGTTCAAGCCTTTTATAAGGATTAAATATCAAAGCTAGAAGAAAAACTGGTTTCCATTGTCTTTCTTTTGCAGCCATTTTTACCAGCCTTTTGTTTATACATAACCTAGAACAACACGTCTTTATTTTTGTACCATCTATACATACTATACCATAATATACTATATTTGTGTGATCATGAACATTTCCTGATAGCTACAAACTGGGAGTCTTTAAATCAAGAGTGAATAGGTTATTTCTAGGCAAGCGTGCTCCATCTTCGACCACATCCTCGCTTACCATCAGGTGAGATAGTGGTCAAACGCGTGCCTATCAATAGTAAAAAAAAAAAAAGAACATTATTATTGCGTTCACGTTAAAAGGAGTTCAAACGTTTTTCTTTAAGAGAGCTTAGCCCCTTAGCATAAATGATTAAATCAAGCTGAGAACTGTTATTTGAATTCAATCTAATGCATCAGCATCATCATTATATCAGCCGAAATACGTCCACTGCTGGAAATACCGGTCATGTGCGTCTCGCATCCATCGGCTATCCGCGACCTTCACCAGGTCATCGGTCCACCTTGTAGGAGGCTTTCCAGCGGTCCCCTTATGCATCTTATGCATGCCTGTGAAATGCATAATAAGTAGATACGTAATTAAGTTTTTAGGGCACCATGCCAACGTTTTTTGTTTTTTGAAGTGTTACCCATATTTGCATGTTAGATCGTGGGACATAACTTAAAAAAAAAAAAAAACAAATCGCGGCGAGAGGGAGTTTTCATTAAAAAATATTCATATTTTCCCGAGACTGCTGAAAAATGTTGAGCAAAAAAAGCACTTGTCCTAAAGCCATTAGGACTATAAATTTAAACTTTTTAATTTAATAGTTTATTTCTCTTGCTCACTCTTTGGGCTGGTGATCGTGAGCGTCACTTTCGAGGTCCTAAGTTTGGATCATGTATTGGACAAAGTGATATTGGATGTTCACACCAGAAAAATCTCAGTAGTAGCCTGGAGGCGGGATTTTTACCCAGTTCATAGCCATAGTAAGACCTTTTTAAAGTGGGACTTAAATATAACTGGTGATTAAAGGGTTTGTGGTTGGCGACAGATAAATGTGCAATAACGGTCATTGACCCACATACATGACTTTGGAACAGAGACAAAGACGTACAGCTACCCTGAATTGACTTCTATAGTGATTCTTAACGTTCTGAAGTAATTAAAAACGACTCATAATTTAATTTCTACGAAGGGGTATTAGGGAAAGGTCAATGTATTTTATTGCAATTTTATCTGGCGCCTACCATAGTATAGCACCGCAAAACCCTTCAGAAAATAAATGTGTGATGTCATGTTTGTTTCTCTGTTTAAAAATTCTATTAGCGTTTGGTTCCAAACAGTTATAAAAAATGCAATATTCGTCTGTTTACTTCGTAACTTAAACGGTAAACAAATCGATAGTAAACGTTCGGTGCGTGAGTAATGGCTGCGCTCTAGGTTACCATCGTGTGCAGACCAGAACATTAGCTTCGTAGAAGGTCAGAACTTTATTTGTAAAATATTTTCGACTAATATATTGTCGCTCGCCCGGGTCGATCTTCAAGGTTAAGCAACACTAGCCGAGGTCAGTCCGTGGATGGGTGACCATCTTGACATGCATCGTAGCATGTTAAGCTGTTGTTGCCAGCTGTCATTTGTGGTTTATAGACGACTGTCTCTGTGTGTGTGTTATAACGACGGTTATGGGTAGTCGGAAGTAAAAAAAAATGCACGTAGTGTTGCCAAAGGATAAAGAATGACCAGTTATTGGGCTATGGAGGGAATCAGCAACTCAAATTATTGTCACGTATTTAAAATAAATTATTAAAATATTTATAAATTACAATAAATTATTAAAATATTTATATAAAATAAACTTAAAAATATTTATAAATTGCAATAAATTATTAAAACATTTATTTAAAATGAACTATTAAAATATTTAAAGCTAGCTTTTGCCCGCAACTTCGTATGCGCATGTCCTGTTTATTCCCGAGTTGAAATAATTTCGGGAAATCCTCTCTTAGTGCTCCCCCTACACTCTCCAAGCCTACGTGCCAAATATCAGCTTCTTACGACGCGACGTATTTTGTATGGAAAACACTTATAAGGAACTTTTACCGGTTTCATAGAATTGATTAATTGTGTAAGAATAAATAGATATTTAGTAGGTATTGAATGAGGAGACTGATTGAATGAGGAGCTCGTAGCTAATGTTAAAATGGTCACCCATCTTCAGGCCGACCTCGGCAAGTGTAATATAACAAATAACTCAACAATATGGTTTTGTGTTTCTTTAACACATTTGTTTCTACTATTTTTCTCAAAAGATTTCATTGCACGGGGAAGCTCGTGGCAAAATAATAACAGCCGCACGGGTCGATCTTGAAGGATAAGCAACGCTCGCCAAAGTTGGTCTGTGGATGGGTGACCATCTTAACATACCGAGTTCTCTCCGTGCCTCGGAAAGCACGTTAAGCCGTTGGTCCCGGCTGTCATTTGTACATCTTTGGCAGTCGTTACAGATTGTCAGAAGCCAGTAAATCTGACTCCAGCCTTGCCAAGATGTACCGTGTTTTTCAGTTCATGGGTTGTGGAGGTCTGGTAGGCAGCCGCTCCACGTATTACACTAGTATTCAGCTGAATCCGGTTTGACTGGAAGCCGACCCCAATGTAGTTGGGAAAAGGCTAGGCAGATGATTTGATGGCATTGCAAGTATCTGGAGCATAGAATTTCTGTGATCTGGAGTCTCAATGAAAACTAACTATTTTAGCGCTCGATGAAGTTTCTTCCTTAATTTAAAAATTTAATATCTTTTGATTTTGATGAAACAAACGCTAAATGTTACTCGGGTATCGGACGGATATATTTTCATAACGTTTTTATGCAAAAATATTCAATGTACAGACACGGTTAGTCTACGATTTTATTATTTATAGATAAATAAATTATTAAAATAATTAAATAAATTACGTTTTTTTTTTTCAATATTAATACTCATTCTACCGCCCGTATATCAATTTGGCGTCCACGCGAATTGTATCCGTCTCTCGTATTCTATTGAAAATGCATCGTCTCTTTTTTTCTTATATAAGTAAGGGTCTCAAACTAATCACTCATGTTATATTAAACAAGTAGAAAGATATTTTTCAAACATATACATTGTCTGTCTTAAATATAGAAACAATATCTTACACATGTTGATATAATAACATTATTCTTTAATTGTTTCTTTGTTATTTTCACACTGTTTTCTAAATAATGGACATTCTCAGCAAACTTGGGAAAAGGCAAGGCCAGACGTCATTCATCTGCTTAGCCATTTCAAAACTACATAGTTGAAAGGATATCTGGAAGGTCAGGTTACATGAACATACATGTAACCTGACCTTCCAGATACTTGTATACAGTGCCGATTGGCAAGACGGGCTTTCAGAATTTTGGGGGTTCCAAGAACGAGTTTTTAAGGGTTCATCAGCCGAAAGACGTCCACTGCTGGACACAAGCCTCCCCCAAGTGTCGCCACAACAACCGGTCCTGTGCGTCTCATATCCATCCGCTACCCGCAACCCTCACCAGGTCATCAGTCCACCTTGTGGGAGGCCTTCCAATGCTGCGTCTTCCGGAACGCGATTGCCACTCCAGAACTTTTCGGCTCTTCTGTCCTTCGAGCCATGTCCACTGTCACTTCAGTCCGGCGATCCTTCGGGCTATGTCGGTTCTCTTGCGGGTAATTCATCATCCCACGCAAGGGAACTCCAACCATTGCCCTCTCCATTGCCCAGTTTTTTTTAGATGGTTGGTCCTCCCTACTGACCACGCTAAGGGCAGCTTGACCTTAAACATACATATGGCTGTTACAATACTTCATCAATGCCCCAAATTCAAGTCTTAGTCTTGCCGTGTGTCATGCGCATCCACTACACTACACTGGAGATTTGTACTATAATTGTCCAGTATAACCTAACCTCACATTGCTTACGCTTTCTTAAAGATGAGAGTCAAGCCTATACTGGAGATATCAGGCCATTACCAAACCATTTGTTTTCCTCGATGAACCGCGAGGATACCGATCACGACTAATATTTACATTCAACCAATAATTATTTTACTCATCACAGCTATTACGACGTGCCATATTTGAAACAGGAAAACAAATAAAATGAGACCTCGTTCGTATCTGTTGAGTGTCTCCATTGATTTCGAATGACTCTTCGAATCAGTTTCTGTGGTATTTTTATTTTTAGATAGTAAAAGATCAAGTACCCACAATATGCTTATCTTCGCTATTAATCAAAATAGTAATAACAATATTTGTTTCGTAAAAACTTATACTTGACGTAAAACCGTAATTTTCTATGGCTTCTGATGAGTAGGTATTTCATTATTCATAGTTTTACCCTTCTTTTTCTTATCGTGTGGGCAGTAAGGTCTAACGACCCCACACACCCTATTGTCAGAGTTTCTAAACCACCGCAAGGGCCTCTGACATGGTTTTGTCTGACGACGGCCATTTGGCGGCCGGGACCACCGGCTTATACGTGCCTTCCAAGCCTGCAATGCCCTAGCCAAACTAAAAACAACTTTACAAAGTATGCTGCCCGTGGGAATCGAACCCACGACCACGAGGCAAACGCCTAATCCACTCGACTACCGAGGCAGTTATACGCTTTAAATTGATTATGACGTCAGCACATGAACTCGAGTGCGGAAAAATCTACAGAATGCAAAGTGCAATCATTGGTAAACCATTTGGCAAAACCAAAAGTGCAATCATTGGTAAACCATTTGGAAAAACCAAAAGTGCAATCATTGGTAAACCATTTGGCAAAACCAAAAGTGCAATCATTGGTAAACCATTTGGCAAAACCAAAAGTGCAATCATTGGTAAACCATTTGGCAAAACCAAAAGTGCAATCATTGGTAAACCATTTGGCAAAACCAAAAGTGCAATCATTGGTAAACCATTTGGCAAAACCAAAAGTGCAATCATTGGTAAACCATTTGGCAAAACCAAAAGTGCAATCATTGGTAAACCATTTGGCAAAACCAAAAGTGCAATCATTGGTAAACCATTTGGCAAAACCAAAAGTGCAATCATTGGTAAACCATTTGGCAAAACCAAAAGTGCAATCATTGGTAAACCATTTGGCAAAACCAAAAGTGCAATCATTGGTAAACCATTTGGCAAAACCAAAAGTGCAATCATTGGTAAACCATTTGGAAAAACCAAAAGTGCAATCATTGGTAAACCATTTGGCAAAACCAAAAGTGCAATCAAATTGGTTATTTACTAGCTTATGCTCACGACTTCGTATACGCATATCCCGTTTTTCCCGTTCCCGTAGGAATTTCGGAAAATTTTATTGCTTGTACTGGTTTTACTCCCTTGACCCCTACAACCCACAATTCTTGTGAATTGTGGATTATTCTGTGATAAAAAGCGAAAAATCTCAGCTATCCATATTTTCTGAAAAACGAAATATTCCGAAATCCCAAGAAATAAAATTATATTTGAAATTAATTCAATCGTGTTCAAGGGAGAGTTGAGACTTGCTTAGTTTTAGGGTTTCGTATCCAAATGGTAACCAACGGAACCCTATTACTACGCCTCTGTCCGTCCGTCTGTCTATCAGCGGGCTATATGTCATGAACCGTAATAGGCAGACATTTGAAATTTTCACAGATTGTATATTTCTAATGCCGCTATAACAACGGATAATAAAAATTAAGGTTTATGATACGGAACCCTTCGTGTGCGAGTCCGACTCGCACTTGGCTGGTTTATTTTTACCAACCCACTTGAGCTGGTCAAAAGCTTCACCCAAATCCTATTCTTATTAAGAGCTCTATAGGTATTCTTTTTAAGAGCTACATACCTTGATCACCTTGAAAACCTTTGCGTCCAGGTAGTCTGGCCACCTCTTACTTGCCCGGCATCGGAAATCATCATCTGCCTGGAGCTTTCTAACTATATTGGGGTCAGCTTCCAGCCAAACCGGATTCAGCTGAATACCAGTATTTTACTAGAAGCGGCTGCTTACCAGACCTACATAACCCATTACCTGGGTTGTGGAGGTATGGTAAGCAGCCACGGTACTTCTTGGCAAGACTTTAGTAAGATTTACTGGCTTCTGACAATCCATAACGACTGCCAAAGATCTATAAATGACAGCCTCGGAAATATAAGCTAGAATATTATTCACGTGTTACAAACTGTGGCATAAGTGACGTCACTCCATTGTTTTATAGTGCGGCGTCTAGGCATTGTTTAAATTGATCACCTGCTTAGTCTGACTGTCCACTGGAGCGGAGAAGAGACGAGCGAAGAGGAGCTGTTTAAATATTAGTCCATGGAATTGCATAAAAGGGGACAGGGATTTGCGAACTAGTTTAAAAACTCATAAAAAAACCGGGAAGCGGAGCAGAGACGTGAAAAAAAAGATGCTTCCCGTCGTCTTTCCCTCTATACGCTTAGAACTTTTAAAATACGCAATGTATTCCTGGCAGTCTTTAAGTCAAGAGTGAATAGGTTACTTCTAGGCAAGCGTGCTCCATTTTCGACTACATCATCGCTTACCATCAGGTGAGATAGTGGCCAAACGCCTGCCTATCAATAGTAGAAAAAAAAATGTATTTGATGCGCTTTTAACTGTAATTTAGAGAATAACTTCCAGATTATTTTTAAGTATTAGTCCTTGTATATATAAATATCTTCCGTTACTGATGAGTGGCTGACAGACAACGCACAGACGAAAGAGACTACTGGTCGTAGGAAGGTAAAACTTGGCATGTTCCTTGGGGAGTCTAAGGTAGTACTAAGAGAGGATATCCCGAATTTCCTACGGGAACTAAAAAAAACGGGAAATAGGCTTTCGAAATCGCGAGCAAAAGCTAGTTTATTTATTTTGGAGCCTGCTGAGTCCCGCTGCAGGGCAAAGGCTTCCCTTCCCTCTTTCCACTTCTCTCTGTTCGTTGCCACTCTCGGCCAATCTTTAAGGTAGGAGTCTTATTCATCACGCCATCTCCTCCTAGGTCTACCGCGTCGCCGGTAGCTAGAAAAAGTTAGTTTACTGTAATTAATATTACAAATAATTCAGTACAGTCGATATTTTGCCAAGTGTCCAAAACGATTTTCGGGCGCAATTTAGCTATTAATAGCTGATCTGTAGTTTGCTGGGCGGTATTTTTCGGGTTAATATAGCCTATGTTACTCACAAATAACGTGGCTTTCTATTGGTAAAAGAATCCTAAATATATAAAATTTACTACTGACTAAGTGACTATCAGACAACGCCCAGCCGAAACTACTGGTCTCGGAAAGCTGAATTTTGGTATGTAGGTTCCTTGGGGAGTGTAAGGTAGCACTGAGAGAGAATTTCCCAAAATTCTTACGGGAACGGGAAACAAAGGGATATGCGCGTGTGAAGTCGTCGCGAGTAAGAGCCAATCACTGATAAAATTTCAAACAATACAATAGGGTATTTTACTAAAAAAAAACTAATTAGTCCGTCGGATAGATTATCAAAAAATATTCGACACGTCTTTTTTCTTTTTTCGCGTAAACAAATAATAAAGAGGATTCAGCGAGTTGAAGACACGCGTGACGTCATATGGCTTGGTAAAAATGTACCATATTTACCAAGCCAGATGACGTCACGCGTGTTTTCAACTTGCTGAATCTCCTATAGTTTTTGTTTACGAGAAAAAAGAAAAAAATACGTGTCGAATATTTTTAGAAAATCTATCAGACGGACTAATTAGATTTTTTTTTCGGCAAATTTAAAAAGATTTATCGTTACGGTAAAATGAATGAGTACTAACTACTAATTCAGAAATCACGCCGCGAGACAAAACAGCGGTCATTTCTACCAATAGTGCGGGTGGAGCGAGTGGTGCGAGAACTAGCTCGTTGCAGTCGAGCGACAAAACTACCGAAATTACATACTCGTTACTCGCAAACTCGTTTTGAGTTTCAAGCTTTACTCGCTTCTCGCTGATCGTCGGCGGTAAAACAAGTGCTCAAAGGAGCGCGCGATATACGGAGAATATAATAATTGGATGATATTTGAAATCAAAATATGTGAGAAGATAAAAAGTATAAACACTAACATCATTAGAGTTGCAAAAGGCTTAAATCTTTTTTATTTCTCGATACCTGGAGTCAAAAACGTCTTATGCTCTGTTTCTGAGGTTTTTTCGGTCGTTTATCTGTCCGTTAACGCTATTTGTCATAACGCCATTGGTTTGTTAGTAGTAAACGAACCAATCATTAGTGAAGTATAAAATTAGGAAAGGTTGTAAAAAGAAATGGTTGTTTTTAAATTTCTATTTAAGGACGATCATTTTACGTGATAAAGTCATGAGGAAACAATTGAATTCTTAACGAACAAGCCGAACGCTTAGGCCGATCGTGCCTCTCTATCGCTTGTTCCGCGCTCTCGCTTGCACGCTCGGCTCAGGCGGAATGAGAACTTCTTCGTACGCGCAGCCGACATTCATTGATTTATAAGACGTTATCACGTCAAAAGTAAGGCATTTTTCCTGAATTTCTTTTTAATTTGCCCAATACCTACTACAATCATTCAGTCTTTTAAAAGAGCATTCGCTTTCGCAACACAGTTCAGAATCTGACGAAAACACCTCCAAATCCTTTCATTTTGAAGTTTTTACCATTGATCACTAAGATGATATTGTTATTTCGACATGAATTTTAAAGCTTTTTGAGAACGAGAATTGGTGTTTAGGATATTTTTAAAACGCCTCATTCAAATTAATATTAACCTACAAAAAGCAATGGTATTAAGTACCTCAATGGTCAATTTCCTTAGGAAATAATAAAATTACCCGCTATATACTCGTACGTGATGTACACCCTTAATAATTTAGATAATAGTTTTAAAAATTTAATTTTATATACAATAGTTACCAGAATACACAAAACTAACAACTGACTAAAAAAAGCATCAAAAAGTCATGCTCAAGTCTCAACACTATCGGTATCGCAACGGTGGCAATGCCACGTTGAATGGCAATGCTTAGCTTCTGACCAAAGTAAAAGCCAGCTCATGGGTCACGGAAAGGGTGGACAAGTGCCCCACGGGCCGAGGGTTTCAACCCCAAACATCTCAAAAATATAGTTACAAAAATATTTTCTTTTTGAAAATATACTTCCAAGTATTATTCTTCTTCAGTCTGAAAAGATACAAGTTTAATGGGTAACTTTATTCATATTATATGTAATTTCAATCATTCACTTAGAAAAAAAGCTTTATGCCCGTTTTCACCAACATCCCCTATACTACCACCTAAGTATGGGGCCCTTTACTTAACAGTACCCCTAAACTAGCCCCTAAATGAAATTTCGTTTCACCATCGTTTTTATCACCTAACTAGGGGACACATAACTATGTGACGTTTTGTTTTCGATAATAGTGAATGATTCGTCTTTAAACTTATCGATACTTTGAAATAATATAGTTTTTTAACAAATTCTCTAAAGTATATACACAAATAGATACAGTTTATAATAAATTATGTTTTAATAGCAATAATCAATATTAATTCCTTCATATTTTTAATTAATTTCATATTTTCTTACATATTTACTCTGTGGATACATTACGAAACTCACGTTTAATCTGTGGTCATATTTGAATTTGACACTTTTCTTTCGTTTGTTTTCGTGGATAGTTTGTTGTGATCGCTTGCTTGCATCTTATTTTGTTTCGTGAACGTTACGTATTTAGTTACGGTATAATAAAATGGCAGAAAAAAGGAAGCGTTGCTTCAGACACTCTTTTTAATATTCGACTGCAAGTAGCCACACTGATTCCACCCATGTCTCCCACAGCCAACAAATGATTACCAGTAGCATGAAACCTCAATGCTATTAATAACTGATTTATTGGAGATATAGAATTATTCCTGGAATAAAATAAAATTTATCATGCAAATCAAATAAACACAAGGAAACATAGTCGTATCGTCAACTAAAAAAAAATACCATGCGCATAGTTTTTTGTTATTTTATGTTATGGGCTACGTAGTATAAAAAAATTGAGATTTTATTGTGTGTACTCACCTATTATCAGGAAATTCTAAAGCGTGTTCAATCTTTTCCAATAAATACAACACTGAAGATTTACGTAACCTATATCTCCGTAAAGTCAGTTTCATAAAAAAATTCAAAGTAATTTGGTCGTTTTCGATATATTTTGGTCTACGGCTGTTATTTGCGTCGAATATAGTAGAAACAGTTTCAGTATATTCAAAAAAATCATATAAATCACTATCCATCTTCGTTGTTTAAACGATCACATACGTAGGTGCCGGTTTATGGGGCAAAATTTCGACCACCCAAATTTAGCAGACCTTTTAACGTTTAGTTGACCCCTAAACGTTGGTGAAACAGAAACCATCCTCTAACGGCCCCCTAAACATGTTTAGGGGATCCCGTAAACTTAGGGGATGTTGGTGAAAACGGGCATAAAGTCTTAAATATTTTTTTTTTGTAATAATAATTGATATGATTGAAGTATTTTTTTGCAAAACTATCTATTCTAAATTATAGTATGACGAATAGATTAATTTATAAATAATAAACATACCTACTTTTATGTCAATTCTTTTAATTTTTATTTCATAAAAGAACAAAAGTTAGCTTAAAGGATAGGTATTTGTTTTATAGCAGACATTTAAAATAATTGTCGACAAGTAATAATTGGAAATTCTGCAGTCTAATGAAATATGCATGCACTAATAACCACTGTCCAGTTAAACGTTTTCCTTCATTAATACGAAATTCTATACGGTGTCCAAAAGATAGCTTTGTCGGAACGATTTATTGAAAATGACACTGAAACCGTACAGGAAAGTTCTTGCGATTCAGAAATATCAGTTGACTTTTCATCAGAAATATAAATCATTGAGTGCATTGGTCTCAAAAGGAAATGACTCCTTTAGAAGAGTTTTTCGTTATGATTTTATTACTACTAATCGTGCTTGGTTATGATCATACGATAGTGATCACTATTTTAATGCTTATTTTTATAAAATGGCTCTTTGAAGCACTATGAATACTGCGAAATGACAATATCTGCACATTTGTGGGCATGTGGTGTTTGTTAGTTTTGAAGCCGTGATTTTAAATTAATCTTCTGTGATGTTTAGAACATGGATTACACGTTATAAAAACGAATGGTAAGCCGTAGTCATTTTTAAAATGTTTATGTAGATAGCAATTTTTGCAGTCTTTAATATCCTATGGCCCCCGATCACCCAAAAAACATGGCGGCCCCCTAACTTTTTACAGTAAAACTATTCAATTGTTGCGTCACACTCGCGGCTATTGCGTCACACTCGCGGCTATTGCGTCACACTCGCGGCTATTGCGTCACACTCGCGGCTATTGCGTCACACTCGCGGCTATTGCGTCCAGTCAATCATAATTTAAATACTTATAAAATTTGGACGAAATAAGTTGGCGATGCCCTTGTAATCGCTTCATTCACCATTGAAGAATATTTTATTTGGTCAGTTGAATCTTAAAAGAATTTTTGAAATTCAATGATGTCCAAGAAGTTTCACGGTCTTCTTGAACTGTTTTTTTGTTGGAGTATAATTTTTGTTCTTTGTATCGTTCCCCTATTTATTTAAGCCGTTCTTTATCTAAGATCAAAATTGAAGTCGTTTTTAGGGTGCCATACCCAAACGCCAACAGGACCCTATACTAAGCCGCTTAGCGGGCTGTTTCTCATGTCATCATCATGTCTCTCTACTGTAATAGGTACAGCTGTTTTCGTTGTGTTTTTCTGATTTCGCTATAATAAAATGTGAAAAGTGTTAAAAAAGACATAGTATTAAATCTTGTACGATGGCACAGAACCCTTCATGCGCGTGTCCGTCTCGTTTTTGAAGTCTGGTATCATGAAAACGGTCTACTTTTATAATTATTGTGAGGGTTAAATAAGATCGAATAAAAAGAGATCAATTGATTTTTCAATCTTTTGAGGAGCTCGTGGCTAAATAATAGCCACACGGGTCGATCTTGAAGGTTAAGCAACGCTTGCCAAGGTTGGTCTGTGGGTGGGTGACCATCTTAACATAAAGAGTTTCCTCCGTGCCTCGGAAAGCACGTTAAGCCGTTGGTCCCGGCTGTCATTTGTAGATCTTTGGCAGTCGTTACGGATAGTCAGAAGCCAGTAAATCTGACTCCAGTCTTGCCAAGAAGTGCCGTGTTACCCAATTAATGGGCTGTGGAGGTCTGGTAGGCAGCCGCTTCACGTAAAACACTGGTATTCAACTGAATCCGGTTTGACTGGAAGCTGACCCCAATGTAGTTGGAAAAAGGCTAGGCAGATGATGAATTGATTCTCAATCTTTTGTTACATTTTAAATCTGTCTCTAAAAATCGTTTTATTTTTATTTATTTATTTGATAGGTACACCAACGACCTATTCACTTGAGACATTAACATAATAAAAATAACAAATGTATTGAGTTATGGTAAATTAGTCACTTACAGGCGCACCGTAATAGCACTTACGTAAAAAATTGCTTCTTATACATACGTTTAACAAGATTCTTTACTCGTGAGGATAGAAAAACTAAATTAGGCACAAAGAACAAAACATTAAGTAAAAAACAAGATCACAAAAGAAATTAGGATCAAAAATTAAAATTATCATTAAAAGATTAAGAATGAAAATTAACAGTAAAATTATTATTCAAAATTCAAAACGGCAAAATGCGATAACGAGTGCAGTATGACAATATTCCAAAATTATTGTTAAAGTGGCAGGCACATGTAGCAAAAAAACAAAAAAAAATGTTATAATAAAAAATAAAAAGTAGGTTATGAAATTATGATTCTCCGCTATTAGTTAAATTATTATTTAATAATATTTATTTGCATAAAAACATGGTATAAAAGATGGTACAAAAATTAAATAACAGAGCATGCATGCGTATACGTTTTCTGCGAAATTGGTCTGTATTTGTCTAAGTCTGTAAATATATCAATATTGTTGCAGATATCTATTTTATTATAATTAGCCATTAATCTATTCAAGGGGGCTTTGAGACCAAGGTTGGTTCTTGATGAGGACTGTGATTTTATTTGTAAAGATTTAATTTGTTGTTTCATTCTAATAATATTTATTAAATTTTTTATTTTTTACGTTACACTTTATTTTATTTGTAAATATTGAAGTGAACTGGATCCTTTTTCTATCAACAAGTGGATCCCAAAGGATCAAGTGTGCTTCTACCGGTGATTTCATTTTATTTTTTATAATTTTGTGTAACATTTTATTTAATTTGTTGGTTTATATTCATAGTTTACTTCCATCTGTATGTACAACACAATACTTATATACCCAGCAAGGCAGCACATAGTGCACAACACTTCATTGAGTACAAATAACACCACCAATCTACAATATTTTACCACGAACTTACCTACGTGTGAAAAATATATCATAATATTTTGTTACATTTTTTAATTTATAATTTATTTTACTTTCGTAGTGTGTACTATGGCGTATCATTGTCAACACGGTTTAATTGTTCAAAAGAGACAGTGCTTATCATTGTGTATAGCGCCGCCTCTCTCGCACATCAAAATCGTGATGGCGTTGGCATCGTCGACAGGAAAGGAGTTTGTCTTTATTGTTTTATATTTTGATATATTTTATCTCTTGACTCTAGTCTACGTTAGAAGTGACAGAGCCAAAGTCAACGAAGGAGTGGATGGAGAACTTACTCAGAAGGAGCCTGTTCACTCTTACTTTGAAGAGATTAGGGTTTTACGTGTTCGGAAACAGACGCACGCAGAGAATTCCACTCCTTTACTGTGCGCATTATAAAATACGTTTCAAAATTTTATTCATTAGCAGCGTTTGTACAAATAAATGGTTATCCACCAATTTTAATTGTTTTTTGAGCATAACACTAATTTTAATTTTTCGATTGCTCAGTTTGCGAAAATGTTGTACTTTTTTTGTAGAATACATGCTAGCGTGGTATTTTTCGATTGTTAGACAGACGACTGTTGCAAGACTAATATTTTTAATTTTTTCCCAGTTTCAAGATGGTTTGCCCCGGTGCCACGATGAGCCGAGTTGGCCGGTTTCTTGCCCCGAGAAAGAGGATAGCGGCTTGCCTTCTGTTCTTGCTGTTCGTGGTCTTCACCAAAATCATTTATACGACGACCAATGGTAAGTTATAAATATTAATATTCTGAATAAACGCACCCATTTTCTAAATCATTTCCTTCACTCGGCTTAAACCTCGGCTTCATTATGGTGACGACTCGTTACACACCCGCGCGACTTAAAAATCAGTAGTTTTTACTTTCCTTATTATTCTGACTTTAAAAAAAACCAGATGTCTAAATGTAGATCGTTAAATTTTCTTTGAGATAGTGCTAATTCCATCAAAATACTCGTTTTTATGTTCGTGTTAGACATAACTTTACAAATTAATTACACTATGTTAAACGAATAAAACTCAACCTTTTTTTTATGTCAAATTGTTAAGAAAATAGTCTAATGTAACGTATATTTTTTCCAAAAAAATGTGACTAGCCGTTTAGACGTGATTCTCATTTTAAAATCAGCTACGGCGTGTCATAAGATCCGTCCAAGACGTCCTAAAAAAACTGTAGAGCTAACAGTTTTTTTTTCTGATTGTTTCGAGTGAAATTGAGAATGTTTCTATCAAACGGGTGTGGATTACTTTGCTATAGGTATATACTTGAATTCAGAATCTCAGGTGATTATCAAGTTTTAGGAATACAGACTCAATGGAGATGATGTTCAAATTTTTTTGCAAGTGATCTTACATTAAATATGTGTTTTATAATTAACGGTTGATTAGATATTTACTTATAATGCTATAATAGATAGTGGATAAAATTTAATGTACTTGTAAATCATTTAAAATTGTAGTTCAAATATTAGTATGTATATATACTATTGCTGCTTTATACTTTTTTTTGGTTTTATTTTTCCAACTTCTTTATTATCTACCAACTTCTTCTTTACGTGAAAGTTATCAGTGACCAATAAACATGTCTGTGTTACTGTTCGGGAAGTAAGTACTTAGAAAGAAAAAATGTTTGCAAAAAAATCAACGAACTTTGATACTAATCTAGTTCTCTGTATTTTTTATAAAATTCTTGTATTTCTAGTATTTGTCTGGGAAGACTTCTAGAATTAAAAAAAAAACAACAATATTTTTTTTTTTATAAAAATAAATTACTAATAATAAATAAATTAATACAAGTATATTGACTTGGCTCGCGAGGTTGTCGACATGTGGGAAGTGGACTCCGCAATCATTGTACCGATAGTCGTGTCGGCCAATGGCTTAATAGCCACGAGCCTCGACCAACACCTTAGGAGGCTCTCGTTGGGCAGCTGGATCAAGGGCTTGATTCAGAAAGCGGTACTTCTGGACACGGCTCGCATTGTCAGGAGGTTCCTTTCTCTAGAACCACCACCGATATCGGGAACAGGGTCCAAGCTACCGGTGGTCAGACCGGTAGCTTGGACCCTGTTCCCGATATCGGTGGGCTACTATTTTTATATGATTTTTTATTTATTTTATTCAAATATTTAAAAATATAATATATAAGTTTAGTAAATGAATAAAGGAAATAAATTAATAAATTACTACGATACAGGTTTTTTTTTATTTAAATGTATATCCATATGGGTAATTTTCTATTTAGCCCTACTTTAATATTTAATTTTCTCACTAATATTTTATATCAGTAATTAAGCTGCTTTATTTGGTAATTATAATAGTGGTAACTATTTGCCAAACCTTGAGAGACTAACGGCAAGTGCTAAATTATCCAATTCTTTTTCAGAATCTATGGTTTTTTAAAATGTGTGACTTTAAAGGTTTTTCTTAATAATACGGTGTTTTATTATATGTATGACTATGTTCTTGGGTTACTAATATGATGGTGTATGTACCTCGTAATTGCTTGACCACTTTTAATAACAATTAATTCTAAATTCAAACTTCATTACAGTTCAAACTGGTAATTTTTGAATTCAGAAATATATTAATTTTTAATTTTGGAACAACAAAGGGGCCAACCCTACAATTTCGTATCTCAGTCGCAATTTGCGAAAAAGTCCAATTTTTCCTAACATTTTTGACAAATTGCGATTCGATACGAATCGCAAGTTGGAGAATTGGCACTCGGTACAAAATTTTCAATAGAAAAGTTTAAATTTTAAGGTTACTTAAAAGTCAGCTTCATGTGGTACATAACTGAAGTCGATAGTGAAAAGGTGGTAATGGATTGAAATAATCTCATCAATCGTAATTGCTGTTTGTTAACTCAAATCAACTTTGTGAATCTTAGGATGATAAAGTAAATACGAAGTATTTTTTAGACATATTCTACAATTACGATACGATCTCTAAAATGCTGTGTATAATCTATACTGTTTTTTGCCTCCACAGGTGAAAATAATTTAAACAGTACCTACTTCTGACATACATACTTTGATGAGGAGCACATATTTTTACCACGATATGGGTTACAGGCTTGTGGCTCCGCCCACGTGAACGTAGAAAATTTTCCCGAGGGAACATGTTCCCGGAATAAAAGTATCCAGTAAGTAGTAGATGATAGTCTGTAGTGTTACTCCAGACTATCATCTACCTCCTTGCCAAATTTCTTCAAGATTCGTTCAGCCGTTATGACGTGATTGAGTAACAAACATACATCCAAATTTTTGCATTTATTTTTGTACAAAAGATTCGCAAATATTATTGCATAAATCGAAGCAAAGAAAGAAGTAGCTTTCAATGAATCATCAGTTAGATCGAATACTCTTAACAGTACACCATAAAAACATAATGGTGTTGTGAACACCATAACACCATAAAAACAAGTGAACCAAATTTTTTTTTGTGCAGCTGTTTCTCCCGCGTTTTCGTTTAAAAATAGCGCACAGGAACGTTATATCGGGATAAAAAGTCTATTTTAACGAAATCCTCTATGACACAAAATTATTGGATGATTGACCAGTAAACTGACAAACATACAAACTTTCTTAATAAGACGGGATGAGTTGAATAGTACACATTTAATATGTGCACACATTTTGAAAAGTATTATTATTCCAAGATTAAAAGAAGTCTCGTTTTTATTCGCCATCCAAACACCACCTGGGCATACTATGGAACACCCTAAAATGTCGTAACAGTCGGTAATTTGCCCTTCTATACGAAAACAGACACGTGTGCTTTTGTTACCGTACAATAATTCGTGTTGCTTACAAAGTTCAACGACAACGAACCTTAAACTGTACGAAGGTAGGTATATTTCTCATTATTATGGTAATTTTGCGATATTTGCTCCGATAGCTCTGAACAGGAATATCAGAATAGATCACGTTTAATTCGATATCTGCGGGTGATCTTATGGAATTATCTGGACAGTAATAAAATAAAAACCAGTTTTGGTGGTGGATGAGTGATTCAATAATTTCAATGTGGTAAAGAAAAGGATCACCCTTTTGAGATTTAAAAAGTATGTAATTAGAGTTTTAAAGAGGTTAAATAATACGACCGAATAATATTGACCATTGTGTCTTTTAAAAGTCTCTATAGTTATGTACAACATTACAATGAATGTATACACGACGCCATTAGACGTCTTACTAGAGCGGCCAACTTAATGTACCCGACATAAACTACCACTAGCTGCGATTATTTAAAAAAATAATTCATTAAGATAATAGGTACAATAAAAATAAATAAAGCATTAGAATTATGAAACACCCCGTTTATAATGTTTGCGTATAAAAAAACTGGCACCATTCAGTTACGTGCGGTCCGTGGAACACAAGACTCGGACTGCGCTCGCTACAGAAGGTTTCAAACTGCGTCATGCGTTTGTACATAATTTCTTGTTAATTAGTGTAGTTTTTTAAGTCTATAAAAATGTTCAATTTTAATTTGCCACGTATTAAAGATTACGTCATGAAAATGAATAATATAAATATATTTATATATATTTTTTTTTTTAATAATTCAAATTATCATAAATGTAATTTTTTTAATTTATGTGTAGTGTTGTCATTGGATAGATGAAGTGGGCTGCCGTTATAAGACGACTAAAATGGCACCGCGTATAATTTGTACAATATTTTTTATGTGGGTAATGGTTATCCACAGATGATTGATTATTTGAAATCATCATCATCGTGTTGCGTTTTACAGAGAACGCTGCTGCCCATTTTCTGGCGAGTCCCTTAGTCGCCTCTTACGAAACCCACGGGAAGTGATGAGATGGTTTTATTCATTTACGGCACCGGCCGACACCATACGGCGACATATTCGAAATACTATTCAATAAAAGAACCTTGAAATAAAAGCTTTTCGGGCAAGCATATCGAGTGTCCACCATGATACCCAGCTACTGGGTTGCGGATGCCAGTTAGGGCCCGTTCCGACAAACCGTCTGCTTAAAGCTTAAACCGAAGACTTGGTGGCTGCATGTCCGCGGTCCGTCATAGTGGGAACGGGTACTTAGGCCGTCACTCCGCATCGAATACTGGTATTCAAATGCATCCGGTTAGACTTGATGGCGAACGCAACATAAATAGTTGGAAAAAGGGCAGTTTAAAATGGAATACCCTTGCAATGAACCTGCTCAACCGAATGTAATTATTGCCACTCATGTGAAATAATAATTTGATTGTATTAGCAAGCAATGTCACTAATTACGTCAAGTCTCTTTTGTGATATCTGCGGGTCTAAAAATGGCCACTTTAATAGCTACCTATCACTGTCAAATTTTCCCAATCAACCTTGAACCTAATGCGTTAGCGATAAAGATGAAAATGAAATTTTACAGATTGTTGTGTGATGAATACTAATAAGATTCTACAAAAGTAGCCTTTTTAGACACGCTGGATTTAACTTAGAATCTACATCTTCTTTTCCTTTCTTCTTGCGAGTCGATGGTTTACTTCTTAAAGTTTTGACGATGCCATCAACTGCATTTTTGTTAGAGAATAATGGTCAGACTGAATGGAATTTCAAAAGATGCATTTGTTAAAGTAGCGACCCGCCTAGCTTCGAACAAAAATATACACAAACCTTTCTTGTTTATCACTCTTGTTAAGGTTCCGAACATCCGTAAGAAACAGAAACCTTAAAGCATCAGTCGGGTGTCTCTCTGTCTGTCCGTCGGTCACAGCCAATTTTCTCCGATTAGACTGGACCGATTCTGATGAAATTTCATCCACATATGAACTTTTGTGACCCAAACACAGACGCGTTACGTTAGTAAATAATTCTTGAGTACGGGGGTTAAATTTGCGGCAAATTAGAAAACTAAAAATGTTTTCGAATAGCCCAGTATGCCATATCAAATTAAGAGGCTTATTGTGAGAGTTGTAGTTATGTTTTTTTTCCATATTTTTAAATATATAGTTAATTTTAAAACTATCAAAATTATTATTAATTATTTAAAACTATTTTGATTAGCCAAACCTATCGCAGTATTAATTTAATAGCGTGTGTATACCTCACTACTTTCTGTAGACCCAATTATCAGTATTGAACCAAATAAGTAAAAGTCTATAAATAAATATTTTATACCTCAAATAGAAAACTGTATCAACAGTTGGTTGGAGTAGAATCCTTTCTGTGCCTACAGCTAATTTGTGGCGAGAACCAATTACTTTTGAAGCCAATTACACTTCCTTTCAAGTCATAATTGCCGGTTTGAATGGCCATAAGCTGGTACTATTATTAACATATTTTGTTCACAATAATTTTGTGTAAAAATTGTCATCACTTCGGTGTTTGCTTCAGTACCTACTACTGTTTTTCGTTAGTTTGTATCAGCGTTTGCTTCCTTATTCGCCCGTTTTAAATGACTTCCAAAAAAGGAGGAGGTTCTCAATTTGTTTTGTTTTTTTATGTTGGTATGTATGTACACCGATCGATCTTTAAGGTTAAGCAACGCTTGCCAAGGTTGGTCTGTGGATGGGTGACCATCTTAGCATAACGAGTTTCCTCCGTGCCTCGGAAAGCACGTTAAGCCGTTGGTCCCGGCTGTCCTTTGTAGATCTTTGGCAGTCGTTACGGGTTGTCAGAAGCCAGTAAATCTGACTCGTCTTGCCAAGAAGTACCGTGTTACCCAGTTAATGGGTTGTGGAGGTCTGGTAGGCAGCCGCTCCACGTAAAACACTGGTATACAGCTGAATCTGGTTTGACTGGAAGCCGACCCCAATATAGTTGGGAAAAGGCTAGGCAGATGATGATGATGTATGTACACCGATTACTCCGAGTTGTCTAATCCGATTTCTGTGATTCTTTTTTAATTCGATGCGGCATACTGGCCATTTGGTTCCGTAAAAATTTATTTCAGTTTGGATCAGGAGCTTTTATTTGATGAGAAAATTTCTGGATAGACAATGACGTCGTCGATCACACCACTAACAGTGAAAAATATAAAAAAAAAATTAACAAAAAAATTCAACCGTTATTTTATACTTTGTAGTATTTTGTTTGGATGTCAGTTGTATTTTTACGAAAAAGTTATTTTTTTATTTTTTTGCTAATTGTTTCATTCTAATATGGGTCAATTCCTTGACACAGGAATTTCAATTCCAGATAAAACATTTTAAATTCTGCAATATTGTTGCTTTCTTTTAGTGAAAGATATATTTATAATCGAATCATACATAACATAAAATACAGTTTAAAAAATATTTAATTTACTGATAATTTAGTCATAAATCATTACTTTAAGGTTATTTTTAATAGCCGTTTAATGTTAATGGCCTAATAATTATTTGAAGCTACTAACTATTAAATAGAGAAAGAGAAAAAGATTTTCTATTGTAAAATTTCTTCATCATCCTCATTAGCCTAATTAGCTTTTTTTTTTTAAAAAATTATTCGTTTCATAGTTTTTTTTTTATGTTTTAACTAGCACTGTACCTAGCATGTAAACAAAATGTTTAATGTAATGAGGAAGGGAACTGTCTCCTGAGATACAGGTTAACTACCTAGTTCAGGAGGCAGGGCTTTTATGTAAAAGTGACACATAATGTTTGCAAATAAATGAATTTATTATTATTGTTCTCCCACCTGGCCAGTTGAAAGTTAAATTTTTCCGATCAATTCTTTCCGGCAAACTTTATTTGTTGTAGACTCCAAGGCATCCGAAATTGCTTTCTAGTTTTTTTTTTTAATATTATTATTAGGAGAACACACATTCCTTTGCATATCAGGTACATTCATTACTCTTTAATCTACCCTCAACAAACAACACATTTTTTCTTTGTCAAAATGACATTAATTAACACTTTACATGATTGAATATCAAAACAACTTTTACTTCAAAATTCTCTTATTTTCAATGCAACCAAACGACGTGACGCTTCAACCCATGGAATAACGCTCAGTCGTCCAGGGGCTATTTCCCACGATAATTTTCCTCGTACGCGACGTACGTAACGTGTCATTTTCTTGGCGATAAACAAGCTATTATAACTGTATTGGACAGCTGACCGTAATATTATCCATTCCTCATGGTACAGTTATTCAAGGAAATATAAATTTTTCTCTGTCTTCATGGATAGTGTATTTTAATTTTCCTAAAAAAAAAATGTATTTTGATGTGTATTTTATTTAACTTTTTTGTAAGTACATGAACAACACGACAGATGTTACAATGCAAATTATATAAATGAAACATAAAAAACGGTTGAAAAATTTGTAAAACTAAAGAAATAAAAAAGTAAAAACAAACAAGGTAAAATGAAAAAAAAACGTAAACTGTAATTTACGTATACATAACCAACCTAAACAAACAATTATAATAACTAAACTTAACAAATACGTAGGTACACTAAACTAAAAACCAACTAAAATATAACATCAAAAAATTAAACGTAAACACGCATTAAGATTGTAATTTATTATCAAACATTGAAAACCAGTATACATACATTGCTCGTAATTATGACGATTCAATCAGGTAATTAAAAATAAAACCCCATGTTATGTAGTGTTATAATGAAGTTTGTCTTTTTGCGTCTTTATTTTTATGTGTCTTGTCGAGGAGCTCATGGCTAGATAATAACAGCCACACGGGTCAATCTTCGAGGTTAAGCAACGCTTGCCAAGGTTGGTCTGTGGATGGGTGACCATCTTAACATACCGAGTTTCCTCCATGCCTTGGAAAGCACGTTAAGCCGCTGGTCCCGGCTTTCATTTGTAGATCTTTAGCAGTCGTTACGGATAGTCAAAAGCCCGTAAATCTGACTCCAATCTTGCCATGAAGTACCGTGTTACCCAGTTAATGGGTTGTGGAGGTCTGGTAGGCAGCCGCTCCTCGTAAAATACTGGTATTCAGCTAAATCCGGCTTGACTGGAAGCTGACTAGGCAGAAAAGACTAGGCAGATGATGATTTTTATATATCTTGTGGCGAGAATTTGTCAAATGTTTTTATCGTAATGGCAAACAAACTCGTTTCAACCGTGATGTATGTATGTAGTTCAAGTAGATGCCAATGTATGTTAGGTCTAATCAATGAAAGTAAAATACATTAGGTTCTTTCTGTTACTTCTTTAATATAAATTGATAATACAACTACAAATATATTGAATATATTTGTAGTTGTTAATACTGTTTGTTTTCCTGTTACAATAAAAAAATAAGGTAATTTTACTCTATCTCTGATAATTAGGCAGTTTATGTTTTAAAAAATATAACATTTACACTCTTAATATACTTGTATTATTTAGTCTTATAGACATACATTACTTAAAAATTCTAGAAGCACAAATGAGAATACTTTTCGTTAAGTAAACATCAATTTACAGAGAAACCTAGATAACTGGGACCGGCAAATTTGTCTTACTTAAAAAGGTATTCCAATTACCCAGTATTTCAGGAATCCAAGTATAAATAAATATCTGTCTCATTTACACAAGGTTCCAGTAATAGAGGCGAGAGCAGAAGTTATTTCAGTTTTAGAGGTGCCATTTTTAAATAAAATAACGTATTTTCTGAACGTTTTCAAATAAACATCCGGACGATAGCAAAGCCAAACTAAAACTGGAGTTCAATTTTACACATTTAGCCATGTGCGGCTAGAATACGAATTAGTTTACAAAACAGTGCACAAAATATGGTCTCTGTAAAAGAGGTAAAATAAACACGCTGTCTCAATTATAGAGGTAATTATGACGAATGAAATTAAAATAACTAGTCCCTAAAATATGGTCTCAGTAAAAGAGGTAAAATACACTCGCTGTCTCAATTTTAGAGGTAATTATGACGAATGAAATTAAAATAACTAGTCCCTAAAATATGGTCTCAGTAAAAGAGGTAAAATACACTCGCTGTCTCAATTATAGAGGTAATTATGACGAATGAAATTAAAATAACTAGTCCCTAAAATATGGTCTCAGTAAAAGAGGTAAAATACACTCGCTGTCTCAATTATAGAGGTAATTATGACGAATGAAATTAAAATAACTAGTCCCTAAAATATGGTCTCAGTAAAAGAGGTAAAATACACTCGCTGTCTCAATTATAGAGGTAATTATGACGAATGAAATTAAAATAACTAGTCCCTAAAATATGGTCTCAGTAAAAGAGGTAAAATACACTCACTGTCTCAATTTTAGAGGTAATTATGACTAATTAAATTAAAAGAACTAGTCCCTAAAATATAGTCTCAGTAAAAGAGGTAAAATACACTCGCTGTCTCAATTTTAGAGGTAATTATGACTAATTAAATTAAAAAAACTAGTCCCTTAAATATGGTCTCAGTAAAAGAGGTAAACTACACTCGCTGTCTCAATTTTAGAGGTAATTATGACGAATTTAATTAAAAGAACTAGTCCCTAAAATATGGTCTCAGTAAAAGAGGTAAAATACACTCGCTGTCTCAATTTTAGAGGTAATTATGACGAATAAAATCGAAAGACATAGTCCCTAAAATATGGTCTCAGTAAAATAGGTAAAATACACTCGCTGTCTCAATTATAGAGGTAATTATGACGAATTAAATTAAAAGAACTAGTCCCTAAAATATGGTCTCAGTAAAAGAGGTAAAATACACTCGCTGTCTCAATTATAGAGGTAATTATGACGAATGAAATTAAAATAACTAGTCCCTAAAATATGGTCTCAGTAAAAGAGGTAAAATACACTCACTGTCTCAATTTTAGAGGTAATTATGACTAATTAAATTAAAAGAACTAGTCCCTAAAATATAGTCTCAGTAAAAGAGGTAAAATACACTCGCTGTCTCAATTTTAGAGGTAATTATGACTAATTAAATTAAAAAAACTAGTCCCTTAAATATGGTCTAAGTAAAAGAGGTAAACTACACTCGCTGTCTCAATTTTAGAGGTAATTATGACGAATTTAATTAAAAGAACTAGTCCCTAAAATATGGTCTCAGTAAAAGAGGTAAAATACACTCGCTTTCTCAATTTTAGAGGTAATTATGACGAATAAAATCGAAAGACATAGTCCCTAAAATATGGTCTCAGTAAAATAGGTAAAATACACTCGCTGTCTCAATTATAGAGGTAATTATGACGAATTAAATTAAAAGAACTAGTCCCTAAAATATGGTCTCAGTAAAAGAGGTAAAATACACTCGCTGTCTCAATTATAGAGGTAATTATGACGAATTAAATTAAAAGAACTAGTCCCTAAAATATGGTCTCAGTAAAAGAGGTAAAATACACTCGCTGTCTCAATTATAGAGGTAATTATGACGAATTAAATTAAAAGGACTAGTCCCTAAAATATGGTTTCAGTAAAAGAGGTAAAATGTACTCGATGTCTCAATTTTAGAGGTAATTATGACGAATTAAATTAAAAGAACTAGTCCCTTAAATATGGTCTCAGTAAAAGAGGTAAAATACACTCGCTTTCTCAATTTTATAGGTAATTATGACGAATTAATTTAAAAGAACTAGTCCCTAAAATATGGTCTCAGTTAAAAAGGTAAAATAAACTCGCTGTCTCAATTTTAGAGGTACTCGTAATTATGACGAAGGCCGGTAGGCAGCCGCTCAGCGTAAAATACTCATAATTCAGTTAAATCCAGTTTGACTGGAAGCTGACCCCAATATACTTGGAAAAAGGTTAAGCAGATTATGATTAATTTGAATTAAGAATGGGAACGAAGAGTGCCGCCATCTTAGAAAAACAAATGACGTTCGCTGTCACTTGAGTAAGGTTCAAGTGAATTTGTAGAATCACAGCAAGCCAGATCTTGGGGTATAATGCAGATACTTATCTGGCATCGGGCCCACTTACTTTTGAGCATTAAGCTCTGGCCAACACTACTGCAGTAACCTGAAGGGCGAATTCACTTGGAATTGAAGATTTTTTGATGGAATAGAATAAGTATGACTGTTTCTGAAAGACCGGTAACGCTAAGATAGCAATAAGAAGTCAAATAATATTTAATGATTTGGTCGAACTACAAATAATGTTCCAATTAAGCTTATAGGACGAAGAGTGTTAACAGCAAAACCTATGAAGTGTTCATTGTATTCATCATTTAATTTTTAGGGTTCCAAAAAAAAAACCGGAACCCTTTCAGGATCACTCGGGTGTCTGTCTGTCCGTCCGTCACAGCCAGTTTTCTCTTGCTCCACTTGACCGATTCTGTTGAAATTTGGTACACATATGGATTTTTGTGACCCGAACACGGATTTGTTACGTAAATTGTTAAATTTTTAGTATTTTTATAAACTTTCGGGGGTCAAACTAGAAAATTTAAAAAAAAGTAGTTTGAACAATATCTTGTGACATATCAAATTAAGGGCTTACTGAGAGGGTTTATATTATATTATTTTCATAATTTTAAAATACTTTTTATTTTAATTTTAGGTTTTGAAGTTATTCATGAAATTGGGCGAAAAATGACCATTCCCCCCACCCTCATCTCCAAAACTACTGAGCCTAAAATTTTGAAAAAAATAGAGATGATAGATCTTTACCTAAAGATTACAGGAAAATCTATAAGAAGTCTACATTGTAAAAACAACTTGTTAAAAAGAAATCTTTCGGAACCCTTTGCACGCGAGTCCGACTCGCACTTGGCCAGTTTTTTAGGAATAACTTTTACTCAGGTACCAACCATGAAATTTGAACTCTCACACGAAGAGTTCCGTGTTATAAACCGAAACAATTTTTATTTAACCAATCAATTTTTATTTTATTTTATTGGCAATAGAAACACACTTTATGATGAAAGATGAGTACAAAACCCTTTTCAGATTTTGCGATATTTGCTGTGTGGGAGCAATTTAATCCAAATAAGTCATCATCATCATCTGCCTAGCTTTTTACCAACTATATTGGGCTCGACTTCCAGTCAAACCGGATTTATTTGAATATCAGTATTTTACGCGGAGTGACTGCCTACCAGACCTCCACAATCCATTGTGTAATACGATACTTCATGGCAAGACTGGAGTCAGATTAACTGGCTTCTGACTATCCGTAACGACTGCCAAAGATCTACAAATGACAGCCGGCATCAACGGCTTAGCGTGCTTTCCGAGGTACGGAGGAAACTCGGTATGTGATGGTCACTCTCACATCCAGTAATTTAATCCAAATAAGTCTTTTAACATAAATCTGGGCGTCTAAAATGGCCACTTTAACAGAGCCAGAAAGCACATTACGCTACCTGCTTCTGTCAAATTTTCCCAATCAACCTTGAACCTAATGCGTTAGCGATAAAGTTGAAAATGAAATTTGACAGATTGTTGTGTGGTTAATATTATGAATCTGCTAAAGTAGCCTTTTTAGACTCGCTGTACTGGCAAACAGAAATGCTCTTCTTATAGAAAAACCAAAGACAACTATCACTATATAATTAACCAAGAAGGCAGAAACTATTATGAAACACGTAATCTTAAACATAACTCTGCTACAGTCACCCATAATTTTCAAATTAAAAAACTCGTTAAACAAACGGTAACGTACTGCGTCTGGTAGGCGTCTCCCAGCTAAAGTGTGACGTCATGGCAGTATACTGTACGGTACCTGACGCGCGACTATACATGGTTAAAAATAAACAAGCGTTAGACTGAAACATACTGAAAGCTACGATGAAGATGAACTATTCGATTTAAAAGAGCTAGAGAAAGATTTGGTAGATTCAGAAATTTGTATCTAGGATCCTTGTTAAAGCTAAGAAATAACGATGTATATACAAATCTTCAGGAGGAGCTCGTGGCTAAATAATAACAGCCGCACGGGTCGATCTTTAAGGTTAATCTACGCTTGCCAAGGTTGGTCTGTGGATGGGTGACCATCTTAACATAACGAGTTTCCTCCGTGCCTCGGAAAGCACGTTAAGCCGTTGGTCCCGGCTGTCATTTGTAGATCTTTGGCACTCGTTACGGATTGTCAGAAGCCAGTAAATCTGACTCCAGTCTTGCCATGAAGTACCGTGTTACCCAGTTAATGGGTTGTGGAGGTCTGGTAGGCAGCCGCTCCACGTAAAACACTGGTATTCAGCTGAATCCGGTTTGACTGGAAGCCGACCCCAATATAGTTGGGAAAAGGCTAGGCAGATGATACAAATCTTCAACAAAGTAATGATTAACGCTAATGTTATTGTTTTACAAAACGTTCTTGTCACAATCAAATTAGTTAAAATACGTTGGACTTTTGAAATGTATACCAATGTTGTACACTATTAATTTAACTTTTGTAATTTTTTCTACTGAGGCTCTAAACAAGTAACATTCTGTTAGCGGTAGAATGTCAGTTGTCTAGAGCTTCTGATCTCTTTTACGTTTTCGTCCTTAACATTGTTTCAGGGATTTGCATCTTCAATCATTTTAGTTTTATGTTCAGCTTGATTAATAACATTACGCTGCGTTTTCTTGCCAGAAACAGTGTTATCCACCCATATCAAAGCTTTGGGTGGAATGAAGCTTACTATGTCTATCCAAACGTTATAATTGACATGTGCTGCCTTGTAGGTACTCAGAGGACACACCCGTGTTGACAGGTTGCAATTAAAATCAAACTGTAGTTTTTTAAATAAAACATACTTCAGGTATTAAAGAAATACCTGAAGCATGTTTAAAAAAATACTTCAGGTATTTTTTTGGTCAAAATGTTTCGTTGTTAAATAAACGATAAAAACGAAACATTTAGACTATTCAGAGAGATTAAAAATAATATAAAACGATACAAGCACTTCAATACTGCAGATAAAATTTATTATTCCAGCTCTATATTTATAAGTGCGAAGCTTTTTGAATAGCGTCCAAGAAATGATTCCCAGAGAAAATTGCAGTGGGAATGCGTCTATTGTTTGTGTATGTCACAGGAATGCGATGCGGCGCCAATACGTCATTGGAAATTCCCTTGAACCATTTATTTCGAAATAAGGTTTAAAACTTGTTGAGGCTTGGCGGCTTTCTGTAATAAGGATAATTTATTGTTCTAGAAGCAATCCAATCATGGTTTTAGTAAACTTAATTTTGACAGTTTTCTTCGTACGTCTTATTTCTGCTGTGCTGACAGGATCTGTCGTGGATAGACAGTCGTCAATATTTGACAAATTATGTCGCATTATCAGGCGCTTGTCTGTTAGTACTATTTTTAAAAACTTTCATAAATTCACAAACTTCAAATTTTACTTCAACTCGTCTATTATTTCTGTTTTATTAGATTCTGTTTGAGTATTTGATGTGCGGAATGACTTTGTGCCTACAATGTTAATGAACGGAGTACTTACATATTGTTGATCAAAGGGACTTACTGAATGTTTGCAGTCAGCCATTTGTGATTCCGTTTGGTTTGCGTTGAAGTGATCAAACAATCCAATGATGCAAAGCTTAAGTGTTTAGTTTTCATTACAATTCTGAAATCTAATAGCTGAAAACTAATAGTGCTTTTTGTATTAAATTTTTAATGGCGAAATTCTTAAATGTTTTGTGTTTTACTTCGATATTTGGAATGTGGGTAATTTCGATGTGTGATAGTTTGTGGTAGAATTAAGAAATTTAATAATAATAATGAATTATGTAGAATTAAAAAAATAGTAAGAAAAACATAATTTTCAAGAATTCGATTTTTTTTTTCATTATTTTGCTACAACAATGGCTCAATGTCAAATATTTTGTTTGTTTATAAGTATCGATATTTTTAACACATTGCCTTACTGCCTGAAATCGTTTCTCAATAGGTTATACTTTTTGAACTTGTGTTTTTCTAATCCTTATAAATAGGTACTTTTTTAGTACGAAGTCCCGTCTTTAATGCACTGTTACATATTGTAATAAATTTTGCTGCAAAAACGCAGCTTCACAGAAGAAATCAATAAGACAGTACAAATTTGTACTATCCTAAGCAAGTGGGGATAAGTACCTATTTATGGCAATAAAAATAATATATTGAGTATATAAGCAATGTTTTCTTCAAAAAAATCTTTCTCTTTTTTTGGAATAACGAAGACAATTACCAGGCATACTATTTACCAATTGCTGTCTTCAGCATGAAATACTAACAAATTCTAGACTAGGTATTGTATAGAGCCGACATTTAAACATTATGTTTAAATTATGACCAATGTATAATATATATAGTTGATATATATAGTTGAAATTATACTGACTAACCTTGTAAACAGTGCTTACTAACCCTGGTTGTTTCTAGCAGTAGCGCAGTACCTTAGCTTAAATATGATACACAAAGCCTACCTACCTGAGCTATTCGTAACATATTTATTAGAGGGCACTGTTGCGAACACCACTTATCGCAGCATTCGCCTTTCGTATGAAGTACGGTTCCATTGGGCTTGTAGATAAAAACATCATACCCTGTAGATCCGAATTTCGTATGATCGGTGATTAACATCATCAGCGGAGCAGACGAAGATGCGAAGAAACCACACACCTTCACCATTCATCGTTGTGACAGAACCCTAAAGAGCGATGACCAATATGGGAGTCTTTCTCAAGACTTCACTGACCCATCCTGACACATCCAGGACTCAAGTGAAGCAAACGACAGAGCTGTCCAGGTCGCTACGTACTGGTCAGATAAAATTATAATCATCGTGGTAAGAAGATGAAGTATAACCATAGCTTAGTAATAATTCAGTTGTCTACTCTTAATTTGTAGACCATGTAAAATCGTTGAGGTCAAAATATTTGTAAAAAAAAAATATTAATAAAAATAATTTATTTATAAAATTAATTTTGTAACTGAAAATGTGAGAACTGTGTGGGTAGATCATTAAATCTCTCTGTCTGGCAGTATGAGTATTTTATGCGGCCTACCCAAATGTCCTTTCCTTGGTAGTGTTCGCCGAAAAGTGAGTTGAGTTACACGATTTCTGACACATGCTTGTACTGACTGGACAGGTTCACTCAAACTGTGTGGTTCTTTCCTCAAAAGGCCATTTCGGTCACTAATCTCCATTTTAAGCCATGCGGTTCTAACATTTTCCCAAAATAATGTATTGAAAACAAAAGAGAAAAAAAAAGAACATAAAAAACTAAAATTGAAAATAAAAGGAAACAAAAAAAATGCATAAAAAGAAAAATAACAAAAAATGCAGAAAAAAGAAAAAATACCCGCAAAAAAGAAAAAAAACAGAAAAAAATAACAAAGAAATTGCATAAAAAAGGCAAAAAAAAAATATACCAACAAAAAAGGAAAAAAAATGAAAAAACAGAAAATAAGTAAAACAGAAAAAAAGAGAAAAATAACAAAAGACAATAAAATTAAACAACAAAACCAGAAACAGAAAAATAAGAAATATTTGTTGTTTGTTGCTGTATCATTGTGTGTGTTGTTGTTAAATGTCAAAATGCTGTCGATATTGTTTTTGTAAACAAAGACGAATGTTAAAATGTGCCTTGGGAACCTTGTATTTGCTATATCATACATAAGGTTGAATGTCGTTTGCAAAATATGACTGACTAATGTTACCAACGTACAGTTTTTAATCTCAACCTCAGTAAAGTTTCAATTTACTTTATCGAAAGTGGTAAAGCAATAACGAGGTAATTAACAGTTATACTATTATTGCTATGTTTTATGTACACACAAACATACTGCTGTAAAATTATTATCAAATCCTGAGGCGTCGTCCTAGTTGGCTAACGATCGTACGAGATAACGACGCGATTTCGTCGCGCGATGTAAATGATTCCCCTGCTTGCGCAATGATTTGCAAGCTTCAGTTAGGGTACTAAAGAAATGTGTGTTTTACCTCGTCGAAATCATAAGGAGGACGCCCGATAAATAACTGAAAGGGACCTGGACATGCGTACTCAGGATTATATAGCAAGTACAGACTCCAGGTTCCACGAGATAGTTTAAATAATTTAATAAGAAATGTGAAATTGTACCTTCTGACCTCTCGATTTTCCTTATTTGTTTGTTAGTGTTTTCCTTTTTTTTCAGTACGGATTTAAATTTGAAAGTTGTATAACAAATGACCATAATTCATTATCTTATATTGCAAATGTTTTAGACTGTGTAGGATCTATTGTAATACAAATGTATTGTGCTTGATTTCATTGAAACGATTTCAGATCTCTCATTCAATGTTTGAAACTGTATCATTCAAACGATTGAACTTTTTAGGAATTAATCTTAGTGATACTTTGCTTTGATAAAATCTTTGAAATGGTGAGCTACTTGTCTTTAAAATGAACTGCTGAGGTACCTTTAAGATAGTGATCGTCATTATTATTATTAACATCTCTATCAGGAACTTTTAATGTTGGAGCATGCGGATTTTACGAGACTTGATTCTCTATAAACTGAAATTCATTAAAAAAATGATTGTCAGAGTTTCGAAATATATCGAGATCTTTCCCAGCGCTTGACAACTTCAATTGGACTGTTCGACAATGATCATTGACGGAATATCGGACACTCTTGTCAGAGTGGTCATGGTTGCGCAGATGAGGTACATGGAGAGAAGTTCGGTGGGTCGTCGTCTTTTCCGAGAACTGCTCTCTTAGCGATGCGCTCGTATTTCTGCCGATTGGTCGTGTTACACTTGACCATAGTGAGTTTTCTAAGAGCTCTAATATTAAGTGGTTTTTTTTAATTCTTTACCCCTCAAAAGTCGACGTAATCGTTGATTCATAGGATAACGTAGGTATAAATCGAAGGTCACATTAAAATTGCTTTTTTATAGTACTAGTATGTAACATGAAGGTCTGAGAGCTAACATTCAAACACTTCTTAAATGTGTTCTACATGGATGTAATCCAGCGTGACCTTGATGGGAGCTTGGTTTCCATCCGCGAGTTTTGTTTGAATTTGGCATCTGCCGTCTTCATGGATGTGATCCAGCAAGGTCAACTTGGATTGAACGCTGGATTACATCCGTGTGGAACATGCTTTAAGTGAGCGAACCTCCGCTTATTCACAAAATATATGGTGTGGGCACTCTGGGCACTTACGAGCACCAATGATTACGGCTGTTTTGATTACCGCTTTACGCAAGGACGCAATACTAACATCGATTAATTCACGCATTCTAACAAAGCCTTTTTATCGCTAGTTAGCAAATAATTATTACTTTCTGAATGGCATGGAAACACAGCGCAGTGGTTTAATTAACTACACGTTTGCCTAGTTTCAGGAAGAATATGGCCTAACGTACTAGGGCGTAGCTATGACACTTTCAATTTCTTAAGTAAGAGATTTCTTTCGTAAGAGAGATAAATAGGGGTTTGACAAACTGAAATTCTATCAGCTAAAACGATGGACAAAAAATACATAAGCTATGGGATTGTCTTAAATGTCACGTAGCAAATTCCAAACTTCTTGATATTAGCCAAATGTTCTCGCTGATACATATTCACTTTGACTAAAGCCCATGGATTTAAATTGTTAAACTTATTGTCTAAAGCCCATGGATTTAAATTGTTAAACTTATTGTCTAAAACAAGATGTGCCATGATTACGGCTGGATGCGACCTACGTATCTGCTCTGTCGCTTTAAGCTCGGTTTTGCAGGCTAATGTTTCGCAGTACATGTCCTGTAATTCAAAGTTTACAGTGATGGGTAGATTTGCACCATCAAGCATGCGGTTGTCACTTCGTGTTGTCGCGGATCAGCTTTTTTAATGAGTGAAGTCCTGCTGCAAATCTCTTCCTTGTTGATATATCAGAAAAATAAGTTCGGTAGACCACTCGACCGTACTAACTTACCCGTGACAAATCTGTTGTGTTGCTTTTTGACTAACTAAATTGGGTCTTGGCTAACGATTACCTTCTTTTCGTTTCAATTAATACCGCTAACAAATAACGCTAAAGTAACTTTGCATGAAATTTTGGTAGTCAAAAAGGGTTTTGGTTTATACACGGTCCCATATTAGTCATCTTAAACGGCAGCCCACTTCATATATCCATTGACTACTACACATTCAGTTCAAATACAAAAAAATAATAATTAGCATTGATCAAAGTTTTGATACCTACGTGAACATTATTTACAGTAAACATTATTTCGTAAATCTTATGCATAATTTATTTTTATTGTACTACTAGCTTCGGCCAGCGGTTTCGCCCGCGTGGTCCCAAGGAAACATACTCCCGGGATAAAAAGTAGCTTATGTCCTTTCTCAGGCTCTAGACTATCTGTGTACCAAATTTAATTTTAATCGGTTTAGTAGTTCCGGCGCGTATGCGCGACGGACAGGCAGACAGAGTTCCTTTCGCATTTGTAATATTAGTTAGGAAGTAAGGATTATTATTATTAATATTATTTTATTATTGCGCCGTAGTTTATGTCGGGTACATTAAGAAAGAGAGAGGCTGCTTTTGTAAGACGACTAAAATGGCAACGTGTATATACGAGTATATTTTAACAAATACACGAACATTGGTTGGTTGTTAACCAACCAGTGTTCATACACGACAGACAAAACACGTGCACATAAGGACAAATGTCCTTATGTGCACGTGTTTTGTCTTGTTGTATTGTGGGATTTTATTATGTGTATGGAGTACTAATCATAATGATTAAAGTTAACAATTTGAAAATCTATCTACTACCAGAGCCGAGCAACTTTGTCTGCGTTATATTTTTAATTAATTCTCCGCTTCTATTGGTCGTAAAGTGATGTTATAATAGTTTAGAGTTTTACACGATAAATGGACTATGCAATACGAAAAGATTTTTTGATTCGAACTAGTACTTGCTGCCTAAAAACTAACCAAACAAACTCTATTAACTAGCTAACCCGTGTCCACTTACTTGGGTGGCAGATTTCGGGTTCATAAGTAGCTTATAACACTCACAAATAACTGAGGGGCTCGTGGCTAGATAAAGTTTCAATCAAATACATTTCGAGTTATTTGAGATTGTCGCTGATTAAATATCACTTTGTCTGGGGCCGAGAGGGCCTCCGCTCACAAAAAGAGTCAAATGATTAAACTTTAATTAGGTATGGCACAAAAGGCACTTTCAATAGTTTGATCAATAAGGTTTACAAATAAAAATGTGACTAGGTTCATGGCAAATGTTACAGGCGTAAACGTTCTTTCCATAGCTACAAAAGTAGGCAATAATTTGACACTTATTAATTGTTGGCATTCATTTTATTAGAATTAATTTATAATGCCACATATTTTTTTAAAGGAGAGGAACTCGTGGCTAAATAATAACAGCCGCACGGGACAATCTTCAAGGTTAAGCAACGTTTGCCAAGGTTGGTCTGCGGATGGGTGACCATCGTAACATACCGAGTTTCCTCCGTGCCTCGGAAAGCACGTTAAGCCGTTGGTCCCGGCTGTCATTTGTAGATCTTTGGCAGTCGTTACGGATTGTCAGAAGCCAGTAAATCTGACTCCAATCTTGCCAAGAAATAGCGTGTTACCCAGTAAATGGGTTGTGGAGGTCTGGTAGGCAGCCGCTCCACGTAAAACACTGGTATTCAGCTGAATCCGGTTTGACTGGAAGCCGACCCCAATATAGTAGGGAAAAGGCTAGGCAGATGATGACATAATCAAAAGAGACATTGAAATAGTGATTATATTGACTATTACAGAAAGAGATGAACATATTATGTGACTATAGTAGGCGCCAAATAAATGAGCGATGGTTATTGACCCACACTTCTTTGACTTTCTTAATAAAGACTGTCCTGAATCAACTTCTATCGTGATCCTTTACGTTTTCTAGTAACATAGTATTATAATAATGTACGGGTATCTACGAAGGGAAATTATTTGAAGGTCAATGTACTTTGTTTCAAGTTTATCTGGCGCCTACCATAGAGAGTACTTGGACATAAAAAAATAATTGTGTGATAAAGAGGACATACAAAATCTGCAAACCTGGTGGAAAACTGGTGCGGGGTCGTCGGTCTTCAGTTGAGTTTTTCCCTTTTGGGCCCTAATTTGCTTTTACGGTGTCATTAGTATAGTAAACAAATTTTTGGGTCAAAATGGATTAACTCGTATCTGTCTCGTCGGCCGGGGTCCGGAGGAAGAAGAAGAAAGACAAACGGAGACACCAGCTATTTATACTATCGCTTTCTTATATGGTGTATAGTGTATCAACTGCTATTTAAATGCTGTTATGTAAACTATGAGTATATTTCCCGTGTTGGCCATTGTACAGACAGCGACATCTTTTATTTTTAAATTATCAATTACATGATTATAAAGTTTGATTCTTTTATAAGTCGTGCAACTTTGTTTTTGCAAATTTTACTATTGATTTTATAAAACGGAAATGACGTATCACAGCGCGGCGTGTGAAGAATCTCAAACTGCTAATAAAGACATAACAATCTGATAAAAGCTCAAAGTGCTGGTTGCCGATAAAAGAAAAAAAATGATTTTTTTTAAACTTTCTTCATTTCCCAATTGCACTAAACTAACCTTCTCTAAAAGACTATTTTCCTCGTCTTCAATTCTTAGCTCAACATAAAAAACACGTCCATACATCATAGGTATATTTACGAGATAACATACCCAATCAAAGAGACATTGAAAGAGTGACTATAACAGAAAGAGATGAACATAATATGTGACTATGGTAAGCGCCAAATAAATGTGCGAGAATGGTCATTGACTCATAACAAAGACATGAAGCTGTCCTGAATCGACTGCTACCGTGATCCTATACGTTCTCTAATAACGTATTATAATAATGTAATGTGATATCAGTGAAAGGTCAATGTACTCGTACTTTGTTGCAAGTTATATCTGGCGTCTACCATAGAGAGTGCTTAGACATACATATTTTTTTTTGTGTGATAAAGAGGACATACAAAGTCTGCAATCCTGGTGAAAACTAGTGCGGGGTCGTCGGTCTTCAGTTAAGTTTTTCCGTTTTGGTCCCTAATTTGATTTTACGGTGTGATTAGTATAGTAAACAAATTTTAGGGCCAAAATGGATTAACTCGTATCTGTCTCGTCGGCCGGGGTCCGGAGGAAGAAGAAGAAAGACAAGCGGGAACACCAGCTTTTTTTGACGTTTCTTTCTTATGTGGTGTATAATGTACTAACTGCTATTTAAATGCTGCTTGGTTAACTATATTTCCCATGTTGGCAATTGTACAGACAGCTTCATTTATTTAAATATATTTGCGATGTTGTAGAAGCTTTTTGATTATAATTCACTTAAATGTGGTCATCACATATTAAAGTCGCTGACTGTACATGTCTGTAAATAACTTTTTTAACTCTTAATTTGACTATGTCCCACGCGACACTGTGTCTTCTTCTTATCGTGTGGGCAGTAAGGTCTAACTACGATTTCGAACGCCGCTAAAGAAGTTTGCAAGACACGTGACCGTCTTACAAATTTTCGATCAGGGCCACGTGCCCTGACGCGAGTTTAACATTTTTATCCATCACAAAAACTGCAAAACGCCGCTAAAGAAGTTTTCACTTCAGAAAGGTTTTCCGTTGTTGTCAGCAGGCGGCGCTTATTCAGTTTCAATACAAATTGACGTTTACGCTAACGGGTTCGAGAATGTTAAAAACTCGCACTAAGGCCACTGCTCCACAATCGGGTAAAACAGTTTAAAGGCAATTCATCCATTGCTTGAAAAATTAATCTGCTTGAAAACACAGTTTAAAAATGTTAAAGTTAAAAAAGCAATCGTTTTGAGAATGTGAGGCCCGTTTGCAACCCGAGTTGTCGTTATAACTCGAAATTAGTTGCTGAGGGTTACTTTTTGTGAAATATTTTATTCTAGCTTCTGCCAGCAGCCTCTCCCGCTTTGTCCTTAGGGAACATATTTCCGGGTTAAAAAGCAGCCTAAGTCCTAAACTAACGCCTAACTATCTGTGTACCAAATTTCATTAACATCGGTTCAGTAGTTTTGACGTAAAAGCGCGACCGACAGACAGACAGACAGAGTTACTTTCGCCTCGTGTTAGCAACTTACCGTAGTATGTTAAGTTTTTGGGGTCTCAGATTGTTACGCCTGGTTCTCACCCAAAATTATGATTGCTCCACCACAACAGACGCGTTGGTTTGGCTGTACCCTTATAATGCTATATACCTACGAAAGAATCTTGACCACATTTGTTTTGCAGCTCGACTTCAACGCGAAGACCACATGGAGGAAACCCTAGCGGACTTGCAGTCTCGTCTGCAGTTCCTAGAAGCACAGTACAGAGGGAGGCAGGAAGACGTTATCACTCTACAGGTAATATCTACAACCTAGGAGTCTTCAAGTCAAGATTTAATAGGTTGCTTCTAGGCAAGCTTGCGCCATCTTTGACCACATCATCGCTTGCAATCAAGTGAGATAGTGGTCAAACGCGTGCCTACCAGTAGTAAAAAAAAATAAAAATGTTGTATCCGAACGCATACAACCAAGTCTTTTCAGAGTTAGAGTTAACAGGCTTCTTCTGGGTAAGCTCGCTCTATCGCAGACTCTGTCTCTGTCATCGACTGAAGTCAAGATCAAACCCATCTGAAATAAAAAATATTGAACTATTGAATGGCCTTTCCTAGGCTCTAGGCTCTAGAGTAAAGTGCCGTACAATCAGTGAATGCGTGTGTTGGTATCAGTTGCTAAGTGATCCTCGGTTCGATCCCTAGGTCGCTCGGTCGTTCTTAAATTTATTGAGTCTTTTTTAACCATTTCCTGAAGTAACTTGGAGTCTAGTACCGCATGAGTATCACATGGCATTAAAAAAATCTCACTCTGGGTGTGCATTGCCACTTATGCAGACAGTTACTCTGATTGTCTAACTGCCTTATTTCACGTAATGTTATAATATGTTTATTATGTTATTGATTTCATTTTAGCAATTTTTTATAAAGACCATTTGTAGCGGCAGGCAGGCTTGGCAGTTAGAATAAAACTTTAGCTTAACGGATGAATATGACTACTCGTATACATACACAATCAAATAGGAACCCCTTTACACCTAGTGGTTTTCCTTGAATTCGTTAAACCATTGAAGAAAAGGGGACATTAAATTAACTAATGTCTTAGTGTAGTTGAACATTTTCGAGCATCTACACAACGACGATGGTTAAACATTACTTTTTTAAAGCGGCTGTAAACGTCAGCGTAAGTCTAAAAGGCCACTTTAGTAGAACCATGTTAGGATCATAATATGAATCACACAACAATCTGTCCAATTTCATTTTGATCTTTATCGCTAAAGCTTTAGGTTCAAGGTCGATTGGAAAAATTTGAGAGTATCGGTTAGCTTGTTGTGCTGGCTGATTCAACTAAAGTGGTCATTTTAAACGCACATAACTTAAAATTGTTTAGTCATGTACAATAATTTTTCTACAGGCGAAAATGTTTTCCGACCGTGGTAACAGTTCCACAAGCAATTTGGCTCCTCGTGAAAGTTCGTCAACCACCGTCACTCCTGCAGTATTTAACCTTCTCAAGAATATGACTGGTAATTTGTAGATTTATTATTTGTAAATAGTTTGTATTAATTTTCAAAATATAGCAAAATAATCTGTAGAATCAGACGATTTCAGTTAATTTCCTGCAATATATGATAGCAAATTGCAGATTGCATCATTTTGCAACAAATACAAGCATTTTCAAACAATATTTGGCTGGATGACTAACACTTAAAATATATATACATATTTCCGAAATGAATCTTTTAAGATCAAACTTTAGGAAAAGAAAGCCCTACTTTTATTTATAACTAGCACTTCGCCCGCGACTTGGTCCGCGCAATTTTCTTAAGTATCACAATTTTTTTCTCGTAATATATATAGCAATGTTAGGTACTCAGTGAAAATTTACAGTTTCATATCTGTCGCATACCATAAGAGAAGTGGGAAAAGTAGCCATAGAGTGGATCCCAAATATCAGGAGCCAGTGAGGCAACCTGAAAAGAGGCGAGACGAACTAGAGTCCAACCTAGAGGATTAGGCAGGATTATACATAAGGACGGATTAAGATAGAAAGAAGGAAGGATGGCCTTTGCCACGCCATACGCCGAATAAAACGACAAAAATATCTCTTCATGGTGTAAAACAGCCACATTTCCTGCTACCGACTGAACCCCAGGATCACAAGATGTCAAAGACACAAAACATAATGATAAAAAATCGTGTCAAGAAGAAGAAAGTTAGAATGTTCCTTCAACTACATTCGAAACTACGGAAGAGGCAATATACTACTCTGTCAAGAAAGTACCGGGAAAAGATCAATAATACACAAAATGTCTGTTATTCATCCAAATTTATTTTATCACCTTCAAAGTATGCTCCTTTAGAAACGATACCCTTGCGCCAACGAATAATCCATTCATCAAAACATTTTTTAAACGCTGCTTCCGGAATTGAGTTCAGTTCTCGCTGCGAATTCTCCTTTATGTCTTCTATCGATTGAAAACGGGTGCAACGAAGTGGTAATTTGAGTTTAGGAAAAAGAAAAAAGTCAGCAGGAGCCATATCTGGTGAATATGGTGGTTGCTGGATGGTATTTTTTGAGTGTTTGGTTAAAAATTCGTTCACAATGATAGCCTTGTGCGAAGGCGCATTGTCGTGGTGCAAAATCCAAGAATTTTCTTTCCACAAATCTGGCCTTTTTCGTCGAATTTGCTCTCTTAAACGCCGCATAACGCTCAAATAATATTCTTTATTTACCGTTAGACCTTCCGGTAAGAATTCAGAGTGCACAACACCGCGATAGTCAAAGAAAACAGTCAACATGACTTTGACTTTTGATCGACTTTGGCGTGGTTTTTTCGGTTTCGGTTCAGTTGGAAGGCGCCACTCCGAAGCTTGTTGACTAGTTTGCATGTCAAACTGGTAAACCCACGTCTCGTCACCAGTAACAATGCGTTTCATGAATGTTGGGATGATGATGTTCATGAAACTGACTCGTTCTAGCATGTCCTCAGCGACTTTCATGCGATTGAGTTTTTGGAGAAAATTCAGATCTTTTGGGACTAGCCGAGGAGCAACATGTTTCATACCCAAATGATTAGTTAAAATGGTACGGATCGACTCGTGAGATACAGAAAGTTCGGCGGCTATCTCTCTCAGAGTTGAATGGGGATTTTCAGTCACTATTTCCTTCACTTTTGCGATGTTAACTTCAGTTGCAGACGTTGACGGCCTACCAGAGCGAGGCAAATCTTCCATCACATCTCGACCGCTTTGAACCACTCATAAGCACGAGTTTTTGATAAAGTCGATTCACCGTAAGCCTTCTGTAACATTTTCAGTGACTCCGAACACGAAATTCCATTGGCGATGCAAAATTTAAGACAAACTCTTTGTTCGATATTTTTGTCCATTATGAAATTCGCAATACACACTATATATGATATTACTAAAACCAGCACTGTATTTAATATAAATAACAGATGCAACTCAAACTCCGCGCTAAAATGGAAAACAGTTGTGCCAATCTAACAACTACAAAAAAACAAAAATTTAAATTTGGAACCATAAACAAATCGTCCATTCCCGATACTTTTTTGACCGAATGTATGATGAGGTGTTGAAAGGCCTCCCACAAGGTGGACCGATGACCTGGTGAAGGTTGCTGGTAGCCGATGGATGCGAGACGCGCAGAAGCGGTTGTTCTGGCGACACCTGGGCGAGGCCTATGTCCAGCAGTGAACGTCTTTGGCCTGATATGATGAAGATGACAATTTTAGGGATTTCCAAATACTAGAGAGTAGGTCAAAATATGTACTTTATTTGTAAACGATTTTATGCCACTACGAACCGTTTGCAAAGGCACGACAATTAAATTAGTACCTACATGCAATGTGTTAATTAGCTAAGCGTGCGGCAATGAAACTATTTTCATGGTTACTGGAACTCTTTCATGTATTTGTAAAAATAGACCTGTCATCATAAAAATAGACTAGTTGACCAGCGGAACTTCGTCTGCTCCGCTCCTATTGGCCTTAGCGTGATGATATATAGCCTTCCTCGATAAATGGGCTATCTAACAATGAATTTTTTTTTTCAAATCGGACCCGTAGTTCCTGGAGAGTAGCGCGTTCAAGCAAACAAACAAACTCTTCAGCTTTATTAGTATAGATATACAGTGTTTGGGTATAATTCAGAATGCTAAAAATATTTATAAAGTGCGATTGAGTCAATAATAGTTCGTACCAATATTGTTACACCGAATTCAAGTTATAGATTACCAATGTTATCCGGTAACTGTTTGTTAAACATTTAACGTTTGGTATGAAAAAGTAGTGTAATTTTTTTAATCTGATTCTTTTTAGGGTTCTGTACCCGAAGGGTAACCAACGGAACCCTATTACTAAGCCTCCACTGTCCGTCCGTCCGTCCGTCCGTCTGTCAGCGGGCTGTATCTCAAGAACCGTAATAGGTAGAGAGTTAAAATATTCAAAGATTCTGTATTGCCGCTATAACAACAAATAATAAAAATTAAGGTTTATGGTACGGAACCCTTCGTGTGCGAGTCCGTCTCGCACTTGGCCGGTTTTTTATAATGTCGATGGCTATGCACGGAACATGGAAATGCTTAGACAACCGCAACTAAAGTTAACATTTTATGAAATTATTTTATTTTTTTTTCATTATATGAGACCGGGGATAATAATGATGAAGGTATGCAAGGAGATGGAAAATTTCAGGGCAGATAATAAAGTTATCGAAGTAAACCTATCTTTTTAGGGTTCCGTATCTGAAAGGGAAAAACAAAAACCTTACAGGATCACTTTGTTGTACATCTGTCTTCATCATCGTCTGTCTGTCAAGATGATTTGCTAAAATCAAAGTTCCAAATTAATGTAAAAAAGATACGGCCGTTTATGACACAAAAAAACAAAATTTCGACACTGTCAAGGGAAACAAAATGTGAAGGGTATTTCCCGTTGACCTAGAGTTATGAAATTTGGCAATTAATACCGTCTTATACTACAAGTAAAGGAAAAAGTCTGAAATCTATACATTTGTCATAAAATGAAATCATAAAAAATGTAGTCTTTATTTAAAGTAAGGTACGTACAAAGTACGGAACTCTCAGTGGATGAGTCTGACTCGCACTTGGCCGGTTTTTTTTCAATAGCATTTAAGTCAGTTTTGACATTTGAAGTTGTCAATTTAGTCTCCCAGATTTAAAAACAGACAAGTTGGTGGCCGTTGGTTTTTGACAATTGCACTGCGGCCCTGTGCTGTATACACTATCAATATCTACTTCTAGTTTGGCATAATAGAGTAGAAGTACCGTTTGTGGCCACTGTACCGTTTATGGCCATTTATTGTTTAAATAAACGATAGAAATGAATTTATATAAAAAACCATTACAAACTCAATTTGTTTTAATATACACGTTTTATAACTCAACAAATATATCGTTATAATATTATATTTTTTTATAAATTAATTCAAATGTTAACTGGCCAAAAACGGTGCTAAGGTGGCCAAAAACGGTACTTTTACCCTATTAAAAAATACTCATATACTATCCACATACGAACCTTGATTTGGAATCTACAGATTATTCCGCAATATTACTACACATATAATTTGGTTGTAAAATATAACGTTGCTTTTTTGGAATTATGAATGAGGTGTTGCGTGAAAACTTGGGTTCGATTCTCGATGGATATTTTTGTAAAGTTCTGAAAGGCCGAAAAAAAAAAAAAGATCACTGTTTGTTTATCCGTCATTTATCGACAGTATCGAACTTAGTCGGTTTTTGAGGAAAAGGCCCGATTTAGATTTTCATTTGGACTCAAGTTTTTCTCCTGAATCGTCAACTGTAGCAAACCAACACCCTGATATTTGAATTTGCTCCTTTGGTTTTACCGTTCGATAATGACGTGGCAAGGTGGGCTGGCATGCTTGCTGGCTTGCCGATGCACCAACTAGACACGTGTGTAACACAGTATTATTTTTCTGTCAGTCGAGCGGTACTAGTCGCCATGTAGGACCGGTCTTCTTAAACCACTCCTCTACGACTAAAGCTCTGACTTGAGTCAAGAGCAAACTCATCTCAGGAAACAAAAAATCCATCTAAGGAACAATCGTTGTATTGTTGCCCAAAAAATACATGTTCATAAATTCCTTTTCATCATCAGGATCTAAAGCGGCAGCTGGTGTCTTCACGAAGCACATCCAGCAACTAAGGATTCCATTCGTATACCAACTCTTGCCGCACTTGATGAACGACCCCTACAGCTTGAAGCCTGCCTACCACATGAGGGGGGGAAGGCAGTTCTGCGATACGGTAGTTGGTATACCAACAGTGAAGAGGGATAAGGAGAGCTATCTTATGATTACCTTGACGGTAAGTACTTTTGATTTTTAATTTTATTTCCACGACCCAGGGTCCCATTTCTTGGATAGATATATTTTTTGTACTAGCACAGAGTTTTCTTGGCTTTACTGCTTAACAAAATTAAAATAATAAGTAAGTAATGACAAGCTTATAATATAAATAGAGCTTTCCGAACCAAAAAGACTCCTATATCAGCATTTGCTGCGAGATTAAAAAAAAAAATGCGTCGCTGGTTTTGTAATTCGACCTGTGATGCCACAGACTTACGGATGGCTGCCTACTTCTAAACTTAACTAGCTATTCATATTTTATTCAATCAGACGTGTAGCTAATAATTGAACAGCAAAACCCAAAATGTTATTATTTCAACAACCATTGTAACACTTGGGGCTTAAGAAAGAATACAATGCTTTGATACTGTTTATATTCTATGTTTGTCTTATATCTGGAGCGCCAGCATAACAATGAACTGATGGACCGTACCTCCAAAGTTCATTGCTGCTATGCAGCACTTAAAGTAAAAAATTATCCTCATTTTATAATGCTAATTACTTGAAAAAATTAAAAATTTGCTCAAGCACAGCAGGTGGTAATGGCTGCGACTTACGAGTTGTAGGTCATACGAACCCAGGCAGGCGCTTTACTTTGTGTAAATTATTTCATCACCACTGCTCTCAAAACAGTGAAAGAAAACATCGTGAGGAAACCGGCATGTCCTAGAACCAAAAACTCGAAGACATGTGACATCTACCAACACGCACTGGGCCCGCGTGGTGGATTACGGCCCACTGCCTCTCCCCGAGAGGAGGCCTGTGTCCCAGCAGTGGGAACATTATAAGCTGATTATGATAATAGTTCTATTACTGAAATGTTTTATTGTCTTTATTTAGAGTGACAACAGTCTATAGTTTTCCACAATCAATGTTCTTGTCATATTTTTAACGGTACATTTAAACGCACTTATCTGTTTATCTGAGTTTATCACACTCCTTTAGGCGAGTGAGTTTGTGTTTCGGATACGCCTACTAACGAAATTGTGTCGTCGACTAGTGCCACCTTAAGGAAATGCTCGCAAAAATAGCAAAATCTACTACTACTAAAGTGAAACCCACGAAGATGATACTAACCTTAGTGTACCTTTACAGCACCTTATCAGCGGCCTGACTCCAGCTGATTTCAACGGTACCCTTATCGTTGTGATGATTGGCGAAACTGATCTCGAATACGTCCTCAACACGGCCCGCCAGATAGAACTAATGTAAGTATCCTCCGGCCCCGCGCGCTTAGAACAGCCACATCATAAAAGACCTTGCATTATTGCAATAGAGACCACGCGAGTGTACCGTCCCACATGTGGGACGCCGGTACCGTACTGGTTAATGGACGTACTTTTAGCTAGTTGACGAAAGCCAGGTGGTTAAGGCGCCGACCCCACCGTGCGCGGTCTAACGCTAACGGTCAGTAAACCTTAGGAAGCGTGAGAAAAGTTTGTTCATTTGATGCTTCTTTACCTGACTACTGAGAGTGTTAAAGGTTACGAAGTCTATATTTGTGTACATCTGTTCCTTCCAAGTTTATACAGATCACATTTAAAAAAAAATAGCCAGGGTACCTATTATAACATCTTAAAACAATCATGATAACGGTGTGGGAGGGAGACGGAGATATACAATAGCATAAAACTATCCCTTTTTCAAAGCTTAATCATGATGGCATTAGCACGTCATAATAGAGTGTACATTTTGATTACACGGTGAACAGTTTTATATAGAAAACGAAGTCCAACTTAAAAAAATAGCGCCGATTACAAACAAAATCAAAACATCACTTAAATATGTACAAAAAAAAGTATCTCAATTACAAAAATATTTTAACAGGTTCCGGAAACATGTGGAGAGTGGTCTCATAGAAGTAATATCACCATCATCAGCTTACTACCCGAACTTTGAGACCATTCCCGTCACCTTAGGCGACTCCCACAAGCGGGTCAAGTGGAGGACCAAGCAAAACTTGGACAACATCTACCTGATGGCCTACGCCCAGTCCAAGGGCACCTACTATCTTATGTTAGAAGACGACGTCGTTGCCAAGAACAACTATATCCAGGTGAGTTCTGTGATTGACATCGTCCATAGACTTTGTTTACATAAGCTTCGTCTGAATTAGTAATGTTCTCTTACTTTGCGAACTTTTCTGTACTCTATATCTATATGGTCTATACAAATATTAAAGCTGGAGAGTTCGTTTGTTTGTTTACTTGAACGCGCTAATCTCAGGAACTACTGGCCCGATTTGAAAAAATCTTTCAGTGTTAGATGGCCCATTTATCGAGGAAAGCCATAATTTATAAGTCATAAATAATACGGGAATAATCTGCTCCGTATCACCTTCAGACTTACGATTAGTCCCGAACCCGAAATAAGAATGAATGACAACACGATTTGACAGTAATTGTCAAATCGTGTTGTCATACATACAACTCTACGAATAAAACTCAAAATTTTCGTATTTTAAATTATTAAGAAAATAGTTTAATGTAAAAGATATTTTTCCAAAAAGTTACAACTAGCCGTTTAGACGTGATTCTCATTTTAAAAGTCAGCTACTTTCATGTATCTCCGCCTTAAGTAATTTATCAGGGTGTAGAATATTGATAATCGTCACGGTGAGGCAGTAGTGCAAGTCTGAAAGTCAGTATCGTATTTGGTTGTGGAGACCACATTACATTCATGCACATTACTAATATTCTGGTGCATCCAGGTTTCATGGGAGCCGCTTATAGCGTAGTTGAGAACAGTCTGCGTTGATGATGACGATTCGCAACAGTACAAGATTTCTTCTAACCATAGAACTTAAATTAACTCCTTGTAGTCTTAAGTAAAACGAGTGTTCTAACATCCTCATTTTTTCCTAGGAAATCAAGAAATTCACTGCTGCAACCACCGTCTCCAACCCGAACTGGTTCTTTATCGAGTATTGCCATGTCGGGGGCATTGGCAAGCTTTTCCGTTCTGCAGACCTGATCCACTTTATCACTTACGTACAGCTTTTCTACAATAACATGCCCATAGATTGGCTCCTTGAAAGTTACCTGGCTGACCGTATCTGCACCATCGAAAAGAACTCAGTAAGTTGTGTTTTTTCCATCATACTACGAAGTGTAACAGATAAAACTGTAAGTTGCAAAGAGAAGCTCAAAAAAAAGTCGGTTGTTCAGGTGATTTTGTCGAGTTATGCGCACATGAATGAGCAGTCACCTTTTTAGGGTTTCGTACCCAAAGGGTAACCAACGGAACCCTATTACTAAGCCTCCGCTGTCCGTCCGTCCGTCTGTCTGTCTGTCAGCGGGCTGTATGTCAAGAACCGTAATAGGTAGACAGTTGAAATCTTCACTGATTCTATTGCCGCTATAACAACAAATTATTAATAATTTTAAAAGATTTCAGTTCTAGTCCTTTATTTATTTATAGACACTTTATTCTACACCAAATTAAAAATACCTGCATAAAGGAAACATTAAACTAAAAAACAAAATTAGTGGTCTTATCGCATTTCTTAATCTCTTCCAGGCAACCAGCGGGTCTAAAAAGGCCACTTAAGCTACCTGTCACTGTCAAATTTTCCCAATCAACCTTGAACCTAATGCGTTTTGCAATAAAAATGAAAATTACATTTGACAGATTGTTGTGTGATTTATGTTATGATTCCAATATAATTCTCCTAAAAGCTCCCCAGGAAGTTTTTTTAGTAAAAGTTGCGTTTGAATGGTTGCACCCTATAAAACCCGTTTTACTGAACGATTCACAATATTTAAAGTTGAATGCAGAGCGTTTACTCGTAAATGGACATTATTGAACTTAAACATGTGTTTCTCCCGTATCAACGAGACCATGTCAAAGTATAACCTGGCACAAATGACTGTTTTAAAAAAAAAATCAATAGTCACGATTATTTTTGTAAACGTTTACGTTTACGTATTCCCAAGAAGTTGCGAGCGTGTATGAAATACCTTGAAGATTAAATGCTCCTAATTCGGCATTTAAATTAATTGCACTGGCGGCCGTTGAATCCGCAAATATATTTATTATTAAAAAGTTATTTATAAAAAAAATATAAAAATAATAAATTTAATTATAATAAAGTTAATTTATAAAGTTAATTAGTCCTGTATAACCGTACATTTTATAGAACGCTGTAACTGAATTTTTAGTTAAAGTGATTTGCATGTACGGAGAAAAAGTTATCCACATTACGACACCACCATTAAAAACTGCAACGTAAATTATAATGTTTGCATTGTGAACGGATGTGGATACAATTGTATTTTATACTAATTATAAAGTTGCCTGTCCATTACAGTAGAGCGGAGAAACGGAGAAATTTTAACCAATGGAATTGTATAAAATCTCCGCACCACTATTTGATTGATATGATTTATGTTGGTTAATATTTCTCCGTTTTTCCGCTCCACTGCGTCGCTCCGCGGAAATGGACAGGCACCCTTAGACGACGTCCACACCGTCACGAGTTCCGGGTTTTAGCATAAGCTCAGGTAACACTGAAGGAAATCCCGCGCGGGATTTGCCGAATGTCAAATTGACTATAACTAAAATACTGGTTTCGTACAGAATATTTATTTGAATTAGATACTAGACAGACTAGATATTTATATTTTCTATAATTCAAATTCTGTACATAATACGTCCCTTAAAAATGAACCAAAGTACTATGGGGTTGTAGTTTTTTTTATTAAAAAATTCGTCAAACCATTTTTGCTAGGCTCACAGTCCTTAGTTACATTATATAATAAATCTCTTGGTCATACGGCGCGGAACAATGTGAGCGACGCCTAAGAATTTTATAATTGAGTTCCAATGTCTTTCCCTCTTTCTTTTCATCTTATAATTTACTAATCTATATAATTTCTGTCTTTCAGAAGGCATGCGCGACAGCGAAGGCGGAGATCAGGCCTAAATATAAGTTGTCTTTATTTCAACATATAGGCCTGTATTCTTCGCTCAAAGGAAAGATTCAAAAGATAAAGGTACTATTACTTATTTATTTAAGGGTGCTCTCTCGAAAAGGCTTAAAAATAGCGTTCAGATGAAGCAGCTTTTCGTCGGCATTTACTGAGAAATTACATCTGAAAAAATAGGAAGTAATCTACATGATATTGCACGTAACTTGGTTTAGCCATAATTTATGTATTGGTAACACATAATAGGAAAAAAAATCACCAAATCAACTCCAAATCGTTGAGATGGAACCATTTTACTTCTTCATTTTCAACAAGGCAAACCAGTCAACTTTTGGGTTAAGGGCGCTCTCTCGAAAAAGCTTAAAAATAGCGTGCAGATGAAGCCGTTTTTCTTCAGTTTTTACTGAGAAATTACATCGGAAAAAAATAGGTAGTCATCTACATGATATTGCACGTAACTTGGTTCAGCCAGAATTTATTTATCGGTATCACATAATAGGAAAAACTCGGCCAAGTGCGAGCCGGACTCTCACACGAAGGTTTCCGTACCATAAACCTTATTTTTGATTAATTGTTGTTATAGCGGCAATAGAAATACACAATCTGTGAAAATTTCAACTGTCTAACTCTCACGGTTCTTGAGATACAGCTGATAGATAGACGGACGGACGTACAGCAGAGGCTTGGTAATAGGGTTTCGTTGGTTACACTTTGGGTACGGAACCCTAAAAAATCACCAAATCACCCCCAAATCCTTGAGATGAAACCATTTTACTCCTTAATTTTTTTAAAGAACATTAAAAAAATATCTACTGCTGTGCAATACAAACGAAAGCAACTTGGATTTGTTACTTTTAAAAAATATGAATTTGTTTTATTATAAAATAAATAAAAACACGGGTAGCGGAGTGGCTCGAAGAGGTGTAGTTAGCTCCGTTTGTATACACAAGGTCATTGGCATCGAACAAATAAAATTTAAAGCACAATGAATTGCGGATTATTATTATTATTATAGCCTTTTTATTTCCATAATGAATAACAAAATATTTCATTGGATTAATACAACATAAAGAGCATGCATAAAATTTCAAAATATTACAATTCATGTTATAGTTATTAATTAGCAATTTAGTAATAAATAATTTCTTAATATATAAATTCATTTTGTATAATTTTCTGGATATTAATTCAATTCAATTCTTATAATAATTCACTATGGATCCCTCAACGGGTAAAGGCCTCCTCCATCGAGAATTACCTACCTTGTGGCTATTCCACCAATTCGCACTAAGCGTTTTCAAACGTCTTTTATAATGCGCACAGCAAAGGAGTGGAACTCTCTGCCTGCGTCTGTGTTTCCAAACACTTACAACCCTAATCTCTTCAAAGTTAGAGTGAACAGACTCCTTCTGGGTAGGCTCGCTCCATCGTAGACTTTGTCTCTGTCATCTCTGACATAGACTAGACTCAAGAGCAAACCCACTGCAAATAAAAAAATAAATAAATGCGGTGATGCAAGCAAATTGCGCAATAAATCTTTTGCATAAGATTGTTATAGATTTAAGGGTGTATAAGATTACCGTACAAAACGGGCAATTATCTACCATCACCATTATTTTTAGTAGGTACTTCAAAATGTACGCAGACTAATTATGTTCCTTGACTTTTCATCTTCATTATTATTTTGTGAAGGTGACTTCCTATGGAATACATTCATACATGACGTATATATTTATGTCTTAAAATATGCCAATAGTTTTGCTTCGGATGTACCTCTAAATTGAAATTTTCGATTTTCAGGACTCGCAGTTCGGGGCTGTGCCAACGTTTTATCCACACACATCGAACCCGCCTATAGTGGCCGTTAAGACCGATATTCGGGTGCTTTCCGGGCATGGTCTGAAAGCGGCCTACCAGGGATATACATTCTTTTGGGGGGAAAAACCAAAAAAAGGGAATTTCGTAGAATTTTGGTTCAAAAAGCCTGTTTTTCTCGCTCAGTGAGTATCCCCAAACTTTTTTTAACATAATATTTTCTTGAGAGTCAGTTTTATTTGATTTCATAACTAATTTTTGACGCGTTTTTTGAACGCTTATTCTTAAGCAAGTTTGGAGAAAGACAGTATAGGAAAATAGACGGACATTGCCACTATAATACAATAAAAGAATGGTAGTCCGTCAGATAGATTTCCAAAAAATATTTGACAAGCATTATTTAGTTTTTCACGTAAACAAAAAATTAAGACGATAGGTTTCGTTAAAATCGGAATGTGACGTCACAAGCACCTACTCCTGATCTTAGATGCATTTTATCTTTGCCATTTTTTTTTACTTAATGAAGCAAAAAAATACGTGACCAATATTTTTTGGAAAGCTATCTGACGGACAAATAACATTTTTAGTTTAATATCCCATTGGAAAAAAATCCCTAATAAAACTGGCTATCCAGAAAAGTAACATTCCTTTGAAATTAAAAACAAAGGCCCCATGATGAAAAAATTGCAAAGACTAACAGTAACCGTGTGTACAGAAAGGAAACTGAAAACTATGCTGATTAATTAAAAAAAATATCGCCGCCCCAACTATCATAAATAATTACATCTTTTTTAACTTTTCTTAAAACTCCCTGTTTTAGCTACATGTTCCGAAGTGGGAATATAGAACATAGGCAAGACAAATTCTATGATACAACTGTGGAAGTGCTGCCGGCTCGGAGCAACAAATCCTATACTCAGATTGGCTCGTTCGATGAGTTTGGTCTCGCCGAAGGAGACATAGCCGTGGGATCCATCTCTGCTATCCGCCTGAGAGTCCATAGAAACAGCTCGTATTGGGTCATACTCAGCGAGGTAAGACAATGTCCTGGATATCAAAATAGGCTATTTGATTAGATTATTTTTACATCCATCTTCATCGCTTACCATCAGGTGAGATAGTGGTCAAACGCGTGCCTATTAATAGTAAAAGAAAAATAAATTTCTCAGAGCAAATTCAGATTCAGAGTATTTATTTGTGAACATAGGCTACAGTTACTCAGGTTTGTGAGATACTTACTACATTCTTTTCAAGTGCTCTATGCTTTGCCATTAGGCATACAAATGTCAGTATTCCACTGCCTTGCCTTTTCCCAACTATATTGGGGTCGGCTTCCAGTCAAACCAGATTTAGCTGAATACCAGTATTTTACGCGGAGCGGCTGCCTACCAGACCTCCACAACCCATTAACTGGGTAACACGGTACTTCATGGCAAGACTGGAGTCAGATTTACTGGCTTCTGACAATCCGTAACGACTGCCAAAGATCTACAAATGACAGCCGGGACCAACGGCTTAACGTGCTTTCCGAGGCACGGAGGAAACTCGCTATGTTAAGATGGTCACCCATCCACAGACCAACCATAGCAAGCGTTGCTTAACCTTGAAGATCGACCCGTGCGGCTGTTATTATTTAGTCACGAGCTCCTCATACAAACGTCAGTATTAATTCGAATTATTTCATTATTAATTTCACGATTTCAAATATAATGGTAGAAAAAACGATAATTAAGAGACACAATTAACATAATTTCAAATTTTAACAAAAAACTACAATTACAAAACCAATACCTACAAAATAAGTCAAATATTTCCAGAATGTCAAAAAAAATATAAATCAGAATGTCTAAAAATAAAAATAAGAAAATGCCAATTAATTGTAATAAAATGTTAGTTAATGCAAGAATTAATTAAGTCGAAGCCAGAATGTCAAAATAAGTAATTAATCAACAAAATATTCGTAGAATCATCAATCAAATCTAATCTATCAGAGGTATTAATGACGAGTGACTCACAAGTCCTGACATATTGAACTAATGTTATTTTCCCATCTTTGTCACATAAAATAACGTTTTTACTGGGTTTAAAAACGTTATTTTATGTGACAAAGATGGGAAAATAAAGTTATTTTCCCATATAAAGATAGCATAAAGAATTTGCACGCTTTTGAAGTCAAAAGCGTGCAAATTCTTGCATCTTTTTGCTTGTTTTTGTTGATTCTTTGCTTTTTAACTATTTTTTTTTTCACTAATTGTACTTTTTAATAACTGCTGTCAAATAGATAATAATTGATAATTCTGCATCTTATCGTGTGGAGCCTTACTGCCCCACACACCCTAGGGTCCGAGTGCGATAATAATTTTTCTTTCTTGACATAGTAGTATAAGTATTAATTCATGTTTATTTATCATAATAGTCAAATACCCTATTTCTTTCAATCTTCGGAGATCTTTGAAATGCGTATAAGAATATTTTTTCTTATCCTTGAAACCCTTATCTTATTACAATCTAGCCTTAAATATGGACTTATAAGTAATTGTATAAAAACCTAAACTGTTATAATTATTGTATTTTCTTTAAGAAAATTTAACTAAAAGAAAAATAAAGAAAAAAGAAAACAATTAATTTTCAAAACAATTAACATAGAAGAGTTCTTGTAATAATACTAAAGTAGTAACGATACGAACCCAAATAATCAATTAAACAGACGTTACAATGCTGAACACCTTATCTTGATAAAATATGACGTCACACATATCTACCAAAATACACTAATTTAATTAGTATGACTGACTCACAACGACACACCTCAACAGACTATAAAAGTTAACAGTGTACTTACACTGTAAACAGACTGTATTGAATAACAGTTTTTTAGCTAATTTGACAAGATAAAAGTAACATTTATGATCAAAGCTGGAAACTGACAAGGAAGTAAAAAATAATAATCGGTTTTTATACATTTAATATTAACACCAATTATGACGTGCAGCTTCCTAAGATTCTGTAACAAAATAACTCTGCAACATGTTGATCGCATCTACGCAAAACGTGCGAATATAATAGATATTCATTTGACCTAAATACTCGTGGGCGATCTCCAAAAATATTCACGATACGTCATCCGACCACTGTGATCAAATTTTACGAAAAAAATTAGCGCATACAGCGACATCTGTACATTGCTATTCGGGTTAACATTCGCCAAACTACGATGTTTATCATAGATGTCAATGTGCTATAGCACAGCATAATCTGGTTTTGTTGTAGAAGCATAAATCAATCTACTTTTTGAAAAGAGCACGTTTCTATAACTTATTGACGTGATAACTTCTTATAAATTGATAAAAGCCAGCTGCACGCTCGATAAAGTGTCACGTTCGGCAAGCGAAAGCGCGATACCAGCGAAAGAGACGCACGATCGGCCTAAGCGTTCGGCTTATTTGTTAAGAATTCAAATGTTTTCTTATGACGTTATCATGTAAAATTATCGTCCAGAAACCGACTGTACAGACAACCATTTTTTTTTAATTTCAGATCGACCTGAAGGAGTACCAGCCTCCAGTAACAGCCAGGTGACAGATGACCAAAACACCGTGGGACAGGATCCTTCGCAACTAAATCAGAGCACCCAGCATGTGAGCGGTATAAGGTAGGAGCGGCCATCAGACATAGATATAAGCACAATTATATTATATCGACTATAGAACATATATCTCTAGGGCGTAAGCTAATATTGTAACGAAAGTAACGAAGTGTAAACAACATACAGTTACACCATAACACGTAATAAATTCTTAATAAAGAAATATGATTAACGTAAATGTATATGCTGATAATATTAAAGTTTCTTAGATTCAATTCTTATACAATATGTAAACTCGGGAGTAAACTAGGTGTTTGTATTACATTTTATTCGAATCCAGTAAATGTCAACCGTCTTCCAATACCGTGAGTGTTGCTAGAAATGCGGCGCTTTCGGAAGTAGATAGTGTATAATCGATTGAAATGAAAAATCCTGAGCTTGAAGTTGTGCTATGTCAGTAGCGCTGCCTTCTCTCTTGGTTCCCTTATATTTGGATAATATTACTTTCAATCGTATCGCTCTTCTCTATTCATTTGTAAAAAGGTCTTTAGTCTTCATTTTTATTAGCACCGTTTTCGTAATAGATATGTAATGAATTCCAACTCGTTCTTAGGTTCTTCGTAATACGCTCTCTCTTATTCTACTTTTTCGCATGAAATAGACCGCACTTCATTCATGATTGTTGAATGTAATCTTATATCCATAGTTTTATCTAAATCATTAAGTGTACGTTAAAACTTGGATATTTTAGTGATTCATTGTAGTTTAAGAATTACATGATTATTGAACTTAATCTTATAGGTATCCATAGTTTTATCTAAATAATTAAGTGGACGTTAAAACTTGGATATTTTAGTGATCCATAGTAGTTTAAGAATTAAAAAAAAATGCTACGTTGCGCTTTGTAAAATACTAGAACTTAAACTAAGGGTGGTAGTACAGTTCCTGGCCTGAATGAGTTTCGCAAGTAACGCGGTGAATGGGTCTTTGAGCTACATTAACATCTATATTTATCTCTTTCTTCAGGGATCTATTGCTGCTTCCAATGATTACAGTATTCTGCTGCTTTTAGCTGAGTTTTGATATTAGACGATAATCGTAAATTATTTACAGGTAGTTGATTATTTGTCTATTTCTATTCTGTTCTAGAGTTTTTGTTAATGTCATCAGACACAGGTGCTAACCTTCTCCCCTCACTCTTATCGTCTAATTCAATACCGCGGGGGAGAGATGCATCATTGACATCAGCTTGCACAAAGTTTTTCTTTAGATTACAGTAGGAGGTAATCTTTAATTACACTTTGTGAGACTTTGGACAATATGACGCCTTTGGTGCTGCCTTTTGGGAATAAGTATGGCCGTAGGAACAAAGGTCGTTGTACTATTTTGCGATTATTTTTTTCATGATATTTTTACTGTAAGGTTATTTAATATTAGGTATAATCTTATAGAAATTTTATTTGCTGTTGCGTACTTGTATTTATAGTATGAGAGAAGATTTGGGATATTTGCAATTTCTAGAATATGATTTTAATGTTAGTTCTACGTGATTATTATTCATGTCGTATGCTTAGTAGGTATGAAAGCTTTAAAGATATTTTTAGATTACGTGTTAAATTTTCCAAATTAATCTTTATGTGTATATACGTAGATAGTAGGTATGATAGTAAAACTTTTTATTACATATTACTAAATGAAAATTTCATAGTCGAATGACGGGTAATCATGTAGGTTAGCTTAAATATAAAATTATCGTGAAAATTCAAAACCAAACATGAACCAAAAGTATTCTTCTAGTAATTTTGTCTTTCCAAAATTCTTTAAACATTTAACGTTAAATAAAATGTAAAAAATTCTTATATCGAAATACATATAGGTAAAAATAATACGATCTTGTTCCTGTCCAAATGTAAATGTACTTTTCCAACAGAAAACAAACATATAACACATTCGTAAGAGGTTGGCAGTTGTATCATCACAGCGCTAATGTTTCCCGTTAACTTATTCGCCTTAATTGTTTTAGTATTTCGTTTGTATATTTATCTTGTTGATTTGTATATTTATTATATATTTATATTGTATGTATGGTTTACATTTGTATATTGTTCATTATTGTATTTGAATCGCTTTGAATTTTCTTTATTGCACCTACGACTATTCTCTGCATTACCCAAAGGTTGACTGGTAGAGAATGCTTTTGGCATTAAGTCCGCCTCTGTACATTTTTGTGCTGAAAGTGTTTAAATAAATAAATAAATAATATTATTTAAATATTTCTAAAATAGTAATAGATAGTAATACAAATATACATAAAACGTACGTAAATAAATAAATAAATAAAATGTAATGCCAAAAATAAATATTAAACACTCAAACAACGAAAACACACTTTTAGGTTTATCATTTTTGTGGCTTCATCTTTGAAAGTCCCATTCATACAAGATGACCGAGTATTTTTATTCGTATATTTTTTTCCGTAAACAATAATTGTCACACTGATTGTCGTTGAATATTTTAACTAGGTGGGTTAAAAACCTAAATTATTTATTGACCTATTATGATTTGATTATTAAATACTTTTAAAAATTCAGAGTAAAACAACTTTTATGCATTTCTAAAATGCAACAATTTCCTGTTATTGAAAAATACATTAAAACATTTTTTTTAATCCAATGACGTGTACTAAATTTTAACCAAACATTTAAGTATAAGGTCATAAATTTAAAAATATTTATTAAATAGGTAGAATATTGATTATTCACTTTTTGTCTGCTCCCATTTCTGCAGACTATCCGATTTAAGATTATTATCGGGTTACGAAGAAGAATTATCGGGTAATAAGCAATTAGGTATATTTTTTTCACAAGTGTAAGCTAATATAATTTTTTTCTTTTTTCTATGTTCGTTATTCACAAAAAAAAATTATCTTACGTAAGCCCGTAAACTTGATACTTGACTAATAAATTCAAAATAACTATATTAAGTAAGAGTTCCAAACCTCGCTACTCCGAGTACCTTTTGATGCAATAAAATACCTCGCTACCGCGCTAGCTTTATAGTAAAATAAAGCTTAGAATTGTAAAATAAGTTAATTAATCAAATTGATAAATCAAAACTCGTCTTTTACGTTAAAACTTTTGGCACAATAATAAATGATTAAATTATTGAATATATGCTCTTAAAGTGTATCTGAAGCACTTTATATAAAAATGAGATCTCGTTACGGGTAAACATAAGATAAATCATCAAATAAATTTAAAACATCGATTAGCTTAGCTTCATGTCTTAATTTAAATATATAATTAAAAAATCGAAAATAATATGGATTTCATCAGCACAAATTGATTAATTATAATATAAAATATAATCCATACATAATATAGGTAATAAATATGATTGCAAATCTTAAATAGATTGGATCTTATTGAAAACCGGAACATCTGAAATGACTTCAGTATGATGTGAGTAATCGTATTAATTTATCTATCAAATAAAGTTTAGTTACATGCTAGATTTATATCGAATGACATTATTGCTAAATCTTTATTTAAAAGCAATCAATATGATATAAAATAATTTACTCTTCAGTATGCTGTTATTCGATCCGGCAGGTCAAAAGAGGACTGTGTCGATTTAAAACTCGTCGAATTAAATATCTACCAAAATACACCTAAAAAAAAATCGAGTTTCAGTAATGACCGTATTAATTATGTATCAACTTTTTAAACAGCCTATGTTCTATTGAGCTGACGTATAGACACCTCTTGTGTGGCTTTTTGCCCTTATCGAGACCGAGCCATTTCATATTGGTGTTATTTGGCTATGCAAAATGTCTTTGAAATTTTTGTACAGTTCATGTTAGTCTCGTTTAGTGTATAAGGAGCTTTACCGGCGGACTGAGGTCTCACCATTCGAGCAGCAATGATTATTTTTAGTATCGTGTCTTTGTGCGTGTGGAAGTTTTTGTGGGCGTTTCAACCTTTTTTTTTTTCAAATACACGACCCATTTTTGTAGTCAGTGTTTCCTTAGAATTCTTCTACAGATTTTCGTTCACCAACAAAATGTTTAGCGCCTTTGTTAATTAATAGTATCGATGTCCGACGAGCGTCACTCGTAGGGAGCGAGTCTTACGGAATAGTTAAAGTTCTAGTTTAGTTAGTTTTTGATTTTTATAGTATTTTTTCGCTTTATGAAAGAATTGTAATTTTGTCTATTAAGCTTTATTGGATCTCTATATAAATCGTGATATTGATTGTATCTGTGATCGATACAAATGTAGTTTTAAGTTAAAGCATATACATTACGTGTTACATTGTATGTTCTTAAGATCTTTGTATTTTCTTCATTGTGGCGTAACTGTATAGTGTCGAGGCTGCCGAGAACTGATGTATGTTTACCATGTCCTCTGTTTAAAGCGTGGAGTAAATTATGCCAAAGCTTGTAAACGGATTCTAGTAGTAGTAGTTACCAGTCCAAGGCTGCCTCGATGTGATTAAAAGTTTTCTAGACGTGATATCGATAAAATAATTTAAAAAAAGACTATCATACATTGCCCCAAATTTTGTGTAATTTGTAACCAGAAAAATGTAAATTACCTTTTGAATTTCCTTGCCATTTTGTATTTTTTTTAGCATTTTGAATCTCATTTGTAACAAAAATGACACTATTATGTTTGTGTAAATCTCTGCAAATGCACGGAATACTATGAAGCCAACCAAGACAGGTGTGTCTTCAGTTGACGGGATGTATTTTTCAGGATCTTTAATTTAGGATACGTGAAAATTAGCTTGATTGTAGTTTCGAACTATCGTGTGTACATTTAACGGTCGAGCTTTACTTATTGTGTGCAATTTAAAAGTAGGTGGAAGTGACGATTCAAAATTTAATTTAATTTTAACCTTAAAGGCTAATTATTATACATTGTTAAACCAAATCAACGTTAAGAAACCAAATATTACAAAACCTAAGAGTTAATTAGGCACTTGCATTTAAAAACCAATTATGTTCGATTTATTTCCTTTTTCTACGTAATTATTTTATAAAACCAACAGTTCATTGAAAGTTAACGAAGTTATGATGCAGCGAGAATTTTCTTGTCACTATCTATCTTCTACGCGAATACTTATTTATAACCTTATCATTGAAGGAATTAAAAAAGATTGGAATTTATAAAGATTCACAGCATTCTAATTATGAAGCCAACGATATTTACTTCACTTTATTCAAGCAAAACAAATTCAAAATCTGCTGAATCTGAGCAAATCTGAGCATTTTTTACGAAAACATTTTTCTTTTGTTCATCATCTTTTGGTAACTTGTTCTAAAACCACCGAAAAATTGTTTGTATAACTGTCGCGTGGACTGAAGAAACACAAAAAGGGATGGTACTATTGTTTTATTTATTAGTGGTTAACCCTCTAATGTAAAACATGGACATGATTTTCGACAAAAAATTAGTAATTTTTTCACATTGGTAAAACTACTTTATTCTCTATACTGGATTTTTAACGTACCTGTTTACTTGCAAATTATCAGTTATCGTACAAATACATATTCTACGAGTTCTATCTTATCCTATAATTAAATTTTATCCCCGTGATAAACAGAACACTAAAACAGATCTTCCAAGTGTTAATAATACCACTGATGCGACCGCTACAGGAGATTCATTCTTTTGTAGCGGTGTATCAATGAGGGGTGCAAAGGGTGAACACACAAGTACCAGTTCGCCCAAGTCAACCTCACCTGCGCGCGGTGCACCCCGCCTAGACTAACGAGGCTCTGGCGACCGACAGATGGCGGTATATCCATCCAGCTAGCCAGCTGCCACATCTGTGGCCAAAAACGCAAAGGTCTGGCATAGCTGATCGCCAAGCCACCACCCGATAGGGCTTGGATAGCCGCTTTTTAACATCGTCCCTGTTCTTCTGGTTTAGTAATTCTGTTTTTATCTTTGTTGATTATAATTTTCACTTGTCTTGTTCATCGACTGACTCTTTTTCAGATTTACATTCGTCTGTTTATTTTTCTTTCATCTCATTCCTTTTGTGATTTTTCGTCTTCTTTCTTTTGACTGTACTATTTCTTCTGCATCTTTTAAATTCATCATTTTAAACTCTGTTTTCCTGATTTCTACTATTTCCTCTAAATATTTCATCTTTGACTTTCATCCTTCTTGTTTCTACTATTCTACATCTTCTAAATCTACCTTTTGAAATTTTTCCGTTCTGAATTATTCTTCTGTCTTCTGAAAATTTCATCTGTAACTTTCGTCTTTTTAATTTATTCTGTCTTAGTCTCGTCCTTTTAATATTTTCTTCTGTTTTCTGTTCCATTTGCCCATTTATTTTGTAAGTCTGGTTTTTTTTCTGCTGTTTTTCAATTCTACATTTTATTTCACCAAATTATATATTGTGTACGTAAGCGACAACATTTCTGAAAGGTTTCCTTTCACACGTTCTGGGTATTAGAGTACACTAAAAAAAGGGATTTCCTAAATTGAATCCCTGTCATTCGGTTAGTTGATATGATTTGATTGATTTTAATATCCTGTTTGGGATTAAGAGCGGCCATTTATTTGTTTAAGTGTTTTTTTTTTCAATCTTGTTACCTTCCAACTGTATAATCTTGTGTTTCTTTTTATTTAAAACGTAGTTGTCTTTTGTTGTTAAATAATTAGTTATCATTTTATTTATTTCAATGATTTTTACGTGTATTCGGTTATTAGCGCCATATTTTCTTATATATTGTTTCTACATTTTGGATAACTTTCCTACTTCATCATCATCAAATCTTCCTCATATTTCCCTTTACAAATGGCATAATATTTACAACGAACAGGTACTCGAAGTAATCACGACATGGTGACTCTTTCGATTCGCCTAGATTAATACCAATGTATGCACAACGTGGCTTTTTCGGGTTAACGACCAGTTATTGTGAAGTTACCCGTCATTGTTACACCTCTTTAATCAAAAGCCGTTATGTGTCACCGCGTCGTGTTTAATTTGTGTTCCAATCATTTTCATCAAATCCATAATGTATTTTATGTATTTATTAGTTTCTTATGATAGTTTCCTTCAGTTTCGTTATTTTATGTTTGGGGTGCAAGGAGGAAGCTTTAGACATCTAGTTTCTTCAAACCATCCTCTCCTGCTCGCGGTGCACCCTGCTACTACCGACGAGGCTCTGGTGTCCGACAGATGGCGGTTATAAACATCTTCTGCTATTCTGACTATCCATCTTCCCAATGTATTGGGACAGTTAGGAAAAAAGATCTTATCTCCGAAAGAAAAAAATACTGGTTCTGTTCATTACGGAAATCCGTGTTTTAACTTCCAAACTCAAGTTTTATTAAATAAAATAAAAAAGTTCGAAAGCTAGTTGGACTCGCGCACTAAGGTTTCTGTACCATAATATAAAACGTGAAATGTTTTAATTTTTGTACAACTGCGGTGTATATTACAGTTTTAGATCAGCGATATCTCTTGACCAATAGTGGAACTAATGTAGTTTTTGTTGATGATTCCTGAAAACGTGTGCTATTTAGATACATCGTTGTATTTGTCCTGTAATCTTTATATAAACTTCAATCACAAAGGAAAAGGAAAGTATCAGATTTCTCCTTTTGCAAATTTCGGAGATAGGGAGAATGGGGAAAGGGTAATTTTTTATATTTTTCGTCAAAAGTCGAGGCCAAATAAAAATAAATGTTATAGAGTGTGCAAATAGCGCTCTTTCATTTATGATATCCCTCTTTGAATTTTTAAGAACAACTTTCATTCGCTGTTCCAAAAAATAATTTTATTTGAAAAATAGTTAAGCAAATGTCATCTTAAACTATTCCAAACTTCAAGTTTTTGAGATATCCAACTTTGTCAGACTGACAAACAAAGTCACACGATACGGGTAAAAACCGACTTTTTAGTAATCATTTAAGTGGTTTAGTTTGCTTTACATTAACAATACAGTTCGAATCAAATTGCTGGTTTATGCTTTGAAGCCTTCGAGACGTAGTCGTATGTGCATTAATCCCTCTTAAAACGTGATCATTCAGAACTAACTGAAATGGTTTTCCATCCGGTCGAAAGACAATTATGGTCTAACTTTAACAACAACGCACAAGAGGGCTTCATAAAACCCGGGTTAATTACATTATTAAACTTTCATCTAGAAAGTGAATCATACTTGAGCACAGAGTTTTGTGGATATTTCGACATGGCTGTCGCTGATAGAATGGCATTTTATCTAAAGCCTCTGATTGCATAAGACCCTTTAGAGGTATGCGGAACAGAGGCTAAAGTCCCGCAAACCTCCATTGAGAAGGGCGGATCCTCCGAGAAGTCGGTTGATGTGTCCGGTGTGGGCAACTCTCCGCTAGTTATTCGTATCAAAAAACAGAATTGTTAATACATCTTTATTTAATGTTTACAAAAAAATGTTTATGAAATTATAGATTGCAATAAAATGGCGTAACAGCTGAAACGTATTGAAAACACTAGGTGTTATTAATCTCAGAATCATTCGTATCAAAAGTTAAAGTAAAAGTAATTCAAAAGCAATGAAATGGCAACAAATAGACGTAAAATCTGCAAAAAAGGCAAGAGAACAATACGCAATGCCCTGTAATGACGGGTGTTTCTTCTAAAATAAAAATTCCTATTGCATCGTGATAATGCATAAAACTATGTACGCAGGTTGTCTATTTCTGCCATTTCTATAAGAATTAATTTATCTTGGGTATGCTCAAGAACACACATGAGTAGCTTAGTATGATGCTTTTAATGGCGATGTACTTCAGGTTGGTTTTTGGCTTCCATTCGAATTTGAGGTTGAACCTCTGACGTAGTGAGTTCGATTTTTATGGTATTTGGTGGAAACGTCTGCCCTTAAGATGAATTTATCTCAGGCCAGTATCTTCGAAAGCAAATGTAGACTGCTACGTAGTATTTTGTAGTATATACATGTAAAACGTCATTCAAAAGCAATGAAATACAAACATAGAAATGTACGCTAAGAGTTGCCAAAAAGAAAAAACAGAACGCCCTGTGATGACGGGTGTTGCTATCTAAACAAAACAAAAAATTCAACTGCACCATTACAATCTATAAAACAAGTTACTTAATTGGGTTTAGTGGCGAAATTATAATTAATTACCTCATTATTTTGTCTAATATAAAAATAGAAAGCGTACATCATGAAAGAAAACGGATTATATTTGTATTCTATATTAAGCATTTCACTTTCACTCATCGGCCAGCATTATTTCTTGTCAACCGTTCCGTCACGTTACTATTGTAATACATAGTAATTATAAATTCGACCCTCAAGAGAGCTTTGATGTCCTATACCTTGGCAGTTAGCCTTTACTCTTTTTAACAGACTTCCTAGACGGATAAGCTTTACATTCGGTAGGTAGGTTGTTTTTATTCACATATTTCGAAACATTTTTTACATGCCATACAGAGGTGGAGCATGTCAGGGGAGTATTTATTCCTGCGACAATTTTCAAGGTTTTCTAGTGCAACGACTGCTGCATAGGTGACCTCAAGTGGGTTTTCAGACTTCATTCGATTTTAAGGTTTGTATAACCTCTGACAAAGTGAGTTTGAATATTTTATTTTTCTGAAAATTTTTTTTATTAAATGGAAACAAATTTTGATTATCGCTGTACATATATGCTATATGCACACTATGGCATGCTCATTTAGCTGTCATGGGTACCTTTGCCATTCCTTTGAGATGAATCTATCTCAGGTAGGTATCAAGGGCAAACATTGTAGTTTGCTGTAAAGGAGGTCAATTCAATTCAATGCAATTCTATTCACCTCAGGTTGGTATTTTCGAAGGCAAACAATGCGGTTTGCTGTAGAAGAGGTGGAAGATGTCAGGAAAGTACAACAATACCGACAATTTTCAAGTTTTTCTGCTGCAACGACCACTTCACAGTCGACATCAGGATGGTTTTCTGTCCTCTTTAAATTTGAGGTTGATCCTTACGTGTTCAGGCACAATATTCCCAGTTACAATTCAACATCAACATCTTTATCATCGAGTATTACAATGCACTTAATATAAAGCAATTTGGTTTGCCATTTTTGTAAGATGGGAGTCAGGCAAGTATCGATTCAATATAACCACAACCGACTGATTTGGACGAAGAAACAGTTGAATAGTTATCTAACTTTATCAAAGTCAGTCTATCAGGTTCAATCACCCTGAATATAGAAAGTAAGTTTCTTGTTATCTACTGTCATAAATATTAGTCTTTTCCTTCTCGTGCAGGCAGTAAGGTCTAACGACCCCATACACCCTAGTGTCAGAGTTTCTAAACCACGTCAAGGGCCTCTGACACGTCTAGTTCTCATTCAAATTTCGATTCAAAATCTTTGTTTCATCAATGTGTTTCATTAAAATGCATATGATATAAAACGATTTCAAAGTTGATCTTGTTTCTTTTTTCTTTATCGGAGTCTCTACCATTCCTTGTCACCTGCCTAGCCTTTTCCCAACTATATTGGAGTCGGCTTTCAGTCAAACTGGATTCAGCTGAATACCAGTATTTTACTGTACTCCCTACAGTAGAAGAGGTAGAGGAATTCAGGTTGGTTTGGGTCTTTATTCGAATTTGAGGTCAAACCACTAACGTAGTGAGTTCAAAAAAGAAAGATGTAGTGACTTCGAACTTTCGATGTTTCTGGTAATAAGTTTCGATTATATAGAAACATATTTTGATTAGTATGGAATTAATATTTTGTCTTAGCAATTAGCCTCATACCGTTTGTTACGGTTACGGCATAGTGGTTTTCAGGTTGATCGTCACGTGCTCGGGCACAATTTTTTCAATTACAATTCAACAACATTGTCTTCATCGTCGTCGAGTATTACAATGTATTATGCAGGATTCTACTATTTCAAAGTCATATTACGAGCGCAAATTTCTTGCGTGGGTAACTCCGCTTTTCATTTAAGGTGAATCTATCTCAGGCGGGTATCTTCAAGGGCAAAAATAACAATTTATGTTTTTATTTCAAATTTAAATTTAACATTGTTTTTTATCATCATCGAGTATTACAATGCACATGATATTAAGCGATTTAGTATGCCATTCCAGTCAAATGGGAGTCTATTTCAGTTGAGTATATCTTCTGTAGAAGAGGTAGAGGACTTCAGGTTGGTTTGGGTCTTCATTCGAATTTGAGGTCAAACCACTGACGTAGTGAGTTCGAGCGTTCAACGATTATATAGAAACATATTTCAAGATTAGTATGGTATTAAAATTTTGTCTTGGCAAGTAGCCTCATGCCGTTTGTTACGGTTACGGCATAGTGGTTTTCAGGTTGATTGTAACGTGTTTGGGCACAATTTTTCCAATTACAATTCAACAACATTGTCTTCATCGTCGTCGAGTATTACAATGCATTATGCGGGAATCTACTACTCGTATTTTGATGTCATGTTACGTGCACAGACTTCTTGTGTGGGTACCTCTGCTATTTGAGGTGAATCTATCTCAGGCGGGTATCATCAAGGGCAAAAATAACAATGAATTTATTCAAATTTAAATTGAACATAGTTTTTCTATCGTCATCGAGTATTAAAATGCACATGATATAAAGCGATTCGGTATGCCATTCCAGTCAAATGGCAGTCTTTTCAGTTGAGTATATCTTCTGTAAAAGAGATAGAGGACTTCAGGTTGGTTTGGGCCTTCATTCGAATTTGAGGACAAACCACTGACGTAGTGAGTTCGAGTGTTCAATGTTTCTGGTAATAAATTTCGATTATATAGAAACATATTTCGATTAGTATGGAATTAATATTTTGTCTTGGCAATTAGCCTCATGCCGTTTGTTACGGTTACGGCATAGTGGTTTTCAGGTTGATCGTCACGTGCTCGGGCACAATTTTTTCAATTACAATTCAGCAATATTGTCTTCATCGTCGTCGAGTATTACAATGCATTATGCGGGAATCTACTACTCGTATTTTGATGTCATGTTACGTGCACAGACTTCTTGTGTGGGTACCTCTGCTATTTGAGGTGAATCTATCTCAGGCGGGTATCTTCAAGGGCAAAAATAACATTGAATTTATTCAAATTTAAATTGAACATAGTTTTTCTATCGTCATCGAGTATTACAATGCACATGATATAAAGCGATTCGGTATGCCATTCCAGTCAAATGGCAGTCTTTTTCAGTTGAGTATATCTTCTCTAGAAGAGGTAAAGGACTTCAGGTTGGTTTGGGCCTTCATTCGAATTTGAGGACAAACCACTGACGTAGTGAGTTCGAGCGTTCAATGTTTCTGGTAATAAATTTCGATTATATAGAAACATATTTCGATTAGTATGGAATTAATATTTTGTCTTGGCAATTAGCCTCATGCCGTTTGTTACGGTTACGGCATAGTGGTTTTCAGGTTGATTTTCACGTGCTCGGGCACAATTTTTTCAATTACAATTCAGCAATATGGTCTTCATCGTCGTCGAGTATTACAATGCATTATGCAGGAATCTACTAATCGTATTATGATGTCATATTACGTGCACAGACTTCTTTTGTGGGTACCTCTGCTTTTTATTTGAGGTGAATCTATCTCAGGCGGGTATCTTCAAGGGAAAAAATAACAATTTATGATTTTTTTCAAATTTAAATTTAACGTTGTTTTTTGTTTATCGTCATCGAGTATTATAATGCACATGATATAAAGCGATTCGGTATGCCATTCCATTTGAATGAGAGTCTATCTCAGGTGAGTATATCTTCTGTAGAAGAGGTAGAGGACTTCAGGTTGGTTTGGGTCTTCATTCGAATTTGAGGTCAAACCACTGACGTAGTGAGTTCGTGCGTTCAACGATTATATAGAAACATATTTCGATTAGTATGGTATTAAAATTTTGTCTTGGCAAGTAGCCTCATGCCGTTTGTAATGGTTACGGCATAGTGGTTTTCAGGTTGATCGTCACGTGTTTGGGCACAATTTTTCCAATTACAATTCAACAACATTGTCTTCATCGTCGTCGAGTATTACAATGCATTATGCAGGAATCTACTACTCGTATTTTGATGTCATGTTACGTGCACAGACTTCTTGTGTGGGTACCTCTGCTATTTGAGGTGAATCTATCTCAGGCGGGTATCTTCAAGGGCAAAAATAACAATGAATTTATTCAAATTTAAATTGAACATAGTTTTTCTATCGTCATCGAGTATTAAAATGCACATGATTTAAAGCGATTCAGTATGCCATTCCAGTCAAATGGCAGTCTTTTCAGTTGAGTATATCTTCTGTAAAAGAGGTAGAGGACTTCAGGTTGGTTTGGGCCTTCATTCGAATTTGAGGACAAACCACTGACGTAGTGAGTTCGAGCGTTCAATGTTTCTGGTAATAAATTTCGATTATATAGAAACATATTTCGATTAGTATGGAATTAATATTTTGTCTTGGCAATTAGCCTCATGCCGTTTGTTACGGTTACGGCATAGTGGTTTTCAGGTTGATCGTCACGTGCTCGGGCACAATTTTTTCAATTACAATTCAGCAATATTGTCTTCATCGTCGTCGAGTATTACAATGCATTATGCGGGAATCTACTACTCGTATTTTGATGTCATGTTACGTGCACAGACTTCTTGTGTGGGTACCTCTGCTATTTGAGGTGAATCTATCTCAGGCGGGTATCTTCAAGGGCAAAAATAACAATGAATTTATTCAAATTTAAATTGAACATAGTTTTTCTATCGTCATCGAGTATTACAATGCACATGATATAAAGCGATTCGGTATGCCATTCCAGTCAAATGGCAGTCTTTTTCAGTTGAGTATATCTTCTCTAGAAGAGGTAAAGGGCTTCAGGTTGGTTTGGGCCTTCATTCGAATTTGAGGACAAACCACTGACGTAGTGAGTTCGAGCGTTCAATGTTTCTGGTAATAAATTTCGATTATATAGAAACATATTTCGATTAGTATGGAATTAATATTTTGTCTTGGCAATTAGCCTCATGCCGTTTGTTACGGTTACGGCATAGTGGTTTTCAGGTTGATTTTCACGTGCTCGGGCACAATTTTTTCAATTACAATTCAGCAATATGGTCTTCATCGTCGTCGAGTATTACAATGCATTATGCAGGAATCTACTAATCGTATTATGATGTCATATTACGTGCACAGACTTCTTTTGTGGGTACCTCTGCTTTTTATTTGAGGTGAATCTATCTCAGGCGGGTATCTTCAAGGGAAAAAATAACAATTTATGATTTTTTTCAAATTTAAATTTAACGTTGTTTTTTGTTTATCGTCATCGAGTATTATAATGCACATGATATAAAGCGATTCGGTATGCCATTCCATTTGAATGAGAGTCTATCTCAGGTGAGTATATCTTCTGTAGAAGAGGTAGAGGACTTCAGGTTGGTTTGGGTCTTCATTCGAATTTGAGGTCAAACCACTGACGTAGTGAGTTCGTGCGTTCAACGATTATATAGAAACATATTTCGATTAGTGTGGTATTAAAATTTTGTCTTGGCAAGTAGCCTCATGCCGTTTGTAATGGTTACGGCATAGTGGTTTTCAGGTTGATCGTCACGTGTTTGGGCACAATTTTTCCAATTACAATTCAACAACATTGTCTTCATCGTCGTCGAGTATTACAATGCATTATGCAGGAATCTACTACTCGTATTTTGATGTCATGTTACGTGCACAGACTTCTTGTGTGGGTACCTCTGCTATTTGAGGTGAATCTATCTCAGGCGGGTATCTTCAAGGGCAAAAATAACAATGAATTTATTCAAATTTAAATTGAACATAGTTTTTCTATCGTCATCGAGTATTAAAATGCACATGATTTAAAGCGATTCAGTATGCCATTCCAGTCAAATGGCAGTCTTTTCAGTTGAGTATATCTTCTGTAAAAGAGGTAGAGGACTTCAGGTTGGTTTGGGCCTTCATTCGAATTTGAGGACAAACCACTGACGTAGTGAGTTCGAGCGTTCAATGTTTCTGGTAATAAATTTCGATTATATAGAAACATATTTCGATTAGTATGGAATTAATATTTTGTCTTGGCAATTAGCCTCATGCCGTTTGTTACGGTTACGGCATAGTGGTTTTCAGGTTGATCGTCACGTGCTCGGGCACAATTTTTTCAATTACAATTCAGCAATATTGTCTTCATCGTCGTCGAGTATTACAATGCATTATGCGGGAATCTACTACTCGTATTTTGATGTCATGTTACGTGCACAGACTTCTTGTGTGGGTACCTCTGCTATTTGAGGTGAATCTATCTCAGGCGGGTATCTTCAAGGGCAAAAATAACAATGAATTTATTCAAATTTAAATTGAACATAGTTTTTCTATCGTCATCGAGTATTACAATGCACATGATATAAAGCGATTCGGTATGCCATTCCAGTCAAATGGCAGTCTTTTTCAGTTGAGTATATCTTCTCTAGAAGAGGTAAAGGGCTTCAGGTTGGTTTGGGCCTTCATTCGAATTTGAGGACAAACCACTGACGTAGTGAGTTCGAGCGTTCAATGTTTCTGGTAATAAATTTCGATTATATAGAAACATATTTCGATTAGTATGGAATTAATATTTTGTCTTGGCAATTAGCCTCATGCCGTTTGTTACGGTTACGGCATAGTGGTTTTCAGGTTGATTTTCACGTGCTCGGGCACAATTTTTTCAATTACAATTCAGCAATATGGTCTTCATCGTCGTCGAGAATTACAATGCATTATGCAGGAATCTACTAATCGTATTATGATGTCATATTACGTGCACAGACTTCTTTTGTGGGTACCTCTGCTTTTTATTTGAGGTGAATCTATCTCAGGCGGGTATCTTCAAGGGAAAAAATAACAATTTATGATTTTTTTTCAAATTTAAATTTAACGTTGTTTTTTGTTTATCGTCATCGAGTATTATAATGCACATGATATAAAGCGATTCGGTATGCCATTCCATTTGAATGAGAGTCTATCTCAGGTGAGTATATCTTCTGTAGAAGAGGTAGAGGACTTCAGGTTGGTTTGGGTCTTCATTCGAATTTGAGGTCAAACCACTGACGTAGTGAGTTCGTGCGTTCAACGATTATATAGAAACATATTTCGATTAGTGTGGTATTAAAATTTTGTCTTGGCAAGTAGCCTCATGCCGTTTGTAATGGTTACGGCATAGTGGTTTTCAGGTTGATCGTCACGTGTTTGGGCACAATTTTTCCAATTACAATTCAACAACATTGTCTTCATCGTCGTCGAGTATTACAATGCATTATGCAGGAATCTACTACTCGTATTTTGATGTCATGTTACGTGCACAGACTTCTTGTGTGGGTACCTCTGCTATTTGAGGTGAATCTATCTCAGGCGGGTATCTTCAAGGGCAAAAATAACAATGAATTTATTCAAATTTAAATTGAACATAGTTTTTCTATCGTCATCGAGTATTAAAATGCACATGATTTAAAGCGATTCAGTATGCCATTCCAGTCAAATGGCAGTCTTTTCAGTTGAGTATATCTTCTGTAAAAGAGGTAGAGGACTTCAGGTTGGTTTGGGCCTTCATTCGAATTTGAGGACAAACCACTGACGTAGTGAGTTCGAGCGTTCAATGTTTCTGGTAATAAATTTCGATTATATAGAAACATATTTCGATTAGTATGGAATTAATATTTTGTCTTGGCAATTAGCCTCATGCCGTTTGTTACGGTTACGGCATAGTGGTTTTCAGGTTGATTTTCACGTGCTCGGGCACAATTTTTTCAATTACAATTCAGCAATATGGTCTTCATCGTCGTCGAGTATTACAATGCATTATGCGGGAATCTACTACTCGTATTTTGATGTCATGTTACGTGCACAGACTTCTTGTGTGGGTACCTCTGCTATTTGAGGTGAATCTATCTCAGGCGGGTATCTTCAAGGGCAAAAATAACAATGAATTTATTCAAATTTAAATTGAACATAGTTTTTCTATCGTCATCGAGTATTACAATGCACATGATATAAAGCGATTCGGTATGCCATTCCAGTCAAATGGCAGTCTTTTTCAGTTGAGTATATCTTCTCTAGAAGAGGTAAAGGGCTTCAGGTTGGTTTGGGCCTTCATTCGAATTTGAGGACAAACCACTGACGTAGTGAGTTCGAGCGTTCAATGTTTCTGGTAATAAATTTCGATTATATAGAAACATATTTCGATTAGTATGGAATTAATATTTTGTCTTGGCAATTAGCCTCATGCCGTTTGTTACGGTTACGGCATAGTGGTTTTCAGGTTGATTTTCACGTGCTCGGGCACAATTTTTTCAATTACAATTCAGCAATATGGTCTTCATCGTCGTCGAGTATTACAATGCATTATGCAGGAATCTACTAATCGTATTATGATGTCATATTACGTGCACAGACTTCTTTTGTGGGTACCTCTGCTTTTTATTTGAGGTGAATCTATCTCAGGCGGGTATCTTCAAGGGAAAAAATAACAATTTATGATTTTTTTCAAATTTAAATTTAACGTTGTTTTTTGTTTATCGTCATCGAGTATTATAATGCACATGATATAAAGCGATTCGGTATGCCATTCCATTTGAATGAGAGTCTATCTCAGGTGAGTATATCTTCTGTAGAAGAGGTAGAGGACTTCAGGTTGGTTTGGGTCTTCATTCGAATTTGAGGTCAAACCACTGACGTAGTGAGTTCGTGCGTTCAACGATTATATAGAAACATATTTCGATTAGTGTGGTATTAAAATTTTGTCTTGGCAAGTAGCCTCATGCCGTTTGTAATGGTTACGGCATAGTGGTTTTCAGGTTGATCGTCACGTGTTTGGGCACAATTTTTCCAATTACAATTCAACAACATTGTCTTCATCGTCGTCGAGTATTACAATGCATTATGCAGGAATCTACTACTCGTATTTTGATGTCATGTTACGTGCACAGACTTCTTGTGTGGGTACCTCTGCTATTTGAGGTGAATCTATCTCAGGCGGGTATCTTCAAGGGCAAAAATAACAATGAATTTATTCAAATTTAAATTGAACATAGTTTTTCTATCGTCATCGAGTATTAAAATGCACATGATTTAAAGCGATTCAGTATGCCATTCCAGTCAAATGGCAGTCTTTTCAGTTGAGTATATCTTCTGTAAAAGAGGTAGAGGACTTCAGGTTGGTTTGGGCCTTCATTCGAATTTGAGGACAAACCACTGACGTAGTGAGTTCGAGCGTTCAATGTTTCTGGTAATAAATTTCGATTATATAGAAACATATTTCGATTAGTATGGAATTAATATTTTGTCTTGGCAATTAGCCTCATGCCGTTTGTTACGGTTACGGCATAGTGGTTTTCAGGTTGATTTTCACGTGCTCGGGCACAATTTTTTCAATTACAATTCAGCAATATGGTCTTCATCGTCGTCGAGTATTACAATGCATTATGCAGGAATCTACTAATCGTATTATGATGTCATATTACGTGCACAGACTTCTTTTGTGGGTACCTCTGCTTTTTATTTGAGGTGAATCTATCTCAGGCGGGTATCTTCAAGGGAAAAAATAACAATTTATGATTTTTTTCAAATTTAAATTTAACGTTGTTTTTTGTTTATCGTCATCGAGTATTATAATGCACATGATATAAAGCGATTCGGTATGCCATTCCATTTGAATGAGAGTCTATCTCAGGTGAGTATATCTTCTGTAGAAGAGGTAGAGGACTTCAGGTTGGTTTGGGTCTTCATTCGAATTTGAGGTCAAACCACTGACGTAGTGAGTTCGTGCGTTCAACGATTATATAGAAACATATTTCGATTAGTGTGGTATTAAAATTTTGTCTTGGCAAGTAGCCTCATGCCGTTTGTAATGGTTACGGCATAGTGGTTTTCAGGTTGATCGTCACGTGTTTGGGCACAATTTTTCCAATTACAATTCAACAACATTGTCTTCATCGTCGTCGAGTATTACAATGCATTATGCAGGAATCTACTACTCGTATTTTGATGTCATGTTACGTGCACAGACTTCTTGTGTGGGTACCTCTGCTATTTGAGGTGAATCTATCTCAGGCGGGTATCTTCAAGGGCAAAAATAACAATGAATTTATTCAAATTTAAATTGAACATAGTTTTTCTATCGTCATCGAGTATTAAAATGCACATGATTTAAAGCGATTCAGTATGCCATTCCAGTCAAATGGCAGTCTTTTCAGTTGAGTATATCTTCTGTAAAAGAGGTAGAGGACTTCAGGTTGGTTTGGGCCTTCATTCGAATTTGAGGACAAACCACTGACGTAGTGAGTTCGAGCGTTCAATGTTTCTGGTAATAAATTTCGATTATATAGAAACATATTTCGATTAGTATGGAATTAATATTTTGTCTTGGCAATTAGCCTCATGCCGTTTGTTACGGTTACGGCATAGTGGTTTTCAGGTTGATCGTCACGTGCTCGGGCACAATTTTTTCAATTACAATTCAGCAAAATTGTCTTCATCGTCGTCGAGTATTACAATGCATTATGCGGGAATCTACTACTCGTATTTTGATGTCATGTTACGTGCACAGACTTCTTGTGTGGGTACCTCTGCTATTTGAGGTGAATCTATCTCAGGCGGGTATCTTCAAGGGCAAAAATAACAATGAATTTATTCGAATTTAAATTGAACATAGTTTTTCTATCGTCATCGAGTATTACAATGCACATGATATAAAGCGATTCGGTATGCCATTCCAGTCAAATGGCAGTCTTTTTCAGTTGAGTATATCTTCTCTAGAAGAGGTAAAGGACTTCAGGTTGGTTTGGGCCTTCATTCGAATTTGAGGACAAACCACTGACGTAGTGAGTTCGAGCGTTCAATGTTTCTGGTAATAAATTTCGATTATATAGAAACATATTTCGATTAGTATGGAATTAATATTTTGTCTTGGCAATTAGCCTCATGTCGTTTGTTACGGTTACGGCATAGTGGTTTTCAGGTTGATTTTCACGTGCTCGGGCACAATTTTTTCAATTACAATTCAGCAATATGGTCTTCATCGTCGTCGAGTATTACAATACATTAAGCAGGAATCTACTAATCGTATTATGATGTCATATTACGTGCACAGACTTCTTTTGTGGGTACCTCTGCTTTTTATTTGAGGTGAATCTATCTCAGGCGGGTATCTTCAAGGGAAAAAATAACAATTTATGATTTTTTTCAAATTTAAATTTAACGTTGTTTTTTGTTTATCGTCATCGATTATTATAATGCACATGATATAAAGCGATTCGGTATGCCATTCCATTTGAATGAGAGTCTATCTCAGGTGAGTATATCTTCTGTAGAAGAGGTAGAGGACTTCAGGTTGGTTTGGGTCTTCATTCGAATTTGAGGTCAAACCACTGACGTAGTGAGTTCGTGCGTTCAACGATTATATAGAAACATATTTCGATTAGTATGGTATTAAAATTTTGTCTTGGCAAGTAGCCTCATGCCGTTTGTAATGGTTACGGCATAGTGGTTTTCAGGTTGATCGTCACGTGTTTGGGCACAATTTTTCCAATTACAATTCAACAACATTGTCTTCATCGTCGTCGAGTATTACAATGCATTATGCGGGAATCTACTACTCGTATTTTGAAGTCATATTACGAGCGCAAATTTCTTGCGTGGGTACCTCTGCTTTTCATTTGAGGTGAATATATCTCAGGCGGGTATCTTAAAGGGCATAAATAACAACTTATGAATTTTTTCAAATTTAAATTGAACATTGTTTTTTTTATCGTCATCGAGTATTACAATGCACATGATGCTATAAAGCGATTTGGTATGCCATTCCAGTCAAATGGGAGTCTATTTCAGTTTAGTATATCTTCTGAGAAGAGGTAGAGGACTTCAGGTTGGTTTGGGTCTTCATTCGAATTTGAGGTCAAATCACTAACGTAGTGAGTTCAATAAAGAAAGACGTAGTGAGTTTCAACTTTCGATTTTTCTGGTAATAAGTTTCGATTATATAGAAACATATTTCGATTGGTATGGTTTTTAAATAACTGAAATTAAATTAACTATGCCATTGGTAACGGTTACTTTTCACAGGATAAAGAACTATTTCGAAGTTGTTCTTGTGTTTTTTTCACTGTTACCTCAGCGGCAGTTATCTTCAAGAACAAACATAGCAGTGTACTGTAGAAGAGATCAAATCAAATTTGTTATTCAATCCAATTCAATCCAATTTATCTCAAGCGGGTTTTCTTCGAAGGCATACAAAGCTTTATGCTGTAGAAGAGATAAATTCTCTTAAATTTAATTCAATTCAACTCTATAAATTTCAGTCATGTATTTTTAGAGCAAACGCAAGAGTTCGCTGTAAAATAGATGGAAGATGTCAGGAAAGCGTTTATTCATCTGACAATTTTCAAGTTTTTCTGCTGCAACGACCGCTTCACCTTCGACTTCATGATGGTTTTCTGTCCTCTTTAAAATTTGAGGTTGATCCTCACGTGTTCGGACATAATTTTTCCAATTACAATTCAACATTAATGTCGTCATCGTAGTAGAGTATTACAATGCACAGTATATAAAACGATTTTTAAATATTTCATTTACATTGTAAGCTGACCACTGACGTAGTGAGTTAGAAATTTCGATTTTTCTGTTAAACAATTTCGATTATATAGAAACATATTTCGATTAGTATGGAATTAATATTTTGTCTTGGCAATTAGCCTCATGCCGTTTGTTACGGTTACGGCATAGTGGTTTTCAGGTTGATTTTCACGTGCTCGGGCACAATTTTTTTAATTACAATTCAGCAATATGGTCTTCATCATCGTCGAGTATTACAATACATTAAGCAGGAATCTACTAATCGTATTATGATGTCATATTACGTGCACAGACTTCTTTTGTGGGTACCTCTGCTTTTTATTTGAGGTGAATCTATCTCAGGCGGGTATCTTCAAGGGAAAAAATAACAATTTATGATTTTTTTCAAATTTAAATTTAACGTTGTTTTTTGTTTATCGTCATCGAGTATTACAATGCACATGATATAAAGCGATTCGGTATGCCATTCCAGTCAAATGGCAGTCTTTTTCAGTTGAGTATATCTTCTCTAGAAGAGGTAAAGGACTTCAGGTTGGTTTGGGCCTTCATTCGAATTTGAGGACAAACCACTGACGTAGTGAGTTCGAGCGTTCAATGTTTCTGGTAATAAATTTCGATTATATAGAAACATATTTCGATTAGTATGGAATTAATATTTTGTCTTGGCAATTAGCCTCATGCCGTTTGTTACGGTTACGGCATAGTGGTTCTCAGGTTGATTTTCACGTGCTCGGGCACAATTTTTTCAATTATAATTCAGCAATATGGTCTTCATCGTCGTCGAGTATTACAATACATTAAGCAGGAATCTACTAATCGTATTATGATGTCATATTACGTGCACAGACTTCTTTTGTGGGTACCTCTGCTTTTTATTTGAGGTGAATCTATCTCAGGCGGGTATCTTCAAGGGAAAAAATAACAATTTATGATTTTTTTCAAATTTAAATTTAACGTTGTTTTTTGTTTATCGTCATCGATTATTATAATGCACATGATATAAAGCGATTCGGTATGCCATTCCATTTGAATGAGAGTCTATCTCAGGTGAGTATATCTTCTGTAGAAGAGGTAGAGGACTTCAGGTTGGTTTGGGTCTTCATTCGAATTTGAGGTCAAACCACTGACGTAGTGAGTTCGTGCGTTCAACGATTATATAGAAACATATTTCGATTAGTGTGGTATTAAAATTTTGTCTTGGCAAGTAGCCTCATGCCGTTTGTAATGGTTACGGCATAGTGGTTTTCAGGTTGATCGTCACGTGTTTGGGCACAATTTTTCCAATTACAATTCAACAACATTGTCTTCATCGTCGTCGAGTATTTCAATGCATTATGCGGGAATCTACTACTCGTATTTTGAAGTCATATTACGAGCGCAAATTTCTTGCGTGGGTACCTCTGCTTTTCATTTGAGGTGAATCTATCTCAGGCGGGTATCTTAAAGGGCATAAATAACAACTTATGAATTTTTTCAAATTTAAATTGAACATTGTTTTTTTTATCGTCATCGAGTATTACAATGCACATGATGCTATAAAGCGATTTGGTATGCCATTCCAGTCAAATGGGAGTCTATTTCAGTTTAGTATATCTTCTGAGAAGAGGTAGAGGACTTCAGGTTGGTTTGGGTCTTCATTCGAATTTGAGGTCAAATCACTAACGTAGTGAGTTCAATAAAGAAAGACGTAGTGAGTTTCAACTTTCGATTTTTCTGGTAATAAGTTTCGATTATATAGAAACATATTTCGATTGGTATGGTTTTTAAATAACTGAAATTAAATTAACTATGCCATTGGTAACGGTTACTTTTCACAGGATAAAGAACTATTTCGAAGTTGTTCTTGTGTTTTTTTCACTGTTACCTCAGCGGCAGTTATCTTCAAGAACAAACATAGCAGTGTACTGTAGAAGAGATCAAATCAAATTTGTTATTCAATCCAATTCAATCCAATTTATCTCAAGCGGGTTTTCTTCGAAGGCATACAAAGCTTTATGCTGTAGAAGAGATAAATTCTCTTAAATTTAATTCAATTCAACTCTATAAATTTCAGTCATGTATTTTTAGAGCAAACGCAAGAGTTCGCTGTAAAATAGATGGAAGATGTCAGGAAAGCGTTTATTCATCTGACAATTTTCAAGTTTTTCTGCTGCAACGACCGCTTCACCTTCGACTTCATGATGGTTTTCTGTCCTCTTTAAAATTTGAGGTTGATCCTCACGTGTTCGGACATAATTTTTCCAATTACAATTCAACATTAATGTCGTCATCGTAGTAGAGTATTACAATGCACAGTATATAAAACGATTTTTAAATATTTCATTTACATTGTAAGCTGACCACTGACGTAGTGAGTTAGAAATTTCGATTTTTCTGTTAAACAATTTCGATTATAAAGAAATTTATATCGTTTAGTATGGAATTCAAACTTTGTCTTTGATTCTCACGTGACAAATTGAAATTCGAAAAGTTGTGCCGGAAGCACAGTTTTTCCAATTTCAATTTAACATCGTTTCATTACTATCAATCAATCAAATTATTTATTACGAGCAACAAAGACTCATAGTGTTAGTAGGTACAATAAATAAACTTAGTATGTGTTAGTGACACAATACAACAACAACTACATGAACACACACAACATAATTATCACCGCTTCAGCATCCCAGCTGAGAACCTGGAGCAATGATTAACAGTACTGCAGTCCAGCCTGTCAGCAATCATACCCAGGATGCTGTTGGAACTGGCTATGCACAGGATAAAGAATTATTTCGAAATTGTTCTTGATTCCTTTTCTTTTCGTTTGTAACCCTGCGACGGATATCTACAAGGATAAACATAGCAGTTTACTGTAGAAAAGGTCAATTCAAATTTGTTATTCAATCCAATCCAATCCAATACATTTTAGGCGGGTATCTTCGAAGGCATACAAGGCATTATGCTGAAGAAGAGATCAATTCAATTAAATTAAATTCAATTCTATGATTTTTAATTCAATCTATTTATCTCAGTTATGTCATTTACATAGTGTAGGAGTTTGCTAGAGAAGAGGTGGAAGATGTCAGGAAAGCACTTATTCTTGGGAGAACTTACAATCTTTTCTGCCGCAACGACCGCTTCATAGTTAACTTAGGATGGTTTTAAGCCCTCATTTGAATTAAAGGTTGAAACCTCACGTGTTCGGACACAATTTTTCCAATTAAAATTCAACATCAATGTCTTCATTGATTCTTGATCGAGTATTATAATACTAGATCAAGATGAAGACATTATGACACACAGGATATAATAATAATAATAATTTATTTCAGATTTCTCCATATAAATTGCTAATAACACGAAAATACTGAGAAACTAGTGTTAGTAAACAAAACAAATGGAGTATGACAAAAAAAAATATAATACAGATTATAAAACGATAACGATAACGAGAACATAAAACGATTTAAAATATTTCAAGAACATTATAAGTTTGCTCTTTTGCTGGTCCCTCTGTTTTTCCTATGAGGTAAATCTATCTCAGGCGGGTGTCAAGGAAATCAATTCAATTCAATTCTATTCACCTCAGGCAGGTGTTTTGGAAAGCAAACAATGCAGTTTGCGATTCGGTATGCCATTCCATTTGAATAAGAGTCTATCTCAGGTGAGTATATCTTCTGTAGAAGAGGTAGAGGACTTCAGGTAGTAATTATTTGTGTTTTCTGTTCTGGTACTGAATGGCAGAGGCCATACATTTGAGGTGAATTTATCTCATGCGGTTATTTTCGAGGGCAAACAAAGCAGTATGCTTTAGAAGAGATTTCACGGTAGCATTTTTCCTTCAACTATTTTTAAAGTTTTCTGCCACTACAACTACTGCATAGTTGACTTCAGGTTATTTTATAGTCTTCATTTGAATTTGAGGTTAATACTCACGTGCTCACTCGGGCACAATTTTTTAAATTACCTCTGCCAATCTCAGGCGGGTATCTTCAAGGACAAACAAAGCATCTTATGAAATTTCTACAATTTAAATGAAACATCAAACGTCTACAACGTCGTCGATTATTATAATGCACATGATATAAAACTATTCGGTCGGGCAAGTATTTTTTCGTCTGCAGTCGAAAGCTCATATGACATGCTCATTCAACATGTTTACTTAAGCGTAATTTTTGACTGTAAACCCTCGATAATTGATACCCAAGATACAGGCATGCCTAGTTTGGGGCCAATGTAAAGACACTGTAATATTTTTGGAAAAAAAAACGTTTCTATTCTATTCATTCAGTTTTCGTGAGCACCTTTGCCATTCACTTGGGATTAATCTATCTCAGGCAAGTGTCTTCAAGAGTAAACCAATCAAATCAATTCAATGCAATTCTATTCACCTCAGCTTGGTATTTTCGAGGGCAATCAATGCAATTAGCTGTAGAAGAGGTGGAAGATGTCAGGAAAGCAATTATTCTTCCGAAAATTTCAAGTTTTTCTGCTGCAACGACCGCTTCACAGGCGACTTCAGGATGGTTTTCGGTCCTCTTTAAAATTCGAGGATGATCCTCACGTGTTCGGACACAATTTTTCCAATTACAATTCAACATTAATGTCTTCATCGTTATCAAGTATTACAATGCACAGGATATAAAACGATTTCAAAGTCGCTTTCAATCCTTGTTTTTTGTCGGTGGAGCCTCTGCCATTGCTGTGGGGGGAATCTATCTCAGGCGGGTGTTTTCAAGGGCAAACATTGTAGTATGCAGTAGAAGAAGTCAATTAATTTCTATTCAATCTAATGCAATGCTATTCAACTCAGGTGGATATTTTTGAGGGCTAACAATACAGTTTGCTGTGGAGGTGACGGAAAATGTACGGAAAGCATTTATGCTTTCGACATTTTTCAAGTTTTTCTGCCGCAATGACCGCTTCATGACTTCAGGATGGTTTTCGATCCGTACTCGGATTTAAGGTTGATCCTCACGTATTCGGGCACAATTTTTACAATTACAATTCAACATTAATGTCTTCGTCGTTATCGAGTATTACAATGCACAGGATATAAAACGATTAAAAAATGATAAATCATCAGTTTTTTTTCGCTAGTACATTATGGTTAAGGCCATTCATCTTAGGTGAATTTATCTCAGGTGACTATTTTCGAGGGCTAACAAAGCTGTATACTTCAGAAATTATTTCAGGGTAGCATAATTCCTTCGACTATATTTAAGGTTTTCTGCCAGAACAACTACTGCATAGTTGACCTCAGGTTATTTTATAGTTTTCATTCCAATTTGAGGTTGAATCTCGCATGTTTCGGAACAATTTTTAGAGTTTAAATTCAACATTGTTGTCTTTATCGTTATCTAGTATTACAATGCATTATGCACGATTCCACTATTTCGAAGTCATATAACGTGCACACATTTCTTGCGTGGTTACTTCAACCTTTCCTTTGAGGTGAATTTATCTTCAGGGATAATTATAGCAGTTTGTGAAATTTTTCAATATTAAATTAAAATCATTGTCGAGTATTACAATGCACATGATATAAAGCAATTTGGTTTGCCATTCCTGTTAGATGTGAATCTATTACAGGCAAGTGTTTCTTCGAGAGTAAACGTATTGCTATTCTGTAGAGGAAGAAGATGACTTCATTTGAATTTGATGTCTAACCACTGACGTAGTGTGTTCGAAATTTCGATTTTTCTGTTAAACAATTACGATTATAACGATACATATTTCGATTAGTATGGAATTCAAATTTTGTCTTAGCAATCAGCCTCATGCCGTGTGTTACGATTACGGCATAGTGGTTTTCAGTTTGATTCTCACGTGACAAATTGAAATTGGAAAAGTTGTGCCGGAAGCACAGTTTTTCCAATTTCAATTTAACATCGTTTCATTACTATGGACAGGATAAAGAACTATTTCGAAATTGTTCTTAATTCCTTTTCTTTTCGCTTGTACCCCTGCGGCGGGTATCTAAAAGGATAAACATAGCAGTTTACTGCAATACATTTTAGGCGGGTATCTTCGAAGGCATACTAGGCATTTTGCTGAAGAAGAGATCAATTCAATTAAATTTAATTAAATTCTATGAAGTTTAATTCAATGTATTTATCTCAGTTATGTCAATTTTATAGCAAACGTAGAAGTTTGCTAGAGAAGAGATGGAAGATGTCAGAAAAGCACTTATTCTTCCGACAATTTTCAAGTATTTCTGAATCCATGACAGCTTCATAGTTGACTTCAGGATGGTCTTTAGTCTTCATTCGAATTCTCGGTTGACCCACACGTGCTCGGGCACAATCGTTATCGAGTTACAATGCACATGATACAAAACGATTACAAAGTAGTAATTATTTGTGTTTTCTGTTCTGGTACTGAATGGCAGAGGCCATACATTTGAGGTGAATTTATCTCAGGCGGTTATTTTCGAGGGCAAACAAAGCAGTATGCTTTAGAAGAGATTTCACGGTAAGTTTTCTGCCACTACAACTACTGCATAGTTGACTTCAGGTTATTTAATAGTCTTCATTTGAATTTGAGGTTAATCCTCACGTGCTCGCTCGGGCACAATTTTTTCAATTACAATTCAACATAAAAGTCTTCAACCCTATCGAGTATTCCATGGCACAAGATATTAAACGATTTCAAAATTGTTATTAATTTGATTTTTTCTTGGCTTTTACCTCTGCCATTCCTTTGAGATGAATCAATCTCAGGCGGGTATCTTCAACGACAAACAAAGCATCTTATGAAATTTCTCCAATTTAAATTAAACATCAAACGTCTGCAACGTCGTCGATTATTATAATGCACATGATATAAAACTATTCGGTCGGGCAAGTATTCTTTCGTCTGCAGTCGAAGGCTCATATGACATGCTCATTCAACATGTTTACTTAAGCGTAATTTTTTACTGTAAACCCTCGATATTTGGTTCCCAAGATACAGGCATGCCTAGTTTGGGGCCAATGTAAAAACACTGTAATCTTTTTGGGAAAAAAAAACGTTTCTATTCTATTCATTCAGTTTTCGTGAGCACCTTTGCCATTCACTTGGGATTAATCTATCTCAGGCAAGTGTCTTCAAGAGTAAACCAATCAAATCAATTCAATTCAATTCAATGCAATTCTATTCACCTCAGCTTGGTATTTTCGAGGGCAATCAATGCAATTAGCTGTAGAAGAGGTGGAAGATGTCAGGAAAGCAATTATTCTTCCGAAAATTTCAAGTTTTTCTGCTGCAACGACCGCTTCACAGGCGACTTCAGGATGGTTTTCGGTCCTCTTTAAAATTCGAGGATGATCCTCACGTGTTCGGGCACAATTTTTCCAATTACAATTCAACATTAATGTCTTCATCGTAGTCGAGTATTACAATGCACAGGATATAAAACGATTTCAAAGTCGTTATCAATCCTTGTTTTTTGTCTCGAGCCTCTGCCACTGCTGTGGGGGGAATCTATCTCAGGCGGGTGTTTTCAAGGACAAACATTGTAGTATGCAGTAGAAGAAGTCAATTAATTTCTATTCAAACTAATGCATTGCTATTCAACTCAGGTGGATATTTTCAAGGGCAAACAAAGCTGTATGCTTTAGAAAAGATTTCAGGGTAGCATTATTCCTTCGACTATATTTAAGGTTTTCTGTCACAACAACTTATGTATAGTTGATCTCAGGTTATTTTATAGTTTTCATTCGAATTTGAGGTTGAATCTCGCATGTTTCGGTACAATTTTTATAATTTAAATTCAACATTGTTGTCTTTTTCGTTATCGAGTATTACAATGCATTATGCAGGATTCCACTATTTCGAAGTCATATTACTTGCACACATTTCTTGCGTGGTTACCGCAACCTTTCCTTTGCGGTGAATTTAACTTCAGGGATAATTATAGCAGTTTGTGATTTTTTTCAATTTTATTTAAAATCATTATCGTGTATTACAATGCACATGATATAAAGCAATTTGGTTTGCCATTCCTGTCAAGTGGGAGTCCATCTCAGGTGAGTATATCTTCTGTAGAAGTGGTAGAGGACTTCAGGTTGCATAGTTGAATTCAGGTTGGTTTGGGTCTTCATTCGAATTTGAAGTCAAACCACTGACGTAGTGAGTTCGAGCGTTCAACGATTATATAGAAACATATTTCAAGATTAGTATGGTATTAAAATTTTGTCTTGGCAAGTAGCCTCATGCCGTTTTTTACGGTTACGGCATAGTGGTTTTCAGGTTGATCGTAACGTATTTGGGCACAATTTTTCCAATTACAATTCAACAACATTGTCTTCATCGTCGTCGAGTATTACAATGCATTATGCAGGAATCTACTACTCGTATTTTGATGTCATGTTACGGGCACAGACTTCTTGTGTGGGTACCTCTGCTTTTTATTTGAGGTGAATCTATCTCAGGCGGGTATCTTCAAGGGCAAAAATAACAATTTATGAATTTTTTCAAATTTAAATTAAGCATTGTTTTTTTTATCGTCATCGAGTATTAAAACGCACATGATATAAAGCGATTCGGTATGCCCTTCCAGTTTAATGGCAGTCTTTTTCAGTTGAGTATATCTTCTGTAGAAGAGGTAGAGGACTTCAGGTTGGTTTGGGCCTTCATTCGAATTTGAGGACAAACCACTGACGTAGTGAGTTCGAGTGTTCAATGTTTCTGGTAATAAATTTCGATTATATAGAAACATATTTCGATTAGTATGGAATTAATATTTTGTCTTGGCAATTAGCCTCATGCCGTTTGTTACGGTTACGGCATAGTGGTTTTCAGGTTGATCGTCACGTGCTCGGGCACAATTTTTTCAATTACAATTCAGCAATATTGTCTTCATCGTCGTCGAGTATTACAATGCATTATGCAGGAATCTACTACTCGTATTATGATGTCATGTCACGCGCACAGACTTCTTGTGTGGGTACCTCTGCTTTTCATTTGAGGTGAATCTATCTCAGGCGGGTATCTTCAAGGGCAAAAATAACAATTTATGATTTTTTTCAAATTTAAATTGAACATAGTTTTTTTTATCGTCATCGAGTATTACAATGCACATGCTATAAAGCGATTCGGTATGCCATTGCAGTCAAATGCGAGTCTATTTCAGTTGAGTATATCTTCTGAGAAGAGGTAGAGGACTTCAGGTTGGTTTGGGTCTTCATTCGAATTTGAGGTCAAACCACTGACGTAGTGAGTTCGAGCGTTCAACGATTATATAGAAACATATTTCAAGATTAGTATGGTATTAAAATTTTGTCTTGGCAAGTAGCCTCATGCCGTTTTATACGGTTACGGCATAGTGGTTTTCAGGTTGATCGTAACGTATTTGGGCACAATTTTTCCAATTACAATTCAACAACATTGTCTTCATCGTCGTCGAGTATTACAATGCATTATGCAGGAATCTACTACTCGTATTTTGATGTCATGTTACGGGCACAGACTTCTTGTGTGGGTACCTCTGCTTTTTATTTTAGGTGAATCTATCTCAGGCGGGTATCTTCAAGGGCAAAAATAACAATTTATGAATTTTTTCAAATTTAAATTAAGCATTGTTTTTTTTATCGTCATCGAGTATTAAAATGCACATGATATAAAGCGATTCGGTATGCCCTTCCAGTTTAATGGCAGTCTTTTTCAGTTGAGTATATCTTCTGTAGAAGAGGTAGAGGACTTCAGGTTGGTTTGGGCCTTCATTCGAATTTGAGGACAAACCACTGACGTAGTGAGTTCGAGTGTTCAATGTTTCTGGTAATAAATTTCGATTATATAGAAATATATTTCGACTAGTATGGAATTAATATTTTGTCTTGGCAATTAGCCTCATGCCGTTTGTTACGGTTACGGCATAGTGGTTTTCAGGTTGATCGTCACGTGCTCGGGCACAATTTTTTCAATTACAATTCAGCAATATTGTCTTCATCGTCGTCGAGTATTACAATGCATTATGCAGGAATCTACTACTCGTATTATGATGTCATGTCACGCGCACAGACTTCTTGTGTGGGTACCTCTGCTTTTCATTTGAGGTGAATCTATCTCAGGCGGGTATCTTCAAGGGCAAAAATAACAATTTATGAATTTTTTCAAATTTAAATTGAACATAGTTTTTTTTATCGTCATCGAGTATTACAATGCACATGCTATAAAGCGATTCGGTATGCCATTCCAGTCAAATGCGAGTCTATTTCAGTTGAGTATATCTTCTGAGAAGAGGTAGAGGACTTCAGGTTGGTTTGGGTCTTCATTCGAATTTGAGGTCAAACCACTGACGTAGTGAGTTCAATAAAGAAAGACGTAGTGAGTTTCAACTTTCGACTTTTCTGGTAATAAGTTTCGATTATATAGAAACATATTTCGATTGGTATGTTTTTTAAATAACTGAAATTAAATTAACTATGCCATTGGTAACGGTTACTATTCACAGGATAAAGAACTATTTCGAAGTTGTTGTTGTGTTTTTTTAACTGTTACCTCAGCGGCAGTTATCTTCAAGAACAAACATAGCAGTTTACTGTAGAAGAGGTCAAATCAAATTTGTTATTCAATCCAATCCAATCCAATTTATCTCAAGCGGGTTTTCTTCGAAGGCATACAAAGCTTTATGCTGTAGAAGAGATAAATTCACTTAAATTTAATTCAATTTAACTCTATATATTTCAGTCATGTATTTTTAGAGCAAACGCAAGTGTTCGCTGTAAAATAGATGGAAGATGTCAGGAAAGCGTTTATTCATCTGACAATTTTCAAGTTTTTCTGCTGCAACGACCGCTTCACCTTCGACTTCATGATGGTTTTCTGTCCTCTTTAAAATTTGAGGTTGATCCTCACGTGTTCGGACACAATTTTTCCAATTACAATTCAACATTAATGTCGTCATCGTAGTCGAGTATTACATGCATAGTATATAATACGATTTTTAAATATTTCATTTACATTGTAAGCTGACCTCTGACGTAGTGAGTTCGAAATTTCGATTTTTCTGTTAAACAATTTCGATTATAAAGAAATTTAAATCGATTAGTATGGAATTCAAACTTTGTCTTTGATTCTCACGTGACAAATTGAAATTGGAAAAGTTGTGCCGGAAGCACAGTTTTTCCAATTTCAATTTAACATCGTTTCATTACTATGCACAGGATAAAGAACTATTTTGAAATTGTTCTTGATTTCTTTTCTTTTCGCTTGTACCCCTGCGGCGGGTATCTAAAAGGATAAACATAGCAGTTTACTGCAGAAAAGGTCAATTCAAATTTGTTATTCAATCCAATTCAATACATTTTAGGCGGGTATCTTCGAAGGCATACAAGGCATTTTGCTGAAGAAGAGATCAATTTAATTAAATTTAATTCAATTCTATGAAGTTTAATTCAATGTATTTATCTCAGTTATGTCAATTTTATAGCAAACGTAGAAGTTTGCTAGAGAAGAGATGAAAGATGTCAGAAAAGCACTTATTCTTCCGACAATTTCAAGTTTTTCTGCTGCAACGACTGCTTCACAGTCGACTTCAGGATGGTTTTCTGTCCTCTTTAAAATTTGAGGAAGATCCTCACGTGTTCGGACACAATTTTTCCAATTACAATTCAACATTAATGTCTTCATCGTAGTCGAGTATTACAACGCACAGGATATAAAACGATTTCAAAGTCGTTTTCAATCCTTGTTTTTTGTCGGTGGAGCCTCTGCCATTGCTGTGGGGGGAATCTATCTCAGGCGGGTGTTTTCAAGGGCAAACATTGTAGTATGCAGTAGAAGAAGTCAATTAATTTCTATTCAATCTAATGCAATGCTATTCAACTCAGGTGGATATTTTTGAGGGCTAACAATACAGTTTGCTGTAGAGGTGACGGAAAATGTACGGAAAGCATTTATGCTTTCGACATTTTTCAAGTTTTTCTGCCGCAATGACCGCTTCATGACTTCAGGATGGTTTTCGATCCGTACTCGGATTTAAGGTTGATCCTCACGTATTCGGGCACAATTTTTCCAATTACAATTCAACATTAATGTCTTCGTCGTTATCGAGTATTACAATGCACAGGATATAAAACGATTAAAAAATGATAAATCATCAGTTTTTTTTCGCTGGTACATTATGGTTAAGGCCATTCATCTTAGGTGAATTTATCTCAGGTGACTATTTTCGAGGGCTAACAAAGCTGTATATTTCAGAAATTATTTCAGGGTAGCATAATTCCTTCGACTATATTTAAGGTTTTCTGCCAGAACAACTACTGCATAGTTGACCTCAGGTTATTTTATAGTTTTCATTCCAATTTGAGGTTGAATCTCGCATGTTTCGGAACAATTTTTAGAGTTTAAATTCAACATTGTTGTCTTTATCGTTATCGAGTATTACAATGCATTATGCACGATTCCACTATTGCGAAGTCATATTACGTGCACACATTTCTTGCGTGGTTACTTCAACCTTTCCTTTGAGGTGAATTTATCTTCAGGGATAATTATAGCAGTTTGTGAAATTTTTCAATATTAAATTAAAATCATTGTCGAGTATTACAATGCACATGATATAAAGCAATTTGGTTTGCCATTCCTGTTAGATGTGAATCTATTACAGGCAAGTGTTTCTTCGAGAGTAAACGTATTGCTATTCTGTAGAGGAAGAAGATGACTTCATTTGAATTTGATGTCTAACCACTGACGTAGTGTGTTCGAAATTTCGATTTTTCTGTTAAACAATTACGATTATAACGAAACATATTTCGATTAGTATGGAATTCAAATTTTGTCTTAGCAATCAGCCTCATGCCGTGTGTTACGATTACGGCATAGTGGTTTTCAGTTTGATTCTCACGTGACAAATTGAAATTGGAAAAGTTGTGCCGGAAGCACAGTTTTTCCAATTTCAATTTAACATCGTTTCATTACTATGGACAGGATAAAGAACTATTTCGAAATTGTTCTTAATTCCTTTTCTTTTCGCTTGTACCCCTGCGGCGGGTATCTAAAAGGATAAACATAGCAGTTTACTGCAATACATTTTAGGCGGGTATCTTCGAAGGCATACTAGGCATTTTGCTGAAGAAGAGATCAATTCAATTAAATTTAATTCAATTCTATGAAGTTTAATTCAATGTATTTATCTCAGTTATGTCAATTTTATAGCAAACGTAGAAGTTTGCTAGAGAAGAGATGGAAGATGTCAGAAAAGCACTTATTCTTCCGACAATTTTCAAGTATTTCTGAATCCATGACAGCTTCATAGTTGACTTCAGGATGGTCTTTAGTCTTCATTCGAATTCTCGGTTGACCCACACGTGCTCGGGCACAATCGTTCTCGAGTTACAATGCACATGATACAAAACGATTACAAAGTAGTAATTATTTGTGTTTTCTGTTCTGGTACCGAATGGCAGAGGCCATACATTTGAGGTGAATTTATCTCAGGCGGTTATTTTCGAGGGCAAACAAAGCAGTATGCTTTAGAAGAGATTTCACGGTAAGTTTTCTGCCACTACAACTACTGCATAGTTGACTTCAGGTTATTTAATAGTCTTCATTTGAATTTGAGGTTAATCCTCACGTGCTCGCTCGGGCACAATTTTTTCAATTACAATTCAACATAAAAGTCTTCAACCCTATCGAGTATTCCATGGCACAAGATATTAAACGATTTCAAAATTGTTATTAATTTGATTTTTTCTTGGCTTTTACCTCTGCCATTCCTTTGAGATGAATCAATCTCAGGCGGGTATCTTCAACGACAAACAAAGCATCTTATGAAATTTCTCCAATTTAAATTAAACATCAAACGTCTGCAACGTCGTCAATTATTATAATGCACATGATATAAAACTATTCGGTCGGGCAAGTATTCTTTCGTCTGCAGTCGAAAGCTCATATGACATTTATTTTTATTTATTTATTTATTCAAAAAGGTTTACCAACAGCTTCTGTATAAAAAGTTTCTTAGGATAACTATTACAAGCCTCATTCTTACACAGTCGCCAATTACAGGTCAACCAACATTTACAAAATATACAATAACACATAATATTATTATTAGAATAAAATTACAGTATGCTTGAAAATCATAAAAAAATCAATAATCAGAGAGAAATAAAATCAATAATCAAATCAAAAGTCAAAGAGAAATAAAATTAATAAACAATTCAATAATCAAAGAGAAATAAAATTAATAATCAAATCAATAATCTACGAGAAATAATAGCAACATAATAAATTAATCAATAAAACAAAATAATCGTAATTGTCAGAATAATAATAATAATAATTACGAAATAAATTAGTAATCAGAGTCAAAAAATATGTCATAAAACATGTAGGTATACGACTTAACTATTCGGTTGTGTTCTTTGGTGCTCCAGAATTATGGCCTTAAAGACTTCCATGGAATCATGGTAAATATCAACTTTTGGTACAGATTTTACGAAGAAATTCATCTCTCTACAGAGTCTGTTAACAGGCGAGTTTACCCCAATATTTGTTTTAGATGACTGAATGTGGAATAAGTTAGTAATAGGAAATCTAGGTATATTGTAAGGAACTTTTAGCGCAGTACGCTTGACCAGCTCACCGCAGTCCAGTCTATTATTTACAAGTTTGTGCAAAAACATAAGTCCCTGCGCTAGACGACGATCTCGCAGAGTGCTCATATTGAAGCACTGAACACGTTGTTCATACGGGCACCTAGGAGATATTTTACCAGAGGTATATGCTAGATGCTTCGTGAAAGCCCTCTGGATACTTTCGATTCTTTGTGAGTGTACTGCATAGTGCGGGTTCCACACCACGCTAGCAAATTCCAATTGGCTGCGGACTAATGCATTGTACAAAATAATCTTAGTTCTTACAAGCTTAAAACCTTTGGTGCTTCTTTTAAGAAATCCAAGTAGCCGAGCCGATTTAGTGACGATACTATCAGTGTGTCTCCTGAAGTTAACTCTGTCGTCAATGATTACGCCAAGATCTCGAACTTCTCTTACAGACTCAACAGATGACATGCTCATTCAACATGTTTACTTAAGCGTAATTTTTGACTGTAAACCCTCGATATTTGGTTCCCAAGATACAGGCATGCCTAGTTTGGGGCCAATGTAAAAACACTGTAATCTTTTTGGAAAAAAAAAACGTTTCTATTCTATTCATTCAGTTTTCGTGAGCACCTTTGCCATTCATTTGGGATGAATCTATCTCAGGCAAGTGTCTTCAAGAGTAAACCAATCAATCAATTCAATTCAATTCAATGCAATTCTATTCACCGCAATGCTTCTATCCAATGCAATAAACTGTAGAAGAGGTGGAAGATGTCAGGAAAGCATTCATTCTTCCGACAATTTCAAGTTTTTCTGCTGCAACGACCGCTTCACAGTCGACTTCAGGATGGTTTTCTGTCCTCTTTAAAATTTGAGGTTGATCCTCACGTATTCGGGCACAGGTTTTCCAATTACAATTCAACATTAATGTCTTCATCGTAGTCGAGTATTACAATGCACAGGATATAAAACGATTTCAAAGTCGTTATCAATCCTTGTTTTTTGTCTCGAGCCTCTGCCACTGCTGTGGGGGGAATCTATCTCAGGCGGGTGTTTTCAAGGACAAACATTGTAGTATGCAGTAGAAGAAGTCAATTAATTTCTATTCAAACTAATGCATTGCTATTCAACTCAGGTGGATATTTTCGAGGTCAAACAAAGCTGTATGCTTTAGAAAAGATTTCAGGGTAGCATTATTCCTTCGACTATATTTAAGGATTTCTGTCACAACAACTTATGTATAGTTGACCTCAGGTTATTTTATAGTTTTCATTCGAATTTGAGGTTGAATCTCGCATGTTTCGGTACAATTTTTATAATTTAAATTCAACATTGTTGTCTTTTTCGTTATCGAGTATTACAATGCATTATGCAGGATTTCACTATTTCGAAGTCATATTACTTGCACACATTTTTTGCGTGGTTACCTCAACCTTTCCTTTGCGGTGAATTTAACTTCAGGGATAATTATAGCAGTTTGTGATTTTTTCAATTTTAAATTAAAATCATTGTCGTGTATTACAATGCACATGATATAAAGCAATTTGGTTTGCCATTCCTGTCAAGTGGGAGTCCATCTCAGGTGAGTATATCTTCTGTAGAAGTGGTAGAGGACTTCAGGTTGCATAGTTGAATTCAGGTTGGTTTGGGTCTTCATTCGAATTTGAAGTCAAACCACTGACGTAGTGAGTTCGAGCGTTCAACAATTATATAGAAACATATTTCAAGATTAGTATGGTATTAAAATTTTGTCTTGGCAAGTAGCCTCATGCCGTTTGTTACGGTTACGGCATAGTGGTTTTCAGGTTGATCGTCACGTGTTTTGGCACAATTTTTCCAATTTCTATTTAACATCGTTTCATTACTATGCACAGGATAAAGAATTATTTCGAAGTTGTTCTTGCGTTTTTTTTTTCACTAGTATCTCAGCGGCGGGTATCTTCAAGGACAGACATAGCAGTTTACTGTAGAAGAGGTCAATTGAAATTTGTTATTCAATCCAATCCAATACAGAATAAATACAATACAGTGTCTTCAAGGGCAAACATTGTAGTATGCAGTAGAGGAAGTTAATTCAATTTAATTCAAATTCGAAGGCAAAACAATGGAGTTTGCTGTAGAAGTGATGGAAGATGTACGGAAAGCATTAATTCTAGCGACAATTTTCCAGTTTTTCTGCCGCAACGACCGATTCATGACTTCAGGAAGTTTTTCGGTCCTCACTCGAATTTGAGGTTGATCCTCACGTGTTCGGGCACAATTTTTCCAAATACAATTCAACATTAATGTCTTCATCGTTATCGAGTATTACAATGCACAGGATATAAAACAATTACGAAATGGTTAGTCATCTGTTTTTATTTTTCGCTGGTACATAATGGCTGAGGCCGTTCATTTTAGGTGAATTTATCTCAGGTGACTATTTTCGAGGGCTAACAAAGCTGTATACTTCAGAAATTATTTCAGGGTAGCATTATTCCTTCGACTATATTTAAGGTTTTCTGCCACAACAACTACTGCATAGTTGACCTCAGGTTATTTTATAGTTTTCATTCCAATTTGAGGTTGAATCTCGCATGTTTCGGAACAATTTTTAGAGTTTAAATTCAACATTTTTGTCTTTATCGTTATCGAGTATTACAATGCATTATGCACGATTCCACTATTTCGAAGTCATATTACGTGCACACATTTCTTGCGTGGTTACCTCAACCTTTCCTTTGAGGTGAATTTATCTTCAGGGATAATTATAGCAGTTTGTGAAATTTTTCAATATTAAATTAAAATCATTGTCGAGTATTACAATGCACATGATATAAAGCAATTTGGTTTGCCATTCCTGTTAGATGTGAATCTATTACAGGCAAGTGTTTCTTCGAGAGTAAACGTATTGCTATTCTGTAGAGGAAGAAGATGACTTCATTTGAATTTGATGTCTAACCACTGACGTAGTGTGTTCGAAATTTCGATTTTTCTGTTAAACAATTACGATTATAACGAAACATATTTCGATTAGTATGGACTTCAAATTTTGTCTTAGCAATCAGCCTCATGCCGTGTGTAACGATTACGGCATAGTGGTTTTCAGTTTGATTCTCACGTGACAAATTGAAATTGGAAAAGTTGTGCCGGAAGCACAGTTTTTCCAATTTCAATTTAACATCGTTTCATTACTATGCACAGGATAAAGAACTATTTCGAAATTGTTCTTGATTTCTTTTCTTTTCGCTTGTACCCCTGCGGCGGGTATCTACAAGGATAAACATAGCAGTTTACTGTAGAAAAGGTCAATTCAAATTTGTTATTCAATCCAATCCAATCCAATACATTTTAGGCGGGTATCTTCGAAGGCATACAAGGCATTATGCTGAAGAAGAGATCAATTCAATTAAATTCAATTCAATTCTATGAAGTTTAATTCAATCTATTTATCTCAGTTATGTCATTTATATAGCAAACGTAGGCGTTTGCTAGAGAAGAGGTGGAAGATGTCAGGAAAGCACTTATTCTTGGGAGAATTTACAAACTTTTCTGCCGCAACGACCGCTTCATAGTAAACTTAGGATGGTCTTAGGCCCTCATTTGAATTAAAGGTTGAAACCTCACGTGTTCGGACACACTTTTTCCAATTAAAATTCAACATCAATGTCTTCATTGATTCTTGATCGAGTATTATAATACTAGATCAAGATGAAGACATTATAATACACAGGATATAATAATAATAATAATTTATTTCAGATTTCTCCATATAAATTGCTAATAACACGAAAATACTTGGAAACTAGTGTTAGTAAACAAAACAAATGGAGTATGACAAAAAAAAAAATATAATACAGATAATAAAACGATAACGATAACGAGAACATAAAACGATTTAAAATATTTCAAGAACATTATAAGTTTGCTCTTTTGCTGGTCCCTCTGTTTTTCCTATGAGGTAAATCTATCTCAGGCGGGTGTCTTCGAGGGCAAACATTGTAGTATGCAGTAGAGGAAATCAATTCAATTCAATTCTATTCACCTCAGGCAGGTGTTTTGGAAAGCAAACAATGCAGTTTGCTGTAGAAGAGGTAGAAGATGTCAGGAAAGCTCTTCCGACAATTTTCAAGTATTTCTGAATCCATGACAGCTTCATAGTTGACTTCAGGATGGTCTTTAGTCTTCATTCGAATTTTCGGTTGACCCACACGTGTTCAGGCACAATCGTTATCGAGTTACAATGCACATGATACAAAACGATTATAAAGTAGTAATTATTTGTGTTTTCTGTTCTGGTGCTGAATGGCAGAGGCCATACATTTGAGGTCAATTTATCTCAGGCGGTTATTTTCGAGGGCAAACAAAGCAGTATGCTTTAGAAGAGATTTCACGGTAGCATTTTTCCTTTAACTATTTTTAAAGTTTTCTGCCACTACAACTACTGCATAGTTGACTTCAGGTTGTTTTATAGTCTTCATTTGAATTTGAGGTTAATCCTCACGTGCTCGCTCGGGCACAATTTTTTCAATCACAATTCAACAACAAAGTCTTCAACCCTATCGAGTATTCCATGGCACAGGATATTAAATGATTTCAAAGTTGTTATTAATTTGATTTTATCTTGGCTTTTACCTCTGCCAATCTCAGGCACTATCTTCAAGGACAAACAAAGCATCTTATGAAATTTCTCCAATTTAAATGAAACATCAAACGTCTACAACGTCGTCGGTTATTATAATGCACATGATATAAAACTATTCGGTCGGGCAAGTATTTTTTCGTCTGCAGTCGAAAGCTCATATGACATGCTCATTCAACATGTTTACTTAAGCGTAATTTTTGACTGTAAACCCTCGATAATTGGTACCCAAGATACAGGCATGCCTAGTTTGGGGCCAATGTAAAGACACTGTAATATTTTTGGGAAAAAAAACGTTTCTATTCTATTCATTCAGTTTTCGTGAGCACCTTTGCCATTCACTTGGGATTAATCTATCTCAGGCAAGTGTCTTCAAGAGTAAACCAATCAAATCAATTCAATTCAATTCAATGCAATTCTATTCACCTCAGCTTGGTATTTTCGAGGGCAATCAATGCAATTAGCTGTAGAAGAGGTGGAAGATGTCAGGAAAGCAATTATTCTTCCGAAAATTTCAAGTTTTTCTGCTGCAACGACCGCTTCACAGGCGACTTCAGGATGGTTTTCGGTCCTCTTTAAAATTCGAGGATGATCCTCACGTGTTCGGGCACAATTTTTCCAATTACAATTCAACATTAATGTCTTCATCGTAGTCGAGTATTACAATGCACAGGATATAAAACGATTACGAAATGGTTAATCATCTGTTTTTATTTTTCGCTGGTACATAATGGCTGAGGCCGTTCATTTTAGGTGAATTTATCTCAGGCGACTATTTTCGAGGGCTAACAAAGCTGTATACTTCTGAAAAGATTTCAAGGTAGCATTATTCCTTCGACTATATTTAAGGTTTTCTGTCACAACAACTACTGCATAGTTCACCTCAGGTTATTTTATAGTTTTCATTCGAATTTGAGGTTGAATCTCGCATGTTTCGGAACAATTTTTAAAGTTTAAATTCAACATTGTTGTCTTTATGGTTATCGAGTATTACAATGCATTATGCACGATTCCACTATTTCGAAGTCATATTACGTGCACACATTTCTTGCGTGGTTACATCAACCTTTCCTTTGAGGTGAATTTATCTTCAGGGATAATTATAGCAGTTTGTGAAATTTTTCAATATTAAATTAAAATCATTGTCGAGTATTACAATGCACATGATATAAAGCAATTTGGTTTGCCATTCCTGTTAGATGTGAATCTATTACAGGCAAGTGTTTCTTCGAGAGTAAACGTATTGCTATTCTGTAGAGGAAGAAGATGACTTCATTTGAATTTGAAGTCTAACCAGTGACGTAGTGTGTTCGAAATTTCGATTTTTCTGTAAAACTATTACGATTATAACGAAACATATTTCGATTAGTATGGAATTCAAATTTTGTCTTGGCAATCAGCCTCATGCCGTGTGTTACGATTACGGCATAGTGGTTTTCAGTTTGATTCTCACGTGACAAATTGAAATTGGAAAAGTTGTGCCGGAAGCACAGTTTTTCCAATTTCAATTTAACATCGTTTCATTACTATGCACAGGATAAAGAACTATTTTGAAATTGTTCTTGATTCCTTTTCTTTTCGCTTGTAATCTAAAAGGATAAACATAGCAGTTTACTGCAGAAAAGGTCAATTCAAATTTGTTATTCAATCCAATTCAATACATTTTAGGCGGGTATCTTCGAAGGCATACAAGGCATTTTGCTGAAGAAGAGATCAATTTAATTAAATTTAATTCAATTCTATGAAGTTTAATTCAATGTATTTATCTCAGTTATGTCAATTTTATAGCAAACGTAGAAGTTTGCTAGAGAAGAGATGAAAGATGTCAGAAAAGCACTTATTCTTCCGACAATTTCAAGTTTTTCTGCTGCAACGACTGCTTCACAGTCGACTTCAGGATGGTTTTCTGTCCTCTTTAAAATTTGAGGAAGATCCTCACGTGTTCGGACACAATTTTTCCAATTACAATTCAACATTAATGTCTTCATCGTAGTCGAGTATTACAATGCACAGGATATAAAACGATTTCAAAGTCGTTTTCAATCCTTGTTTTTTGTCGGTGGAGCCTCTGCCATTGCTGTGGGGGGAATCTATCTCAGGCGGGTGTTTTCAAGGGCAAACATTGTAGTATGCAGTAGAAGAAGTCAATTAATTTCTATTCAATCTAATGCAATGCTATTCAACTCAGGTGGATATTTTTGAGGGCTAACAATACAGTTTGCTGTAGAGGTGACGGAAAATGTACGGAAAGCATTTATGCTTTCGACATTTTTCAAGTTTTTCTGCCGCAATGACCGCTTCATGACTTCAGGATGGTTTTCGATCCGTACTCGGATTTAAGGTTGATCCTCACGTATTCGGGCACAATTTTTCCAATTACAATTCAACATTAATGTCTTCGTCGTTATCGAGTATTACAATGCACAGGATATAAAACGATTAAAAAATGATAAATCATCAGTTTTTTTTCGCTGGTACATAATGGTTAAGGCCATACATCTTAGGTGAATTTATCTCAGGCGGCTATTTTCGAGGGCTAACAAAGCTGTATACTTCAGAAAAGATTTCAGGGTAGCATTATTCCTTCGACTATATTTAAGGTTTTCTGTCACAACAACTACTGCATAGTTGACCTCAGGTTATTTTATAGTTTTCATTCCAATTTGAGGTTGAATCTCGCATGTTTCGGTACAATTTTTAGAGTTTAAATTCAACATTGTTGTCTTTTTCGTTATCGAGTATTACAATGCATTATGCAGGATTTCACTATTTCGAAGTCATATTACTTGCACACATTTCATGCGTGGCTACCTCAACCTTTCCTTTGAGGTGAATTTATCTTCAGGGATAATTATAGAAGTTTGTGATTTTTTTCAATTTTAAATTAAAATCAATGTCGACTATTACAATGCACATGATATAAAGCAATTTGGTTTGCCATTCCTGTCAAGTGGGAGTCCATCTCAGGTGAGTATATCTTCTGTAGAAGAGGTAGAGGACTTCAGGTTGCATAGTTCAATTCAGGTTGGTTTGGGTCTTCATTCGAATTTGAAGTCAAACCACTGACGTAGTGAGTTCAAGCGTTCAATGTTTTTGGTAATAAATTTCGATTATAATACAGAAACATATTTCAATATTAGTATGGTATTAAAATTTTGTCTTGGCAAGTAGCCTCATGCCGTCTGTTACGGTTACGGCATAGTGGTTTTCAGGTTGATCGTCACGTTTTTGGGCACAATTTTTCCAAATTCTATTTAACATCGTTGCTTTACTATGAAAGGATAAAGAATTATTTCGAAGTTGTTCTTGCGTTTTTTTTTCACTTGTACCTCAGCGGCGGGTATCTTCAAGGACAGACATAGCAGTTTACTGTAGAAGAGGTCAATTCAAATTTGTTATTCAATCCAATCCAATACAGAATAAATACAATACAGTGTCTTCAAGGGCAAACATTGTAGTATGCAGTAGAGGAAGTTAATTCAATTATATTCAATTCGAAGGCAAAACAATGGAGTTTGCTGTAGAAGTGATGGAAGATGTACGGAAATAATTAATTCTAGCGACAATTTTCCAGTTTTTCTGCCGCAACGACCGATTCATGACTTCAGGAAGTTTTTCGGTCCTCACTCGAATTTGAGGTTGATCCTCACGTGTTCGGGCACAATTTTTCCAATTACAATTCAACATTAATGTCTTCATCGTTATCGAGTATTACAATGCACAGGATATAAAACAATTACGAAATGGTTAGTCATCTGTTTTTATTTTTCACTGGTACATAATGGCTGAGGCCGTTCATTTTAGGTGAATTTATCTCAGGTGACTATTTTCGAGGGCTAACAAAGCTGTATACTTCAGAAATTATTTCAGGGTAGCATTATTCCTTCGACTATATTTAAGGTTTTCTGCCAGAACAACTACTGCATAGTTGACCTCAGGTTATTTTATAGTTTTCATTCCAATTTGAGGTTGAATCTCGCATGTTTCGGAACAATTTTTAGAGTTTAAATTCAACATTGTTGTCTTTATCGTTATCGAGTATTACAATGCATTATGCACGATTCCACTATTTCGAAGTCATATTACGTGCACACATTTCTTGAGTGGATACTTCAACCTTTCCTTTGAGGTGAATTTATCTTCAGGGATAATTATAGCAGTTTGTGAAATTTTTCAATATTAAATTAAAATCATTGTCGAGTATTACAATGCACATGATATAAAGCAATTTGGTTTGCCATTCCTGTTAGATGTGAATCTATTACAGGCAAGTGTTTCTTCGAGAGTAAACGTATTGCTATTCTGTAGAGGAAGAAGATGACTTCATTTGAATTTGATGTCTAACCACTGACGTAGTGTGTTCGAAATTTCGATTTTTCTGTTAAACAATTACGATTATAACGAAACATATTTCGATTAGTATGGAATTCAAATTTTGTCTTAGCAATCAGCCTCATGCCGTGTGTTACGATTACGGCATAGTGGTTTTCAGTTTGATTCTCACGTGACAAATTGAAATTGGAAAAGTTGTGCCGGAAGCACAGTTTTTCCAATTTCAATTTAACATCGTTTCATTACTATGGACAGGATAAAGAACTATTTCGAAATTGTTCTTAATTCCTTTTCTTTTCGCTTGTACCCCTGCGGCGGGTATCTAAAAGGATAAACATAGCAGTTTACTGCAATACATTTTAGGCGGGTATCTTCGAAGGCATACTAGGCATTTTGCTGAAGAAGAGATCAATTCAATTAAATTTAATTCAATTCTATGAAGTTTAATTCAATGTATTTATCTCAGTTATGTCAATTTTATAGCAAACGTAGAAGTTTGCTAGAGAAGAGATGGAAGATGTCAGAAAAGCACTTATTCTTCCGACAATTTTCAAGTATTTCTGAATCCATGACAGCTTCATAGTTGACTTCAGGATGGTCTTTAGTCTTCATTCGAATTCTCGGTTGACCCACACGTGCTCGCGCACAATCGTTATCGAGTTACAATGCACATGATACAAAACGATTACAAAGTAGTAATTATTTGTGTTTTCTGTTCTGGTACTGAATGGCAGAGGCCATACATTTGAGGTGAATTTATCTCAGGCGGTTATTTTCGAGGGCAAACAAAGCAGTATGCTTTAGAAGAGATTTCACGGTAAGTTTTCTGCCACTACAACTACTGCATAGTTGACTTCAGGTTATTTAATAGTCTTCATTTGAATTTGAGGTTAATCCTCACGTGCTCGCTCGGGCACAATTTTTTCAATTGCAATTCAACATAAAAGTCTTCAACCCTATCGAGTATTCCATGGCACAGGATATTAAACGATTTCAAAATTGTTATTAATTTGATTTTTTCTTGGCTTTTACCTCTGCCATTCCTTTGAGATGAATCAATCTCAGGCGGGTATCTTCAACGACAAACAAAGCATCTTATGAAATTTCTCCAATTTAAATTAAACATCAAACGTCTGCAACGTCGTCGATTATTATAATGCACATGATATAAAACTATTCGGTCGGGCAAGTATTCTTTCGTCTGCAGTCGAAAGCTCATATGACATGCTCATTCAACATGTTTACTTAAGCGTAATTTTTGACTGTAAACCCTCGATATTTGGTACCCAAGATACAGGCATGCCTAGTTTGGGGCCAATGTAAAAACACTGTAATCTTTTTGGGAAAAAAAAACGTTTCTATTCTATTCATTCAGTTTTCGTGAGCAACTTTGCCATTCACTTGGGATGAATCTATCTCAGGCAAGTGTCTTCAAGAGTAAACCAATCAATCAATTCAATTCAATTCAATGCAATTCTATTCACCGCAATGCTTCTATCCAATGCAATCAGCTGTAGAAGAGGTGGAAGATGTCAGGAAAGCATTCATTCTTCCGACAATTTCAAGTTTTTCTGCTGCAACGACCGCTTCACAGTCGACTTCAGGATGGTTTTCTGTCCTCTTTAAAATTTGAGGTTGATCCTCACGTATTCGGGCACAGGTTTTCCAATTACAATTCAACATTAATGTCTTCATCGTAGTCGAGTATTACAATGCACAGGATATAAAACGATTTCAAAGTCGTTATCAATCCTTGTTTTTTGTCTCGAGCCTCTGCCACTGCTGTGGAGGGAATCTATCTCAGGCGGGTGTTTTCAAGGACAAACATTGTAGTATGCAGTAGAAGAAGTCAATTAATTTCTATTCAAACTAATTCAATGCTATTCAACTCAGGTGGATATTTTCGAGGGCAAACAAAGCTGTATGCTTTAGAAAAGATTTCAGGGTAGCATTATTCCTTCGACTATATTTAAGGTTTTCTGTCACAACAACTTATGTATAGTTGACCTCAGGTTATTGTATAGTTTTCATTCGAATTTGAGGTTGAATCTCGCATGTTTCGGTACAATTTTTATAATTTAAATTCAACATTGTTGTGTTTTTCGTTATCGAGTATTACAATGCATTATGCAGGATTTCACTATTTCGAAGTCATATTACTTGCACACATTTCTTGCGTGGTTACCTCAACCTTTCCTTTGCGGTGAATTTAAATTAAGGGATAATTATAGCAGTTTGTGATTTTTTTCAATTTTAAATTAAATCATTGTCGTGTATTACAATGCACATGATATAAAGCAATTTGGTTTGCCATTCCTGTCAAGTGGGAGTCCATCTCAGGTGAGTATATCTTTTGTAGAAGTGGTAGAGGACTTCAGGTTGCATAGTTGAATTCAGGTTGGTTTAAGTCTTCATTCGAATTTGAAGTCAAACCACTGACGTAGTGAGTTCGAGCGTTCAACAATTATATAGAAACATATTTCAAGATTAGTATGGTATTAAAATTTTGTCTTGGCAAGTAGCCTCATGCCGTTTGTTACGGTTACGGCATAGTGGTTTTCAGGTTGATCGTAACGTGTTTCGGCACAATTTTTCCAATTACAATTCAACAACATTGTCTTCATCGTCGTCGAGTATTACAATGCATTATGCAGGAATCTACTACTCGTATTATGATGTAATAATATTACGCGCACAGACTTCTTGTGTGGGTACCTCTGCTTTTCATTTGAGGTAAATCTATCTCAGGCGGGTATCTTCAAGGGCAAAAATAACAATTTATGAATTTTTTCAAATCTAAATTGAACTTAGTTTTTTTTATCGTCATCGAGTATTAAAATGCACATGATATAAAGAGATTCGGTATGCCCTTCCAGTCAAATGGCAGTCTTTTTCAGTTGAGTATATATTCTGTAGAAGAGGTAGAGGACTTCAGGTTAGTTTGGGTCTTCATTCGAATTTGAGGTCAAACCACTGACGTAGTGAGTTCGAGCGTTCAACGATTATATAGAAACATATTTCAAGATTAGTATGGTATTAAAATTTTGTCTTGGCCAGTAGCCTCATGCCGTTTGTTACGGTTACGGCATAGTGGTTTTCAGGTTGATCGTAACGTGTTTCGGCACAATTTCTCCAATTACAATTCAACAACATTGTCTTCATCGTCGTCGAGTATTACAATGCATTATGCGGAAATCTACTACTCGTATTTTGATGTCATGTTACGTGCACAGACTTCTTGTGTGGGTACCTCTGCTTTTCATTTGAGGTGAATCTATCTCAGGCGGGTATCTTCAAGGGCAAAAATAACAATTTATGATTTTTTTCAAATTTAAATTGAACTTAGTTTTTTTTATCGTCATCGAGTATTAAAATGCACATGATATAAAGAGATTCGGTATGCCCTTCCAGTCAAATGGCAGTCTTTTTCAGTTGAGTATATATTCTGTAGAAGAGGTAGAGGACTTCAGGTTAGTTTGGGTCTTCATTCGAATTTGAGGTCAAACCACTGACGTAGTGAGTTCGAGCGTTCAACGATTATATAGAAACATATTTCAAGATTAGTATGGTATTAAAATTTTGTCTTGGCCAGTAGCCTCATGCCGTTTGTTACGGTTACGGCATAGTGGTTTTCAGGTTGATCGTAACGTGTTTCGGCACAATTTCTCCAATTACAATTCAACAACATTGTCTTCATCGTCGTCGAGTATTACAATGCATTATGCGGGAATCTACTACTCGTATTTTGATGTCATGTTACGTGCACAGACTTCTTGTGTGGGTACCTCTGCTTTTCATTTGAGGTGAATCTATCTCAGGCGGGTATCTTCAAGGGCAAAAATAACAATTTATGAATTTTTTCAAATTTAAATTGAACTTAGTTTTTTTTATCGTCATCGAGTATTAAAATGCACATGATATAAAGAGATTCGGTATGCCCTTCCAGTCAAATGGCAGTCTTTTTCAGTTGAGTATATATTCTGTAGAAGAGGTAGAGGACTTCAGGTTAGTTTGGGTCTTCATTCGAATTTGAGGTCAAACCACTGACGTAGTGAGTTCGAGCGTTCAACGATTATATAGAAACATATTTCAAGATTAGTATGGTATTAAAATTTTGTCTTGGCCAGTAGCCTCATGCCGTTTGTTACGGTTACGGCATAGTGGTTTTCAGGTTGATCGTAACGTGTTTCGGCACAATTTCTCCAATTACAATTCAACAACATTGTCTTCATCGTCGTCGAGTATTACAATGCATTATGCGGGAATCTACTACTCGTATTTTGATGTCATGTTACGTGCACAGACTTCTTGTGTGGGTACCTCTGCTTTTCATTTGAGGTGAATCTATCTACGGCGGGTATCTTCAAGGGCAAAAATAACAATTTATGAATTTTTTCAAATTTAAATTGAACTTAGTTTTTTTTATCGTCATCGAGTATTAAAATGCACATGATATAAAGAGATTCGGTATGCCCTTCCAGTCAAATGGCAGTCTTTTTCAGTTGAGTATATATTCTGTAGAAGAGGTAGAGGACTTCAGGTTAGTTTGGGTCTTCATTCGAATTTGAGGTCAAACCACTGACGTAGTGAGTTCGAGCGTTCAACGATTATATAGAAACATATTTCAAGATTAGTATGGTATTAAAATTTTGTCTTGGCCAGTAGCCTCATGCCGTTTGTTACGGTTACGGCATAGTGGTTTTCAGGTTGATCGTAACGTGTTTCGGCAAAATTTCTCCAATTACAATTCAACAACATTGTCTTCATCGTCGTCGAGTATTACAATGCATTATGCGGGAATCTACCACTTGTATTTTGATGTCATGTTACGTGCACAGACTTCTTGTGTGGGTACCTCTGCTTTTCATTTGAGGTGAATCTATCTCAGGCGGGTATCTTCAAGGGCAAAAATAACAATTTATGATTTTTTTCAAATTTAAATTGAACTTAGTTTTTTTTATCGTCATCGAGTATTAAAATGCACATGATATAAAGAGATTCGGTATGCCCTTCCAGTCAAATGGCAGTCTTTTTCAGTTGAGTATATATTCTGTAGAAGAGGTAGAGGACTTCAGGTTAGTTTGGGTCTTCATTCGAATTTGAGGTCAAACCACTGACGTAGTGAGTTCGAGCGTTCAACGATTATATAGAAACATATTTCAAGATTAGTATGGTATTAAAATTTTGTCTTGGCCAGTAGCCTCATGCCGTTTGTTACGGTTACGGCATAGTGGTTTTCAGGTTGATCGTAACGTGTTTCGGCACAATTTCTCCAATTACAATTCAACAACATTGTCTTCATCGTCGTCGAGTATTACAATGCATTATGCGGGAATCTACTACTCGTATTTTGATGTCATGTTACGTGCACAGACTTCTTGTGTGGGTACCTCTGCTTTTCATTTGAGGTGAATCTATCTCAGGCGGGTATCTTCAAGGGCAAAAATAACAATTTATGAATTTTTTCAAATTTAAATTGAACTTAGTTTTTTTTATCGTCATCGAGTATTAAAATGCACATGATATAAAGAGATTCGGTATGCCCTTCCAGTCAAATGGCAGTCTTTTTCAGTTGAGTATATATTCTGTAGAAGAGGTAGAGGACTTCAGGTTAGTTTCGGTCTTCATTCGAATTTGAGGTCAAACCACTGACGTTGTGAGTTCGAGCGTTCAACGATTATATAGAAACATATTTCAAGATTAGTATGGTATTAAAATTTTGTCTTGGCCAGTAGCCTCATGCCGTTTGTTACGGTTACGGCATAGTGGTTTTCAGGTTGATCGTAACGTGTTTCGGCACAATTTCTCCAATTACAATTCAACAACATTGTCTTCATCGTCGTCGAGTATTACAATGCATTATGCGGGAATCTACTACTCGTATTTTGATGTCATGTTACGTGCACAGACTTCTTGTGTGGGTACCTCTGCTTTTCATTTGAGGTGAATCTATCTCAGGCGGGTATCTTCAAGGGCAAAAATAACAATTTATGAATTTTTTCAAATTTAAATTGAACTTAGTTTTTTTTATCGTCATCGAGTATTAAAATGCACATGATATAAAGAGATTCGGTATGCCCTTCCAGTCAAATGGCAGTCTTTTTCAGTTGAGTATATATTCTGTAGAAGAGGTAGAGGACTTCAGGTTAGTTTGGGTCTTCATTCGAATTTGAGGTCAAACCACTGACGTAGTGAGTTCGAGCGTTCAACGATTATATAGAAACATATTTCAAGATTAGTATGGTATTAAAATTTTGTCTTGGCCAGTAGCCTCATGCCGTTTGTTACGGTTACGGCATAGTGGTTTTCAGGTTGATCGTAACGTGTTTCGGCACAATTTCTCCAATTACAATTCAACAACATTGTCTTCATCGTCGTCGAGTATTACAATGCATTATGCGGGAATCTACTACTCGTATTTTGATGTCATGTTACGCGCACAGACTTCTTGTGTGGGTACCTCTGCTTTTCATTGGAGGTGAATCTGTCTCAGGCGGGTATCTTCAAGGGCAAAAATAACAATTTTTAAATTTTTTCAAATTTAAATTGAACATTGTTTTTTTATCGTCGTCGAGTATTACAATGCATTATGCAGGATTCTACTATTTCGAAGTCATATTACGAACGCAATTTTCTTGCGTGGGTAACTCCGCTTTTCATTTGAGGTGAATTAATCTCAGGCGGGTCTCTTCAAGGGCAAAAATAACAATTTATGATTTTTTTTTAATTTAAATTTAACTTTGTTTTTTGTTTATCGTCATCGAGTATTACAATGCACATGATATAAAGCGATTCGGTATGCCATTCCATTTGAATGAGAGTCTATCTCAGGTGAGTATATCTTCTGTAGAAGAGGGAGGACTTCAGGTTGGTTTGGGTCTTCATTCGAATTTGAGGTCAAACCACTGACGTAGTGAGTTCGAGCGTTCAACGATTATATAGAAACATATTTCAAGATTAGTATGGTATTAATATTTTGTCTTGGCAAGTAGCCTCATGCCGTTTGTTACGGTTACGGCATAGTGGTTTTCAGGTTGATCTTCACGTGTTTCGGCACAATTTTTCCAATTTCTATTTAACATCGTTTCATTACTATGCACAGGATAAAGAATTATTTCGAAGTTGTTCTTGCGTTTTTTTTTTCACTAGTATCTCAGCGGCGGGTATCTTCAAGGACAGACATAGCAGTTTACTGTAGAAGTGGTCAATTCAAATTTGTTATTCAATCCAATCCAATACATAATAAATACAATACAGTGTCTTCAAGGGCAAACATTGTAGTATGCAGTAGAGGAAGTTAATTCAATTATATTTAATTCGAGGGCAAACAATGCAGTTTGCTGTAGTAGAAGGGGGGAAGATTTCAGAAAAGCATTAATTCTTCCGACAGTTTACATGTTTCTCTACTGCAACGACCGCTTTATGGTTGACTTTAGGATGGTTTTCAGTCCACATTCGAATCTGAGGTTGATCCTCACGTGTTCGGGCACAATTTTTCCAATTACTATTCTACATCAACGTCTTCATCGTCATCGAGTATTGCAATGCACAAGATATAAAACGATTTCAAACTTTGGCAATGATAGTCTTACCAATGTTTTTAGAGTGTTTTGATATTCAAATTTAGGATCTATTCTATCTAGTACGCTACAGAACAGGACACGCTGTTTTCAATAACAAATTTCTGAATTTCAGACACATTTGAAAGAACTTGGGACGGATAAAGTTCTTCTTTTAATGTGTCAAAAACATTAGCCATACCACATTTTTATGGCTTGATGATACTTTCCGAGTTAAAAATGATTCAATAACATTCGAAACTTTCATATTTCAATATATTCAGGCTTCGGCATTTTGAAACTTTGTTTAAATCTAGTGCACTACCTTTTTTCACAATAGATATCTCTGTTTTCAGTACGCGTTTGCAAAGATTTTACGATTGCTACTTTCTCAGCAACACATCTCTTTGTGACTGCAAATAATCGTTATTTCGAGTCTTTATCCAAACAAAAAAAGAGTGTTTAACTTTATCAATGTTTATACTCATAATCTAACAGCCATTTTCATTTCTACCCATTTGTTACTATTTTGGTCTATCTTTCGTACATTCGCGGATTCATACATTGAATTCTTCCCATACCATATCAAGACGGTACGGTGCACCTGGTGCACCGGTGGGCTGAATCCATTTTCGAGCACCGCCTAATTTCGTCACCATTCTTAAATTGAATTCTTCAAATTTTCGTGGGTGTCTTCAAAGACCAACATAGCAGTTAGCTGGAGAAGAGGTCAATCCAAATCAATTTAATCTTCCGTTTCAATTCAATGCAAATTCATTCATCTCAGGCAGGAATTTTCGAGGGCAAACAATGCAATTTGCTGTAGTAAAAGGGGGAAGATTTCAGAAAAGCATTAATTCTTCCGACAATTTACATGTTTCTCTACTGCAACGACCGCTTTATGATGGTTTTCAGTCCACATTCGAATCTGAGGTTGATCCTCACGTGTTCGAGCACAATTTTTCCAATTACTATTCTACATCAACGTCTTCATCGTCATCGAGTATTGCAATGCACAGGATATAAAACGATTTCAAACTTTGGCAATGATAGTCTTACCAATGTTTTTAGAGTGTTTTGATATTCAAATTTAGGATCTATTCTATCTAGTACGCTACAGAACAGGACACGCTGTTTTCAATAACAAATTTCTGAATTTCAGACACATTTGAAAGAACTTGGGACGGATAAAAATCTTCTTTTAATGTGTCTTGTTTAAATCTAGTGCACTACCTTTTTTCACAATAGAAATCTCTGTTTTCAGTACTCATTTACAAAAATTTACGGTTGCTACTTTCTCAGCAATACATCTCTTTGTGACTCAAAATAAACGTTATTTCGAGTCTTTATCCAAACAACAGCAGAGCGTTTAACTTTTTCAATGACAGTCTTACCAATGTTTTCACAGTGTTTCGGTATGCATATCTAGGATCTATTTAATCTAGTACGTTACAGAAAGAAAACGCTGTGTTCATGAACCAATTTCTGAATTTCAGACACATTTGAAAGAATTTGGGACGGATAAAGTTCTTCTTTCAATGTGTCAAAAATATTTGCCATGCCACATTTTTATGGTATTTGAATTTAGATAATACTTTATCTAAGACGTTTCCGAGTAAATAATAATTGACTTTGTCAATGTTTAGACTCATGATCTAACAGCCGTATTCATTTCGGCCTATTTTGCTTTAGTACTTCGGTCTATCTTTCGTACATTCGCGCATTCATACATTGACATTTTCCATACTATATCAACATGGTACAGTGCACCTGGTGCACCAGTGGGCTGAATCCATTTTCGAGCACCGCCTAATTTCGGCACCATTCTTAAATTTAATTCTTCAAATTTTCGAGGGTATCTTCAAAGATCAACATAGCAGTTAGCTGGAGAAGAGGTCAATCCAAATCAATTTAATCTTCCGTTTCAATTTAATGCAAATTCATTCATCTCAGGCAGGAATTTTCGAAGGCAAACAATGCAGTTTGCCGTAGTAGAAGGGGGGAAGATTTCAGAAAAGCATTAATTCTTCCGACAATTTACATGTTTCTCTACTGCAACGACCGCTTTATGGTTGTATTTAGGATGGTTTTCAGTCCACATTCGAATCTGAGGTTGATCCTCACGTGTTCGGGCACAATTTTTCCAATTACTATTTTACATCAACGTCTTCATCGTCATCGAGTATTGCAATGCACAGGATATAAAACGATTTCAAACTTTGGCAATGAGAGTCTTACCAATGTTTTTAGAGTGTTTTGATATCCAAATTGAGGATCTATTCTATCTAGTACGCTACAGAGCAGGACACGCAGTTTTCAATAACAAATTTCTGAATTTCAGACACATTTGAAAGAACTTGGGACGGATAAAGTTCTTCTTTTAATGTGTCAAAAATATTTGCCATACCACATTTTTATGGCTTGATGATACTTTCCGAGTTAAAAATGATTCAATAACATTCGAAACTTTCATATTTCAATATATTCAGGCTTCGCTCTTTTGAAACTTTGTTTAAATCTAGTGCACTATCTTTTTCACAATAGAAATCTCTGTTTTCAGTACGCGTTTGCAAAGATTTTACGATTGCTACTATCTCAGCAACACATCTCTTTGTGACTGCAATTAAACGTTATTTCGAGTCTTTATCCAAACAAAAAAAGAGTGTTTAACTTTATCAATGTTTGTACTCATAATCTAACAGCCATTTTCAATTCTACCTATTTGTCACGATTTTGGTCTATCTTTCGTACATTCGCGGATTCATACATTGAATTCTTCCCATACCATATCAAGACGGTACGGTGCACCTGGTGCACCGGTGGGCTGAATCCATATTCGAGCACCGCCTGGTTTCGGCACCATTCTTATATTGAATTCTTCAAATTCTCGTGGGTATCTTCAAAGGCAAACATAGCAGTTAGCTGTAGAAGAGGTCAATTCAAATCAATTTATTTCTCCATTTCAGTTCAATGCAATTTTATTCATCTCAGGCAGGAATTTTCGAGGGCAATCAATGCAGTTTGCTGTAGTAGAAGGGGGGAAGATTTCAGACAAGCATTAATTCTTTCGAAAATTTACATGTTTCTCTACTGCAACGACCGCTTTATGGTTGACTTTAGGATGGTTTTCAGTCCACATTCGAATCTGAGGTTGATCCTCACGTGTTCGGGCACAATTTTTCCAATTACTATTCTACATCAAAGTCTTCATCGTCATCGAGTATTACAATGCACAGGCTATAAAACAATTTCAAACTTTGGCAATGATAGTCTTACCAATGTTTTCAGAGTGTTTTGATATTCAAATCTAGCATATCTAGTTCGCTACAAAACAGAACACGCTGTTTTCAAAAACAAATTTCTGAATTTCAGACACATTTGAAAGAACTTGGGACGGATGAAGTTCTTCTTTTAAATTGTCAAAAATATTTGCCATACCACATTTTTATGGCTTGATGATACTTTCCGAGTTAAAAATGATGCAATAACATTCGAAACTTTCATATTTCAATATATTCAGGCTTCGCCCTTTTGAACCTTTGTTTAAATCTAGTGCACTACCTTTTTTCACAATAGAAATCTCTGTTTTCAGTACTCGTTTGCAAAGATTTTACGATTGCTACTTTCTCAGCAACACATTTCTTTGAGACTGCAAATAAACGTTATTTCGAGTCTTTATCCAAACAACAGCAGAATGTTTAACTTTATCAATGACAGTCTTACCAATGTTTTCACAGTGTTTCGGTATGCATATCTAGGATCTATTTAATCTAGTGCGTTACAGAAATGAATACGCTGTTTTCAATAACAAATTTCTGAATTTCAGACACATTTGAAAGAACTTGGGACGGATAAAGTTCTTCTTTTAATGTGTCAAAAATATTTGCCATACCACATTTTTATGGCTTGATGATACTTTCCGAGTTAAAAATGATTTTATCACATTCGAAACTTTCATATTTCAATATATTTGGCTTCGGCATTTTGAAACTTTGTTTAAATCTAGTGAACTACCTTTTTCACAATAGAAATCTCTGTTTTCAGTACGCGTTTGCAAAGATTTTACGATTGCTACTTTCTCAGCAACACATTTCTTTGTGACTGCAAATAAACGTTATTTCGAGTCTTTATCCAAACAACAGCAGAATGTTTAACTTTATCAATGACGGTCTTACCAATGTTTTCACAGTGTTTCGGTATGCATATCTAGGATCTATTTAATCTAGTAAGTTACAGAAAAGAACACGCTGTATTCAGTAACAAATTTCTGAATTTCAGACACATTTGAAAGAACTTGGGACGGATAAAGTTCTTCTTTCAATGTGTCAAAAAGATTTGCCATACCACATTTTTATGGTGTTTGAATTAAGATGGTACTTCAACAAAGACGTTTCTGAGTTAAAAGATATTCAATAACGCTTGATACTTTCATATTATTATTTACTGGTTTGACACTTCATCAATTAATAAAACGAACATCGTCGAAGTTTGGAAATTCTTGAAATTGCGAGACAACCAATTTTAATCAATGAATAAAATCAAACCAAGTTTGCGTCGTTGCATCAATTTCTATTGTATAATGTGAATTTGAAGGTACTTTTCATCATATTCCACGGCAATATTCAATGTTTTCAGTATATGTTCGCGTAAACTTGTTTCAACTGTTTGGCCTAATTTCGGCACTATTCATATCTTCAATTTCTTGTGACATTTTCGAGAAATTCTTCTCATACCATTTCATGATGGTAACTTTATTTCTACAATCGGGACTACTTTGTTTGTTCTGTGTGGTTTTGTTCAGTGCACTTAGTGCACTTAATGGGCACTCTTCTTCCATTTTCGAGCTCCGCCTAATTTCAGCACCATTCTTACATTGAAATCTTCAATTTCTCGTGACAAATGTTGAGAAATTCTTCCAATGCCATTTCATGATGGCTAAAATTGTCATTATTCAGTGCATTTAGTGCACCTGGTGGACTGATTCCCCGTTTTCAAGCATCGCCTTATTTCGGCACCATTTTTATACTGAATTCTACAATTTCTCGTGACAAATATTTCGAGAAATTCTTTTTATATCATTTTATGATGGTATCTTTATATCGAGTATCGGGAATATATCACCACCCCAGTTTGTCTAAGTTCAGTGCACTTAGTGCACCTGGTGGGCTGAATCCTCCATTTTCGAACACCGTCTTATTTTGGCACCAATCCTATTAAATTCTTCAATTTTGCGAGACATATTTTGAGAAATTCTTGTCATACCACTTTCTTTTTGACATTTTTCAACTAAACTTATGTGCACTTTAAGTGATTGAAATCTTTCTATTACTTATTTTAAACTTCATCAATTAAAACCAACTTCGTCGAAGTTGAATTCTTGGTGCAGGTAGTAAGACCGCGAAATTAAATCAATAAGTAAATTCAAACTACATTGGCCTCTTTAAAACAATTCTCATTGTATAACGTCGATTTGAAGGATTTTTGATATCATATTCTACGTCAGTTACTCGCCTTACTTTATCAATGTTTAACTGTTAAGAAACCCTTACAGTTAGTCTCCTAACTTTATCAATGTTTAGAAACTTGGATTGCCAACTACTTCCATGTTATGAGTCGATGGACATAACTGTACTTACGCGCAACATATGTGATTAAAATCGTTCAATTCCTTAAATTTAACTTCATCAATTAAAACAAGACTTCGTTAAAGTAAAATTCTTCTAGCATGTTGTGAGACGGCTAAATTGAATCAATAAATAATTTCAAACCACATTTGCCTCGTTAGGCCTAATTCTTTGTATAACGTTGATCTTAAGGTACGTTGTTACCATATTCCACGTCAGTTAATCGCCTAACTTTATCCATGTTTTAAACTCTTTTCATTTCTCGTGTTATATTACGAGAAATTACTGTCACACCATTTCATGATGGAACATTTATTTCCAGGATATGGAATATTTCACTAAATGACTTTGACATTTTTCAGTGCACTTAGAGCACCTGGTGGGCTAAATCCCCCATTTTCGAGCACCGCCTTATTTCGGCACCATATTTATACAGAATTCTTCAATTTCTCGTGAAAAACATTTCGTGTAATTCTTTTCATACCATTTCATCATGGTATGTTTATATCGAGTTTCGGGAATATATTTCTGCCTAAGTTTGTCAATGTTCAGTGCAATTAAATTGCAATGCAATTAAAAGAGAACTTCGTCAAAGTTGAATTCTTAGTGCAGGTTGTAAGACCGCGAAATTAAATCAATAAGTCAATTCAAACTACATTGGCCTCTTTAAAGCAATTTTCATTGTATAACGTGGATTTGAAGGAACGTTGATACCATATTCTACGTCAGTTACTCGCCTTACTTTATCAATGTTTAACTGTTAAGAAACCCTTACAGTTAGTCTCCTAACTTTATCAATGTTTAGAAACTTGGATTGCCAACTACTTCCATGTTATGAGTCGATGGACATACCTGTACTTACGCGCAGCATATGTGATTAAAATCGTTCAATTCCTTAACTTAAACTTCATCAATTAAAACAAAACTTCGTTGAAGTTAAATTCTTAGTGCAGGTTGTAAGACCGCGAAATTAAATCAATAAGTCAATTCAAACTACATTGGCCTCTTTAAAACAATTCTCATTGTATAACGTGGATTTGAAGGAACGTTGACACCATATTCTACGTCAGTTACTCGCCTTACTATATCAATGTTTAACTGTTAAGAAACCCTTACAGTTAGTCTCCTAACTTTATCAATGTTTAGAAACTTGGATTGCCAACTACTTCCATGTTATGAGTCGATGGACATAACTGTACTTACGCGCAGCATATGTGATTAAAATCGTTCAATTCCTTAACTTTAACTTCATCAATTAAAACAAAACTTCGTTGAAGTTAAATTCTTAGTGCAGGTTGTAAGACCGCGAAATTAAATCAACAAGTCAATTCAAACTACATAGGCCTCTTTAAAGCAATTCACATTGTATAACGTGGATTTGAAGGAACGTTGACACCATATTCTACGTCAGTTACTCGCCTTACTATATAAATGTTTAACTGTTAAGTAACCCTTACAGTTAGTCTCCTAACTTTATCAATGTTTAGAAACTTGGATTGCCAACTACTTCCATGTTATGAGTCGATGGACATAACTGTACTTACGCGCAACATATGTGATTAAAATCGTTCAATTCCTTAACTTTAACTTCATCAATTAAAACAAAACTTCGTTGAAGTTAAATTCTTAGTGCAGGTTGTAAGACCGCGAAATTAAATCAATAAGTCAATTCAAACTACATTGGCCTCTTTAAAGCAATTCACATTGTATAACGTGGATTTGAAGGAACGTTGACACCATATTCTACGTCAGTTACTCGCCTGACTTTATCAATGTTTAACTGTTAAGAAACCCTTACAGTTAGTCTCCTAACTTTATCAATGTTTAGAAACTTGGATTGCCAACTACTTCCATGTTATGAGTCGATGGACATAACTGTACTTACGCGCAACATATGTGATTAAAATCGTTCAATTCCTTAACTTTAACTTCATCAATTAAAACAAAACTTCGTTGAAGTTAAATTCTTAGTGCAGGTTGTAAGACCGCGAAATTAAATCAACAAGTCAATTCAAACTACATAGGCCTCTTTAAAGCAATTCACATTGTATAACGTGGATTTGAAGGAACGTTGACACCATATTCTACGTCAGTTACTCGCCTTACTATATCAATGTTTAACTGTTAAGAAACCCTTACAGTTAGTCTCCTAACTTTATCAATGTTTAGAAACTTGGATTGCCAACTACTTCCATGTTATGAGTCGATGGACATAACTGTACTTACGCGCAGCATATGTGATTAAAATCGTTCAATTCCTTAACTTTAACTTCATCAATTAAAACAAAACTTCGTTGAAGTTAAATTCTTAGTGCAGGTTGTAAGACCGCGAAATTAAATCAATAAGTCAATTCAAACTACATTGGCCTCTTTAAAACAATTCTCATTGTATAACGTCGATTTGAAGGATTTTTGATATCATATTTTACGTCAGTTACTCGCCTGACTTTATCAATGTTTAACTGTTAAGAAACCCTTACAGTTAGTCTCCTAACTTTATCAATGTTTAGAAACTTGGATTGCCAACTACTTCCATGTTATGAGTCGATGGACATAACTGTACTTACGCGCAGCATATGTGATTAAAATCGTTCAATTCCTTAACTTTAACTTCATCAATTAAAACAAAACTTCGTTGAAGTTAAATTCTTAGTGCAGGTTGTAAGACCGCGAAATTAAATCAATAAGTCAATTCAAACTACATTGGCCTCTTTAAAACAATTCTCATTGTATAACGTCGATTTGAAGGATTTTTAATATCATATTTTACGTCAGTTACTCGCCTGACTTTATCAATGTTTAACTGTTAAGAAACCCTTACAGTTAGTCTCCTAACTTTATCAATGTTCAGAAACTTGGATTGCCAACTACTTCCATGTTATGAGTCGATGGACATAACTGTACTTACGTGCAACATATGTGATTAAAATCGTTCAATTCCTTAACTTTAACTTCATCAATTAAAACAAAACTTCGTTGAAGTTAAATTCTTAGTGCAGGTTGTAAGACCGCGAAATTAAATCAATAAGTCAATTCAAACTACATTGGCCTCTTTAAAGCAATTCACATTGTATAACGTGGATTTGAAGGAACGTTGACACCATATTCTACGTCAGTTACTCGCCTTACTATATCAATGTTTAACTGTTAAGAAACCCTTACAGTTAGTCTCCTAACTTTATCAATGTTTAGAAACTTGGATTGCCAACTACTTCCATGTTATGAGTCGATGGACATAACTGTACTTACGCGCAACATATGTGATTAAAATCGTTCAATTCCTTAACTTTAACTTCATCAATTAAAACAAAACTTCGTTGAAGTTAAATTCTTAGTGCAGGTTGTAAGACCGCGAAATTAAATCAACAAGTCAATTCAAACTACATAGGCCTCTTTAAAGCAATTCACATTGTATAACGTGGATTTGAAGGAACGTTGACACCATATTCTACGTCAGTTACTCGCCTTACTATATCAATGTTTAACTGTTAAGAAACCCTTACAGTTAGTCTCCTAACTTTATCAATGTTTAGAAACTTGGATTGCCAACTACTTCCATGTTATGAGTCGATGGACATAACTGTACTTACGCGCAGCATATGTGATTAAAATCGTTCAATTCCTTAACTTTAACTTCATCAATTAAAACATAACTTCGTTGAAGTTAAATTCTTAGTGCAGGTTGTAAGACCGCGAAATTAAATCAACAAGTCAATTCAAACTACATTGGCCTCTTTAAAACAATTCTCATTGTATAACGTCGATTTGAAGGATTTTTGATATCATATTTTACGTCAGTTACTCGCCTGACTTTATCAATGTTTAACTGTTAAGAAACCCTTACAGTTAGTCTCCTAACTTTATCAATGTTTAGAAACTTGGATTGCCAACTACTTCCATGTTATGAGTCGATGGACATAACTGTACTTACGCGCAACATATGTGATTAAAATCGTTCAATTCCTTAACTTTAACTTCAGCAATTAAAACAAAACTTCGTTGAAGTTAAATTCTTAGTGCAGGTTGTAAGACCGCGAAATTAAATCAATAAGTCAATTCAAACTACATTGGCCTCTTTAAAGCAATTCACATTGTATAACGTGGATTTGAAGGAACGTTGACACCATATTCTACGTCAGTTACTCGCCTTACTATATCAATGTTTAACTGTTAAGAAACCCTTACAGTTAGTCTCCTAACTTTATCAATGTTTAGAAACTTGGATTGCCAACTACTTCCATGTTATGAGTCGATGGACATAACTGTACTTACGCGCAGCATATGTGATTAAAATCGTTCAATTCCTTAACTTTAACTTCATCAATTAAAACATAACTTCGTTGAAGTTAAATTCTTAGTGCAGGTTGTAAGACCGCGAAATTAAATCAACAAGTCAATTCAAACTACATTGGCCTCTTTAAAACAATTCTCATTGTATAACGTCGATTTGAAGGATTTTTGATATCATATTTTACGTCAGTTACTCGCCTGACTTTATCAATGTTTAACTGTTAAGAAACCCTTACAGTTAGTCTCCTAACTTTATCAATGTTTAGAAACTTGGATTGCCAACTACTTCCATGTTATGAGTCGATGGACATAACTGTACTTACGCGCAGCATATGTGATTAAAATCGTTCAATTCCTTAACTTTAACTTCATCAATTAAAACAAAACTTCGTTGAAGTTAAATTCTTAGTGCAGGTTGTAAGACCGCGAAATTAAATCAATAAGTCAATTCAAACTACATTGGCCTCTTTAAAACAATTCTCATTGTATAACGTCGATTTGAAGGATTTTTAATATCATATTTTACGTCAGTTACTCGCCTGACTTTATCAATGTTTAACTGTTAAGAAACCCTTACAGTTAGTCTCCTAACTTTATCAATGTTCAGAAACTTGGATTGCCAACTACTTCCATGTTATGAGTCGATGGACATAACTGTACTTACGTGCAACATATGTGATTAAAATCGTTCAATTCCTTAACTTTAACTTCATCAATTAAAACAAAACTTCGTTGAAGTTAAATTCTTAGTGCAGGTTGTAAGACCGCGAAATTAAATCAATAAGTCAATTCAAACTACATTGGCCTCTTTAAAGCAATTCACATTGTATAACGTGGATTTGAAGGAACGTTGACACCATATTCTACGTCAGTTACTCGCCTTACTATATCAATGTTTAACTGTTAAGAAACCCTTACAGTTAGTCTCCTAACTTTATCAATGTTTAGAAACTTGGATTGCCAACTACTTCCATGTTATGAGTCGATGGACATAACTGTACTTACGCGCAACATATGTGATTAAAATCGTTCAATTCCTTAACTTTAACTTCATCAATTAAAACAAAACTTCGTTGAAGTTAAATTCTTAGTGCAGGTTGTAAGACCGCGAAATTAAATCAACAAGTCAATTCAAACTACATAGGCCTCTTTAAAGCAATTCACATTGTATAACGTGGATTTGAAGGAACGTTGACACCATATTCTACGTCAGTTACTCGCCTTACTATATCAATGTTTAACTGTTAAGAAACCCTTACAGTTAGTCTCCTAACTTTATCAATGTTTAGAAACTTGGATTGCCAACTACTTCCATGTTATGAGTCGATGGACATAACTGTACTTACGCGCAGCATATGTGATTAAAATCGTTCAATTCCTTAACTTTAACTTCATCAATTAAAACATAACTTCGTTGAAGTTAAATTCTTAGTGCAGGTTGTAAGACCGCGAAATTAAATCAACAAGTCAATTCAAACTACATTGGCCTCTTTAAAACAATTCTCATTGTATAACGTCGATTTGAAGGATTTTTGATATCATATTTTACGTCAGTTACTCGCCTGACTTTATCAATGTTTAACTGTTAAGAAACCCTTACAGTTAGTCTCCTAACTTTATCAATGTTTAGAAACTTGGATTGCCAACTACTTCCATGTTATGAGTCGATGGACATAACTGTACTTACGCGCAACATATGTGATTAAAATCGTTCAATTCCTTAACTTTAACTTCAGCAATTAAAACAAAACTTCGTTGAAGTTAAATTCTTAGTGCAGGTTGTAAGACCGCGAAATTAAATCAATAAGTCAATTCAAACTACATTGGCCTCTTTAAAGCAATTCACATTGTATAACGTGGATTTGAAGGAACGTTGACACCATATTCTACGTCAGTTACTCGCCTTACTATATCAATGTTTAACTGTTAAGAAACCCTTACAGTTAGTCTCCTAACTTTATCAATGTTTAGAAACTTGGATTGCCAACTACTTCCATGTTATGAGTCGATGGACATAACTGTACTTACGCGCAGCATATGTGATTAAAATCGTTCAATTCCTTAACTTTAACTTCATCAATTAAAACATAACTTCGTTGAAGTTAAATTCTTAGTGCAGGTTGTAAGACCGCGAAATTAAATCAACAAGTCAATTCAAACTACATTGGCCTCTTTAAAACAATTCTCATTGTATAACGTCGATTTGAAGGATTTTTGATATCATATTTTACGTCAGTTACTCGCCTGACTTTATCAATGTTTAACTGTTAAGAAACCCTTACAGTTAGTCTCCTAACTTTATCAATGTTTAGAAACTTGGATTGCCAACTACTTCCATGTTATGAGTCGATGGACATAACTGTACTTACGCGCAACATATGTGATTAAAATCGTTCAATTCCTTAACTTTAACTTCAGCAATTAAAACAAAACTTCGTTGAAGTTAAATTCTTAGTGCAGGTTGTAAGACCGCGAAATTAAATCAATAAGTCAATTCAAACTACATTGGCCTCTTTAAAGCAATTCACATTGTATAACGTGGATTTGAAGGAACGTTGACACCATATTCTACGTCAGTTACTCGCCTTACTATATCAATGTTTAACTGTTAAGAAACCCTTACAGTTAGTCTCCTAACTTTATCAATGTTTAGAAACTTGGATTGCCAACTACTTCCATGTTATGAGTCGATGGACATAACTGTACTTACGCGCAACATATGTGATTAAAATCGTTCAATTCCTTAACTTTAACTTCATCAATTAAAACAAAACTTCGTTGAAGTTAAATTCTTAGTGCAGGTTGTAAGACCGCGAAATTAAATCAACAAGTCAATTCAAACTACATAGGCCTCTTTAAAGCAATTCACATTGTATAACGTGGATTTGAAGGAACGTTGACACCATATTCTACGTCAGTTACTCGCCTTACTATATCAATGTTTAACTGTTAAGAAACCCTTACAGTTAGTCTCCTAACTTTATCAATGTTTAGAAACTTGGATTGCCAACTACTTCCATGTTATGAGTCGATGGACATAACTGTACTTACGCGCAGCATATGTGATTAAAATCGTTCAATTCCTTAACTTTAACTTCATCAATTAAAACAAAACTTCGTTGAAGTTAAATTCTTAGTGCAGGTTGTAAGACCGCGAAATTAAATCAATAAGTCAATTCAAACTACATTGGCCTCTTTAAAACAATTCTCATTGTATAACGTCGATTTGAAGGATTTTTGATATCATATTTTACGTCAGTTACTCGCCTGACTTTATCAATGTTTAACTGTTAAGAAACCCTTACAGTTAGTCTCCTAACTTTATCAATGTTTAGAAACTTGGATTGCCAACTACTTCCATGTTATGAGTCGATGGACATAACTGTACTTACGCGCAACATATGTGATTAAAATCGTTCAATTCCTTAACTTTAACTTCATCAATTAAAACAAAACTTCGTTGAAGTTAAATTCTTAGTGCAGGTTGTAAGACCGCGAAATTAAATCAACAAGTCAATTCAAACTACATAGGCCTCTTTAAAGCAATTCACATTGTATAACGTGGATTTGAAGGAACGTTGACACCATATTCTACGTCAGTTACTCGCCTTACTATATCAATGTTTAACTGTTAAGAAACCCTTACAGTTAGTCTCCTAACTTTATCAATGTTTAGAAACTTGGATTGCCAACTACTTCCATGTTATGAGTCGATGGACATAACTGTACTTACGCGCAGCATATGTGATTAAAATCGTTCAATTCCTTAACTTTAACTTCATCAATTAAAACAAAACTTCGTTGAAGTTAAATTCTTAGTGCAGGTTGTAAGACCGCGAAATTAAATCAATAAGTCAATTCAAACTACATTGGCCTCTTTAAAACAATTCTCATTGTATAACGTCGATTTGAAGGATTTTTGATATCATATTTTACGTCAGTTACTCGCCTGACTTTATCAATGTTTAACTGTTAAGAAACCCTTACAGTTAGTCTCCTAACTTTATCAATGTTTAGAAACTTGGATTGCCAACTACTTCCATGTTATGAGTCGATGGACATAACTGTACTTACGCGCAACATATGTGATTAAAATCGTTCAATTCCTTAACTTTAACTTCATCAATTAAAACAAAACTTCGTTGAAGTTAAATTCTTAGTGCAGGTTGTAAGACCGCGAAATTAAATCAATAAGTCAATTCAAACTACATTGGCCTCTTTAAAGCAATTCACATTGTATAACGTGGATTTGAAGGAACGTTGACACCATATTCTACGTCAGTTACTCGCCTGACTTTATCAATGTTTAACTGTTAAGAAACCCTTACAGTTAGTCTCCTAACTTTATCAATGTTTAGAAACTTGGATTGCCAACTACTTCCATGTTATGAGTCGATGGACATAACTGTACTTACGCGCAACATATGTGATTAAAATCGTTCAATTCCTTAACTTTAACTTCATCAATTAAAACAAAACTTCGTTGATCTTAAATTCTTAGTGCAGGTTGTAAGACCGCGAAATTAAATCAATAAGTCAATTCAAACTACATTGGCCTCTTTAAAGCAATTCACATTGTATAACGTGGATTTGAAGGAACGTTGACACCATATTCTACGTCAGTTACTCGCCTTACTATATCAATGTTTAACTGTTAAGAAACCCTTACAGTTAGTCTCCTAACTTTATCAATGTTTAGAAACTTGGATTGCCAACTACTTCCATGTTATGAGTCGATGGACATAACTGTACTTACGCGCAACATATGTGATTAAAATCGTTCAATTCCTTAACTTTAACTTCATCAATTAAAACAAAACTTCGTTGAAGTTAAATTCTTAGTGCAGGTTGTAAGACCGCGAAATTAAATCAACAAGTCAATTCAAACTACATAGGCCTCTTTAAAGCAATTCACATTGTATAACGTGGATTTGAAGGAACGTTGACACCATATTCTACGTCAGTTACTCGCCTTACTATATCAATGTTTAACTGTTAAGAAACCCTTACAGTTAGTCTCCTAACTTTATCAATGTTTAGAAACTTGGATTGCCAACTACTTCCATGTTATGAGTCGATGGACATAACTGTACTTACGCGCAGCATATGTGATTAAAATCGTTCAATTCCTTAACTTTAACTTCATCAATTAAAACATAACTTCGTTGAAGTTAAATTCTTAGTGCAGGTTGTAAGACCGCGAAATTAAATCAACAAGTCAATTCAAACTACATTGGCCTCTTTAAAACAATTCTCATTGTATAACGTCGATTTGAAGGATTTTTGATATCATATTTTACGTCAGTTACTCGCCTGACTTTATCAATGTTTAACTGTTAAGAAACCCTTACAGTTAGTCTCCTAACTTTATCAATGTTTAGAAACTTGGATTGCCAACTACTTCCATGTTATGAGTCGATGGACATAACTGTACTTACGCGCAACATATGTGATTAAAATCGTTCAATTCCTTAACTTTAACTTCAGCAATTAAAACAAAACTTCGTTGAAGTTAAATTCTTAGTGCAGGTTGTAAGACCGCGAAATTAAATCAATAAGTCAATTCAAACTACATTGGCCTCTTTAAAGCAATTCACATTGTATAACGTGGATTTGAAGGAACGTTGACACCATATTCTACGTCAGTTACTCGCCTTACTATATCAATGTTTAACTGTTAAGAAACCCTTACAGTTAGTCTCCTAACTTTATCAATGTTTAGAAACTTGGATTGCCAACTACTTCCATGTTATGAGTCGATGGACAAAACTGTACTTACGCGCAACATATGTGATTAAAATCGTTCAATTCCTTAACTTTAACTTCATCAATTAAAACAAAACTTCGTTGAAGTTAAATTCTTAGTGCAGGTTGTAAGACCGCGAAATTAAATCAACAAGTCAATTCAAACTACATAGGCCTCTTTAAAGCAATTCACATTGTATAACGTGGATTTGAAGGAACGTTGACACCATATTCTACGTCAGTTACTCGCCTTACTATATCAATGTTTAACTGTTAAGAAACCCTTACAGTTAGTCTCCTAACTTTATCAATGTTTAGAAACTTGGATTGCCAACTACTTCCATGTTATGAGTCGATGGACATAACTGTACTTACGCGCAGCATATGTGATTAAAATCGTTCAATTCCTTAACTTTAACTTCATCAATTAAAACATAACTTCGTTGAAGTTAAATTCTTAGTGCAGGTTGTAAGACCGCGAAATTAAATCAACAAGTCAATTCAAACTACATTGGCCTCTTTAAAACAATTCTCATTGTATAACGTCGATTTGAAGGATTTTTGATATCATATTTTACGTCAGTTACTCGCCTGACTTTATCAATGTTTAACTGTTAAGAAACCCTTACAGTTAGTCTCCTAACTTTATCAATGTTTAGAAACTTGGATTGCCAACTACTTCCATGTTATGAGTCGATGGACATAACTGTACTTACGCGCAACATATGTGATTAAAATCGTTCAATTCCTTAACTTTAACTTCAGCAATTAAAACAAAACTTCGTTGAAGTTAAATTCTTAGTGCAGGTTGTAAGACCGCGAAATTAAATCAATAAGTCAATTCAAACTACATTGGCCTCTTTAAAGCAATTCACATTGTATAACGTGGATTTGAAGGAACGTTGACACCATATTCTACGTCAGTTACTCGCCTTACTATATCAATGTTTAACTGTTAAGAAACCCTTACAGTTAGTCTCCTAACTTTATCAATGTTTAGAAACTTGGATTGCCAACTACTTCCATGTTATGAGTCGATGGACATAACTGTACTTACGCGCAGCATATGTGATTAAAATCGTTCAATTCCTTAACTTTAACTTCATCAATTAAAACAAAACTTCGTTGAAGTTAAATTCTTAGTGCAGGTTGTAAGACCGCGAAATTAAATCAACAAGTCAATTCAAACTACATAGGCCTCTTTAAAGCAATTCACATTGTATAACGTCGATTTGAAGGAACGTTGACACCATATTCTACGTCAGTTACTCGCCTTACTATATCAATGTTTAACTGTTAAGAAACCCTTACAGTTAGTCTCCTAACTTTATCAATGTTTAGAAACTTGGATTGCCAACTACTTCCATGTTATGAGTCGATGGACATAACTGTACTTACGCGCAGCATATGTGATTAAAATCGTTCAATTCCTTAACTTTAACTTCATCAATTAAAACAAAACTTCGTTGAAGTTAAATTCTTAGTGCAGGTTGTAAGACCGCGAAATTAAATCAATAAGTCAATTCAAACTACATTGGCCTCTTTAAAACAATTCTCATTGTATAACGTCGATTTGAAGGATTTTTGATATCATATTTTACGTCAGTTACTCGCCTGACTTTATCAATGTTTAACTGTTAAGAAACCCTTACAGTTAGTCTCCTAACTTTATCAATGTTTAGAAACTTGGATTGCCAACTACTTCCATGTTATGAGTCGATGGACATAACTGTACTTACGCGCAACATATGTGATTAAAATCGTTCAATTCCTTAACTTTAACTTCATCAATTAAAACAAAACTTCGTTGAAGTTAAATTCTTAGTGCAGGTTGTAAGACCGCGAAATTAAATCAACAAGTCAATTCAAACTACATAGGCCTCTTTAAAGCAATTCACATTGTATAACGTGGATTTGAAGGAACGTTGACACCATATTCTACGTCAGTTACTCGCCTTACTATATCAATGTTTAACTGTTAAGAAACCCTTACAGTTAGTCTCCTAACTTTATCAATGTTTAGAAACTTGGATTGCCAACTACTTCCATGTTATGAGTCGATGGACATAACTGTACTTACGCGCAGCATATGTGATTAAAATCGTTCAATTCCTTAACTTTAACTTCATCAATTAAAACAAAACTTCGTTGAAGTTAAATTCTTAGTGCAGGTTGTAAGACCGCGAAATTAAATCAATAAGTCAATTCAAACTACATTGGCCTCTTTAAAACAATTCTCATTGTATAACGTCGATTTGAAGGATTTTTGATATCATATTTTACGTCAGTTACTCGCCTGACTTTATCAATGTTTAACTGTTAAGAAACCCTTACAGTTAGTCTCCTAACTTTATCAATGTTTAGAAACTTGGATTGCCAACTACTTCCATGTTATGAGTCGATGGACATAACTGTACTTACGCGCAACATATGTGATTAAAATCGTTCAATTCCTTAACTTTAACTTCATCAATTAAAACAAAACTTCGTTGAAGTTAAATTCTTAGTGCAGGTTGTAAGACCGCGAAATTAAATCAATAAGTCAATTCAAACTACATTGGCCTCTTTAAAGCAATTCACATTGTATAACGTGGATTTGAAGGAACGTTGACACCATATTCTACGTCAGTTACTCGCCTGACTTTATCAATGTTTAACTGTTAAGAAACCCTTACAGTTAGTCTCCTAACTTTATCAATGTTTAGAAACTTGGATTGCCAACTACTTCCATGTTATGAGTCGATGGACATAACTGTACTTACGCGCAACATATGTGATTAAAATCGTTCAATTCCTTAACTTTAACTTCATCAATTAAAACAAAACTTCGTTGAAGTTAAATTCTTAGTGCAGGTTGTAAGACCGCGAAATTAAATCAACAAGTCAATTCAAACTACATAGGCCTCTTTAAAGCAATTCACATTGTATAACGTCGATTTGAAGGAACGTTGACACCATATTCTACGTCAGTTACTCGCCTTACTATATAAATGTTTAACTGTTAAGTAACCCTTACAGTTAGTCTCCTAACTTTATCAATGTTTAGAAACTTGGATTGCCAACTACTTCCATGTTATGAGTCGATGGACATAACTGTACTTACGCGCAACATATGTGATTAAAATCGTTCAATTCCTTAACTTTAACTTCATCAATTAAAACAAAACTTCGTTGAAGTTAAATTCTTAGTGCAGGTTGTAAGACCGCGAAATTAAATCAATAAGTCAATTCAAACTACATTGGCCTCTTTAAAGCAATTCACATTGTATAACGTGGATTTGAAGGAACGTTGACACCATATTCTACGTCAGTTACTCGCCTGACTTTATCAATGTTTAACTGTTAAGAAACCCTGACAGTTAGTCTCCTAACTTTATCAATGTTTAGAAACTTGGATTGCCAACTACTTCCATGTTATGAGTCGATGGACATAACTGTACTTACGCGCAACATATGTGATTAAAATCGTTCAATTCCTTAACTTTAACTTCATCAATTAAAACAAAACTTCGTTGAAGTTAAATTCTTAGTGCAGGTTGTAAGACCGCGAAATTAAATCAACAAGTCAATTCAAACTACATAGGCCTCTTTAAAGCAATTCACATTGTATAACGTGGATTTGAAGGAACGTTGACACCATATTCTACGTCAGTTACTCGCCTTACTATATCAATGTTTAACTGTTAAGAAACCCTTACAGTTAGTCTCCTAACTTTATCAATGTTTAGAAACTTGGATTGCCAACTACTTCCATGTTATGAGTCGATGGACATAACTGTACTTACGCGCAACATATGTGATTAAAATCGTTCAATTCCTTAACTTTAACTTCATCAATTAAAACAAAACTTCGTTGAAGTTAAATTCGTAGTGCAGGTTGTAAGACCGCGAAATTAAATCAATAAGTCAATTCAAACTACATTGGCCTCTTTAAAGCAATTCACATTGTATAACGTGGATTTGAAGGAACGTTGACACCATATTCTACGTCAGTTACTCGCCTTACTATATCAATGTTTAACTGTTAAGAAACCCTTACAGTTAGTCTCCTAACTTTATCAATGTTTAGAAACTTGGATTGCCAACTACTTCCATGTTATGAGTCGATGGACATAACTGTACTTACGCGCAGCATATGTGATTAAAATCGTTCAATTCCTTAACTTTAACTTCATCAATTAAAACAAAACTTCGTTGAAGTTAAATTCTTAGTGCAGGTTGTAAGACCGCGAAATTAAATCAACAAGTCAATTCAAACTACATTGGCCTCTTTAAAACAATTCTCATTGTATAACGTCGATTTGAAGGATTTTTGATATCATATTTTACGTCAGTTACTCGCCTGACTTTATCAATGTTTAACTGTTAAGAAACCCTTACAGTTAGTCTCCTAACTTTATCAATGTTTAGAAACTTGGATTGCCAACTACTTCCATGTTAAGAGTCGATGGACATAACTGTACTTACGCGCAACATATGTGATTAAAATCGTTCAATTCCTTAACTTTAACTTCAGCAATTAAAACAAAACTTCGTTGAAGTTAAATTCTTAGTGCAGGTTGTAAGACCGCGAAATTAAATCAATAAGTCAATTCAAACTACATTGGCCTCTTTAAAGCAATTCACATTGTATAACGTGGATTTGAAGGAACGTTGACACCATATTCTACGTCAGTTACTCGCCTTACTATATCAATGTTTAACTGTTAAGAAACCCTTACAGTTAGTCTCCTAACTTTATCAATGTTTAGAAACTTGGATTGCCAACTACTTCCATGTTATGAGTCGATGGACATAACTGTACTTACGCGCAACATATGTGATTAAAATCGTTCAATTCCTTAACTTTAACTTCATCAATTAAAACAAAACTTCGTTGAAGTTAAATTCTTACTGCAGGTTGTAAGACCGCGAAATTAAATCAACAAGTCAATTCAAACTACATAGGCCTCTTTAAAGCAATTCACATTGTATAACGTGGATTTGAAGGAACGTTGACACCATATTCTACGTCAGTTACTCGCCTTACTATATCAATGTTTAACTGTTAAGAAACCCTTACAGTTAGTCTCCTAACTTTATCAATGTTTAGAAACTTGGATTGCCAACTACTTCCATGTTATGAGTCGATGGACATAACTGTACTTACGCGCAGCATATGTGATTAAAATCGTTCAATTCCTTAACTTTAACTTCATCAATTAAAACATAACTTCGTTGAAGTTAAATTCTTAGTGCAGGTTGTAAGACCGCGAAATTAAATCAACAAGTCAATTCAAACTACATTGGCCTCTTTAAAACAATTCACATTGTATAACGTGGATTTGAAGGAACGTTGACACCATATTCTACGTCAGTTACTCGCCTGACTTTATCAATGTTTAACTGTTAAGAAACCCTTACAGTTAGTCTCCTAACTTTATCAATGTTTAGAAACTTGGATTGCCAACTACTTTCATGTTATGAGTCGATGGACATAACTGTACTTACGCGCAACATATGTGATTAAAATCGTTCAATTCCTTAACTTTAACTTCATCAATTAAAACAAAACTTCGTTGAAGTTAAATTCTTAGTGCAGGTTGTAAGACCGCGAAATTAAATCAATAAGTCAATTCAAACTACATTGGCCTCTTTAAAGCAATTCACATTGTATAACGTGGATTTGAAGGAACGTTGACACCATATTCTACGTCAGTTACTCGCCTTACTATATCAATGTTTAACTGTTAAGAAACCCTTACAGTTAGTCTCCTAACTTTATCAATGTTTAGAAACTTGGATTGCCAACTACTTCCATGTTATGAGTCGATGGACATAACTGTACTTACGCGCAGCATATGTGATTAAAATCGTTCAATTCCTTAACTTTAACTTCATCAATTAAAACAAAACTTCGTTGAAGTTAAATTCTTAGTGCAGGTTGTAAGACCGCGAAATTAAATCAATAAGTCAATTCAAACTACATTGGCCTCTTTAAAACAATTCTCATTGTATAACGTCGATTTGAAGGATTTTTGATATCATATTTTACGTCAGTTACTCGCCTGACTTTATCAATGTTTAACTGTTAAGAAACCCTTACAGTTAGTCTCCTAACTTTATCAATGTTTAGAAACTTGGATTGCCAACTACTTCCATGTTATGAGTCGATGGACATAACTGTACTTACGCGCAGCATATGTGATTAAAATCGTTCAATTCCTTAACTTTAACTTCATCAATTAAAACAAAACTTCGTTGAAGTTAAATTCTTAGTGCAGGTTGTAAGACCGCGAAATTAAATCAATAAGTCAATTCAAACTACATTGGCCTCTTTAAAACAATTCTCATTGTATAACGTCGATTTGAAGGATTTTTAATATCATATTTTACGTCAGTTACTCGCCTGACTTTATCAATGTTTAACTGTTAAGAAACCCTTACAGTTAGTCTCCTAACTTTATCAATGTTTAGAAACTTGGATTGCCAACTACTTCCATGTTATGAGTCGATGGACATAACTGTACTTACGTGCAACATATGTGATTAAAATCGTTCAATTCCTTAACTTTAACTTCATCAATTAAAACAAAACTTCGTTGAAGTTAAATTCTTAGTGCAGGTTGTAAGACCGCGAAATTAAATCAATAAGTCAATTCAAACTACATTGGCCTCTTTAAAGCAATTCACATTGTATAACGTGGATTTGAAGGAACGTTGACACCATATTCTACGTCAGTTACTCGCCTTACTATATCAATGTTTAACTGTTAAGAAACCCTTACAGTTAGTCTCCTAACTTTATCATTGTTTAGAAACTTGGATTGCCAACTACTTCCATGTTATGAGTCGATGGACATAACTGTACTTACGCGCAGCATATGTGATTAAAATCGTTCAATTCCTTAACTTTAACTTCATCAATTAAAACAAAACTTCGTTGAAGTTAAATTCTTAGTGCAGGTTGTAAGACCGCGAAATTAAATCAATAAGTCAATTCAAACTACATTGGCCTCTTTAAAACAATTCTCATTGTATAACGTCGATTTGAAGGATTTTTAATATCATATTTTACGTCAGTTACTCGCCTGACTTTATCAATGTTTAACTGTTAAGAAACCCTTACAGTTAGTCTCCTAACTTTATCAATGTTTAGAAACTTGGATTGCCAACTACTTCCATGTTATGAGTCGATGGACATAACTGTACTTACGCGCAACATATGTGATTAAAATCGTTCAATTCCTTAACTTTAACTTCATCAATTAAAACATAACTTCGTTGAAGTTAAATTCTTAGTGCAGGTTGTAAGACCGCGAAATTAAATCAACAAGTCAATTCAAACTACATTGGCCTCTTTAAAACAATTCTCATTGTATAACGTCGATTTGAAGGATTTTTGATATCATATTTTACGTCAGTTACTCGCCTGACTTTATCAATGTTTAACTGTTAAGAAACCCTTACAGTTAGTCTCCTAACTTTATCAATGTTTAGAAACTTGGATTGCCAACTACTTCCATGTTATGAGTCGATGGACATAACTGTACTTACGCGCAACATATGTGATTAAAATCGTTCAATTCCTTAACTTTAACTTCAGCAATTAAAACAAAACTTCGTTGAAGTTAAATTCTTAGTGCAGGTTGTAAGACCGCGAAATTAAATCAATAAGTCAATTCAAACTACATTGGCCTCTTTAAAGCAATTCACATTGTATAACGTGGATTTGAAGGAACGTTGACACCATATTCTACGTCAGTTACTCGCCTTACTATATCAATGTTTAACTGTTAAGAAACCCTTACAGTTAGTCTCCTAACTTTATCAATGTTTAGAAACTTGGATTGCCAACTACTTCCATGTTATGAGTCGATGGACATAACTGTACTTACGTGCAACATATGTGATTAAAATCGTTCAATTCCTTAACTTTAACTTCATCAATTAAAACAAAACTTCGTTGAAGTTAAATTCTTAGTGCAGGTTGTAAGACCGCGAAATTAAATCAATAAGTCAATTCAAACTACATTGGCCTCTTTAAAGCAATTCACATTGTATAATGTGGATTTGAAGGAACGTTGACACCATATTCTACGTCAGTTACTCGCCTTACTATATCAATGTTTAACTGTTAAGAAACCCTTACAGTTAGTCTCCTAACTTTATCAATGTTTAGAAACTTGGATTGCCAACTACTTCCATGTTATGAGTCGATGGACATAACTGTACTTACGCGCAGCATATGTGATTAAAATCGTTCAATTCCTTAACTTTAACTTCATCAATTAAAACAAAACTTCGTTGAAGTTAAATTCTTAGTGCAGGTTGTAAGACCGCGAAATTAAATCAATAAGTCAATTCAAACTACATTGGCCTCTTTAAAACAATTCTCATTGTATAACGTCGATTTGAAGGATTTTTAATATCATATTTTACGTCAGTTACTCGCCTGACTTTATCAATGTTTAACTGTTAAGAAACCCTTACAGTTAGTCTCCTAACTTTATCAATGTTTAGAAACTTGGATTGCCAACTACTTCCATGTTATGAGTCGATGGACATAACTGTACTTACGCGCAACATATGTGATTAAAATCGTTCAATTCCTTAACTTTAACTTCATCAATTAAAACATAACTTCGTTGAAGTTAAATTCTTAGTGCAGGTTGTAAGACCGCGAAATTAAATCAACAAGTCAATTCAAACTACATTGGCCTCTTTAAAACAATTCTCATTGTATAACGTCGATTTGAAGGATTTTTGATATCATATTTTACGTCAGTTACTCGCCTGACTTTATCAATGTTTAACTGTTAAGAAACCCTTACAGTTAGTCTCCTAACTTTATCAATGTTTAGAAACTTGGATTGCCAACTACTTCCATGTTATGAGTCGATGGACATAACTGTACTTACGCGCAACATATGTGATTAAAATCGTTCAATTCCTTAACTTTAACTTCAGCAATTAAAACAAAACTTCGTTGAAGTTAAATTCTTAGTGCAGGTTGTAAGACCGCGAAATTAAATCAATAAGTCAATTCAAACTACATTGGCCTCTTTAAAGCAATTCACATTGTATAACGTGGATTTGAAGGAACGTTGACACCATATTCTACGTCAGTTACTCGCCTTACTATATCAATGTTTAACTGTTAAGAAACCCTTACAGTTAGTCTCCTAACTTTATCAATGTTTAGAAACTTGGATTGCCAACTACTTCCATGTTATGAGTCGATGGACATAACTGTACTTACGCGCAGCATATGTGATTAGAATCGTTCAATTCCTTAACTTTAACTTCATCAATTAAAACAAAACTTCGTTGAAGTTAAATTCTTAGTGCAGGTTGTAAGACCGCGAAATTAAATCAATAAGTCAATTCAAACTACATTGGCCTCTTTAAAACAATTCTCATTGTATAACGTCGATTTGAAGGATTTTTGATATCATATTTTACGTCAGTTACTCGCCTGACTTTATCAATGTTTAACTGTTAAGAAACCCTTACAGTTAGTCTCCTAACTTTATCAATGTTTAGAAACTTGGATTGCCAACTACTTCCATGTTATGAGTCGATGGACATAACTGTACTTACGCGCAACATATGTGATTAAAATCGTTCAATTCCTTAACTTTAACTTCATCAATTAAAACAAAACTTCGTTGAAGTTAAATTCTTAGTGCAGGTTGTAAGACCGCGAAATTAAATCAACAAGTCAATTCAAACTACATAGGCCTCTTTAAAGCAATTCACATTGTATAACGTGGATTTGAAGGAACGTTGACACCATATTCTACGTCAGTTACTCGCCTTACTATATCAATGTTTAACTGTTAAGAAACCCTTACAGTTAGTCTCCTAACTTTATCAATGTTTAGAAACTTGGATTGCCAACTACTTCCATGTTATGAGTCGATGGACATAACTGTACTTACGCGCTGCATATGTGATTAAAATCGTTCAATTCCTTAACTTTAACTTCATCAATTAAAACAAAACTTCGTTGAAGTTAAATTCTTAGTGCAGGTTGTAAGACCGCGAAATTAAATCAACAAGTCAATTCAAACTACATTGGCCTCTTTAAAACAATTCTCATTGTATAACGTCGATTTGAAGGATTTTTGATATCATATTTTACGTCAGTTACTCGCCTGACTTTATCAATGTTTAACTGTTAAGAAACCCTTACAGTTAGTCTCCTAACTTTATCAATGTTTAGAAACTTGGATTGCCAACTACTTCCATGTTATGAGTCGATGGACATAACTGTACTTACGCGCAACATATGTGATTAAAATCGTTCAATTCCTTAACTTTAACTTCATCAATTAAAACAAAACTTCGTTGAAGTTAAATTCGTAGTGCAGGTTGTAAGACCGCGAAATTAAATCAATAAGTCAATTCAAACTACATTGGCCTCTTTAAAGCAATTCACATTGTATAACGTGGATTTGAAGGAACGTTGACACCATATTCTACGTCAGTTACTCGCCTTACTATATCAATGTTTAACTGTTAAGAAACCCTTACAGTTAGTCTCCTAACTTTATCAATGTTTAGAAACTTGGATTGCCAACTACTTCCATGTTATGAGTCGATGGACATAACTGTACTTACGCGCAACATATGTGATTAAAATCGTTCAATTCCTTAACTTTAACTTCATCAATTAAAACAAAACTTCGTTGAAGTTAAATTCTTAGTGCAGGTTGTAAGACCGCGAAATTAAATCAACAAGTCAATTCAAACTACATAGGCCTCTTTAAAGCAATTCACATTGTATAACGTGGATTTGAAGGAACGTTGACACCATATTCTACGTCAGTTACTCGCCTTACTATATCAATGTTTAACTGTTAAGAAACCCTTACAGTTAGTCTCCTAACTTTATCAATGTTTAGAAACTTGGATTGCCAACTACTTCCATGTTATGAGTCGATGGACATAACTGTACTTACGCGCAGCATATGTGATTAAAATCGTTCAATTCCTTAACTTTAACTTCATCAATTAAAACAAAACTTCGTTGAAGTTAAATTCTTAGTGCAGGTTGTAAGACCGCGAAATTAAATCAACAAGTCAATTCAAACTACATTGGCCTCTTTAAAACAATTCTCATTGTATAACGTCGATTTGAAGGATTTTTGATATCATATTTTACGTCAGTTACTCGCCTGACTTTATCAATGTTTAACTGTTAAGAAACCCTTACAGTTAGTCTCCTAACTTTATCAATGTTTAGAAACTTGGATTGCCAACTACTTCCATGTTATGAGTCGATGGACATAACTGTACTTACGCGCAACATATGTGATTAAAATCGTTCAATTCCTTAACTTTAACTTCAGCAATTAAAACAAAACTTCGTTGAAGTTAAATTCTTAGTGCAGGTTGTAAGACCGCGAAATTAAATCAATAAGTCAATTCAAACTACATTGGCCTCTTTAAAGCAATTCACATTGTATAACGTGGATTTGAAGGAACGTTGACACCATATTCTACGTCAGTTACTCGCCTTACTATATCAATGTTTAACTGTTAAGAAACCCTTACAGTTAGTCTCCTAACTTTATCAATGTTTAGAAACTTGGATTGCTAACTACTTCCATGTTATGAGTCGATGGACATAACTGTACTTACGCGCAGCATATGTGATTAAAATCGTTCAATTCCTTAACTTTAACTTCATCAATTAAAACAAAACTTCGTTGAAGTTAAATTCTTAGTGCAGGTTGTAAGACCGCGAAATTAAATCAATAAGTCAATTCAAACTACATTGGCCTCTTTAAAACAATTCTCATTGTATAACGTCGATTTGAAGGATTTTTGATATCATATTTTACGTCAGTTACTCGCCTGACTTTATCAATGTTTAACTGTTAAGAAACCCTTACAGTTAGTCTCCTAACTTTATCAATGTTTAGAAACTTGGATTGCCAACTACTTCCATGTTATGAGTCGATGGACATAACTGTACTTACGCGCAGCATATGTGATTAAAATCGTTCAATTCCTTAACTTTAACTTCATCAATTAAAACAAAACTTCGTTGAAGTTAAATTCTTAGTGCAGGTTGTAAGACCGCGAAATTAAATCAATAAGTCAATTCAAACTACATTGGCCTCTTTAAAACAATTCTCATTGTATAACGTCGATTTGAAGGATTTTTGATATCATATTTTACGTCAGTTACTCGCCTGACTTTATCAATGTTTAACTGTTAAGAAACCCTTACAGTTAGTCTCCTAACTTTATCAATGTTTAGAAACTTGGATTGCCAACTACTTCCATGTTATGAGTCGATGGACATAACTGTACTTACGCGCAACATATGTGATTAAAATCGTTCAATTCCTTAACTTTAACTTCAGCAATTAAAACAAAACTTCGTTGAAGTTAAATTCTTAGTGCAGGTTGTAAGACCGCGAAATTAAATCAATAAGTCAATTCAAACTACATTGGCCTCTTTAAAGCAATTCACATTGTATAACGTGGATTTGAAGGAACGTTGACACCATATTCTACGTCAGTTACTCGCCTTACTATATCAATGTTTAACTGTTAAGAAACCCTTACAGTTAGTCTCCTAACTTTATCAATGTTTAGAAACTTGGATTGCCAACTACTTCCATGTTATGAGTCGATGGACATAACTGTACTTACGCGCAACATATGTGATTAAAATCGTTCAATTCCTTAACTTTAACTTCATCAATTAAAACAAAACTTCGTTGAAGTTAAATTCTTAGTGCAGGTTGTAAGACCGCGAAATTAAATCAACAAGTCAATTCAAACTACATAGGCCTCTTTAAAGCAATTCACATTGTATAACGTGGATTTGAAGGAACGTTGACACCATATTCTACGTCAGTTACTCGCCTTACTATATCAATGTTTAACTGTTAAGAAACCCTTACAGTTAGTCTCCTAACTTTATCAATGTTTAGAAACTTGGATTGCCAACTACTTCCATTTTATGAGTCGATGGACATAACTGTACTTACGCGCAGCATATGTGATTAAAATCGTTCAATTCCTTTACTTTAACTTCATCAATTAAAACAAAACTTCGTTGAAGTTAAATTCTTAGTGCAGGTTGTAAGACCGCGAAATTAAATCAACAAGTCAATTCAAACTACATAGGCCTCTTTAAAGCAATTCACATTGTATAACGTGGATTTGAAGGAACGTTGACACCATATTCTACGTCAGTTACTCGCCTTACTATATCAATGTTTAACTGTTAAGAAACCCTTACAGTTAGTCTCCTAACTTTATCAATGTTTAGAAACTTGGATTGCCAACTACTTCCATGTTATGAGTCGATGGACATAACTGTACTTACGCGCAGCATATGTGATTAGAATCGTTCAATTCCTTAACTTTAACTTCATCAATTAAAACAAAACTTCGTTGAAGTTAAATTCTTAGTGCAGGTTGTAAGACCGCGAAATTAAATCAATAAGTCAATTCAAACTACATTGGCCTCTTTAAAACAATTCTCATTGTATAACGTCGATTTGAAGGATTTTTGATATCATATTTTACGTCAGTTACTCGCCTGACTTTATCAATGTTTAACTGTTAAGAAACCCTTACAGTTAGTCTCCTAACTTTATCAATGTTTAGAAACTTGGATTGCCAACTACTTCCATGTTATGAGTCGATGGACATAACTGTACTTACGCGCAACATATGTGATTAAAATCGTTCAATTCCTTAACTTTAACTTCATCAATTAAAACAAAACTTCGTTGAAGTTAAATTCTTAGTGCAGGTTGTAAGACCGCGAAATTAAATCAATAAGTCAATTCAAACTACATTGGCCTCTTTAAAGCAATTTACATTGTATAACGTGGATTTGAAGGAACGTTGACACCATATTCTACGTCAGTTACTCGCCTGACTTTATCAATGTTTAACTGTTAAGAAACCCTTACAGTTAGTCTCCTAACTTTATCAATGTTTAGAAACTTGGATTGCCAACTACTTCCATGTTATGAGTCGATGGACATAACTGTACTTACGCGCAACATATGTGATTAAAATCGTTCAATTCCTTAACTTTAACTTCATCAATTAAAACAAAACTTCGTTGAAGTTAAATTCTTAGTGCAGGTTGTAAGACCGCGAAATTAAATCAACAAGTCAATTCAAACTACATAGGCCTCTTTAAAGCAATTCACATTGTATAACGTGGATTTGAAGGAACGTTGACACCATATTCTACGTCAGTTACTCGCCTTACTATATCAATGTTTAACTGTTAAGAAACCCTTACAGTTAGTCTCCTAACTTTATCAATGTTTAGAAACTTGGATTGCCAACTACTTCCATGTTATGAGTCGATGGACATAACTGTACTTACGCGCAGCATATGTGATTAAAATCGTTCAATTCCTTAACTTTAACTTCATCAATTAAAACAAAACTTCGTTGAAGTTAAATTCTTAGTGCAGGTTGTAAGACCGCGAAATTAAATCAACAAGTCAATTCAAACTACATTGGCCTCTTTAAAACAATTCTCATTGTATAACGTCGATTTGAAGGATTTTTGATATCATATTTTACGTCAGTTACTCGCCTGACTTTATCAATGTTTAACTGTTAAGAAACCCTTACAGTTAGTCTCCTAACTTTATCAATGTTTAGAAACTTGGATTGCCAACTACTTCCATGTTATGAGTCGATGGACATAACTGTACTTACGCGCAACATATGTGATTAAAATCGTTCAATTCCTTAACTTTAACTTCATCAATTAAAACAAAACTTCGTTGAAGTTAAATTCGTAGTGCAGGTTGTAAGACCGCGAAATTAAATCAATAAGTCAATTCAAACTACATTGGCCTCTTTAAAGCAATTCACATTGTATAACGTGGATTTGAAGGAACGTTGACACCATATTCTACGTCAGTTACTCGCCTTACTATATCAATGTTTAACTGTTAAGAAACCCTTACAGTTAGTCTCCTAACTTTATCAATGTTTAGAAACTTGGATTGCCAACTACTTCCATGTTATGAGTCGATGGACATAACTGTACTTACGCGCAACATATGTGATTAAAATCGTTCAATTCCTTAACTTTAACTTCATCAATTAAAACAAAACTTCGTTGAAGTTAAATTCTTAGTGCAGGTTGTAAGACCGCGAAATTAAATCAACAAGTCAATTCAAACTACATAGGCCTCTTTAAAGCAATTCACATTGTATAACGTGGATTTGAAGGAACGTTGACACCATATTCTACGTCAGTTACTCGCCTTACTATATCAATGTTTAACTGTTAAGAAACCCTTACAGTTAGTCTCCTAACTTTATCAATGTTTAGAAACTTGGATTGCCAACTACTTCCATGTTATGAGTCGATGGACATAACTGTACTTACGCGCAGCATATGTGATTAAAATCGTTCAATTCCTTAACTTTAACTTCATCAATTAAAACAAAACTTCGTTGAAGTTAAATTCTTAGTGCAGGTTGTAAGACCGCGAAATTAAATCAACAAGTCAATTCAAACTACATTGGCCTCTTTAAAACAATTCTCATTGTATAACGTCGATTTGAAGGATTTTTGATATCATATTTTACGTCAGTTACTCGCCTGACTTTATCAATGTTTAACTGTTAAGAAACCCTTACAGTTAGTCTCCTAACTTTATCAATGTTTAGAAACTTGGATTGCCAACTACTTCCATGTTATGAGTCGATGGACATAACTGTACTTACGCGCAACATATGTGATTAAAATCGTTCAATTCCTTAACTTTAACTTCATCAATTAAAACAAAACTTCGTTGAAGTTAAATTCTTAGTGCAGGTTGTAAGACCGCGAAATTAAATCAATAAGTCAATTCAAACTACATTGGCCTCTTTAAAGCAATTCACATTGTATAACGTGGATTTGAAGGAACGTTGACACCATATTCTACGTCAGTTACTCGCCTTACTATATCAATGTTTAACTGTTAAGAAACCCTTACAGTTAGTCTCCTAACTTTATCAATGTTTAGAAACTTGGATTGCCAACTACTTCCATGTTATGAGTCGATGGACATAACTGTACTTACGCGCAGCATATGTGATTAAAATCGTTCAATTCCTTAACTTTAACTTCATCAATTAAAACAAAACTTCGTTGAAGTTAAATTCTTAGTGCAGGTTGTAAGACCGCGAAATTAAATCAATAAGTCAATTCAAACTACATTGGCCTCTTTAAAACAATTCTCATTGTATAACGTCGATTTGAAGGATTTTTAATATCATATTTTACGTCAGTTACTCGCCTGACTTTATCAATGTTTAACTGTTAAGAAGCCCTTACAGTTAGTCTCCTAACTTTATCAATGTTTAGAAACTTGGATTGCCAACTACTTCCATGTTATGAGTCGATGGACATAACTGTACTTACGCGCAACATATGTGATTAAAATCGTTCAATTCCTTAACTTTAACTTCATCAATTAAAACAAAACTTCGTTGAAGTTAAATTCTTAGTGCAGGTTGTAAGACCGCGAAATTAAATCAATAAGTCAATTCAAACTACATTGGCCTCTTTAAAACAATTCTCATTGTATAACGTCGATTTGAAGGGTTTTTGATATCATATTTTACGTCAGTTACTCGCCTGACTTTATCAATGTTTAACTGTTAAGAAACCCTTACAGTTAGTCTCCTAACTTTATCAATGTTTAGAAACTTGGATTGCCAACTACTTCCATGTTATGAGTCGATGGACATAACTGTACTTACGCGCAACATATGTGATTAAAATCGTTCAATTCCTTAACTTTAACTTCATCAATTAAAACAAAACTTCGTTGAAGTTAAATTCTTAGTGCAGGTTGTAAGACCGCGAAATTAAATCAACAAGTCAATTCAAACTACATTGGCCTCTTTAAAACAATTCACATTGTATAACGTGGATTTGAAGGAACGTTGACACCATATTCTACGTCAGTTACTCGCCTTACTATATCAATGTTTAACTGTTAAGAAACCCTTACAGTTAGTCTCCTAACTTTATCAATGTTTAGAAACTTGGATTGCCAACTACTTCCATGTTATGAGTCGATGGACATAACTGTACTTACGCGCAGCATATGTGATTAAAATCGTTCAATTCCTTAACTTTAACTTCATCAATTAAAACAAAACTTCGTTGAAGTTAAATTCTTAGTGCAGGTTGTAAGACCGCGAAATTAAATCAATAAGTCAATTCAAACTACATTGGCCTCTTTAAAACAATTCTCATTGTATAACGTCGATTTGAAGGATTTTTGATATCATATTTTACGTCAGTTACTCGCCTGACTTTATCAATGTTTAACTGTTAAGAAACCCTTACAGTTAGTCTCCTAACTTTATCAATGTTTAGAAACTTGGATTGCCAACTACTTCCATGTTATGAGTCGATGGACATAACTGTACTTACGCGCAGCATATGTGATTAAAATCGTTCAATTCCTTAACTTTAACTTCATCAATTAAAACAAAACTTCGTTGAAGTTAAATTCTTAGTGCAGGTTGTAAGACCGCGAAATTAAATCAATAAGTCAATTCAAACTACATTGGCCTCTTTAAAACAATTCTCATTGTATAACGTCGATTTGAAGGATTTTTGATATCATATTTTACGTCAGTTACTCGCCTGACTTTATCAATGTTTAACTGTTAAGAAACCCTTACAGTTAGTCTCCTAACTTTATCAATGTTTAGAAACTTGGATTGCCAACTACTTCCATGTTATGAGTCGATGGACATAACTGTACTTACGCGCAACATATGTGATTAAAATCGTTCAATTCCTTAACTTTAACTTCATCAATTAAAACAAAACTTCGTTGAAGTTAAATTCTTAGTGCAGGTTGTAAGACCGCGAAATTAAATCAATAAGTCAATTCAAACTACATTGGCCTCTTTAAAACAATTCTCATTGTATAACGTCGATTTGAAGGGTTTTTGATATCATATTTTACGTCAGTTACTCTTCTGACTTTATCAATGTTTAACTGTTAAGAAACCCTTACAGTTAGTCTCCTAACTTTATCAATGTTTAGAAACTTGGATTGCCAACTACTTCCATGTTATGAGTCGATGGACATAACTGTACTTACGCGCAACATATGTGATTAAAATCGTTCAATTCCTTAACTTTAACTTCATCAATTAAAACAAAACTTCGTTGAAGTTAAATTCTTAGTGCAGGTTGTAAGACCGCGAAATTAAATCAACAAGTCAATTCAAACTACATAGGCCTCTTTAAAGCAATTCACATTGTATAACGTGGATTTGAAGGAACGTTGACACCATATTCTACGTCAGTTACTCGCCTTACTATATCAATGTTTAACTGTTAAGAAACCCTTACAGTTAGTCTCCTAACTTTATCAATGTTTAGAAACTTGGATTGCCAACTACTTCCATGTTATGAGTCGATGGACATAACTGTACTTACGCGCAGCATATGTGATTAAAATCGTTCAATTCCTTAACTTTAACTTCATCAATTAAAACAAAACTTCGTTGAAGTTAAATTCTTAGTGCAGGTTGTAAGACCGCGAAATTAAATCAACAAGTCAATTCAAACTACATTGGCCTCTTTAAAACAATTCTCATTGTATAACGTCGATTTGAAGGATTTTTGATATCATATTTTACGTCAGTTACTCGCCTGACTTTATCAATGTTTAACTGTTAAGAAACCCTTACAGTTAGTCTCCTAACTTTATCAATGTTTAGAAACTTGGATTGCCAACTACTTCCATGTTATGAGTCGATGGACATAACTGTACTTACGCGCAACATATGTGATTAAAATCGTTCAATTCCTTAACTTTAACTTCATCAATTAAAACAAAACTTCGTTGAAGTTAAATTCTTAGTGCAGGTTGTAAGACCGCGAAATTAAATCAACAAGTCAATTCAAACTACATAGGCCTCTTTAAAGCAATTCACATTGTATAACGTGGATTTGAAGGAACGTTGACACCATATTCTACGTCAGTTACTCGCCTTACTATATCAATGTTTAACTGTTAAGAAACCCTTACAGTTAGTCTCCTAACTTTATCAATGTTTAGAAACTTGGATTGCCAACTACTTCCATGTTATGAGTCGATGGACATAACTGTACTTACGCGCAGCATATGTGATTAAAATCGTTCAATTCCTTAACTTTAACTTCATCAATTAAAACAAAACTTCGTTGAAGTTAAATTCTTAGTGCAGGTTGTAAGACCGCGAAATTAAATCAACAAGTCAATTCAAACTACATTGGCCTCTTTAAAACAATTCTCATTGTATAACGTCGATTTGAAGGATTTTTGATATCATATTTTACGTCAGTTACTCGCCTGACTTTATCAATGTTTAACTGTTAAGAAACCCTTACAGTTAGTCTCCTAACTTTATCAATGTTTAGAAACTTGGATTGCCAACTACTTCCATGTTATGAGTCGATGGACATAACTGTACTTACGCGCAACATATGTGATTAAAATCGTTCAATTCCTTAACTTTAACTTCATCAATTAAAACAAAACTTCGTTGAAGTTAAATTCTTAGTGCAGGTTGTAAGACCGCGAAATTAAATCAATAAGTCAATTCAAACTACATTGGCCTCTTTAAAGCAATTCACATTGTATAACGTGGATTTGAAGGAACGTTGACACCATATTCTACGTCAGTTACTCGCCTTACTATATCAATGTTTAACTGTTAAGAAACCCTTACAGTTAGTCTCCTAACTTTATCAATGTTTAGAAACTTGGATTGCCAACTACTTCCATGTTATGAGTCGATGGACATAACTGTACTTACGCGCAGCATATGTGATTAAAATCGTTCAATTCCTTAACTTTAACTTCATCAATTAAAACAAAACTTCGTTGAAGTTAAATTCTTAGTGCAGGTTGTAAGACCGCGAAATTAAATCAATAAGTCAATTCAAACTACATTGGCCTCTTTAAAACAATTCTCATTGTATAACGTCGATTTGAAGGATTTTTAATATCATATTTTACGTCAGTTACTCGCCTGACTTTATCAATGTTTAACTGTTAAGAAACCCTTACAGTTAGTCTCCTAACTTTATCAATGTTTAGAAACTTGGATTGCCAACTACTTCCATGTTATGAGTCGATGGACATAACTGTACTTACGCGCAGCATATGTGATTAAAATCGTTCAATTCCTTAACTTTAACTTCATCAATTAAAACAAAACTTCGTTGAAGTTAAATTCTTAGTGCAGGTTGTAAGACCGCGAAATTAAATCAATAAGTCAATTCAAACTACATTGGCCTCTTTAAAACAATTCTCATTGTATAACGTCGATTTGAAGGATTTTTAATATCATATTTTACGTCAGTTACTCGCCTGGTTTTATCAATGTTTAACTGTTAAGAAACCCTTACAGTTAGTCTCCTAACTTTATCAATGTTTAGAAACTTGGATTGCCAACTACTTCCATGTTATGAGTCGATGGACATAACTGTACTTACGTGCAACATATGTGATTAAAATCGTTCAATTCCTTAACTTTAACTTCATCAATTAAAACAAAACTTCGTTGAAGTTAAATTCTTAGTGCAGGTTGTAAGACCGTGAAATTAAATCAATAAGTCAATTCAAACTACATTGGCCTCTTTAAAGCAATTCACATTGTATAACGTGGATTTGAAGGAACGTTGACACCATATTCTACGTCAGTTACTCGCCTTACTATATCAATGTTTAACTGTTAAGAAACCCTTACAGTTAGTCTCCTAACTTTATCAATGTTTAGAAACTTGGATTGCCAACTACTTCCATGTTATGAGTCGATGGACATAACTGTACTTACGCGCAACATATGTGATTAAAATCGTTCAATTCCTTAACTTTAACTTCATCAATTAAAACAAAACTTCGTTGAAGTTAAATTCTTAGTGCAGGTTGTAAGACCGCGAAATTAAATCAACAAGTCAATTCAAACTACATAGGCCTCTTTAAAGCAATTCACATTGTATAACGTGGATTTGAAGGAACGTTGACACCATATTCTACGTCAGTTACTCGCCTTACTATATCAATGTTTAACTGTTAAGAAACCCTTACAGTTAGTCTCCTAACTTTATCAATGTTTAGAAACTTGGATTGCCAACTACTTCCATGTTATGAGTCGATGGACATAACTGTACTTACGCGCAGCATATGTGATTAAAATCGTTCAATTCCTTAACTTTAACTTCATCAATTAAAACATAACTTCGTTGAAGTTAAATTCTTAGTGCAGGTTGTAAGACCGCGAAATTAAATCAACAAGTCAATTCAAACTACATTGGCCTCTTTAAAACAATTCTCATTGTATAACGTCGATTTGAAGGATTTTTGATATCATATTTTACGTCAGTTACTCGCCTGACTTTATCAATGTTTAACTGTTAAGAAACCCTTACAGTTAGTCTCCTAACTTTATCAATGTTTAGAAACTTGGATTGCCAACTACTTCCATGTTATGAGTCGATGGACATAACTGTACTTACGCGCAACATATGTGATTAAAATCGTTCAATTCCTTAACTTTAACTTCAGCAATTAAAACAAAACTTCGTTGAAGTTAAATTCTTAGTGCAGGTTGTAAGACCGCGAAATTAAATCAATAAGTCAATTCAAACTACATTGGCCTCTTTAAAGCAATTCACATTGTATAACGTGGATTTGAAGGAACGTTGACACCATATTCTACGTCAGTTACTCGCCTTACTATATCAATGTTTAACTGTTAAGAAACCCTTACAGTTAGTCTCCTAACTTTATCAATGTTTAGAAACTTGGATTGCCAACTACTTCCATGTTATGAGTCGATGGACATAACTGTACTTACGCGCAACATATGTGATTAAAATCGTTCAATTCCTTAACTTTAACTTCATCAATTAAAACAAAACTTCGTTGAAGTTAAATTCTTAGTGCAGGTTGTAAGACCGCGAAATTAAATCAACAAGTCAATTCAAACTACATAGGCCTCTTTAAAGCAATTCACATTGTATAACGTGGATTTGAAGGAACGTTGACACCATATTCTACGTCAGTTACTCGCCTTACTATATCAATGTTTAACTGTTAAGAAACCCTTACAGTTAGTCTCCTAACTTTATCAATGTTTAGAAACTTGGATTGCCAACTACTTCCATGTTATGAGTCGATGGACATAACTGTACTTACGCGCAGCATATGTGATTAAAATCGTTCAATTCCTTAACTTTAACTTCATCAATTAAAACAAAACTTCGTTGAAGTTAAATTCTTAGTGCAGGTTGTAAGACCGCGAAATTAAATCAATAAGTCAATTCAAACTACATTGGCCTCTTTAAAACAATTCTCATTGTATAACGTCGATTTGAAGGATTTTTGATATCATATTTTACGTCAGTTACTCGCCTGACTTTATCAATGTTTAACTGTTAAGAAACCCTTACAGTTAGTCTCCTAACTTTATCAATGTTTAGAAACTTGGATTGCCAACTACTTCCATGTTATGAGTCGATGGACATAACTGTACTTACGCGCAGCATATGTGATTAAAATCGTTCAATTCCTTAACTTTAACTTCATCAATTAAAACAAAACTTCGTTGAAGTTAAATTCTTAGTGCAGGTTGTAAGACCGCGAAATTAAATCAATAAGTCAATTCAAACTACATTGGCCTCTTTAAAGCAATTCACATTGTATAACGTGGATTTGAAGGAACGTTGACACCATATTCTACGTCAGTTACTCGCCTGACTTTATCAATGTTTAACTGTTAAGAAACCCTTACAGTTAGTCTCCTAACTTTATCAATGTTTAGAAACTTGGATTGCCAACTACTTCCATGTTATGAGTCGATGGACATAACTGTACTTACGCGCAACATATGTGATTAAAATCGTTCAATTCCTTAACTTTAACTTCATCAATTAAAACAAAACTTCGTTGAAGTTAAATTCTTAGTGCAGGTTGTAAGACCGCGAAATTAAATCAACAAGTCAATTCAAACTACATAGGCCTCTTTAAAGCAATTCACATTGTATAACGTGGATTTGAAGGAACGTTGACACCTTATTCTACGTCAGTTACTCGCCTTACTATATCAATGTTTAACTGTTAAGAAACCCTTACAGTTAGTCTCCTAACTTTATCAATGTTTAGAAACTTGGATTGCCAACTACTTCCATGTTATGAGTCGATGGACATAACTGTACTTACGCGCAGCATATGTGATTAAAATCGTTCAATTCCTTAACTTTAACTTCATCAATTAAAACAAAACTTCGTTGAAGTTAAATTCTTAGTGCAGGTTGTAAGACCGCGAAATTAAATCAATAAGTCAATTCAAACTACATTGGCCTCTTTAAAACAATTCTCATTGTATAACGTCGATTTGAAGGATTTTTAATATCATATTTTACGTCAGTTACTCGCCTGACTTTATCAATGTTTAACTGTTAAGAAACCCTTACAGTTAGTCTCCTAACTTTATCAATGTTTAGAAACTTGGATTGCCAACTACTTCCATGTTATGAGTCGATGGACATAACTGTACTTACGCGCAACATATGTGATTAAAATCGTTCAATTCCTTAACTTTAACTTCATCAATTAAAACAAAACTTCGTTGAAGTTAAATTCTTAGTGCAGGTTGTAAGACCGCGAAATTAAATCAACAAGTCAATTCAAACTACATAGGCCTCTTTAAAGCAATTCACATTGTATAACGTGGATTTGAAGGAACGTTGACACCATATTCTACGTCAGTTACTCGCCTTACTATATCAATGTTTAACTGTTAAGAAACCCTTACAGTTAGTCTCCTAACTTTATCAATGTTTAGAAACTTGGATTGCCAACTACTTCCATGTTATGAGTCGATGGACATAACTGTACTTACGCGCAGCATATGTGATTAAAATCGTTCAATTCCTTAACTTTAACTTCATCAATTAAAACAAAACTTCGTTGAAGTTAAATTCTTAGTGCAGGTTGTAAGACCGCGAAATTAAATCAACAAGTCAATTCAAACTACATTGGCCTCTTTAAAACAATTCTCATTGTATAACGTCGATTTGAAGGATTTTTGATATCATATTTTACGTCAGTTACTCGCCTGACTTTATCAATGTTTAACTGTTAAGAAACCCTTACAGTTAGTCTCCTAACTTTATCAATGTTTAGAAACTTGGATTGCCAACTACTTCCATGTTATGAGTCGATGGACATAACTGTACTTACGCGCAACATATGTGATTAAAATCGTTCAATTCCTTAACTTTAACTTCATCAATTAAAACAAAACTTCGTTGAAGTTAAATTCTTAGTGCAGGTTGTAAGACCGCGAAATTAAACCAATAAGTCAATTCAAACTACATTGGCCTCTTTAAAGCAATTCACATTGTATAACGTGGATTTGAAGGAACGTTGACACCATATTCTACGTCAGTTACCGCCTTACTATATCAATGTTTAACTGTTAAGAAACCCTTACAGTTAGTCTCCTAACTTTATCAATGTTTAGAAACTTGGATTGCCAACTACTTCCATGTTATGAGTCGATGGACATAACTGTACTTACGCGCAGCATATGTGATTAAAATCGTTCAATTCCTTAACTTTAACTTCATCAATTAAAACAAAACTTCGTTGAAGTTAAATTCTTAGTGCAGGTTGTAAGACCGCGAAATTAAATCAATAAGTCAATTCAAACTACATTGGCCTCTTTAAAACAATTCTCATTGTATAACGTCGATTTGAAGGATTTTTGATATCATATTTTACGTCAGTTACTCGCCTGACTTTATCAATGTTTAACTGTTAAGAAACCCTTACAGTTAGTCTCCTAACTTTATCAATGTTTAGAAACTTGGATTGCCAACTACTTCCATGTTATGAGTCGATGGACATAACTGTACTTACGCGCAACATATGTGATTAAAATCGTTCAATTCCTTAACTTTAACTTCATCAATTAAAACAAAACTTCGTTGAAGTTAAATTCTTAGTGCAGGTTGTAAGACCGCGAAATTAAATCAATAAGTCAATTCAAACTACATTGGCCTCTTTAAAGCAATTCACATTGTATAACGTGGATTTGAAGGAACGTTGACACCATATTCTACGTCAGTTACTCGCCTTACTATATCAATGTTTAACTGTTAAGAAACCCTTACAGTTAGTCTCCTAACTTTATCAATGTTTAGAAACTTGGATTGCCAACTACTTCCATGTTATGAGTCGATGGACATAACTGTACTTACGCGCAACATATGTGATTAAAATCGTTCAATTCCTTAACTTTAACTTCATCAATTAAAACAAAACTTTGTTGAAGTTAAATTCTTAGTGCAGGTTGTAAGACCGCGAAATTAAATCAACAAGTCAATTCAAACTACATAGGCCTCTGTAAAGCAATTCACATTGTATAACGTGGATTTGAAGGAACGTTGACACCATATTCTACGTCAGTTACTCGCCTTACTATATCAATGTTTAACTGTTAAGAAACCCTTACAGTTAGTCTCCTAACTTTATCAATGTTTAGAAACTTGGATTGCCAACTACTTCCATGTTATGAGTCGATGGACATAACTGTACTTACGCGCAGCATATGTGATTAAAATCGTTCAATTCCTTAACTTTAACTTCATCAATTAAAACAAAACTTCGTTGAAGTTAAATTCTTAGTGCAGGTTGTAAGACCGCGAAATTAAATCAATAAGTCAATTCAAACTACATTGGCCTCTTTAAAGCAATTCACATTGTATAACGTGGATTTGAAGGAACGTTGACACTATATTCTACGTCAGTTACTCGCCTTACTATATCAATGTTTAACTGTTAAGAAACCCTTACAGTTAGTCTCCTAACTTTATCAATGTTTAGAAACTTGGATTGCCAACTACTTCCATGTTATGAGTCGATGGACATAACTGTACTTACGCGCAACATATGTGATTAAAATCGTTCAATTCCTTAACTTTAACTTCATCAATTAAAACAAAACTTCGTTGAAGTTAAATTCTTAGTGCAGGTTGTAAGACCGCGAAATTAAATCAATAAGTCAATTCAAACTACATTGGCCTCTTTAAAGCAATTCACATTGTATAACGTGGATTTGAAGGAACGTTGACACCATATTCTACGTCAGTTACTCGCCTTACTATATCAATGTTTAACTGTTAAGAAACCCTTACAGTTAGTCTCCTAACTTTATCAATGTTTAGAAACTTGGATTGCCAACTACTTCCATGTTATGAGTCGATGGACATAACTGTACTTACGCGCAGCATATGTGATTAAAATCGTTCAATTCCTTAACTTTAACTTCATCAATTAAAACAAAACTTCGTTGAAGTTAAATTCTTAGTGCAGGTTGTAAGACCGCGAAATTAAATCAATAAGTCAATTCAAACTACATTGGCCTCTTTAAAGCAATTCACATTGTATAACGTGGATTTGAAGGAACGTTGACACCATATTCTACGTCAGTTACTCGCCTTACTATATCAATGTTTAACTGTTAAGAAACCCTTACAGTTAGTCTCCTAACTTTATCAATGTTTAGAAACTTGGATTGCCAACTACTTCCATGTTATGAGTCGATGGACATAACTGTACTTACGCGCAACATATGTGATTAAAATCGTTCAATTCCTTAACTTTAACTTCATCAATTAAAACAAAACTTCGTTGAAGTTAAATTCTTAGTGCAGGTTGTAAGACCGCGAAATTAAATCAACAAGTCAATTCAAACTACATAGGCCTCTTTAAAGCAATTCACATTGTATAACGTGGATTTGAAGGAACGTTGACACCATATTCTACGTCAGTTACTCGCCTTACTATATCAATGTTTAACTGTTAAGAAACCCTTACAGTTAGTCTCCTAACTTTATCAATGTTTAGAAACTTGGATTGCCAACTACTTCCATGTTATGAGTCGATGGACATAACTGTACTTACGCGCAGCATATGTGATTAAAATCGTTCAATTCCTTAACTTTAACTTCATCAATTAAAACAAAACTTCGTTGAAGTTAAATTCTTAGTGCAGGTTGTAAGACCGCGAAATTAAATCAACAAGTCAATTCAAACTACATTGGCCTCTTTAAAACAATTCTCATTGTATAACGTCGATTTGAAGGATTTTTGATATCATATTTTACGTCAGTTACTCGCCTGACTTTATCAATGTTTAACTGTTAAGAAACCCTTACAGTTAGTCTCCTAACTTTATCAATGTTTAGAAACTTGGATTGCCAACTACTTCCATGTTATGAGTCGATGGACATAACTGTACTTACGCGCAACATATGTGATTAAAATCGTTCAATTTCTTAACTTTAACTTCATCAATTAAAACAAAACTTCGTTGAAGTTAAATTCTTAGTGCAGGTTGTAAGACCGCGAAATTAAATCAATAAGTCAATTCAAACTACATTGGCCTCTTTAAAGCAATTCACATTGTATAACGTGGATTTGAAGGAACGTTGACACCATATTCTACGTCAGTTACTCGCCTTACTATATCAATGTTTAACTGTTAAGAAACCCTTACAGTTAGTCTCCTAACTTTATCAATGTTTAGAAACTAGGATTGCCAACTACTTCCATGTTATGAGTCGATGGACATAACTGTATTTACGCGCAGCATATGTGATTAAAATCGTTCAATTCCTTAACTTTAACTTCATCAATTAAAACAAAACTTCGTTGAAGTTAAATTCTTAGTGCAGGTTGTAAGACCGCGAAATTAAATCAACAAGTCAATTCAAACTACATTGGTCTCTTAAAAGCAATTCTCATTGTATAACGTGGATTTGAAGGAACGTTGACACCATATTCTACGTCAGTTACTCGCCTTACTATATCAATGTTTAACTGTTAAGAAACCCTTACAGTTAGTCTCCTAACTTTATCAATGTTTAGAAACTTGGATTGCCAACTACTTCCATGTTATGAGTCGATGGACATAACTGTACTTTTGCGCAACATATGTGATTAAAATCGTTCAATTCCTTAACTTTAACTTCATCAATTAAAACAAAACTTCGTTGAAGTTAAATTCTTAGTGCAGGTTGTAAGACCGCGAAATTAAATCAACAAGTCAATTCAAACTACATTGGCCTCTTTAAAGCAATTCACATTGTATAACGTTGATTTGAAGGAACGTTGACACCATATTCTACGTTAGTTACTCGCCTTACTATATCAATGGTTAAGTGTTAAGAAACCCTTACAGTTAGTCTCCTCACTTTATCAATGTTTAGAAACTTGGATTGCCAACTACTTCCATGTTATGAGTCGATGGACATAACTGTACTTACGCGCAACATATGTGATTAAAATCGTTCAATTCCTTAACTTTAACTTCATCAATTAAAACAAAACTTCGTTGAAGTTAAATTCTTAGTGCAGGTTGTAAGACCGCGAAATTAAATCAACAAGTCAATTCAAACTACATTGGCCTCTTTAAAGCAATTCACATTGTATAACGTGGATTTGAAGGAACGTTGATACCATATTCTACGTCAGTTACTCGCCTTACTTTATCAATGTTTAACTGTTAAGAAACCCTTACAGTTAGTCTCCTAACTTTATCAATGTTTAGAAACTTGGATTGCCAACTACTTCCATGTTATGAGTCGATGGACATACCTGTACTTACGCGCAGCATATGTGATTAAAATCGTTCAATTCCTTAACTTTAACTTCATCAATTAAAACAAAACTTCGTTGAAGTTAAATTCTTAGTGCAGGTTGTAAGACCGCGAAATTAAATCAATAAGTCAATTCAAACTACATTGGCCTCTTTAAAACAATTCTCATTGTATAACGTCGATTTGAAGGATTTTTGATATCATATATTACGTCAGTTACTCGCCTTACTTTATCACTGTTTAACTGTTAAGAAACCCTTACAGTTAGTCTCCTAACTTTATCAATGTTTAGAAACTTGGATTGCCAACTACTTCCATGTTATGAGTCGATGGACATAACTGTACTTACGCGCAACATATGTGATTAAAATCGTTCAATTCCTTAACTTTAACTTCATCAATTAAAACAAAACTTCGTTGAAGTTAAATTCTTAGTGCAGGTTGTAAGACCGCGAAATTAAATCAATAAGTCAATTCAAACTACATTGGCCTCTTTAAAGCAATTCACATTGTATAACTTGGATTTGAAGGAACGTTGACACCATATTCTACGTCAGTTACTCGCCTTACTTTATCAATGTTTAACTGTTAAGAAACCCTTACAGTTAGTCTCCTAACTTTATCAATGTTTAGAAACTTGGATTGCCAACTACTTCCATGTTATGAGTCGATGGACATAACTGTACTTACGCGCAACATATGTGATTAAAATCGTTCAATTCCTTAACTTTAACTTCATCAGTTAAAACAAAACTTCGTTGAAGTTAAATTCTTAGTGCAGGTTGTAAGACCGCGATATTAAATCAATAAGTCAATTCAAACTTCATTGGCCTCTTTCACGTCGATTTGAAGGATTTTTGATATCATATTCTACGTCAGTTACTCGCCTTACTTTATCAATGTTTAACTGTTAAGAAACCCTTACAGTTAGTCTCCTAACTTTATCAATGTTTAGAAACTTGGATTGCCAACTACATCCATGTTATGAGTCGATGGACGTAACTGTACTTACGCGCAACATATGTGATTAAAATCGTTCAATTCCTTAACTTTAACTTCATCAATTAAAACAAAACTTCGTTGAAGTTAAATTCTTAGTGCAGGTTGTAAGACCGCGAAATTAAATCAACAAGTCAATTCAAACTACATTGGCCTCTTAAAAGCAATTCTCATTGTATAACGTGGATTTGAAGGAACGTTGATACTATATTCTACGTCAGTTACTCGCCTTACTTTATCAATGTTTAACTGTTAAGAAACCCTTACAGTTAGTCTCCTAACTTTATCAATGTTTAGAAACTTGGATTGCCAACTACTTCCATGTTATGAGTCGATGGACATAACTGTACTTACGTGCAGCATATGTGATTAAAATCGTTCAATTCCTTAACTTTAACTTCATCAATTAAAACAAAGCTTCGTTGAAGTTAAATTCTTAGTGCAGGTTGTAAGACCGCGAAATTAAATCAATAAGTCAATTCAAACTACATTGGCCTCTTTAAAACAATTCTCATTGTATAACGTCGATTTGAAAGATTTTTGATATCATATTTTACGTCAGTTACTCGCCTGACTTTATCAATGTTTAACTGTTAAGAAACCCTTACAGTTAGTCTCCTAACTTTATCAATGTTTAGAAACTTGGATTGCCAACTACATCCATGTTATGAGTCGATGGACATAACTGTACTTACGCGCAACATATGTGATTAAAATCGTTCAATTCCTTAACTTTAACTTCATCAATTAAAACAAAACTTCGTTGAAGTTAAATTCTTAGTGCAGGTTGTAAGACCGCGAAATTAAATCAATAAGTCAATTCAAACTACATTGGCCTCTTTAACGTCGATTTGAAGGATTTTTGATATCATATTCTACGTCAGTTACTCGCCTTACTTTATCAATGTTTAACTGTTAAGAAACCCTTACAGTTAGTCTCCTAACTTTATCAATGTTTAGAAACTTGGATTGCCAACTACATCCATGTTATGAGTCGATGGAAATAACTGTACTTACGCGCAACATATGTGATTAAAATCGTTCAATTCCTTAACTTTAACTTCATCAATTATAACAAAACTTCGTCGAAGTAAAATTCTTCTAGCATGTTGTGAGACGGCTAAATTGAATCAATAAATAATTTCAAACCACATTTGCCTCGTTAGGCCTAATTCTTTGTATAACGTTGATTTGAAGGTACTTCGTTACCATATTCCACGTCAGTTAATTGCCTAACTTTATCAATGTTTTAAACTCTTTCATTTTTTCTGTTATAATACGAGAAATTATTGTTATACCATTTCATGATGGAATATTTATTTCCAGGATATGGAATATTTCACGAAATGACTTTGACATTTTTCAGTGCACTTAGAGCACCTGGTGGGCTGAATCCCCCATTTTCGAGCACCGCCTTATTTCCGCACCATTTTTATATAGAATTCTTCAATTTCTCGTGACAAACATTTCGTGTAATTCTTTTCATACCATTTCATCATGGTATGTTTATATCGAGTAACGGGAATATATTTCTGCCTAAGTTTGTCAATGTTCAGTGCACTTAGTGCACCTGGTGGGCTAAATCCCCCATTTTCGAGCATTGCCTAATTTTGGCACCATTACTGATAAATTCTTTAATGTTGCCTGACAAATTTCGAGAAATTCTTGTCAAACTTCTTTGTTTTTGACATTTATCAACTAAACCTATGTGCACTTTAAGTGATTGAAATCTTTCAATTACTTATTTTAAACTTCATCAATTAAAACAAAACTTCGTCAAAGTTGAATTCTTAGTGCAGGTTGTAAGACCGCGAAATTAAATCAATAAGTCAATTCAAACTACATTGGCCTCTTTAAAGCAATTACATTGTATAACGTGGATTTGAAGGAACGTTGATACCATATTCTACGTCAGTTACTCGCCTTACTTTATCAATGTTTAACTGTTAAGAAACCCTTACAGTTAGTCTCCTAACTTTATCAATGTTTAGAAACTTGGATTGCCAACTACTTCCATGTTATGAGTCGATGGACATAACTGTACTTACGCGCAACATATGTGATTAAAATCGTTCAATTCCTTAACTTTAACTTCATCAATTAAAACAAAACTTCGTTGAAGTTAAATTCTTAGTGCAGGTTGTAAGACCGCGAAATTAAATCAATAAGTCAATTCAAACTACATTGGCCTCTTTAAAACAATTCTCATTGTATAACGTGGATTTAAAGGAACGTTGATACCATATTCTACGTCAGTTACTCGCCTTACTTTATCAAAGTTTTAAACTCTTTCATTTCTCGTGTCATATTACGAGAAATTATTGTCACACCAATTCATGATGGAATATTTATTTCCAGGATATGGAATATTTCACTAAATGACTTTGACATTTTTCAGTGCACTTAGAGCACCTGGTGGGCTGAATCCCCCATTTTCGAGCACCGCCTTATTTCGGCATCATTGATATATAGAATTCTTTAATTTCTCGTGACAAACATTTCGTGTAATTCTTTTCATACCATTTCATAATAGTATGTTAATATCGAGTATCGGGAATATATCTCTGCCTAAGTTTGTCAATTTTCAGTGCACTTAGTGCACCTGGTGGGCTAAATCCCCCATTTTCGAGCATTGCCTAATTTTGGCACCATTACTGTTAACTTCTGTAATGTTGCCTGACAAATATCCAGAAATTCTTCTCATACCACTTTGTTTTTGACATTTATCAACTAAACCTATGTGCACTTTAAGTGATTGAAATCTTTCAATTACTTATTTTAAACTTCATCAATTAAAACCAACTTCGTCAAAGTTGAATTCTTAGTGCAGGTTGTAAGACCGCGAAATTAAATCAATAAGTCAATTCAAACTACATTGGCCTGTTTAAAACAATTCTCATTGTATGACGTGAATTTGAAGGAACGTTGATACCATATTCTACGTCAGTTACTCGCCTTACTTTATCAATGTTTAACTGTTAAGAAACCCTTACAGTTAGTCTCCTAACTTTATCAATGTTTAGAAACTTGCATTGCCAACTACTTCCATGTTATGAGGCGATGGACATAACTGTACTTACGCGCTACATATGTGATTAAAATCGTTCAATTCCTTAAATTTAACTTCATCAATTAAAACAAAACTTCGTCGAAGTTGAATTCTTATTTTTTAATTTCTTTAATTAATTTCTTATGGAATATTTCACTAAATGACTTTGACATTTTTCAGTGCACTTAGTGCACCTGGTGGGCTAAATCCCCTATTTTCGAGCATTGCCTAATTTTGGCACCATTACTGTTAAATTCTTTAATGTTGCCTGACAAATTAAAGAAATTAAATTAAATTTCTTTCTTTCTTTAAATGTCAGAAAGAAAATTAAAATATCGACTACAATAGATTAAATAATAAAATAAAATAAATAATAATAACAATAACACCAAAACACAGAATTGATTAAATACATTATATGGAATAGAAATTCAATATCACAAATTATACTGCCAAGACATGCCTGCCACAACAGTGCCCAATGTAGGGACAATCAAAGAGCTTGGCAATCACAGCCAGGACAGTGTTGGAGCTAGCCCGCACCCTGTGCACAAAGGACGCACACAGCTTGCGCATGGTGGCATGGAAACAGTAAGCAGATTGTGAGTAAGATAGGCTTCACGTGTATAGAGATGCACAGAAAGCTTTGAAAAGTGTTATCTTTACTTGATTTGAACATCGTGGAAACCTGCAAGCTATATATTTGCTCTCTTAGACAGTGCCCTTCGCTCCCGCTCCATGTTGACATGGTCCATCAGGCCTGCCGTTATTAAGCCCCACGTATTTAAATTCCTTCACCCGTTGCAATGGCACATCATTCAGACGAATAGAAGGCACATGTTGTGGGCATTTGGCGCGTCCCTTAAAAACAAATATTGGCTCTTAACAACATTATACATAAGGCCATTGCTGCCAGCGTACTCTTCACATATTTTCAACAGCTTGCGTAATCCACAAACCGACGCGCTAAACAGCACCATGTCATCTGCATAGCTCAGATTGTTTACACACACATCATCAATATAGCATCCAACTACTGAGCGACCAACTACTGGCCGACTACTGTGCGCAACGATGAGTACATCCATGTAAAGATTAAAAAGTGTGGCTGATGTTAACCCACCTTGTGTCGCTCCGCACTCAAGCCTGTAAGGCTCCGATAATGTGCCCGCCCATCTGACACTGTTAATCTGGTGTTCGTACTTGAGGATGGTAAAAGGTTCATGTGGCATGTTTATGCCCTCCAAATTTCACCACAATACATCATACGATACCAGGTCAAAGGCCCTTGACATGTCGAGGAAACACGCATAAACTGGTGTTTTGCGATCCGTGTAGTATCGGACATCATGCTTGAGATACAGTATTGCACTCTCTGTAGATTATTTGGGCCTAAACCCAAACTGATTATCGTTCAGCGACACGCGACTCTTTAACCGTGTCTCAAGCAAACCGTCAAACACCTTTGCTGTTACAGTAGCAAGAGAAATAGGCCTGTAGTTAGTTTTATCGGCTAGATCACCAGTTTTATTTTTTTAAATAGGCTACTACCGTTTTTATGAAGTCGAACGGCAGGTAGGAATGGCTCAGGCATAGCGAGTAGAACACAGTTAACACCCTAGACACATGTGGGCCAGCTTACTGCAGGTGCTCAATACTGAGGCCGTTGTGCCCAGGAGTCTTGCCTCTGGTCATGTGTTTTATGATTTTATCAACTTCCCTAGCCGAAATCCTTGTCTCCATCACTCCCACCGGCTTTGCAGTATTGACCACTTCATTTTTCCTTTCCAACTAAGGCAGAAACGGTACGGAAAAGTAATATTTAAATAAATTTGCTATGTCTTTCGGTTCACTAACACTGTCGACGCTCACGGGTAGGCCAGGACTTAAATTTGCCTTCTGAGTAGCCTGCCAAAAACGACGAAAGTCTCCTCGAGCGGAGACTTTCGTGGTTTTTGGCAGACTTCACAGCAAGGATGTCCAATTTCAATTGGTCCTGATGTTCTTGGCACCTTTTAAGCCTAGATTTGAACAACCGTCTGCTTTCACACTTTTCGCGATATACTCGTACTTCCCCGCACTTAGGTTTGCCGGATAACACCCATTCAAAAACTCTGGTTCTGGCCAGCCGGTGAGCCTCGCTGACGTTTTTATTCCACCCTACTGTGTAGTACGCGTGTGCGAGCCAACCACAATAAATTGGGTGGCCTGCTTGCGCACCCCTTTATTCTTGTTCATCTTTCACTTCAGATTTACACTCCATTGAAGGTTTAACAACTTCTGAATCTTACTCAGAATGTTGTGCTCGTATATCTTTTACATCTAAAAATATTTTAAAGACTGTAACGATGAGCCCAGCTATATTTTTTGTGTATTACACGGTGGAGTAGAAAATAGCAGAATAATAAGCGTATTATTTCCGTGAAGGACTTAGCATAGATAGTCTATCTGATTTCCACAACACTTCGATTTATATCATAGTAACTATGTAATGTATTCACATAGACTATGTGAATATATTTTCGACTTATTTCCCCGCCGGCGGCAACAGTAGCGTCACCGCCGCGGGGGGGATGGGAAGATTACTTCTGCTAATCATGGAGTACAACTCATCAGATCTTCCGTGATTCAATCTCAGTCGGGAGTTTTTGATTCAGTTTTGTAACTCCAATACCGCCAATAGTAGTTCGACCAATTAAAATTCCGTGACCAAAACACGGACGCATATTTCGTCGATAGATGTCAATGTAATGTTATCAATTTTTTAATAGCATAGGGTGCCAACTTTGCCCTTGTGTTGCGTATACAAATATGCTAAGTCACTTTGTCACTGCGTTGTCATGGTACACCGATTCAGATATGACAGTACCTATAGAAGTTTTAATTAATTAAGTAAAGTTGCAGCTCAGTATCGGTGTATTCGGCGTTTCAGGAGACTGCAAGGAATTCGAACAAACAAGATTTGCAGTACATAAGACACGAGATACTCGACACAAACCTATTGTGATAGTTGGAAATTCGAAATGTGTCGCGTGATAAATTCATAACTGACTTTCTTTGAATCGTTCTTTGTATCTAACAGGGATAATGATTTAGAATGCAAGCAGCTCGATGGAATCCCCCCGGTGGCGACAGCAGCGTCACCGAGAGGATGGGGAGATATTAGTTCTGCTGGTCAATAATAACTCGATTGACTGTACATGCAGAATAAATGTCAGCGAATTATTTCCGTTTAGGACTTACGACCTTCGTGCGCAGATAGTCCATCTGGTTTGCACAACACTTCGATTTATATCATAGCCTGTTTGAATACATTTTAGTATTATTTCCCTGCCGGTGGCGACAGCAGCGTCACCGGCGCGGGGGGAGGGGTGGAGGATTACTTCTGCTGATCACGGAGTACAACTCATCAGAACCTCCGTGATTCAATCTCAGTCTTGAGTTTCTGATTCAGTTACTGTTTAGTTTTCCAAAGTATTACGGTTCGAGCAATTACAATAGCAGAATATTTATTTTTCTTGCAAAAAAACCCACATGTGGTTTTCCTTATTATGGGACGCTGCGGTAATGTTAACCCGCCGAGACTGGTTCTAGCAGTAATAGGGTGAAGAGTTTTTTATGAAACAGATTCAACTGGTTAATAACCGCTGTGAAGTTGATTTTTCTGACAATTTTCTGTTTTAGAGTATCCAGGATACATGGATATAGTCCGTTTTTTTAGAAAAAAAAAAAATTGCAATTAGAAACGGTTTCTTATTTAGTTGTTTTAAATAATAGCAAAATAGACTGTGCGTGCAATATACATAGCAGAATAATAAACGTATTATTTCCGTGAAGGAATTCAGCTCAGAAAGTCTATCTGATTTACACAGCACTTCGATTTATACCATAGGCTACGTGAATAAAAATTTGTATTATTTTCCCGCCGGCGGCGACAGCAGCGTCACCGGCGCGGGGGGAGGGGTGGAGGATTACTTCTGCTGATCACGGAGTACAACTCATCAAAACCTCCGTAATTCAATCTTAGTCTTGAGTTTCTGATTCAGTTACTGTTCAGGTTTCCAAAATAATACAGTTCGACCAATTAAAATTCCGTGACCATCTGCCTAGCCTTTTCCCAACTATATTGGGGTCGGCTTCCAGTCAAGCCAGATTTAGCTGAATACCAGTATTTTACGAGGAGCGGCTGCCTACCAGACCTCCACAACCCAACAACTGTACCCAGTTACACAGTACTTCGTGGCAAGACTGGAGTCAGATTTTACTGGCTTCTGAATATCCGTAACGACTGCCAAAGATCTACAAATGACAACCGGTTGCTTAACCTTGAATATTGACCCGTGCGGCCGTTATTATCTAGCCACGAGCTCCTGCTCCAAACACGGTTGCATAATTCCTCGTTAAATGCCAATGTAATTTTATCAATTTTCAATAGCAAAGGGTGCTAACTTTGTCCTTGTTTTGCGTGTACAAACATGCATAGTGCGTCTAACTTTGTCACTATGTTGTCATGGTACACCGATTCAGATATACCAGTACCTATAGAAGTGTCAATTCATTAAGTACACGGAAGTATCGCGTGATTAATTCATAGCTGACTTTCTATGAATCGTTATCGCTGATAGAATGTCCCCTTGTTGAAAGCTTCAGAATTCAAGCAGCTCGATGGCATTCCCCCGGTGGCGACAGTAGCGTCACCCTTATCAGTTCTGCTGTTCAATAATAACTCGAAACTCGATTGATTATGCATGCAGAATAAAGGTCAGCGAATTATTTCCGTTTAGGACTTGCGATCTTCGTGCGCAGATAGTCCATCTGGTTTTCCACAACACTTTGATTTATATCATAGCCTGTTTGAATACATTTTAGTATAATTTTCCCGCCGGTGGCGACAGCAGCGTCACCGGCGCGGGGGGAGGGGTGGAGGATTACTTCTGCTGATCACGGAGTACAACTCATCAGAACCTCCGTGATTCAATCTCAGTCTTGAGTTTCTGATTCAGTTACCGTTTAGGTTTCCAAAGTATGACGGTTTGACCAATTAATATTCGTGACCCAAACATCATCATCTGCTTAGCCTTTTCCCAACTATATTGGGGTCGGCTTCCAGTCAAGCCAGATTTAGCTAAATACCAGTATTTGACGAGGAGCGGCTGCCTACCAAACCTCCACAACTCTATAGCTGTATCCATTATGTGTATCGTACTATTATTGACCAGCAGAACTAATACCTGTTCTGCTGGTCAATAATACTCGTAACTCGATTGACTGTGCATGCAGAATAAATGTCAGTGAATTATTTCCGTTTAGGACTTACTATCTTCGTGCGCAGATAGTCCATCTGGTTTCCACAACACTTCGATTTATTACGATAGCCTGTTTAAATACAGTTTAGTATTATTTCCCCGCCGGTGGCGACAGCAGCGTCACCGGCGCGGGGGGAGGGGTGGAGGATTACTTCTGCTGATCACGGAGTACAACTCATCAGAACCTCCGTGATTCAATCTCAGCCTTGAGTTTCTGATTCAGTTACTGTTTAGTTTTCCAAAGTATTACGGTTCGATTAATTACAATAGCAGAATATTTATTTTTCTTGCAAAAACCCACATGTGGTTTTCCTTATTATGAGACGTTGCGGTAATGTTAACCCGTCGAGACTGGTTCTAGCAGTAATAGGGTGAAGAGTTTTTCATGAAACAGTTTCGACTGATTAATAACCGCTGTGAAGTTGATTCTTCTGAAAATTTTCTGATTTGGAGTATCCAGGATACATGGATACAGTCAGTTTTTTTAGAAAAAAAAAATAGCAATTAGAAACGGTTTCTTATTTAGTTGCTTTAAACAATAGCAAAATTGACTGTGCGTGCAATATACATAGCAGAATAATAAACGTATTATTTCCGTGAAGTAATTTAGCTCAGAAAGTCTATCTGATTTACACAGCACTTCGATTTATACCATAGGCTATGTGAACAAAATTTCGTAGTATTTCCCCGCCGGCGGCGACAGCAGCGTCACCGGCGCGGAGGAAGTTGGGAGGATTACTTCTGCTGATCACGGAGTACAACTCATCAAAACCTCTGTGATTCAATCTCAGTCTTGAGTTTATGACCAATTACAATAGCAGAATATTTATTTTACTTGTAAAAACCCACATGTGGTTTTCCTTATTATGAGACGTTGCGGTAATATTAACCCTCCGAGACCGGTTCTAGCAGAAATAAGGTGAAGGGTTTTTTGTGAAATCGATTCGACTGGTTAACTACCGCTGTGAAAATGTTCTGTTTTGATTAGTCAGGATAAATTAAAATACATGAATACCGTGCGTTTAGGTATGGTAGGCTTTTGTAAATAAATTTTTGTAGTACTTCCCCGCCGGTGGCAACAGCAATGTCACCGGCGGGATCCGTTCTTGTTCTGCTGATTGCGGAGTACAAATCTCAGAACCTCTGTGATTTAAGGTGAATGCTCCAGGGTAGCCCGCGAAATTCAAATATTTTTATGTTTTTTTTGCAATTTGCCGGTCAGTTTGAAGCTGTATGTGGACCAAATGCGATCCGCGACCGTAACGCGTATTTATCTAAAGAATTATAACCATTTTAATCATCAATATAACCCTCTAAGTTCATGTAGTTCGAAAGAATAATTATTTCTGAAATATTCATTCTTTCGAACTACATGAACTTAGAGGCCTATATTGATGATTAAAATGGTTATAATTCTTTAGATAAATACGCGTTACGGTCGCGGATCGCATTTGGTCCACATACAGCTTCACACTGACCGGCAAATTGCAAAAAACATAAAAATATTTGAATTTCGCGGGCTACCCTGGAGCATCCACCTTAAGTCGAGGCTTTAGTTTATGTTTCAGTTTAAATTTTAATAGTTCAGGCATCTTTTAATTTACAGTTTGGCTATTACGACAACAAGTTTGTTTTTAATTATAATACAAACATAAAATTTACCGTTTTGCATTTAATTTAAAATTGCTGGGATTTTGTTATCAAACCTGTTTCTTTTGGCTCATTAGTATTGATAGATGTATTTTCCATCAGAATTATTCGATATAATTATATACTTACCGTGTCTGTCATCGATCAAGATTGGGCTAACAGGTTTGATAAGCAAAAAATTTTATGTGTTATTTGTGCTGAGCTGGAATTATTGTATACCCTAGTGTGCAAGCACAAACCGCTGGTCACATTTTTAACTCATATGTTGTTCAGGCACAGGCGTTGACGGTGGCGGACAGAGACACCCTCTCCTTCATCATTAACCCAACAAGTCTTCATCCATGCATCTCTTTAATGTGTACTACTATAAATTTATTTATGTAGTATTACCATCAATTTATCCGCCACTGTTAAGGTTTTTACCTGAACAATGCAATACAGACGCATAATCTGTGAGAAGCGGTGCTAGGGAACACCGCAGCGAGACTTTAACAAACTCAAGTCTCGTGTGCCCATGACCATACTTTTCCCGACGTGGGAGCCGATGTACGAAGGGATCCAAGTGGATAAGTAGCAACATCCACTTATTAACTGAACATCTAGTTTCACCAGACTGAAAGTACTTGTACTGATGTTTGAGAACGACCATGACTTCTATGGACGTTTTGCTGCTACTGGCAATAGTACCAAGTCTCGGCATGAAAAACCTCAGTGACAGTTTGAGTGCGACAGTCCTATGCAGCCGCGTGTTGTGCTGGGTAGTAGCAACATCTTATCTGTCAGGCGCAATTCCGTGGTTGGTCGTGGACTGACCCCGCTGATTGCCATGTTGGTATTCAAAGAGACTGGTGGCCTACTATAACGGGCCGTAATTATTGCATCTGACATTACGCACATCTGTCAGAATAAAAACAGTCAATAGACTGTATTTCTTTTAACGTTTTCTTCTTAACAACGCTAGTTTTGATTGAATAAGTTTCTGTTTTTTCTACCGCCAACACCATTTTGAACCATTTTAAGGTCTTGCTAATAATTAAAGTTATATCACAGGTTTTACAGTCTGCAATAGTATAAAATCCGGTTTCATTTTATAATCTACCTACCTACCTTCGTAAAAGGTTACATAGCTTGCTCAGATTCGATACAAATACTTATGTTTGGCTTTATATCAACTGATGTAAACTAAATTGTTATACGATACAATATACATTTGAACAACTGTGTGTTTGCTTTGCTACTCACACCTGTGCAATGTCTAAGTGCGCATCGTTCGTTTTCAAGCAAATTCTATAAAATCAAACATTTTATAGAACACTAAATTATTTTATTAGAATTTTCAGTTTATACTTCCGCCTTAAGCGACTATGTGAAAGTCCCAAGTCATGACTTGGTTTCCTTTCTTTTTATGTTTAGTTCTTCAGTCCTACATGTGGCCGGTGCCGACAGCAGCGTCACCGGCGGGGTAGGGCTGGATTACTGCTGATCACCAGACACCCTTGTTCTTGTCTCTGGTGATTCCTTGGTTACTTTTGTGTCTTCTTCTGTTTTTAAGTGCCATTTATAATTCTCTTGTTTCTACACGTTTATGTTTTCATTTATTTGTTTCTGATTTTAATCTTCGTTCGCTGAGTTGTTACTATTTCTTGTTTTTCTATGTGTTAACTCAATTCATCTCATTTTATTGATATTCTTTCGCTGCATCATAGTTTTAAGAGTAATCCTTTAGAGATCGTGGTCTGTTTGATTCTTAAAGAGAACCAAATAACGTTGAGATCAACTTATTAGGACAGGCAGGATTTAAATCGGACATTATTGGACTTAGGTTATCTATTTTTAGGATATAGATAGGTACGACTGACATGCTTAAGTTAAGTTCACCTTGCCACAGACGATTTAAAACCGGAGTCAGTTTGTATGAATAATTTGCCAGGTTATAATAGTTTTTTAAACGCAAAACCTATTTCGTCATTAAGCTATTTGTTCAATATGTTTATATCAAGTACTTAAACATTCAAAATTGTAAACAATAGAAGATTTGCATGTGCGTTGGATATTATGGAGACCTTATTAGTTGTGACTGCCTCAGTTAACCACGCAGCAGTCGAGACCTTGTCGTCGTCATCTGACTTAACACGTCAGTACAAGAAGGCAGGCACAACTAATGGCTGGTTGGCAGAAAATAAGACAGTTGGCAGTTATTTATAATATTTGCTACATTATTGTTACTCAGTATTTATTATAATCACTGTCAATTGCATAAGATCAGGGGGCCTAGCACGAATATTTACTTCTTATCGTCTGGACAGTAAGGTCTAACGACCCCACAACCTTAGTGTCAGAGTTTCTAAACCGCCAATATTTTGCCGTATAGTAACGTTAACGTAAGTGATTTTTTTTGTGAATAAATACAGTATCCAATTCAAATAAATAATATGCGCAAAACGAGTATTTTATTGTAGTAAAATTTTACGTCAAAAACATTCGTGCTAAGCCCTCAGGTGTAGAATATTTACCATCGAAAGCTGTTATAGAACCCTCCCTATTGTTATCTGTTATCCGGGTTCACTTCAAAAATATTTGATTGTGTATCTGCTACCAAGGAAAAATTGCGTGAAAACCATGGTTGATAAACACACAATTTTTCTTTTGTGCATAGAACTCGCCATGCATTTCAACAGCAAACACATAGAAATACTAAACCGTATGTCAGTCATAAATATAGTCATATTTATAATTCTATCTGTATTTTTAGCCGTTTAAGTAAGCCACAAACAGACTGGATTTGGCTTGTCTCCGCCGAAATAAAATCCGTTTGTGGTAGATCTTAGTCTGTAATTTGTATTCTGTAAAATAGATATTTAAGACTAATACCTGGATTGATGAAATGTACCTGTAACGAATTGAATGTATTTGTGACGGAGGCGCAAGGGAACAGAAACGTAAACTAGTTTGCGTTTAGTTGGAGTGCAGTTCATTACTTTTGTTTGTTGAGGAGGTTGTAAATTGGTGTAAACCGAAAAAAGTGGCCGACGTCTAATACAGCACAAATCAGAAGTTCTTCCAGATCCTATACATAATTGCTTTAAAACCAAAAAAAAACTTGCTGCACTTGACTTGGTGGAACGCAGAATGCAATGGCTCATAAGGGGGTATTGGTGCTTCATAACCTATCACATCGGCGAAACATTACTTGCTGATTGGTCTTCAGTTTGTTGGAGACTGTACATTAGGCTGTTATGCCAGCCACTAGTACTCAACGCATCCCCTCCTCAATTCTATGCGCACAACCTATACGGAACTCTGCCAGAATCTGTGTTCCTTATCAACCGTAAACTGTCAGTGTAATGCAAGAGTGTACATCTTCCGGGCTGGCTCGTTCCATTGATCCATTGCTTACCATCAAGTGCGATCGAGGTCGAGAGTAGGCTCAATGAAAAGGCTCATTGCTATGGTCGAAAAGCAATTACGTGAAGGTGTAATTTAGTTTTTAAGTAGAAAGATGGTTCGAGTTGAAATGGTCGAAAGTAAACACCTCTGTAATGAGTGCACTTTAGGTCGACTGGGAAGTTTTAAGAAATTCGATGTTTGCGTTTGCGTTCCATTGCGTCTGGTAATAGAAATTAATCAAAAATTATGTTAGAAAAGAAAGGTACTGTCACAATTGTATTAGTTTTAAGTGTAAATTTAAGGTTTAATAAGAATAATAAATAAAAATCATTAAATTCATAAACTCATGATGCAGTTGTTTTTATTGTTTTCTTCCTTTGAAGCTCCTCATTTGTTTTCATCAAGAAGTTATCCAGAGTGAGAAATAATTATGTGTAAGTATGGTACCTATTATTTTAAAGATTATCCAACTGATCCGGAAGACCACAAATTCCAGTCTACGAACACACAGAAATGAGATTTGCAAAGAAAAAATCACCCATCTTGTTTGATTCACACTGCTGGACTTTAGCCTGCTGTATGGCAAACTGGACTATGTGGACTAGAGTCAAGGTCAAATTAAACTTGCTAGCAAAACGTAATAACACAAAAAAGTAGAAGTTTCACAAACTAATTGAATTTAGAAAGACCTTGGGTGGATCTTCCTCACTAGACAGTATTGCAGGCAGACGTTAAATACTCGAACAGCATCTATTATGGCGATAGGATGCCGAACACAAGTGGGACCGCTGCGCGGCTGACCTGGTAAAATAATCTTCTGGATACGAGACGCACAGATCGATCGACGTGGCGACCCTTAGGGGAGGCCTACGTACAGCAATGGGTATCTGTACCACAGAGGATGAATTCTTAAAGTGCGCTTAGATGGCCAAATCCAAAACTATCAACTTTTACAACTCTTACCCCTCCCTCCCATGCTCACGTAAGCATTGGTATAGTATTTACTCGCACGGGACCTTTTTCCCCCACTTATGTTATTTCTTACATAAGTTTTTCTATGAAATATCGCTTGAAAGTAAAACCAACAAACTAGCCAAAATTATGTCAAATCGAAACATAAACATTAGCAAACCAAAAAGTAAGTAAAAATTGCTGACGTAATTACCATTTAATCGCCCCCGTCCCCCATGTTATGAAAAATAAGAATAGTTTAGACCCCTCCACCCCCAATGGTGCTTACGTAATATTTGAACAGCCCCAAAACATTGAAATGAGCCTCGAGGCCAGATTTTGCTGAAAGCGAAAAAATGTGACGGATAAAATAATGATGGGCATTGTGATAAATAAAACAACTTAGACACTGTAGATATATAATAATATTCAAATCTTTAAGTTAACATGAAGTCTTTTTTGACACTACTATCAACAACAATTCTTATCTTTCTACAAATTGATTCCAATAAAATAACAACATCAAGACATTCAAATAATGTAAAATTCTTTAAATATGTAGGAAATCTAAAGCCTTGTATTCATAGCACTAAAACTAATTGAGCAGCGTTAACAGCATCGGGTCCAAAATGGCCACTTTAGCAGAATCAGAGGGCCTAGAACGAATATTTTTGACGTGTAGTAACGTAACGTAAAATTTTACAATAGTCATATGTAAATTGTTCATTATTTTATTTGAATAATTATAAATTGCTTTAAATTCTCTTTATTGCACCTACGCCTATTCCCTGCATCACCCAAAGGTTGAACTGGTAGAGACATTTGTGTGCTGAAAGTATTAAATAAATAAATAAGTTACAAAACTCGTTTTACACATAATATTTATTTGGATTAGATTCTATAGTCATTTTTTGAATGATATAAATTGTGTATGCCCCATAAAATTAAACCAAAATACTATGGGATTGCCGTTTTTACGTCACGTTAAGACATCACGCTACCCGTCTCTGCCAAATTTTCCCAAACAATCTTGAACTCAATGCTTTAGCAATAAAGATGAAACTCAAATTTGGCAGATTTTTGTACGATTAATATTATGATTCTAATATGATTGTAATCCTGAAGACCTAATCAAAGTGACATTCTAAATAACAGCAGTTTCTATTGGTTATAGAGTACAATATGTATGGGATTGATATGCGCTATCGTCTCCGGCTAAATTTTAATATGGCTTTAGGAGTTAATCTACCATTACGTGGAGACTCTTGCGTGTCTTGGTGCCACGTTCAGATGTTGGCTGACATCTGTTGAGTAGATCTTTGATAGTCGGAAAGGGTAGTTAGAATACCGAAAGTCAAGACACTTGCATAGTCAATCTCGAACATTTTGGTTGTTTGACAATCGTAGATGCTGATCGTAGACCCGAATACAACGAGAATCATCAGAGATTCTCAGTAGATATTCATCGAATGCAACCTTCGGAAGGCTTATGATGTGATTTCTGATTCTGCTGAAGTGGCGCTTTAGAGCCCCTGGACGATCGCCGTCGGCGCGCTAGTGCTGGTAGATTGTCATTTGTTTGGAACCACTTGGATTGATAACGATTTAGCACCGTCGAGGTATGAAGGCCATGAGCCAGGCAACAATGATCAGCAACAGTTGCTCATCCGCTGTTACTCATGAATACGAGGCTGAAGATGTCCAGTTTGGATCACATCGGCAACATCAAAGTGAATAGAAAACAGTAACACTTAGTTTTATTATCTTTGCTTAACATAGAGTGTGTATCACTACAATAATCACATAATTGCTCCACTACTTAAAATTGTAATACTATTAAAATACAGATAGTTTTTGGGTAGTATTAAACGTAATGATTAGATGGAAACTGCAACATACCTTCGGTGATACATAAGTGACCGACGCAGTAATTATATATACCCTATATACATTAACTGAGGTTGTAGAAATTAAGCTGAACGCACATACATTAACTGATTTTGTTGAATATTCGTTTTTTGAACTTCCATTTTAATATTTAAAGCTGATAGCCTCGTTGGTTTACGAGTTATAAGTACCAGTCATAAGTGCAAAGGCTTTTCTTGGTTCCGATCCCTGAGTCGAGTAGTTGTTTAGGGATTTTTCAGAGTAGCAATACAGACTATAGAGGTCGCAACCAACTATTTTGATCAGCCGTTTAATTGACTGCCTGGCCTTTTCTGACCTAAATGGACTCAGCCAATGTGTCTAATACAACATTTAATTAAGTTGGCAGACGAGGTCGTTCACAGAATCTAGGGTAACCGTGAGACAAAAATATATGAAATTTAACATTTTTGAAATTCTAAATTTTAACAACAATCAATTCAACATGACTATGGAACCTCGCCAATATTATATTTTATAACCGTGCTCCAATATTGTTGTTTTCAAGGTTCAAGAAACCTCACATGAAAGGCGTGACGGGAGCTAAGTTCGCTTGCTTCGCTCGAACCTATCTTATTCGTGTCGAGGTCCCTAGGCTGCCTGGCTTAGGCTCCCTGTACCCTATTTTATGCTTCTAAGCTAGGCAAGTCTCTCAACGATATTGAACCAAGTCATTTGCCTAGCTGTTCAATTCAATACCGAGATGTCACCTAGGCCGCTGATTAAATAGCACCGTTCAATGAAAGACCCCCAACTAACATTTTGGTGTCAGTTACAGGCTTTTTTACGACTTTAAGTAATATAACAGGGTTATAATTATCTCAGTTATTACTAAAGACGATATAGAAGAGTTAACAAACAAGTTTTAGCCCCAATCGCAGCACTATAGCGTTAATGGATAATGTAATACAGCTTTGAGAGTTATAATGGCGCTAGTAGCAGCAAGTATACTTAATACGTTATAGCTTTAACCGTTTTGTGACACCCAAGTCTTTATAAAAGTGTTCGACGACACCTCTTAACACTTATTGTTGTATAGTTATTGCAATGAACTCTTTTATACCACTTAAGGTGCTATATTGACTATTATTGCAGTCATAAGCTATAAAATAGAGTTTATCGAGAGTTTAGTAACACGAGAAACTAAAGGTGTCAAACAACTACTCTATCTAGGTTTAACCTGTAATAAAGGGTTTAACTAAAGCTTATTGTGTTAGGCAGTCCTCTTTTACAGACGTTCTAAAGGTATTGGTGTCAAACAACGCAAGTATGGGTCGTTATTAACACTAACCTCACTTTTGTAAAGTTCGCCATTGTTTTGGTAATCTAACAATTAATATTATTTCGAGTTATTCAACATTTGACTACAATAAACAAAATTTCTTACATTATTTGAAGCATTCCATGAATGCCACTTAATTTTACATACCACTGCTCAAGAAGCAGGAATGAATAGTAATGTTTAGCTTGAGGTACCTATTTTGTTATCATAATTTTTCTTTTAAATCTTTAATAAATCCTAGGCGCGTTAAAATTGAGATGAGAAACATGGTATACATTTACTGTGAAATCATAAGGGCAGTCATTTTTCACTTCACATACTTAAATAACATAATATTCCATAATATTATTCTGCTGTGTTGAATAATGGATGACATAACACTTCCATTACGAACAGATTTAATTTTAGTAAGGTTACAGGCTTTTTTATCTTGACGTGCGCTTTTTACCACCTGTAGTGCTCACTATCGCGGTAATACCGGTTAAAGTAGTAGCTGACGATGAATAAGCGCTCTTGTGGAGCTTTAAGATCTTTTTGACACCTTACTATAGGATTTATAGCACCTGTAGCGTTTACCAACTCTATTTTACAACGGTAATACAGATTAAAGTAATAGCTGACGATGAATAAGCGCTCTTGTGCAGCTTTAATATCTTTGTGACACCGTACTATAGGCTTTCTATAACTTTTACCTGTAAAACTGTGGGCCTCTTTCGTGGTTATAAGTGAGTTAGAGCATGCTCTAACTCAGTTGCACAGGTATGCGTTAACACTTTTATACTCAAATGGAACTGATATACGAGTCTTATATAGGTTTTTTTAACGCTTTGGTGCTAGTTGGGCCAGGCCGCCAATTAAATGGGTGAATAAGAGGAAACATGGGCGGCGAGACTTTGTATGTAAAAAGTCATAATTCGAGGTTTAGCTCTCGCCTGTTTTCTCCTCCAATATTGAACCGATTTAAGAGATATTTCACAAACTGAATAAAAAGGATGTGTATTGGGTGTTTTTTTTTTTAATAGTTGCCAAATTTGTAAACTAGGGCTTTGTTGACAGTGATTTATCGGACAATTTTGAGCATTTTGTGAGGATTCTAGTACTTATACCGTAAATAAATCATCAAAGAGGAACACAGTCTATATCCTTTTTATTCAGTTTGTGAAATATCTCTCAACTCTCAACACAGAAGTAACTCAGCTGTACAATATAGAAGAAAACAGTCGAGAAGAAACAAGTCTCGCCGCCCATGTTTCCTCATACGCTAGTTGGTCCCGACATAAACATGGAATACTTGCTCTCCTAGCTGACAAAATTTGGTTGTACCTACGCTTCTGCGGAACCCATCGTGAAATTCTAACAAGACTTTTTTTTAAATTTTAGGCTTAATTAAAGCTACATATTATAAGGCTTATTTTTAATTGGTCAGGGTAAGTAAAAGAAACCCTTCCCTAACAAACTTTTTATTTTCATAAGTTTTTAAAAATTTGAAACTATACTGACTTTAGGCGTCAATAACTACAACATTTATATTTTTAAACAGTAAAATATGTTAATGGGTAATTTGTGCATTTGATACTAAAACTAACTGGATTTTGCAATAGCACATGTGAGACCTAATGTCGGAGATGACTTTACAAAGTAATCTGTATTAGAGGACGTATTATGTAGACATCTGATTCGAAATAATTTTGATAACTCGTCCCCTAAAGTGTTAATATAGGCGGTGAAAGTTTGTGAGTAAGATCTTATTCCTTCGGCCAACATATTTAAAACTTGATTCAATTACGATGTGAAAAATAAAAGGTATAATTAGTTTTTCACGACTAACCCCAAAAAGAAGAGTTGGGGGGTGCTAAATTTTGTATGCAAGAATCACATTTCTTGAGTCAATGTACGTGAAACTTGGTACTACTATTTGCCGAAGTGAATAATAAAGATTGCCATTATTAGTTTGTTACAACTACCCCCAACAGAAGATTTACGGGGTGTTAAAGTTTGTATATAAGATAAGTAATTCCTTTGGAGAATAAACGTGAAACTTATAAATAATAAAGTTTTTCATATCAACGCCAAGACCGGCTGCCTTGGATCTTGGATGAGGATTTGTTTAAAAAGAGTCCGAGGAATCCTAAAGTATACTTTGTAAAGTCAACCTCGGGGTGTAACGGGAAGCCTTACTTTATAACGACCATTTTTGTTTGTGGTCAGATTTACTTCGAATTTCGTCTAAGTACTCTTGAATATAATTAATCAAACATCTATTTTAGCATTCTTGAATTTGAAGTTCAAATCTTTAGAGTAAAATGTAGAGGTAAATTATATAGACCATATCTTGTACTTTATTTCCCTGGGATAACCGACGCGTTTTTCAAAGTTTACACGCGGTTGAAGACGCTGATAAAAGCTAGCTTTCATACAAAGCTCGAAGTAAAAACATTTAAAATAGTTTAAAATAGAATTTCTCCCAATAAATTTACATAAAAATATAGTTAATTTCGTTAAAATTTCTTAAATAAAAATAGAGCCTAGATCTAGAATCAGTCAACAATCTCTCTTGAATATAAAAAAATGATACTAAACCACAGAGTAAGCAAAATTAGAATTTACTTTCGATGGTATTCAGGCTAAAGTAAAGCATTTTATAGCAAGTTTTATTGCTTTCATCATCATCAAATTGTTATTATTATTGATTGTTGCTGTCGGCTGATGCCGAAAGACGTCCACAGCTGGGTCTCCTCCAAACGTCGCCACAAAAACCGGTACTGTACGTCTCGCATCCATTGGCTACCCGCGACCCTCACCAGGTCATCGGTCTGCCTTCCACCGCTGCGTCTTCCGGTACGCGGTTGCCACTGCAGAACTTTTCAGCCCCATCCATCAACCTAACCCAACCATCTGTTCTGCGAGCATTGTGCACTGCTCATAGCCACTTTAGTTTGGTGATCCTTCAGGCTATGTCGGTAACCTCAGTTCGCTTGCGGATATCATCTTTCCTAATTCAATCACGCAAGGAAATTCCAAACATTGCCCACACCATTGCCCTTTGGATTACTGTAAGCCTTCTGATGAGGCGCATTGTGTCGGTTCCCTAAGTCATCACTGGCAATACGCACTGGTCTTGGACTTTCGTCTTGAGACAATGTGCAACTCTCCGAACGCCGCCTAGCCGAGGCGGATGCGACGGATGACCACTTTCTCTAAGTTTGCCTTACCTAACTGGACGGTTTTTCCCAGGTGGCATAACCTTTTCGCAAAAAATTTATTAACATAATAATACCCCTGCATAATAATACTTTGGCATAATGCAAAGTTTAGCATAACTATCATTTAGTCTAATATATTTTGGCATAAGTTGGAGTAGCTTAAATTTTATAGGCATAATTACTCTATTGGAATAGGTTACAGTGCGGCGAGCACGAGCCGCGAACATGTTTGTTTTTGCGTTTATAACATTATGCTTAATAAAATTGTGCTTCATTATTATTATGCTAGCAGTATTTATGGCAACAAGCATGATGGTAAAACATATATGTATAATAATATTATGCGTAATGATCATTATGCTGAATTCCGTTATGCCAATGTAAATTATGACAATATATTTTATGCTTATCATTAGTAAACCGTCCCAGGTAGACGTTGTAGATGAGTATCTACAACTTCAAGTGTAGTCTCTAATCTTGATAGGAGTGGGTGCTACATGGGGGAATATCCACGATTTTGGTTTTGTACATGTTCATTTTGAGACCCACTCTTTCGGAAGCTTTACTGAAGTGATCGAGCATTTTACTGAGGTCCTCTGTAGCTCGTACTCAGCCATGACAATTATATCGTCGGCGAATCGAACATGAGTGATGTACTCGATTATTTTTTTATTACTCTATAACTCCCTTTCATTGGTTACTCTGTGGTGAGGTACAAAAAATATTTTAGTATATAACGATAGAGTATTTTACTAAAAAGATTAATTAGTCCTTCAGATTTCCAAAAAAGTACTGGACATGTATTTTGCTCTTTTTTAACGTTAATAAAGCACGAATATGATTGCGTTGCAAACATGCGTGACGTCACTACGATGGTGCAATTTGTACCAGCGACCTGACATCTCGCATGTCTGTCATACCCTATTGGGTCGCAAACTTCATAAAATTTTTATTTTCTTCATCAGGACTTTTAACTATACATAGATATATAAAAGCACAATCTTAAAAGAGATTAATATCCCAGCAAATAGAAATACATTACAAAGATGATCAAAAATCCTACTGAATATCATTTACGCCAAGATATCATCATAGACTAGACTTTTCCCAGCATTAGGCACTTGTCTCACCGCCAGCGAACAGCGAGTAGCGAGTAAAGCAAAAAATTTCGATAGTTTTGTCGCCCGGCTTTCAACGGGTGTTTATGTCTTTTGTCCCTTTCCTCAACGAGCTAATAGTTGATAGCCAATCGTTTCCTCGCCGGCGGTGAGACTAGTTCCATATGGTCCCATTCAAATACTTCTTCTACAATTTTTCCTGGTAAAAAAAACGGATTAAAGTGGTTTTATTTAGACCCAAAATGTATAAATCGCTAACATCATTAGTGTATTTTCAGTAGCTTTTTTTTGTGCAAGTAGTTCTTCGTATTATGTTTGTTGCCAGGGTCTTATCCAGGGTGAACTCTTCTTTCTAAAACTTTATCAATCTATTTCAATGAGACTTTATATATTAGGGTGATTCCAGTGTGAAGAAGAAAATAGAAATACAACATTTTATATAGTCGTTAAGGGAGCCTTAACACTTTCTAAAACTACAGTGGTGTTCAAACTACACTACTACTACTTACTACTAGTCAAATCCGCTACAAAAAATTGTCAATACAACATCAAATATCTACAAAAATTAAAAAGGCAGTACTAGATCACATTTTAAAGTCATCGATCAACCGCAATCTAGTCGCACCTTTACGCAACAATGATAAAGATATTTTTGTTTTTTAATTATAAATGGGCCAGCTCTTAACCTCGGTCACGCCTGATGGAAAGCAAGGAATGAGGTCTATGAGGAAGCGAGCATGCCCAAAAGATGCCGATTAACATGAAAGTCGTTTTTTTTTAAAATTATAACTTTAACGTAAACATTACGTGGACATCATTGTCGGTAAATATACGGGTTTTGGCCTGACGCCAAAGTGCTGCCACCTGGTGAACGCTATTTCAGAAAACCCTCATTGTCTTGGTACTAGTAGTGCTTTAAAAGGGGCAGCGGAGGGCGTTGCTCCATCTACGTGATCTAGAGATGGCAAAGGCTCTTCAGGAGCCGGCAGGAAAGAGAATCTCTGCAACATTGTAGTGGTAAAGATAAAAATGTTACATTTAGCTAATACATCGCCCATACATCTATGTTTGGCTAGCCCAAACGGAAAGTAGTGATCCGGTAGAGTAATTTTTCCCTCGGATAGGAATCGTTCCGGCTTGAAGGAGTATGGCTCAGGAAACATCTCTTCGTCCATCAGTATGTTCGTGAAGTTGCTCAGTACCATCGTATCCTGGAACAGGGAGATAAGGAGCTAGTTAATTCAAGCATTAAGTATACTGGTAAAATATACAAGAACAATATATAAAATACGAATTATTGCTTCAAAGGTCTTGGTTTATCCCCAGGACAGGTACAACGGGGATCTCTCAATCAGCCTGATGTCTGTAAGCATTGGTTCAAACCCTATACTAACAAAAATATCTTAACTGAAAAGAATATTGAAGAAATAGTAGTTTTATACACGCACAGGAATCTTTCAATCAGTACGAAATCTTTATTTAATTAGCAAAGGTTTGAACCCTATACTTTTTGAAAAAGACCTAACTGAAAAGAATATTGAAGAAGTAGTTCACACATACTGATCTCTTAATCAATTCGAGGTCTGTCAGCTTAGGTTCGAATCCTATACTTTTCTTTCGAACGACTGCCTAGCCTTTTCCCAACTATTTTGGGGACAGCTTTCAGTCAAACCGGATTCAGCTGAATACCAGTATTTTACTTAAAGCGGCTGCCTACCAGACCTCTACAATCCTTTACCTGGGGTAATGGATTGGACCCCTTGTGAAAACTAGTGACAGATTTCCTGGCTTCTTGCTATCCAAAACGACTGCTAAAGCACAATTTTTATCAATCACTAATTAAATATTCAGAAAGAAGTATATTTTACCTCTGGTATACAGTATCCAGCTAACCACGTATCCCTCAGAGCTCGATGTGGCACTCCAAACGTTCGTCCCATGAAATGCCGTACACATTCGTGGACTATCGCCTCGTTGTACGGCATACTGAAATAAGTAGAAATTGTCTAATTAGTCAAAATAATTATCATCATCACAACAGCTGAAAGGCATCCACTGCTGGACATAGGCCTCCCCCAAAGGGGGGCAGGCGGGTTGGCGATCGCAGTGTATGGTGTTGCGTTTTACAGAGAACGCTACTGCCCATTCTCTGGTGAGTCCTTAGTCGCCTCTTACGACACCTACAGGATGTGATGGGATGGTATTATTCTTTTACGTCATCATACGGCACCCGCCGACACCATACGGCTTAAAAAAATAATATTGAACACAAAAAAATAACAGTCTGCATCTCCAATACTGACGATAGCCAAGTTTAGAAAAAAGTGTTTGATTTTGATTTCACAGATATTGAAAACAAACATAACAACGATTTTTGTCTTCAACATTGAAATTATAAAGGCTAGTTTGGTAGGATTCTTTCCTCTCTTTAATTCTAAAGTAAGCCTCGTCACTTCAATCAGCACTAATGTATTCAAGGTGCACCAGATTAAACGCTTAACGTTGTTCGAGATTTCAGGTTTACACTCCTATAATAAAATTTGTTCATAATAAAAATTAAAATGACTGTTTTTGCGTTTAATCTATTACACTATTTATCGTTTTATGCACTGTATATTTAACAAATCCAGAAAACTTACTTAGGACGATCATCTAAGTTGGGGATCCGATCTTTGCCGACAATTCTATCAATTTCTTCCTGAGCCTTCTTCTGTACTTCTTGCTCCCTTACCAGATAACTGAAGCAAAAGCTCATGCTCTTGCTGGTAGTCTCCGTACCGGCCATGAACATGTCCATGCACATGGCCACCAACTGACCTTCAGAATACGTATCTACCTCCCCTTTCTCCTTCAAAACTCTTACGTATACATCCATAAAGTCCCTATCTTCTTGAGATGAATCAAATCGATTTTTATGTCTCGCCAACTCCTCACGTAGAAACTTCCATATCCTTTTGTGCGTCCTTACAAAGTCTTTGTAACCCGAGAGAGTGGGAGTCACAATGCTGAGGATAGGGAAATGACTAAATAGAGCGCCGACCATATCAACTGCGGCGAATAAGTCAAAAAGAAGGCTTTGAAGAACTTTCATCTGAGGGTCGCTAGGCTTATACCTGATTCCCGCCATCATCGTCCACAAAGTGTTTAATATGTAAACATTAAAGAAATTATGCATCTGAATTACGGCTGTTCTGCCGTCATTGTTATCAACAATCTCGAAGACGTCACGCACCATATGCGCCGCTTCTAAACGGGCGATATCCTCCATTCCTCGTCTTCCAAAGCCAAACTCCTTCAAATGCCGTAAGAGGAACCTTCTCTGTTCTTTCCATAGCTCTCCGTCTGTGAGTAGAACTCCACGCCTTTCTCCCCATGTTCTTGTCTGATAGAAGATTCCTTTTGGTCTACCATCGATGTCTTCATTGAACAGCATCTCTTTATTGGCTTCAAGACTGTTAACCATGACAATTCTATCCTTGCCGATTCTAAGACCAAGTAGTGATCCATCTTTGGAGTATGCTAGAGAAAGTTCCTTTACAGCTTTATACAGGTAACCAGTTTTCTCTCGAAGCTTGTACACTTCGCTGGCACAACCGAGGATTGGGACCCATTTGGGGCCCGGAGGGAATTTCTTAGGCTTACGACTATCGAAGTACAAATATAAGCAGGCCGCTACGACTATAGTTAGCGCTGCTAACCACATCTGAAACAAAAAGATACCACTTTTAGAAAATTTATGAGATATTAATGTAGCAAAGCAATCAGTCTGCCTAGAGTCTTTCCTAACTCAGGTCAGCTTCCAGTCCGACCGAATGCTGCTGAGTACCAGTATTTGACATGGAACGTCTGCCGATCTGACCTCCACAACCTTATCACTGAGTAACAGATACCCTTGGCAAGGCTTGAGAATAACACCGCAAAATAATGAAATCTAGGAAGATAATATCGCTTAGCATATTATTGACTTCCAAATAAAAAAACAGATGATCTGCAGGTAGAAAACACAACGCAACGTCACGAAATAGGGTTATATTAAGGTGATAGTGTTTTATTATAGACCCTTCGGTCACCCAATGTGAGGGCCCTTTGCAGCACATGAAACACACTTTGGAGTGCCCACTTTAGGAGAGTCATCAGTCAAGTTTCATTTTCATCTTTACCGCTGACGTATTAGGTTCAAAATTGATTGGGAAAATTTGACAATGACGTGTAGCATGATTTGCTTTCTGATTCCGCTAAAGGGGCCTTTTTAGACCCGCTGGTGTATGGTACTAAAGTACAGGTGTTTCATGCGGGCCATACACATTTAAATAATTTGATCAAACAGGCGGATTCAAACCGTTGATGAAATTGAAATACAAAATTTCGTAATGCTGTTTGATGGCGCATTTTTTATCAAATTTTCCCACAGACATTCATGCCAATTTGATCAAACTGTTTAAACGCATTAGTTCAATGAAATACATATTTCATAAAACTATCATGAAGCTTTGCCAGAATTCAATCATATTTTTTTTCAGATGGTTTTGCTCGATACTTCATTCTAAGGTCAGAGGTGACAGAGATAAGTCAACTTTAAAATAATTTTGGAGTAAATACTTCGAATTTATTTTGATGAAAAATTAAAATAATACAAAGAATCAACTCTCGCTTAGCTATGCGAAATATGTACCTATATTATTTCTTTTTGACGAGTTGGGAGTGATTTTTCATTCTTGTGGTAAAACGCTCGGTGGCCAAAGTTAATAAGTATAACGTTTTATTTCGTAACTAAAACGAAACGTTTTATTTCGTTAAAATAGTTTGCAATAAGTCCTTATTGCAAACTATTTTAACGCAATCCAACTTTGAAAAATGGCTTGGCAGACGATTACTCACTTATTTACGGACGTAAATAAGTGAGTAATCCAACCATGTTAGTCTCAGCTCCTTGTCTCAGAGATGACCCGAGTTCAAGCAAAATAGCTTCTAGTACCTATTTTACACAGAGCAAAAATTAAAAATTTAATATTTCGTAAATCCTGGTACAATCAAAGGTTTACGACAGAAAATAGTCGCGCAGGTGTCGTCAGTTGAAATAAGTGTTCCGAAATTCAGATAAAATCAATCGCCAGGTTTTTGGTGCGAATTCAGTCGCGAGGCGCAATGCTCCACGTAATGCTAAGTGAGGCGTATCCACCAACTAGCGCGTAACTTCTTACATGACATACAAGTTACGTGCGTTCGCGTGTCAAGACACTAATAACACTACACTGTCGGCACTAAGAAGGGGAACAGTCACGTTTGTTGCGAACGCACGTAATTTTGCACGTGAGTGTGTGCTGCGGGAAAATAGGTTAGTAGTTTACGGTATGTACGAATGGCTGTTGACTCGCACTCTGTTATATAGAATTTGACTTTATAAGACCTCTCTTATACTCCAAGTAGTTTATATATGTAAGTATCTACCTAGGTACTTACTTAGCTAATGTTGTGCCTATTGAAAAAGGTACAAGTGTTTGTTTGTCGCATAGAATAAAATGAAACAAAATAATGAAGTGACTCGAACAGATTGGGTAATTATCAATCGTAGGTAATATATTAAATTCTTCCGTTCCTGAGAGACAGCGCACAGCCAGAACTAATGTTCGTAGAGAGCTATAAATTTGGGAGTGTAGGGGAATACTAAATGAATAAATTAATAATAAAACCATAGTCAACGATTATTAGTCCACTAAACCAGCCAAACCCATAGCGTTTCATCTTTTGTTTCCATATTCTGCAATAGACCTGCTCCAACCGGGGATTGTCCTCGGCTATACTTTCACAGTGCATACAGGGATAATCGTCGGTTGGTGTCCCATTCCATTTGAAATATCTAAAGAGGCCTCTGCGAGTTGGCTTCGGCCCCTCGTACGCCTACCAAAGGACCGAGTCTCCAGGGACCCGAGAAAGTCAAAAAAATATATATATATATATATTTTCAAGCTACTTACGGCAGGCCTGCAGGAACGGGATATGCTTACGAAGTCGCAGGCAAAACCTAGTGTATCATACACTCATGGCGATCAATGCCGAAAACAATATTGACAAAATTTGTAATTATTAGAACAATAAAAAAAAAAAAATTAATTATTACATAGGTATTTTATAAAGGTTCATTAAATTAATACCTATTAATTATGACAGCATAATTAATAGGTATTAATGTAATAGAACACTAACAATAATGCCTTTAAAGTTGAAAGCCATATTTTGAATAAATTATGGCTAATTTCATTCTCTACTTAAGTACCTACCATTGGAACCCTCTATTAGAAAATCATAATATTAACAACGCTTTACTAAAGGGAAAATAATATTTAAAAAGCATTTAATGTAGCCGAATATCAAAGTTATTAAAGGTATATTGAACCGAAAACTCCTACTGATAACATTGGCCCCATTATTAGAAGGTTTGGTGTTCATAGAAAGTAGTGCCATCTATCAAAAACACATTGAAGTTTGACAATGAAACAAAAATTAATGCCGTCAGACAACAGTCGATTGAACTTCTTGTGCACGTAACACCCAGAAGTTACGTTTTTAAAAACGCGAGTGGCAAAGAGCTTTGGATTAAAATTAACCAACGCAATGAAAATGTGCCATCTAGCAACAGTCCATTGAACTACGAGATTCATCATCTTCCTGCCCTTATCCCATGACCATGAAAATGCCAGGGTTAATTTAGACGAGCTTCTACAGCTTCCATTTTACGCAATCGACAGACAGATGGCGTTGGCTGTAGTGTATTCCTAAGGGGTGCCCAATGTTAAAAAGCTACAACAATCTAAATTGGTAAAACGGGGAAAATGGAAACGCACGGGTTAATAGAAACAAAGCTTTGACTAAATAGAATACTAATATTGATTGAAGAATTCGAGTCGGACCTTGAACGCCATCTATTCGTTGGTAGCGTAAAATTGAAGCTTTCAAAGCCCGAACACCCGACCAACCCTACTTCAAAATCAACTGAAACAGAAGTTCGAAAGTTCAGTTGACTGTTCATAGATGGCACTTTTATCAATTTAATATTTATTTTATTTTGCTCTAACAGCACATAGTAAAACAAGTTTTATTTTTAAATAAATGATTTCTTTTCATAATTTCATTAACAACAGATTTTATTGTGAAACACTTCCTACAGTAAATAGCAAATAGGTATCTACCTATAATTATTTACTTCATAGGTTTTAGTTCCTTATTTTACATAACGGTGGGCTAAAAGCCATGATTAACATCGTACCTACAGTATAAACATGTAGATAATGCAGCTCGAGGCTTTAGAACCAGTTGTTAGAAACGTTAACACAATTGTACTTGGTAATACTACAGTGGCTTAGCTAGCTAGTCTCAAAAGGGCCATGTTTCAAAAATTTTTGTGGGGCCCACAAAAATCTATCTCAGTGGCCTTAGTGCTACTTAACGTTTTCGATTGCGTTTTAGCGTAAACGTCAATTTGTATTGAAACTGAATAAGCGCCGTCTGGTGGCAATAACGGACACCCTTTTGTTTTCCCTAACAATTTGACATAGGTGAGCAAAGTACGTTAAAAAACTCACACAAGGTCCTCGGACGGAACACTGTCCCTTGTAGTCCGGGGGCCCCGTATCATTGATACGGCTGTAGCTAAGCCCCTGTACCTGTAGCTACCTAAGTTAGATGTGACGTGGTTTATGAAGTCTGTCTTGATTGACACAATAGTTTTTGGCTGCGTTTTTGCTATCATTTACTGAAGAGTTCCGTTGCCAACTTATGAATTTCTTCATCAGATATTCACCAAATCTAAATGGGACCAGTCCGAGAAAATACTGTTCCAAACAAAAAAAGAATCATCCAAGTCGGTTAACCGGTTAACAATTGGCTTTCGAGGCAATAAAAAAGAATTTTTAAAATCGGCAGAATTGGCTGAGAAATCGGTGAACATACATAAAAAAAAGATACATACAACCTAACAACCGAACATAGAACCTCCTCCTTTTTGAAGAAGTCGGTTAAAAATGGATAAAGTGAGAAATGAGTACATTACAGGTAGTTTAAAAGAGGCGCTAGTGACGGAAAAGTTAAAAGGGAATCGCTTGTCTTGGTAGGGTCATGTGAAGAGGAGGGATGAAACGCATATAACTAGAAGAGATATGAACATAATAGTGGATGGATGGAGAGGGAGAGGAAGGCCAAAGAAAAGATGGATTTATTGTATGAGGAGCGATATGAAAGAAAACACGTAGGTAGGTATAAAAGGACACACGTAGTAAAGGGGATAGATCCTTAGTAGCCCCCCCCCCCCCTCCCGCCGCTACATTGTTTCATTTTGTGGCACACGCTCTGATATGTATAATATGGTTAGAGAGGATACCTCAAGAAACAAAAATAAATTAAAAGCAAAACACTTTATATAATAATTTTAAAGGATTATAAAATTTTCCTTTAAAATGTATCATAAAATCACGTCGCAAACCTCGCGACAAGTTTTTAGATCAAATTTTAAAGTAAAGTTTTATTTTCTTTTTTTTGTGCATTTAAATAAAAGCTTTTTTTTAAAAAGTTTTTTTGTTTTTAATTTATTTTTTACTCTTTTGTTATTTCGAGTTACTCTCAACAAAGCCTTTCAGTTGGTACCCATAGTGTAGAAGTGCATTAAAAATAACTAACTTGGATGGTCCGCCATATTGGATTTAGAATGACGTCACACAGCTTATCATTTATTGTCTGTCACATGTGTCACATTGCCAAGATAAAAGTGGTAAATTTGTAGAGTTCCGTACGTCAAAAGGAAAAGATGGAATCCTTATAGGATCACTTTGTTGTCCATCCGTCTGTCTGTCAAGACCCTTTATCTCGGGAACGCGTAGAGGTATCGAGCTAAAACCATTATACTTGAGTGCATAGTTTTAATTTCAACTCGATACTTCCACAGCTTCCAAGGAGTGTAGACTTGAGTCGACAGTCCCTTGAAGCTGTGAAATAATCAAACTTCTAAGTTAACGTAAAAAAGATACGGCCGTGTACGCCGCAAAAAAACGTATATTTTAACACTCTCAAGGGATTCAAAATTTAGGGTAGTTTCTGTTGACCCAGAACTATGAAGTTTGGCAAGCAATATTGCTTATACTACAAGTACAAGGAAAAGTCTGAAAACTACACATTTGTAATTTAAATTATAAAAGTACTTATAGTCTTTATTTAAAGTAATATGTACCTAAAAAATTTTACGGAACCCTCGGTGGGCGAGTCAGACTCGTACTTGTCCGGATTTTTATATTTGTCACCGGATAATCGCAACCTCCGTAAGATTGTTAAAATCTTTTTTAGACTATAATTTCTCAATATATTGAGATCATAATATCATTTTAATAAATACAACTTATCCAAATTCAATAGTTTCCCATGTAGGTACTCGTATGTGCCTTATTGAGAAAAATGAGTTTACAATTTCACGCGATATATACAATCTTATACCAAAATGGTGGCTGGTAGCTATGCCAGCTCCCATGCAAAAATGTCCGAACCCATTTCCTGGCCGTGTTTGTATTCGAACCGACCCCTAAACTGCAACTATTACCACTGATTGAACTGCTTCGTATGTGGTAATATACTATTTTGCACTACACACAATTTCGTCTCGCATTTCGAGAAACCGCACAAACAATGAAGAAGAAGATACAAGTTACAGCAACAAAACACAATAAAACAAAACAAATGCTTTTCGCAATAAAAACAAATGACTTTCTTAAACGAAAACACGGGAAATGCATTTCGCATTGCGCCTACGAGTTACGTAAAGTTATTTACCTTGCTCGCCGGTCGGTGCGCAAGCTTTCACTGTAGCGTGACTACCGCTGCGCGTAGTATAAGCGCACCCCGCCAGCTGCAGAAATGCACTGGACGCATTTACACCGAATCGTATCCTAACTAATCCTCTAAATATTATAAAATTCTTCCGTTGCTAGATGAGTGACTGACAGACAACGCACAGCCGAAACTATTGGCCACAGAAAGATGAAATTTGGCATGTAGGTGAGGAGTGCAAAGAGAGGATTTTTTCCGTTCCCGAAAGTCTTACGGGAACGGAAAAAAACGGGGTATGCGCGAACGAAGTCGCGGACAAAAGTTAGTCTATACTCATGTAATAAAGCTGAAGAGCTGAACTTGTATATAAGTTACAAGTTGACCCGTGCAACTTTGGCTGCTCCACTCCTATTAGTCTTAGCGTGATTATATGTAACCCATTATAGCCTTCCTAGATAAATGGGCTATCTAACACTGAAATAATTTTTCAAATCGAACCAGTAGTTCCTGGTATTAGCGCGTTCAAGCAAACAAACAAACTCTCCAGCATTATATTAGTATAGAGTATAGATAAATGCAAGACATGAGTTTGTTCGTTAGGCCGAACCCGAACCGACAAATATTAATAGTTTTCTTAGACACTCCCCAAATATTGAGACTCAATTTTTTATATATCTACGGTAGTGCTGGATTACCGTTCCAATGATATGAAAGTAAAGTGACAGAGTTCATCTGTTTTTGTATTCACACATGTGTACTCCTGTGCACTTGGCTAATCACTACCACAAATTATACCTATTTATTTTGTGTCACTACCTACTTGGTCATACCTACTTATTCTAAAGCACGCCATGAATTTTGTCAAGATTTTCAATATCTAAGTGAAAGCGATAAACGAAGTTATTTTTCTCTATTTAATGAATATTTCGTACTTACATAATTGCTGACCGGGGATTTTGCAATTAATTGCACCCATTGCTGCTTTTTACGTTAACTTAAAATTTTAATTTTTTCACAGGCTACAGTTTTTCAATTGACGGTAAACCTGTGTGTTATAGTTTTATTTTCAACTGGATACCTCCACGCGTTCTCGTGGTAAAGGTTCTTAACAAACAGAAGGACGACGGACGGACGGACAAAAAACCATAAGGGTTCCGTTTATTTTCCTTTTGAGATACGGAACCCTAAAAAAGATAAATTCAGGCAATTTGTGATTCCTCATGCAGAAAACGCATCATGTAAGACCGTACTTTGTTGAAAGAACCTAGTTTATTAGATTCCTACTTAGTAGTAACAATGGAGTCTGTTGCTTCCATACGTTTCATTGTTGCCTTAGTGCTCGGCATTATTTGGGACATATTTCTAGACAAAGGCAATTGCTAGAATCGTTTAAAAAAGGGACAAACCGCTGTGCAAACTATTGTGAAAAGCACTTTATTTTCAAAAAAAACCTTGTTGAAACTTGTGAGCTCTAAATAGAGTCCTGTGAAAAATAAATATGGTATTTTTTAGAACGTTTGCTAGTTCATTACATGTCGGTGTAAACGCGGCCTAGTGAGTAATGGCACTTATTTCTCTGAAGCTACAGTATTGCAGATGCGGTGTAGACTGCGCGAAGTGATATATCCAAAATTCGATTTCCCGATGATGCCGGAAGTGATCTTGAAGATTATAATTTAGATTATAGGACTGGTAAAAGTTCCATGCCATTTTTCGTTTTTTTTTTTTAGGTTGGGCATCATCTAATGACTCCTTCCACTTTTGGCGGAGCAGAAGGGAGAATCTGACTCTTACTCATTCACATTCTTCCTGATTCTCTCTTTGCGTTCCAGGGCCGCGGTCAATATTTTAAACAAATTGAGAAACCAGGACATGGTGTTCCATGTTTAAGGGCTTATGGTTCTTAACGTTTAGTAGGCTTCTGTGCTTCGGAAGATACGTATAAGTCGGTGGTCCCGGCTGCTAATTGGCGGTCGTCAAATAAAGCATATTAGTGGCCTTTGAGGCGGTTTAGAAACTCGGACACTAGGGTGTTTGGGATCGTTAGACCTTACTGCCCACACAAGAAGGAGAAGACTTTTAGTTGGCGGCACTTAGCTTCCATTTTTATCGCGTAGTAATTTAGTCGTCTTCGATGGTGTCCGCGACGAAGGTAAGATAGTGAAGATTGGTTCGATAAACCCAGCCCAGGTTTGCCCAGCAGTGGTCATTAGTCAACAAAAAAGAAATTATAAACTTAGCCAATGGTTTTTATTGCATTGTTTGTAATATTTTCCGATTGTGATTGTTGTAAACGAGCACAAATACTATCTATTCTCATCTATACTAATATTATAAAGTTCAAGTGAGAGGAGTTTGTTTGTTTGTTTGTTTGCTTGCTTGAACGCGCTAATCTCAGAAAATACTGGTCCGATTTGAAAAATTATTTCAGTGTTAGATAGCCCATTTATCGAGGAAGGCTATAGGCATTGATATCATCACGCAAAGACCAATAGGAGCGGAGCAGTAATGAAAAATGTGACGCAGACGAAGTTGCATGGGTCAACTAGTACTCAATAATATGGTATCAACTTATAACGTCAACGAACTGGCCAGTATATTTTGGAACGAATCAACATTATTATTTCGGAACACACGCAATATAAACCCGAGAGTAGCACAGCACCATTATATAATCTGTACCTAGGGTCAGTCTAGCGTTGTGGTCAATCGGTGGCCAAGTTGTAAGTCTCATGTGTCCGTTATATTACACCTTTCCTATTACATCACAATGCAGTATCATGGAAATGCATAATTATACGCAACTACAAGAAAGTAAAAGTGTTTATTTGGGCCAAATAAACACTTTTACTCTTTATATTTGTTGTATGCGTCAGCATACCATAAAAATAAAACCGGCCAAGTGCGACTCGGACTCACACATGAAGGATTCTATACCATAAACCTTAACTTTTATATTTTTTTTGTTATAGCGGCAATACAAATACACAATCTGTTACGTAAATCTATTACGGTTCTTGAGATACAGCCCGCTGACAGACAGACGGACGGACGGGCAGCGAAGGCTTAGTAATAGGGTTTCGTTGGTTGCCATTCGGGTACGAAACCCTAAATATTATTACGGTTTTATACAGGTTGGGAAAATACGCGTCGTGTTTGCGCGAAACGGCCATCTCTCAGGCCTCTGCCTCGAGTTTTGCGGGCAGCGTGGCGGCGGCGGCAGCGGCGCGGGAGCAGCGGGATCTAACGTGTAAAATCAATCGTCGCTATTTTCGAGGGTCGGTCCCCCTCGAAAATAGCGGCGTGGCAGCGGCGCGAGGGTGGGCAACGAGCGGAATCACGTCGTGTTTTTTTGGGGAAAAATATATGTTACATTCGTTTATTTTCTAAATAATTTGGTGTACGAAAAACTAGATTTAAAAATATAAAGCTTAAAACAATTATAAAGTGAAGTCGGACACGAATTCCGACGTCAATGTTCTCGAATCCTCTATATCTGGCAATAAAAATAAATAGTTATGTATGAACAATACTATATCTCGTTTGATTTTTGGTTAAATATGATTCCGTTTTAATTATAAGTACCTAGGTAGTAGATATATTGTATAATATTAAATATTTACTATAATACCTTCTTTTTGATGCGAATTTCCTCATCCCGGCTCCGATACAGAGAATTTCAAACAACCATTTCCCGTTTTTAAATAGCGATGTTGCATGGCTGCATATCCTTTGCTATAACTACATGACCTAGATCAAACTTCCTGTATTGAATGCAGAACAACAAGATTCTGACGAATTGAGAACCTCTTCCTTTTCGAAGTCGGTTAAAAATTCCTTCAAATCCATCATTTTGTATTTATTGTGTGTAGTGAATATCTTAGCTGTGTCTCTATGTTAGTACATAAATAATTTGAACCATGTCGAACGAGTGTGCCAACAAAATAGATACCACACAAAAGTTACTTTGATTGGTTCAATAAAAATAAATACGTGCATCGGTGAGACAGTAATGAGCAGCGGTACTCGTAGTACCCAACTACTCGTGGCAACATTACTTTGGAGTTTGCGTTTACTGAAAGCGATACTAGATGGCGCTGCGAACCTTGATATTAGGCAATTCGTTTATGTTCTTAGCGGTTAGTGTGGTTTTAGGATAGGTAGAGAAATAGGTTTTTGGACTAAAAAAATCTAATTAGTTCGTCAGATAGATTGCTAAAATACCTATATCCGACGCGTTATTTTTACTTTTTGCACGTAAACTCACTCGTGTGACGTCACTTGTGTTTAAAAAGTGTACTAAAATCAAATGATCTGTTGTCTTAATTTTTTGTTTACTTGAAAAAAGAAAAAAATACTTGTCGGGTATTTTTGGAAATCTGTTAGACGGAATTATTAGATTTAATTAGTACACTGCACTATTGTTCAAAAGAGTCACCGCTGCCTTGGAGTACCTACGAGTAACATTCTGACACTTCCTTCCACTCCATAGCGAAGGGATGTATGATTTCTACGCATATTTTGTTTTATTTTAATTTGTTTTCGAATAAAAACCTAAAAACTATTCTGTAAATCGATTACATGATGTTTCAAGATAATGGGCCTTCGCGATGACTTGAGCTTATAGTTTTCCAAGATTTTGATGTATCGAAGTAGTGAACTCTCGCGATCATAATTTATTGAGCAAACGTTTTCGAGTAATTGTTATTCGATCTCACGTCATTCGATTATGAGTAGGGACCCCACTGTTACGAGCTACTTAACTAAAAAAATCAGCTAGCCAGTAGGCCGTAGATACTTCAGGTAAAAATTATCTGTTTATTCAAAAATCAGTCCTCAATCATTTGGTTTTATCGTAAAGATACCTATAAGAATATTTTGTACCAAAAATGCCGACACTTACTGGAAAAGTCGTTATGGAAAGAGCATAAAAAAATAATACGAACGGTAGCTGTTTGACCACTTTTCCCAAGTCCTATTAAATTTTATCAGTAATATATAAGTAAAGTGGGAATTTCTCGGATAAGGTTAGCAACAGTAGCGTCTAGCATAAGTCGAGCTATGAGATCTAGTTACTTTTAGATTTAAAGAGTCCGAGATAAAGTGGTGTTGCAGGAATGTTTCTGTGTCAGTTTGATTTGTGAAATAATATGTTGAAATTGGTTGGCTAACCACCTAACTTAACCTACGTTAGTTTTGTGTTTTTCTCCTATTAGGAGAAAAACACATATGGTATGGTATGCCGTATGGTGTCGGCCGGTGCCGTAAAAGAATAATACCATCCAATCACTTCCCGTGGGTGTCGTAAGAAGCGACTCGCGGTGACTCGCAAGAGAATGGGCCGCAGCGTTCTCCGTAAAACTCAACACCATACACTGCGATCGCCAACCCACCTGCCAAGCGTGGCGATTATGGCAACCCTCCCCCCCAATTTGGGGGAGGCCTATGTCCAGCAGTGGACGTCTTTCGGCCGTTATGATGATGATGACGAGTAAATACTCAAATTCGCATAACATGTTTTAGCAAATGCACTGAGAATGCTATGCGTTTCGATTCGCAATATTTTTGCAATATACCGAATATACTGTGTCAAAAAATCGCATTCCCAAATTTATGAATTTGACACTTTAGGTACATTTCGCATAATTCGGGAGTCGTCATTTTAAGTGAATAATAATATAACGCAGGTGAAGTCGTTTGCATAAGCTAGTGGCGATTTATTTTCAGTCAAAAATGAACTCGTACCTAAATATCTACAGATTAGGAACGTTGCTAGAAATTGGCCCTCTGGTTCTCAGCAACAAAATGTTCTCATTTTTAAATCCGGTGCTTGTGTCAACAATATACGTGAGGAAACGTTATAGAAAAAAAGCTTCTAAAAAAACATGACAGCTTTAAAACAATCACGATATTTTTAGCATAAAACCGCCTATTCATACTCCGTCTATTTAAATCGATCGAATTTGTTAAGCAGATTATTTTGTATTGGGTAAAATTAGAAGCGTAAAGATTCTTTAGATAGCCTGATGGTAGAGGTCAGAGTGACGGTAATGCTATATACATATTTAAGGTAAGGTAAAGTTAGTGTCTCTGATAAAATTAGTTAATATGTTGCCAAATTTAAACAAATAAATAAAAATGTAAATAATTTGTTTCTAAATATCTTTAAATCATAAGTAAATAATTATCGACGAATTCTCACAACATATTATTATTGCAAGTTTTGAGATTTCTGATTAAAAAAAAAAATTGCAGAAACAAGTCGCTACACTATTCCACACCACTGAAACTCCGGAGAGCCAGAAACAACAGTCTCCTGGAGGAAGGATTCAATCCAACTGTCTTGGACCCCGCAACGAATTAAACAGATAATTTCTGTACCCAATATTATAAAGCTGAAGAGTTTGTTTGTTTGTTCAGTTGAACGTGCTAATCTCAGGAACTACTGGTTTGAATTAAAAAACATGTTAGTGTTGGATAGCCCATTTATCGAGGAACGCTATATAATATCACGCCACGACCAATAAGAGCTTAGCATTAATGAAAATTGTGACGCAATGTGAAACCGTAATGTTTATGATGAACATCGTAAAAATAAATATCGGTTGGCATGGAAATAATGAATTGCTTTACGAATTCATTATTTTGATGTGAATATCCTTAAAATCGTTGTACCGCTGCCGACCCAAGGCCATAATAGCGAAACGATATAAGACGTAACCTTGAATGCTATTAAAATGTGACCAAACACAACTAATCGGGCATACGTCAACATCAAGAACCGGTTCCATGAGAAAGAGTTATGCAATGGGTTAAAGACCTAACAACCTTGATCTCGAGACTGTTATACCTTAGTCGAAACATTTAATGGAAAATGTTTAATCAATTAAATTGATTAGTATTTGGATTCAAGTAAAGAATCCAAATACCTGTCTTAAAGAGAATGTGATTATGATTTATTAAACTTTATGCACATTTACATCTTCAAAGTGGAAACAGTGACGAAAAAGTTAAAAGGGAATCGCTTGTCTTGGTATGGTTATGTGAAGAGGAGTGATGAAACTCACGTTACTACTTTACCAGAAGAGTTATGAATATAAATTTTGATGGATGGAGAGGGAGAAAAAGGCCGAAGAAAAGATGAATGGATTGTATGAGGAGTGATATGAAAAAAAAAGGAATTTCTGACAGCGTGATGGCCGATAAGACAGAATGGAAAATGTGATGAGGGCAGGAAGATGATGATTAAAACTTTATGCACAAAAGAAACACACTTTTTATCAATGTGGATTATGAGTTACTGATAAATGTGGGCAATCAAGATGGAAAAACAAGAATATTACAGGTACGTAATTAAAATTAAGTACTCTTTGCTTTTAACTTACGAAAGGAATTTCTGAAGATCACAAAATATTTTAATTTCAGGCACAAAACAATAAGGCAAAATTGTTATGCAAAATACAAAAAACATATTGTAGTCAAGAATCTAAAAACAAAGGAAAAATAAATTCTTTGAGCTCCATTAGTCACTTGCGAATTCTTTTGCGAATCGCGCGTCGAATGGGAAGCTTTATTTGAAAAAGTTATGTTAAATACTTGACCGGTCGACCTTGACGATTTTTTGTTAAAATAACGATTTTTGAGTTCAAACTCTAGTACCGAACTGTTTGATCATTCAACATTGTATGTTTGTCGAGTCTACAGAAATTTTACTAAACCTTTTTATGCATATTTTCGATGGGATCAGGATCTCCGTGAGAATTCAAAAAGGCATTGGAGAGGGCAATGCTTGGAGTTTTCTTGCGTGATCGAATCAGGGATGTTGTTATCTACAAGAGAACCAAGGTTACCGACATAGCCTGAAGAATCGCCAAACTAAAGTGGTAGTGGGAAGGCGGCTCCCAGAACCGACCCATGCACAAAACGTTTTGGCAACACATTCGTAGAGCGTACAGCTAAGGAGTGGAATTCCCTGCCCGGAGCTTGTGTTTCCTGGTAGCTACAACCTGGGAGTCTTTAAGTCAAGAGTGAATAGGTTACTTCAGGCAAGCGTGCCCCACCTTCGACCACATTATCGCTTACCATCAGGAGAGATAGTGCTTAAACGTGTGCCTATCAATAATAAAAAAGAAAGATGGTTAATGCGGGCGTAGAGTTCTGGAATGGCGACCGCATACCGGAAGACGAAGCGTTGGCAGGCCACTCACAAGGTGAACTGATGACCTAGTGAGGATCGCGGGTAGCTGACGGATGCGAGACGCAAATGACCGGTTGTCGTGGCATCACTTGGGGAGGCCTATGTCCAGCAGTGGACGTCTTTCGGCTGATATGATGATGATGATGATGAAGTGAGAAGAAAAATGCTAAACTTAATACATGCCGTTGAAGTCCAGGGTCAAAGTCAAAAGTCCTCTAGTTTCCTAGTTTTTTTTGAGATGACGACTTGTTTTTCAAAGTTTTTTAAGAACGAATAGTTAGACTTCAAATCACAGAATCCTCTTTCAAAATTTCTGAGGACGGCCACAACAGCCACAGAAGTCTGACATGGCCAACTGTACTTCTTAGAAGATGACAAATATTTCCTATTCTTTAGCCACCCTCCCGTCCCTCACAAGCACAAAAACAGGCCGCGTGGTCGGAGCTGTCGCCCGCAGCTCCGCCCGCATGAATGCTAAAAAAAAATAATAAATTTGTTATTCCTGACTATAACCTACCTCTGTGCCAAATTTCATAAAGATCCTTTCAGGCGTTCTGACGTGAAAGAGTAACAAACATTCATCCATCCTCAAAAAAATAGCATTTGGTGTAGAAAACCCCCTTAACTAAGGACGAAACTGCGGGCTTAGAGAGCAGAGTAGCCCCCCTGGTTTTAATCGGAAGGCTGCTGCGACGTAAACACACACTATAAAATAAAGTTTAAATGGTTGTTTGTGGATTAAGCTCGATACTAGTCGTTCGAGGCGATATCACAGCCCTTGTTTCTGCAGTACCTACGCATGAACTGATTGCTTTCCATTCATTCTGACACCACGACATGGAGGCGGACGGTGCAAATATACGGACCATAATTTCATCAGAAAATTTGTGCCATAATAGTTATGTGGATTGCATTCACATGTAGCTAGCTACTGAAGAATTTAAATGTGGATGGATGGAGAGGGACCCTCTCCATCAAAGGCCGAAGAAAAGATGGATGGATTGTGTGAGGAGCGATTTAAAAGATTAGGGAGTTAGTGATAGCATGACGGCTGATGGAACAGAATGGACGAAAAAACGTGTTGCGCCGACCCCAAGTAACATGGGATAAGGGCAGGAAGATGATGATGACTAATATTGATTGTATTAGCCTAAAAAACCATTCAATATCATAAAAAAATGACAATAAGTTTTCGGAGTAACCGTAAAATTGAAAGGAAAGAGACCCATTGAATAACGTAGATTACACACGTTACAGTAAACTGCTAAGGTTTAAATCCCTTTGACGGAACGGAGCGGCGGTCGACGGCCGGCCGAATGTGCCCGGAACGCGATTCGTAGAGTACTCAAAGGCTGCACGGTAATGCCGTATATTGAAGGCAATCCTCAGAGAGAAGCCCAATTCCTTTGACGACTGCGTTTGAACGAACGTAACCAAATAGCTCGTTTGACCAACGAGTTGCTACCTGTGAGTACGGCTGCCATCTGTCTAGCTTTCCCCGGATTTGTCCTAGTTTGGAGGGCGTCCGGGGAGCGACCGGGTGGGGTTTTGAAAAAGTGTCCGGCTCCGGGTCAAACCCGGACTTTTTTCGTGTCCGTGGAAGGTCGATCGATGGAAAGGTAGAAATAGATTAAAAGAAATCTTAGTTAAAATTAATTCGTAACTGTCAGCCGCATATTAACTGCTAACTGGACAAAAAAAAAAGATTCGAGCTCGCTCCGCTCGTTCTCCTATCATTATTTTTGTTTTTTAGGCATAACTTGACAAAAAAACTTTTATCGAACTAGACATGCGTTATTAGTACAATTCATTTGTAATTTATATCGCAAAGAAGCCAAATGATTAAAAAAAAACCTTTTTAAGCCATTGAATGCATCAAATTCTATGAATGCAGTTTAAATTGTTTTTAAATTAATATAATTTCTTCTTTCAGTACAATGTTCCATCTACAATATTCAAGGTACTTTCTCTCCATGTGGCACAGCCATCGGACGCCCTGAATAGATTCAAACAGCAACCACTACGCCAACCACATTTAATTCAGTTTATTAATTGAAACGGCGAAGCGCGCCCGACACTGGCGCTGTTATTGGCACCCTGTGAAACACTCGAATCCGGTATTAAATTCTGTTTACAGAATGGAAATGATTGCTATAAAAAAAGTTTATTATTTCTACAATATCGTGTTTTTTTTGTATCTATACTCGATAAGTAACCAAGAGAACTCTACATCTAAGCCTGCTGTTCGTCGGTCCATCTGTCTGTTTGTCAGCCAGCGGTACTTCATGAAAGGCAACATTTTTTATTTTACAAAGTATGTAATTCTGTTGCCGCCATTCAACTTCCTTTTAAAAATCCAAATCGAGACTTTGAAACTCGTAGGTTTGGAGAAAACACTGAAGATCTCTTTGAAGTGGAGCTCGTGGCTAAAGAATAACAGCCGCACGGGTCGATTTTCAAGGTAAAGCAACGTTTGCCAAGGTTGGTCTATGGATGGGTGCCATCTTAACATACTGACTTTCCTACATGCCTCGGAAAACACGCTAAGCCGTTAGTTCCGTCTGTCATTTGTAGATCTTCGGCAGTCGTTACGAATTGTCAGAAGCCAGTAAACAGACTCCAGTTTTGCCAAAAGTTACCGTGTTACCGAAATAATAGGTTGTGGAGGTCTGCCAGGCAGCCGCTTTACGTAAAACACTGGTATTCAGCTGAATCCGGTTTCATTGGAAGCCGACTACAATATGGTTGGGAAAAGGCTAGACAGATGACTGAAGATCTCTTTGAAAAGTGCCCTTATTGGAAATCATGGTGGATATCCCAGCCACACGCACAAAACGTTTTGGTTTCACAGTGCGTACAGCTAAGGAGTGGAATTCTGTACCAGAGTCTGTGTTTCCTGATAGCTATTACCTGGGATTATTTAAGTCAAGAGTGAATAGGTTACTTCTAGGCTAGCGTGCTACATCATCGACCACAGTCATCATCGCTTACCATAAGGTGAGATAGTGGTCAAGCACGTGCCTATCAACAGTAAAAAGAAAAAACCTTAAATTAGACCCCTGACCGCACGGCTCCTGTTTGTATCTTTCAGAGATATTCTCGGTGTTTCAAGCAGTGAGAATGTGGCGAAACGCATCAAAAGGAATCTTGTTTATTTGGCATACGTAGGTAAACACAAAAAAAGGTAAACACGATGTTGGTATAAACATATTTATACTGAGGTATAAACGTTAGAAAGATTAATTTAAATCTAATAAATAAAAACAAAACACTAAAAACGAATCTTAAGGTTTATGTTAAAAAAAATGTATTTTTGCAATTTGCCGGTCAGTATGAATGCTGTATGTTGAACAAAATACGATTTGCGGCCGTAACGCGTATTCATCTAAAGAATTATAACCATTTTAATCATCAATATAGCCCTCTTAGTTCATGAAGCCCTATATATCTAAAGGTTATTTCATGAAAAAGTAATTCTAAAAAACATAAAAATATTTGAATTTGGCGGGCTACCCTGGCGCATCCACCTTAATTTCGGAAGTCGGTGTTAAAAAACAAAGAAATAAAACCAAAAACACCAACTTTTGTCGTTTTGTTTGGCTTTCAGTTGTTTTTTTTTTTTTTGAAAAAGTTTTATTTTTCACTTTTAAGTGGTGATAGATACCCGGACGACGTCGTCGTTACGTCAGAAATTGAAATAAGCATAAATGCTCATAAAATAAAAACTACTGAACCAAACTGAATTAAATTTTCACAGAAATCGGATCAGAAACCTCGGAGAAATCGGTGTACATACATACATAAAAAATACCTACCGAATTGAGAACCTCCTGATTTTTTGGATATCGATTAAAAATAAGTCGCTACGCAGTGGGAGCAAAAGGACGGACGTCGTCGAGGAAGACCTAGGAAACGCCGGCGTCACGACTTGGAGGCGTTCATGACGAATTGGCCAGAGAAGGCAATACACCGGGAAGAGTGGAAGGCTGTGGGGAGGAAGGTCCTTTGGCCAGCAGTGGGACAATCTAGGGTAAGAAAAAATATCTCGTGCACAGGCTTGACCAATTTTTATCACATTTTTTGAGTAAATTTGGTGGGTTATAGGCTTTTTTTATTTATATGGCACAACAACGTTTGCCTGGTCTGCCAGTAGTACAATAAAATTGTGTGTCCCGCTTATGCAGCTATCAATTTTTCGCCCTAAATATAGTTGCTCAAACACCCTAGTAGCTCCCTCTCTAATAAGTTGTGGCGATAGTTTGTCCTAGTTTCGGTTACCTGCATCCAAACGTTGTCACAAAACTAGTTTTGACGTGTGGTTTTGTTTCAATAGACAAGTTGTGGCCGCATCGAAATTGTTCTTCTAATATTAATCTATCCAATAGTAAGGCTCACGTAAGCTTATACTAAAAAGAGTTAAAGTTATTTGTTTAGAGCTGTGAACATACATAAGAAACGGAACCCATATATGATAACTCGAGTGTCTGTCACAGCCAATTTTCTCCGGATCTACCGGACCGATTCTGTTGAATTTTGGTATTTGGCTTACAGTGAGGTTTGATTAGGGAATATACATGGGATTTATTTTATTTGCAAACTGAAATACTTATTAGCTCTAGTAAACAATCATGAAAATATTTTTAAATACCTTCATCAACGATGAGGCTATAAAACTTCAAAGTTTACAATTAGAAAAAGAAGTCCGATGTAAACTTTGACGTCATCGTCTATGACGCATGTACAGCTGCCATAGAAAACAGCGTTTCCGCGCGAGGGACAGATATATTTGTTTAAATTATTATATTTCCTTCGTTTTTCGAGTAATTTTGATTCTATTTCATCATCATCATCATCATTTCAGCCACTATCCGTCCGCTGCTGAACGTAAGCCTTCCCCAAAGAGCGCCAACCATCCCGATCTTGAGCAGTCCGCATCCATTCACTGCCAGCCACCTTCTTTAGATCATCGATCCATCGTGCCGCAGTTCGTCCCACACTACGTTTGCCCATACGCGGTCACCACTCTAACACATGTCTGCTCCATCGACCGTCTGTCCATCTGCAGACCTGCCCGGCCCACTTCCACTTCAGCATGCTGATTTTACGCGATTCTAGTAATCTAAAGTGTTCTACGCCAACTTACGCGTAGTGTGCAAAGTTTCTTATGCTTTATCAGGGGTTCCCAAACTGTGCCCAGAGGCGTTGTAAACCTTTCAGCATGAATAAAATTGTAGGATTGGTCCTCTGATCTGAAGCTAAGTTCACAATAGAATTTTTGTCGAAAACTCAGTTTACAAAATATTTTCCTGTGTATCTTAATCTGAAAAGCAAATTCATCCATCTCATTGATTGAACGTACAGACGCCAACGCATTGAACTACCCGAATCTGTCAAATTTTCCCAATCAATCATGAACCTAATGCTTTAGCGATAAAGTTGAAAACCTAATTAAAAATTGACAGATTGTTGTACGTAGATTTACGTGCAGGCATCTGTAGCTGTACCTTCTAGGTTTTCTCAAATGTACACGGAGGTATCTTTTTAAGTACTAGCAATATCTATGTTGCTAAACTGTGTGGAAACTAAATCCACGCTAGTTTCCAACAAGTTATGTAGTTATTACGTGGCTTTTAAACTAACTTTCAGATGTGCAAACAAGTTGAAGTTAATTGTTTCATATTTACTGAGATAGAACATTATTTAATGATGGTGTTTGAGTCGTTTGAGACACCTCGCCGGGGATAATATTGAAATTGTAATCTACGTCTGAAATCACCGAAATACGACCTACACATTTCAGGGGTAAAGTCTCAAAACATTCAAGTTCCAAAATAAATTACGGTTGCAAACCGTTAAAATCTCATAAGATCCAAATCTCAAACCTCAAAGTTGCAAAATATCTACATCTCAAAACGTTCAAGTTGAAAAAAATATCCGTGACTCACGTTTATAATATTAGAATGATTTAATACTTGTGACCTTCAATATAATATTTCACTTACATATTATACACTCATACAAAAATTTTAATAACATGAGATATGGATGTTTTGAGACTTGATTATTTTGCAACTTGAACATTTTAAAACCATTTAAGTATTTTCTAAAATGCTGTTTTGCCGTGTGGGCAGCGCGCGTGCAGTGTCTCTAATTACGAGTACACCACGCCTCGCCAGATTTTGTGTAATTTTTGCAGCACGCCATGTGCAGCTAAGGGAGCAAAGTGACCAGGGCCGTGTGGTCCACTGTGAGCCCACAAATTCCTTAAATTTTTACAGAGCTTGGCTTCCTAGATAAGGGTTTTATCTCGCCAGCATTAAATTGTTGAGTGAAAACGTAATTGTGGTTGGCGTATACTAGTAATTGTTATTGTGAGTGAGAGATGTAATTTTTTAATATATGTATAGGGTACTGGTAATTCGTGACCGATATTGTAACACGTGATTGACCTCATGATAACAAAAACTTTTACTATAGACACAACCTGAAATCGCGAAAAAAACATAGGCAGTACAGTACATTTTGACCAGTTAGTAAGCGAACATAAATGTCCTGAACAGCAAATTTTTCACGTGTTTAAGTATCGGTCACTAAATATCTACCAGTCACCGTATATAATTATATTTTTTTTAAATAAAGGTGCCCAGATCGACACACAGGAGAGAACGAATTTATTAGATTTGTTTAGCAGAATACCCTATTAATACGTTCGGCATGTTCAAACCGATACAAACCATAAAACTGGCTACGTGAAAACCAAATTAATATTATCTCTTTATTTTTCCCTAAATATCTAATTACCGAATACGAAATCCCTGCTATATATTTTTCAGCTAATTTATCTTATTACAGAGAAATAATAACTATCTCCAGGGTATTGGCCTGTTACCCGCTCAAGCGAAAGGTATCCATGGAGACGATACCGGCGCCATAGCAACCAGACGAGAGGTATCTGATCTCTACGAAAACAACGGGAGAGACGCCCTTAGAAGTACAAAGAATACGTTGAACTTAGGGCTGGGCCGCATTATGGCTAAACCGCCGCGGTTTTCAATACTGTGATATTGTGAGACAAAAAATACTCGACGCCACGAGATAAGAACTAAACAATCAAAATATAAAAAATCTAGTTGACCCGCACAACTATGTCTGCGTCACAATTTTCATTACTGCTCCGCTCCTATTGGCCTTAGCGTGATGATATATAGCTTATAGCCTTCCTCGATAAATGGGCTATCTAACACTGAAATAATTTTTCAAATCGGACTATTAGTTCCTGAGATTAGCGCGTTCAAGTAAACAAACAAACAAACAAACTCTTCAGCTTTATATGTATATTAGTATAAGATCTTCCGTTACTGACTGACTGAGTGACTGATAGACAACGGACAGCCGGAACTAGGTCGTAGGAAGCCGAAAATTGGCATGTTAGGGAGGGACACTAAGAGAGGAATTCCCGAAATTTCCACGGTAATGGGAAAAAACGGGGTATGTGCGGGAAATAGCTAGTAATATTTTATTATAATTAATTAATTGTAACAAAAATGATCCTCACTTCACTGAAATAGAAGTCATACATATCGTATAATCCAACGTTTAAACGACGAATCAGATTAAACATGACAACTTTAGCGGACTGTAATTGACAGCCTGAAATTCAGGCCTTTCCGTTCGACTGCAGTTAAATTTTAACTGACCGATGTGGAAAACTGAAGAGTGGACTTCGTCCTCGCTTTTGTGTTAGTTTAAAAGTATTTAATTATTTGTTGCCCCAATTTTGATTGTATTTTCTATTTAAATTTTATGCACAATAGTGGAACATGGGCGGACTAAATGCGATAAGGCATATTACCAGTCAACCTTTGGGTTAAAAAGACTACTGTTTTTTTTTTTTCATTTTAATAGCATTTTTAAGCTATTGCATAGCTTCTATCGCGGGCCTTGAGCGTGGAGACCGAATCCAGAAATTCCGTAACGAAAAAAACCTAACACCCCCCACTCCGACCGGCACAGCGGTGATACTTTTTAGTTTTACTTTTTACTTTTTTTTTAGCTCAAAGTGTAACTTGAATTAATATCAAAGAAAAAAAAAACAAAAAAAAAATACTGCATAAATAAAATAAATATATAATTATAATTGCATGAGTTGATAAAAAATGCTATGCAATAGCTTTACCGCGGCAGTCTCCGAGTGCCACACGTCTTTTTTAGTTTTAGTTTCGTTGACCAGTCCTGACTACGTAGGGACGGGTGCCATTTCTAGTTTTCCAGTGGATTTCCAAAAAAAATCATATTGAACTAACAATTATTACGAACACCACAATAAGAACAGCTCAATCGAGGTCGAGCCGATGTATAAGTGATCCTCCGTTATTCAAATGGATTGTGTACCATGCGGTAACCAACGGAACCCTATTACTAAGCCACTGGTGTCCATCCACCCGTCCGTCTGTCAGTCTGTCAGCGAGCTGTATCTCAAGAACCGTAATACGTTGACCGTTGAAATTTTCACAAAGTGTGTATTTCTATTGCCGCTATTACAAGTAATCAAAATTAAACTAACATTATTGCATGTTATATCTATTTACTCAGTTTTACCGTGAAGTTACTTTCTCGTGAAGTTAGAGGAGCTCGTTGCTAAATAATAACAGCCGCACGGGTCGATCTTGAAGGTTAATCAACGCTTGCCAAGGTTGGTCTGTGGATGGCTGACCGTCTTAACATAACGAGTTTACGCACGTTAAGCCTTTGGTCCCGGCTGTCATTTGTAGATCTTTGGCAGTCGTTACGGATTGTCAGAAGCCAAAAAATCAGACTCCAGTCTTGTCAAGATGTACCGTGTTACCCCCGTTCCACATGAAACACTGGTATTCAGCTGAATCCAGTTTGACTGGAAGCCGATCCTAATGTAGTTGGGAAAAGGCTAGGCAGATGACCGTGAAGTTACTTTTGCAGAGGCAATCCAGTATAGGCCACCTAAAGAGAGATGCAAACTGTGGGAAAACAAGTTTCCACCGTTTCACGATTTAATGAAACACAAAGACCAAAAACTTTGTACCGTTTGCACACCCAGGTAGGCCGCTGCAAACACAACTTGGCGAAACGAGGTTTCATAGACCCGTTGGATATTCAATATGAGTGCGGTGCCCCTGTTCAAGACATGAACCATTATATTGGAGTGCCCAAGTGCCCAAACACCTGTACTTTGGGAGATTTAATTAGAGCCACCGATGCTGCAGTTAACCTACTGGACAAAAACGATCTAGGGAGTTGTCCATTGATTAATTGAAGAAGAAAAAGAAGAAGTTATTTTTACAGTTGCACGATATTATAAATTTTCTTTGATTTAGATGAGAAGAGATTTGCTGGTGAACTGATTATGGACACGAGCAATACTGCTAAGTACGATGTCCTGGGTTCGATCCCGGGTCTCTTCGTGATTCACTTCTTCCAAACCAAGCGACAAAATAAATATTGATACATTTTACTAGATTAATAAATAGAGTGGTAAACGAGGAAGATTAATCTTTTAGTAAAAAGTTGAAGAGTTTGTTTGCTGTGAATAGCGCCATTAACAGGAACTGCTGGATCAAATTGAAACAATATTTTAGTAATTAAAAGCCTATTTATCGAGGAGGCTATAGGTTATATAACATTACTGGAGCAGAGTATTAATGAAAAAGGTGATACAGACGAAATTGTGCGGCTAGCTAGTGAATTTGTACCCACACAAAACATGCAACTCTCAGGTTGACTTACAACAGAATACTTAATAAACCCTTTCATGAAGTTCTTTTTTCAAACTCAATTACCAACTACGTCTATTCTGTAAGAGGAATGATCAAATACACTCGATCACCTGCAATTACCCCCAGTATTGTGATCCAATTTGCTCGTTCGACTGACTAACAAGCGATTGTCGCTACAAGGTCTGATTGAAGGCGCCAACCCACCGCGGTGTTCACTGTGAACGGACACTTGGCGCATTTTAGCTACGTAGTTTAATTTTTATGACAAGTCCGATACGATCAGGTCTCTTGGATCCGTGCTGCATGCAACGTGGACGACGTTGTCCAAGCACGTACAGGCGCGGCTTGGGCGAAGTGGAGCGAGGTAATGCGCGTTCTTTGTATGCGACCGCAAAATGCCTCCGAAGCTCAAGGGGCAGATATAAATGCATCATACGGCCTGTCCTCCTATACGGCGTTGAGTGTTGGCCAGCACTAAGCAGGCATACCCAGGAGCTTCGCGTCACATAGATGAAGATGATGAGGTGGATGAGCGGCGTAACGCGATCCGATCGCATACGCAACTCATTCATCCGAGGTAGTCTTGGTGTCCGAGACGTGGGAGAAAAACTGCAAGAGTGTCGTTTGCGATGGTATGGCCACATCATGCGCCGCCCTATGGAGTACGTTGGTCGGAGATGTCTGAATATAGCTGTCCTTGGGGCTAGGTCCCGTGGTCGCCCTTGCAAGCGCTGGCTGGACATCGTGAAGTCCGACATGAGAGCCAACCGATGACTGAAAAGGATGTTGAAGATCAGGCAAAGTGGAGGAAGCTCAGTCGGAAGGCGGACCCTGGCAATAGCTGGGATTAACGCCAGGTGGAAGAAGAAAGAAGAAGGATTAATTTGTATGACAACGTGGGTCTACGTTTCCACTGTAGTACACACCACACACTCTTGACTATGTTCATAATGTAGCGTGGCCCACCGCGGCACACGGTGGGCCACGCATGTTTTTAGGGTTCCGAACATCCGTCATAAATGGAACCCTTTTAAGTCACTAGGGTATCTGTTTGTCGGTCTGTCTGTCCGTCTGTCACAACCAGTTTTGCAGTACAGGAGTTCCGAACCAATTTCATTTTTTTCATCATGTTATTTTAACATTGCAGACTTTACTATCGGTTTAACTGTAATCTTTAGGAATAGAAATACCATCTGCAAGTTTTCAAAAATTTTAGGCAGAGTAGTTTCTGTGATAAGAGAGATTGGTAATTTTTGGTCTAATTTCTTGAATAACTTCATAAACATTTATTTTAAAATTATGAAAAAAATATAATCAAAACCCTCACTGAACCCAGGTTTTATTTGATATGTCACACGATACAGTTTAAAAATGTTTTTTTTTTTAATTTTCTATTTTGACCCCATACTCAAAATTTATTCATTTACGTAATGCGTTCGTGTTTGGGTACTAAATTTCAACAGAATTGGGTCTGTAGATCCGGAGAAAACTGGTTGTGACAGACGGACAGACAGAGACCCGAGTGATCCTATAAGGTTTCCGTTTCTTAAGGATGTTCGGAACCCTAAAAAATCAAAAAAGTACTGCTCTCTCTACATCGTAAACTACTACTCTATGCGCGGCGACCGTTACATCTACCTGTGCGATATTAGAGTGCACGCTGCCGCCGCGGCCGGTCCATTCATACTGTATCGTTACGCGCGCTACGCTTCCGGGGCGGGCAGTGAGGCAGCCCATCTGTTGTTTTTATGCATTTACTCTACTACGTTGTAGTATTTAGCCATTGTTGGTGTGCTGGCACGTGTTTAGTAGTAGGGCGATACGCTCGAGTGCTGATGATTTTATGGTGGTTTTATTTTAGTAAATTCCCCAGTGAATTTTTTTTGAAAAATCATTATATCTCTTGTACATATTTAGTCATGGATCTGCATTTGAAAAGTAATAATCAGATGAATAATTAAATTAATTGGCCACCTATTCTAAACCTTTGCTTGGGTTTTTTCAATATCTAACTTAAAAAGAACAATAGTCACCAAGTTGTCGGGGTCAAAATCGTTTCAATTTACTAGAACACTCATTTGGAAGGAAGGTACTTTAAAAAAAATCCAGGCATCAGGTTTCAATCAAAGATTCGATTTGATTTATGCAAAAAACAAATATTGGACTACCAATAAAGATTTTTGCGTAAATCAAATCGACCCGTAATTATAGCCTATTTACAAGAATAAACTAGTATTCTTGCTAAAAAGCTATAATACTAGGCTAAAAGGCTAGAATAAACTAGTATTTTTGCAAGAATACACTAGAATTCTAGCAAATTAGCTATAAATAACGGGTTTGACGCAAAATGAGCACTTCGCAAATGTGCACTTCTGTGGTAATAATTCACACTAATTTACAGAAGTGCTTGTTTTGTGAACCTTAGCAGGCGCTCAGCACATGCATTATCAACCGAACTGTCTTACCAACAGAACGCAGTAGTAACCTGTTAGGTAACCGAGTAGTGAAGCTTTAGGGTGTTGCTTCTCAGCTACAACCTAAAGCTACGCACGGCTAAGCTCCGCCCGGCTAAGCTACGCTCGGCTAAGCTACGCACGGCTAAGCTACGCTCGGCTAAGCTACGCTCGGCTAAGCTAAGCACGGCTAAGCTACGCACGGCTAAGCTACGCACGGCTAAGCTACGCACGGCTAAGCTACGCTCGGCTAAGCTAAGCACGGTTAAGCTACGCACGGCTAAGCTACGCATGGCTAAGCTACGCACGGCTAAGCTACGCTCGGCTAAGCTAAGCACGGTTAAGCTACGCACGGCTAAGCTACGCATGGCTAAGCTACGCACGGCTAAGCTACGCTCGGCTAAGCTAAGCACGGTTAAGCTACGCACGGCTAAGCTACGCATGGCTAAGCTACACACGGCCAAGCTACTCGTGTTTGCTAAGCTTTGCTTTTTAGGTTTCGGTACCCAAAGGGTAACCAACGGACCCCTTTACAAAGCCTCCGCTGTCCATCCGTCTGTCTGTCAGTGGGCTGTATCTCAAGAACCGTAACAGGTAGACTGCTGAAAATTTTCACAGTGTGTTGCTCTTATGCTGGTACTCGTATAACAAAAAATAATAAAAATCAAATTAAAAATTAAAGGGAGCTCCCAAGCAAGAATCGTGTTAATTTCGGTGTATATATCTAGGGTTTTATGGTACGGAACCTTTCCTGAGAGAGTCGTATTATACGTCAAAAATATTCGTGTTAGGCTCTCAGTAGTGAAGCTTGGCTTTCCAGTGGACGGCCTCCTTTATTTCATTCATGGCGCGTCGTTACGCTGATACGCTCGCTGCGTTTCCGGGGTAGGCAGTAGTGTGGGAACTCTTTTGTTTCGCTCACTTTTATATATTGATGCGCGGAATGTGATGGAGCTATCGATATGACGGTAGTGGCCTATTTCACCAGCTAAGGAGCAGATACGTCTCAATAGCTGATTGCTGATTAATTGAATGAGCATAAATCTGTTCGTAATGGAAGTGTTATGTCATCCATTATTCAACACAGCAGAATAATATTATGGAATATTATGTTATTTAAGTATGTGAAGTGAAAAATTACTGCCCTTATGATTTCACGGTAAATGTATACCATGTTTCTCATCTCAATTTTAACGCGCCTAGGATTTATTAAAGATTTAAAAGAAAAATTATGATGATGAAATAGGTACCTCAAGCTAAACATTATTATTCATTCCTGCTTCCTGAGCAGTGGTATGTCAAATTAAGTGGCATTCATGGAATGCTTCAAATAATGTAAGAAATTATGTTTATTGTAGTCAAATATTGAATAACTCGAAATAATATTAATTGTTAGGTTACCAAAACAATGGCGAACTTTACAAAAGTGAGGTTAGTGTTAACGACGTAACGACGTTGTATGACACCAATACCTGAAGAACGTCTGTAAAAGAGTACTGCTTAACACAATAAGCTTTAGTTAAACCCTTTATTACAGGTTAAACCTAGATAGAGGAGTTGTTTGACACCTTTAGCTTCTCGTGTTATTAAACCCTCGGTAAACTCTATTTTATAGCCTATGTCTGCGATAACCGTCAATGTAGTACCTTTTTTTTTTTTTTTTTTTTTTTTTTTTTTTAGGATGGGAAATCATCAAATGACTTCTCCCGCTCTGGGTACAGCAGGAGGGAGTGTCAGACTCTTACTGACTAAAACCCATCCGTGTTTCTCCTAGTGCCCTTTGCGTTCCAGGGTACGGTGCCTCTTTCGAACAAAGTCCGCAGCCCCAGCAGGCACTGGCCCTATTGGGCCCCGTCTTCTGTGCTGACATGTCCTTGAGGCGCGTTGGGATCGCAGCGCGCCGCCGACCCGGGCCTGGTTCTGATCAGACGGCGAGCCACCCAATGCTCGCCGTCCGCAGTCCCACGCCTACGGTGGCCGAGAATCGTCCTGCGACTCCCGACGCCCGGGGCGTCTTCTTCTGTTTCGGCGGCTGGGGCGTGAGGTTTCCCTCTCTCTCACGCGTTCGGCTTCCTCCTTTGTTAGCATTACTGCTTCGGAGAAGGAGGTGACCGCTTCCCATGTCGTGTCGCTCCGGACCATGGCTTGAACCAGGGCCGGACGCGAGAGATCCCCGCCGCCGATCGCCTCGACGAGGACACGGCGGTGCTCCGCCCAAGCAGGGCAAACCTCCACCGTATGCTCCACCGTGTCCTCCGGACGATCCTCGCAGTGTTGACACCCGGGTGTATGTGTATCCTCCCGCCGTATCCGAAAAAGGTACCTCCCGAAACAACCGTGTCCCGTGAGTACCTGCGTCAAACGGAAGGTAAGGACGCCGTGGCGCCGCTCTAGCCACTCCTCAAAGAGGGGACTTATCGCCGCAATTGTGGCGTGCCCAGCGCTGGGTTGCGACAGTCGTTGTCTCCATACTGCCATGAGATCCTGCCGGAGTTCCGTCCGCCGTGCTGCAATTTGCCGCGGCAGAGGAGTCTCGCCCCGGCGTAGCGCCTCCACGCGCCATTCGTAAATGAGCGCGAGGGCTCTCGCCTCTAGATCCCATGGCGGCAGTCCGGCAAGGAGGCTCGCTGCTTCGCCAGAGACCGTGCGGTATCCCCGGGCCAGCCGGATGGCCATGACCCTCTGGGACGCGTTGAGGTAACGGGCAGGTCGCTTCCTCAAAGTAGGCGCCCACACCGGCGCCCCATAAAGGGCCATGGACCGCACGACCCCCGCGTAAAGCCTTCGGCAGGAGGCGTTTGGACCCCCTAGATTGGGTAGAAGTCGCTTGAAGGCAGCCCCGGCTCGCCCCAGTCTGGGAGCCAAACGTCGGAAATGCTCGACAAAGTTCCACCGGCTGTCAAGGACGAGACCCAGGTACGTCATTGTCAATCCGACACCGATGTGAACCCCTCCTACTGTTATTTGGGATCCCGATGGCAACCTGTTCCGAGAACCATGAAAGCACATGGCTTCGGACTTGTGTAGGGCCACCTCGAGACCCAGCTGCCGGATCCTCTCAATGACTATCGCAACCCCGCGTGTCATAGCGTCGGCCGCCGCCTGGTGCGATCTCCCTTGCGCCAGTACCAGCGTGTCGTCAGCGTAGCAGACCACGCTGACGCCACTAGGGAGGTCGGCGCGCAGCACCCAGTCGTAGCCGATGTCCCACAGAGGCGGCCCCAGAACGGAACCCTGTGGAACACCGCACGACATCTCTCGCCGGTTCCACTCTCCCAGGTGACCGGGGTAGATGACGGCTCTGTCCGTCAAGTAATCCTCGACTACGCGACGAAGATAGGTCGGCACCCGGTGATACCGAAGTGCCTCCCTGATGCAACTCCAGGGCAGAGTGTTGAAGGCATTGGCGATGTCTAGAGACACCGCCAAGACGACCCCGCCCCGGGAAACCGCGTCCCCCGTCGAGAGGGCTCTCACGCGCATGATGGCGTCTACCGTCGAGCGTCCCGTGCGGAAACCGAACTGGTTCTCCGCCAAATCCGGCCCCACCCTCACAAGGTGCTCGACGAGGCGGTTTGCAATTACTCTTTCAAAGAGCTTGCCCACCTCATCGAGCAGCACAATGGGCCGGTATGCGGACGGAGAGTCCGCAGGGCGCCCCGGCTTCTTAATGAGGACCAGTTTCCCCGTCTTCCAACGAAGTGGGAACTGGCCCCTCTCCAAGCATGCGCTTAGGAACCCTCTTAGTCGAGGCCCGAGAGCCTCCAAGGCCAGGACCCAGGCTTTTCCAGGTAAGCCATCGGGTCCTGGGGCGGTATTTTTGGCCTTCAGCCTATTAACCGCCACTCTCAGGTCTACCTCAGTCACCTCAGGAGCATCGTCATCGTCGTCATCGGTGTAGTCCGCATCGGGCACCGCAGGTGGCGGAGCCATAGGCGGGGGAGTATGCTCCCCTCGCGAGGGGAACAGAGCGCTCACCACGTCCTCCACCAGCTGGGGCCGGAGACTCTGCGTCAACGGGGGGGCCCAGGTGCGGAGCTTATTCCGCACCATTTTGTAGGGTCTTCCCCACGGGTCCCCGTTCAGAGACTCCAGCATCTCCTTGCGAGCCAGATCTTTGGCCTGCAGGATCCCTGCTTTGAGGGCGCCCTTCGCCACTTTGTACTCCTCGTACAGCTCCGCCTCTCTGACCTGCGCATCCAGAGGGCGGATGCGGCGCCTGCGGTGCCTAGTGTACCGGCGCCGTGCGGCAACGCATGCCTGACGCAGCGTCGCCAGCTCTTGCGACCACCAGTACACCTGACGGCGGGCGCGTCCTGGCTTAACCCGGGGCATTGCCACGTCACAAATATCGGACATGGCCTCCTGGAACCACTCCGCTTCGTCGTTGATATCAACAGGCCTGTCCGGAGGTGACACCCAGGCCTGCACGATAGAAGCTTCCAGGAGGAGCTCCCGGTCGAGCTGCTTCAGCGCCCACCGCCGACCACTCGGGGCTTGCCGGACTGGCGCGGTTGAGGTCTGGGCGGAGACGTCAAACCGGATATACCGGTGATCGGAATAGGTCTCCACCTCCTCTAATACGCGCCAGTCAATGACACGTGGTGACAGAGCAGGGCTAGCGAACGAAATGTCCACCACCGACTCCCCCTGCATCCGCACACATGTGGGGACAGAGCCCCGATTTAGGACAACTAGGCCTGTCTCCAGAGCCCAGTCCTCCACCATCCTGCCCCGTGTATCCGTATAACGGGAACCCCATGACAAGTGCTTGGCATTGAAGTCCCCAAGAACGAGCACGGGTAGGGAACGATAACCAGCGACGACGACGCCCAACTCCATAAGGGAGTTCTGGAACTCGGCAAGAGTTCGGTTCGGGGAGAAGTACACTCCTACCACGACAATCTCCCCGAACCGCGCCGCTACGCACCCCTGTCCATTTTTGACACTCTCGAGGGACGGGGTCCCAGCGGTGGCCGACGAAATTAGAGCCACTGAGCCGTTTAGGTCCCCTACCCAGTCATCCCTGGGCGGGACAAAGTACGGCTCAGCGACCACGGCGATGTTAATCAACCACTGCGCTATGCTCTGGACCAACAGGTCCTGAGCGGCGGCGCAGTGGTTAATATTCGCCTGGAGGAGGCGTAATGGAGCCGTTGTTAGCACTCCATTTCATCCTCCTCTTGAGCCCCCTGTGAAGGCTCCACCGCGGCAGCCGCAGTGGCATCGGTGGTGGGGGTAGCAGCAGTGACAGTGGTAGCGGCTGCGGCTGAGACAGCGGTGGTAGAAGGTCTCTTCTTACTCCCGGCCTTGGTAGGTGGAGCGCAGGCCTTGCCCCCAGCCCAGTGATCGGCCGGCTTGCCAGCTGCCGCACATATGACGCAGTGCGGCGTGGCGTTACAAGAGCCGGCCCTATGACCGGGCTGACCACAACGGAAACAACGATCGCTGTAGTCCACCTCCGAGGTACACTGAGCTCCGACGTGGTTGCCCACTAGGCAACGGAAGCACCTCAGAGGTCTGGGTTCCAGCAGTTTGACCTGCGCAGAAACCCAACCGACCAGGAGCCTTCGGCCCTCCGATATTTTCTTGGCCGCCGTCACAGGGCAGCTCACCACGACGGTTTGCATGCCCGTGTGGTCAGGACGTATAGTGCCTGCCTTCACCTGCTCAGCAGAGCACTCCCCAGTCCTGACGATGGCGGCCACAACCTCTTCCTCCGTGATGGAGTCGTCCAGGCCCAAGATGCAACTCAACACACTTGGTGGGCCTGTACACTCGGACCTCATCCGCATTTAAGGACGCCCTGAGCCTTTCGGCTAGAGCGTCAGCGATCGAGCCGCTAGCTGCACCGGGGATCTCCAACATCCGAGCCCCGGTCATTGTCATCTTGAACCGAAGGCCTCCAGTGATTCCGAGCTCCTTCAGGTCCACCGTCTCCTTTGCCTTCGTGATGACGTCACGGTAAGTCATACCCCTCTTCTCCGCGTCTGGCTGTAGTGTGACCACCACAGCAGCGGTCTCCGGAGTGCGGAGCATAGCCGCGACGCTTCTCACTTTGTGTTGCCGCTTCCTCTGTCGTTTTCTAGCCGCTGTGGCTGCCTTTGCTGTCTTCTTTTTCTCCCCGGCCACTTGCCATCCGGCTTCGGCCGCAGGAGAATTTGAAGGCGGGGTCTTGGAAGTCAGGGCTGGCTCTTGGACTACTGGTGCTGGAACCTTCGCCGCTTGTGCCTGTGCAGCCGCTCCGCCCTTTTTCTGCCTGGCCGGTGCCGAAGGAGTCGGCCCGGCTCCTCGGTTGGCCTGGCCTGACGACTCCGGATAGGCAGCCACGGCAGCTGCGTACGAGGCCACCTTCTTCTGGCCCGAGGCCTTCTGACTCGCTGCTAGCGGAGGGCGCAACACGATGCCCTCCAGGGTGGAGAACCGTTCCTGGAACCGCTCCTGGAAGGCAGCCAGCTCTTGCCGGACCAGGTTTAACAGGTTGTCCTCCACAGGCACAGGCTGGCTTTGCCTGCGCTTGCGCCCCCCTTCAGGTACCTCCTTGGAGCCGTCTCCTCGGAGCTTGGCCAGGTCTGCTTGGAGCTTCTCGTTCTTCTTTCGGAGAAGCTCCGTGGCAGCCGCCAGGCGGGTGACCTCCGCCCGCAGCTTGGACATTTCGTCCGACGGAGGCCCGCAACGGTTGGCTTTCGCAGCCGCCAAAATGGAGGCCGAGGCCGTACTTATAGCCTTGTCTTTGGAAGCCTTCGACCTCTTCTTGGCCACGTCGCGGATCGCGGCCTCCACGACCTCCGCAAACCTGGCCTGACGCTCCAGATTGGAGCCGCCATCGGTGTCCGGCTCACCGCCGGAAGATTCCGAAGGGAGAGCCCTCCGACCGGTCGCTCCAGGGTGGCATCCCTCCTCGGCGAGTCTTGCGGCTCGCTGGGCGGCCTCTTGGGAGGCGAGCCCCCTCCCCCTGCCCCCTTCTCGGCCGTTTCCCCTCCTACTGGTGGGGATTTTTCGGGGCGAGACCACTTCTCCGTTAGAGGTCGACCCCTGGTCGTCCTCCGGTCTGGGCCGCTTACGGAGGAACTTAGAGTTCTCCGCAGCAGCCCCCACTCTCTCGTCTCTAGAGCTTGCCGAGCTGATGCCTGACGCAGAGTCAGAATCTGACCCCGCATCTCCTCGACGCTCCAGCGAGCCCTTCCTCCAAAGTTTGGAAGGAGTCTCCACGCTGCGCTCGCTCGACACCTTCTCGGGCGTTTCTAAATTAAAACTGATCAGTTCCTTAAAGGATACTGATCGGGAGCCTCCTCGGCTCCTGCTGCCACTGGCAATCGGTAGACATACGTTGCCCCCCCCAGAATACGAGGGGCATGACGCCTCCAAAAGAGGCGTGGCGGATTCTCCAGCTGCTGAGCAGCTGGTACCGCCCTGGGGTAATGTTTTTTCGTCTGTCCTTTCCATGTTGTGTTCCTTTTAAAGGGTGTGGTCCCCATCTTCTCCCTTCTCTCTCCTCCCTTCTCCTTTCCTTCTTGCTTGCTCACTGCCCTCAAAGTCACGTCTGATAACCAGACGCGTACCAGAGAACAGTGAGCAAGATTCCTTCCTATGAAACGCACACTGTCCGAAAACCCGAGCACAGCAGCTCGGGTTTTCGGACGGTGTACCCCTCTCGTGTCCCTCTTTGTCTGGTCTCTCACTTGAACCTTTCCGGCATGAGTAACTCTACCGGCAGAGCTCCAAGATCATTGAGACACACAAGCCCCACCACGACGGCAACGTGGGAACACCCTCGGTGGGGGTCAATGTAGTACCTTAAGTGGTATAAAAGAGTTCATTGCAATAACTATACAAAAATAAGAGTTAAAAGGTGTCGGCGAACACTTTTAAAAAGACTTGGTTGTCACAAAAAGGTTAAAGCTATAACGTATTAAGTATACTTGCTGCTACTAGCGCCTTTATAACTCTCAAAGCTGTATTACGTCGTCCATTAAAGCTTTAGTGCTGCGATTAGGGATAAATCATGTTTGTTAACTCCTCTATATCGCCTTTAGTAATAACTGAGATAATTATAATCCTGTTATATTACTTAAAGTCATAAAAAAGCCTGTAACTGACACCACAATGTTATTTGGGCATCACGTCTACACGACTAGGTAGTCATACTTTTTGAAAAAAAAAATGTGTTATAAATGATGAGTTTTATTCGTTCAACATACTGTAGTTAATTAACTAAAAACAATGCAAATTTGCAAACTGACTTATATGTAAATTTATGATGTGTAACACAAACACAAAAACGATTATCGGTTCAAAACTGCCGGGGGCATATTTTAAAGGATTTTGCACTATCCCAAAGAGGATTTTATTATCACAATTTGATTTACGGCTAGTTTTTTTTAAGTCATAGAATAATATGGAAAGTGCCAAAAACTACTGAATTTTGGGTCGAGCGGGTGTGAAAAGAGTGCGCGTTTTGTTCCTGCAAGGTCATTTTTTGGGTGAGAGTGATTTGGTTTGGTAGATTAATTGTTACAAATCCAGTCATGTAGGTCAACACACACGAAACACTTGTTTATATAGAGATTCCTCCGTGCCTCGGAAACCACGTTAAGCCGTTGGTCCCGGCTGCCATTTGTAGATCTTTGGCAGTCGCTACGGATTTTCAAAAGCCAGGAATTCTGACACCATTCTTGCCAAGAAGTATCGTATACACAGTTGTGAAGGTCTGGTGGGCAGGCGATCCACGTAAAATACTGGTAATACTAGTACTACTGGTACTGGTACTGGTATACTGGTATTACTGGTGAATACCAGTAATACTTATACTTTGTTTTTTGTTCAATATCTCTTTTGAAATTAATTTTCAATCTGACATTGTAATTTATTCTGTTTAATTTTAATCATATTTTAAATTGCACTCTCTTATATTTTAACCATCTCATATCTTTAGTTTACATCTTCTCCTGCAATTGTGGCTTAAAGGCCACTTAAGGTGGATGCTCCAGGGTAGCCCACGAAATTCAAAGAATGAATATTTCAGAAATAATCATTCTTTCAAACTACATGAACTTAGAGGGCTATATTGATGATTAAAATGGTTATAATTCTTTAGATAAATACGCGTTACGGTCGCGGATCGCATTTGGTCCACATACAGCTTCACACTGACCGGCAAATTGCAAAAAACATAAAAATATTTGAATTTCGCGGGCTACCCTGGAGCATTCACTTTAAGCAGAATCAGAAAGCAAATCACGCTACCCGTCACTGTCAAACTTTCCCAATCAACCTTGAACCTTATGCGTCAGCGATAAAGACGAAAATGAAATTTGACAGAATGCTGCGTGATTAATATCATGATTCTCCTTTTAAGACCCCCTGTTCATCATACAGTTTAATTCGCGAGAAAACCTTCTGTTACCTGAACCAGTGTATAAAATGTTAAAACACTTGGTAATCCATACGTACTAAATTATTATAAAGCTGAGTTTGTTTGTTTAATTGAACGCGCCATTCTCAGGAAGTAGCGGGTCGAATTGGAAAAATATTTTAGTGTTGGATAGACCATTTATCGAGGGAGGCTATATTACATCACGTTGCGACCAATTTGCGCGGGTCAGCTAGTAAAGAACAAAGTGGGTCGTCACGGCTGCGATGTCGAGTTATGTAGTTTAACGATGTTAATATGCGCATTTTGTGCATACGTTGACGAATAGAAACATTATTCCTTACGAAAAAACCGGAGAGAACCGGACTCGCCACCGAGGGTTCTGTCAGATAAACTGACGAAGTCACACCATGAGTGTTTCTTTCGGTAGATACGGAACCCTAAGGCGCCGTCACTGTACAAAACGATACCTATATATATTATTAAAAATATATTTATTTATTTTTATTAACGCTCTAACTCTAACGATAGTTAATTACTGATGTAACAATAATGTCTGCGTCACAACTCAGGTATCCCAGTCATATAAAAAATTAAAAATCAAATCCCGTGAGATTTAATAAACGGTCACATATAAAAAAACCGGCCAAGTGCAAATCGTACTTACACACGAAAGGTTCTGTACCCTTAATTTGTTATTATAGCAGCAATAGAAATACACACTCTGAAAATTTCAACTGTCTACCTATTACCGGTTCTTGAAATATAGCCCGCTGGCAGACACGGAACGAACGGACAGCGGAGGTTTAGTAATATGGTTCCGTTTGTTACCCTTCGGGCACGGTACTCTAATATTTCAATTGGTGGAACTTGATCGTTGTCTTTATTAATTTATTTTTCATTATTTGGTCATTGACAACCATAGTTTTGTGTAAAGTAGAAGCATATTTTTCAAATTTTGTAAATGTGAGTACCATGAAGCCATTTACATTTTATGTGATTAGTTATAGTTTTACTTGTTGGACATGAACGAGCATGGTGGTTGAGAGCATGTCATGCTCACTCAATATCTATCTGATGGCGGCGCGTGGGTTTGATCATTCGGTTCCCTTCGAAATGGTTGAGCTGAAAGGTGCCGATACACGCGTCATGTTCATGAACGGGCGCCGTCGGTTGAGACTGGTCATGTCTTAACTGCCATTGGCTCAATTTAATCTTTATATTTTAAATTCTTATAATAAGCCCTTTTTTTCCTTTGCATTGTCCTCACATGCAGAAGCAACAAGTATATGTAACTTGGAATTTTGTAAAACAGATCATGATTTAAAAGAGTGTCCGTGGAGTTTCTTGCACGTTCTTCTCCATAGAGATCTACGCTTTGGAACGTGCAAATAGCTTCCATGTTTTTGACTGACCGACCTTGACGTTTCAAAAGTGCCTGAGAATGGTTTATTTGAAATAAAATGCTTTGAATTTGAATTTTAATTTGAATTTGGTGTTGCGAACTTTCACGAAAACACATAATATTGTGATTTTATGATCTTTCGTTTACTTTTCGGCAAATATTCCCGGACCCCATGTCGGCCAACCAAGGTTTTTCCTCAAGAAGCCCTTGGACTGCTAATGCTTGAGTGATACCCCAAATATTTTTCCATGTACTTAGCACACCTGTTGAACGATTTATTCCATCACTCTTAATACAAAAATTATTTTCCTATGGGGGACTAATTACGTATGTACCTATGTACAATACACAAGTATTGTACATAGGTACATACGTAATTAATAGTTAGCAACGCTTGCCAAGGTTAGTCTGTGGATGGGTGACCATCTTAACGTTTCCTCCGTGCCTCGGAAAGCACGTTAAGCCGTTGGTTCCGGCTGTCATTTGAAGATCTTTGGTAGTCGTTACGGATAGTCAGAAGCCAATAACTCTGACTCCAGTCTTGCCATGAAGTACCGTGTTACCCAGTTAATGGGTTGTGGAGGTCTGGTAGGCAGCCGCTTCACGTAAAATACTGATATTCAGCTAAATCCGGTTTGACTGGAAGCCAACCCCAATACAGTTGGGAAAAGGCAGGCAGATGATGATGATGATGAATAAAGAATTGAGTATTCAGTAAAAACTAAAGAATAAGTGAAACGGAAAATAGCACATAAATATCAAACAGTACATTATAAAGTCTGTATAAATGAGACATTTAAAAGTGAGGCAGCTTTCCCACAGCCATTTTGAAAAGCACCCGCAAATTCATAACTATTTTCATTGACATTCTCGCAGTTTCACGGAGACTGCATAGTTTGCGTTCTGTCTAGCCACCAGATTTTTCACTACATTTTCAAATGAATATTTGTTTAAGTACTTTAAAGCAATTTTATTTCATAAACATTACAACATTTTGAATGTAAGTGATTTAATATTTTAAGGAGAATATTTATGTTAGATATACATTAATTTTGTAAGTAAAAACTTTTCTCTGCTTTGTAAATTTCAGACAAAATCTGAAATAAATTCTGACTAAAAATATTTTGGAGTCAAATTCCAGTAAAACCAGATTCAGCTGTATACCTACCAATATTTTACACTAGATGACCCGCGCAACTTCGTCTGCTCCGCTGGTCTTAGCGTGATATTTTTTTTTTTAAATCGGGCCAGTATCCTGAGCGCGTTCAAGCAAACAAACAAACAAACTCTTCAGCTTTATATATTAGTATAGATATAGATGAGCGGCTGCCTACCAGACTTCTCCTAAGCTACTGAAACTACTTTGGTATTCTGTTAATCGTTGAGTTATTTCAAGTTTAATGTTGAGCTATACGGTAAGTAACACTTGCAATGTCTGGACAAATAGTAAATTCGTTCATCATCTGCCTAGCCTTTTCCCAACTATATTGGGGTCGGCTTCCAGTCAAACCGGATTCAGCTGAATACCAGTGTTTTACGTGGAGCGGTAAATTCGTTGTTTGTTTAAAAATAATTACTAACAATAGTAGGTACAAAAGCAACGTTTGCAAGTGTTATCGGCTATTTTGTATCCGAAAAAAAAGCAAGATTTATATAGGTTAAGAGACAAAAGAAAATACACGAGAAAAAGCTAGTCTTTTTCAAAATCATAAAATCAGTTCAAATAAAAAAAAGCCATTTTATATTTCAGCTGAAAGTCAGCAATTTTTCCGCGTCAATAATTTACATGATGACCTTTACGTAAATTAATAAAAACCCGTTAAGTGTTAGTCGGACTCTCATACGAAGTCCTCCGTACCATAACTCGAAAAAATAACACGTTAATTGTATGGGAATCCCCTTTAATTTTCATTTAGTGTTTAACCGACATCAAAAAAAGGAGTAGGTTCTAAATTCGGTTGTAGTTTTTTATGTTTGTTACATCATAACTCCGTCATTTATGAACCGATTCCAAAAATTATTTTATCTGAAAGATTGAGTTATTGTTTCTCTACTTTCCGATTTCGAAGTTATTTTGTACCTTGTAGTGTTTTGTTTTTGGAAGTCGGTTGTATTTTTTATAAAAAAAGATTTTTATTTTTCACTTTTTAGTGGTACCTAGGTACCATTAACAGCGTACCGGCGCAATATTATGTTAAGAACTGGTGTAAACACTAAAAAAACATGCGATTTCAGCAATCCCGATCCCTTTGCTATCATTTATTGAGGAGTTCCGTTGCCTACCTCCAAAGTTCTTCATCAGATCTTCACCAAATTGAAACGGGACCAGTCTAGGAAAATACTCTTTGAAACAAAAAAAGAATCATCCAAATCGGCTGGCAACTGTAAAGTATCGCTGAACAAACATTTTTCATGGGATCTCATCATCAGATTCAGATCCTAATTTATACCTTTCATCATCAGGTCAGCAACATGAGATGATGATTACCAAGCACAAATATGTAAATTGCGTTAGAAAGTTCATGAAAAACATTGTATGTGCCTATAAAATTTGAGGGTTGCCCTCGATTTTCATGGGGTCCCATCATCAGATTCTGACATGGTGACAATGGGACCAATCGAGAAGTATACCCTTTCAGATGACACAATTTTTTTTTAATTCGTTTCATAAATGACGGAGTTATGAGATAACAAAAAAAAAAAAAAAATGCAGACGATTTGAGAACCTCCTCCTTTTTTTGAAGTCGGTTAAAAATAGGCTTAGGTGGTATACAAACGCGGCGAAGTCACGCAGCCCAGACCCAGTAACGATTACGCACTGACGCTTTGTACAAGAAAGTTGGAAGTTGGTTTGGAGATATCTATACTAATATATAAAGCTGAAGAGTTTGTTTGTTTGTTTGCTTGCTTGTTTTTTTCAGTGTTAGATACACTGAAAGAATTTTTCACTGTAGAGATTTATCGAAGAAGGTTATAGGCTATATATCATCACGCTAAGACCAAAAGGAGCGGAGCAGTAATGAAAACTGTGATGCAGACGAAGTTGCGCGGGTCAACTAGTATACTAATATAATGTATAAAGCTGAAGAGTTTGTTTGTTTGCTTGAACGCGCTAATCTCAGGAACTACTGGTCCGATTTGAAAAATTCTTTAAGTGTTAGTCCATTTATCGAGAGCGGGTCAAATAGTTTGAACATATAAATCACGTCAACAAAGTGGTAAAATTAAATATAAAAAAATTAGGTTACCCCTCTACAAGTAAAGTGGCGATGGTTTTTTTATCGTTTATCCCATGGTGTGGGGTGACGTTGGATAAGTCGTTTAAAAATATTGGAAGTGTGTGAAAACCATTTTTCCACTCTAGGATCCGTTAGCGAAATATTTAGCTAAACCTTTTTAGAGTCAAGTATCCCCCTCTGCCGGAGACGTGAAAAAATTCATGATAGTAGCATATACACTACTAATCCTCCTAGTCTTGGTTCCATCATTTGAAATCGGCTGTCCTAGCATTCTTCATCAGGAAATTCTGTCGTTTGCGCCCTTTATGTCCTTATTCACAGCGGCTATCCATGTGACTCGGGGTCTACCTCGCTTTTTTGGGGCTGGAAACATTTTTTCGAGTACTTGCCGCGTCATGTGTTCTGGTGGGCGACGCATTACATGACCATAGCAACTGAGACGGCTCTCCATTAGATTTTCCTGGACGGGTGTTACTCGGAAGCTGCCCCGAATCTGTTTCCAATACGATCCAGCAACGTTATACCTGCCGACCAACGTAGCATCCTCATCACAGCGGCATGCATTCTATCCTCTTGTTATACCTGCCGACCAACGTAGCATCCTCATCACAGCGGCATGCATTCTATCCTCTTGTTGTACCTGCCGACCAACGTAGCATCCTCATCACAGCGGCATGCATTCTATTCTCTTGTTATTTTTGCAAACTTTGCTATTAATGTGTACTTTGCCTTTATTCTCCTATCACACAAACCGACCTGTGGTATTTGAAACTATCGGCTTTTTTCAGAGTTGTGCCTTCAAGGTTGATAGCATAGATATAAGAAATATATTTCTGTGGTTGATAGTGTAATATACAATGAATTTAAAAGGAAAATTATCTTAATTAGGCCTTACAAGTTAACGTGTAATAGTCGACCAACCTATAGAAAAATTTCGTACAACTTCCATTGAAAATCGCCAATTATGACGGGCAACTACGGAACCCTACGCTGCGTGATTCGACTTGCACTTGGCGGGTTTTTGCTTTCAAACAAGCAAGTCTCACTCATATTTTTTATCAAAGTGTTTTTCCCATTTCCATGCATTTTATTATTTCTGTTCTGAAAAATACTTTGTAAATGAAATGAAAAAAGAAGCCTTTTGAAAGTGTTGAGAGCAAAACGTTGGTGTTGTGTCGAATGCATTCAAAGAGAAAATGGCGAATATTGCGTTTCACAGAGAATCCGAGGGTATTAGTTGTCCTGAGGTGAGGTGAGGCGAGGTATTCAACGTATGTCTTTAGAATTTCTGTTTCTGCAGTGCTATTCTGTAACATTTTAGTGTCTCGACAGTGGAATCCGAGGTAAGTATCAAATTACGTCAAACGTAAGACCTTTATGTTGTGTGCAATAAAGCTCACTTTGTGAGGTTTGTCACTCAGGCGAAGCTCGATATCGAAATGGTTACTTACAGAATAGACGAGCTGTTCGGTAATGCTGACAAAGAAGGATCAAGGGATTTTCTTTCTGATTCTTAGGGTTGCGGATCGTAGGGTGAATGCGGAATCCTATTACTAAGGCTGTCTATCTGTGTGTCTATCTTTGGAACGGTAAAAGATAAATACTTGAAACACCTTTGTTACACAGCTATCGCTTTTTATTCTGTACGCTTATTTAATCTTATAATTGTATTTTGTTAATATTGAAATTATTAAACGCTCAAAATCCAAATTTAAATGTAATGTTATGAAGATTATTATTAACCAGTAATGTTATTAGGAATGTAAACTAGTCTTAATTTTATTTTTGTTTTTTTTTTATGTTATTTAATTATTGTTCTCTTGCCAAGGAATCAATAAGAATTTTGAAGTGAAAACTTCTTAAGTGGCGTTGTGCACTTTTTTTGTGATGGGTAAAAAATTTTTAACTCGCATCAGGACACGTGACACTGATCGAAAATTCGTAAGACGGTCACGTGTCCAGCAAACTTCTTTAGCGGCGTTGAGAACTATTTTAGTGACGGGTAAAAAATGTTAAACTCGCGTCAGGACACGTTACCTGATCGAAAATTCGTAAGACGGAGGGAGAACAGCACGTATTCAAGTTTTCTTTTTTGCCGGCACTCCCGGAGTGCAATCATTTGTTTTTTTTTTATTTTATTTTGCATGCTGTAATTATTTGATATTATTATTTATTACCTATCTAGTGGCACTCACTGTCATATTTTCTTTTCTTAATAATAATTATTTTGTTGATAATGTAATGTAAGTATTACCTTTCTCTGTTCCAACACAAATATTGTAAGTAGCTGATTATTGTACCTGAATAAAAAAATAAAAAAAACATTCTACACAACAGATTTTGGTGCGTTTTTCATCAAAAGACGTATGCGACGTACGCGAATAGGTACGTACTAGTAGTGGCCTACAGCAATTTAGCTTCATATTCCTGCATGCGGGATCCAAATAACTTCTCAAGGTCCTAAAGGCTGGCAGTAAGTTCAGTGTCCATGATAAGTGATAGTGACGAAGTTGACTTAGTGGCCAGGCGTATAATAGCGCTTCACACTTGATAACAACATATGGAGCGTGCGGGGTGGTTTATTATAAAATGAACGAGTAATTCATAAATTAATCCTTTGTACTATTTTTAAATCAAATTTAACTTAGAGCTATTGTAATTTGTGTGTAAACACTTTGTCTATACACAGAGAAAAACGTTTTATTTATCTATTAATTCATAATATGTATTAATAAATAAAACATTTTTTATGTAATATTTTTTAGATAATAACAGCCGCACGGGTCAAGGTTAAGGGCAAGACTAGAGTCAGATTTACTGGCTGCTGACTATCCGTAAAGACTGCCAAAGATCTACAAATGACAGCCGGGACCAACGGCTTAACGTGCTTTCTGAGGCACGGAGGAAACTCGGTATGCTAAGATGGTCACCCATCCACAGACCAACCTTGGCAAGCAATGCTTTACCTTGAAGATCGACCCGTGCGGCTGTTATTATTTAGCCACGAGCTCCTCAGGAGTCGACCACATATTATGTGCCGAAATTATGGTCAAAAGTCAACTTCATCTCAATGTAAAATTGCTTGTCTCATACAGGTACCTATCCTGTCTGGCTGTAATAAAATATTATTCCTGAATAACAAAATGTTTCCTCCATTGACGACATCGCGGTCCCCCTGGTACCAGAGAAATGAGCAAGCTTCCACGTGTGTCACCGACGTCGAGCCGAGTAGGTAAATTCACGAATTTAAAAACCGCCTGTTTTAAGTTCGTACGTCTATCACCCACTTAAAAAAGTTCTCGCTGGTCGATCTTCACTTAAAAACTTAAGGCTTGTCTTGTCGCTTGTGGGCCAATGACCTTGGGCATACAAACGGAGCTAAACTACACCTCTTCGCGCCACTCCGCTACCTGTGTTTTTAATTTTGTATAATAAAACAAATACATACTACTCTGTCAAGAAAGTACCGGGAAAAGATCAATAATAGACAAAATGTCTGTTATTCATCCAAATTTATTTTATCACCTTCAAAGTATGCTCCTTTAGAAACGATACACTTGCGCCAACGAATAATCCATTCATCAAAACATTTTTTAAACGCTGCTTCCGGAATTGAGTTCAGTTCTCGCCGCGAATTCTCCTTTATGTCTTCTATCGATTGAAAACGGGTGCCACGAAGTGGTAATTTGAGTTTAGAAAAAAGAAAAAAGTCAGCAGGAGCCATATCTGGTGAATATGGTGGTTGCTGGATGGTATTTGTTGAGTGTTTGGTTAAAAATTCGTTCACAATGATAGCCTTGTGTGAAGGCGCATTGTCGTGGTGCAAAATCCAAGAATTTTCTTTCCACAAATCTGGCCTTTTTCGTCGAATTTGCTCTCTTAAACGCCGCATAACGCTCAAATAATATTCTTTATTTACCGTTAGACCTTCCGGTAAGAATTCAGAGTGCGCAACACCGCGATAGTCAAAGAAAACAGTCAACATGACTTTGACTTTTGATCGACTTTGGCGTGGTTTTTTCGGTTTCGGTTCAGTTGGAAGGCGCCACTCCGAAGCTTGTTGACTAATTTGCATGTCAAACTCGTAAACCCACGTCTCGTCACCAGTAACAATGCGTTTCATGAATGTTGGGTCCGAACTGACTCGTTCTAGCATGTCCTCAGCGACTTTCATGCGATTGAGTTTTTGGAGAAAATTCAGATCTTTTGGGACTAGCCGAGCAGCAACATGTTTCATACCCAAATGATTAGTTAAAATGGTACGGATCGACTCGTGAGATACAGAAAGTTCGGCGGCTATCTCTCTCAGAGTTGAATGGGGATTAACAGTCACTATTTCCTTCACTTTTGCGATGTTAACTTCAGTTGCAGACGTTGACGGCCTACCAGAGCGAGGCAAATCTTCCATCACATCTCGACCGCTTTTGAACGCTTTGAACCACTCATAAGCACGAGTTTTTGATAAAGTCGATTCACCGTAAGCCTTCTGTAACATTTTCAGTGACTCCGAACACGAAATTCCATTGGCGATGCAAAATTTAAGACAAACTCTTTGTTCGATATTTTTGTCCATTATGAAATTCGCAATACACACTATACTTATATGATATTACTAAAACCAGAACTGTATTTAATATAAATAACAGATGCAACTCAAACTCCGCGCCAAAATGGAAAACAGTTGTGCCAATCTAACAACTACAAAAAAACAAAAATTTGAATTTGGAACCATAAACAAATCATCCATTCCCGATGCTTTTTTGACTGAATGTTTTTCAAAAAAGTAACAAAACAAAGTTTTAAGTATTTTTGTTTGTATTGCACAGAAGTAGATATATTTTTTTTGTCTTTTGTTAAAAAATGAAGGAGTAAAATGGTTTCATCTCAACGATTTGGAGGTGATTTTTTTTCCTATTGTGTGATACGGATACATAAATTCTGGCTAAACCAAGTTACGTGCAATATCATGTAGATTACTACCTATTTTTTCAGATGTAATTTCTCAGTAAATGCCGACGAAAAGTTGCTTCATCTGCACGCTATTTTTAAGCTTTTTCGAGAGAGCGCCCTTAATGAGGAATATCTAAACTAAAATAATGAAAGAGATCATGTCTTCTATAATTAAGAGAGGCTCGTGGCTAGATAACACTGTTGTGACTTAATTTTCATTACGAACTTACGGCATTTTATATGAAAAGATTTGATAACGCAGTTACTAATTAAATACCTAATTATAATAGAGCCATGTAATCTGATAACTAGTTGGAACAAAGTCGAGCCAAATTAACTAGGTAACCAATATCACTCGTGTTAACCACCCTTCTACGCAGATCTACTGTCAATAGAAGGTTAAGTCAATTACTTTGCGCAGTTCACCGTTAACACCAACTAATTGCTCAAACGAAGTGCCGATCGGTGGCAATAATGCCAATCCAGTAACTACGACAGCTATGCCGTTTGGAGAGATGTCACAGAGGCAATAAAACAGCTTTGTGCTATCTACACCATCGATAAATCGATGGTGCTGCCAAAGGAATTTACGTGGTAAAATCTATATCTATACTTCTGTACTATACTATCTATGCTAATATATAAAGCTGAAGAGTTTGTTTGTTCGTTTGTTTGCTTGAACGCGCTAATCTTAGGAAGTAATGGTCCGATTTGAAAAATTATTTCAGCGTTAGATAGCCCATTTATCGAGGAAGGCTGGCTATTATATCATCACGCTAAGACCAATAGGAGTGGAGCCGTAATAAAAATTGTGACGCAGACAAAGTTGCGCTGGTCAGTTAGTCTATACTAATAAATAAAGCTGAAAGAGTTTGTTTGTTTGCTTGAACGCGCTAATCTCACGAATTTCGAGGTTCGATTTGAAAAGTTATTTCAGTGTTACTTAGCCCATTTATCGAGGAATGCTATATCATCACGCTAAGACCAATAAGAGCGGAGCAAACGAAGTTGCGCGGGTCAACTAGTTAATATTATAAATATGAATAATCGCTATGTTCGTGTTTTTTTTGTTGATCGCGCCTATTTCATCAGCCCATTTATCAAGGAAGAACATCGGCTACAAAACATCACGTTACGACTAATAGGAACAGAGCATTTGTGAAAAATGTGACGCAGACAAAGCTGCGCGGGTCAGCTAGAAACGTAAAAATATGTAATGGCCACATCTAGTTAAAAGAGAGGTGTGTTCTGTGGTGCCATAAAGGTACCTACCTATAGCCAAAACTTTCAGCAATAAAATATTCATTTTTAATAGAAGGTAAAAAATATTTTATTTTCTAAAATCAGCGTTTTTTTAATTCATTTGAAAAGGAAAAATAACTTACATGCATCATCATCATCATATCAGCCGAAAGACGTCCACTGCTGGACATAGGCCTCCCCCAAGTATCACCACAACAACCGGTGCTGTGCGTCGCGCATCCAACGGCTACCCACGGCCTACACCAGACCGTCGGTCCACCTTATGGGAGGCCTTCCAACGTTACGTCTTCCGGTACACGGTCGTCACTCTAGAACTTTTCGGCCCCATCGACCATCTGCTTCAATTACATTCATTTTCACTGAATCCCTGCGGAGTACTGTCCGTCTTAATCTGACTGGTTTCTTTTCTCACCTTTATTAAACTTCCTAAAATGTGACGCAGACTGCGCATATTTTCATATTATATATATATAAGTAGTATAAAACCGCTTCCCGCATCTGTATGCTTAGATCTTGTAAACTATGAGTATTTATTCCCGAACGGTAATATGTAGAGGGTACCTAACTAAAATTATAGTGTGAAAAAGTCAATGTTTTGTCAAGTCTTCAATAAGCAATTTTCAGCCGCACATCCGTACGCGGGTCGCTAGTTAAAATAGAATGCAAAGCTTTGACAATAATTGCGCAAAAAACTTGAGCTTAACTCTTCATAATTATAAAGCTTTCTAAAAGCTAAGTGTGTAATAGAGGACGAGCAAGTACGCGTAGGTACTTATGGCTCGACGACCTTTTTCGCTCGTGTGTCACCCAAAGTACGTACTTTAAAACCATCGAGTAAGTTTGTTGGCGATCTAATCGGTTTGAAATTTTACTTGTAGCTCGCCTCGGCTCGTAAGTCTGTCAACACCGCGAGCTGCAAGCCATCATTTTGTTTTGTGATGGTGAAACTTCGAGTGCTATTGTGTTGCAAAAATGACTGATTTTTGAAGCAATTCACACTAGTTATTAACAGAATTCTTGATTGTTCCAAGAATACTATTGTAACAGGTTCAGGAGTCGACCAAATTTTCATCTGCCTTTTCCCAACTACATTGGGGTCGGTTTCCAGTCAAACCGGATTCAGCTGAATACCAGTGTTTTACGTGGAGCGGCTGCCTACCAGACCTCCACAACCCATTAACTGGGTAACACGGTACATCTTGGCAAGACTGGAGTCAGATTTACTGGCTTCTGACAATCCGTGACAACTGCCAAAGATCTACAAATGACAGCCGGGACCAACGGCTTAACGTGCTTTCCGAGGCACGGAGGAAACTCGTTATGTTAAGACGGTCACCCATCCACAGACCAACCTTGGCAAGCGTTGCTTAACCATCAAGATCGACCCGTGCGGCTGTTATTATTTAGCCACGAGCTCCTCAGGAGTCGACCAAATATTATGTGCCGAAATTATGGTAAAAACTAGTCAAAAGTCAACTTCAGTCGTGTGAGAGAAAGGGAAACCTTACGCCCCAGTCGCCGCAACAGAAGAAGACGCCCCAGGCGTCGGGAGTCGCAGGACGATTCCCGGCCGCCTACGGCGCGGGCCTGCGGACGGCGAGCAGTGGGTGGCTCGCCGTCTGATCAGAACTAGGCCCGGGTCGGCGGCGCGCTGCGATCCCAGCGCGCCTCAAATAGATGTCAGCGTGGAAGACGGGGCCCGCTAGGGCAGGTGCCTGCTGGAACTGCGGAATCTGTTCGAAAGAGGTACCGTAGCCTTGGAACGCAAAGGGCACCAGGAGGAACACGGATGGGTTTTAGTCAGTAAGAGTCTGACACTCCCTCCTGCTTCACCCAGAGCGGGAGGAGTCATTTGATGATTTAACATCCTTAAAAAAAAATAAAAAAAGTAATGATACCTATCCTGTCTGGCTGTAATAAAATATTATTCCTGAATAACAAAATGTTTCATCTATTGACGACATCGCGGTCCCACTGCACACTGGTACCAGAGTAATGAGCAAGCTTCCACGTGTGTCACCGACGTCGAGCCGAGCAGGTAAATTCACGAATTTAAAAACCGCCTGTTTTAAGTTCGTACGTCTATCACCCACTGAAAAGAGTTCTCACTACCAGTTTCATGTCTAAAACTAGCTTTTGCTTTCGGCTCCGCCTGCGTTAATGACGAAATTCATCGCAAGGGAACTCACGGGATAAAATGTAGCTTATGAGCTATTCCATACCTATCTTTGTGCTAATCTGGTGTAATTGAGTAATAATCATCCATTTATTCAAAATCTGTTCATTAAATCGGTGTGAGCTTCGAAATGGAAAAACGTTTTTTCAAATAAATATATTTGACCAGTGCTATTGCCATGGGCGTCAGTCAATATTTTTTTATCTTTATCAAAATACGGTGAACACCCCGAAATGTTTATCATTACGTTACTTGTCTAGCCTTTTCCAATTTTGGGAACGGCTGCCATCTGCAGTAGAATGAAAAAATTACGTAGGTACCAGTATTTTATAAACAGCGATTGCTGAATATTTCGAGCGACTGCTGAATATTTCTATGAAATATTTCGAGTTGTATTGTGTTGAGTGAGTGGTGTTATTATTATTATATTACTATTGAACCAACACAGAAAACGCAAAAAAATCAGCTGTTAAGTACCTACATTTCGACGAATTATGCGCACATAAATGTATGGAGAAGTTGACCGAATTTCATCGAAAACTAAAATTAAATGGCGCATGAATAGAAATCAGCCTGTGTTTTTAGGTTTTGCAGTTCACTGGTGGCAATTATGATTTTCGCGAAAAACTTTTCACGGCTAGTATGTATATTTGATAATTTTTATTAAAAGTGTAAAAGACAAAATCGGTGTGGGAGGGATTTTATGCAAGCGCCGGGATTATTAAAGGCGTTTTGCTATGTCAGTCATTGTGACAATAGTTTATTTTATTGGTTTTCTTTGCAGTTGGATAGATGATAATTTAAAAACTAAGTTTTAAGTATTGCTCATACCGTCCATACATAGATTGTTATATATCGTCATGGGCAGGAAGTCTCGACATATTATGTAGTTACCGATCGCGTCTATCTCGAACGCGAACCACGGATCAGCTAGTCTATTCTGTAAATAACTATTTTTATAACGAGCTTCACCTGTGTGACAAATACTTACAAAGTGAGCTTTATTACATACAATATAAAGGTCTTATGTTTATACGAATTGGATACTCACCTCGGATTCCGCTTTCGAGATCCGAAAATGTTTTTACAGAATAGCACTACCAGATCATTGATTTTGATCGTGGATCGCGTTCGAGATTGACTGTGTACCGTCCCAGGGCGAGAAGTCTCGAACTGTCGACCGTAACCGATTGCGTACCGACCGAATTCGGTAAGGCTCTCATAAAAGCTTTAATTTTTAACAAATTGGTTTTAAAATTTCTGACCAAACCTATCTACCTAAACCGTAAACGTATTTTTTTCAAAAAACCCAATGATGCAGTAGATTCTCGGGACCGATGTTGATGAAAACTAAAATTTAAAATAGGTTTTGGAAAAACTTTACTGTTGTTCCAGAATTCTATCCTTTTAGCGACACTTTTGCATGCAGTGTGTTTTTATTTTCAAAATACAGATTTTTCAAAAAACCCGTGTTATCATCAAAATCAGGTTTCTGATGTGGCCATCCACGCACACTGCAGAAATTCACTCTGTACTTGCATTAAAAGGTACATACATTTAATTAATATGTACCTGAAACGTCTAAATTTAGTTTAATACCCACATCAACCACATTATAAGGTGTAACTATTCATACACGAAATATTTTAAGACAATCATCTAATGGTTATAACGAAGCCATTTCAACGAAAAAAAATGTTTTGTGTAAGTGTTTTTGTTTTTACGAAATTATAATAATTCTACATTTTCTTGAGACATCTTGCATAAAACCTTTACTCCCTATTCTATGAATGAGACGCACCGCGCCGACGACACGGCGACGGGCGATGCCCGTCATGCGCGGGCGTAATGGATGATGAAAAAATAAGGAGCCAGTATTTATTTTGTGGGTCAAGTGATTTTAAATTATTATTTTTTTATAAAATATACTTAGATAAAAAAAAATCCTTTGAAATGGCTTCGTTATAACCGTTAGATGATTGTCTTAAAATATTTAGTGTATGAATAGTTACACCTTATATACTTTATCGATAAATAGTTCAAGATCAAACAAAGACACCAACTTTCACAAAGGTGACTTGTCTGGCTTCAATTCGAAAGTCATACATATTGCAGCACTTAAGAACCAGACAGCATATATTGGTTTGTTACTGTAGAACTTGTAAATTTCATTTGGAGCTTTGATGTCCACGTCAATTACTTTTGAGGTTAAAACTTTAGCACGCATTTGAAATAGCAAATACCATAGTGTCTGCTTTAAGGGCCTCGGGGTCATCATATCAGCTGAAAGACGTCCACTTATGCATATAGGCCTTCCCCAAGCGTCGCCACAACGACCGGTCCTGCGCATCTTGCATCCATCGGCTACCTGCGACATTCACCAGGTCATCGGTCCACCTTGTGGGAGGCCTTCCAACGTTGCGTCTTTCGGTACGCGGTCGCCACTCCATAACTTTGCGGCACCATCGACAATCTGTTCTGCGAGTAATGTGCCCACTGCCACTTTGCCACCCTGTTCATAAGTCAGGGGAAATAAAAGAAAGTTTTCAAGAAAATTCACTTAGGTGGAGTAAATGACAACTCGACAAGTGAGCTGTCATTACATTGTATTCGTATGTTTTGACAGGACAATAATTGTAGTTCACTTTGCCTAGGTTTTCACTTTGACATTTTTGAGAATCGCACTGTTGTTCACGTTGGGTAACATAACCAAAAGAAGGGTAAATACTTACCTCGAATTAGTTTTGGTTCTAAAATAAATCTATTTTATAATTAGTAATCTATTGGACATGGTATTAAATTAAAAGTCTCTTTACGCATAGTTTCAAATTTCAAGTCGTTTTTAGGGTTCCGTACCCAAAGGTTATCCAACGGAACCCTATTACTAAGCCTCCGCTGTCCGTCCGTCCGTCCGTTTGTCTGTCAGCGGGCTGTATCTCAAGAACCGTAATAGGTAGACAGTTGAAATTTTCAGATTGTGTATACATTTATTGCCGCTATAACAAAAAATAATAAAAACTAAGGTTTATGGTACGGAACCCTTCGTGTGCTAGTCCGACTCGCAAATGACCGTTTTTTTTAGTAAGTAAGTAGTTCTTTCCCATAATGCCACAAAAATTACGACCTCATCATCTGTCTAGCCTTTTCCCAACTTTATTGGGGTCGGCTTCCAGTCAAACCAGATTAAGCTGAATACCAGTATTTTACGTGGAGCGGCTGCCTACAAGACCTCCACAATCCATTAACAACACGGTAATTTATGGCTAGACTCGAGTCAGATTTACTGGTATCTAACTATCCGTACCTATCGACTGCCAAAGATCTATAAATGACAGTCGGGACCAACAGCTTAACATGCTTTCCGAGACACGGAGGAAACTCGGTCTGTTATGATGGTCACCACAGAAATATAAAAATCAGATGGTCACCCATCCACAGACCAACCTTGGCGAGCTTTGCTTAACCTTTAAGATTGACCATTGCGGTTGTATCTTGCCACGAGCTCCTCTTTAAACAAAAGGTAAGATGTGCATAATTTAATGTGAATGACCAACCACTATTCCATTTCACCCGGGTTTTGATTGAATCATTTGAACTACTCGTAAAAGCGGTCATAGTGACTTAACCATAATATTTATTAAGATATACCCTTGCGAACTTTTTTTTGGATATTAATGTACTCTAAAAATTTACCTACGATTCGTAGGCTACGATCCTACTAGAATTTAAATTAGGTAATGATATTATTTTAGCCCTATTATTCAGCCTTACATCAACAGAGAACAGATTAGAGAGGTCCATACATGATTAACGAAACCAAACCGTAACTCGATGCACCAACAAATCGATTGATTTAACTCAGCCTCATACAAGCCGACTAAAGGCGTACATTTGCAACTGTGAAAACGGATCGGAACGGATTAACTAAGCCAACCGTACAGACTGTTTTACAGTTATTTATTTAAACTAGCTGTGCCCGCGACGTTGTTCGCGTGCACTTAGATCGATGCCAGCCTATTATCTTACTTCTAATTTTTGTTTACTAATAAATGTGAAAGTTTGGCTGGCTGGATGTTTCTTAATCACAACACGGCTGATCGGATCTGGATGCGCACAGAGGTAGATTATATGTCTTGAATACCACATAGGTAGGCATTCTTATCTCGGGAGTACCTACTTTAGGAAATATTCAAGATTCAAACCATTTATTTACAGGTAGATACTATTGTATTGTTAAGATCAGTCTGTCAAAAACACAAGCTATTTGCGAGTTATAAAGCGTAAGTAGATAACTATGAAAAGGAACGTGCAAGAAACTCCACGGCCAGTCTTTTATATCATGTTATATACCTATTACAAAAATACTGGTTACGTTGTTCTTGTTGCTTCGATATGTGAAGACAATTTAAAGAAAAAAGGAACCACATAAACCAATTTAAAATATCTATAAAGATAAGCCTGATAATTTGTGAAACGTGGACGTAGCCGCTTGCTGGTCAAACATAATGAAACAATTCACATAAATGCTTCTCTGTAAACTATATTTGAAGTTAGATTTCCAGGAATGTATACATATTAATTATGTGAATTGCTAATGCGGGAAAATGCGCTTCGCGTTCTTCCTCAGTTTCCAAAGATCGAGAAGCCGCTGTTCGAGATCTTTGAGAGCTCAAGCGAGCGTCTTGGTCTGTGAAAGTCTCCGACTCTCGCGACAATGCATGGCGCATTCTATGTACCGACAAACGCTCTGTATAAGCCTGATAATTTGTGAAACGTGGACGTAGCCGCTTGCTGGTCAAACATAATGAAACAATTCACATAAATGCTTCTCTGTAAACTATATTTGAAGTTAGATTTCCAGGAATGTATACATATTAATTATGTGAATTGCTAATGCGGGAAAATGCGCTTCGCGTTCTTCCTCAGTTTCCAAAGATCGAGAAGCCGCTGTTCGAGATCTTTGAGAGCTCAAGCGAGCGTCTTGGTCTGTGAAAGTCTCCGACTCTCGCGACAATGCATGGCGCATTCTATGTACCGACAAACGCTCTGTGCATTCCTGGCTACTCTCGAAAGATCGAGAAATTGCCATGCAAGAACGTTGTTTACTTTGCCGAGCCTCGCGCTGAGTACAATTATCTAATGTGCGAGTTCTGGCCTGCCCTTCTCTATCTGCAGCAAGTCTAGCTTCTCGATCTTCTGCTGTTCCTTGAGACCTACTTCGTCTGTGGAGCCTTTTTGCTATATTGTGAAAGATTCGACCTTTTTCTAGAAGGTATTTTGAAATTAGTGAAACAGAAATAAAATGTATATACTGAAGGAAGACGGACAGCGGTGGCTTATTAATAAACAGGGTTCCGTTAGCAACCTCTGTACGTAACCCTAAAAATCGAGTTTTCCGCCAAAAGGAGCCATTTTTCCGAGGTGCTACCGTGCCGATAACCGACAAACTTGAGCTTCTTGGAGTTACATTAACATCTACTCTCAATGTTGGCCCTTACATAGAGGCAAAAGCTCAAGTAGCTGCAAAAAAGTTGGGGATCCTAGCAAAGGTGAAACGGTACTTCACGCCGGAACAGCTGCTCAAACTCTATCAAGCGCAAGTTCGATCGTATATGGAATACTGCTCTCATCTTTAGGACGGATCTGCCAGATACCAGCTTGATGCCCTTGAGTCAATTGAGAAACGAGCCAAGAGGATCATCGTCAATGAGAAGCTCATCGCGACGAAGCTCCAAAGTCTTGTATTTGAGAGTAATTTTTACCGGACTGCGAAAGAAGGAGGGTTATGATTTTCGAGTGTATGTATGTATGTATATTTACACGCCCTAGAGCCTAAATGGCTCATGGATTTTAGCTTGAGAGGTGTCGTTAGGGGTGTTGGCACATCTTCCAGGAATATTTCCACGCACATTATTCGCTGGAAAATTCCTGGGCTTGAAGATAGACCGTAGACTAGCCGATTATACACATAAAGTCCGCTATGTGTATTTATCACTGTAAATTTCATGGAATCATCGAATTCTATTTGATTATGGCTTAGCTTAAATCTATTAGAAATCGATGATTCCAAGAAATGTACAGTGATAACTATAAAGACCCCTCTTTATCTCGGGGCTCGGCTGTGTCGTCCTTTCACGGGAATACACGTACTCCCGGGGCGGGACGACACAGGTCGCCAAGCATTTCTTCTCGTGCAACCGAGCGGGTGGGCAGGTTGCGGATAGCCCAGCTCCGGCTGGGGGACCGCCACCTGACTGCTCGGTGTCGATCCCCCGGCCGGAGTGTCTCAGGTGAGACCCCGGACAGGAGAAGTTTCCCGAAGGCCAGATCCCAGGCCTAGGGTTAACCCAGTACCCCTCTAATCCCCTCGACTTTTCCTACTCCAAACTTCTCTCCCTCCTTTTTTCCCTAAATCCTATCGGTCCAGAGGAGGGGTAACCTCGTTTCCAAAAAAGCCCAACAACCCCAAACCCCAATCATGAAGCAGAACGTGAAAAAAACTACCCAGGTGGGTCCCGGCCAAGCCGGGGAATCCCATGCCGACTCGTCGGTCAGCCCCCATCGTATTCTGGGGGGGGGCAACTTACTGCCTAATGATGCGCCTATGGCGCGACCGGCTGCTACTACAGCGCCAACAAATAACGCCAACACAGACTCGGCTGCGACACACGCGCCCACACCACAGACTTCGGCTGCGACACACGCGCCAACAAGCACAGACCAGGCTGCTACCCAAGCGCCACGACACTCACAGACCAAACTATCCACGAGCGCCTGGCAACAGAGCATCGTTAGGAATAGTTTTAGGAACAACCCAGACCATGACCAAAGAGACAAGGGGAAGGCTGCCTGTTCAAGTGGTTCCATCCCGACCCCGGCGGGTGAAGTACGCATGCTTAAGCGCGGAAAAACTTTAGCCGGGGAGAGGAAACAAGGCGATCGGATGCGCACAAGCTGCGAAGGCAACAGCCAGCGCGGAGCGCAGATGGTTGCCACAGAGAAAGTACGCGACCAGCCACAAGTACGCGAAGGTGTAAACCAGCGCGAAAAACGGCCGGACGCGGAAACACGGGACCGGGGGCGAGTCCGCGAAGGGAAAACCCAGCGCGAAAAATCCCCGGAAACGTTGGAAACCACCGGAACAGTAGGCCGGAACCTAGAACCGGACACAGAACGACGACCACCGAAAAGGGGGAGGGGGAAGCGGGCTGGAGCTTCGCACAGGGCAACCCTGAAATCGAGCGCCGGTCAGGGCACCTCTGAGCCACAACCTGGGCCAAGCGGTTTGGGGGCGGCAAAGAGGGTACGGCCGGATGATACGGCCTCGCCGAGTACGCTGCAGGGGAACCCGAAACGTGTGAAGATCCAGACCGCTCAGGGGGAACAGAGAACCTACGCGCGGGCCACAAAGGACATTCCGGCGCGGCTCTCCGTGGCGATCTGCTTTCCTCCCCCCTCTCGAGACCTGACGCAGACAGAAACTTCACTAATTAAGACTGAGCTGGAAAGACTGGTCATGGAAGCTGACCTGACTCAACCACTCCCGGCCTTCCGCGGCTTCCCTAGGATAGCGGAGGGTACCGTGCAAGTGTGGTGTGAGGACGACAACGCCCTGACCTGGCTGACTCAAAATGTGCCCAGAATTAGACTCCCGGAGACAGAACAGACGCTGACCGTCATGCGACAGGACGAGATACCGACCCGTGCCCGAGCTGCGCTCTTCGTCCCCAGGTACAATGGGGACATAGCGCGGCTCCAAAGTATTCTGATCCGTCAGAATACCTGGTACGACATAGGGAGGTGGTCACTGTACAGGGCGACTTCTGTCGGTGGGGATAACCACGGGACATATTTGACCCTGGGAATCCCGGCCGATGAAGTTGACCAGGTCTTGGAGCGGGAGCGGCGTATATCGTACCTACTGGGATCTATATACGTCCGCTTCTATCAGAGACCTCAGCCCTCCGACGTCAGGACCGACACTGACATAAAGACCACGACCGAGACTGTACCGACCCTGACGAATGACCAAGACATGGCACGACTGGAGGAGGAAATGGCGAGAGCGGCCATGGCCGATGCAGACATAGAGTCTGCACCACCCACATCACCCGGGTGGACGTCACAGCTGCTTGCATCCTCCCCAGCAACAGACAACTGGCACGGAGTGGAGAAGGGAGGGACACTATCCGATGGATCAGACTCCTCCTAACTCCACACCACCGGCAATGCCGCCCACACCCAACACCATCCAGATCATACAGACGAACCTCCAGCATAGCCAAACAGCAACGGCTAGCCTACGCAGGGCGCTGGAGACGAAACCAAGAACAATCGCACTCATACAGGAGCCGTGGATCAGATGTGACAGGATATGCGGCCTTGGAAATATTGGAGGTAAATTAACACTCAGCACACATAGCACCCGAAAACCACGAACATGCATATACACTCCTAAAGACGTACCTATTACGCCGCTGACCCAATTCTGTTCCAGAGACATAACCGTGATCATGCTACAAACTAGCATAGATACACCAGATCTCGTATTAGCATCGGTGTACATGCCAGGCGACGACGAGAACTGCCCACCGAAGGAGATGGATGATTTGGTCCAGCACTGCGAGACCGCCAAACTGGACCTGATCATCTGTACCGATTCCAACGCTCACCACCCACTATGGGGCAGTGAAGTATCGAACACCAGAGGTGAGGCTTTATCCACTTATTTATTCTCGACTAACCTTAACATCGTAAACCGTGGCTCTGAACCCACTTGGGTTACCGTCAGGGGACAAACGATCATAGACCTAACGCTGGCCACAGAAAACGCGACGAATTTTATCTCAAACTGGCGAGTGTCAGACGAACCATCCTGCTCCGACCACAGGAGAATTCGTTTTACACTGGCGGCCAACACAAAAAAGCCCGAACCCAGGCGAAACCCACGTCGAACAAACATACCTGAATTCAAACGCCTTCTAGCAATCTTACTAGCAAGGCACCAAATGCATCGAAACCAAATAACAGATCCAAATGAACTAGAAAATACTGTTACCAAACTAGGTAACTATATTACCGAAGCATACCACACCTCCTGCAAACTAGCAGTACCACGCATGGGCAAAGGAAACCCTTGGTGGAATGCTGAATTAAATAAACTCAGAAGTACACTACGCAAACAATTCAACAGAGCAAAGAACACCAGACTCCCAGAGGACTGGGAAACATACAAAACTACTCAATACACCTTTAAGAAACATATCAGAACCGCCAGGAAAACAGCTTGGCGGAAGTTCTGTGAGTCCATAGAATCAAATGACGAAGCTGCACGGGTGCGGAAGATCCTATCAACTGATCAAGACCGCACCCTCGGCGCGCTGAAAAAACCAGATAACTCATACACACAGACGGACCAAGAAACCAGTAAGGTACTTCTTGAAACGCATTTCCCAGACTGTAACCTCCTTGAAGACAGAACGTGGGCGGCCGAATCAAGATGGCCCCCTACCGAACAAGACTGGTCTACAGCTCGGAAAATAGTGACAGAGGATCGGATAATGTGGGCTGTGGAGACCTTTCAACCATACAAATCCGCAGGACTTGATGGAATCTTCCCAGGCCTATTACAATGGGGAAAGGGCGTCCTGACACCATGGCTGTTAGTAATCTACCAAGCCTGCATTGCACACAGATACGTACCCCTCGCATGGCGCGAGGTGAAGGTCATTTTCATCCCCAAACCGGGAAAAACGGACTATACACAACCCAAAGCCTACAGACCAATAAGCCTGACATCCTTTCTACTGAAATCCCTGGAGAGGCTTTGCGACAGATACATCCGGGATGGACCACTGCGTAAGTTCCCGCTCCACAGTCAACAACACGCCTACTCCACGAGGAAATCAACAGAATCAGCTTTGCACAGCGTAGTCTCAAAGATCGAATGTGCAATAAACCACAAATGCTCCTCACTAGCTGTCTTCATCGACATAGAGGGCGCTTTTGATAAAACCATGTTTAAAAGCATTAGCACAGCCCTCGGAAGGCACGGTGTGGATACGACCCTGAGAAGCTGGATTACAACTATGCTCAAGCAGAGAGCTGTACAGGTCACCATAAATAACACAACTCGGGCCATGGTTGCGAAAGGCTGCCCTCAAGGGGGCGTCCTCTCACCGCTACTATGGAACCTTGTTGCAGACACCCTAGTAAGGAAACTCAACAATGAAGGATACTTTACCGTTGGTTACGCTGACGACATAACCATAATAATAAACGGAAAACATGAAAACACGCTATGCAATCTCATGCGGCAGGCCTTAAGAATAGTAGAGGACTGGTGCAAAGAGTATCAGCTAGCAGTGAACCCCACCAAAACCGAACTTGTTCTTTTTACCAAAAAGAGAAAGTTGCCACCATTAGAACTACCACGTTTCTTTGGTACCACCCTAAGCCTTTCAACTGAAACCAAATACCTGGGCATCTATTTGGACAAGCAGCTGAACTGGGCGAAACACACTGAATATACCACCACAAAAGCCAGTATTTGCATGTGGCAATGCAAACGCATGCTAGGCAGGAACTGGGGCATCAGTCCCGGTATAACACACTGGCTATACACTACAGTTATCAGACCAATAATTACTTATGGCTCATTAGTCTGGTGGCCCAGGACCGACCTGAGCACAGCACAGAAAGACCTCGAAAAGCTGCAGCGACTCGCCTGTGTGGCAGTCACAAGCAGTATGAAAACTGCTCCCACTGCGGCCCTGCAGGCAATGCTGGGACTGCCACCATTACACCTTATAGTGCGGGAAGTGGCGGCCCTGGCGGCTCTCAGGCTCAGGGCATCTGGCACTTTAAGAACAGACTCCAGAATCAAGCACACGCGCATCATGGAGGACGCTGTTGGACTGCAACCCATGATGATTTCACCCAACGACAAAGCCCAAAAGACACACCATTTCCAGAAGCACTACAATATAGTTCTGGAGCAGGAAATGGACGATCACTCGGGTCCCAAAGAGCTGAGAATATACACTGACGGATCAAAGACAAGCGACGGAACCGGTATCGGAGTTTACTCCGACGATCTTAACATCAAAATATCCAGACCCTTGGGTAAACTCAACACCGTCTACCAGGCGGAATGTATGGGCATTATCTTAGCGGTCCACGCCATAGAAGCCAGGAGAGTCACGAACACCAATATTCGCATACTCTCTGACAGCGCCTCAGTCCTCCAATCCCTAGGGAAATATTATACTACCTCGAAACTTATACAAGAATGTCACATTGCATTGGAACGCATCACGGTGACCAACCGCAACACTGTGACGCTGCAATGGATCAAAGGACACAGCGGATCACTAGGGAATGATGCTGCCGATATGCTGGCCAGGAGAGGTTCTGGTGCAGTGGCGGCTGGACCCGAACCCATAGTACCGCTCCCATTCACCCAGTTGCGTACATGGCTTCAAGAACACACACACAAGCAGGCGGAACGCTGGTGGGCCTTGGCACCAGGCTGCAGGCAATCCAGGGAAGCTATGCCATCCCTAAACAAGAAACTGACCAGTCGCCTTCTGCGACTGAATAGGTGCAGCCTGCGATTGGTGGCGGGGACCATCACCGGGCACTGCTCATTAAACAAACATTTATACACCATAGGCATTACGGACAGTTCTCTATGCAGAGCATGCATGGAACAGGAGGAAACTGTATCGCATGTACTTCTCGAGTGCACAGGCGTTACCGAAATACGGAACCAAACGATAGGAACACAAAGCTCGCTCACAGACATCTTGAACACACCGGGTAAACTGATCTGCTTCTGGAGGGAGGTTGGCTGGTTGGAGTAAATTTTTGGCCGCCATGGCTCACGCACAATGGTCCAACATCAGGACTAAGTGCGGAAACCATATCCTGATAGATAGATAGATAGAGGTCTTTATACGTAGGTATAATAATGACGCACCGGTTGAGGTTCAGGATTCAGCTGACAGCTGTCAGGTTGCCTTGCCTCAAGTGCCACAGACTCCACAATGCGCATTATAAGGTTAAGAATAAGATAGTTAACGTTCAAAATTAAGATAGAAAAACAAGAATATTACAGGTTAGTAATTCAAATTAAGTAAGGAGCTCGTGACTAGATAATAACAGCCGCACGGGTCGATCTTCAAGGTTAAGCAACGGTTGCCAAGGTTGGTCTGTAGATGGGTGACCATCTTAACATACCGAGTTTACTCCATGCCTCGGAAAGCACGTTAAGCCGTTGGTCCCGGCTGTCAATTGTAGATCTTTGGCAGTCGTTACGGATGATACCAGTAAATCGGACTCCAGTCTCGCCATGAAGTACCGTGTTACCTAGTTAATGGGTTGTGGAGGTCTGGTAGGCAGCCGCTCCACGTAAAATACTGGTATTCAGCTAAATCCGGCTTGACTAGAAGCCGACCCCAATATAGTTGGGAGAAGGCTAGGCAGATGATGAGTTTTTTTCGAGACTCGCTAATGAGTAAACTATCGGAAACAAAAGCTTTGTGCAAACAAAGTCCCTAGAACGAAAACAAAGTATCAATTTTATTAGCGAAGTGTTAACAAGAACCAAGTCTTTCCTTGCAGAACCTTCGTCCTGTTTTATTTACTTTGAAAGCTGAAATGTTTCATCAATTAAGGTAGGCAGCAGATAAACTTCCAATAAAGTACATTGACCTTTTCCAAATATCCCTTCGTGAATACCCTAACAATAAATTATGACCCGTTTTTCATAACTGGAAAACGTAAGTACAGGATTACGATAGACGTCGATTCATGACAGCTTTATTCCTGTTTTTTAAAGCTTTTATTATCCAATATGGCGGAACATCTAAGATGGCGGAATAGTTACATATATGCACTTCCGTACGTACGTACATGTCCATAACTTCGTGCTAGTACAGTCTCTTGGCAACATTATCTTACCCACCCTAAAAACAAACGAATTTGGACCCTCTGACGGTAACATTAAGGTTTATTCAATTTATACGAGCTTATCAGACAAGTGCTCGAGGACTTGATGAACAAATACAATAATAATACAGACACGCAAGATCTTTAAAACGTTAGCATTAGGTTTTAAGTTATAACTAGGTACTTGTTATCATATAATTAGTGTAATAGCTTGTTTTAATAATTGCGTTCAAGTAATTCTGGTCTCGTGGTCTGTGTATAAGACTGAGAAAAACAAGTTGCGAGATCAAATCCTGCGACGAAGATGTTGTTTTGCTTTCAATTAAGAATTTATTCCAAAACTATTTATTGTATTATTGTAAAGAGCTATAGACGGATAACCTTCAAATATAAACTTTCTAAAATGGTAATATTTTCGCATAACTTGTAATAAGTGGGTAGTTGAAAAATAAATATCTATTTGTATTCATTATAAAACTGGTATTCAAATGCTACTAAGGGTATGCAGTGACTACGCGCAAACATATTTTACCTTGCCTTACTAAATTGCAGAAACAACGTCTCTTTACAATTTTTTAATTTATATTTTATAGGTTGTTTTTTTTTTTATTATGATGTCTCAATGGAGTGATTATTTAAAATACAAAATAATCTATTTGCACGAGGAGAAGGTTGGCTGCTTGTGCTGTGCAAGAATAAACTTTATGAAAGTATACTATATGGTTCAAATTGTTTAGAATATTGCGTCTAGAAATTACAACTAAGATCAAATTTTAATGCGCCTTATAAGAGTTGAGTTGGTCTTGCAGTCACTATGGTAGTGCGATGTTCATCGTTATCTACGTTCGAACCAAGTTTAACCAAAATATAGCTTTTTGCTCGGCTGTTTTTTTTTTAATTATTTCATAACATTTATTTTACATTTCTTTAATGGACGACGTAGAGTCTTGTCTTTTTAAAAGGGCAGTTTGTATATAAATAAAACTAAACAATTGCAAGTTTAAAATGTGTAAGTTTGTAATGTGTGTGTGTGTGTGTGTGTGTGTGTGTATGTGTTTGTATGTGTGTGTGTAATTTCATTAAAACACTTAGTTAAGATAAAGTAAGTAAATGCTCATATATTTCCAAATTAATATACATTTTATATTAGTATGCCATAATCAAAACTAACCATTTATAAACATTAAAAAAGGTGTGCTTATGCTTAAATGTTTGTTATCGAGAAAATGAATTCTTCTGTGAAATGCTTTACAGATTTATAGCTGCCTATATGTAGTGAATAAATATGTTATCTAAATAGAAAAATCTATTTATAACAATAACATCACCACATAATCAGCAACATTTTAATGGTTTAACAGTCAATCCATTGAGCATTTACTTACATGGTGTGTTTAAAAATGCCTAGACACTAGATTAATTAGTAGCGGATTGGCGCACCGTCCCCTGCTATAACTTGCTGTAAGCGGCTACGCATACCGCGCACCATATTCCAACACAAATCTTTGCCTCTCATGTGCTCCCAAGTCGATGTCACGATCTCAGCCAAGTTGTGTTTGTTTCGCACTTCCGTTGTGTCCCAATTTAAAACCATTCGACCCCATAGATTTTCTATAGGGTTCAAATCAGGACTTTTAGATGGCCAATTAATAACTGTCACACCTTCTTGAGCAGCTAACCAATCCTGCACAATGCCTGCACGGTGGATGGAGCAGTTATCGTGCATGAAATAAATATGTGATGTTAGATAGGCAATTCGCACAGTCGGCAGCATGACGTCACGCAGAATCTCCAAATACAATAGCAAACAATACAATTGAAACAATAGCCCGGTGGCGTTCGAATTCGGGACTATACTTGATGGCTTTTACTCCTGGACGAATCCGCTGAATATTTCCATTGTCTTCATAACGTCTTAGCCATAGCCTGACCGTATTTCTCTAAAAGAAAAAACAACCATTTTTGGAACCGTGTATGTAACTTGTAAGGAGTAAACTACGCGTTAATCACAATCAATAAAATAAAATAGGTATAAAAAAAACACTTACTGCTATATTAAGTCGACGACCAATCTCTCTAATTCCAACATTCTGCTCACGTAAAAATATGATTTTATGTTTGGTTTTCTGGTAAATTTAAATTCTCTAAACTTAAAGTTTTTTTAATTTACCCACCTGTTTACAAGATAAGTTATTAGGCGTAAATCATATTGGTCGTTCTTTAATAATGCAAGCAATATTGTAGTTCCTTTTTTAATTAGTTGTAATGACAATCAATTAAAAAAGGAACTACAATATTGCTTGCATTATTAAAGAACGACCAATATGATTTAATTGATTGTCATTACAACTAATTAAAAAAGGAACTAATACTATGTGGAATGTGTTTTCGAACCAACATGTTGTTCGTCGCCAATCCAGCATCAAACCGCTAAGCCACAAGAACTTGTCGAGAATACGCGAAATTAAACATTGGGTTGTAATTATATAGAGTTACTTAAAATCTTTTCAATTTTAAAGTCGACGAGATAATGATTAAAATAGCTTAACAAAATGATACATAATGCCGGTGGCTCCGACAATGTTGGGTGGGTTTACCTTAACGTTACGTGTTAAAGATCAAATTTGGTGTCTGTATTATTATTGTATTTGTTCATCAAGTCCTCGAGTACTTGTCTGATAAGCTCGTATAAATTGAAGAAACCTTAATGTTACTGTCAGAGGGTCCAAATACATAATGCCGGTGGCTCCGACAATGTTGGGTGGGTTTACCTTAACGTTACGTGTTAAAGATCAAATTTGCGTGTCTGTATTATTATTGTATTTGTTCATCAAGTCCTCGAGTACTTGTCTGATAAGCTCGTATAAATTGAAGAAACCTTAATGTTACTGTCAGAGGGTCCAAATTCGTTTGTTTTTAGGGTGGGTAAGATAATGTTGCCAAGAGACTGTACGTTATTTTGTTAGTTTTGTTTCTGGCGCAAAAAATAAGCAATTAAAATATTATTTATATAAATTATACTTGAGTAAAAAATCACTATCATTTAATCTATTTAAGAAACCAAGTACCTTTAATATTTTAGCGACTAAATTGAAAGTTATACGAGGCCTGAAACTTTCGGTCGCCCACAAACAGCTGTGAGGTGTCCGCGTACTGCTTGTCGCCGTTAGGTGCTCGCTCCGACTTCTTAATCTTGGAAAGGCAATGGTAAGTTCATTTGGATAACACTTTTAATAGTGTTATTATGGGTTCTTAAACAATTGATTTGACATAGAAAAAGGTCATATCAAAGCATGGAAGTCGTTTAAAACTGTAATAAATCGACTCACGGAATAGCGGTCATTTTATTTATCATGTGTTTCGTGTCATTACCGAATCAAGGATTTCATCGATACATTTTGATTGCTATGTATTTATATAACAAACTAAGGTAATTTAAATGTGAATTATAAAACAAATAATGTATTTAATGAAGTTTCGTATGAGTAAATTCAGTAGGTACATGTTTTGTTCACTAGATTTCTCATAAAACGAGTTCGATTGTGACCCGAGTTTACAGTTTTGAGGTAAATTAGTAGTTAGGAATCTTAAATTGTTAAGAATTTACTCAGAGATTGGTTCCATTCGTTCTTTTTATTTTTCAGGGGCATGCAAAGTACAAAATGCTGACTATCTGGAAATTCTGCAAAACGAACATTGTAAACATGAGACATTTTGTTTTGTTTCAATAATTACTGCTCAGCTCCTATTAGTCTCAGCATGATGATATATAGCCTCGATAAATGGGCTATCTAACACTGAATGATTTTTTCAAATCGGACCAGTAGTTCCTGAGATTAGCGCGTTCAAGTAAACCAACAAACAAGCTCTTCAGCTTTATTTATTAATTAAGTTTAGATTAATATAGATTGAAATGGTTTAATTCTTTAGACAAATGCGCGTTACGGCCGCAAATCGTATTTTTTTCAACATACAGCTTCACACTGATTGCAAAAAACATAAAAATATTCTAATTTCGCAGGCTACCCTGGCGCTTCCACCGTGTATGCAGAAAAGTGGTTCTCTTAGAAGCAACATACATATATGGTAGCGGCACGACAAGTCAGTGCTTAGCAACGCAGCATGGCAAAGTTGTAGTCTTTTATGCCGTGGCTGGCTCCTAAATAATCCTCATATTTAATTATATTTTTTGTGTAAAATATATTTATCGTCTTTAATTACGTTCACAGAAATTGAAATAAGATAACAATTTAACGTAAATTTAAAATAAAAATATTGTATCATATAGAAAATGAATAAGTTATGAGTATTTTTGTATAACAGTAAACTTTTGTTTCGTAATAGATTGCTTAAAAGACTAGGATCCAAACACCCAACTAAAAAGTGTATGTGTCAAAGTGACAGCAAAACGCGAAATTTCTATTAATTTCGGATCCAACTGTGGTGTTCGTGCAAGTGTTGTATTTGTTTTGGAAACCGGCAAATTAAAACTTTCAAGCTGGCTAAAACGGGAAAAGAAAAAGATATGTGTTTCCATGACTTTGGCCCCGATTCCGGGGGCAGAATTAAGGTAAGATATTTTGTACGATAGGTACCTACATAGAAGCTTTGGCTACAAACATATGCTTTGATTTCTTGAAATCTATATATCTTGATATCTCGAACAAAATTGCCGATAATTGTTTCCGCCTATCACTATTAAGTGTATATTAACATAATAAACTAATTGTCTACGCAAAATACCGGAATGTCGGTGTAGTTTACTGATTGTCTTGTTCAATTTATCGATCCGTCGCTGGCTACACTGCGCTACATTTTAATCGTCATTTACGCCGTGGCAATTTAAGATACATACTTCAAACTATTCCAGGGTCTTGTTATAGTAAAACCAGTAGTATTTGGGAACATAGCCCGATACTTTGGGAAGAAACGTGAAGAAGATGGCCACACCCATCAGTGGACGGTCTATGTAAAGCCGTTTGCCAACGAGGACATGTCTGCATATGTCAAGAAGGTGCACTTCAAGCTTCACGAGAGTTACTCCAACCCCAACAGGATTATTACCAAGATGCCATATGAGATTACCGAGACTGGCTGGGGCGAGTTTGAGATTGTTATCAAAATATATTTCCTTGATCCTAATGAGAGGCCTGTAAGTGTTTTCTAAACAACAACTTGTTACTCACGTATGTGTGATATTGTCTTTTATTCTTTTTACTACTTTATTTGCCTCATAATTTTGGTACTGAGTATAGTCAGATTACTTCGGCCCTGGAGTGTAACTTTGGACCTAACTCATTAACCAATAGGAACACAGCACAATGTGTTTGCTCTATTCCTATTGGTTAAAAGTTAGGGCCAAAGTTGCACTCCAGGGCCGAAGAAACCTGACTATACAGAACACAAGACTTTAACAATACTCTATTTCAGGTGACTTTATACCACATTCTAAAGCTGTTCCAATCTCCGCTGACCGTGGGAGGCCCACCCCAAACAGGTCGTGTTCTGGTCAGCGAGTCATACGATGAGATAGTGTTCCAAGATCCAACGATGCTGATGCAGCATCTGCTTAATAGTGTCAAGCCTATTACCAATGGGCCATGGATCCACAACACGAATTGTAAGTTCAATCTGCATTTCTTATATATTCTAAAACAACAGCAAATGTCAGCGACTGTGTGTTGAATTTATAATGTTGCCTTTGCATGAAGCTTTTGCAATTTCTGCAGTGCGAGTTTTTACTGACATGACTCTTTAATATTGCAACACATGGAAAATTATTTCATGTACTGCCAATTAATTAGAATGTGTAGAAATTCAAGTTCTTTCAACTTAACTGACACAGTGGCTTCAATGGAGTGGAGAGTCACAATTAAAATGTTCTTAAATTAGATACATATTAGCAGATATGGTGTTCTACCACACTAAAAAGAGTAATATCCATGTGCCTAATGCATTGTTTTAGTGGCCTCAAACCTTCTTCACATTTATTGCTTTTCTAATGTAACAGGGTTTGGTGAACATCGGTGGGATGGTTCAAAGTCTTTAACGGGCTCAGGTAGAAACAATTGTTGTGTTTTATTTTGATTTTACACACCTCAGCCAATTTTACTGCACTTAACATAGGTATTCTTCTTATAAAAGGAATTAAACCTAGACATGTTCTTTTTTATAGGCATCATAGGCAAGTAATGTATTTTTGTTACAGTTGAAGAAAAGAAAGAGAAACAGTTGCAAAAGATCGCAACAGCCCAACCAAAGGTCCGCGGTGAAATAAATGAGCTTAAGGAGAGGCTGCAACTAGCCAAGGAAACCATCGCCAAGTTCAAAGAAGAAATAGCTAAGATTCAAAACGGCGGCGGTAGCGGAATGTTGTCTGGTCTTTAAGTTATTTCGCCAGAATCTTTCAGTACCAGTTACTTAATTTTTGTTATAAGATCCGCCTTCTCACTGAAGTTTACTGTCAAACCGTTGCCGTTGACTCTTTCAGCTTCAGTTAAGCTACATACTGCAAGCCATCATTCAGTGCAGAAATAGCTTAAGGGTTTCAAGACTACTACAGTACATTCATAATCATCATCACATCATCACATCACATCATCAGAAAGACTCCTGCTGGACATAGAACTCCCCCAAGTGTCGCCACAACAACCTGTCAGATCGGGCATCCGCAAGTCCCGCTAAGTACTCGGCCTTCCAACGCTTCCTCATCCGGAACACGGCCCCATCGACCATCTGTTCTGCGAGCAATGTGCTCTGCCCACTGCCACTTCGGTTTTGACAGCAGTACATTCCCATAATAAGATTCTTGGTGTAAGCTGTCTATGACGTTTATAAGACACTTCTCAAAGTTAAGGATCTACATTCTTTATTTCTTGCTAGTCTCTCTTTGCTACCATCTGTGGCTTGTCACTGGCAATTCCAGTTGTCAGATTCCTTGGAGTATCATATTTTTCTCTGCTTGTGCTATTAGAGCAGTTGGAATTTTTTTTATTTTTTTTTTGGCTCAGTATTCAGTAACGGTAAAAGTATCATCAGTGTCTGTGTGGCGTCTCTCCGCAGTCCATCATCCATTTTTCGTCAAGTGCCGCATGCCCTGTCACCTGTGCATGTGAGGACCTTATGGCTGCGTCAGCGAATGCTGTTACCGTTGCTAAATACTGGACCAAACATTAGAGCAGTTAATTTCTCGTAATATTTATGGGTGTTTCTGCGTGCAATTATAAAGTTCGAATATTTATTAAATACACTAAAATATTGATGTTTGACTGGTAGAATAGAAATCAATGTGTACGAATTTACTCATGTATTCTTAGCGGGTATTCCCGACTAAAACTCTAAATGTATTGGTAATGTATATTATATGTCTCGGTAATGTAAATGTCTATGTATTATTATTTTAATGAAGTATGCGACTGCGAAATTGCGAATTATGAACTTAATTAAAATTGTATTTGTAATCCTCGAAAGGAAAGAAGTTAAACTCGAAGAATATCTCATAGAAATAGATTTAAACACGAATTTTAAGCTTTCGATTGATTGAAAAACATGTTTCCAATGTTTTGCTAATTTTATTTTTGTGATGTGTGACCTATTATTTAAAACTTCTGATCTCTTGGTAACTCAAACTTTGTTTTAGTTATGCAGCTTTTTCTACGTTTAATTATTTAAGTTAGATATAGGATGGACATTCCTAAAATTGGATACTCATAAGTATAAGACATTTTCTGAAATTAAATAAATCATTTATTGGAATTTGCCGTTTTATTCGTGTTTCTCTGTACTAGTGTTTTAAGGTGCCATTTCTAGTTCCAAGACAGAAGTGAGAGTGTGTGGGACACCATCGAATCCACCATCATCATCATCTGCTTAGCCTTTTCTCAACTATATTGGGGTCGGCTTCCAGTCAAGCCAGATTTAGCTGAATACCAGAATTTTACGAGGAGCGGCTGCCTACCAGACCTCCACAACCCATTAACTGGGTAACACGGTACTTCATGGCAAGACTGGTTTACTGACTTCTGACTATCTGTAACAACTGCCAAAGATCTACAAATGACAGCCGGAACCAATGGCTTAACGTGCTTTCCGAGGCACGGAGGAAACTTGGTATGTTAAGATGGTCACCCATCCACAGACCAACCTTGGCAAGCGTTGCTTAACCTTGAAGATCGATCTGTGTGGCTGTTATTATCTAGCCACGAGGTCCTCACACCATCGACTCCACCATTACTCGCGAATGGGGGCGGGTAGACATCTCGGCAACATCCTTCACAATCTGATTCAGATGCACCAGATGCAGGGCGCACAATGATCACCCTCCAGTGTGTCACCCGCAGGTCAACCTGTACGTGACTGACTTGAGGAATCTGTCACCTGAAACAACACGAGGCCGAGGCCAACAGCGCGCCTCGTAAGGGAATGCGGACGTAGTGTGACGGCTGCAGAGGGTGACAAGGGGCCCTATTACATAGTATATATACATAACCAGCCTATAATTTTCCCATTGCTGGGACACAGGCCTCCTCTCGGTGAGAGGGAGTGGGGCCGTAATCCACCACGCGGGCCTAGAAGGAAATTTTTGGTTCTAGGACATGCCGATTTCATCACGACGTTTCCCTACACCGTTTTGAGAGCAGTGGTGATGAAACAATTTACACAAAGTAAAGCGCCTACCTGGGTTCGAACCTACGACCTACAACTCGGTAAGTCGCAGCCATTACCACCGGGCCACCACTGCTCTATTATGACGCCATCCATCAGGATGGCAATAGCACATAAGCTGTGAAAAAGGGATAGGGTTATGCGTCTTGTATAACTCGGTCTCCCTCCCTCAGCGTGATCATGATGGTTTTAATATGTCATAATAGGTACCAAGGTCCGCGTGGAAGTCATGAATTTTACCTAAGTAGAAGTCGTAAGTACGTTTAGTGAGATTTTACTTCATAGGTACTCTCACCAACAGTTTCCGGAAAAAAAACATCGACTATGCCATGATGTCGATAAAAGGAGGGAGCGGGATGTTAGTTATCTCTCCAATCTTTGTTGACTGGTTGAGAATACCGAAAGCATCAAGTCCGCCGTGGTACCTTTGTGTTGCATAAACTTATAATCTTTATATATAAAAATGAATCCCTATTTCCCTTGGTCATCGGATCACGCTTGAACGGCTGGACCGATTTCGATAATTCTTTTAAACCGACTTCAGAAAAAGGAGGAGGTTCTCAATTCGGTTTATTTTTTTATGTTTGTTACCTCATAACTCCGTCATATATGATCCCATAATTGGCTGAAATGATGATGATGATGATAGTCGCCATAGACAGCTCAATGTACCTACACAGGTATATATGGACATGCGTAGCTTCGCAGGCTAACCTTGCCAGGACTCCTAAGCACAACGGCGCGAATGGGAGTCAAGTGCGGATAACGGAATCTCAACTGTACTCTCTCCGTTGCGAGAGTAGTCTTTCCTCCTGGATAGAGTTCCATTTCAACTTTATGTAGCTATATCTCGTGTTAACAACCCTAGCAACTTTCTTCAACATCGTGTATAGAAAAGCGTTCTCATTAAAACGTTTCTCATTACGAAAAATTACTAAGGTTGGTCGGCGTTTTGAATAGAAGAGGGGATACAGATTGGCCTTGCATTCTAAGGAGGGGGTCAAGCAATGCTAGAAGTTGACTGTTCGTATATCTCTCACAATGTTTGCTGGTCGCTCACAATTTCACTCAAAGGGTACTGGAGAATGAATGCTTGGAGCTTCCTTCCTTGATCGAATCAGGAATGATGATATTCGTAGAGAACCAAGGTTACCGACATAGCCCGAAGGATTGTCAAACTAAAGTGTCAGTGGGCAAGGCTCGGCTCTATTGCTCGCAGAACAGGTGGTCGATGAGGCCGAAAAATTCTGGAGTGACGACCGCGTAACGGAAGAAGCAACGTTGAAAAGCCTCCCACAAGGTGGGCCGATGAATATCGCGGGTAGCTGATGGATCGTCATCGATCGATGGATCGTGATCCGGTCGTTGTGGCGACGCTTGGGTCTATGTCCAGCAGTCTTAGCGATCTTACCTAGCGACAGCATACTATACGACGTACACGCAAACGAAGTCGCGTGCACAACAGCTATCTATCTTTTTCTAATCTTCTAAATGTATAAAAATATCGGATCACAATGTTTAATATGGAACTCCTCCGAAATGGCTTGACCAATTTTAGTGTTTATTTACATGGCAAAACAACGTTTGCCGGGTCAACTAGTAGATAAATAAAACTCCAGCGAGTCAAGATTGTCACTTTAAAGATGATACCTACAAACACAAGTTTGTAATCCGCGCATAATCTTCGCCAAACCCACATTTCGAAAGCGTCGATCTTTTCGCGACTTTGCAGTGTCACCACACTGCAAAGTCGCGAAACAGCCAGATCTTTACTATGAATGTATGTCTCTTTTATTCTCACGAGATCTATATTTTTGGACCCTATCCTCAGCGAGCAAAATATAGTCGATAGCTTGAGACAAGTGCCTAAAGGCTGCTATTGTGTCAGCACTTTACTTTGCTACGCGTGATCTATACCTTGTATACAAATGTCATTCAAATAAAGACTGGCCTGTTGGTCTAGTGGTTAGTGACCCTGACTGCTATGCCAGAGGTTGTGGGTTCGATTCCCACCCAGGACAAATGTTTGTGTGAAGAGCATGATCATTTGTTCTGTGTCTGGGTGTAGTTTATCTATAATATGTATGTATTTAGAAATATATAAGTATGTTTATCAGTTGTCTAGTACCCATAACACAAGCTCTGCTTAGCTTGGGACTAGATGGCGTTGTGTGATAGTTGTGTGGAATATTATTATATTATATTATATTATTATTAAATCGCGTGCACTCATTATCAATCAATCATAAAACATTTCAAAACTATCGTCTTTGAAAGGTGTAAAGACCCTACCTACATCTTTTTGGATTCTAAAGACCGACCAAGTGCGAGTCGGACTCGCACACGAAGGAATCCGTACCCGTGTTATTATTTGTTGTTATAGCGGCAATAGAAATAAACAATCTGTGAAAATTTCAACTGTTTACCTATTAAGTACGCTTAAGCTGAATCAGCTACCGATAGTTTTTCAGCAGTCATGCGAAAAAGACCGGCGGCGTCATTATTGCGCAGGATTCGAGGGAGTGCTAATTGCATCCTGAAGGTGATTGGGGATAGGCCAGACGGAGTTTTCCTGGAATTTTGGACCCGTATGCATAACTGCGGGTCTGATGCTGCAGGAAAGTATACGAATTAAAAACGGTTTTAAGAAAAAAATAAGTATTTATAAGTACTAACATTTATATGGAACAAGTGTCCTACGGTTCTTGAGATAGGTACAGCTCCCTGACAAACAAACGGACGGACGGACGGATTGACGGGCTGTCGTCTTTTCATAGTGGGAAATTTTTGACAGAATAGCTGGAGAAGACAACGGAAGCAAAACCAAATAAGAACCAAATATAGTATGTCACACAAAAAATATTTTTGTAAAATATCTCGTTTCAAATCCAAGTGCTGGGCTGCTAGTAGGCAGATGTTCCAATTGGCCGATATTTAGAATTCACACGACCCAAATACAATACAAATAGCCCAATTCGTTTTCCAGTTTGCGCGTACACGAACGAAATTAATTCGAAACTGGGACCATGTCAGTTTTAAGCTGTGCACGGTGCACTTCGCGTCATATCGGCGGGATCTGATTTTTTTGCTTTTACGAATCCATATGGGTGAAATTTCTCTTCGGAAAAAAATGTCGAATAATCGCCGTACTTGGGCCAAAGCCTTTAGGAGAATGAATCTTCAAAATTTAAATGCTGCTAAGGAACGGATTCTAATCATTGTTAGATAGATAGATGGATTATGGACTCCAATTTCGCGCCTAGGATTCTCATTCGGTCCGTTCTGCGTAGGTGTCTTGGCTAAGTTAGCCAGCCTAGCTCCGGCCAGAAGCACAGAAGTTTCCTGGGAGCTTCACAGGCTTCACCGTTCCGAGGATTTGTTGACGTTGGGAATGCCACGGCCTCGCATTCCAGGATGACGTGGGCGGCTGATTCTTCGGCGTCAAAGCAGCAGCCCCTGCAGAGTGGGCTGTCCATTGGGCCATGTTAAAGAGTTGTTTGTTTAGGGGGCAATGGCTCGTATTCGTCCCTATTATTGTTCTGTCATTATGTAATCATTGGTTTAAAAGAAACTCTGCTTAACTTTATGCTTGAATCAGTGATGGTTAATGGTAGGCGCCAGATAAAGGTGCAACGGTACCTAATTGCATACATTTATTGAATTTCTGAATTTCTACTTTTAACAGAAATAAAGACCTTCCTTAAACAAAGAAACCTTCCTGAATCGGCACGGACAACCATATTTATAACATTTTTATTGCAAAAATATAACAAACGTAAAACATTTGATTTGAAATTTTTGGTATCTACTTAATTAAATAAAAAACCGGCCAAGTGCGAGTCGGACTCGCACACGAAGGGTTCCGTAACATAAACCTTATTTTTTATATTTGAATTGATTGAATGAAAGGTCAATTGCGGTTTACGATTTATGATGTATTAATAAAAAAAAAACTACTTACTAGATCTCGTTCAAACCAATTAATTTTCGGTGGAAGTTTGCATGGTAATGTACCTACATCATATATTTTTTTTAGTTTTATCATTCTCTTATTTTAGAAGTTACAGGGACACACACACAGGAGGAGCTCGTGTCTAGATAATAACAGCCGCACGATCTTCAAGGTAAGCAACGCTTGCCAAGGTTGGTCTGTGGATGGGTGACCATCTTATCATAGCGAGTTTCCTCCGTGCCTCGGAAAGCACGGTAAGCCGTTGGTCCTGGCTATCATTTGTAGATCTTTGGCAGTCGTTACGGATAGTCAGAAGCCAGTAAATCTGACTCCAGTCTTGCCATGATGTACCGTGTTACCCAGTTACTGGGTTGTGGAGGTCTGGTAGGCAGCCGCTCCGCGTAAAATACTGGTATTCAGCTAAATCCGGTTTGACTGGAAGCCGACCCCAATATAGTTGGGAAAAGGCTAGGGAGGTGACACACACACCCAATTTACCACTTTGGAAGTGTCTCTCGTGCAAACTATTCAATTTAGAAAAAAAGAAATATTAGAAACCTCAATATCATTTTTGAAGACCTATCCACAGATGTGGATCTGTGGATGTGGTGTGTGTTTTTTATCAAACACGTATGGGTTTTATGAAAATACATTTTTAGTTTCAGTTTTAAGGTTTGAAAAATGGGTTTGCTCTTGACTCTAGTCTATGTCAGAGATGACAGAGACAAAGTCTACGATGGAGCGAGCCTACCCAGAAGGAGCCTGTTCACTCTAACTTTAAAGAGAGTAAAATATTCTTTAATTTAATCTTTATTGCATAAAATAAAGTACTTTTGAAGATATTGCAGATCTTCTAACCGACCCTTTTTTCTTTCCGGTCCAGTATAATTTTTTTCGTAAATCGTCGTGGGGCACATTGCTACAGCAAAATACCCTCTATTTAATTGGCTTGCGCGGTAATGCGGTGCATTCTTCGTGACCACGGCGTGGCTGACGAGCGGCGGAGCGTAGGGGTCACGCGGGATTCACGCGGATCCGCGCTCTGACAGAATACCGAGTAATTTGAATGTTCTACCCAGTAAATAGAATACACATTCTCCATTCATACGTGAAGCACTGCGACCGTTTCTTCACTGAATGGGGTGTTTCTACCTACGAAGCACTTCTAAGAAGAGAAAGGAAATAAATACGTTTATTGTTCTGCTATTAATTATATGATAGGATATTTTACTAAAAAAATCTGTTAGGTCCGTCAGATAGATTTCTAAAATATTACGGACAAGTGATTTACGTTTCTAGATCGAGTTGTTTTCAGAGAAATCACCATATATAAATTCGTAAAAAAATATATAGTATAGATAGGTTAAAAACACGATATTTAACATTTTGATCGATAAAAAAAAATCAGGAAGTAAAGTCGATTTTGAAAGTATTTTAAGTCGTATGAGACTTGTGGGAACGCAATTTTTATGATTTAACATTTCATTTACTAATCGGGTTTGACAGGGATATTATTGGATAGATTTAAAATATGGCACTTATTTTTTTTATTTATTTATCAACCCTAGAGGGTTGTCAACTACTGAACCGGACTTGCCTGTGTGGGCCTCTAGAATTTAAGGCCCCCAGCCGAGGCTACAAAATTTATATTTATTAGAACTCCGCTCGCTGAGGGCACCCCCTGTGGGGTACGGACCTCGGCTCAGCGGCGTCGTTTAGGGGGGGGCAGCAAGAGACTGGCTGGGTCATGTCATTATTTAGGGAGATATTTGTCACTACTGGCTCAGCTTCGCGGGCTGGCTCGTTTGGCAAAAGACGGGGGGGAACGTTACTGGGACGTCGCGACGGACCTCGGCGGCGAGGTCGGAATACGGATCGCGGTCTGTATTTGTGTTTCTTGAGAGTGCTGGTTTCCCTACAGCTTTCTTGAAGGACGGTGATTGGGTCGTCAGGGTCGACGAGGGTATGCCGAGGACGGCGAATCTTACTAATCTTGGAGGGAGCGTATCGGGTAGCCGATACGATTAAGGGATTCTGGTGCTTTTCTGCAGATTCGATGAAGTGCTTAGTAAAACGCTTCATGAATTGCTTGATGGTTGGGACTTTGAGGTCGACATGTAGTCGGTCATTCCTAACGAACCACGGAGCGCCCGTGGCCTTCCGGAGAAAACGATTTTGGATGGTCTGCATCCTATGGATATGTCGATCCTTTGTGTGTGCGAAGACGGCACACGCATAGGTCATTATCGGACGTATGCACGTGGTATAGATGCGCAGTTTGCATTTAAGGGATAGCTTGCTGCGTGCATTCAGCATGGGATGAAGCCTACCGAGAGCGAAAGCGGCACGCGAACGTACCGCCTTTATGTGCTCGCCAAAGGTGAGGTTTTGGTCAAGGATCACTCCTAGATATTTGGCTTGCTTCTCCCAAGGGATCGGCTTGTCAAACATGGTGATCGGACTCCATCAAACTGGTTGGTTTATGTATTTACTTTATAGTTGTACCTACTGTTTCATTTAAGGGTTTTTATTTTTCTGTTCACTCACACTCTGCTAATTAATGGTTCCAATATTTGTAAATATGTAAGTACCATGTACTTATTTAGAAAATTAATATGTCTACCTCTGCATACTCTAGGTTCAAGGTCCTCACATATATTGACAAAAGATTTGTATACCACATTCCATGTAAAACATTGATTTGAAAAGAGTAACTAAGGAGTTTCTTGTCCGTTCTTCTCCATAAGAATCTACCCTTCCAAACGGACAGTAAAGTCACTATGTTATTTTAAATGTAATGATGACGTTCAACTTGCAAAAAAGTGCCGTTTAATGGCATTTGAAATAAACGTTTTTGACTTTGACTTTGATACACTTTTTGTCGGAAAGTGGGTCTAAAAAGGCCACATTAGTAGAATCATAAAATATTAGAATCATTATATTAACCACACAACAATCTGTCATATAACCCATTACAATAGGTCCAAGTTTGATTGGGACAGTTTCACAGTGACTCGTAGCGTGATGTGCTTTCTGATTCTGCTAAAGTGGCTTTTCTAGACCCGCTGTAGTGATCTTTGATGCATTCTCTTTTCGTATTTTTTTTATTGATTTGATAAAATACGTGTCCAAATTTATTTTGGAAATATAAACATCTGAAGGATTTATTAGATTATTTATCCAATTGTGTTGAATATGTGAATACAGGCTTTCTGAAATTTAAACATATATACAGCGAGGTTGAATAGAAGTTTAAATCTTCGATGCCCCAGAAATACAAAACATTCGGTACCTCAGTACAACCTACCAACATTTTAAAAGAATGCCTCATTATTCCGCCTTTAAGGGGACTGTCGCATTTACAAACAGGTTTCTCAGAAGCTCTGTAGTGAGGCTAAATAATTGCCCGTTACCTCACTTGTTTACTGAAACACAAAGCTTTGCGTCCACCCATTATTTGAAATTAGTTTTCTTTTAACTCAGAACAAAGCTATGATAGTCAGGAGCATTAGAGTAAGAAATTTTTGTAGAAGAGACTGGCGCTTTTTGCACTAACATCTTTGGGGGAATTTAAGTAAAATTGTTACTTCTAGGTAAGCGTGCTCCATCTTCGACCACATCATCGCTTACCATTAGGTGAGATAGTGATCAAACACGTAATTATCAATGGTAAAATAAACTTAAAAAATCGGTCAAGAGCGAGTCGGACTCGCGCACCGAGGCTTCCTACCGTCTATATCTATATATACTAATATATAAAGCTGAAGAGTTTGTTTGTTTGTAAGCTTAAACGCGCTAATCTCAGGAACTGCTGGTACGATTTTTTAAATTCTTTCAGTGTTAGATAGCCCATTTATTGAGAAAGGCTATAGGCTATTAGTCATCTCGCTAAGACCAATAGGAGCGCAACTTCGTGCTTCATATATTAATGTAGATTTCGTACATCACATATATATAATCTATTGTTCATCTGATTTCTGAAAAACTGTACTATTTCTAGACATCGTTACAGTTATCCTGTAATCTTTAAATAAACTTCTACCATATAGAATATTTCCAGAATTTTCTTTATGCAAACTTCGGAGATCACAGAGACTCAATTTTCAGCATAAGTCGAAAACCATGCTGCCAAAACTAAAAATGTGTAAGGATGTCTAAACAGTGTTCTTTCATATGATACCTTCATACCACCACCTACCACTATTAATTTTTAATAATCCCTTTCATAAAAAAAAAAATTTCGCTTTCTTATTTGCAAGATAGATGAACAAACGTCATCTAAAACTATTCCAAATTTCAAGTTCATAGCATTATTAGTTCTTGAAATATCCAGCTGTGACTGATAGACAGACTTAGTCACACCATAAGGGTTCCTTTTTAGGGTTCCGTACCCAAAGGGTAACCAACGGAACCCTATTACTAAGCCTCCGCTGTCCGTCCGTCCATCCGTCCGTCTGTCTGTCAGCGGGCTGTATCTCAAGAACCGTAATAGGTATACAGTTGAAATTTTCACAGATTAAGGTTTATGCTACGGAACCCTTCCTGTGCGAGTCCGAACTCGCAATTGGTCGGTTTTTTACCATTTTGGTAAGGAACCCTAAAAAGAATGATCAAGACACACACACACACAAGATCATGTTCGACCGAAGACAATCGCCCAAACCAAAACAATGTTATGAAACAGAGCTATGCATCTTGTATGGCTCCGTCCCCCTGCACACCGAAGTCATGATGGTTATCAGACGTCATAATAGGGCCCATGTAAGTGAGCATTAAGAGTACTTCCAGAAAGGGCAGTTTTATTTCTACACATTTTATTTATACGGGTCCAACGTGTGGTAAGCGGATTAAAGGCGATTCAGTTTGTTTTTTGATCGTCTTACTCCATTGCATGTTTATAAAAGGCTGAATGCACAAAGGAGATAGGGTTAGGGTTGCCATGCTTCCGATTCGTGTCCGGTGAACTACGACAGTTGCCGGGCTTTTTACCATCAGCTATTTAACTTGCCATTTCATTTAGTATCTCGATTTGGGTCAAATCTTGCAACTGAATTTTAAAACAGTTTTCGCCGACCGATTGAGCTGAAAATTTGCATACTTGCCTACAATTTTTTTTTGGTTGACAATGCACGGTTAGTTATGTGACATCATTCTCAAACCAATATGGTGGTTTCCTAAAGATGGCGGGCCGTTAATTTTTAGGGTTCCAAACATCCGTAAAAAACGGAACCCTTATAAGATCACTCGGGTGTCTGCCTGTCTGTCTGTCCGTCTGTCACAGCCAGTTTTGTCCGGATCTTCTGGACCTATTCTGTTGAAATTTGTTATACATAGGGACTTTTTTGACCCAAACACGGACGCGTTAAGTAAATAAATGAATTTGTAGTATGGGGGTTATTTTTAGGGTTCCGTATCCAAAGGGCAACCAACGGAACCCTATTATCAAGCCTCCGCTGTCCGTTCGTGTGCGAGTCCGACTTGCACTTAGCCAGGTTTTTCGGGGTCATACTAGAAAATAAAAAATATTTTCAAACCTATTGTGTGACATATCGAATTAAAGAGCTTACTGTTAGGGTTTAAATTATATTTTTTAAGTTATTTAAGAAATACTTTTGAAGTTATTCAAGAAATTAGACCAAAAATTACCTGATCTCCGAAACCACTGTTCCAAAAATGTTGAAACAAATGCAGATAATAGTTCCATACCTAAAGATTATGGGAATACCTATAAGAAGTCTGTAGTGTTAAAATAACATGTTAAAAAATGAAATTGGTTCGGAACTTTTCTCACTTGACTTTGCCAGTTTTGAGAACCAGCACCACCAGAAAAACGTCGAGGCAATGAAGCTCTACAAGCCATGATCTTACCTTGTTGGGGCAGCAAGACAGCTGGTCGATACTGTTAGCCTCTCACCGTGAAAAATCAGATGGAGTGAGCGTGAGGTGAACTGTCATTCCATCTCTTTCTACTTTTCGATGATGACCCTTAAATATTTTGTGCCCAGTAGGTTTACACTTTTACAGCGGCATCAGTGGCATTCATCAGGTCCTCAAATGGTGCAGGTAAGTGTATTTGGGTCACTCCAACAAGTGCGCCATATTTTGGACAGGGGCCCCCACACTCAAACTTAGTGTCAAGCGGATCAGTCAAACCCCATTTTGCCAAGTTGTATTTGCAGCGGCCTACTTGTGCGCAAACGATTGCACGCTATAATTATAGGCCACTGCAGTCACGACCAGGTGGCAGGAGTTCCTGAGGTTTCAAAAAGTCTGATGGTGGAGGGTGCAGTTCTTCCTACAGCTTGCCTTTTACTTTGGGTGGCTGGTTCTGGGCAGCCAGAGTTTTTTCAATTTCATATTGATCACATGCATTGACAGTTCACTTTGTGATCACTTCACCCAATCCTTCACGATGAAATGCTTGCAGAAATGCGCTGCTGAACAGAGCCACTGTTCTGTGACAGTATGTTTTTTTTATTATTAATAGGTTTGCTCTTGGCTCTAGTCTATGTCAGAGATGAAAGAAACAAAGTCTACGATGGAGCGAGCTTACCCAGAAGGAGCCTGTTTACTCTAACTTTGAAGAAGTTAGGGTTGTAAGCTTTTGGAAATACAGACGCAGGACGCAGACGCTTATTACTCCGCTGTTCTTTAGGTAGGTATGTGTGATTTATTTCGTAACCGCATCCACGACTCCCGTACCTTTGATAACAATAATGTTTTCTATTTATTTGTTTCCTATTGGCTTAGCTCTGTTCTATCTCCTGCTTGATAAAGGAGGTAAATGGAAATTATAATCTTTCCTATTCCTCCGCTGTACTTTTCTGAATAATTTCGTTGCGGGGTCCAAGACAGTTGAATCGTTTCTAGGAGTTACAGTGGTCAGGAATGAGTAAGTCTTCTTTTTCTTATCACAACCCTGAGGCGTGGACACAGACCGCTCATCTTTGTGTATTTTATCCCTTTAAGCCACAAACAGATTCTTAAGCTTTGCTCCGCTGTTCCTTCCAGACCAAGGTAGATATTTCTCTTGGTATTTGTACCTACCTTTTCCGTCTTGTGTGACAGACCCGTAAAGACTACAAAGGAGAGACTTAACTGCTACCTACTTATTTCTATTACTTCAGTTTTCTGTTTTAATTAGCATTCCTGTTTTCCGTGTTTTTCTGACGGCCCTTTGTGTTTTGTTTTCAGCATAATTTAATTATGAAAGTGAAGAAGTGCTTGGGAAATTAGGTATGTAGAGTAAAATAGTTTATTTTCCTTGTATAAGTATATATTCTTAAGTAAAATACTTTTTACAACCGGCTTCCAAATAAAAAAAAGCACCACAAAGCTTAAAATAACTTTTATTTCGGAAGTCGATGTTTTTGGTCTTCGTATTTGAACACCGACTTCCGAAATTTTCACTTTTTAGTGCTAGGTACGTCACACCCAACAACTGACACCGCTGGAAAGCAAAATACGCAATTTCGTTTACTTGGATTACAAACAAAATATGTCATACAAGTATACGAATTCCAGCTATTTTGTTTTAAAATCCAAACTACGAAACCGATTTTAACGAAACTATGGGACCAACCAGAAAGTATATCTTTCACTTATAAAATCGGTTCATAAATGACGGAGTTATGACTGCCGTGGTATAATCTAAAATGCTGATATCTGACATCTGGTCGATTCTTAACTTTTGATGCTATATTAATTTTCAAAGCTACTTATTCAAGGTATTGAAAATTCACAAACACAGATCGATAGATATTTTATTCTCATTAATATACTCAAAAGTTAGGAATCGAACAGATGTCAGATAACGGCACTGACAGACACATGACTTTTTACACACAGTTTCTCCCATATTTCCTCTTAAACGCGCATCAGACAGTAATAATGCAAAATGCGGCCACACAATTTCATAAAACTATTTCCGGGGAGCACATAAGAGCCTGGCTCATAATTAAATTTTCGCTAGACCTTCAATTGATAGTAATAACCGGCGATGGGTGAAAGGGAAAAATTAATGAGATTTCAATGTCACGGTACAATTGACCCTCTAAAAGGACACCCCTTTTATGTGTAGCCTTTGATGTGGTGCCTTTTGTAACATTAATACTTTAGGTTCTCCTATAAGTTACATACACACCCACATAATATGGCATCCTGTTTATCCCCGAAGGGCTGGCATTTTTCTTTTGGTACGTATTCAAAGTTTGTACTTGTGTTGTACAAAAAATTTGGTACCTAAATATACACCGTGTCGATAAACATACACTTCGACCGAATATGCAGGACATGGAAATAAGCATTTTTCAAACACACACATTGATCAATTTTTATCTTTTATTTAGAGATTTTTTTATAGGCCATTGAGGCGGTTCAAAAACTCTAATACTAGAGGTCGTTAGACCTTACTGCACACACTATAAGTAGTAGTAGTATTTTTTATTGTATATTAATTTTCATAAAAACTAAATACCTTGACGTAAATCATCTGATATGCATGCCTCTTTATCCGAATTGGCAACGAAACACAAATGAAATTCAAATAGCATTTGATAGATTTTTCATTTTAATTGCATGAAGGCCCTTTTATACGGCATAGCTCAATTAAATGAAATTACAAATATCTTTGTAACGAAGCCGTTTTAAGTACTATTTCCTGTGTTGGATTTGATTTGTTAAATCTATAGAAGTGTTTGCTAAATTTTATGGATAACGTAAAGAACACGGTGTATATTGATGAGGTCGATGGGCCCGAAAAGTAATGGTGTGGCGAACGCGTACCGGAAGACGCAACGTCGGAAGACCTCACACAAGGTGGACCGATGACCTGTTGTGGGTCGTGGGTAGCCGATGGATGCGAGACACTCAGACCAGTTTATGTGGTGACACTTGGGGAGGCCTTCATTCAGCAGTGGACGTCTTTCGGCTTGCTTGGATGGATGGATTGTAGATTATTTTAATAATTAAAAAGTTCAAAGGTATTTATACCTACTATGGATACTGATCAGTGCAATGGCGTGCATGTTACTTGCATACTTCCGTGCAGGCTACAACCATATTATCGCCTTAAAATTGAAGTTAAAATCCACGATCTTTGTACCCTGTTTATTTACCAAATGCAAGACAAAACACACTTGTACGTTGCACCAAGGCGGACATCCGCAAAGAGATGTTATTATTTCAGTTATGTGTACAGTAAGGGTGCCGGTTCATTACAGCGGAGCGCGACAGAAACGGAGAAATTATAACCAATGTAACTGGCATAAAATCTCCGCACTACGTGAGTCACTGACGTGATTTTTTAATATTTCTCAGTTTCTCCGCTCCGCTGCCTCGCTCCGCGAAAATGGACAGGCTCACCCTAATGAGCAAAATTTTGTGACTATTACCCAAAATATGTTTTTCATGTTGATTGATTTTCAATGGTGACGATGATTTAGAAATGTCAATTTTAATTTATTTTTTGATAACATAACAAAAAAAAACAAGTTAAAAATATTTTACTTCACGTAGGCCAAGGCGTAGGTACATGGTACACACACATAAATAACTTCAGAAACTGAAAATCATTCTTGAATTTTTCGCAAGTGTAAGGCTGTGTAAAGCAGTTTCAATTGATACTGTACATAATTATGTTCTAAGATCTGAAAATTATATCTGCATGTTAAAGGCGGTATTGTAGAATACATAATTATACTCTTTGGAAGGTGCAACCTCAACGTCATAAGCCTTAAAAGATTTAAGAAGAAAGAGATTAAGTTCGAATTCAAATGTAGTGACATAAGGATGTGTTAGTTTTTTGCAAGGGATTCTGTTAAATGCCTCGACAAAGCAAAGACGTAATATAATAATTCTTAAAAGTTTCCTCAGTTTTTCTTTTTAAAGTAGCTCCCGCTACGCCCCGACCTTCGATCCATTACAGTATTTAACTTAAGATTGATCTATACATTTTATATATAGTAACTCATCTGCCTAGCCTTTTCCCAACTATATTGGGGTCGGCTTCCAGTCAAACCGGCTTCAGCTGAATACCTGTGTTTTACGTGGAGCGGCTGCCTACCAGACCTCCACAACCCATTAACTGGGTAACACGGTACTTCATGGCAAGACTGGAGTCAGAGTTACTGGCTTCTGACAATCCGTAACGACTGCCAAAGATCTACAAATGACAGCCGGGACCAACGTCTTAACGTGCTTTCCTTAAATTAATATAATAATTCTTAAAAGTTTCCTAAGTTTTTCTTTTTAAAGTAGCTCCCGCTACGCCCCGACCTTCGATCCTTTACAGTATTTAACTTAAGATTGATCTATACATTTTATATATAGTAACTAATACTAACAAATACACTAAACTATAAACAAACTAAAATATAGCATCAAAAAATTCATCCTCAACGCTGTCAGCTGGTAATGTGCCCAAGAGACTGGCGGCATTGCCACGTTGAATGGCAATGCTTAATCTCTGCTCTTAAGATCTGAATGAATGTACATAAAATCAAGAAAAGTACTTTCATAAAGTGTTTAATTGGACGTAGTTAAACGAAAAGGATCCAATCCACAACATGATCAAAAATGAGTTAAGGGCACGTATCTAATGCTAAATATCAATAATATCGGCTAGTAAAATAGACCCAGCAAAAACAAATATCAGATCACTTTTTATCAACACGTGCAAAAACGACCCAAGCCGATTTGAGCCCGAATTAATAATCCTTTAAAAAAATATATTTTAAGTATTTTTTTTCTATGGCAAAACATTGTTTGTCAGGATAGCTAGTAATCATATAAAATCCACGCAATAAATATAAAATTAACACATTGAAATAAACATCAACATAATACAATGCAAAGCTTTTAAAATAAAAACAAAGTCTAAGTGTTGTCAACAGGCGGATGTTGTGTAAAAGTATCCTCTCTATAAGGTGACACTTTCCTGCAAGCGTTCAGTGAATGGAAAAGGAAATATTGTGATAAATTCCTAGAAATTTTCCCATTCGAGTGCTGAATCGAATGGGAAGACGGACAAAAATAAATGCAATACGATTTTATGAAATAGCTAGATGATTCCCGCGACTTTATCCGCGCAGATGTCGGTTATCTATACTTCTATACTAATATATAAAGCTGAAGAGTTTGTTTGTTTGTATGTTTGTTTGTTTACTTGAACGCGCTAATCTCAGGAACTACTGGTCCGATTTGAAAAATTCTTTCAGTGTTAGACAGCTCATTTATCGAGGAAGGCTATAGGCTATATATCATCACGCTAAGACCAATAGGAGCGGAGCAGTAATGAAAATTGTGACGCAAACGAAGTTGCGCGGGTCAACTAGTCGCAATATAAAAATTCCTCACCTATTTCCCCCATTTCTTGTTTAAATTACCAAAACCCTTTCTTAGCGGATACTTCCACTATAAAAGAATTTATTGAGGTAAATCTACTATACCCAGAAAGCTGAAATAAGAAAAACAAAACACTACAAAAAATATAAGATAATCTTTATTTCGGAAGTCGATGTTTTTGGTTTTGTTTCTTTGTTTTTTAACCCCGACTTCCGAAATTAAGGGTATTTATACTTTGTAGTGTTTTGTTTGGAAGTCGGTTATATTTTTTTGTAAAAAGTTTTTATAATATTTCACTTTTAAGTGGTAATTACTTGGACGACGTCTTCGGCTACGCAGAAATTGAAATAAGCAAAAATGCTCATACAATAAAAACTGCTTAGACAAACTGAATTACATTTTTGCGGGACCAAATGGCAAGTATGCATCGAACTAAAAAATAATCCCAGAAATCGGATCAGTAAGCTCGAAGTAATCTGTGCAGGAGTCTGTATTTCCTGATAGCTACAACCTGGGAGTCTTTAGGTCAAGAGTAAATAGGTTATATCTAGGCAAGCGTGCTCCATCTTCGACCGCATCATCGCTTACTATCAGGTGAGGTAGTGTTCGAACGTATGCCTATAATCAGTATAAAAAAACATTATCCCTCAGTAACATAGGCTGTATTATTTACTAGAAAAAGTTAGGGATCCTTAAGAAAATTGCAGAGTGAACGAAGTGACGGGCAAAAACTAGTATGTATAAATAATAAATACGCGGTGAAAGAACGCTTCAAGTCAAGATTGTTTATGTTTTACATTACATTCAAGCAGTCTATGGCTCTCGTCTCACCGCCGGCGAGGAAGTGATTAGCTATCGACTAATTGCTCGCTGAGGAAAGGGACAAAAGGTATAGATCTCGTGTGAGTAAAAGAGGCACATACATTTATAGCTGACTAGTTGACCCGCGCAACTTCGTCTGCGTCACAATTTTCATTACTGCTCCGCTCCTACTGGTCTAAGCGTGATGATATATAGCATATAGCCTTTCTCGATAAATGGGCTATCTAACACTGAAATAATTTTTCAAATCGGACCAGTGGTTCGTGAGATTAGCGCGTTCAAGTAAACAAACATACAAACAAACAAACTCTTCAGCTTTATATATTAGTATAGAATATAGATAGCTAGCTGTTCAAACTGCCGGCGAGCGGCTCTTACCACTAGTTGATCGCAGCGACAAGATCTAACAAAGATTGTACTCGCTCAGCGAAACTCGCTTGGCAATGCTCGCCTGGCGGCCATCTCACCAACCAGTGGTAATTTTTACCTATATTGCGGGCCGGAGCGAGTATTGCGAGTAATTACCCGTCGTATAAAAGCACTCTTTTAAAGCCGAGCGACAAAACTATCGTAACTTCAAGTTTCAAGCTTTACTCGCTACTCGCTGATCGCGGGCGGCGAGTCAAGTGCCTATTGCTGGTAAATGCAAACTTTCTAATGGGTACTGAAGGTTTGTTCTTTTCTCTAAAGGACTTAATAATACACTACATGGTTTAAAAGTGGGTCCGCGGAGTTTTCTTGCACGTTCTTCTCCATAGAGATCTACGCTTTGGAACGTGCAAATAGCTTCCATGATTTTGATTGACCGACTTTGAAATTTCAAAAGTGCCTGTAAATGGTTTATTTGAAATAAAAACTTATTACAAAAAAATAAAACCGAATTAAAAAAACAAAACACCACGAAGAAAAAAATAACTTTAATTTCGAAAGTCGGTGTTTTTGGTTGTTTCGTTGTAAATTTAGATTTTGAACTAGACCTGCGGCTCAACACTGGGAAATAGGAAATGTATTCTGTTGTGCTTTTGACTAGTTTGGTAACTGATAGAGTTTAGCTAGTTAGCGGTTCGAGAGGTTCCGGGAAAACTATCAGTCTTGCATTGGTTGATGTAAGGATAACGAAGCCTTTTTGAAGAGCTTGTCTGAGTGGATTGAATTACTAGATTTTCTCGTGGGTGCAATAGTAACGAATGAGTTACACATTTGTTTACCAAATAGGTACTGACATGGCAGTATTACCTACTATTTGTCAATGGCCAACTATTCAGTGCTGACTGAATGTGATCTGTGCCTAACCTTTTCCCAACTATATTGGGGTCGGCTTCCAGTCAAACCGGATTTAGCTGAATACCAGTATTTTACGCGGAGCGACTGCCTACCAGACCTCCACAAGTTCAGAACTGTGCCTACTCAGATAAAATCAAATCCTATTAAAAGAAAAAATCATATCACCAGTACAAATTGACGCAAAATAGAAGGCAATCAAGTGAAAAACACCTTTCAAATAAATTAATCTAGCATAAGTTTTTGCTTTCACAAATAAAAATTCCCTTTTCAAATCGAATAAACTCGAGTTTAAATACTGCAAATGTAGCTAACTAAATATTGCAATTTATCAAATAAATTCATCCGAGTGTTTTTAAATGGTTCACCGGTCCAGGAGTGGTTCGACGATTGCGGTAATACTAGGAATCGGAACGGTAGAAAATTAAAATGTGAAGGTGTTTTTCAAACGTAAATTAATTAAATTAAGGGTGATTTTCTTTTAATTCTTTTGGGAATGTTTGTGGAGTAAAGGAGATAAAATGAGTTTAGTTGGTATTGTAAAATGTTTGAAAAAAGACTTTACCTGGACATATTTCGGCAACGGGACATTATTTATTTTATGTTTAGTTTTATGGACTTTTATTCTATGAACATTTATCATTGAATTCATAGGGTGGGGTAAAGTTAAAAAGAAATTAGGTAGGTATTAATAATTGTTTTTGTAACAAAAAATGCTTAAATTGTTTTAAGATGTTTCAATTTGCAGCATTCCGCAATGCATTCGTTTATTAAAGAACGTAGCAAAAACTTTTGAAATATTTACAACAATTTGCAAAATTACTGAATATATTTTTTGACCCAATTATTTATTCATCGAAGCGCAAGCATAAAATAAATTATCTTTACAATTTTCATCGCAATACAGTGAAGCATGAATAGGCACGCGAAAAGGTATAAGATATATGAATTACTGAATATTCAAGATGAAACAATTATAACATTAACAATTACATAAGGCAACAAAAACACAATAAATTAATTAGATTCGAATATCTTCCAAATACTTGTGAGGCTAAGTAAACGAAGCGATTTTATTGGTTCTTAACAAACACATCCCTCGCTACGCATCCTCCAAAAGTTGAATAAATAACGATTTGAGGAGCTCGTGGCTAGATAATGACATCCGCACGGGTTGATCGTTAAGGTTAAGCAACGCTTGCCGAGGTCGTTCTGCAGATATTATTTTGAAAATTCCATCTACTAGATCTAGCCTTCTTCCTGCCGTCAACCACACAGGGTTTTCGCGGAAAATAACATTAGTAGTCGCGCACCTCTCAGGGTGGGAACCCTATAGTGGCAAAAAGGGGTCGGGGGCTAGCCCGTTCCACGTGAGTGTCCGATCGGGGCCATGTTGATAACTTGATACACCCTGACAAGAGCCACAGTTTTATTTTTATAACCGCATGGACTAAGGTCTCAGAGCCGCCAGACCTCTCTTATCTTTTCACTTGCAAACTGCGTTATAGAGCAGTTTAATATGTAATTTTAACATAGGTAGGTACGCATGCCTGCCAGCTTAGGCCAACGGCCGATTTCCAGTGTCCAAGCCTCTTTGATTTTTATGTATATTTTCTGAATATTGTTAATTAATTAGTCATCATCTGCCTAGCCTTTCAGTTATATTAGGGTCGGTTTCCAGTCAAACCGGAAGGCTGTCTACCTGACCTCCACAGCTCATTTACTGTTTAATACTTAGTAATAATTAAATAATATTTTTACTACTGATTAATCACATGCACACTGATTCACAGAGACGCCACGCTCCGTCAAAGGACTGCCCTCACTTTCGTACGAGCTCGTCCCCGTTCACTTACCGTTCCCGAGAAGGTAAGCTTACAAAAAATCTTAAAAATCATACTCACTAAAATGAATACAGGTCCCGAAAGGGTTATAATGGTCTACGAGCTGGTCGCAACTTTGAGTCGAATTAGGATCTCACAAACCTGAATTTCTGGCATTGTTAATTTAGTAGTTGCAAATAACGAAAGCTAAAGGCTGCCACATAGAAATACAAAAAATCTATGAGCTGCCATAATTTGGGAGGATGCAAAACTACCTCCTTGGCTACTCCGATACCTTTTATACATCAAACAAAATGGCCGTCGGCCCAAACTATATAGCAGGTATGCGTATATTAAAAGTATGTAGGTATATTTTGTATGCGAGAAAATAAGAGAGGTCCGGCAGCTGTAGGATCTCAGTCTAGCTGGGTGTATTCGTTATACTGATTTAATGACACTAGATTGCGTCAGCGTGTGGCTGTGTTTACAGCTTCTGACACGTGGTTCTTATCGGGGTTGGCATCGAGGGTTTACCCTTGAACTGACATACTGGTTCATGCTAGGTTTATGGAGAGGTTGATTTCTGAGTTATGATGGGTTTTAAATAATATGTCGTGTGGATTGTTGTTTGTAGTGTTTGTAAATTGTTCTATCATTGTTAGGTATCCGCTTTCAATCAAGTTAATTGCATTCATAGTTAGAGCCCGCCAAACGAAAACCAAAAACTGCCTATTAAGGGAAATAATTCTGAAGCGAATTTCACCATAGTTGTATGAAATTTTGTATTAAACAATATACTAAAAGTACCTTTCATTTAACTTTAAGTTATTCTTCATCATATGAGCCACCAAATAGTAGAAATTGCATGTTTATAACTCAACACCAAAGTTTCTTATCAACTGTTAAAGAAAGGTAAAGGCAAGAAAGGTAAAGAAAGGTAAAGGCAAAGGTAAAATAAAATTATGCATACTTTCTCTCATCTTCAGATTATGTGTACATTATAACGACTCACACTGTTAACGTGACCCACGTGAAATACTGTACCCCTTTTCTTTTTAAGGATGCGAAATCATCAAATGACTCCTCCCGCTCTGGGTGAAGCAGGAGGAGTGTCAGACTCTTATTGACTCCCTCCCTCCGTGTTCGTCCTAGATTCCTGGGCTACGGTACCTCTTTCGAACAAAATCCGCAGCACTGGCAGGAAATACCCTGAGTATGTATTTTGAAATAACTTAAAAATTGAATGAATGAAAATAATATTATACTATAGTCCATTCATTATTGAATTCTAACGTCATTCATTATTGTATTCTATTTTCTACTTACGTGGGATCTCGTGGGAGTAGAAAATAGAATACTAAAGTAGTATATAAGTGAGAAGCTATTATAAAGTTTAAGCTCGCAAAGGTCAAAGTTACCAATAGATAGACACATTTTAATTGGTATGGTAGACGCCAGATAAACTTGCAATAAAGTACATTTCCCTAATATCCTGCAGTGCGAATCAACATGTTTACAGAATTAATAGACCGGCTGTAAACTTGTCGAAGTGAAGCCTTGGGTGAAGTGATCACGAAGGGAGCTCTCAATCCAAGTAATTAAGATGAAATGATGGTTCTCTTCGCGCTCACTCCACCTGAAATTTCACGGTGAGATATTTACAGAATCGACCGGCTGTGATAATATATATCCCTTCGTAGTTACTCGAATAATCAATATACGAGTATATAACAGTCCTAGCCTATATCCTTTCTCAGGCTCTAGACTATCTATGTACTAAATTTCATTCAAAGCGGTTCAGTCATTTTGGCGTGAAAGCACCACAGACAGACAGACAGACGAACAAACAGAGTTAATTTCGCATTTATAATATTATTAAGGATAACGAAAAATAGTAAGGATAAGGATTTTTCCGTTACTGACTGATTGAGTGACTGACAGACAACGCACAGCAGAAACTACTGGTTGTAGAAGGCTGAAATTTGAGATGTATGTTCGTTGGGGAGTGTAGAGGAGCAGTAAAAGGATTTCCCGAAATTCCTACGGAAACGGGGAGAATCGAAACATTCGCGCACGAAGTGGGGGCAAAAACTAGTAAACTATGAACCGTTTTCCATTAGGTACTAGAGAACGTAAAAGTTACGATAGAAGTCGATTCAGGACAGCTTTAATATTTCTGTTTTTGATATTTAAAAAAAGATGTGGGTCAATGACCGTTATAGCACATCAATCTAGCGCCTACCATAGGTGTGGGTTGATAGAGAAATAGACGTGTCTATTTTCATTTCCGTAATACTGCTAAGTAAATAAAAATAAAATAGACAAGCTCGATATTAAAAAAAAACACTTGCACGTGCCAGCTCTTCGAGGTTAAGCAACGCTTGCCAAGGTTGGTCCGTGGATGGGTGACCATCTTAACACACCAAGTTTCCTCATCAAACGACGTTATTATTTTAGCCACGAGTTTCTCAAGAAACTAAGAAGTAAGAAAGTTACTTTCTCCTTTTTTGTTCGCATTGTGGGGTGCGAGGCTGGCTCTCGAATGTCTAACGTTCCCTACGTTACGAGTTACGAGTGTCTTGTCTCTTTTACTAACTAGCTTTTGCCCGCGACTTCATCCCATTTTTCCCCGTTCCCGTAGGAATTTTGGAAAAACCTCTCTTAGAGCTCCCCCCCCCTACACTCCCCACGAAACGTACTTGCTAATTTCAGCTTTCTTCGACCAGTAGTTTTGGGTGTGCGTTGTCTGTCAGTCACTAACTCAGTAACGAAATAATTATATATTATGGTCACATTGGTCACAATCCTTGCTAATATACGAAAGTAACTGTTTGTCTGTCTGTCCGTCTGTCGCGATTTCACGCCAAAACTACTGAACCGATTTAAATGAAATTTGGGTAAACAGATAGTCTAGAGCATGAGGAGCTCGTGGCTAAATAATAACAGCCGCACGGGTCGATCTTTAAGGTTAAGCTATGCTTGCCGAGGTTGGTCTGTGGATGGGTGACCATCTAAGCATACCGAGTTTCCTCCGTGCCTCGGATGGATAACACGTTAAGCCGTTGATCCCGGCTGTCATTTGTAGGTCTATGGCAGTCGTTACGGATTGTCAGATGCCAGTAAATCTGACTCCAGTCTTGCCATGAAATACCTACCGTGTTACCCAGTTAATGGGTTGTGGAGGTCTGGTAGGCAGCCGCTCCACGTAAAAACACTGGTATTCAGCGAAATCCGGTTTGACTGGAAGCCGACCCCAATATAGTTGGGAAAAAGGCTAGGCAGATGATGATGATGAGATAGTCTAGAGCCTGAGAAAGGACATAGGCTACTTTTTGTCCGGGAGTATGTTTCCTAAGGACCATGCGGGCGAAGACGCTGGAAGAAGCTACTATCTAAATAATAATAACTGTCATAAGTTTCAAATCAGTTGAATTTTAAATCAAGAAAATTGGATGTTGCTCATGAATATGAAGAGATGCAAATAAACGTAATAAAGTACGTTTATTTTCCAATATTTTATTGATTTTACAGAAACTGCTTCGAGTTTAATAAAAGAACTGGGACTGTGTTGTTTATTAAGAAAAATAATTTTAAATTTAGAACCAAGAATACTGGAACGAAACCTTACGTGATATATTCTGTGTAACCATTCTCGTTCAGACCATGCTTGTCTGGTATCTAAATAGCTGGGAACCACGAATCAAAGTCCAATATCCGTCAAAACCAATTAAATTGAACTTCCCGCATGAACGTAATTGATTCAGTTTCATGAATTGTACTTCGATGTAGACTAAAATGTAATTGAAACGCTTTGTTTTAGGCGTTTATGGGTTTCATGGTTTTGGTATCTTTTAGTGAGAGTGCTATAAAGCGAGAGACAAACTGGTCCCACGTAGAATAGAATAGAGTAGAGTAGAATTGAATAGAAAAAGATTTATTCAGCACAGACACAAACGCACAGCAACAAAAAAAAACAAAAGAAATAGTTATCAGGTACACAAATTGCGCTGAGCATGCCCATGCCGAAAGGGTAACCATCTCAGCATTTGCTGTGCGTCAGACACCCAGCGCTGGTTTTCAGTTGGCACCCCGCGCTGACACATGGACAAAGGTAAATACAATAAACATAATACTTAATTAAATATTCTAAAATAAAAATAAATCGCAATTAAATACAGTAATAAGTATAAAAACGTTAAAAATAATATTTAAATATCTGTGTAGTATGTACATCGAACAAATGTGCAACATGTGTGTGTCCACGTACGCAACGTATGCAACGCAACATACGATAAGTGTGTTTCTATTGCATAGTTTTTCATATAAAATCAAGAGTCCAGATATCATAATGCGTTGCATACGTTGCGTACGTGGGACCAGCTTGTCTCTCGCTTAAAATTGCTTGGTTGAATAATTTCATATATTTAGTTTAGAATTTTTAGGTTTCTGTGCGCTAATGAAAAAAAACCGGCCAAGTGCGAGTCGGGCTCTCACACGAAGGGTTCCGTACCATAAACCGAATGAATCCCCCTTTAATTTAATTTGATTTTTATTATTTGTTATTAGAGCGGCAAAAGAAATACACACTCTGAAAAATTCAACTGTCTACCTATTACGAGTCACAGCCTGCTGACAGACAGACGGACGGTCAGCGAAGGCTTAGTAATAGGGTTCCGTTGGTTACCTTTTCGGTACCGAACCCAATAAACGGAACTATAATAGGATCATTCGTCTGTCCGACTGTCGAAACCAATTTTCTCCGAATCTACAGGACGATTCAGTTGAAATTTTAGTAGATATATGTATGGAGTTTTCATCCCGAACACCCGAACACACCCATGTGACTAAATGATCCAATTTTGAATATAGGATCACTTTTGGTAGTAAAATATAAAAAAATATTTTTTGTCGTTTAATAATAATTTACCAAGTTTCGGAAATAATGAGGGGGGCGGGGCTTAGACTTTTTAAAAAAGAAATAAGTACCTACAGAGACTGATTCTTTACGTCGAGGGAAATTAGGGGTTTCTAATTTCCCTATAAATATATTTATAGGGTAATTAGAAACCCCTAAAAATTTGTATCAAACTTTATTTAGACTCACTAAAACTTGTCTCAAAACCTACTTATCGTAGGGTGTCCGCGCCTACAGATAATCCAAGGTCAAAACAAAGGTTTCTACAAGTTTATAATACTAAAAATAACTTTATTTCGTATAACACGGATCCAATGGGTTAGAAACAATAGTCTTATACCTATGTTAGTACTTAATTAATAATTTATAGCCGACTGTCTCTCAATTCGAGATTTTTTCACCTAATTTTGACTAATTTGCCTGGACTAAAACAGATTACAGTGAAACTATTTATTCAAAGCTATGTTTGCTTTCATGTTGAAAGTTATTTGGTAACTACCCCGAACTGTAGTAACGTAATGTTTTTTTTTTCATAGGCGCTTCAATACATGCAGTTTTCCGACAGTGACGACCGTAGCTAGAAGTGAATCACTGTAAAAAAACCGGACAAGTGCGAGACGGACTCGCAGACGAAGGGTTCCGTACCTACCATAAACCTTAATTTTTATTCCTAATAAATATATGAAAACATTACTTTTAATTAGAATTTCGTGAACCATCAACCACCATCAATACCATTAAAATCTACCAATGAGGTAAGAGATTAAGATAAATTTATTTGCCCAAACATGTGTACACATTCAAGAATAAAAAACGTGCATGCAGGATAACATTAAACTAGAAAAAGTTCAGACATGTTTGCCACATACTAGGTACTCGTATGGCGTGCAGATATTGTGCATGGTAAAGAATTCATTACAAGTTATTATATTTGAATTATTTTAAATGTCAATGGTAAAAAATTAACAAACGTCAAAATGTTAATCAAATTTAAATTATTCCAAAACTATGTGAAAAAAATATAATATATATTAGTCAAATGTCAAAATTACAATGCAAAATTAATAAAGTCAAAATTATATAAAACTAGCACTTCGCCCGCGACTTCGTTCGCGCGGGTTTAGTTAGTACCTACTCCACGAACTTCATCTCCCCGTGTAAATTAATTGCGTATAAAAATGTTTTTTCTTACTTAGAGTATTTTTGTTTTTTTATTTATCATAACTTTTAAAGGAACGGTCTGATTTGAATAATTTAAAGTGTTATTTAATTGTACATAACCAACCTTGCTTATTAAACAATTTAAATAGATAAGGATTAATATCATGAAACTAAAATCATCACTATTCCATTTCACCCGGGTTTAGTTCAAGTTTTCCAATTTATAATATTATTATAAATTATTAGTGGAGATTTGAATCAAATAAAAATATGAAAAACCTTTGTCAAATTAACCAATGTTAAATAAAAATGTCGAAATTACAATATCTAAATAAATTAATATCAAAACAAAGATTATATGAATTACGTCCAAATAAATGCAAGAAATTCGTTGATACTATAGTAAGCCTCGTTGATACTATAGTAAGCCTCGTTGATACTATAGTAAGCCTCGTTGATACTACAGTAAGCCTCGTTGATACTACAGTAAGCCTCGTTGATACTACAGTAAGCCTCGTTGATACTACAGTAAGCCTCGTTGATACTACAGTAAGCCTCGTTGATACTACAGTAAGCCTCGTTGATACTACAGTAAGCCTCGTTGATACTATAGTAAGCCTCGTTGATACTATAGTAAGCCTCGTTGATACTATAGTAAGCCTCGTTGATACTATAGTAAGCCTCGTTGATACTATAGTAAGCCTCGTTGATACTATAGTAAGCCTCGTTGCTTAGAAACATCTTCTATTTCACATTAGGTATCAAGCTCCCTTCAACTTTTCGGCAACTTATTATAAACTAGTCGAACCGCGCAAGTTCGTCTGCTCCGCTCCTTAGCTTACTTAGCGTGAGGATATATAGCCTATAGCCTTCCTCAGTAAATGGGCCATCTAAAACTGAAATATTTTTTCAAATCGGTCCAGTAGTTCTTGAGATTACCGCGTTCAAGCAAACAAACTCTTCAGCTTTATATACTATATTACTTGTTGTCCCGCGCAACTTCGTCTGCGTCACAATTTTTATTACTGCTCCGCTCCTATTGGTCTTAGCCTATAGCCTTCCTCGATAAATGGGCTATCTAACACTGAAATAAATTTTACAATCAACTCAAATTAAAAAAAAAATAAGGTTTGTGGTACGGAACCCTTCGTGTGCGAGTCCGACTTGCACTTGGCCGGTTTTATTATAATAGTTTAATTGTCATGTTCCTAGCTTCTGTCAGTGACTTCGTTTACGTTTGTACATCATGAATTTTATTTTTTGAACGGAACTGTAATCCTTTTTCTAAAAAAAAACTGTAATTTCGGGAGTCGGAGTTTTTGGTATTGCTTCTTTGTTTTTATGGCATCGACTTCCGAAATGAAATTTATTTTATTTTTGTAGTGTTTTGTTTGGAAGTCTGTTACATTTTTTTTGTAAAAAAGTTTTACTTTCACTTTTAAGAGGCGACACCTGGACGACGTCTTCGTCTACTCAGAAATAAGCGAAAACGCTCATAACATAAAAGCTACTGAGCCAAACTGAATTAAATCTTTACGGGACTAAATGGCGAAAATGCCGCAGCGAACTAAAAAGAATCACAGAAATCGGATCAGAAACCTCGGAGTAATCGGTGTAGGTACATACATTAACAAATTACCCACCGAATTGAGAACCTCCTCCTTTTTTGGAAGTACCTACCTAGCCTGAGTTCCTCCGTAAAACAATAGCTATCTATAATCACTTGCCTAGCCTTTTCCCAACTACATTGGGGTTGGCTTCCAGTCAAACCGGATTCAGCTGAATACCAGTGTTATACATAACACTACATGTAGACGTTCTTAAAGAGGAGCTCGTGGCTAAATAATAACAGCCGCACGGGTTGATCTTGAAGGTTAAGCAACGCTTGCCAAGGTTGGTCTGTGGATGGGTGACCGTCTTAACATAACGAGTTTCCTCCGTGCCTCGGAAAGCACGTTAAGCCGTTGGTCCCGGCTGTCATTTGTAAATCTTTGGCAGTCGTTACGGATTGTCAGAAGCCAGTAAATCTGACTCCAGTCTTGCCATGAAATACCTACCGTGTTACCCAGTTAATGGGTTGTGGAGGTCTGGTAGGCAGCCGCTCCACGTAAAAACACTGGTATTCAGCTGAATCCGGTTTGACTGGAAGCCGACCCCAATGTAGTTGGGAAAAGGCTAGGCAGATGATGTAGGCGTTCTTAAAGGTACCTATTTATTTTATTGCCATGGCAAAATATTGTTCCATTCGGAACATTTTTGTACCAATTAGGATCTATTAAGTACGCAACAGTGCAAAACAAATACTTATTTAATTTTTAGTGAGAAAAATATTTAATATGTATTTTTTTTCTGACGTCTTGGATGACTCCTTAATAACTGGCAGGATGTTTTACAAAATCGGGAACAATGGAAAGAGTCTTTGCCCAGCTGTGGGACTTTTCATGCTGGCTGTAGTAATTTACTAAAAATGGTAGTGGGTTACCTACTATTTTTTTATTGAAATCAAAAAAATATATAAATGATAATTATGTTATGTTGTATAAAATTGATAAGGGGAACAATAATAATATATTTTATGAATTTAATGTTTTATGGTATTCGCCATAATTTATTAAAATAATCGTTTTTCTTCCAATTTCTTTGATACGACAAAAGAGGGCGAAGAATAATGCTCTCAGACAGTGGTTTCCTTTTATTTTGTTATGAGGTTGAAGTTATTCCATTATGCACTTTGCTATCCAAACTTTTAATAAAGTTTTACGCGCGGGTCATAGAGTAGTTTAACGGCTAGACCAACCCAGGTAGCATACAGGCAGTCTAGGACTTGAAAGGACTCGTTCATACGCAAAATATGTCAACTTAAGCATGTAAGATTCCAATCAGAATTCTTTTTTTAATATTTAACATTTTTAAGGTTTTTTTTACTATCTACCTACTATTTAGGATCTACAGGAGCATAAAATGAATACGAAATAGGTACCGCCATCCCGAAACAAATCGATCCGTCTTAGAATTATAAAACATCGATTCCTATTTAGTAAACGGCTTATTTCCGTCACACAAAAATTGGACAGTGACGTATAATAACTGTAAATCTCGCTTGGGACTTGTCTTACTACTTACAAATCCCGGTTGATCACGACCAGGATAAAGGAGCAAAAAAAGAGAAAGGTATCGGTTGCCCTCTCTGTCTGATATACACATTCTGTGAGTTGCGGGGGCGGGCGCGCGGGGCAGAGTCAGCACCCAGAGACGTACTCTGTACTCACTCGGGTTAGTCACTCGCTAGCCACAGTAGGGGCACGTCGCGCCGCGCGTACTATTTGTTTCGATCGGCATCACATGTAAGTGCGATGGACGTGCTACCAAGCGGTAATTTATTCCGCGAACTGCAGGACGTCACCGACACCGGTTACTTCGAGTGGAAGCTATCCCTGGAAGACTACTGGCAACAGGTGAGCGCTGAGCGGTCTTAAGTCTCCAGGCAGCTAGCTAAGCGCGCGATCTCCTTAGGCTGAGCGCAATTGTTTAACAATTCGAATATTCGAGCCGGGTGACAGCCATTAAAATGATACCGCGCATGCGTGTCGGGATAGGTCGATTTTCAGTATAGCTCTACTTTAAGGCTCTGCGTTATATAAATCTTATAAGTAGTTAACATTCCTTGTGCGGTTACGCCATTACTAAAAATAAAGTATGGAGAAGTTGTTAGTGGAGCGTCCCGGTGCGTGGATCCGTCTGTGAGCCCGCGAGTGTGTTGGATACGTTCCGTGGTTCCGTGGTACTGGGTACCCCGGGTCGCGGGTTCGCGGCGGGTTGGTGCTTCGTAGAAGTTTGAATCGAGCGCGTAAAGTTGTCGTTCCACGAAGGGACGTTCACTCTCGACGGGAATCAATGGACATTATTCAGTTTCACTTTCCTGCTATAATAATGTAGGTATATTATTCAACGCTGCATTCCTCAACGGCTGTTTATACCCAGTTTGTTTACGTTAAAACTTGTGTTTTTGTTTTATTTTGTTTTTGTGTTGATAACTGTGTATTTTTATCTGAGTTTTGTGTTTATGTTACCCGCTGGTCGCTTTATCTTGCAACGCTATGGTTTATAAACTTTATTACGAACTTTTTTTTTGTTGAAAACTGTTTTTTTTTTAATTTTGACGTTTTTTTTTTTTTTTTTTTATTGTTATTTGAGGCTTGCATGATGTTTTGGCCGTTGCCAAGTAAATGTGTGCGTTAGTACCTACGCGAGTCGGTCATTACGAGCCTAGACTAAATTAATTGTCGACTATTAGGTAAAACTATTTTTCCTGCTAAGCACGGGGTTTGCGTGCATATACATTGAGGGAAATTGATTGATATTCAAATTGACGCTGCCAAATGTCCGTTACATAACAAATTTTTTTCTCGGTTATAAAATGATGACAAATTATGTAGCTAACTCCAATCTGGGCAAGAATTAAATTCTCGACGGAACAATCTTATGAGCTGGAATTTATTCAGATTATATTAAATGCCCATTATCTTGGATGTTAATCATTTAATCATAATGTTTTACCAAGTAAAACACCATAATCGCTTGACTACCTACAAATGATAGTAAAAATGTAGAACTTCAGTAGTTTGACATTTTTACTTCACAACTTAAATAATGGCATAATAGAAAATTAAATTTAAAAAAAGATAACTTTGCCTCCTGAAAACGCTGGTCGAAGTTTCTACTGGCCGTTTTTTTGCCAACTGTACACATCACTACAGTGTGGTAAGGGTACGGTTTGCAGAAACGAATATTTCTTTCGCACGGTCGGTACCGATCGGCGAACCTCGCGCAAAAGCCGGCGCTCAACCACTGCACTTACAGGACTTATCGATCTAAATAAAGGCGCCTGCAGACAGGTGTATGTGTATCGGGACTATGCAGCGAGTCGACTACATGTTTTTTATAGGAATCGGTCCTATACTAACTTGTGACATAATCTGTTGAACAATTTGTATACAAAAGGGTTGTTGGAACTTTGGTTTTTTTTTAATGGAACTAGGAATTTCTCCTTTACGGTGCGATTACGAACACACATACACGCATTGTCGCATCAAGCCTTTGTCGGAAGCTTGAAATCACATTAATTCTATTCGTGACTTGGTTTAATCTACACAGTTTTGTAGTTTAGACCTGAATCACTATTTTCAAAGGCCAGAAACCCGATAGTTTGATCATTAAGTTAGAAGAATAGTACTACATACTTTGAAAATAGATTATTCTCAAGGACAATTGGCGTTCTTAGAAATGGGACGTGGAAAACGTAATCGTTTCAAACAGCAACTTCCTATGAACACTAGACCAACATGAACCGTTTATTGAGAAAATAATTAGGTCGGACGAAGTTGATGAACTCGACGAGAATCGTAAAGGGAACACGTGTATTTTATAATGCAACTGAAGTGGCCTGCCACAGTAAAAAAAATCGGCTAAGTAGGTACGAGCCGGACTCACCCACCGAGGGCTCCGTACAAAGTAGCTACAAATTACTTAAAATAAAGGCTATATTTTTATGATTTAAGTCAACGGGAAATATCCTTTAAATTTTGATTCCCTTGAGAGTGTCGAAATATACGTTCATTCAGCATAAACGACCGTATCTTTTTTTACGTTAACATAGATTTTTTGACAGCTCCAAGGGGCCATAGACTTGTGTTTATGATTTTTATGTCAACTCGATACCTCTACGCGTACCCGTGATAAACAGACTTGACAGACAGACGGACGGACAACAAAGTCCAATAAGGGTTCCGTTTTTCCTTTTGAGGTACGGAACCCTAAAAAACCAATATTCTGACTTAAATCACAGTTTTTTTTTATTTGAGATCGTTTTGCTCTGGACTGTAGTCTAGGTCAGAGATGACAGAGACAAAGTCTACGATGGAGCGAGCTTACCCAGAAGGAGCCTGTTCACTCTAACTTTGGAGAGATCTTATGAGCGTTTGCAATGAACCTGAGCCTTGTGCCATTCATTTATTACTTAAGACGATTTAGAGACAGTCTTATTATTTCTTACAATCAGTCTTGATAGTTCTTACGCAAAATCTCAAATATTTTATGTAGGTATGCATGATAAAACCGTAGTTTAATACTACCAAATACTAAAAATTACTAGAACATTAAAATAAACAACAAAAAATAAACATTCCTAAAAATTGTTACTTTGAAAATAATCATTAAAACAAACCAAACGCTTATTATTATTTTTTCTTTAGATTCTTACGTAATAAATATTAAACATGGAGAGGGGAGGTCGGGTTATTCTTATTTTTTCTTATATCAGGGCAGGGGCCTAAAAAATTGCAAAATAGTCATCATCTGCCTAGCCTTTTCCCAACTATGTTGAACTATGTTGGGGTCGTCCTCCAGTTAAACTGGATTTAGCTGAATACCAGTATTTTACGCAGAGCGGCTGCCAACCAGACCTCCACAACCCATTAACTGGGTAACACAGTACTTCATGACAAGACTGAAGTCAGATTAACTGGCTACACTATTTTTGCTAAAAAATAGTGTTACTAGCTAATTATTTTCAGTCGCAATGGAAGACACTGTAGAATATGACGTCAGAATATAGTCGCCAGATCTAAGACAGAATAATACTGTAGCATATGGAGTCGATTGCGGAAGTGGGAGGCATACAGGTGCATGCAGTTGTCTCACCATCTGGAGTAATGCTATCGTCACCTTTTACGATGCTAGAAAAGAGGGTAGACGGTTTTAGAAGTGTAGCAGCTTAAACATCCATCATTCTTATGGCAGAAGGTGGGTGGGAACACGTTTACAACGAATTGTTTAATTAAATTATTTATTTTTACTTGGCTATAACTTTTACCCACAGCGACTCGAGATTCGATTCGAAAGTTGTAGACTAAAAAAAACCTTTCTAACGATATATTGCTTATAATCATTGGTTATTAGGCTGTTTGTTTTTTAAACCAATGGAATTGCATAGAATCTCTGCACCAAGTGAGTCACTGATATTGAGATTGGTTAATATCCCTCCGTTTCTCCGCTCCGCGCAAATGAACAGGCACCCTTATGTTCGTAGGTATCCAGAATAGTTTGTAAAAGTGTAAAATATTCAGATAGTTAATTTCTCAGAACGTACCGGACATACACTAAAGAATCGCCTCTATGGATACAATGCAAGGAACCCACTCAAATACAATCAATGCACGAGTCGTGAGAACACTCTCCATTGGTCAATTTGTCGCTGACAGCTCTGACGCTTCACGTTATTGGTTCGTCATTCAATGCTCATCGGCTATTGAGCTTGCAAGTGTCGCTGTCGTTCGCCCACCGTACATTGGCGAGATCGCCCTGCTGCATTCATCTGTGCTCACGACTCATGCCAGCTGCTTTACTTACGTAGATAATGTTGTTCAAGAATTCACCACAAAACGAACAAAATAAGATCGAAAACTGATACCACAGAGTGACAACATAATAATTTCTTTGAATTATTTAATAGCTGATATCAGTTGCTATCTTTATTATTCTGCTGCTTGACTTATCGCGTTCACGTTTAAATGGGCTACATTTAAGTGCATACCAATACAAGTACTAGTTCTCTGAGAAACTTAGTATAATAGAAATGATTGTGGTACAAGACAAACTAACTTGATCTTACAAAACAATCGAATGATTCCTCATACTGTGTATGTAGGTTTATACGAGATGTAAAATATTTTCACGGCGGAAACGCCGAATATAGTGATACTGATAGATAGATTTTAAGAACTTATGCTACAAGTATTCTAGCAAATAAATATCATTCATTCATTCTGGCTAGCCTTTTCTCAGATATATTGGTGACGGCTTCTAGTAAAACCGGATCCAGCCGAATACCAGTATTTTACTTGAAACCACCACCACCAGTTCTCTCAAGAGGGATCATTATAAAGTGGTGCAAATACTTCTTGAGAAGACTTGTGTCAGATTATCTGGCTTCTGACTATCCGAAACGACTGTTAAAGAAAAACAAATGACAACCGGGACAAACGGCTTAACGTGCTTTCCGAAGCAAGGAGGAGTCTCGGTATGTTTGGATGGTCACCCATCCACAGACCTCGGCAAGTGTTGCTTAACCTTGAAGATCGACCCGTGCGACAAACCAAACTCACAAAACCCTGAAAGAACCTTTTGAATCAATAAGCAAGTAATTAAAATCTGAACAAAACAACTTTCAAAGGGTTTTGTCCGCAGTTCATAACATACTTAACTAATTAAATTTTCTTTCCAAGAGAAAATATTACTGTACCATGAGTTGAATATTAAACGAAATATTCGTGCCATAATACCTTGTTAATACCTCGTACCGTTGTTTCATTAATGTGAACGGGTGTAAGTGGATATTTACCTACAGCACAACATTTAATGGTGAAGAGTTCATTCTAAATGTCTATTGTTGAGAATTAAATTCGTATTTCGCTACAAACGCAAAGTTTTCACAATTTGTTTGCTTACATATTAAAAGTTGAGCTAGAGATACAGGTAAGTTTGTATCAACTTTGACATTTGAATATAGCTTTCTTTGTCTAAACGTTCGCATATGTCAAATTGTATAGAAAAAACAAAGTTCAATACAAATCGACGTTTACGCTAACGCGATCGAGAACGTTATAACACACTCAGGCCACAGCACGAGCTTCACCTAAGTGATAAAGCTAATTTATATTAACTACGAATTTGATATCTCACCGCGGATTCCGCTGTCGAGACACGAAAATGTTGATTGCAGTATAGCATTATAGCAACGGAAGAATTTTATGAATATATTCAAATGTATTTTTACCTCATACCTACTATCAGATGAGATGGAACACGAGCCTTTAGATAAATAAGCCATTATCGTAAAAAAATAACATTTTTTCATGACTACTAAGCACCGTCTGGCTTCAGATAAAGAGTGAAAAAAAAACTGGCCAAGTGCGAGTCGGACTCGCGTGCAAAGGGTTCCGAACGAATTTTTTTTTATCTTGTTACTTTAATACTATAGAATTCTTATAGATTTTCCTGTAATCTATAGGTAGGTAAAGATCTATCATCTACATTTTTTTTCAAAATTTTGGGTAAGTAGTTTCGGAGAAAAGGTGGGAATGGTAATTCTTCGTCTAATTTGTTTAAAACCCATTTATTTTAAAATAAGAAAAAAATATAGTCAAAACTCTCACAGTTAGCCCTTTCATTTGATATGTCACACGATATTGTTAAATTTTCTAGTTTGACCCCGAAAAGGGGTCCATACTAAACATTTTTTTATTTACTTAACGCTTCCGTATTTGGGTCACGGAAATCCATATATGTACCAAATTTGGTTCCGGAGAAAACTGTCTGACAGACGGACATACAGACAGACAGACACCCGAGTGATCTTATAAGCGGTCCGTTTTTTGTTCGGAACCCTAAAAACAAAAAAAAAGGTTGAGCAGAAACTTGCTACTCCAATCAAAAATATTTCCCATAAAAAATATTCTACCAGAAGAATAATATTAGTACGATTTCTATGAAAAAGTCGCATTGTCGCTGTGTCGCATATGTCTTAGCCTTGAAGCAGCTCCAATGGACTAACGATTGCACGGTGCATCAACGTATTACAAGCTATGCGAGTTTAGTTGACTCGAACCGTGTGTACCAACACTTTAGTGCCGGAAACACTGCGTTAACGCGGTTATTTATAAACTCAGTTTATAGGTAAATAGTTATTGTTTGGACTGGGAGTTAGTTGCGGTCTTCACGGCCCATTACCACTAGTGAGCCGGCAGAGTTCCAAGGTCTTGGCAAGACGCGTGTAGAAAATATTAATTATCCTAATATATAAAATTCTACCCTTACTGACTGACAGACATAGCACAGCCGAAACTACTGGTCGTAGACAGCTGAAATTTGGCATGCGGGTTCCTTGGGGAGTGGAGGGGAGCACTAAGTTAGTAATTCGTTTTCTTTTAATTTTGTGTTTTTGTGCGTCATTTCTGGCAGAATAAACGTATTTTCTTCTTCTTTCTAAGAGAGGATTTCCTGAAATTCTAACAGGAACGGGAAAACATGAGATATGCGCGTAAGAAGTCGCGGGCAGAAGCTAGTATTAGATATATTTTTATTTTGAAATTGTATGAAAAATGTATAAGTATTAAAATTTCTTTTTAACAGTATATTTAAAATTCTTATATTACTAATGACTGACTTAGTGACTGACTGACAACGCACAGCCAAAACTACTGGGAAGCTGAGGCATCTTAAAGAATTTTCAGACATTCCTACGGGAACGGGAAAAAATTGCACAAGACTTCATCTAATCTTACGGGAAAAATGTTTGTTCTACATCTACATAGAGTGTTCTGCTTAAAATGTAATGCATGAAGATAAAGATGACTCTCAAAACAATCTAAACATTGATCAAGAAAAAATAACAACGTGAATCGAAGGAAAAAATAACAACGTGAATCGAAGGAAAAAATAACAACGTGAATCGAAGGAAAAAATAACAACGTGAATCGAAGGAAAAAATAACAACGTGAATCGAAGGAAAAAATAACAACGTGAATCGAAGGAAAAAATAACAACGTGAATCGAAGGAAAAAATAACAACGTGAATCGAAGGAAAAAATAACAACGTGAATCGAAGGAAAAAATCCCAACCTGATACACTCACTGTAAACTGCTAACTCCAGGACAGATTGATCACTAACTGACTTAAAACGAAGCCAAATCAATTACGCTCTCGCTGCTAGGGTTGTATTATAATGCTATTGAGCATACAATTTAACCGTCAAAACACCGAGGGAATGTTATTAAAAGCCAGTATTCTATAGCAGTAAGCCTCGCTTACGGATACCTGGGTCGTGTGCAAGTGACTCGATATTCTGTCGAGAATTTCCACTGCTTTTGTGTACATAGGTCCCATGCATAAATTGGACGTAAATGGGCCATGCTGGGTACACTGAATCATCTATATTCTGTCTCTATGAAATTTGGCACAGTTAAAGTTCATAATTATGGAAAAGGAGTGCAGAAAGTGAATATTTAAAAATAATAATAGGTACTCTGTATTAAATAAATACAAATTTACGGTCGAATTTCGATTACCACTAGAAAAATTAAAAAGGTAATTAAATATTCTAATCTTCGTTCGCGTGAACGTTGGGAATATCTGCCGAAATCTAAAGTATCGCAATGTCCTATTCCCGAACATGAGAGAACGCGTAAGTCAAATTTCTTCCAACATCCAACCGTTAAGACGTGAAGACATATCAGACAGACATATTTATACTAATACATACTAGCGAACTCGACAGACGTTGTCCTGCCCGAATGCAGCGCCATCTGCCGGGCTGATTTGCGAATCTAAACCATCCAGGGCGCCACCCAAACGCATACAAAAAAAAAATATTCAAATCGGTCCAGCCGTTTAGGAGGAGTACAGTGACATACACACGTACAGTAGAATTATATATATAAATATTATAATCTTTACAAAATCTATACCTATTTAACGAAATTGTTTCTTTGGTTAAACGCGCTAATCTAATCTCAGGAATTACTGGTTCGATTAATTAAATTATTTTAGTGTTGGGTAGCCCATTTATCGAAAAAAGCTATAGACCATGTAACATCACGCTATGATTAGTAGAAGCGGAGCATTAATGACAAATATGACGCAGACGAAGTAGCGCTTGACAGCTAGTTTATAATATTGGTATGGATACTGCCAACATTACGAGCCACCGCAAACCTTTTAACCGATACTCTGCAAACGCTGTGGGAAGCGGGTTTCAGAATAACGCTTCACTATTATTAATGGCGTTGCTTATGAGCGAAATTGTGTAATATAATGTGTATTTATGATGAACGAATTTGTTGACAGTGTGGTTTTGATACAACATGTTTAATTTTATAGAATAGGAGGTGTGGTTTTGCAAGATTTTTAACGTATTTTTACTTGACTTGGTGAACGATTTAAAAAAGTTACAGAATTAAACTCGACCCGAAGAATGACATATATGAAGGTCAATTCTGAGGGCCTAGCACGAAAACATTTGACTCACAAACTTTCGTATTTATAATATAAGTAGGATATTGTGATATAGAATACGCGGAACACCAAGTTTGCGTTGAAACGTAACAAACTAATAATCGTTTGAAAATTGGCTCTCATCAATTAACAGTGCAGATGGGCGTTTAATTTTCTCACCTACTCGATCGGCTTCCGACGGAGTATTATAGCAAAACAATTTATTAATAAATTCCTGCCAGAAACTGGGCTAGCCCGTTCGTTCTCTTTCTAGCAAATATTTTAGCTATTTCTTTCTAATTCTATTCATTAAAAAGATTTTTGGTTTTTCTCAAAACCGTTTTCAAATTTAAACCGTCAATTTTCAAGTGTTATTCGACCAGAGTGCCAATTCTACTAATTAATAAACAACGTTCGTGTTCGTGTGTCAATCGTGATCTGACAGATTGCGACTGAGATACGAATGCGAACGTTGCTTTAAAAATTAGTAAAATAGGGAATACGCATGCGATTTTTTTATTTGCAAATTTAATACTTATTAGCTCTAGTAAACAATCGTGAAATTATTTTTTAAATACCTTCATCAGCGACGGAGTTATAAAGCTTCAAAGATTACAAATAGAAAGAGAAGTCCGATGAAAACTTTGACGTCATCGTCTATGACGCCTTTGCACTACACAGCTACCATAGAAAACAGCGTTTTCGCGAGAGGAACAGATATATTTGTTTAAACTAATTATATCTCCTTCGTTTTTCGAGTAATTTTGATTCAATTTACACAGTTAGTATTATTATTGTATTTTTGTATATTTTTAGGTAATCTGTATAGATAAATATGTTTTTCATGCATATTCCCTATTGGGTAAATGCATGCGTTTTTTTTTTGTATTTGCGTAATGAAAATCTTATTAGCTCTAGTAAACAATCATTACTTTATTTTTTAAATACCTTCATCAGCGATGGAGTTATAAAGCTTCAATGATTACAATTAGAAAGAGAAGTCCGATATGAACTTTGACGTCAAAATCCATGTCGACTGTAAAATAGAAAACAGCGTTTTAGCGAGAGAGACAGTGTTTTTGTTTAAAATAATTAAATCTTGTTTGTTTTTCGAGCAATGTTGAGCAATTTTATTTTCACTGTTAGTCACAGTTTAGATAAACTGTATAGATAATAAATATTTTTTTCATACAAATTCCCTCTTGAACATTGACAGTTTCAATGTGTAAATGCAGTTTAAAATAACTGTTAATTAAAGAACGATTTTCTTTAGGAAAACATAAAAATGCAATAAAATGAAAAATAATCAAACACAGCTTAAATAATATTGTAAATAAAAAAGACAAATAGAGCAGATGAAACCGGCACAGATAAAAAAAAACGTTCCGGTATTTATTCTGTGTTGTCGCTTCTCGCCGGCCAGTCTTTTGTCTTGCCTCCTATGACGGTTCGCTTTTTGACGCCCGAGTGTCGGAGAAGGGAAAAGCGAGCTGCAAATTATCGTATACATACAACAAGTCATATTTCAGCTGGGAAACTGGCGCTGCTATTCAAAAAAAGTTAAGTAACGGCAGATTACTCGTACTTTTTTCTTGGTGTTCATCAATGTTATTATTGATGCAATTTATAGAAACACTAAGGCTGGTGGGCTGTTTCCAGCCTTAGTCATCTGCCTAGCCTTTTCCCAACTATATTGGGGTCGGGTTCCAGTCATACAGGATTTAGCTGAATACCAGTATTTTACGCGGAGCGGCTGCCAACCAGACCTCCACAACCCCTTAATTGGGTAACACGAGACTTCATGGCAAGACTGAAGTCAAATTAACTGGCTTCTGATTTTCCACAACGACTGCCAAAGATCTACAAATGACAGCCGGGACCAACGGCTTAACGTGCTTTTCGAGGCATAGAAGAAACTCGGTATGTTAAGATGGTCACCCATCCACAGACCAACCTTGGCAAGCGTTGGATAACCTTGAAGATTGACCCGTGCGGCTGTTATTATCTAGCCACGAGCTCCTCAAGCTGGCTGATTATACTAAAGTTAAAGTTATTTGGACCCGCAGGTATAGTAGCCGACCCGAGTCGTGAGCACAGATGAATGCAGCAGGGTGATCTCGCCAATGTTCGGTGGGCGAAAGAAACTTGCAAGCGTTATGTCAATGAGCATTGACTGACGAACCAATAACGTGAAGCGTCAGAGCTGTCGTTGTCGAACCGACCAATGGACAGTATACTCACGAATCGTGCCGGTTATTATACGTACAATACATGCAACTCTCATACCCTTTTTTTAATTTTCAACTAATTAATGAATTAGGGAAATTATTCCACGAAATGTGACATGTATTTTATTCTGCCTGTGTATGACACCTTGACGTAGGGGACCGCTATTTCTGTCATACAGTTAATTAGCCATAACCACGCCCTATTTAACACACCTGTAAAACAGTGACCCCATTTCAACCCTCGCGAAAAAACTTTGAACTCCGACCCTCTGTGACCCTATGTTACTGACAAAAAAAAATTACTCTTACTCTATCTACGTATACTGTGTTACATTACAACGAGCCCATAGAGCGATGGTACGAGTAATTAATGTTAATTTGGAACAATTAGTAGTAGTTCGTATTGTTGATTTTAAGATGTTATGGCTTGTACGTCGTTTTGGCATTGAACGAGTTGGAATGCATAGGAGTTTTTTTTATTTGCATTAATTATTAAATTTCGACGGATAATAATATCGTTATCTTTCTTTGGAACATTCTTCCCCTCGAAATCAAGACGAACGTTCTGGAGTGACGGCCGCGTGCCGGAATGCATCGTTGGAAGGACTCCCACGAGGTGTACCGATTAGCAGAGGGTCGCGGGTAGCCGATGGATGCGCAGGAGCGGTTATTGTGGCGACATTTGTGGGAGGCTTATGTCCAGCAGTGGACATCTGTCGGCTGAAATAATGCTGATGATGGGTGTCTAACTGTCTACCATTTCCAGCAAACGCAGAGATGGTAGGTAACCCTTTCAGTATGGACGCGCTCAGCACTATTTGAACTCATTTTAAATCCATTCGTTGCGGTTGTATCTATAACAAACAAATGTTTTCTATACCATTTCTTTCATTAAATACGAACCTTTCGTTTCTTTGTGTTAAAACAAACTATCAATGTAAACGTATCATTCACAAGTTAACAGTTTACACACGGGCTCGGCTGTTGGTTCGTTTGTAAACACGGACCGACGCCACATTCCGCTGGTGAATGAAGGAAAACATTCGAGCAGACGGTGGACGGAGACGATGATAGCTCGGCTTTGTGGAATGGGAAATGTAGCGAGAATATACCTTTAACAGGAATGGATTTCAGAAACCATATAAAAATAATAATAAAGGAAGTAAAGGAAAATATAATATCTATGGTCAATCTATATGTATAAAATTCTTCCGTTATTGAGTGAGTGATAGACAACGCACAGCCGAAACTACTGGTCTTAGGAAGCTGAAATTTGGCATTTAGGTTCCTTGGGAGTGTTAAAGTGCACTAAATGGGAGTGTCAAAGTGCACTAAAACAGGATTTCCCGATATTCTCACGGGAACTGGAAAAATCGGGATATGCGAGTACGATGTCGCGGACCAAAACCACACACACACACACATGCTAACTTTTGCCAGCGTTTAAAATTCAATGCTGTATATTTTTTAGAAACATTTTTTTTGCTTCTAAGGTATTAAATAAAACATAAGAAGGTCCATTAGGGAATATGCATGCGATTTTTTTAATTTGCAAAATGAATTACTTATTAGCTCTAGTAAACAATCGTCAAATTATTTTTTAAATACCTTCATCAGCGAGAAAGTTATAAAGCTTCAAAGATTACAATTAGAAAGAGTAGTCCGATGTAAACTTTGACGTCATCGTCCATGACGCCTATACAGCTGCCATAGAAAACAGCGTTTTCGCGAGAGGGACAGATATATTTGTTTAAAATAATTATATTTCGTTGGTATTTCGAGTTATTTTGATTTTATTTTCACTGTTAGTATTATATTTTTGTATATTTTGAGACAAACTGTATAGATGATAAATATGTTTTTCATGCATATTTTCATCTCAGCGATCAATATAAAATTATAATCAAATTGCAAAATAATTCGTGTTTTGTTTTGCAGAATCGCAAGAGCTTTTTAAAAATATGAAAAATTACTCCACATTTTTACTTATCGTATTCCTCTAATATATTAAAATCTCATGCCACAGTGTTTGTTATCAGCCTTCTCCGAAATTACTTGACAGATTTTTATGAAATTTTTCGTGTATATACAGGGTTATTTGTAAAACACCAGCAACCTCTTAGGCAGTGAAAATACACATGATTATAAGAAAAATATCAGCTGTAAAATTTAGCCAATGCAAATGTATGAAACAGCTGATATTTTTCTCGAGATTTCTCAATGTAAAAGTTGCTTATAATCATGTGTACTTTCACTGGCTTAGAGGTTGCTGGTGTTTTACAAATAACCCTGTATATTAGGTCTGAGCATAGGTCGTAGGCTATTTTTTATAATCTGTCAGAACAACGTTTGCCAGGTCAACTAGTATACCTATAAAATAAAGTTGTTTCTTTTCTTGAGCAATAAATGGTGAATTTACACATACCGTGACGATTCCTCAACAAATACGATTACACAATTTTTTTTAGTCTCTGGAGATACTGCAATAACATTAAAATTTCAGACAGTTTTTTATGGATGGGGAATCATCAAATGACTCCTCTTGCTCTGAGCGAAGCAGAAGAGAGAGTCAGACTCTTACTGACTAATACCCATCCGTGTTCCTCATAATCCCCTTTGCGTTCCAGGGCCGCGGTGACTCTATCGAACAAATTCTGCAACAGTTTCAGACAGCTGGAACGTCTAAGTGACATAATTCCAACCTCTATACTGGTCTCAAGGCTGCCTAACGAGTAGGTACCCATCTAGATAACATTACAGATAAGCATTCACTACGAAAGAAGTACCTACTCAGAAATCGTGTTCGTCCGCATTAAACTTCGGGAAACGAGCTACAGACATGCAACACCTTACCGAGAACATTAACAGATGTAGAACTTCTATCAAAGCTAACGATTTAGAGGAAATCGTTAGCTTTGATAGAAAATGCAGTATTGCAAAAGTAGATAGAAATATTTGAGAACTGCACACAGCACAGGTACTACCTAGGTATGAAAAAATTTACCTGAATATGACGTTTTTATGCCATAATGATGTCGTAATGGAAAAATTCGGCCAAGTGCGAGCCGGACTCGCACACGAAGGGTTCCGTACCAAGTACAAAAACACGATTCTTGTGTGGAAGTTCCCTTTAATTTTTACTACCTATTTGTTTTTTTGCTATGTGAAAATTTCAAATTATATGTATACTTAGCCAAATCTCGGTAAAAACACTACGCAAAAAAAAAACAGGTTTTTTTTGTTGCGTAGTGTTTTCAGCGTAGTTTGAATAAATGACTTTTGCTTTTACAAACAAGTAGGAATGCTTCACTTTCACTTCACCTGGGTTTACACGGTGAAGTGTTGACTACAAATACCACTTTAGTAGAATGATAATGGTTAAGAATCATTCAATGATCTGTCAAATTTCATTTTCATCTTTATCGCTAACGCATTAGGTTCAAGGGTGATGTGGTCATGTGGCCCGTGGTTAATATTTATGCGGCCCGCAACATGTTTCTAATGTACCACACTTTTGGTAAAATCACTTATCTTCATCATCTGCCTAGCCTTTTCCCAACTATATTGGGGTCGGCTTCCAGTCAAGCCGGATTTAGCTGAACACCAGTATTTTACGTGGAGCGAATGCATACCAGACCTCCACAATCCATTAACTGGGTAACACAGTACCTACTCCATGGCAAGACTGGAGTCAGATTTACTGGCTTCTGACAATCCGTAACGACTGCCAAAGATCTACAAATGACAGCCGAGACCAAAGGCTTAACTTGCTTTCCGAGGCACGGAGGAAACTCGGTATATTAAGATCATCCACCATCCAAAGACCAACCTTGGCAAGCGTTGCTTAACTTTGAAGATCGACCCGTGCGGCTGTTATTATCTTGCCACGAGCTCCTCGGTAAAATCACTTACCTATACACAATAAACACATATTTACTTAAAAAGATTCCGTATTTATTTCTTTATACGACCGGTTTAAAAGACTCGTATTCAGTGCCGTAAGTCCCATGACCAGTCTTTTACAATTCCATAATTGTAAAAGATGAATTAAGAATTAATAAAGCAATAACATTATGCGTACTTTGATGTTGTGTCCAAAGAAATCACTACGTAAGTATTTGTTTCTAAGGCCCTCAAATCTATAAAGTAACTTCTATTAGCCCCAGACTGCACCAAAGCGGAGATGTGCGGAGATGTCCGAAGCGGATACGAAAATAAATGTTTTTCAGCTAGGGTGTATGCACCGAAACTGTGTGGAGATGCGTACTGGCTACATTGTAACGGAGATGTGTGCTGCCTAGGGTGGAGATATTCGCTGACTACACTGCAAGTCGCACACATCTCGTCTACGCTGCGCGCCATCGTCAGCTTGCGAGGCCAAGCTGACATCTCCGCGAGGAACAGGTCACATCTCCGCTTCCATTGCGTCATACAAATTGGAGACGAAACCAATAGATTAACGAAATTCTATTGGTTTTTGAAAACTCTCCCCGCTCGTCTCGTCGCCGCTTTGTTGGAGTCCAACCCTCAAGGACGGGACAGCCCTGCTTAAGACATTGCACACAATATGTACCATTAACCGAAGCTTTCCCCCACAATAGTTTTATCAGACAATGGCACACTCGCATACGATGAAAAGTTATAATTGCATTCAACATGTTACCTAGTTGAAAAGCGAACATAATCTCAGCTTAGGTAAACTTTACTGTGATGTTTCGAGTTGGCTTTACTGTTAGTTCGTTCCTATATTGTGTTTGAGTTTAAAATAGAATTAGTTTTAATTGGTTGTTTTCGCAAGCATCACAATTACTATTTGTAATAATGTAGGTACGCTTACCCTCGGATCAAAATGCAGTCAATGCTTACCTGTAAAAATAGAGGACACTGTTAATCATCTGTTAATAGAAGAAACTATTGAAGTCACTTTATAAAACACAGTGTTCTTAAGCCGGAGGTACCTGAAAGTAGCTGATTTTAAAATGAGAATCACGTCTAAACGGCTAGTCGTAATTTTTTGGAAAAAAAAATAACACTGTTTATTTCATCTCCACAAATTAAATCAAGTAAATACTATAACTATAAAGTCGACAAGAAAGATTGACAAGAAATTCGTAATTTGTGGGAGATCTGGAGTCTAAACTAAGCCGAGGCCTGTACTATAGATCTCCAGGCCCCCCATTTTATAACATTGTATAGATTGTCAACATGTGAGAAGCGAACATGAGTGTAGTGATGAGTTAACGAGAAAAAGTTTTAGTGTTTATAATCATATATTTGTGATGGAGTGTGTGTGTGTGTGTTTGTTTGTGTGTATGTGTGTTTGTTTGTGTGTGTGTGTTTAAGGGGTAATATTTTGTCAAATAACATTTTAGCATGTTTTAACATATTAATTAAGTTAAAAATATATGTTACATTAGACTATTTACTTAATAATTTGATATATGAAACTTCGAGTTTGATTCGATTAACACAGTGTAATCTATACTAATATATAAAGCGGTAGAGTGTTTTGTTTGCTTAAACGCACTAATCTCAGGAAATACTTTCAGTAGTACGATTTGAAAAATTCTTTCATTTTTAGATAGCCCATTTATCCAGGAAGGCTAAGCGCGGGTCAACTAGTTAATTTATAAAGTTATGTCTCACACGAACATAAAAACGACAGTCAGACCAAAAAAAGTCATTAGTGTTCACTAATGAATGAATGAATATTTAACGTTCTTCAATTGTTTTACGTAAATCACACAGAGCGTACGTTACTGGATCGGACACCACGAGCTCCTCGAAATTAGTACCAACACATGAGCAGTGGAGACCCGGTGGTAATGGCTGCGACTTACCAGTAGGTTGTAGGTTCGAACACAGACAGGCGCTTTACTTTGTGTATATTATTTCATCACCACTGCTCTCGAAACAGTGAAGAAAAAATCCTTAGGAAACCGGCATGTCCTAGAACCAAAAATTCGAAGACATGTGACATCTACCAACCCGCACTGGGCCCGCGTGGTGGATTACGGCCCACTTCCTGTTCAGTGTCTTCCTGTGTTCGTGTGTGTGTGTTCCTGTGTGTGTGCAGTGGGAATATTATAGGCCGATTATGCTTATGCTTACATGAGCATTACCACGTACTGAAAGACGCTGTGTTGGAAAGCTGCCCACAGGCGGGACCGATGACCTGGTGAGGGTCGCGGGTTGCCGATTGTTGTGGAGACACCTGGGGTAGGCTTAAAACCAGCAGAAGTCGTCTTTCGGCTGATATGATGATGATATGAGCAGTAACTTTGTTTAAGCAACGCTTGCCAAGGTTGGTCTGTGGATTAAGCAACGCTTGCCAAGGTTGGTCTGTGGATGGGTGACCATCTTAACATAGCGAGTTTCCTCCGTGCCTCGGAAAGCACGTTAAGCCGTTGGTCCCGGCTGTCATTTGTAGATCTTTGGCAGTCGTTACGGATAGTCAGAAGCCAGTAAATCTGACACCAGTCTTGCCATGAAGTACCGTGTTACCCAGTTACCGGGTTGTGGAGGTCTGGTAGGCAGCCGCTCCGCGTAAAATACTGGTATTCAGCTAAATCTAGTTTGACTGGAAGCCGACCCCAATATAGTTGGGAAAAAGGCTAGGCAGATGATGATGATGAGCAGTAACTTTGTTAGGTAAGGACAGGTTGGACTACGTGAGTACCGTCAAATTCCATTATCATATTAATGTAGAACCACATCGGGGACAAACTAAATTTCAAATTGTTTCATAGTTTGGAGCAAGACGGTGTCAGAAGTTGTCCTGACTCAACTAGAGGGTACTGCGCTGATTGTTCTTGTAGACAAATAAATAGAATTGAAATACCAAAATTATAGCTATAAACTAAATGCTTATACTACGACTTACGACAAAATTATGACTTGTAACAACAGTGTACTTATAAAAAACCCAATAAAAGTTATGTAAAGTATAAAATTGTGAATAAACGCAGTTGAAGCCGAGGACATCCGCCCACGGCAGACCGCCGACGAGGCTGTGGGTTTAAAATTAAAATAGGAATAAAAGCTTTACACAAGTTGGATTTAGGTTTGACAGTTGGTCACTTTTAGTGCTTCACAATTCGAATTTTCTATTATACATTTATCTTTGTTTTCATAATTCCTTCGATGTATATGTTATCTACACTAATATTATAAAGAGGAAAGATTTGTATTACAAGTATATGTTTGTAACAAATAAACTCAAAAACGAATAGACTGGTTCCAAGTAATATTTCAACATTAGAATCCTTCTTTATTCATGAGTATATGTTTCTCAATGATAATGTAGGATTCTAATGGTGAGCTATATTTATTTCTTGAAAAAATTATGTTTCCTTAAGAAAATTGCATCGCGGGGATGTGATAGTTTAATAATACAATCAGAGTAAGAATAGTACAATGAGCACTTATTAAACGCTAAGTACCAACGTTATCGAATTTCGTAGCAGAACCTTTGTCTTATTTTTATCATGATTGCACTATAATAGGAATTATTACAACTCGCTTCAATATAAATGTTACGACTACGAGTACAAAGACATGATATGCTTTGAACGGATTTCTTAACAATGTTATTTTATTAATTCAATTTCTAAAATTTTTTTTATTGTAGTTTTTTTTTTGTATTGATTTTAAATGTATTGATTCCAAAAATCTTATTCTATATCAATAATGTTTTGCCATTTACGATAACTTCTAAGGGTTTAAATCTCTCAGACCACACACCACACGCCACCATACACCACTACCACTACACACACACCACTACCACTACACACACACCACTACCACTACACCACACACACCACACATCACACACACACACACACACACACATACCACTATGAATCCTAATACAACTATGAACCCAAATAATCAGGTACTTTGAAGTCATTTCTGAAAAACCTTGACGCTAATTTCGAGGTCTGAAGACTAAAATCTCAATAATACCGCCTTCATTTTATTCTGCCATTTCAGAATGCGGGTAGCGCATGTATAGTTTATACATCATTGGTATCAGTTAGCATTTCACCGTCGTCTAAAATAATTGGAGTTCTTTTTCTTATCGTGTGGGCAGTAAGGTCTAACGACCCCACACACCCTAGTGTCAGAGTTTCTAAACCGCCTTAAGGGCCTCTGATATGGTCTATTTGTCGACCGCCATTTGGCGGCCGGGAACACCGGCTTATACGTGCCTTCCGAAGCACGGAATCATCTTTTTATCAGGCAATCAGGTGATTCAAGCCTGCAATGTCCTAACCAAACTGGAAACAATTTTACAAAGTATGCTTCCCGTAGGAATCGTACCCACGACCACGGAGGCAGTTGGAGATTTTTGGAGTAAAACAATAAGCATAACGCTATCTGTTTTGTCACAGCTTAATCATGCTGGCATTAGCAAGTCATAACAGTGCCAGTGCGCTCGAAATTCCGAACAGCCAGTCTGAAAAATGCAGGTAAAAACATTAGCCAGAATTTTCTTCGAGATATTTCGCAACCACACCGTCGTTTACCAACAAATAAAAGAACATGACATAATAAGGTGATGTAATTCTTGTCAAAGTTTCTATCAAATACGAAATTCTTAACTTCTTGTTACGTGAAGTTCAATTGAAAAGTTTTCAAAGGTTTCTGAACTCTGTACAACTCGTTCTTTGTCATTGGTTCTACCTCCAGAATACTCCGTACATTTTACCGAGTTCAAGTTTACGTTCTCTCCTCCCCAGGCAGGTGAATGGCGTTTGCGAGGCTTCTTGGAGTTGTAGGTTAATATTTCATAAGCAATGAAATATTAACCTACAACTCCTTAAAAGTTCAGTGACATTTATTATGACTTTTCTGCTGAAAAGTATATTTCTTTTAGGAAATATTGTTTTAGTATATCTTTTCGACCACTTCTACGAAAAAGAAACAGCTAAGTGTAAGTGAGAATAGTCATGTTATTTTAATATATGTATACTAATACTAGTTGACCCGCGCAACTTCGTCTGCTTCTGCTCCGCTCCCTCCGCTATTGGTCTTAGCGGCCTATATCCTATAGCCTTCGTCAATAAATGGGCTGTCTAACACTGAAAGAATTTTTCAAATCGGACCAGCAGTTCCTGAGATTAGCGCGTTCAAACTCTTCAGCTTTAAATTATTTTAACACTAGTTGACCCGTGCAACTTCGTCTGCGTCACAAGTTTCATTACTGCTCCGCTCCTATTGGGCTTAGCGTGATTATATATAGTCTATAGCTTTCCTCGATAAATGGGCTATCTAATACTGAAAGAATTTTTCAAATCGGACCAGTAGTTCCTGAGATTAGCGCGTTCAAGCAAGCAAACAAACAAACAAACTCTTCAGCTTTATATATTAGTATATAGATTTAGATTAAAAAGGCGAAGAGTTTTTGGTTGAACGTGATAATCTCAGAAACTACTGGTTCCTATTGAATAATTATTTGAAATATTCAATAGGAACCAGTAGTCCAAAACTATTTTAGTGTTGGATATCCTATTTATATTCAGGACGACTATAGGCTATGTAACATCACGCTACGACCAATAGGAGCGGAGCATTAATAAAAATGTGACGCAGACGAAGTTGCGCGGGTCAACTAGTACCAAATACGACTTTTTTTTGGGACAAGCCCGCCACACATTCCAAACCACTGCAAATCATGAAAGCCAGAATCAACAGAGCGACCACCAGAAAAACGCCGAGCCAATAAAACCCGACGAGACCCGGAGAAACGATTCAACTGTCTTTGATCCTGCAACGAAATTAATCAGAAAAGTACAGCGGAGAAGTAGAGAAATAAATATAATTTCCACTTCCCTCCTATCAAGCAGGAGACAGAATAGAACCAGGCCAATAAGCACCAAGGGACATATACCAACTGGGTTAAGCTCAGTTGCCAAGCACCACGGATTATATCTTACTACTAAAACTAATGTAATGGTCCTAAATTGTGAGCTACTTTTGATTACAGTAATAAATTTAATTGAGTATGGCAAAGATGTGGTGTGCTGATTGTTCGTATTCATGGTCGGCTGTAGAACATACCAACGTCGTACGCCGCGACGTCGTAACAAACACGTCTCACAGGTTTTCTTGTAACAGACATGCAGATAGCCAGACAGAAACACGAGTGATCCTATTAGGGTTCCTTTTCTTCATGCGGCTTCCTTAAGAAGTAAGAAAAACTGATCAAGTGAGAGTCGGACTCGCGTGCAAAGGGTTCCAAACCAATTTTAATATGTACTTTAACATCACAGACTTTTTATAGGTTTTCCTGTAATCATTAGGTATATAACAATTAACTGCATTTTTTTTTTAAATTAGGCTCAGTTTTTCCGGAGATAAGAGGAATGGTAATTTTTGGTCTAATTTCTTCAATAACGTCAAATCTAGGTAATTATTAAAAAAAAAAATGAAAACATGGTTTTAGGGTTCTGTTGGTAACCAACAGAACCCTAAAACCATGTTTGTGTTTCTCTTTGGGTGCGGAACTCTAAAAAGGCAATATTTATCCGATGAAAATGTATGAAACAGCTGATATTTTTCTCAGTTCAGGGTTGGTCTCAAAGTAAGAGATGTTTATTTATAATTATGTGTACTTTCATTCCCTAACAGGTTATTAGTGTATTACAAATGACCCTGTATATAGGAACTTACTTTTATAGTAATCTATACCCAGCTCTGGCGAAATTGTAGGGTGCGGCTAAGTCAACATTAAACCAACGCGAACGATACTCAAGTAAATTGTAGTCTGGTCAATAATGTTCTATTTTGAGGCTCAGTCAACAGACCATTTACTGATATTGCCTGGCCAGGTTTTTTTAAGCCATACTGTATGCGTACAGGGTTTCAAACTAAATTGCCTTGCGAAATACCACATATCGTCGATCTAGATAGGTACCTCGTAAATGTGTCACTGAAAAATTGCAAACGTCGTAAAATTGTAAGATATCGCGTGAAATTGTAAACTATGCAATGTCTTCTTAATATGACACGGATATATTGGATTCTTGTGGATTTGAATGGGATGCATTGTATACAAAACGTTTTTTTTTTTTTTTTTTTTTCAAAATATAATATCGAAAAATCATCATCTAATAACGTTTTTTTTTTTACTTTTGACCAGCACGCGTTTGACCACTACCTCACCTGATGGTAAGCGATGATGTGGTCGAAGATGGAGCACGCTTGCTTAGAAGTAACCTATTCATTCTTGACTTAAAGACTCCCATGTCGTAGCTAATTCAAGAAACTAATTCACAAATTAGCCATAATACACATCTTTTATTTATATTAGGTACTAGTTGACCCGCGCAACTTCGCTTGCGTCACAATTTTCATTACTGCTCTGCTCATGTTGGTCTAAGCGTGATGATATATAGCCTGTAGCCTTCCTCGATAAATGGGCTATCTAACATTGAAAGAATTTTTCAAATCGGACCAGTAGGTAGTTCCTGAGATTAGCGCGTTCAAGTAAACAAACAAATAAACAAACTCTTCAGCTTTATATATTAGTATAGATGTAATTTAGTTACACCAAATTAATGTTGTTATTATGCTTATTACGATAGGTCACTGAACATCATTTATCAAATGTAGATACTAAAATTGTTTTTGTGATAGTGCAAATTCCATTAAAAAAAGCTCAGCGGTTTTGGTCCGATTGTGGTTTTAATGTCCGTGTTAGACATAACTTTACAAATTAATTAAACTATGTTGAACGAATAAAGCTCAAAATTTTCATATCTATATATATAAATGAAAGTCGGGTTTGTTCGAACACTTCTAACTCAAGAACGGCTGGACCGATTTTCATGATTTTAGTGTTTTTGGATTAGTCTTTATCCGGAATAGCATAATAAGTATTGAAATATTTAAAAAAATAGTCGGTAGGTAGGGTAGGTAGGGTAGGTAGAGTAGCCAGATGACGGGAGCAAAGCCGCGCGGGTCAGCTAGTATATAATAATTGAAAAAGTAGTTTATTAGAACATATATATTTTTTACCAAAAAAATACGACTAGCCGTTTAGACGTGTCTGCGTCTCAAGTATTTCGTTTGTGATTTTGTCAGTGTGAATGTGAACCTCTTTTCGTGTCTGATGAATGAATTAATTATAATTCATTCATTCATCAGACACCAAAAGGTTCACATTTTGTTTTTGTTTCTATAATAAAGGTTTTGTTTCTATAATAATAATTATTATAATAGAAACAAAACCGCGCAAGTACAAGCCGGACTAATTCTGTCGAGTCGAATGAAAATTATGTTGGAAAAAGAATAACCGAGTTTACGATTTCTAGAAACAGCACAGGATTTGTTTCTTGCCGCTCGAAACTAAAATTAGAATCTAAACAAACCATTAGTTGATTAGTCTAGACAACAATGTAAATACAGAACATGATACACATGTTCTATGAAATGTATGTAAAACGAAAAACCGGCGTGTGCGAGTTGGACTCTCCCACGAAGGGTTCCGTACCATAAACTGAGAAAACACGTATCTTGTATGGGAGACCCCTGTAGTTTTGAATTTTTTCTTATTTGTTTTTATAGCGGCAATATAAATAAACAATCTGTGAAAATTTAAACTGTCTACATATTACGGATTTTGAGATACAGCTCGCTGACAGACGGACGGACGAACAGCGAAGGCTTAATTAAAAAAAAAAAAAATCCTATTATAATAATATTTTTTTTTTTATAATGTTCTTCTAAAAGGTCAGAGGAGTAAATTTCCTATTTTTAAGGATCGTTCGCATTCGCTTCGCAGTCGAAAACTGTCAAAACACGTGTAATATGACACAGTTTTGACAACTTTTTGACTTTGATCATCGCTGAGATGATATTACTCGTATTGTGAGTGAACACTTTTTAAGGACTAGATGGGGAACATGCAATATTTTCATCTTGCTTCCATTTTAAAAATTATATCTAAAATAGAGCCTACCTACAATAAAAATTATTTTCAAAATTGTGGTTTTAAACTGACAGTTTGACCGCCCGAAAAAGGAAACTGTCACTCTTGTCTGGCACTTGTCATGAACTGTCCTAACTCAAAAACATGAGGTTGCCATTTCGTTGTCATAACAGCAGTGACGTCACTGAACGCTGATTGTTTTTAAATACGTTCCTTTTCACTTTACTTCAATTCATTATTATTTGATATTTGTCGATAGCTAAAATGAAAACGTTGTCATGGCCTTTATACTTCTTAATCATATTATTAAGAAAATTTTCATAAATTCTGTATTTGCATCTTCCTTAATGGCCTTTATTCAGGTACTTGGTACTCATCAACAGCGTGTCACTGGTTCGTGATTAGAAGGCCAACGCTTCTAACTTTGAAGCAACGTTCGCATTCGGATTTCATTCAAAATCCAATCAAAAAGGCCTCAAGTTACATACATTTTTGACAAATTGCTACTGACATGCGAATGCGAATGAAATCTAACTAATATTATAGGTAAATGCGAAAGTTTGGATGGATGTATGTTTGTTACTCAATCACGCCAGAACGGTTGAGAGGATCTGGATTAAATTTGGAACTGATTATAGTCTGGAGTAGCTCATAGGCTACTTTTTATCCCAGGAGTATGTTCCCTAGGGGTCACGCGGGCGAAGCCGCTGGTAGAAGCTAGTTAAAAAAATAAAACTGCCGTTACTAAGTAAATCTACTGATCGTGCTAAGTTGATATTTGGCACAGATTCCTTGGAGAGTGCAGGGGAGCACTAAGAGAAGATTTTCCGAAATCCCTATGGGAACGGAAAAAAACGGGATATGCGCGTACATAATCAAGGGCAAAAGTTACTAGCTTATAATCATGTTAAGTGAAAACTAAATACAAAAATTAAATCTTTAAAAGGGCCAAACCATGTCAGGGACGGACATTAGCTACTCTAACTTCAAACTCCGTGGAGGAATGTCAGTGAGTTGCTGACTATGTACATAATATGTAGATACATAACATACCTTGTACTTTGGAGAGTACAAGTTCGCAACGAAAGGGTTAAAAGGGGAGCGTTACCTCAGTAAGGCGGGGGCCGATCGATATTTCGTTGATTTTATTTGCCCCAAAGATTGGGGTCGGGCAAATATAGGTACTTACTCCAATTTTATTGGGTACTTAGAATAACAACGGGGAATTGGCAAACAGGTAGAACATGATTGAGTTGTGTTTAAAGAAGTATAGTGGAGGCTACATCCCGACAAAAAAATATCAATTTAGTGTTTGCGAGAACCGTAACTTAATCTGCCATAGTCAGGCTATTTAAGAAAAATATTCACAATAACAAATCTATAGAGGAGCTCGTGGCTAGATAATAACAGCCGCACGGGTCGATCTTCAAGGTTAAGCAACGCTTGCCAAGGTTGGTCTGTGGATGGGTGACCATCTTAACATACCGAGTTTCCTCCGTGCCTCGGATAGCACGTTAAGCCGTTGGTCCCGGCTGTCATTTGTAGATCTTTGGCAGTCGTTACGGATAGTCAGAAGCCAGTTAATCTGACTCCAGTCTTACCATGAAGTACAGCGTTACCTAGTTAATGGGTTGTGGAGGTCTGGTAGGCAGCCGCTCCGCGTAAAATACTGGTATTCAGCTAAATCCGGTTTGACTGGAAGCCGACCCCAATATAGTTGGGAAAAGGCTAGGCGGATGATGATGATGATTCACAATAACAAATCGATACTAAGATAAATATAAAGCTGAAGAGTTTGCTTGTTTGTTTGCTTGAACGCGCTAATCTCAGGAACTTCTGGTCCGATTTGAAAAAATATTTCAGTTTTAGAAAGCCTATTTATCGTGGAAGGCTCTAGGCTATAAGTATATCATCACGATAAGACCAGTAGTTGCGGAGCAGTTATGAAAATTGTGACGCAGACGAAGTTGCGCGGATCAACTAGTAAGTAAATAAACTAGCGTCAATGGCCAACCAGGAATGGACGGTGTTTGACATTTCCAAAACCTCACACTACACTAGCGCCTCTAGCGGCGAATTCAAACGCGACTGCCGTCATTGCTTCCTTCACCTAGCCCTCCCCAACACTCGCTACGTATACTCGCACTTGTCTGTTGGAAACGCAGCTTTAAGAAGGTATCCACGTGGTATCCACTACAGTTGGTCAAACGCATTAATACCTAGACACAGTAAGGTTTTTTATTTGAAAGTCATTATTCATTATTTCCAATTTTCTTTGAAATAAATTCTCAAAACATACCGCGTAGGTACGCATATTTTTGACGTCTGGCAACGAAACGTAAAATTTTATTAGTGCTAAAATAAGTACTCCTTTCGCGCAAAATATTTATTTGAATTGTATAGGTACCTACTATTTTCATATTTTTTAACTAGTTGACCCACGCAACTTCGTCTGCGTCACAATTTTCATCACTGCTCCGCTCCTATTGGTCTTAGTGTTATGATATATAGCCTAAAGCCTTACTCGATAAATGGGCTATCTAACACTGAAAGAATTTTTCAAATCGGACCCGTAGTTCCTGAGATTAGCGCGTTCTAGTAAACAAACAAACAAACTCTTCAGCTTTATATATTAGTATAGATGATTCAAATTGTATGTCGCGTAATTAAACCAAAATACTATAAGGTTGCAGATTTATATTCTCAAAATTAATTTACATCCGTTAACATTACTTATACGTCGTGCTTGATCATTTAAAATAACAGAGTAAAACCTGCCACACATTCCAATGGTCCAAAGCCTCCAGTAAGCGTTTTGTCAGTTAAATTTCCAACTACCCGAATATTTGTGAGAAGTGAAATGACAGGTATTTTGTACACGTGTTTAGTGTGCAGTTTCTAGCCACGACTATTGTCAAAAGCCTTTGTGGTTTCGCCACGGAATTTTTGTAAACCTGACTGCCCAAAAATATTGGGATTTCCAATTCGAAGTTGGTCTGACTATTTTTTGAAGAGAAAAGTTCTTTAGGCGCGTTAAGCACGTTTTGGGTGAGGAAAAATATTGATTTTGCGTCATCGTCACGTCACCGAACCCTTTCCATCTATACTAATATTAAAAAGAGGAAAGATTTGTATCTTAAAAAATAATAAACCGATTTAAAAAAAAAACGCGATTCTTTTTTGTTAAACTAACACCATTACTTGAGTTAATGCTTCCAATTTGTTGAAATTAATATCACTGACAATTTCTATTGCTAGCTTTATACGAATATCCCGTTATTTTCGTTCCTATACCTATACCTGTAGCTTCGTACAGATGCAAAAATTATTTTACATTCTGACTGGTAGTTCCAGAGATTATTAGTGCGTTCAAACAGACAAATTTCAGCTGTATTATATTAGTATGGATTCCATTTGCCGCATATTCTGATATTGCCGCATAAAGCGATGGCGCATGAAGCGTTTGGTTATGCCTTTGTCCATTTCACAACTAATTCTTTGTATTTACCAGAGAATTCTGTGGTTTTAGTCCGGCACTGAATTTAACCTTTGATTGACAAGCAAATTCTAGTAAATTTTACGATGTGAGTACAACACAAGACTAGTTTCGGGAAAATCCTGTGCGCTGTTGCTTGAACTTAGAATCTGCGACAGAACCCTTTCAAATTCTAATCTAGCAGGATTGGCATCCAGAAGGTACTACAATGCCGTACCTAACCTTAATGGAAATGTCCTTGAAAGAGGTCAAGTGCGTAGTACTCACAACGGGTCCGCGACTGCGCGAGTAACACCAGAGTATGAATGTAGACGATGGAAATGGGACGAGAGGAGCGGAGCACGTGGCGCTCTGTAGTTTATGTATACTTCCATGGCAACTGTTCATATTAATTTAGGTAAAATAAGTGGTTCCTACTTCCTACTTGGACCGGTTGCTAGTGAACCTTGGGCAGACGTTTTCAGAAAGTGCTTTTGTGCAACAGGCTTTTTACTCGTAACACTCGCTCCGGCCCGCACTAATATAGGTAGAAATTACTGCTTTTTGGTGAGTTCTACCTAACTCAAGTTAGAGGCAAGCGTGCTTCATCTTCGACCACATCATCGCTTACCATCAGGTGAGAAAGTGGTCAAACGCGTGCCTATCAAAAGTAAAAATAAAAACATGTGCTGCCACCAACAATGTCGTGGAAGTGACGTGGTTTCGGGCCACCTAAATCAAACCAAATGTCGTGCTCCCGGCAAGAAACAGCCATAGACTTTAATAATTAAGAAAAAATAAACGTCACGGTTCGTCAAACGCTATGATCTAATAATAAATAAAGAGAACCAGCTTGTCACCGCAATCAGCTGATTACTACACCGACTTATCACCGAGTCTGATAAGAGATAACGCAACGAGTATTTTTCATGATAAGTGTTTATGTTCGAAATGCATGTTGGTACCCGGTGTTATCAAACGGTGTTATATCAATAATAAATAATAATAAACTGAGTTGACTGATGGTGAGGTGAGGAGCTCGTGGCTAAACAATAACAGCCGCACGGGTCGATCTTCAAGGTTAAGCAACGCTTGCCAAGGTTAGTCTGTGGATGGGTGGCCATCTTAACATAACGAGTTTCCTCAGTGCCTCGAAAAGCACTTAAGCCGTTAGTCCCGGCTGTCATTTGTACATCTTTGGGAGTCGTTATGGATTTTCAGAAGCCAGTAAATCTGACTCCTGTCCTGCCAAGAAGCACCGTATTACCCAGTTAATGGGCTGTAGAGGTCTGGTAGGCAGCCGCTCCATGTAAAATACTGGTATTCAGCTGAATCCGGTTTGACTGGAAGCCGACCCCAATACCTTCATTTCGGAAGTCGATGATAAAAAACAAAGAAACAAACCGAAAACACCTACTGTAGCTACTCCGCCACAATTACATGTACCTATCAATCGTTAAACTCTTGAACAATCCCGAACTAATAACTAAAATATATTTCCTGTTTATAGTGTAATAGTTAGTTAAACAGATTATCCATTGTTCGGTTTGCGGTTAAAGGAAATATCACGCTAAAACAATGGTTATAGCCTAGAAGTACTGTCAATATCGCAGCTAAAACCAGCAGTGCTTCTGTAAATAACAGTAACGATATCGAGTTTCACCTGAGTGGCAGAGCTCACTTAACTGTACTTTATCACACAATAATAGGTCTTATACAACGTGTCACAGAATATACACATAAGCTCTTAGTGGCTTATGGTAGGTACTCATTATAATGAACCAGTTTTACTACGGGGCCAAAACTGAAAAAAAATGTATTTTATCTCCCCCATACATTTATAAGCGCATAACTAGACAAAATGTTCTGATTTATCTTTAATATCATATAGTATGTATTAGGATGTTGTTTATGTATTGTATGTTATATTTAATATGTTTAGTTTTTATTTTAGCTTCTTACTGTTACACACTATGTCTACATCTCCTTTTACTCTACTCTCCTTTCGCAGGTATGCTGAAAGAGATTTCTGTAGAAATAAGCATCACCTTTGTACTTATTTTTCTGTTTCTTTCTTCTTATCTTATTAAATGTGTGTACATAAATTGTTAAATAAATAAATAAACAGTTTATTTTTTTTTTCGTCTGCTTCACAGTTTTCATTAATGCCCCGCTCATTTTGGTCGTAGCTTGATGTTATAGCCTTATAAAGCCTTCCTCGATAAATAGACTCATTAGAGAAATAGATTACAGGACAATAATTCTTTTACGAAATTCATGTTGCTTATGCAATATGCCTCTATTACATGGGATTGAAATGTAATTTGCGAACTGTGAGTTGTGCACTCACTATTCGCCAGCAAATCCAACGAACACCTCTACCACGGTAAACATATTTATACTATGCCTCTACTTAAACAAACCAGCCTAGTGCGAGTCGACCTCACACACGAAGGGCTCCGTACCAGCCCTTTAATTTCATTTTAAATGTTTATGTAGTGGCAATAGAAATACACACTCGGTGACAATTTCAACTGTCTACCTAGTACGGTTCTTGAGATACAGCCTTGACGGACAGCGGAGGTTTAGTATTTAGGGTTCCGTTGGTTACCCTTCGAGTACAGAACCCTGAAAATTGACGTAATGTTTCGTTTTCGTGTTTGTTTGTTTATCTTTAACAAGTCTGTCAAAAAGAGGTCAGTTTACTGTAAATAACAGAATGATCTTTGATGATATTATTAGAATGAATCACCGTGTGATTATGCTGCATATAATAACAAACTAGATAACTAGACGGCTAGCGCATGTGTTAGCGATCAGGAAATGCCCTCGATAGTTGATGTTTGTGAGTCAGTCCTTATGCTTCGTTTACTTTTGGTACTATGTTTGTGCAGTCGGAGAAATTTTAATATACGTATATATATATATATATAATATTTGTAAGTAGGTACGTTCTGCCGGAGTTTTTTTTTGTAGGGCTGTGGCTGAATAATAACAGCCGGGTCGGTCGACCTTCAAAAATAAAAGCCATCCAAAAAATAAAGATGGATGGGTGGCCATCTTAACATGCCGAGAGTGACGAGACTACTCCGTGCATTGACTGAAATTGCAGTAGTAAATAATTTATTTAAAATTACCTATAGTGGGTATTTATTGAGTAGGTAAAATTTCAGGTCTACTTATTATTCATAAATATTTTGTATACACTACCAAGTACATACCTAACAAGGCTACTGTCATAGCATAAGTTACCTACAATGCAACATTACACCAAGTACGTTTTAGGTCCATATAATGACTACACTTTAACACCGGACTAGAATAGAATACTCTTTATTATGTTACAGAAAAGATAAATGACAAACATTATATAGGGTGACATAATGGGCGGTCTTATCGCTAAAAGCGATCTTTTCAAGACAACCTTTGGACACTCACACCTTTGCTAGTCACACATAGTACGCGTTAAATCACTCACTAGCCTCGAAACTAGTTTGCAGAATGTAGACGAAGCAATAGTAGCAGATAAACAACATAGACAATTCTTTTTTTAGGATTCTGTTCTCAAAGGGTAACCACGGATCCCTATTATAAAGTCGCCACTGTCCGTCCGTATGTCGTACAGCGACCCCACACACACTAGTGTCAGTATTTCTAAACTGCCTCAAGGGCCTCTAACATGGTTTATTTACGACTGCCATTTGGCGGCCGGGACCACCGGCTTATACATGCCTTCCGAAGCACAGAATCATTTTAATCAGACAATCAGGTGGTTCAAGCCTGCAATGTCCTAACCAAACTGTAAAACAATTTTATAAAGTGTGCATTCCCGTGGGAATCGAACCCACGACCACCGGGTCACAAGGCAAACGCCTAAACCACTCGACCACGGAGGCAGTTAGCTATACCTATCTCGAGACAAGAAACGAGTTTATGCTACGGAACTTTTCTTGTGAGAGTCAGACTTGCACTTGGCCAGTTTTATGCTATTAAATCGGAAATTTAATGTTGCATCATAGGTTCTAAACCATAGTCTAAAGATGTAGGTTTAAAATATATAATTTGTATATTCTTTTTGAAAAAAATCCTATTTTAATCTTATATTTTGTTGTACACCTACCACAGCGTAGTCTTTTCAACCCAAAGGTTGACGGTAGAGAATGCCTTGTTGCATTAAGTCCGCCCATGTACCACTATTGTATTTGAAGTTTAAATGAATAAATAAATAAATAAAAAATGGCGATATACTTTCCACACAAACATGCATAACAGAAGGAAATTCCTTCTGAAATATTAACATTTTATTCCGCATCCCTCTAAATTATTATATTTTTTTAGCCTGAAACAATAATGCCCTCATTTTACAGAAGACGAACAAAATGCATTCTTTCTTTGAAACTATTATTAAATTAGCTTTGCGGTACTTTGTAACGTTATTCAATGGGGTATTTTACTAAAAAAATCTAATTAGTCCGTCTGATAGATTTTCAAAAAATATTCGACACGTATTTTTTCTTTTTTCACGTAAACTAAAAATAAAGGCGTGACGTCATTTCGCTTGGTAAAAATGTACCAAATTTACCAAGCGAAATGACGTCATGCGTGTCTTCAACTCGCTGTATCCTCTTTATTATTTGTTTACGTGAAAAAAGAAAAAATACGTTTCGAATATTTTTTGAACATCTATCAGACGGACTAATTAGATTTTTTTAGTAAAATACCCTACCTATTATACCTACTGTTTTTAATGTTTAAACGTTCCTTTGTTTTATACCTAGTGTTCAGCAAGTTAAACAAAGCCTTCAGGTACTTACTGGCATCGTTTGTAGGCAACCATTACAGAAATCGTAAGCCATCTACAGACAGTTTTTTTTTAAATTTTATAATATGGGTTTCCTCTTGATTCTAGACTAGGTGAGAGACACAAAGTCGACAACGGAGTGAGTTTACCCAGAAGAAACCTGTTCAATTTAACTTTGAAGAAATTAGGGTTGAAATGAGTCCAATCCTTTGCCGCTTAGTGGGAAGCGAAATGGTTGAATAGCAATAAGATAGGAATCTCAATCCGCCTGCCAAGCATGGCGATTGTGGCAACTCCCCTTCAGTTTGGGGGAGGTCTATGTCCAGCGGTGGAAGTTTTTCGGCTGATATGAGAGAGTGAGAGGAATGGTAAGTTGGAGTGCGTTTAGATGTCCGATGGCGGAAAAATGGTGGACGCCGGTGGGATGAGGTCGTGGATTTTTTGTGTGTGAATGCAATATCATGGAATTTGTTCTAAAATTACCCGTAACTAATGGGTAGTCATCAACCCTATGTAATATTATAAATTGAAAAAAAAAAAAAATGTTTCAAAATTCAAATAATAAAGTTTGTTCGTGCTTGCACACCTAAACCGCTGAGTGATTTTTGTTACTCACTCACACTTTTTTTTAGGAAAGTACAAGTTTAACGAAGCGTGTCCGCGGGAAAGCTAGTTTTTAGATAAAAAGGGTTTGTCGCAATGTCCCTTTGCACCCGTCTGCAGGAGCTTATACGTCAAAGCAGTCAATCAAGTCAATCAGCAGCAAAATTCAGAGGTTGGAACGACCTAGGTGCATAATTAATAATAATAATAATAATAATAGTATTTATTAGCAAAAAATACGACTGACACACACATTTCACATCATTGTCACATGGGGGAAGAAAAATGATTAAAAAAACTAATGCGCGAGAGATGGGCAAAGTACAGTCAATACAAAATTTGGGCCCTGCCTCCTAAACTAGGAATATCCTGTATCTTAGGAGACAGTGTCTTCGCTAAAAAATGGACGAAACATATAATGAGTTTACAAGCAGACTCGGAATAGTCACAGACAAGATACATTTATGTAGACTACAATTGTTTAAAGGAGAAAGAGCAAAATGGTCTATGAGCGGCCAACAACGAAATAGGTATTAAATGAAAGTACTATTACTAAGGACTAACTTTTACTATGAACGTAACATTGCAGCTCATTTAGAAAAAAAAATACATATAGGTAAAGATAATAAGTGCAAGAAAATGTGCAAACCCATTTTATAAAATACTTATTAACATTAGTTTATGTCTTCAAAAGTATTTCAAAACGTTGTCAGCATACCGTTTACAAGACTCAGCTCAACAATGGGTTTACTACATGGACTACCTGAGTTCGAACGGCCCAATCAGCTTCGAGTGCAAACAAAAGAGCCGAGGTGTGGGGTGCGTGTGCGTCACTCGGCGCAGTCCTTCGCTTACCCTTGTGACGTTGTGTACTGTGCGCTCATCTACGGATTCTTTTTCAAACGTTTTGACCCTGGCTACCCTCTGGACTGTGTTTCTTCCTAACCTGATAACCTGGCTATTAACTCTGAACTTCTGTACGTTTGTGCTTGTGTACTTGGACTCTGGACTTGTGTACGCCAACGGAACATTATTGAAAAATGGCAGAAAATCGACCTATATGTGTTTTGTGCAATCGATCAGTGGTTAATAGAAGAAGGTTAGAAATAACCCATGCTCTTTTTGAGGAAAATGCTGCCAATGCTCAATATATTATTGAAGCTATAGCTCCACAGCAAGTAAGTATTTTTAGACTATTTTTTGGTTGTTTTTACCCGTATGTACGCACCCTATAGCGGTGATGGCCTCATAATATTGTGTCACGATGTGCATATGCGACACATCGTTGGGTGAAGTGTGGGCTCTTTATTGAAAGTCCACGTTACAGTTTTGATTGTATTTTTATGTACGTCCTTTTAGTGAATTATGTTATTTCCTTAAGCGTATGGTTCTTTTCTAACAATACTTAAGTTATAGTCAAAACAGATCTTCTCTCTCTTTTACACACATGGTGCATATGGAAACAGAGCCAACGTTATCTAGCTTCGAAATATAATAGAGGCCAACCACTCATTAACAATGCGTATGAGCATGACTCATTCGTCACGTTGAAAAAGAGCTCGGCATGTTCTACTATACAACACATGATTTAACTGAAACTGCTGTGAGTTTTAAATACTATGTTATAAACTATTTTCCTTTTCAGGTTGAATACAACGGCCGAGAATACGTTTGTCGACCCTGTTGGCAACGAGCTCAACGGGCTGTGCAGCCAAACAATAACCCTGCCCCGCACGAATGTGTTCTTCAAGTGGAAGAATATTCACGAGTGCCTAGCACCTCGGCAAACTGTATGTTTGACAGATGCCGTAGTGTTTCACGTCGTCGAATGCCTGAGAATGTAAGGATTACTCTTATGTTACATTCTAACTTATTCATACCAGACAGTGCCAGAATATGTGATGCACATTTAACATCAAATGATTGGGAAGAGCTCATTGATAGTCCAAATCTCAGACATGATTTTAACAGCTCTCATTTTGTGCAAATACTAGAGCTTTTTAAAAAAGCTGTTTTAAAAACACAGCACACACATGTTTGAGGACTTTCAAAACGCAGCGGCACTCATCAATGCGTTCCAAACACCAATACAAGATAGTATTCATGCATCATCGTTCGTAAATATAATTAATGAACGTTTTGAAATACCGAACCTCTTAGCGGACTATGTTATCCGTCATAACATAAATAGACAGAGGGCATCATTTGAAAGACTCAGCAGCGACCAACCTATTTTTGAAGACTTTCCGGTTTTTTCTGAAGAAGACCTAATTCTGTTTGCACTTGGCACATACCAAATCAAGTTGGCTCGCAGCTACTACGCTGAACACTTAATTGAAGGCTTATACAATATCGAAGTATACCGGGAGCGACAAATAAGTCAGCTCAGAGATTTTATTGAAGAAGAAGATATTTGGTTATTACGTGTGCGAATACAATCTAGACATGTAAGGTCCAGAATATATTATTCTTATATTGTAATTAACCGACAAAGACAAAATAGAGAAGCAATTGCTCATTATTATTGCAGTTGTTTGAGTGGAAGGCGCACAATCGGTTGTTGCGCACACGTTATGTGTGTAGTGTGGTATCTGGCATGGGCTAGACATCAAGACGAGGATATTTTATTACCGGCATCAGAACTCAGTGCTATTATTGTACATTAAATGTATGAATGTGGACGAGGCAAAAGGAGTATGTAAGGATCGTAGCAAGTGGCGTTCTGTGGTTTCTGCCTACCCCCATGGGAAAAGGGCGTGAGTTTATGTATGTAAATGTATGTAAAATAAATGTATTGAAGTAAACAAGTCATTTTATTTTATTTTCTTATTTTTAAGACTAAATCTTAGTAATTAATACGCTAAATCACAGGCTTACATATCTAAAATAAAAATGTATTTAGTTCCATTAATAATGACACTACAGATATAAAACTTCTTGAACCCGTTATTGTAGGGTGATATTAAACCAAAAAAAAATAAAATGTTCCTGGCCGCTGATAGACCAAGTGCCGTACGATTTTGCCCATTCTCCTTTGATTGTTTAAATTTGTTTGTTTTATTTGGTACAAATGATTTATGTTGAGTGTACATAAGAGTAGAGTGAATTGTGTGGGCGTCGTGTCGTGTGTAAGTGGAGTGTGTAAGGGAGACGGGTGTATGGTGAAAATTGGTGTGGTGTGGTGTGATGTGATGTAATGTGATGTGATGTAAATGTGGTGTGATGTAAAGTGAAATGCTGTGATATGAGGTGATGTGTTGCGATGTGATGTGATGTGATGCGATGTGGTGTGGTGTGGTGGGATATCAATAATATTTCTGGATTAGCAGATCCAGGCAAGTAAACTTTCGGTTGCCTCGTAGTCTTGATCTTTTATCCACTCCTCGATTTTAACTTTAACCCTATAAGTGTCTAATTCAATTATGTTTTGCATTTTTCAAAGCATAATTAGATATGCTTTGAAAATGCATGTTTGTTCGAATGCATCGTAGTGTATAATAGTGTGGTTGCTGACATACATCGGTGCTGTAATAAGCATATTACACACGGCTGCTGCGCCGCCAGTTCCTTTTACTTTGTACTTTTGTCTGGACACACTGCCGCGTGTCTATCGCCGTTACCGCATAGAACAATATTGATATGTCAGTCAACGTGTACATTATTATCTATTTGATTGCTGGTTACTAAAACGATTGCAGTGTAGCGGAAAAACCTTTCTTATGTTATTATAGTGTAGTAAGAGATTCGCTTGAGAGGATGTGTGTCAAGATATTTTTCTACCATCATCATCAGAAATCTACAACGTGAAACGAAACTAACGCAAACCTGAACAAGGTGAAATCTGATCATTATCATCATATCAGCTAACAGACGTCCTCTGCTGGACATAGGCCTCCCCCAAGTGTCGCCACAACGACTGGTCCAGTGCGTCTCGCATCCATCGGCTGCCTGCGACCTTCACAGAGGGTAGCACGAATATTTTTGACGTAACGCAAAATTTTAGCTACAATACTATTTTTTATAATAATATGAAATATGTATGTCCCATTAAATGAAACCAAAATACTATGGGGTTGTAGTTTTTCACATTTAAAATTCACTTACGTTACGTCTAGCTGCTAGGCCCTCAGGTCATGGGTCCACCTTGTGTGAGGCCTTCCGACGTTGCGTCTTCCGGAACGCGGTGGCCATTCCAGAACTTTTCGGCCCCAAAAAAAAATCCCATGATTAGTACTTACAATATACAGGTTTTCTGGTTTTGGAACAACTTTTGCTGTGGGATTAACCCCGATATAGTGAAATAATGAACCTGGAAAAATCTTTAAGTTTTGATTTTTAGAAAAACTTCTTTACAAAAAAAAAAAGAAACCGACTTCCAAAAACGAAACACTATACCGAAATTAAAAAAACTTTAATTTCGGAAGTCGGTATTTAAAACCGAAAAAAACAAAAACGACTTCCGAAATTAAAGGTATTTTTTACTTTGGAAGTCGGTTTTATTTTTTTTGTAAAAAGAATATTGAAGAGTTCCGTTGCCTTCCTCCGAAGTTCTTCATCAGATCTTCACCAAATTTAAACGGGACCAGTCCGAAAAAATACTATTCCAAACAAAAAAAGAATCATCCTAATCGGTTAAAAATTGGCGAAAATATCGCTGAACAAACATTTTTCATGGGATCACATCATCAGGTCCTAAATTATACCTTCCATCATCAGCTTAGCAACATGAGATGATGATTACCAGGCACAAATATCTGAATTGCGTTAGAAAGTTTGAAAAACAGTGTATGTGCTTATAAAATTTGAGGGTTTCCCTCGATTTTCATGAGATCCCATCATCAGATTCTGACTTGGTGACAATGGGACCACCTCAGGAGTATAGGCTTTCGAATAAAAAAAGAATTTTTAGAATCAGTCCAGAATTGGCGGAGAAATCGTTGAACATACATAAAAAAAAAATAAAGATACATACAGCCGAACATAGAACCTCCTCCTTTTTGAAGAAGTCGGTTAAAAAAGGCACAGACAGTATGCATATGTCCTGCATCGAGGGTGCGTTTACAAACATACAAACTCACATACACAAACAGCCAGATCCGGAAAAACTATCTGCCATACAAATATTTGTTTCATGCAGGAATCGAGCGACAAAAAATTTACTGAACGACCAATTTATTTTTGTTACACGTTATTTATCGGTGTGGTTGTCAAAATGTACCTCAGCTCAACTCCTATGTCATCACCTGCCTAGCCTTTTCCCAACTATATTGGGGTCGGCTTCCAGTCAAACCGGATTTAGCTGAATACCAGTATTTTACGCGGAGCAGCTGCCGGCTGCCAACCAGACTTCCACAACCCAGTAACTGGGTAACACGGTACTTCATGGCAAGACTGGAGTCAGATTTTACAGGCTTCTGGCAATCCGTAACGACTGCCAAAGATCTACAAATGACAGCCGGGACCAACGGCTTAACGTAATTTCCGAGGCACGGAGAAAACTCGGTATGTTAAAATGGTCACCCATCCACAGACCAACCTTGGCTAGCGTTGCTTAACCTTGGAGATCGACCCGTGCGGCTGTTATTATCTAGCCACGAGCTCCTCTCAGCTCAACTCCTATGTACTTTTCTGCAATTAATCAAATTCAGGACATTTCTTCTAGTTTAGACTCAATGAACGCATGACTATTTTTCTGTCAGTAAGTTTACTTTTTGTTTTTACTTGTCGTTTCACAAGTCTAGTGACTGTGGCAGAATAACAATTTTAATTTTCATAAAGGCTGCATGAATTCCTGCAACAGACACAAACCGTTGAACCGCATTTAAAAACAAAACAGGCGCAAGACGAGTTTACTTGGCATAGTTATTGAACTAATATATCGATGATTTTCTGTTGAACTTGCAATTAAAATATTAAGAGGAATTCCGCAGACTGGTTTTGGAAAAATTTAACTTTTTGATTTCAAATAGCTACAGAAGGAGCAAACATTATGGTGTTCATGCTTGCTGGTTAAAAATTAAAAACAAATGAAACATGTCAAGTATGTAGTAGTAACTACTAAAATTATACTGAAAACTTATCATCATGAGACTCTTTAATGTTATTAAGTGGAAGTCTCTGCCTGCGTCTGTGTTTCCAAAAGCTTACAACCCTAATCTCTTCAAAGTTAGGGTGAACAGGCTCCTTCTGGGTAGGCTCGCTCCATCGTAGACTTTGTCTCTGTCATCTCTGACATAGACTAGAGTCCAGAGCAAACCAATTACAAAAAAAAAAAATTAAGACTGAAACAATATGTTTTAAATAATACTACGAAAAGCTTTGAGAAAAGGTATCGGGGGTACCGTGGCCTATGTTGGTGTAGCAAAATTAATTTGACTCAGTTAATTATAGAAAAGAACCGGCTAATTGCGCGTCGGGCCTTGCAATGTGTAGGGTTCCGTAGTTGCACGTCACGATTGTAACATTTTATTGGTTGGTCGACTATTACTCGTAAACGTCTAATTAGCTGTGTTAGTTTTCCTTGAAGTTCGTTATACTATGATTTTTTCACGTCTCCAAAAGCAACCGTTTAGCCGGCAGAGAGAGGGGGAAACTTTTACAAAAGGATCATTGGATGGAAAAACGATTTTCGCACCCTCCCAAATATTTTTAAACGACCTGTCCAACGTTAATCGCCACTTAACGTGAAGGAGGTACCTACACAAAAAAAATATTTTTTTGAAGAGTTTGTTTTATGTACCTGCCGGCATGATTAGAGGAGCTCGTGGCTAGATGATAACAGCCGCACGGGTCGATCTTCAAGGTTAAGCTACGCTTGCCAAGGTTGGTCTGTGGATGGGTGACCATCTTAACATACCGAGTTTCCTCCGTGCCTCAGAAAGCACGTTAAGTCGTAGGTCCCGGCTGTCATTTGTTGATCTTTCGCAGTCGTTGCGGATAGTCAGAAGTCGGTAAATCAGACTCCAGTATTGCCATAAAGTACCGTGTTACCGTGATAATGGGTTGTGGAGGTCTGATAGGTAGCCGCTCCACGTGAAATACTGGTATTCAGCTAAATCCGGCTTGACTGGAAGCCGACCCCAATATAGTTAGGAAAAGGCTAGGCAGATGATGATTGTCGGCATGATTAATATCTACGTATAACCGTAACAAATTCCGATTCGTGTAGTGTTCTAGTGGTTTCTGAGCTATACCACGGACAGACAGACGGACATGACAAACCTATAAGGGCTCCTTGTTGACTACGGATCCCTTTATATCTAATTTACTAAATCTAGAGTAATAAAAAGTAGTGAGCTTCTTACATACCACATTATACATGTAATTTTCATGATAAATTAATGCCGAGCTATATGCATAGTTAATTCACTATTATCTATTCATATGGAAGCTGATACTGTTGGCCTATTCCTTACGATTTTACTTGATTTTTTTTCTTTGGCAGTCGTTACAGATTGTCAGAAGCCAGTACCCAGTGTTCCCCAGTTAATGGGTGCGGAGATCTGGTGGGCAGCCGTTCCACGTAAAATACTGGTATTCAGCTGAATCCGGTTTAACTGGAAGCCGACCCGAATATAGTTGGGAAAAGGCTAGGCTGATGATGATTTTACTTTCTTTTTTTACTATTAATAGGCACGCGTTTGACCACTATCTCAGCTGATGGTAAGCGATGATCTGGTCAAAGATGGAGCACGCTTCCTTAGAAGTAACCTATTCACTCTTGACATAAAGACTTCCAGGTTGTAGCTATCAGGAAACACAGCCTCCGGCAGGGAATTCCACTCCTTAGCTGTACGCACTATGAATGTGTTTCCAAAACGTTTTGAGCGTGTGGGTGGGATGTCCACGCTGCCGCCGGTCGCATCGCTGTTCATCTTACGACCGGTTACTTGAATTTAAATAACCATTTGGCAAGCTTACCCTATACAATTTCATGAGCAATATTATCAATACAAATATACTCGAAGCAACGTTACAAACGTGCTTATCCTTTATTCGACATTGGCGCAGGACGTAAATACATTGACTGTTTATGTGTGGCGAGTTACAACAGTGAATCAGTAGAACTGAATCATGCCGTTCATTACCGATTTGATTTCAATGAAAGAACTCGTATTGTGAGTCCACTGTGTTGTTGAAATGAAAATTTCAATGTAACGTAGGTACTGGAGTTTATTTTGCAACTTCCGTTCCGTCCATGCGACAAAAATGTGACTTCATATTTACAAAAATTACGCTACAGGTAGAACTTGTGGCGAAAGTATAACAGTCGATCAGGTCGATCTTAAAGGTTAAGCAACGTTCGGCGAGGTCAGTCTGTGGATGGGTGACCATTTTATTAATCATGACCGATTTAGCCGATATTCCTTTCCCTTGCGTTATGAATACACCGAGAACTGAATAAGCACAGTAGGTCAACTTTATAGGGGCACGAACGCTGGATGGGCTGCGAACGCTGGAGGCGATACTTCCTCGAATGGAACACATTCTGCGGTTTGTAAGTTGTGACGCGTTGGAATTTATAAAAGCGAAATTTCGTGTTTATTTCTGTCGCTTTTCGATGCGTTACCGTCACTGTTTTTATTATGACTAGATTTTTCGCGTTCATGTAACCAATTCCGCAGGATTCGAACATTTTTTTCGGAATAAAAAGTAGCTTATGATGACACGACTTCACGATAATGTACTCTTATAGTTCAGATATGCGTTATTACGATTTTTCTTTCTTTTCTTTCTTTCATTACTGCTCCGCTCCTTTTGGTCTTAGCGTAATGATACATAGCCTATAGCCTTATTATTAGAGTATTTCAGAAATAATCATTCTTTCGAACTACATGAACTTAGAGGGCTATGTTGATGATTAAAATGGTTATAATTCTTTAGATAAATACGCGTTACGGTCGCGGATCGCATTTGGTCCACATACAGCTTCACACTGACCGGCAAATTGCAAAAAACATAAAAATGTTTGAATTTCGCGGGCTACCCTGGAGCATTCACCTTAAAGATTCCTAGGTTATAGCGATCACGAAGCATAAACTCCGGCAGGGAATTCCACTCTTAGCTGTACGCACTATGAAAGTAACTATTGTTTGAAACAGGTTATCTACAAACCCATCACGCATTTTTTTCCATTATCTGATTTGATTGAATTCTATTGCAAAATAAATCATGTAGGTAAGGGAGTTTTTTTAGAGATCTTAATAAAGTAAAATCTATCTATACTAATATATAAAGCAGAGTTTGTTTGTTTACTTGATCGCGCTAATCTCAGGAACTACTCAAAAGTCCATTGAAAAATTCTTTCACCATTGGAATCCTACATTATCCCTGATGAACATGGGCTATAGAATATTTTCAAAAAAGTTAGGAATCCGTATGAAAATTTCGATAAGGTAACCCAAGGTGTGGAAAAAAAAAACAAAAAATATCCTATAAACCGCGTACGCTGCGGAACCTATTCACATTAGAGCAAAATGATGTACTACAGTTTTATAGAAGACATTTAGTATCATGATATTAATTCTTATCTATTTAAATTGGTTAATAATTAAGGTTTGTTATGGGCATGTAAATTACACTTTAAATTATTGAAATCGGATCTTTCGTTTAAAAACGTTTAGTCTATTAATAAGTAATTTACATATGCCCTTTAAGAGGTTTGATGGGAGATAAATAAGATTCTAAGCAAGCGTGTTACATCTTCGACTACATCATCGCTTACCATCAGGTGAGATAGTGGTCAAACGCGTGCCTATCGATAGTAAAAAAGAAAAAAATAAATTCATGGTGTAGATACCAACTAAACCCGCGCGAACGAAGTTGCGGGCGAAGTGCTAGTTTATTCAAACAAAAACGTTTACAAAAAGTGTACCTTTAGCCGACAGTAATAAGATTTTCCATACAATTATAGTACCTCAAAATAAACTAAAACTAAGATTTACTACTCTGTCAAGAAAGTACCGGGAAAAGATCAATAATACACAAAATTTCTGTTATTCATCCAAATTTATTTTATCACCTTCAAAGTATGCTCCTTTAGAAACGATACACTTGCTCCAACAAATAATCCATTCATCAAAACATTTTTTAAACGCTGCTTCCGGAATTGAGTTCAGTTCTCGCCGCGAATTCTCCTTTATGTCTTCTATCGATTGAAAACGGGTGCCACGAAGTGGTAATTTGAGTTTAGGAAAAAGAAAAAAGTCAGCAGGAGCCATGGTGAATATGGTGGTTGCTGGATGGTATTTGTTGAGTGTTTGGTTAAAAATTCGTTCACAATGATAGCCTTGTGCGAAGGCGCATTGTCGTGGTGCAAAATCCAAGAATTTTATTTCCACAAATCTGGCGTTTTTCGTCGAATTTGCTCTCTTAAACGCCGCATAACGCTCAAATAATATTCTTTATTTACCGTTAGACCTTCCGGTAAGAATTCAGCACAACACCGCGATAGTCAAAGAAAACAGTCAACATGACTTTGACTTTTGATCGACTTTGGCGTGGTTTTTTCGGTTTCAGTTCAGTTGGAAGGCGCCACTCCGAAGCTTGTTGACTAGTTTGCATGTCAAACTCGTAAACCCACGTCTCGTCACCAGTAACAACGCGTTTCATGAATGTTGGGTCCGAACTGACTCGTTCTAGCATGTCCTCAGCGACTTTCATGCGATTGAGTTTTTGGAGAAAATTCAGATCTTTTGGGACTAGCCGAGCAGCAACATGTTTCATACCCAAATGATTAGTTAAAATGGTACGGATCGACTCGTGAGATACAGAAAGTTCGGCGGCTATCTCTCTCAGAGTTGAATGGGGATTTTCAGTCACTATTTCCTTCACTTTTGCGATGTTAACTTCAGTTGCAGACGTTGACGGCCTACCAGAGCGAGGCAAATCTTCCATCACATCTCGACCGCTTTTGAACGCTTTGAACCACTCATAAGCACGAGTTTTTGATAAAGTCGATTCACCGTAAACCTTCTGTAACATTTTCAGTGACTCCGAACACGAAATTCCATTGGCGATGCAAAATTTAAGACAAACTCTTTGTTCGATATTTTTGTCCATTATGAAATTCGCAATACACACTATATATGATATTACTAAAACCAGCACTGTATTTAATATAAATAACAGATGCAACTCAAACTCCGCGCCAAAATGGAACACAGTTGTGCCAATCTAACAACTACAAAAAAACAAAAATTTGAATTTGGAACCATAAACAAATCATCCATTCCCGATACTTTTTTGACTGAATGTATTACTATATGTGCCAGTAATGTTGTTTTGGAATGGCAATGTTAAACAGTGACCAGCTCGATATAGGTTAAAGAAACCTTTTTTTTTGTTTCCTAGGGAGTTGATCTACTGCACCACTTTACTCTGTAACGATTAATAATAATCACTAGAAGTGGTCTCTTCGTTCCCTATAAAGCCAGTTAATATTTACGAAGATAATTTTCTAGGACGGATTCAGAAGTTCTAACCGTGATAAAATTAAATAAATAAAAACAAGGTTAAGCAACGCTTGCCGAGGTTGGTCTGTGGATGGGTAGTCTGTGTAAACTTGAAATTAAATATATTGCACAGTCACTAAAACCGGTTGCTGAGGAGGTCGTGGCTAAGTAACAACAGCTGTACAGGTACTTCAAGGTTGAGCAACGCTTGCCGAGGTTGGTCTGTGGATGGGTGACCAATTTAACATACCCACACTCCTCCGTACCTCGGAAAGCACGTTAAGCCGTTGGTCCCGGCTGCCATTTGAAGACCTTTGCTCCTCGTAAAATACTGGTATACAGCTGAATCCGACTTGACTGGAACTGACCCCAATCTACATAAATAGGAAAAGGCTAGGCAGGCACTAAAGCTGGTTGCAAATAAAAGCTACTGAAGTAATGAAGTTAGTTACGAAAATTAAAAAAAAAGCAACGCGCACAAAACTTTTTGGGAACACATTCATAGTGCGTACAGCTAAGGAGTGGAATTCCCTGCCGGAGTCTGTTTCCTGGTAGCTACAACCTGGGAGTCTTTAAGTCAAGAGTGAATAGGTTGCTTCTAGGCAAGCGTGATCCATCTTCGACCACATCATCGCTTACCATCAGGTGAGATAGTGGTCAAACGCGTGCCTATCAATAGCAAAAAAAAATCTTGAAATAGAATCGTAATATCCAACTGAAATATCAGAGCTAGAGCTACTGAGAATAAAAAAAAAGATACAAAAAATTAAATCAATGCGAGAAATAAAATTGCTGCACGACTTGCAAGTGGCGATTAATCAGTAAAAACATGGAATAATTTGCTCTCACGGTTCAGTACTTAGTGTTTATCCTCTTTAAAGTGATTCTACAAACATTTACGTGTTTGTGAATTATTCAGTTCGAGTATTTTTCCACGAAATTAAAAGACCAACGTGCAGACATATATAAACTTTCATTTCATTTTTGTCGATTCATTTTTCGGTTCAATAATGTCAAATTAAGTAGACAAAGCAAATTGAAAAAAGAATTTCAATTTGCGGCGTTTTTTACTTTGTACTCTGATGTAGGTCAACATTATGCCTATTATTACGAAAAATTGTATGCCTAACATGTTTCCAGTCCAGCAGACCAAAAGCGTGCTTCTTTCCGAGGCACGGAGAAAACTCGGTATGTTAAAATGGTCACCCATCCACAGTCCGGCCTTGGCAAGCGTTGCTTGAGCGTGAAAATTGACCCGTGCGGATGTTTTCTTTAGCTACGAGCTCTTCTGTAGTAAATGTGGGACAACAATATGACATTGAAATAAAAATTCTAGCAACACTAGTTCTCCTTCTCAATAATAGAAATAAGCTGTTCAGTACATTTCTGCTCGAATAACTCGACCGACTCGAGTTTGACCCCCATACTGAAAAATAATATTTATTTACGTTAAACGTCCGTGTTTGGGTCACAGAAATCCATATGTATACCAAATTTCAACAGAATCGGTCCAGTAGATCCGTAGAAAACTGGCTGTGACAGATGGACAGGCATACAGACACCCGAGTGAACCTATAAGGATACCGTTGTTTACGGATGTTCGGAACCTTCATAATATCTCGTGACTGAACCATTGGATTATCTTGTTTGTTAAAATTATCATCACTTTGTCGTCCCCATTTAGTACGTAGATAAACTCTATAGCTATGGGAGAGTCACTGCTATGCGGGTTCTGACGTCACGCTGGGGACGCTGATCCCCAAACTGAGTCACTTATACTACAGACAAATTAAACGTCATTTGTGGTGGCTTTGCACCCATTGTTGGATTACATCGAAATATTTCTGGGAATGACGAGGGGTTTCAACCAAATATTGACGGTTTTGACATTTGATATGGTGGAGAAAATCCACAAAAATCAATCGGATAGAATGATGAGAACTTTTGTTTTCTCATCATTCTATCCGATTGATTTTTGTGGATTTAATGAAAGTAAATGATAGATGAAATGGCTGGAAAGAGGGCCCTGACCTGAGTCCTAACCTGACTTATCTTTCATCATCATATCAGCCGAAAGACGTCTTCTGCTGGACATAGGCCTCCTCTAAGTGTCGCCATAACAACTGGTCCTGTGCGTCTCGCGTCTTATATAACTTGTATTTATCTTTATTCGATATTAACAGGAAAAAAACTAAAATAAACCATCAAATTGTTATATTTTTAGGTACCTATAATATTTCAATGCTTGGTGATCGGCCGAAAACTGCACTGCGATGATCCGAGGCCGATCACCGAGCATTGAAATATGTACTTTATTTCGATTGGGTAGCTATTAAATTAAATTGATAAATTATAAAGCCTCTGCCAAACTATACGCCAGTCTGCGCAGGCATTATGTAGCTTACTCGAGGTTAAACAACAAATATTTCGGACAGCAACTCATTATCATCATCATATCAGCCGAAAGACGTCCATTGCTGGACATAGGCCTCCCTCACTGATAAACCATCGACAAAAACCTCAGAAACCAGAGATCAGTCGTGTATAAAGGATGATTTAAATGAGACCGGGGCGTGTCGTGTACGTGTATTTGACCGTTACATACATTTTGTATGAATGAGTCTATATAGCACTGTGCATGATCCGTGTCCCGTCCGGGCCCGGACGACGCTCGTCTACACCACGGTTGTTGCACGGTCCACGGTCTCCACGTTCCGTCGTAATATGAACACTATTAACACTTTTCGTGTAATATAAACGTGCAGCATGGACGGGCTCTGTCCTGTCCCCGGCCCGACCCGGACACGGCCCGGTTTAATATAAATCATCCCTTAAAGTGCCCATTAGCTATAGGCCAATACTGGATCAAACGTTCCAACCACCAATCCATTAAAATGAACATGTATTTAGTAGGTAAGTACGTAATATGATATCCACGTACAGATCATGATAAATAAATTATGTATGCAAGCATTTGGGTAGGTTACACTCATTAAGATTTAGTGCAGTATCATTTATTGGAAATAAGCTGAAACTAATTTATCATGGAAACACGGCTACGCTATAGTTTCAAAGCAAAATTTTCCTATTAGAGAGCTGTCAAATTGTGTCGCAATAATTTGATATTATTGTCAATTGAAACATCGTACCTTAATCCAAATCAATTTATACGGGTATCTTCAATTTGTTTAAATCTCTCGGTAGACGACTGATGCCCGGATTTTTTATTTGTAATGGGTTTGCTCTGGACTCTAGTCTATGTCAGAGATGACAGAGACAAGAGTCTACGATGGGGCGAGCCTACCCAGAAGGAGCCTGCTCACTGTGGTTACAATTTAACTATGTCAGGGGCAATTACATACATATCCTCATCATCATCATCTGCCTAGCCTTTTCCCAACTATATTGGGGTCGGCTTCCAGTCAAACCGGATTCAGCTGAATACCAGTATTTTACGTGAAGCGGCTGCCTACTAGACCTCCACAGCCCATTAAATGGGTGACAACACGATATTTCTTGGCAAGACTGGAGTCAGATTTACTGGCTTCTGACAATCCGTAACGACTGCCAAAGTTCTTCAAATGACAGCCGGGACCAACAGCTTAATGTGCTTTCCGAGGCACAGAGGAAACTCGGTATGTTAAGATGGTCACCCATCCACAGAAAAATCTTGGCAAGCGTTGCTTAACCTTGAAGATCGACCTGTGCGGCTGTTATTCTTTAGCCACGAGCTCCTCGGCAATTACATATTGACCTTGACTTTGACACTGTCACTAAAGCATTTTAATCTATGAAAAGAGTAATAAACGGCCGTCTTTCTCTTTAATTAATTAATATCATCTGTTGCAAGTAGATTTTATTTTGTCTTCTTGGAATATTCTTCAAACCTTTAGAAAGATTGGATTTTACTCGCGTTTACGGACGGCTAAACGACTGTTAAAGTATTATCGGTCGTTTATCTATCTGTTATCTAAATTTGTCATAAGGCAAAGTCAAAGTCAAAACGTTTATTCCAATTAGGCCATTAAACGGCACTTTTAAACGTCATTCACATTTCAAATAATATAAAAATTTTGAAGTGACTCTACTGTCCATTCGGAAAGGTAAATTCTTATGGAGTAGAATGGACAAAAAACTCCATTGTTACTCTTTTCAAATAATTTTTTTACAATATTTGGTATACATAAATTTAGTTATATGTGAGGACCATGCACCTAGGGTATGCAGAGGTAGATTTATTAATTTTCTAAATAAGTAGGTACATGATAATCACACATTTACGAATATTGGAATCACTAATTAACAGTTTGTGATTTAGCAGAAAAGATCAAACACAAAAAGAAATAGAACATCTACTTATAAAGTTAATACATAAAGCAACCAGTTTGATTTTGTCCACAAAATTGATTGTCCTATGGAGCAGGACCAGCATGCTTCCAAGCATTCTTATCCTTACGCTATTGATTAGACAGTGAGTAGGAGGCACAGAAATATAAAAAAACAGGTAGGAGGTATTGGAACCTAGCTTTTAGTGCTCTTTGTTAAGCTATTGCATAGCTTCTATCGCGGGCCTTGAGCGTGGAGACCGAATCCAGAAATTCCGTAACGAAAAAAACCTAACACCGCCCACTCCGACCGGCACAGCGGTGATACTTTTTAGTTTTACTTTTTACTTTTTTTTAGCTCAAAGTGTAACTTGAATTAATATCAAAGAAAAAAAAAACAAATAAAAAATAAAATACTGCATAAATAAAATAAATATAAAATTATAATTGCATAAGGTGATAAAAAATGCTATGCAATAGCTTTACCGCGGCAGTCTCCGAGTGCCACACGTCTTTTTTTTATAAAACTGTATTCGGAGCTCTGTGCCTGTTCCAACTGTGATAACAGCTCACGCAGACAATAGGGTATTTTACTGAAAAAAAAAATGTAATAGTCCGTCGGACAAAATGAAGACAATACAGTGCGCTGAAGACACGCGTAACGTCTTGTCGCTGGTAAAAATTGTACCATCATAGTGACGTCACGCGTGTTTTCAATGCATTAAATCGTCTTCAACTTTTATTTACGTGAAAAGAAAACATGTCCAAAGTTTTAGAAAATCTATCTGACCGACTAAATATTTGTTTTTAGTAAGATACCCCATTGTCAATTGTATGACGCATTGATATAAAAACTTTCAGTTGCACCTGCCTGCAGGGTCACAGTCCAAGCATTACTTCACCGTGCATTTTTATGGAATCAAGTACGGGAGGCAATAAAAATGCATTAAACATTATTACACCCAATAAACTGTTTCTAAAAACAAGTTCATCGAAGCGACTTCAGTGTAAAAAGGCAAAATAATATCGACGTTATGACGGTGCCTGGTTTTAGGATCCCCCTCGAACCCCAGGCGTGTTGGACTGCCCTAATTTCCGAGTTCGCTTCACGTGGGCGATCGAAAGTGTATTTTTTGTATTATTTTCAGTTCCGGCCAAACATTGGCTTCGATTTCATTCGATTTTGAGGTGGCGCGTCGCCGTAAGTCTTATGGTCCGATAATGGAACTTGGCAGAATTAAATTTTGCGATTCCGTCGCACAGGGAGTGTGAATGAAAAATGCAAACGATAGAAAACTAATACTTATTGTGATACAGTTTGCACGATTATTACATACTACTCTGTCAAGAAAGTACCGGGAAAAGATCAATAATACACAAAATGTCTGTTATTCATCCAAATTTATTTTATCACCTTCAAAGTATGCTCCTTTAGAAACGATACACTTGCGCCAACGAATAATCCATTCATCAAAACATTTTTTAAACGCTGCTTCCGGAATTGAGTTCAGTTCTCGCCGCGAATTCTCCTTTATGTCTTCTATCGATTGAAAACGGGTGCCACGAAGTGGTAATTTGAGTTTAGGAAAAAGAAAAAAGTCAGCAGGAGCCATATCTGGTGAATATGGTGGTTGGTTGAGTGTTTGGTTAAAAATTCGTTCACAATAATAGCCTTGTGCGAAGGCGCATTGTCGTGGTGCAAAATCCAAGAATTTTCTTTCCACAAATCTGGCCTTTTTCGTCGAATTTTCTCTCTTAAACGCCGCATAACGCTCAAATAATATTCTTTATTTACCGTTAGACCTTCCGGTAAGAATTCAGAGTGCACAACACCGCGATAGTCAAAGAAAACAGTCAACATGACTTTGACTTTTGATCGACTTTGGCGTGGTTTTTTCGGTTTCGGTTCAGTTGGAAGGCGCCACTCCGAAGCTTGTTGACTAGTATGCATGTCAAACTCGTAAACCCACGTCTCGTCACCAGTAACAATGCGTTTCATGAATGTTGGGTCCGAACTGACTCGTTCTAGCATGTCCTCAGCGACTTTCATGCGATTGAGTTTTTGGAGAAAATTCAGATCTTTTGGGACTAGCCGAGCAGCAACATGTTTCATACCCAAATGATTAGTTAAAATGGTACGGATCGACACGAGAGATACAGAAAGTTCGGCGGCTATCTCTCTCAGAGTTGAATGGGGATTTTCAGTCACTATTTCCTTCACTTTTGCGATGTTAACTTCAGTTGCAGACGTTGACGGCCTACCAGAGCGAGGCAAATCTTCCATCACATCTCGACCGCTTTTGAACGCTTTGAACCACTCATAAGCACGAGTTTTTGATAAAGTCGATTCACCGTAAGCCTTCTGTAACATTTTCAGTGACTCCGAACACGAAATTCCATTGGCGATGCAAAATTTAAGACAAACTCTTTGTTCATTATTTTTGTCCATTATGAAATTCGCAATACACCCTATATATGATATTACTAAAACCAGCACTGTATTTAATATAAATAACAGATGCAACTCAAACTCCGCGCCAAAATGGAAAACAGTTGTGCCAATCTAACAACTACAAAAAAACAAAAATTTGAATTTGGAACCATAAACAAATCATCCATTCCCGATACTTTTTTGACTGAATGTATAGTTTATTTTGTGATGTAAATGAGTTTTTAAAAAAAATATCGTGCTAAAATCTGCAGTAGTATTTTAAAGACAAAAGAAACACCGAAATAATTTTAACACAGTTGTTGACATGGTCGACTTTTCCATTATAAAGCCCAGCTAGTCTATTCTGTAAATAACCATTTCGATATCGAGCTTCACCTGAGTGACAAAACTCACAAAGTGAGCTTTATTGCACACAACATTAAAGGTCTTACGTTTGACGTAATTATTTGATACTCACCTCGGATTCCGCTGTCGAGACACGAAAATGACTCAAAGAAACCCCAAAGGTTGTTTGGTAGAGAATGCCTTGTTGCATTAAGTCCGCCTATGTACCACTATTGTACATGAAGTTTAAATAAATAAATAAAATGTTACAGAATAGGGGTACAGCTCCGACGGTTCTACCGAAGTATCGAGTGAGATCAAGGCTCGTATTCGAGTATTTGTCGCTGTCACGCCAACCACATACATTCATGAGGAGCGCCCGAGAAACATGACATTCATATTGTGTCCATACCAGGTTACCAGTAGGACGGTGACCCGCTTTCCGAGCATTTTCAGTCTGTCTCAAATTGGCTTTCGCATTGAAAATATTTTTTATTTTCTGTTTTGATTGGGTAACGAAAATTCTGACCAAGATTTGTTGGAATAACGTGATTGATTCATTAACTTCTTTCATGTTTTTTCATGAAGTTTGTGAAATACTTAAACAAGATTTTGTTTTTGGTTTAAGCTCTATTTTTTATGCAAAGTAAGTTTAAAAATACTTAGATCTAAGTTCGCCTTAAGTACCTACCACACATTTACATACATGGTCATAAAATATGTTTAAGAATAACTAATATACATATTAGTCATTGGTGCATGTTGGCATTTTGAAACGCTCTGAGTACTACCTGCGAACGTTTAGCTTATTATAATTTTTGTCTTCGGGTTCGGAAATCTTCGTACGGATACCTACTCAAGTCCTTTGTTTGGCGAAAAATTGCTGGTCATTATTGACCTGATCCTTGCAATTATATTTTTCTGACTATATATATATTTATTACACTTATGTTCTTTATGTAATTAGGGAGTGTAAGTTTGATGATTGGCCGTCTATTGACCCCCGAATCTGATTCTCTTTCTAAGCGAGGTACATTTTTATACCTAATTGCCCAAATAATTAATGCGTTAGAAACATGGAATAGCCGTCTTTTTCGTGTTTCGAGAACGTCATATAAATATTTTTAATTTCCGATGGGTTTGCTCTTGACTCTAGTCTAGGTCAGAGATGACAGAGACAAGGTCTACGATGGAGCGAGCTGTGCACTCTAACTTTGAAGAGATTAGGGTTGTAAGCGTTTGGAAACACAAACGCAGGCAGAGAGTTTCACTCCTTTGCTGTGCGCATTATAAAAGACGTTTGGAAACGCTTCTTGCCATTCCCTCAACTATCCATATAAAATGGGTGTATGGAACAAAGACTGCTGCGCGACCCCGAATGAATAAGTTTACGAACAGAGGATGGTGTCGAACCAAAAAATACTACTGGCACGCAAACTGGTTTTATCTACTTTACTGGTTATGTCTTAGCCTAATGCGAATGTCTATAGTTCCTTATTTCCTAGAAAAAACTTATCTTTATAGCTTGTATATTGTCCCCGGTGATATTGTAAAATATTTTTCTCAATAATAAGCCACGGACGTATCGAAAACTATTCAATTAGGTGGGATTTATTGTAGATATATAAAAGGATTTTTTCATAATACATCGAGAAATCATAATCTAATACAGATTTATTAATCTTACGGAGTTTGCAATTTTCTGGTGACATATACATACATACCCGGTGCTATTTTAGTCTTCCTAGAATGGCAGTTCACTTCATTTATCCAATGATTACTACACATTTATTTTAAAAAATATGACGTTTATGAACATTAGAATTATTTAAAACTAGTTCACCCGCACAACTTCGTCTGCTTCACAATTTTCATCACTGCTCCGCTCCTATTGGTCTTAGCGTGATGATATAGCTATAGCCTTCCTCGATAAATGGGCTATCTAACATTGAAATAATTTTTCAAATCGGACCAGTGGTTCCTGAGATTAGCGCGTTCAAGTAAACAAACAAACAAACTCTCCAGCTTTATATATTAGTATATAGATAGATAAAAAAAAAATATTATCCATTACCATGACGCTTGACGTAATTTGAAGCATCTAGGAGCGAGCGCAGTCCGAGCCTTGAGTTCCGAGGACGGCGCGGAATGGTACGGTGACATTGTTTTGATACATACCTAAACCTTGTTAAAAAGGCGTTTCATAATTCAAATACATTATTTATTTTTATTGTACCTATTATCTTAATGATTATTAAAAAATAATCGCGCCTAGAGGTAGTTTAAATCGGGTACAGAAAGTGAGCCTCCTTTGCAAGACGACTAAAATTCAACCGTGTATAGTAAAGATTAAACTGAACAGATTTCCAGCTACGAATTGACCTAAATCTTTAGTTCTTGAATTATTGAAGACCTATGATAGTTAAAAGCTGCTACTAGCGCTAGACTGGTTCATAAAATATTCAAGCTATTTGCTCGCTAGCTGTGCTGAACGGAACATAGATAGCTGTTTCTCGTAAATTATCAATTGAATTTTATATTAATTGTGTATGTTCTTGGTTACAGGTAAGCATTGAGCCCACTTTCCTTCGGGGGTAAGCAATAGTTGAGTTAGATATTAAGAAAAAAGTTAAGCTCCCACAGACAGGCACAATTAGGCAATGCGAAAAAAATGTGTCAACCATTTTTCTTAAAAAATATCTTAAGAAAAATGGTAAGTAATCATGTCGTTGTATCATATTCGTCTCCTGGCTGTATGCGGTACTATTTACAGTTCGCCGAGAAAAATTGTCTAATGGGACATAATGGACAGAAAATAAAATAGCGCTGGGATGTGATTTGTGTGATGTGTGTGGATCTCAGGAGTTGAGGGAAGTAGGGGGAGTATTTTTTGCACCACCTACATGAAAAAGTCGTATTTATGTCATGCAAACTCAACTTCAAGTATGTAATCTTAATATATATAAATCTCGTGTCACAATGTTTGTCCTCAATGGACTCCTAAACCACTTAACCGATTATAATAAAATTCGCACACCATGTGCAGTTCGATCCAACTTGAGAGATAGGATAGTTTAAATCTCAAATTATAGTAGGTAGGGTAGGTAGGGTAGGTAGGGTAGGTAGGGTAGGTAGGGTAGGTAGGGTAGGTAGGGTAGGTAGGGTAGGTAGGGTAGGTAGGGTAGGTAGGGTAGGTAGGGTAGGTAGGGTAGGTAGGGTAGGTAGGGTAGGTAGGGTAGGTAGGGTAGGTAGGGTAGGTAGGGTAGGTAGGGTAGGTAGGGTAGGTAGGGTAGGTAGGGTAGGTAGGGTAGGTAGGGTAGGTAGGGTAGGTAGGGTAGGTAGGGTAGGTAGGGTAGGTAGGGTAGGTAGGGTAGGTAGGGTAGGTAGGGTAGGTAGGGTAGGTAGGGTAGGTAGGGTAGGTAGGGTAGGTAGGGTAGGTAGGGTAGTAGCCAGTTGACGGGAGCGAAGCCGCGTGGGTCAGCTAGTTATATTATATAATTATCGGGCCGTGGGGCCCTTGTGCTCACAGCCTTTTCAAAGAAGTTTCGAAACGGCTGGTTGACACTTCCCGTGATCCAAGAGCTGGCTTTTACTTTGGGCAGAGATTAAGCATTGCCATTCAACGTGGCAATACCGCCAGTCTCTTGGGCACATTACCAGCTGACAGCGTTGAGGATGAATTTTTTGATGCTATATTTTAGTTTGTTTTTAGTTTAGTGTATTTGTTAGTTTTAGTAACTTATTATAATAAAACTAATTTTGTAATTATTGTCCGGAATACACTATGGGAGCAAAACTGAAATCGCGAAAACAAAATCGACTGCCTCGTACTCGTACATTTATGTGCGCTTATCTCGACAAAATGTATTGAACAGCTGATTTTTATTTCGCGATTTTGGGTTTGGTTTCTTATTTAATATTGTTCATAATGATGAGTACCTACAATGACCTCGTAAGAGGTATAGCGTTTATTCTGATCCACGGTGATTCATCATCATCTACCTAGCCTTTTCCCAACTATATTGGGGTCGGCTTCCAGTCAAACCGGATTTAGCTGAATACCAGTATTTTACGCGGAGCGGCTGCCTACCAGACCTCCACAACCCAGTAACTGGGTAACACGGTACTTCATGGCAAGATTGGAGTCAGATTTACTGGCTTTTGACTATCCGTAACGACTGCCAAAGATCTACAAATGACAGCCGGGACCAACGGCTTAACGTGCTTTCCGAGGCACGGAGGAAACTCGCTATGTTAAGATGATCACCTCCACAGACCAACCTTGGCAAGCGTTGCTTAACCTTGAAGATCGACCCGTGCGGCTGTTATTATTTAGCCACGAGCTCGTTGATTATGGATTCAAAATGATTGCGGATTGTTAAGAGAAGAGGGCGATTAATTTTTTTCTTGGATTTGAGCATTTGACTCGAGTTCTGATGTGTGATTATGTCTAATGACACAAGTTAAAAAAAAAAATTGCCATGGAAGTTTGATTATTTTTCTTGGAAGTGCTTTAAACAAATATTTCAATTTGTTTACGTAAATTAGTAAAAACCTTCTCTCCTCAAAGGATGTTTCATAAAATTTTACTTTAGGCATCTTTTTTTGGGCTTCATCGAAGATATAATAATTTAATCATTAAGGTGGAAGCGCCAGGGTAACCCTCGAAATTCAAATATCTTTGAATTTTGCGGGCTACCCCGGCTTTCCTGGAACGAAACCGAGTTGCTATGAATTTATTTCTACTACCTGTAAGTGTTTCAACGAATCTAGTGTTAATTTATTTTTTCCATCCAAATTCAAGTTCGACGTCATCGTGACCTTTGTGTTAACCGCTGTCCAAATCTAAAGAGATTAGATTTTTATCTAGCAAAAGATAGCCAAAACAATTAATAGTTAAAAACAGCTTATTTTTATAATTTCGAATCTATTAACATTCAGTAAGACAGCTAGAATATCAGTCACCTTTATATTCAAATCAGTAAGCCGTCGAGAATGACACCAACCATGAAGTTTGCAACCCGATCGTAGTAATTACTTCACCCAATACATTCTGTCTGGAACAAATCGACAATCAATCTATTTTGTACCTTTTGGTTTCAAAGGCAGGGTTGAAGTTCGCATGTGTCGTGTTTGACAAATGCTCGTGAGTACAAGAATGCATTTTTAAAAAGTTGGCATAGCGTTGCGCTGACCTTGTCGGTTCGTCATGCAGTTTCGATAGTAGCGGTGTAATATGACTAACGGATGGCCATGAAACACTTGTCTTGTTTTAGCTTACGTCTGTCTGTTACAAATGCAATAAACATTGTTACGTTGTTTTTAGTAGAAAACTGTTGAATTTGTGCAGTAGGTATTGAATTGGTATCAAAATGTTTTTAAAATGAAAAACCAAGATATAAAGGAGTGTTTGATAACATCAAAATTATCTAATGGCTAATCTTTAATGTACGATTACAAAAACAAGTTTTTTTTTATAATCTAACAAATTGGACACTCTTTCAAGTCACGTTCACTAAACGTTCTTACTGTACTTTCAAACTTGTGAAAAGAAAATCTAAATTCTGTTCACGTTTGTGCCAATCTTAAAGATAACACGCGATGTTGTACGTTTATATTTACTGAGACGCGCCGACTGAGATACGCGTGGGATTACTCCGGCATGAGGATATCCCGTTCCATCTAACTTCCTATATCTCAGAACTCATCTTCATTTCAGACATTTCTTACATTTGTCAAAATACTAGCTGCCCCCCACGGTTTCGATGAGTCGTAAATCACAAGGGAACATATTCCTTGTAGGTATCAAAAGTATCCTAAATTCCTACAATTCCATTAAATCGTGAAGAAGTAGCCATCAAAAAAGTATAAAAAAAAAATCACTAGCATTTTATTTAAGTAAGATTCATCGATAAAAAAAAAACGCAAAAATAAACAGATTAAATACAACATCATGCACTCAAAATCAATTATATTCTAATACACTATAGTGGCCCGCATCCAGATATCCAGAAAACAAAAGATGCTTTACATTTCGTCCTCTGCCGTAGTCTATGGTTCTAGAGCAAGAGTCTCTGTGGATTTTGAACGTGTACTGAGGGAAAAGCTCGCTGACGCAGTGCAGTTCCACATGACCAGCGTACTCTCCATCAGTTGTCATCAGTCGCCTGTAGTCCTGAGCAGTATATAGATGATACCCGTAAGAACTGTCCCCAATTATAAAATCCCTATACCAATTCCAATTAGCTACTATTCGCTCCACAACACTGAGACGAATCTCTCGATGCCGGTCTTGGGTTCCGTAGATACTGTAGGAAACAGAACGGAACATACAGTTACCATCTCCTCGAATAGGCACAATTCTTCGTGCCATCCTCTTTTTCCTTCGACTTTTAGGTGAATTTCTTCTCGACTTCTTTCGGTCGTTCCTCCGATATTGATACCGACTCATTGGTGTTGTTGGACATCACTAGTAGGGCTTGACAAATATGGCGTCGTAAAATATTTTTGAGAACCCGACTTCTTTTGAATTATGTTAATTAATTTGTTTAAGCGAATATACCTACAAGATAATAATTTAGTCGAGATTTTTTTTTTTAAATAGATAAGAAAAAATACGTTTAAAATTTCGCGGCCATATTGAAATCGCAGTTGTGATTATGATGACGTTATTTACGGACAGTCCTTGGAAATGATTAATTATGACAAAGAATTGACACTGATTCATAGTGTCCGTCATAGTTTAAAAATGTCAACGGAAATCGCGCCAACCATCCATAGAGACGAAAGAGGTAAATGTCACAACGAATTATTGGATAAAAATATATTATTATGATTTAATTAACGTTTCCTTTTAAACGAAAAGGAAATACCAATTAGCTTTGTAAAATTGGTACCTGCCTTTCTCAAAATAGTCAAAATATCAAAAGTACGATTCGCACTACTCCATCTTGAAATTTCCCATGAATTTCTTAAACAGAAAACATCCACCGCTGGGTATAACAGGGTAAATAGATATGTAGGGTACCGGAATACGCAACTTGGAAGGCCTCAACAAGGTGGACCGATGACCTGGTAAAGGACGTGGGTAGCCGATGGATGCGAGACGCGCAAGACCGGTCGTGGTGGCCGGCGACGCTGATGAGGGTGATGCAGGGATGACTGCGCAATATAACATTGGTCACTCATTGAAAATTGTACTTTTCATGTTACTTGGAGGTGGAGGTTAGTAAAACGCAGGGTTGAAAATAAACAAAACGGTACTTTCGGAATGGTATTTACACTTGAATTCCACATGTGTCTAAAAAACATATCAATCTTTTAAAACTAATATTTATTTAAAATTGCGAGTCCTGAAATGCTGAAAGCAGAATTCAACCAAAGTGAAAATCTCTTTCAAGGTTTTGTTTCTAGTTACCCCTGTGTTTCTATTATCCCATTATATGTCCCATTTTACGGTTCTGACGTCCTAGTACCATGAAAAGGGCTATTTGCAATGAGTGACCAATGTTGGTTGTTTTACGCAGTCAGGAAAACTCTGCTGAAATTTTCCCCCTTAGTAGACTGCGATGACACCCCAGGGAGAGACGAGGGTAGCCTATTAATCTGTTGACCGCCTATTATACTTTGCCTTCATCTGTTACCTAGCAAACTCCATGTTGAACGCGACCTGAAAGCGTCTGACCTGCATATCCCCAAGGGATGGTGACCTTATCCATCTAGAATAATCCTTTTATGACCGCTTCGGCAAGACTCGGCGATGTTCGGTAGTATTCGGCTATTCAAAATGTAGGTATTGTAAACCGTTTATAAAAGAGTGTAAGCGACCAAAATGGAATATTCAAATTAGTTGTATTGATTTCATTGACGCAGGTGTTATAAAAACAAAGCCTGCTCCGAACTCCAATGAATTGGGTCTAGAGTCGTTAAAATCGAGAAGTTGTCTTCAAATCACAGAACAAAATCAATAAAATATTTTCTCACTGCTAACTCGCGTCAATATCAGAACGGTTGACCTTCAGACGTGAATTTACATAGAAATAACTTATTGTTACTCTCATAATAATCGAGCTAGACTTTTATAACGTATTACCGTCCATATTAAAATCTTGATAACAGAAAAAAATATAGAACCATGTTTAAATGGAGTGGCGTCCATTGTTAGCGTCGGCCTGAATTATATAATGGGATATTACGCCATAACACTGCGACATAAGTATCTGAGCCATTTGAATCAGACGGTGCGTGTGAATGAACTTAGCCACCTACTCAATGTCATTCGCGAAACTGGTCGATACGGATTGGCAGTGACCTACCGAATAGTGATAGTGTCTTCGGCAGACCTCGGAATAGTTCGGGGCGCGCCGAACTCTCACAATGCAAGTTTGAAGCAATTTTTGAACGTTCGGGCCGCGTGTTCGGGGGAGGTCGGGGAGGATCGGCCCGTGGATGTTTACTTATTTAGTTCGTAAAGTAGTAAATTGGAGTTTGTGTATGTGTGTGTAAAATGTATTGGAATTTGTAGCGTAATGTCATAATGTGGGTGATAGTAGATTCATGACAGTAGGTACTGAGCAGCGAAAATATTGGTTTTGGGATTCGAAAGCAGATTTTTGTATGGTTACAATGAAATACGGCGTACAACTAGTTGGGTATCACAGAATAGATAGTCTAGAGTAAATAGAGACCTTTTGAAGGCTATACTGAGAATATTTATGGTATAATTATGATATTTGAAAATTAATGATCTGAAAAGTACCAATAAAATTAAACTTGCTATTTAAATAACCGACCCAAAGTTCGCAGGTACCGCGTGAGTTCGCGGTACCTGCGAACGATTCGGTAGAGAGCGAAAGAAGCGGTTTCAGTAGTCGCTAGAACTGCATTAATCGACAATTTCAATGCAGTTTTCAACTATCCTAAGTGTTCGAGATCGATAGTCCCGCATCGGGGATGCTAACTGTTTGTTCCGTTCGTACGGCACCCACGACTGGCATCGAGAGATTCGTCTTAGTGTTGAGCAGTGAATAGTGGATCATTGGAATTGATATAAGTATTTTTTTATTGGGGACATTAGGCGGCTATTTACACTACTAGCGACCCGCCCCGGCTTTGCACGGGTGCAAATTATTTACTTAAACCGTCTTCGACAACCATTCTATTAAAAAAACCCGCATAAAAATCCGTTGCGTAGTTTTAAAGATCTAAGCATACATAGGGACAGACAGACAGCGGAAGCGACTTTGTTTTATACTTTGTAGTAATGATGAACGAATAAAACTCTAAATTTTCATAACATCAAATTATTAAGAAAATAGTCTAACGTAACATATAATGTATTTTTTCCAAAAAAATACGACTAGCCGTTTAGACGTGATTCTTATTTTAAAATCCGCTACTCTAATGTATCTCCGGCTTAAAACAAAGTTGGCAGTCACCAGAACTGCACTTGATCGCAAAATCGTCACTAATTTCAAATTTCAATACAGTCTTAGTCTGCGTTCAAATTACATACTCGCAGATCGAAGACGCCCGTCTGCGTCGTCTGTTGGGATAAGTTCAATAATTTTAGCAAGGATTTTAAGATTGACATCTTTTTTAGATTTAGATCAAGGTGAAATAAACTTAGCTACCTAAACTCATTACCCCTGGAAGGTGGAAATCGGTCGATGTTATAAAGATTTTTTTTTTCGATTAACTCCATTTTTAAGTTACTTCTTATTGAGGGGTAACGAAGGCACATAGACATTACGAATTTGGAAAATTAAATCTTTTTATCATTTAATTGGATCATTCCCATCGTTTCTGTTGATTAGCTAGGTAAAAAAAAACAATAGGTATAGCAATTTTATATCAATATCATGTTTAGCAAATGTGTGGCGTATTAGGTATACCTAGATATCTATTTACCTCACTCAATATTCATGAATCTAGTCAGCAAAACCCGAACCTACCTACATTTCCCACCTCCCACAGATCATCCTCACAGTCACAAAAACTCGTAAAGCGCGCTAGGTAATAAATTACCACAGATATACACACGCTACACCAAAAATAATGATGAGTAGTCCCCAAACCGGTACGGTCACCCATCTCTCTCACTCTCCCTCGACCAGAGAGGGATGGAGCAATCGACCAGTCCTACGCTTTAGGTGGAACGATGAGGTAATATTTACCATTCGCTCCCAGATGGCTTTTGGTCTTTGCAGTGTATAAAGAGGGGTAAGTAGAATTATAGGCCAATTTTGACAGTAGACACAGGCTGAAGAAAAATTGTTTTAAAAAGTTTTTTGGAGGCGGGTTGTTCCTTAAATGCGTAGCTAGATGGTCAGCTCTGGTTGACGCGGTTCGGTGACGATGGGTGACCAGTGTGCAAATCACAACACTACGTAGGTACCTAGAGAAGATTCTTCCTTGGTGGGGTCTAGTTTGTTCTTATTTTTTTTTTATTTGTTTGGTTAACTAAAGAAAGATGCATCAAGCTTAATTTTTCAGATAGGAAAACCCGAGACGTGATCGATAAATCGTCAAACGAATAAGATACCCGAGCTTTTGTTTAATGGGCCCTTAAAAGTAGTGTCCCTGCTATCTCCGTGACCACAGTCCCTAAAAAACAGTAGTTTAACTCCACACAACAGGCATCTTATCGTTTACAGCCCGCGATGACCACACGGCCGCAGCGCTGTAAAGGCATTCCACACGCTATGAGTCACCGCCGCTCAAAATTTATATATTTCGACCGTTGGTGTATCTTAATAAAAACTTTGAATCGTGTTGAAAAAACACAGGTTGTAATCATCCGTTGAGTTTTAAAATTCAAATAACAACTTCACGCTTGTTTTCCTTATATTGGTCAGCAGAGGAGTATTTTTTGTGGCAACATTTTTTTATTTTTTATTATTGACAGGCACGCACTTGACCACCATCTCACTTGATGCTGGGCTGATGATGATTTTACTTTCTTTTTTTACTATTAATAGGCACGCGTTTGACCACTATCTCAGCTGTTGGTAAGCGATGATCTGGTCAAAGATGGAGCACGCCTGCCTAGAAGTAACCTATTCACTTTTGACTTAAAGACTGCCAGGTTGTAGCTATCAGGAAACATAGACTTCGGCAGGGAATTATATACAACATTTTGATGATACGATATTAATTTTTCGATCTACTTCACGGGACGAGGCTATTGTTAATATTAGATAAATACGTTTGCTTACCAGCATTTTCAATTTCGATAGCAAATTGTCATTGATTAATTGCTTTTCATAACAGCTTCCTATTTCCATAACAGCCTCGTAACAGTCCTGGGGCCATACTGTGACATAATAATGTCAAATTGATGCCGTTATTCTAAATACCGGCCAAGTGCGAGTCGGACTCTTACTCGAAGAGTTCCGTACCATAAACCTTATTTTTTGTTATAGCGGCAATTGCGATACACAATCTGTGAAAATTACAGCTGTCTACCTATTACGGTTCTGGAGATACAGCCCGCTGACAGACGGACGGACGGACGGCGGAGGCTAAGTAATAGGGTTTCGTTGGATACAGAAACCTAAAAAGGATAATGTTATTCGTCCTGTATAGGTCGGTCTCCTTCATCCATGATGGAGACCGACCTAAGAGGAAATGCGGGGACTTGGTACGGAAAAAGACATAATTCGAGGTTTCGCTCTCGCCCGTTTCCTCCTCCAATATTGGACGAATTGAAAAGATAATTCACAAATTGAATAACAAGGATGTATACTGTGTCTTTATGTTTTTCTGTTTGACGATATATTAACCGTTGAAGCACTAGAACCCTCAAAAAATGCCCCCTTTATTCAGTTTATGAAATATCTTTTAAATCGGTCTAATATGTGAGGAGAAAACAGGCGAGAGCCAAACCTCGAATTATGAATTTTTAAAGAAAGAAAGAAAGAGAACTAATTTATTTGGCACACACGGAATCACACAATGTTTGTAACAACAAAAGGCCCTGGGTTAAGGCTTGGATTCTTTTTACAAGGTAGAGCGAAGTCCTGGTGACGGTCGCGTGTAGCCGATGGACGCTCAGGACCAGTTGTTGTGACGACACTTGGGGGATTCCTATGTCCAGTAGTGGACGTCTTTCAGACGATATGATGATGATGCTGATACTTTTATCCCGGTTGTATGGTCCCTTGGGATAAGTTCCAACACACGCTAAGTCGCGGGCGACAGCAACTATGTAGGTACTCTTCCTTTGCTGTGCCTCCAGAAATAAATGTTTCCTCGTCGTTTTGTTTTAAAATTTTCTGAAACAGCGTGATAACCAATCTACTACTAATCTCCCAAGATGGCATTGGATCAATTTGTGCCTTAGCCTTTCATCAGGTCAGCCCCAATCCTGTATTTGAAGGCGTTCCAATTTAGAACTTCTTTCGGTCTATATAGGACTTGGAAGTCCTACAGATGCTTGTGATATCCACTACTCTTTGTCAGTCCGGCCCCATTCCCACAACGAACAAAATATGCTTCTATAATCTGTAATAGATATACGAGTACATCGCTCAAACATTTTAGCTCGAGAAGTCGAGATGGAACATACAACTGACCTGGTTGCTAGATTTAATCTTCTTACTGATTGAAATGTTGTTTTAACTGGTACAACGATCTTACTTTGATAAATATTTCAGTGGATTAGTAAGACTAACTGTAAAGTTGGACAAGTTTCTGAAATTATTTTTTTTTCAATGAAGTATTTTGAGACCGCTGATGAAGTATACGTACTTTTACGGTTGTCGTGGAAAAAAATATTTTTTCATGAGATACTTAAAAAAAAAATCAGTCCAGTAGATAGACATACAAATATTTGTTTCGTGCGGGTTCCACGCAGCGCAGCAGCACACGCTCAACCACTGCGCCAACCTAACCTAGCCTGTCGGTTTTTTACCGGTTGCATTTTGGGGAATGTGCGATGGAATTGCATAATTTAATTCCGCCAAGCCCGTTCCATCATCGGACCACAAGACAAACGGCGATGCGCCACCGGTACATGGTGGACATCCCACCCACGCGCACAAAGCGTTTTGGGAACACATTCATAGTGCGTACAGCTAAGGAGTGGAATTCCCTGCCGGAGTCTGTGTTTCCTGATAGCTACAATCTGGGAGTCGTTAAGTCAAAAGTGAATAGGTTACTTCTAGGCAAGCTACATCTTCGACCACATCATCGCTTACCAACAGGTGAGATAGTGGTCAAACGCTTACCTAACAATAGCAAAAAAAAAAAACCGTGCCGTCAAAAGGTTCTAATAACGTGTTCCAACGAGCCACCTTTCAGGAGCTACCGTGACACAAACACACAGAAGACACCCTTATTTTTCGATCCAGGGTTAAAATTAAGTCTAGCAACTCGCAATCGGTAGTCGCAACTCATCCGCTCGCGAGTTCATCAAAGTGAAAGTGTACTCAAAAAGCCGATGTCAAACGCCGTATTCTATTTGTCTGAAGGTCATTGGCATTACGCAACGCTATCACGTGTCGCCTGTTATCTGTACTTCTGTGTCATAACACAGTCTGACACGGAGACAGACTGTGTCTGTGTTCATCTCGCTTGTATTGTACGGCTGTTGTTGGCGTTGTGCTTTATTCGGTCTGTCGCTGCTGAGACGTAATTGGTCTGCAGTGCAGGATGATTGGGCTAGATCCGGGCTATCTAAGTTACATATATGCGGCCTGAAACTTGTTTCTAATGTACTTACCACAATTACACAAATAATACTTTGTTTTTTTTTTGGTAAAATTATATAAATTCACTTCACATTAGTTAGGTACTTAATGGACAAAGATTCCTTTGTTTATTTCTTTACTTACGACTGGTCTAAAAGACTCGTATTCAGTGCCATAGCTCATAGTATTTTAAAAGATAAATTAATGAAGACTTAATATAGCTAAATAACATTGTCGCCGTATTCTGATTGTTGTCCAAAAAATCATTAAAATTTCGCATTTGAAATAAAAATTGTCGGATACTGAGAAGTTACACTGTATAGAATATTCTCCTTCCTGGTGCTTATGGCACGGACGAAAGCTAGTAACATTGCTTGACCTATTTCTTAGTATGTCTTCTCTAATACCATGCAAATTATGTGTTCCTAATTTGATAGCTCGGGTGACCTAATTAGTCATAGGTAATTAATTATCAGGTAGGCGTGAATAATTGATGAAAGATTAACTTTTACCTTGACCTTACCATCTAAGATAGTGGTCTCATGTGTACTCAATAGAGAGCAATGCTTGGAGTTGCAATATTTTACTTTGGACGGGAGCAAAACTTAAATTTGATAATGTTAGAGAAAAATACCAGAAATGGCCCTACAAAGAGGACCATATCTTGGTCCCTTTAAGGTTCATAGAGCTGCGGTTGGGCTTAAATTGTTGCCAAAGGTGTCTTTATATAATGAGTACTGAATGTTGTCGACGAGTGCTTTGTTATTAATAACCTGTCGCAGAACGATGCAGCTACACGAGCGGGGAGGGGCGCCTGTCGTCTGTCGTACGCGTAGCACATTCATTAAAGAAAATAGTGAATAAGCTGAGTAGCTTTATTGTAAGTTTTTTAAAGATCTCAGTTGTGTCAGTTTAAACGTCAATTTGTATCGAAAGTTGAAACTGCGAGCCTGAGGTATGGTAACGGAATGTTAAATTAAACTGTAACAGATAATACTCTCGGAGGAATTTTGGGAAATTCCTCTTCGTCCAATGCCAAATTTCAGCTTTTGACGATCAGTAGTTTCCGCAGTACCTAACGGAAACGGAACGGAAAGTTTTATGTTTAGGGCGTCTCAAGACTGCCACATTGGAGGAAAAGCACCTTAAATACTGTTGATAGAAAAATACTGAATAAAAACTTAATTTTTATTTTAAAATCAACACAAACTGCATTCATAGAATCACATATGGCAGCGACCTTGAGGGAAGAAAACGCGCACTCTTTTAACACCCGCTCGACCCAAAATTCAGTGGTTTTCTGTACTTAAATTATTAATCTACCACTAAAAAAAAAAATAGCCGTATATCAAAATTTTGGTAATTAAATGTCTTTGAGATAGTGTAAATTCCATCAAAATACATCCGGTGTTTTTGGTCTGATTATCGTTTTTATGTTCGTGTTAGACTTAACTTTACAAATTAACTACCTACTCTACGATGAACGAATAAAACTCGAAATTTTCTTATTTAAAATTATAAAAAAATAGTCGTATGTAACATATATTTTTTCCAATACATTACGACTAGCCGTTAAGACGTGATTCTCATTTTAAAATCAGCTACTCTCAGGTATCTCCGCCTTAAATAATCGCCTGTCTGAATTGAGAATCGAACCCGCTAAATGTGAAAAAATAACATATTAAAATTACAGGTTATTTTTCCGAAAGCTCTAAATAATCAAGCAACGTCTGTTTACATTAAGTACATCAGATGCAAAAAAAGCCAAAAATCACCATTGAATATCACATCCTATGTGCGGGATGCAAGTTCGTAGGTAATATAAAAGTACTGTTTGGATTTGGAATTAAAATGTTTATTAAAAGTTCTTCAAGGCTAATGTTAAATTATCTACTTATGATATATGACGTGTTTATTGAATGTTTGGAATGCTCCCGGTCAGTTTGACATATGGAAATGCACTGACGTTAAAGGAAACCTACATAAAATTATCACGATTGTCACTTAGATACAAGTACAACTGTTGTGAACTGCTGCGTTAGCAAGTGTTCGGTTGCTTAGACCGAACATCCTATAAGTCATCATCATCTGCCTAGCCTTTTCCCAACTACATTGGGGTCGGCTTCCAGTCAAACCGGATTCAGCCGAATACCAGTGGCTTCTGACAATCCGTAACGACTGCCAAAGATCTACAAATGACAGCCAGGACCAACGGCTAAGCGTGCTTTCCGAGGCACGGAGGAAACTCGTTATGTTAAGACGGTCACCCATCCACAGACCAACCTTGGCAAGCGTTGCTTAACCTTCAAGATCGACCCGTGCGGCTGTTATTATTTAGCCACTAGCTCCTCCAAAACATCCTATAAGTCAACAACCCACAAACTGTAAATACCAGCCATTTCCCATAGGTTGTACGTCGAGTATCAAGCACAGTTGAATCTGCAGTCTATGAACAAGGATACTCCAATAAGACTGTCAGTTTTGACTGATTGACAAGCGGAGAGCACTGCACTACCGGTCAACGACCGGCCAGTGTAGGATGTACGATGCAAGCTAGACTGCTCCCGTAATTGCACTATTGTGAACCAGATTGTAGTACGAACATGGCCTAGTTCATATTCTAGCCCCGTCGGGGTTAGTATAGGAATTCTCGTCGGTATTTAAAGCTGAAATTCTTGATATTCTGAAATTCGCATTTTGGTTCGTTTGTTCTACCTACTAGACAGAAGTATTTTAGTGTTTATAAATACTATCAGACTATAAAGTAAGGAGTCTTCCTAACTGGCTAACGTCGCACGACAAGATTGCGGATTGAGGGCGTTGGCGGAGAGGAGCAATATGCTGGCCCGAAGGTTTCGCTCGATGTACTAAGGAAGTTAAGGTTACACTTTTTAGGGCATATTGCCAATCTTTTTACTCGAGCGGCCTGTGGGTTCGGTATACGCAGCGAGCCTTCAGCGTCCTGCGTATTCAGTATAATAATGCTTTCAGGATGCTGTTGGGGTTTCCGCGCCACTGTAGTGGGTCACAAATGTTTGCAAACGCGCGTGTTGACGGTTTCCACGCTATAGTGCGTAAGAAAGTGGTGACATTATTCCAAAGACTGCGCGTTAGCACCAATAACAGCATTTTGCAAACGATTGCATCCTGCCATGACTGTCCCGTACAGGCACACTGGGTAAATAAATATATAATAATAATAATAACACACACATTAGTTTAGAGTGTCTAAATTGATGCTTGAACATCATCGCGCGAGCACAGGAATCATTTTCATCGCGCGACGAAATCGCTTCGTTAATTCGCACGATCGTTAGCCAATGAGTACGACGCCTGAGGCTCGCACTTGGAACCTGGAAGTTGAACTTAGTGAAGGGTTTTCTAGTGTCCGGCGCTTCCACCAGTACACTTATTGGTGGAGGCACCGGGTACTAGAAAAACCTTCACCCTGTTATAATATTTGCCACCTTGTGACAACAAAGTGGCAAATATTGTAACAGGGTTAATTATTAAAGTGTGCCTTCAAGGCCAAATCCGCAACTATGAGAAATATAGAAAAACCCTGATACGAGTCTCGAGCCCGATTTTGATGAAATTGCATCATTAGATTTTTGAAAAATCTTTATTCCTACAGGAATCGAAAGGTTGATTTTGAAAAAAAGAACATCCTGTATAGCATCTGAAAGTGTAGCGTCTAAGGATCAAATTCTGCTAAGTAATAACACATGTCCAACTAAAGACTAGTACCATTAAACTTTAGTAGAATCAACCAGCAATTATTCAAACTACCCGAAGCTGTCTTTTCCCAATCAACTTTGAACCTAAATATTTAGCAGTACGGATGAAAATTAAATTTGACAGATTATTTTTTTATTAATATTATGATCCTAATATTACGATTCGACTAATGTGGCCAAAAAGGCCCCATTAGTCTAAACAAGACCCGCAGATTTATTGGTGCAAAAATTGTCGGACCACCTATCACAATATTGCACACAAATATCCGTTCACATCGGATTCCGTGAAACAAACAGAAACGTCAAACGTAAACGTCAAACATAAACGTCAGAAATAAACGTCACACATAAACGCCAGCCACAAGCGAGAATGTGATCGAAGTGCCGATGAACCCGCGGTGATATCGGCCGCACAATATACATGTAAATGGATAAATTAACGCAACTAAACCAACAATCATTATTTTACTGGAATTCCGAATCACAAGTATGGCAACTTTGTTTAGGCCTGCAAATTCAAATTACACAAAATAATTATTAATTGTTGTCCCGAGTTAACATTCGAGTGAAGTGTAATTATTGGAAATAAACTGTTCGCTACATAAACGATGAACGAATCAAAATGTTTTTCGATTGAAAATTGTGAATTAAAGTTTAGTTTTAAACTTTTTTCAAAATTTTACTGAAGAATGTAGATGATTTCACGCTTTTACGTAAAAAGAATCTGCGAGCATCGCAAAGCGACCGATAAAAACTGACTATTCAATTAGTTAATTTTGTGTTTCAGAATTTTGAGTTCACTAACCGTTTAAAAAAAAATAGGTTTTACATATTTTCGTCCTCGATCTGAGATTTTGTACAATTAAATTGCAATTAACACACTCAGTTCGAGAATACTTGAACTTTTATCCTATAAAAAAATCTTCAGTTATATCGAGTACTTTTTAGCCGATAGCTTAAAGGCAGCCGTATATACGAATAATTAATCTCAAAAACATTATAAATCATTGCGAATCTACTTATTAAATGTTGCCAATTTGTGTGATGTTCATCCCAAATTGAAGTAAAACGAATTGCAAATACATGGTATATTTCACCGTTTTCACTTAAAAAGTTTTCACCCGACATGTTTGAACTGAGAATTTATTCTATTTTTGAAGCCGTTTAAATTTTTCTACCTATGCCTGGAGAGGACGCGTTAACTTTTACTGTAATTGAATAGCTCGCGCTAACTTTTCATTCCTATCGGTTCAAAGCTTACGAACAGGTGGAAATATGAATTTTTGCTTTGAGTTTCGAGAACAGTTTTAGTAAATTGTTTGTTGGTTTGAGTTCGCGAATGAATTGTTCTACTTCTAATCAATGGTTTTTTGCTGTTTTTAAAGTTTAAATTTCGTTCCGGAATTATTCATGTCACTCGGAGAGTGGCTGGAAAATCAATCAGAATGTCCGCATCTGCTTAAGTTTCACCTTTTTCCCACTTTGTTTTTACTCTTTTATTTGTTTAAGTATTCGAACGCTTACAACCCTCATCTCTTTAAAGTGAGAGTGAACAGGTTCATTTTGTGAAGCTCGCTCCATCGTAGACTTTGTCTCTGTCATCTCTGACCTAGACTAGAGTCAAAAGCAAACCCATCTCAAATAAAACCAAGGACGGCGACGTGGCGAGCAAACCTCTTCAAAGTTGTTGATCTCTTAGATTTTTAATTGAATATTGAGCATTATGATTCGACGCGTGATAAAGAACAGTGTGTTTAAAGGTTTTTTTAACCGACTTCTTCAAAAAGGAGGCTTTTTTTTATGTATGTTCACCGATTTCTCCGCCAATTCTGGACCGATTTAAAAAAAATCTTTTCCATTCGGAAGCCTATACTCCTGAGGTGGTCCCATTGTCACCAAGGTAGAATCTGATGATGGGATCCCATGAAAATCGAGGGAAACCCTCAAATTTTATAAGCACTGTTTTTCATAAACTTTCTAACGCAATTCAGATATTTGTGCCTGGTAATCATCATCTCATGTTGCTGAGCTAATGATGGAAAGTCAGTTTCTGATGAAAAATGTTTGTTAAGCGATATTTTCGCCAATCGTTAACCGATTTGGATGATTATTTTTTTGTTTGGAAGTATTTTTGCCTTGAAAAAATACTTCTTTTTTTTTCTTTAAATTCACAAGTCGCACGGAAAATTTGCTTTTATTGCTGTTTATAATATTTTGTTTCGGTTATGAACCTGATCGTCTGGAGAACTTATTGCTGGCTTAGTAGGCGTTTCAGCCGCTGAGTTTGATCCGATCCGGTCGAAACAGGAATTTCATTATTATTCATATTTTTGAGTGGTGTTTCTTCCGAATCCTTTTTTAGAGGCAAAGTAACGTCAGAAACATAATTGATAAAACCTATTTTACTTTTGGGCCACGGATAAATATTATCGTCGGTTTGTTTTCGACTTTTGCCATATTTCACGCTCTTTGACACACAAACAAAACAAAACGAAAACTATCATTTCAAAGTATTGCTGTCTCTTTCTAGCCCATTATTGATAAAAAGGATATGGAACTTTTATTGTAAACTTTATCTTTTTCCAACAATTCCCTGACTGTTAAAAAAATTAAGGTTTTTCATTCTGACTATACAAAATTTGCTTAAAAAATGTATCGTCCGAAATACCACTCAAAAAATCAATAATAATGATATTCTTGTTTCGATCGGACCGGACGAAACTCAGCTGCCGAATCGTCTACCAAGCCTTATTGTTGTATACATGAGGAAATGTATACAACAATAAGGCTTGGTAGACGATTCGGCAGCTGAGTGCCGGGTGTGAGTGCGAGTGCTGAGTGTGTGTGCTAGAGGTAGCATATCTAAATTGCCTTTAAGAGTTGTCAGTATCATCAAGGAATCCGGAGAATATACTCAGCCTAGATGTGCCGGTCGCGTCCAGTTTCATTAATGAAAATTGGACCTATGTTCCTGGCAATCTAAGAACTCAGTTTTGACAGCTCGGTAGAAAGGGTTACAATATCGCTTGACTATAAAATGCAACAGAGATTTATTTCATGTCTTTTTCACTCTTACTTGTAAATCAATGTTGAATCCTGCTGTCAAATGTGACTTCTTAGATTGTCGCGTATGTAACAAAATTCTTAGATAGGAAGTAATGTTAAAGCAACCAATACAATTTACTCCAAATACTTTTTTAAATATCGGCTCAGCGAGAATAACGTACAAACACACAACCATTCAGAAATTGGGAAATAAAAAGGATTACAATTCTCAAAAAAATGGTTGAGTGAGGATCGAACGAGTACTACGAACAGGAAAATTCTGTACGGTTGAAATAAAAATCTTGTGAATAATAGCTGTGAAATAGCTGTGGGCGATTTTGCACCTTCACCCCTCAATCAATGATTGGGAACTACGAATAAAAAACACGCAGAGTGCAATACGCCAGAAAAAATACGTAAATGTCGAAAAAATTTGTAAAAGCCAATGCTGTATGGATACGTCGGTGTGTGTGTGTGTCACTAGTAACGAAAAATAGACACGCGACAGCGTGTCCAGCCAATAGTTCAAAGAAAAAAACAACCGGCCAAATGCGAGTTGGACTCGCACACGAAGGCTTCCGAACCATATACCTTAACTTTTATTATTTGTTGTTATAGCGGCAATAGAAATATACAATCTGTGAAAATTTTAACTTTCTACCTATTACGGTTCTTGAGATACAGCCCGCTGACAGACAGACGGACGGACGGACAGACGGATGGGCAGACAGCGGAGGCTTAGTAATAAGGTTCTGTTGGTAACCCTTTGGGTACGGAACCCTAAAAAGGAACTGACAACGCAGCAGTCGTGTGTAATATTACACGAACCATTTACCTTTGACACCTTCACAACTCGAAACCTACTCGAAGTTAACCGACATACATGAAATTTGCCACATTTATTAAAGCTCCTTATTTTGTTTAGAATTCAAAATTTCATAAATGTAGTTCAAACAGTTATTGATATATTAATGTTTAAAAACCGGCTTCAGCGTTTTGACATAATTGCGATCAATTGTAATATTATGTGTTATCGTATCACAACCGTAAACAATCTTGCTACTTATATTGGCGCAGGAACACGGAGGTACGTGTTGAAACATGAATAATAATAGTTAATTTACAAAAAAGTAGTGATATCCCATTAAAAACATGAATGTGAAAAAGGGAGCCAATGTTCAATGTTAATCATATCCGTGATTGTCGACTTCAGCGAAAAATAATTGAGATCTAAATGAGCGCCAAGTTCTGTAGATTATCTTGAAATAATATAATTGAAGGTTCAAGATCTGAATTAGCTAATTTTCACCAGTAATCAAATTTTCAGAAGAGTAAAATATGAAATGTACCTTGTGTAAGTATAACATATAGATGATAAGTAAAGCCAAATATAAGGTAACATGTACATACGTATGTAAAAACTACCCAAGTCGAATTTATTGACGCCATATTTAATTAAGAGATTGGGATTTAAAATATATAATGTAGGTACATGCTCCTATCAACCCGTATAAGTCAGTTGAAAAGAAATTTGAGAGATTGAAATCTCAAGACTTTTTGCGTAAATTGGACTTGTTCTTGTCCGATGATCACTTACCGGGACTGTAAGGGCAAGAAAACATGGTGATGATGTCGTTTTACTTTATATTTTTATTATCAAGCGATGCGGCGACTTATGCTGCCTACCGTACATCAGTGGCCGATCATCGGCACGTGTTAGGGCGTTATAGGGATGTTGGGGGGGGGAATCCACCCCCATACCATCCCCCATGTGGGATGATACTTCATGCCACATAAATGTGAACCACGTGGCAAGTTAATCGCATTAATTAACCCTTCATTGACGAGCACTTGTGATGATAATTGCGAGGGAAAAAATTTCACGCGCTCGAATGCGATGGGAAACCGTTTTGTATTTAAATGGACAGCTATTTGTTTTTCTATGAAACACGTGCTTGTGACTGGGAATATAAAATTAAATTTTGTGTTCACTTAACGAGTTTTTTTGCAAAAACTGTTTTTGCAAAAAAAATTGTTAGAGTCAGCGGTAGCTTACTAGGCAATCATGTTTTTGACTTGTTTCTATAACTGCTACAAAATGACAGTTAATTTAAATTATTACGGAATCGTATAGTTACTATTTATAAAAAAACAGCCCTTAAGACGGATAGTCAGAAGCCAGTAAATCTAATCTAAACGAAAATCGCTAAGCGTATTTTAATGAAATTTAAATACGCTTAGCGATTTTTTAACTACGAGTATTAGTCAACTAGTACTAATGTATAAAGCTGAAGAGTTTGTTTGTTTGCTTGAACGCTCTAATCTCAGAAAGTACTTGTCCGATTTGCTAAATTATTTCAGTGTTAGATAGCCCATTTATCGAGTAAGGCTATAGGCTATATACCATCACGCTTAGACCAATAGGAGCGGAGCAGTAATGAAAAATGTGACGCAGACGAAGTTGTGCGCGCCAACTAGTTCTTGTAGATATAAATGTTTCATCGTGGGCCGCAACAAAATGGCGGCTGGGAAATATATATGATAGAAATCGAACCTCTTTTCAATCTAGTTTTCCCCACATAAAAGCACAAATTGCGAAGATTAATATTTTGGTATAAAATATTAACCATCGCAATTAGTGCTTGATTTATCGAGGAAGGCACCAGCTAGGACCAATAGGAGTGGAGCAGTAATGAAAATTGTGACGCAGACGAAGTTGCGTGGGTCAACTAGTCTTCTCTTCTTCTAGTTCTTCTTGACATGAAATTTTTCACTCACTACAGGTTAACTGCATCAGATATAAGTTTTGTTTGTTTTGGAAAACAAAAATTGTGTATAACGATCAGTGTTGCCAATAAAAAAACCCTTTGATATATTTATGCCAATTTAACGGACGTGGGGTGAATTCGAACACCGTATGATTGTGGTGGAAATTAAATGGACGATATAAATAAACAGAAACGATTTAATTGAACCGGGAAAATAAACATTGATTTACATTACTTTTATTGATTGCAATTTGCTGAAGAGCTTTCGTATTTTGGACTACAATGGAAATTTATACATTACTTTGTTTTCTTTTTATAGGTTTATTTATCGAAAAACATGAGAGAACAATACAGCAATGCGATTCTGTAAACATTCCACAGTGTAAGCTGAGGTGAAGAGAACGTGAAGTGAGCTGTCAATCCATACAAACGATGGGATGACGTTTCAATTCACGCTCCCTCCAGCTAAATTGGACCCTTGGAATTATTTCGACGTTTACGAGGGCACCCCCTCGGGCGGCCACTAGTATAATATAATTTTACCTTCCTAACCCCCCCCCCCCCTTAGAACACCCCCTTCCAAAAGAGCAGCAACCATAGAGGTAAAAAACTGCCGCTATTGAAGACCTAAAACAATTAATGAAGCAATTTTGAACGAGCTATATAGTACTTCCAAAAAGCTTTTTCGCTAGAAAGGTTGCAATTCCCCGCGTATTTTTTTTACAGTAGGGGTGACATGGGGGTGAATTGCCCTAAAAGGCTCCATTTCCGATAATTCGGTGGCAGTCTCGAAATTTCGACACGCTGCGCGGGTGTGTCTGCAACTTCAAATAGTAACTTTTGGTAGACAATATTGCGTGAATTGGTTTTATCCTTGTTTTGTGTGCTTTCTTATAGTAAAAAAACTGGCCAAGTGCGAGTTGGACTCGCCCACCGACATTTCCGTCCAAAGTAGTTACAAATTTCGCCGTTTCTCCGCTCCGCTGCCTCGCTCCACAGAAATGGGCAAGCACCCTTACAGTGCCTGTGAATAAATAAGGGCGTTTACTGACTAAGCTTTTTGCTGCCGAGAGTTATCACTACGACGATTTTTCTGAAGCCTGCAACTATTTACAGAGGCTTCAATTCCGTCGGACAGAAGGATAATCTCCTGTCTGATGTAATTGCAACGCTGCGCTGCTACAGCGAAACACCGGATTTTTTCATAGAAAAATTTTCTATTTGTAGAACACTATCGGAATGAGTAAACACGGGTTTCAACAGAAACTGTTGTTTGATTTGAAGTTCAATTTTTGAAGAATTTCCATGCAAACTGTCAGCTGTTATTCATTCTCTTCAGAATCTATTACAAATTATATTAGATGCACAAAAATCTGATATTGCAGATATCTCAGCAGTATTTTTAAATATCTATACAAATATATAAAGCTGAAGAATTTGTTTGTTTGCTTGAACGTGCTAATCTCAGGAGCTATACTGGTCCGAATTGAAAAAATATTTCAGTGTTAGATAGCCCATATATCGAGGAAGGCTATAGGCTATATATCATCATGCTAAGACCAATAGGAGCGGAGCAGACGAAGTTGCGCGGGTCAACTGGTTGTTATATAAAAATACGTATTGCGCAGACCTCAAATTTACAGAAGGCCAAGAGATTTGGGATTGGATAATGGGAGACCAACCATGAAATACACTTTTACAACGAACTACAGCATTCCATAGAATCAATGTTATATTATCTTACCATACGAGATGGCTGCTGACCGCATAATTACCATCCACTTAAGGACGATATCTGTTAATTACAACTTGCAGAGACAGGCGGCATAACGAGAGAATACGTAGGCGCCAGATATACTTGCAATAAAGTACACTGACCCTCCCTAATAGATAAACCTACGTTCATTACAAGAGAACGTAAAGGGTCACGATAGAAGTCGATTCAGCTTTAAGTCTTTACTAGTTGATCGGCGCAACTTCGTCTGCTCCGCTCCTATTGGTCTTAGCGTGATGATATATAGCCTATAGCCTTCCTCGATAAATGGGCAATCTAACACTGAAAAAATTTTTCAAATTGGACCAGTAGTTCCTGAGATTATCGCGTTCTTACAAACAAACAAACAAACTCGCTAGCTTTATGTATTACCTATAGTAAAGTGTTTTGTTTTTCGGGTTCCGTACTTCAAAAGGAAAAAAAAATCCTTTTGAAGTACGGAACCCGAAAAACAAAATAGGAATATAGGATCACTTTTTTGTCAGTTAGTCTGTCTGTCAAGAACCTTTATCTCGGAAACGCGTGGAGATATCTAGTTAAATTAAAACCACATACTCAATTCTTCAGTCTCTATACGCTGTGAAAAATTCAAAATTCTAAGTTAACGTAAAATAGAGAAACGGTCGTTTATGCCACAAAAAACGTATATTTTGATACTCTCAAGGGAATCAAAATTTACATAACTATGAAATTTGTCAAGTAATACCGTCTTGTATAAAAAGCGTAGGAAAATATCTAAAAAGCTCGGAAAAAACTGCGAGACTCGATTCCGGAACTATTTGTATTATGTTCCTACTTTGTACGGAACCCACGGTGGGCGAGTCCAACTAGCATTTGTACGGTTTTTGAAATTAAGAGAGTCAATAAATGAATGTGAAGGTCAAGGGCCGTGACTGCATATTTACCTGGCGCCTACTATAGTATTCATTTATAATGAGCTAGACTGAGGTACTCGTATGTTAATAGAGTATCAGTTACTAGTGGTCTTTGTATCCTTTATCGTTACGGACTATCTGTGTTGCTGATAGCTGTTAACCGAGGGTATTTAAGCCGAGTAATTGAGTGAATAGGTAACTTCTAGAACTTGGTGGAAGCTTAGTAATAGAGATTGGTTGGTTACCCTTCGGGTAAGGAACTCTTTATTATCGACTAGTTCACAATTTTCATTACCGCTTCGCTCCTATTGGTTTGTAGCCTTCCTCAATAAATGGGTTATCTAACACTAAAAGAATTTTTCAAATCGGACTAGTAGTTCCTGAGATTAGCGCGTTCAAGCAAACAAACAAACAAACTCTCCAGCTTTATATACTAGTATAGATAGATAGGAAATCATCAAATGACTCCTTCCGCTCTGGGCGAAGCAGAAAGGAGTGTCAGACTCTTACTGACTAAAACCCATCCGTGTTTCTCCTAGTGCCCTTTAAGTTCCACGACCGCGGTGTCTTTCGAGCATCATTTGCGTAGCCTTTTCTTGACTAAGTTATGCTCCAATTTCACTAGATAAACTTCAATACCAGTATTTAGCATGTAACGATTGTCTTTCTGACCTCCAAAACCATGTTGCTGGGTAACACGTCACCTCTTGGTAGTGAAAGCCTGTCAGACACCGCGTCTTGATGGACCACGTACACAAGTTATCATCATCATCATCATATATCAAGCCCGCCACACCGTCCCAACCACCTGGTTATCAATCCTGAAAGCCAGAATCAGTAGTGGCGACTACCACAACAACGCCGAGCCAATGAAACTCGACTAGTCCCGGAGAAACGATTCAACTGTCTTGGATCCCGCAGCGAAATTAATCAGAAAAGTACAGCGGGGAGTAGGAAAAAATAGTAGAAATTATATATATAATTATCATATCTGCCGAAAAACGTCCACTGCTCGACAAAGGCCTCATTAAGTGTCGCCACAACAGCCTGTCTTCTGCGTCTCGCATCCATCGGCTAGACGCGACCCTCACCAGGTCATCGGTCCATCTTGTTTTATAACTTCACAATTTCTGAAAGACATCACGATCAAAACTCCATTTTCTGAACGAAATTAGTTTTGAAGTACTAAAAAGTTTGAAAGTTCACTCTTGTTTTGTTCTACAGCTCAATGATACTGGATGAAAATATTTTCATTTTAAAACTTTTGTATGGAAACATAATCCCATCATGACTGCGAGTTATATTTTTGTTTTGTATTGCCTATCTTTTCCCAGTACTACACCAGCAACAAAAAAATACCTGTATGGATTTATTGTTATAGTTTACTAATTCAACACAATAATATTTTATGCAGAATTCGTAAAATACTGGAACATAATATGAAACTCGGTGAAAAACAATCCAAAAACAGAACAATGGAGATTTTTAATTTCGAGTATCCTGCTTTTTGATATTCACTTTTCTGATAGATCCTATTTATAGTTCAGAAAATATTATTTTTATACAGGGCTACGTTTAGACCAACATTTTAGTAGAAAGATCTTGAACAGTTTTCTAAGAATCTTCTGTAGACGTTCTTGTAGCGACTTTCAAAACTAAAAGCTGCATAGCATTTGCTACAAGCACCCACTTCAGCGGTGCAGAATTGTACTAAAGCATTACCACCATTTGTTATATAATGCACTAGCTTTTGCCTGTGACTTCTTACGCGCATATCCCGTTTTTTTACGTTCCCGTAAGATTTTCGGGAAATCCTCTCTTAGTGCTCCCCTGCACTCCCCAAGGGGCCTACATGCCAATTTTTAGCTTTCTAAGACCTGTAGTTTTGGCTGTGCATTGTCTGTCAGCCACTGAGTCACGCTATCAGTCAGTAACGGAAGTTTTATATATATTTTAGGATTTGTGTGTGACCGACAGAAACTAGACTAAGATGTCAATATAATATGCACCTAATCATATTCAATTGTCAGGCCTCATTGCCTTTTCTTGTCCAATTCCACCCAATTATGCTCCAATAGATGATTCAATTGACGCAACTAAAATTTGTTCAGGACTCGAAAGGTCTAGGTGCCTTTTATTGTGAGGTCGCGGTAGAGGTATGCGAGTCAAAGACGGTATTGGCTTGCTTCGGACAGCCAATTTCAAGGAGAATCTCGAGCTTTACCAAATAAACTACGAAGTTCTTCGATTTCGAGTCTTCAGGCAATGCGGGGATTTCGCAGACTATTTGCAGTACTTAACCTACATAGATGTAAGTATACTCTCGGCAGTGACAGTTTATTGAGGTTGTACCTATATTATCTATATTTTTTAATTTAATTATTTTTTTCCTATGTTTTATTGAACCCCAGGAGCCTATGATTATAAACTCCAGGACCAACACCAAAATCGCGAAAAAATTAAATTAGTGTGCGCATAACTCGACAAAATTTACTGAACAGCTCATTTCGGGGTTGTTCCCATAGTGACAGTTTTTCCATAATGATGCGTATATAATGACTCCTTAAGATGAACTGCGTTTATTCTGTTACACGTTGTATAAATTATGACACACAGGCTATTTTTTTTTTTAAACTGCTCTCTAGTACTTGGAGGGGGGAAAACTCACATCATACGAGTATATTCCTCCTATGCACGATAAGCCAATTTTTACTTCCAACGAACCTAAGGTTATCCAATTTTGTTTTTAATCACAGCAGAACAGAAGCTTCGGTAAAGTGGCCAGACTGAAAAGAATGGAGCAGATTATTCAGTAACATTTTGTAACAGAATATAATAAATACCATTGCCGCGAAAAATCTATACTTCCACCAGTATAGATTTTTCGAGGAAATGGTAAGTAAGACCCGTATTCGTAGATAGGGAATAATTGGATAACTGATTGACACCGACTGTCGTAAGATTTTTTTTACGTTAGTATCGAAACATCGTATCAGATATTAGATTGCTATTTTCATTTTATCCTTTATTTCTAATAAATAGAATGATGAAAATAAAATAGCAAAATAAAATAAGTAAGATCAAACTTCAGAGCAATTTCTGGGAAAATATGAACGGATTTTTCTTGTAAGTATGTGGTTTTATCGGCGGGTTTTGTGGACAACTGAGAATTTAATATTGCATGAATGTCTTCTTTGTAAATGCATTTTCTGCTTTAAACGGTATGTTATGGACGCGTACCTATTGAATATCATTCTTAGAACTTTGTCAGCCATGACAGGTAGTAAGTAACCAACAAATTTAATATCAGCCTTTTGAGGGGTTACCCCGTTTGTAGTTCTGGATGTCAAATCTACGTATAAAGTGCACTTCGTCCGCAACTTCTTTCGCGCGGATTTAGTCGGTACTCCACGAACTTCATCTCCCCTCTACCGTTGTAATAGGATAATGTGTAAATTACTTATTAATAGACTAAACGCAGGACAGTTCGTTCAAAATGCCACATTTTTCTTATTTAGAGTATTTTTATACCCGTTGTAACTTTTTAAGAAATCGCAGTAAGGAGACTTGGCACGACTTTGTCTAGATTTCATTACTTTTTAGAGATAAACAAGCAGCTCCATCGAGACTTGGCTAGTTACGAACAACTATAGGTTTACAGTTGGGGCCCGCTTGGGCCAGCGCCTGCCAGAGTGTCTTTTTTTTTTACTATAGATAGGCACGCGTTTGACCACTATCTCACCTGATGGTAAGCGATGATGTGGTCGAAGATGGAGCACGCTTGCCTAGAAATAACCTATTCACACTTGACTTAAAGACTCCCAGGTTGTAGCTATCAGGAAACACAGACTCTGGCAGGGAAGTCCACTCCTTAGCTGTAACACTGTCATTCCCTTCCGCTCCGCCCAGGGTGGAATGAGTCATTTGATGATTTCACATGCTTAATAAAAAAAGGTGCATTGACTGTAAAAATTATCTTATGGTAAGCGATGATGTGGTCGAAGATGGAGCACGCTTGCCTAGAAATAACCTATTCACTCTTGACTTAGACTCCCAGGTTGTAGCTATCAGGAAACACAGACTCTGGCAGGGAAGTCCACTCCTTAGCTGTAACACTGTCATTCTCTTCCGCTCCGCCCAGGGTGGAAGGAGTCATTTGATGATTTCACATGCTTAATAAAAAAAGGTGCATTGACTGTAAAAATGATCTTAATTTCTTTCTACCTATAGAAAGAATTTTGATAAAAAATGGACAGTCGATATTTGATTTCGTGTTAGACGCATCCGATTTCAGAATATAAGAAATACACGCCAATGCTCCTGCCGCATGGCTGACTCAGACCTGCCTATGCGATAGGGTTGAGCGCATGAGTGATGAGTATGCAGAATTTGATTACTCTAATATTTGCTCAATTGTCTTATGCTGAATCAACATTCCATTACTCTTGCGCAGATATTACTCGTAAAAGTGCTACATAAATATTTTTTGAGAAACTGTGTTTTCTTCGAAGCGGCTAAACATAGTTGAAATCGGTTTATTGTAAAGTAATTATGACCCAAAGTGAAAATAATATGTTTCTGAAATAAATATTTCGTACGTATTTTGTAATTTCAAAATGTTTACTCAAAAATTTTGTAACATTAGAAATGTTTTGCGACTTTAATCCGTTGCACAAACTAATTTAGGTAATTTTCAGTGATACATAAATCTATCATTTTTAGAGGGACACAACAAGGCAATAAAAAAAAAACAAAAAAGAATCAGAAGGACTAATTACCTTTACATTTTGATTCGTGACGTTAATTACGTGATCAATGTATTCGTGCGTGTTTGTGTCGGTGAAATGCAAGGTTGCAGAATTTGTTCGAAAGAGTCACCGCGGTCCTGGAGCGCAAAGGGCATAAGGAGGAACACGGATGGGTCTTAGTCATAAAGAGTGTGAAATTCTCTTCTGCTCCGCCCAGGGCGGGTGGAGTCATTTGATGATATCCCATCATTTAAAAAAATCTTCAATGTCTAATTCAAAGCAAATATTGCAATATTCATTTCACGACTTTTTATTGCACTGAATTGAACGTCTGATTTTGACTTGTACTGTACTGCTGTCATAAGAACGACGTATCCCCACAAAACGAGTTACCAATTTCAGACATCAGGCTAATAAGTTAGGGTCGAAAATCGGTTACTTCATTTTGTGTAGATACGTCTTTTTTATTGTATGGCAGTTTGTGGTGTATTACGTTCAAAACATCGAAAATGACACTCAAAGCTATGAAGGATCTTGTTATACTACTATCATGGTAAGGAAATCACTGCTTCGATCGTGTGTGGACGTCAGATGCATCACACGTTTGAATTTCAAAGACTTGCAGCCGCAAAGACTTCGATTTTTGCCACCTCAGGTAAAGCAGACCGGGCAGGAAATGGAAACTGTCAATGGACCTTTCAAAAATATTGCTTCAGAAAATATTAAAAGGATCTCTTTTGAATACTTCTCGTATCTTATAGAGAGGAATAGTGCAGTAGACGTTTTAAAAGCCACTCAAGACTTGAGAGACTCAAAGGAAAGCTATCTGATTTTATATCTGCATTTCAGTCTCTTCCGTTTTTCTCTACGAATAAACGATGATAAGGTAAGTTTATTGAATCGGTTAAATCTTATGAAACTAACGTTTAATCGTGTCGTGCTTGTATACAAAAGTCCTAGGATATAATAGATTAGAATACTAGATTAGTTTATTATGTAAACCACCATAAATAAGTTACAGGAAAAATGGATAAAGAAAACATTACATAGGGTGACACAATGGGCGGCATTATCGCTAGAAGCTATGTTAAACCATGTCAGAGGCCCTTGAGGCGGTTTCGAAACTCTGACACAGGTAACAGGTGACACAGGTAAGGTCTAACGACCCCACACACACCCTGTGTGGGGTCGTTAGACCTTACTGCCCACACGGTAAGAAGGAGATCGCTAGAAGCGATCTTTTAAAGACACACTTTTTGGCGTCCAGTAACGTAACGTAAAATTTTACCATTACTGTAATACTTTTTTGTGATGGGTTTGCTCTTGACTCTAGTCTATGTCAGAGATGACAGAGACAAAGTCGACAACGGAGCGAGCCTACCCAGAAGGAGCCTGTTCACTCTAACTTTGAAGATATTAGGGTTGTAAGCATTCGGAAACACAGACGCAGGCAGAGAGTTCCACTCCTTTACTTGTTTCGCACATAATGTTTATTTGAATTGGATACTTTTTTATTGTATTTTATTTTTATTTTAAATGGGTTTGCTCCTGACTCTAGTCTATGTCAGAGATGACAGAGACAAAGTCGACAACGGAGCGAGCCTACCCAGAAGGAGCCTGTTCACTCTAACTTTGAAGATATTAGGGTTGTAAGCATTCGGAAACACAGACGCAGGCAGAGAGTTCCACTCCTTTACTTGTTTCGCACATAATGTTTATTTGAATTGGATACTTTTTTTTGTATTTTATTTTTATTTTAAATGGGTTTGCTCCTGACTCTAGTCTATGTCAGAGATGACAGAGACAAAGTCGACAACGGAGCGAGCCTACCCAGAAGGAGCCTGTTCACTCTAACTTTGAAGATATTAGGGTTGTAAGCATTCGGAAACACAGACGCAGGCAGAGAGTTCCACTCCTTTACTTGTTTCGCACATAATGTTTATTTGAATTGGATACTTTTTTTTTGTATTTTATTTTTATTTTAAATGGGTTTGCTCCTGACTCTAGTCTATGTCAGAGATGACAGAGACAAAGTCGACAACGGAGCGAGCCTACCCAGAAGGAGCCTGTTCACTCTAACTTTGAAGATATTAGGGTTGTAAGCATTCGGAAACACAGACGCAGGCAGAGAGTTCCACTCCTTTACTTGTTTCGCACATAATGTTTATTTGAATTGGATACTTTTTTTTGTATTTTATTTTTATTTTAAATGGGTTTGCTCTTGACTCTAGTCTATGTCAGAGATGACAGAGACAAAGTCTACGATGGAGCGAGCTTACCCAGAAGGAGCCTGTTCACTCTAATTTTGAAGAGATTAGGGTTGTAAGCTTTTGGAAACACAGACGAAGGCAGAGAGTTCCACTCCTTTGCTGTGCGCATTATAAAAGACGTTTGAAAACGCTTAGTGCAAATTGGTAGAATAGCTACAAGGTAGGGATGGTAAGATGCAGTGTCTGGATGTCCGATGGTAGAAGGGGGCCGGTGGGATGAGGTCGTGGAGTTCTTGGGCATACAAGAACTCCGCATAAAATGTAACCAAAATACTATGAGTTTTTACTATCAAAATTAACATAATTAAACAATACTATAACGTACGTCAAAACACTCATACTAGGCCATATGCTAGACCCTCTGATCACATTTACTGAATAAGGTAAGGCTGTTGAAGGTAGGTTCAACCCGGTCAGTAAAATAACGATGCAAAATCGCGTTTTGCATATCAATGGTTATGTACTATTTTTAAACCAAAGCTCGCCTTTTTACCCGACTACGGCAAAGTTAAAAGAAAAGATTAGGATTTTAGCTGTCTATGTATGTAAGTATGTTCTACCAAACCGCTTGAAATACCAAAACGATTTTGATTCGTAAAATCACTCCAGGTGGTCTTTTGTTTTGATCGATTGATCGATACCCCTTGACTAAACTAGTGTCAGATTTTCTGGGTGTGGGACTTATTAGAAGTTTAGTTTGCCCATTATATTTCTCGTTGATAATATCAATTTAGATCGCTTAATTTTAAACGTTTTGGGAACACATTCGTAGTGCGTACAGCTAAGGAGTGGAATTCCCTGCCGGAGACTGTGTTTCCTGATAGCTACAACCTGGGAGTCTTTAAGTCAAGAGTGAATAGGTTATTTCTAGGAAAGCGTGCTCCATCTTCGATTACCATCAGGAGAGATAGTGATCAAACGCGTGCCTATCAAAAGTAAAAAAAGAGGGAGAAAAAAGATCGTTCAAAGCACCGTTTATTTAATGAAGACCTTTTTCCTCTGAAAAGGTGATTATACTTGTTACAAACAGATTTCTTTAACAAGAAAATAAATACACCTTCATTATTGGAAGCTTATTTCTTCTGTATATTTTATTTCCAAATAAATAAATAACATGAAATACCGGGCAAGTACGAGTCGAACTCTCACACGAAAGTTCCGTAAGTACTGTAAGGGATCGAAGTTCGGGGCGTAGCGGGAGCTACTTTAAAAATAAAATTTGAAGAAACTTTTAAGAATTATTATATTACGTCTTTTCATTGTAGAGCCAATTAACAGGATCCCATTGTAGCGGCATCAAGACCGCCACAAGAAAAACCTACGGAGCAAATCTACATCGCAACAAAAAGAACCGCGACGCCATCTATCCGACTAGCAGCGAACTACAACGTTGAAATCCTGCATCGCGCAAGCAGAGTTTACCGTGCGATTTGAACATATACATCAGCCCGAATATCAACTATCGGGCAGTAGCCCGCCAGGCACAACAGCCGCCTGGTCGGAGGATCCTCCTTTTCAAGTGAGGTATGCGGGACTTTACTCTCTGTACCGCTACCTCCTAAACTGGTGACCCTCGACATTGAACGTCAGCGCAGCCTTCGTGCAACTACTTCAGCGTGACGTCATCATCACTTCTCCTCATCGTGACCTCAAGCTCTCGAGCAGCGCGTCATACAGCCAGCCAGTACCCACGGCTTCTACGGATATCCTGACCACCAGCAAGCAGCAGCCGCGCATTCCTGTTCAGCATCCTCAGCCTCAATCATCACCCCGACTCACTGGGGCATCGCATACAGTTCCGACTCACTGTGAACTCTGCGACTACCGGTTCCGACTCACTGGAGCCAGCAACAGCACCACTCCGACTCACTGGAGCCTGCAGCATCATCCCGACTCACTGGGATCCCATCACCCCGACTCACTGGGGCATCGCATATAGTTCCGACTCACCGTGAACTCTGCGACATCCGGTTCCGACGCACTGGAGCCTGCAGCATCATCCCGACTCACTGGGATATCTCATCACCCCGACTCACTGGGGCATCGCATATAGTTCCGACTCACCGAGAACTCTGCGACTTCCGATTCCGACTCACTGGAATCAACCTTCAACTGGCTTGGCAAGCATCTCAAGATGCATGGACGACTCATCTACTATCGACCTCCGGTCTCCGGGGGGGAGTGATGTAGCGGCATCAAGACCGCCACAAGAAAAACCTACGGAGCAAATCTACATCGCAACAAAAAGAACCGCGACGCCATCTATCCGACTAGCAGCGAACTACAACGTTGAAATCCTGCATCGCGCAAGCAGAGTTTACCGTGCGATTTGAACATATACATCAGCCCGAATATCAACTATCGGGCAGTAGCCCGCCAGGCACACAGCCGCCTGGTCGGAGGATCCTCCTTTTCAAATGAGGTATGCGGGACTTTACTCTCTGTTCCGCTACCTCCAAACCATCGAAAAAACTAACACATTCTTATGTCACTACATTTGAATTCAAACTTAATCTCTTTCTTCTTAAATCTTTCAAGGCTTATGACTTTGTGGTTGCACTTTCCAAAGAGTATATTCTACAGTACCTACCATAAACTGACAAAAAATCATGTTTCTTGTACGGGAGCCCCATTATATTTTTAATTTTATTTAAAAAAATTAAAAATAAAATGCTTTAGCTTAGAAATAGGGATCCATTGGTTACCCTTTGGGTACGGAACCCTAACAAAAATAAGCCCACATGTTTATACCCAGTGTTTCTCTAATCCCTTTCAATAAAAACAGGGTGGGCGAAGAAATACAAGCTTACTCTCTTCACAAAACTTTTGAATATAATTTTTCATACTGATGAAATCCTCTTTTCCGAGATTTTTTTTAATATTTGATACTTAAAAAGTTAAGAGCAAATAGTTTTAAAAGAATTTTTCATTTCACAGTTAAAACGGGTAAACTTCTCTTTTCCAACAAACGTTTTGATGTTTGATACTTAAAAGAAAGTTAAAGATAAAATAGTTGAAGTCGACGCTTCGGCTTCGACTTGAAAACATAACTGTGCTAAGAATGTTCCTTTGAGCGCAAGAGTGCTTCTTTAGTTTTTGCTTTTATTGCGACGGAATGCTTTTAAATGCAACCCTATTCTTAAGAGAAGAAGTTATATAATGTGTGCACTTCGTTAGACACGAGTATCTCTATAGCAGTATCGGAAAAGAATCTACGTTAAAAAAATCCCAAGTGAATTTCTTCTAACTGGGGGGATACTTTCTAAGCCCTTAGTTGAGGGCGATTTATACTCCGTATCGCCTAACCAGTAAGAATGAATGAAAACACGATTAGACAGTTATTGTGAAATCGTGTTGTCACGCGATTTTTGACAAATTAATTCTTAGTTCGGGTTCAGTACTACGTGAGTCCGTCGGTGAGTAGAAAACGCCCGCAACTAAGGTGAAACTACCGAATTCGGGCTTAGAGAGTAGCCCTCCAGTTATTAAAAGTAGAAAAATGATTTTTGTAAAGTCGCCTGCATTTCAAAATTGATATTATGCTCTTAGGGAAATAATCAAGATTTTTTTTCATCACAATCTCACTCGATGAATAGCGATGATGTGGTCCACGGTGAAACACGCTTGCCTAAAAGTAACCTATTCACTCTTGACTTAAAGACTCCCAGGCTGACTACAACCTGGGAGTCTTTAAGTCATTAAATCAGGCAATACAGACTCCGGCAGTGGATTCCTACCAGTAAATCTTAAACTAGTTATACTACAATTTCAAAGCAAGACTGAACAGGCATCTTCTGGACTCGCCAGTTGATATTAATCCTCATCCAACGCTCCATCAGGCGAGATTGAACTCAAAAGTCTATTCATCACAAAAAAAAACAGTAATGAAACCATAGTGTAAACATTTCTAAAATCCGCGCAAAATTGCAAAATATACACACAGCCGATGCAGCGCTGCATTTCGTTAATGACAGCTGTGCTATCTATTCACTACGTTTTTATATGCATAAGTAAAATTCGCTTCATGCGCTCGACGGTGTCAAAACCAATACGTTTCAATATTTATAAACGCTGCCCTAATAGCTAAACTGCGAGCACTTTAAAGAGGGTCGGCGGTGCAATAACGCTTAAAAGCCTTCTTTTTTTAAGGATGGGAAGTCATCTAATGACTCCTCCCTCTCTGGGTAGAGCAGAAAGGAGTGTCAGACTCTTACTGACTAAAACCCATCCGTGTTTCTCCTAGAGCCCTTTGTGTTCCAGGACCGCGGTGACTCTTTTAAACAAATTCCGCAACACGTTTAAAAGCCTGGCCATAGAATGGTCCTTGGGCGGGGACGCTGTGGCTTTAGTGGGCCAGGTTTTGGTGTTCGTACAAATAGTCTGTTGATATAATCTTGTGATGGTTTGTGACCTTCCAAGGTATTCAACTAAACCATATTTAAATATTTTGTAAAGCGTTCATCGCTTTACAAGATATTCAAATAGGGTTTAACACACCAAAAAAATTACTTTAAAACAGCAAAATACGGCTTCAGAATTGAGATATACTCTGCTATAAGTTTAAAAATGCACTATGAGGATAACTTATATTTTTACATAATTCTACGTTGACCGTTTTTATTTTAATGCTTACAGCTTTTAACAAGCATCTTTATTCTATAATTCCAGTAACAAGCCATCTGTACGCTGAGGCGCTAAAAGCAATATAATTTATAGCACAGTCAACGGTTAAATGAACATTACATAAACATGAAACGGGCTGCCATATTGAGCAGAAAATACACTAAACCCTAGGTTTACCGGCCCCGGGCTTACTGGCCCCGGGCCACTCGGCACTTCACCGTGATACGCATATAACTTCATGCTACACCTCAATAATATTTATTACTATTATTTCTCTTATTATTATTGAAACGACTATATATCATCGAAAATTAGATAAATAATGTATTATTTACGCTATAAATATTACTGGCGTGATACTTTATTAACGATAGAAGATGTATCTGTCACCGGACATCCAAGACAAACCGATAAATTGTAGATCCGTAATGATTGGTCGCCTACATGTCGTCAAATTCGACATAAATTGTCAAATTTGACGACATGTTTAAATTATGTCGAAATTGACTAGTCCGTTGGCATCCTTACGAGCTATACTCAAAGAAGTGTCATGATGGACTTCATTTGATTAAATTGCCGATTATTTTTCATTTTCATCATAACATCCGAAAGACGTCCACTGCTGGACATAGGCCTCCCCCAAAGGAGATTTGCCATAATCGCCACGATTGGCAGGACGGGTTGGCGATCGCGGTGTATGGTGTTGTGCGTTTTACAGAGAACGCTGCTGCCCATTTTCTGGTGAGTCCCTTGGTCGCCTCTTACGCCACCCACGGGAAGTGATGGGATGGTATTATTCTTTTACGGCACTATACGGTACCAGCCGATACCATACGGCTAATCCTTTGACATCTCTACGAGCTTTTCACAAAGAAATGTAACGACTTCACTCGATTAAGTTCCCGATTATTTTTACTTGTATTGAATCCGTCAGCCTAGGTCATCTTTTCCTAAAAGCTTTCTGTTTCGTGACTTAAACAATAATAAAGTTATGAATTTTGCAAAGTGCTCGTGACGAAGTGACTCTCATTTAATCGATTTGGCAATTGAGGTCGGGGCAATCGATGCGTGGCCCTCCCCGGCAAAGTAGAGTCGTAATGTTCGGGCTGATTGACAAACGAATCTTTATAACTGATTACTATCAGTTTATTGATAGTGGCGGTGTTTTGAAAGATGGTCAGATGCGCAGAACCAACTATTGATGCGATACTATTATCGACTTCGAGGTTCTCAATCCGTTTGGTTTTTTTTATGTGTGTGCACCGATTACTGCGAGGTTTCAGTTCTGATATCTGTGATTCTTTTTTAGTTTGATGCGGAATACTTGCCATTGGGTCTTGTAAGAATTTAATTCAGTTTGGCTCAGCAATTTTTATTTTATGAGTATTTTTGCTTTCTTGGAAATTGTTATTTCTGAATAGACGCTGTCTTTGCGTCGACCTAGTGACAAATAAAAAAACTGTTTTACTAAAAATATTCCGTTTTCAAAATAAAATCAGTACAAAGCATAAACTAAAATTCTTTTCGGGAGTCGGTATTAAAAAACGAAGAAAAAAAACAAAAAACACCGACTTCCGAAATTTATGTTAGTTTATGCTTTGTAGTGATTTTATAGTCAGTAATAGTATGACACTTCGTTCAGCTCCTCGCGGTAGGAGACATTTGATGATTTCCAATCCTTAAAAAAAGTTATAGAGCACATTATCTTGATACCTACAACTATGTTAGTAGACTAACATAGTCCCCCAACCATGCGCATTATTGTTCGAGGGGTTTAATTAATGCCCAGCTTGGGCGCATAATAGTCATCTAATTATTTTGGACGTCAGTGACGCGGACTTCAAACTATTTGGATTCACCAGCATAATTATGGAGAAGCCATCCAGATAGGCGCCACTAATTATAAACTTAACGAGCAGTAGTTAGACACAAAGCAGATATTATATTAAACTATACAAGGAAAAAACATAACCCAGACAAAAATCCAAGAATTTGCTGCAAAACTCTGAGAATAAAGTAGTTTCACCGAGCTTTATCCTATGATAATGCTAACACACACACAACACACACATGCACAACTATTACACACAACATAACACATGCATAACTATTTATGCATTCATAACTCTTTAACTCAATAAAAAGTGAAAAAAATGCTACAGTTTCATTATGAACAACTTTAAAATGTCTTTTAAATTTACTTGGCACTATTATCGCCTGCGGTAGTTTTGAATTTATCAGTATTTATGTTTCAACGTTGTTTTCTGATGTAATATTAGAAGTAAATAATCTGGTATATTCCATTAACTTTACCTGGACTGGTATAGCGATGTTACGTCTCCATAAGTGAGTTAGAATCAAAGAACCGTTGCTAACGTAAAGGATGGGGAGATAATTGAGAGGAATGGCGGGCCGACTCGTTCCCTTTAAATAATTTAGCTAAAGCCTTTGATGTGATTTTCTTTTCAACATGGAGATCGGGTGACATACTCAAGACGGTCTTATTTACTTACGGCAACAAAGGTATTATGTAGGTGGAAAAACATTGTGAATAAAATCTTTAGCTCGGGTCTCGGGTTGCCGATGTGTGTGTGTGTGTGTGTGTGTGTGTGTGTGTGTGTGTGTGCGTGCGTGTGTTGTGGAGACACTTGAAGGAGGCCTATGTCCAGCAGTGGACGTCTTTCGGCTGATATGAAGATGATGATAATAATCTTAAGCGTACGTCATTATTGTAACTTTCAGCAGCTTCGTAACACCGTATTTTGCGTTAAATTCAGCTGGTATATGATTTCAAGCGCTGCAGCGCTGATTTTCAGCGGAGAGTCGTTTCGGTGATTGACATATCCTACTAGGGTTCATATTTTAGCAGTTCTGTGACGGTGCGATGAACCTTGTGACCTGGCTTGTGTCATTCAGACAGAATCAAAAGTGATGACAATTTTTGATTATAAATAATAGTTTTGGAGAGAAGCTGGAGTTTTAGTAGGCGACTTTTCCCAACGCTGCTCTAAACATTTTCTCATTAATTTAATAAGTTCAAATCAAGCATCATATTCTGAAATCGATACTATGGTAGTCTCCAGATAAACGTGCAATAAAGTACAATGACTTTTCAATAATATCCCTTCGTTTTTCATTACTAGGAACGTAAAGGATCACGATAGAAGTCGATTCTGTCTATTATGTTAATAACTATTTCGATATCGAGCTTCACCCGTGTGACAAAGCTCACAAAGTGAGCTTTATGACACACAACATAAAGGTCTTATGTTTATACGAATTTGACACTCACCTCGGATTCCGCTGTCGAGACACGAAAATATTGTTCCAGAATAAGCACTACAGGACATCTTTAGTCATTGTTTTCGTTTTTAATATTAAGAAAGTCAATAAATGTATGTGGGTCTGTGACCGTACACGGGTATCTGAAATAATATTCTGTTCTTGAAAATAGTCTATTTGACTGAAAATGGAGATATGTTTCTTAGCAAAACTTCAGAATGGTCGTGCCCGTATTGCGAAAGTTGTTTTAAGAACGGATTGTTTGCCTCTCGGGCTAATAACATTGTTCCATGTTTTCCCTATCTCTCGAACATATCTTGACTTATTTGAGTTTTCTTCAAAAGTGATAGATAATATTGGTTTCAGTACCTTCTGTCAGAATATCGATTGTTAATATTTAAAATTAACTTTACAAACTAACAAGCGTGTCTGTTTTCGCACAATGTTTTTTTAGTAGATATAATTGTGTAAAAAGACTGCTGTAGCGGAGATGAGAATGTTGAGATGGATGTGTGGAGTAACGAAAATGGATAAAGTGAGAAATGAGTACATGAGTAGTGAGAAATGAGTAGAGGTTATTAAAAAGTGGCGCCAGCGACGGAAAAGTTAAAAGGGGATCGCTTGTCTTGGTATGGTCATGTGAAGAGGAGGGATGAAATGCATATAACTAGAACAGTTATGAACATAAACGTGGATGGATGGAGAGGGAGAGGAAGGCCAAAGAAAAGATGGATGGATTGTGTGAGGAACGATATGAAAGAAAAGGGAGTTAGTGATAGAGTGGATAGAACAGAATGGAAGAATAATACGTGTTGCGCCGACTCCAAATAACATGGGATAAGGGCAGGAAGATGATGACTTGTATATGCCTATTTACGTTATCAACAAATTACTTGTATGAAAATAAAAACTTTCAGGTTCTGGTGATAATTCGGTATAGGAAACGGGCAGGAACAATTGATGGCAGCACAGAAGTGAGATTGTCAAGTACCTATATTTTGAAAGCTTTTATTTAACTTGCAATGTATGTTTGTTCGCGTGGAATCTTGCTACTTTTGAAGCAGATATATCTTCAACCGATTAAGCTGGAATTTTGTATACACGTTTAGTTTGGATGACAATACACGATAAGCTGTGTGACGTCATTCTAAATCCATTATGACGGACCATCCAAGATGGCGGAATAATAATAAGAAACCTAAAAGATAAAAATGCACTAAAATTAAGTGCATTTTTATCTTTTAGGTTTCGATTTTGTAACGCTAGTTGGGATAGTCAACGCAATGCGTTCTCTATACATATCGGAGACACATCCTATATTTTTAAAGAACGTTCGCAGTGCAGTATTTAAAAAAAAAACTCTTTTTCCTTTATTATTTTAATTGTAATTTTCTCTGGATAGAATTCGTAACGAACTCATTCGCCGTAGAACTATACGTCACCAGCATTGCGCATAAAATCAGCATGCTGAAGTGGCAGTGAGCCGGCCATGTCTGCAGATGGAACAAACATGTTTTAGAGTGGATACCGCGCATGGGCAAACGTAGTGTGGAACGCCCTGCGGCACGATGGATCGTTGATTTAAAGAAGGTGACTGGCGTATGGATGTGGACTGCCCAAGACCGGCATGGTTGGCGCTTATGGGGAAGCTTACATTCATCAGTGGACGGCAATTGTCTGAAATGATGATGAATGATGAATTTTCTCTGAAATATCATTGCGACTTTAATTTTGTCGTTTTTCATGTACGAGAATTGGACTTTTAAATGATCATTAATAGTAGCAAAACGACAATTCACGGTAGAAGATATTACCTGCATCTTAGTTACCGCATAGATCAGAGTAATGCGGTATGCAAGGATGTCAAATGTCGGCGTCATTTAATGTCATGAGTCCTCGAGTAATGGTGATCTCGGGATCAAAGATCAGCGGTACATTTAAGGCCATAATTACTGTTCATTAGAAATGGAGAAGGAAATTAATTATTGTTTGATTATGTGCGGAGGTACAAAGTGCAGTGACGTGTTTGTTCTTAGAGGACCTGACGGTCTCAGTGGTGACGATTTTAGAACTGTATACTAATACTAGCTGACTCTGCAAACGTTGTTTTGCAAAAAAAGAAATAATAGCCTACGATCTATTCTCATACCTACCGAATAACACAAAATTTCATGAAAATCGGTCGAACCGTTTCGGAGGACTTCGGTAACAAACACCGTGATACGAGATTTTTATGTATTAGAGATTATAAAGCCGAAGAGTTTGTTTGTTTGAAAGCGCTAATCTCAGGAAATACTGATTTGCATTGAACAATCTTTTAGTGTTGGATAGCCCATTTATCGAAGAAGACTATAGTCCAGCAAGCGAGGCATTGATGGATGAACGTATAAATTTGGACCGAGGCGACGCCAAGACACACGTAGTTCCATCAATGCCTAGTTGTGGCCAAGGCTTGTATAGTAATTTTCTCAAATAAAGCACGAAAATAACTTTTCAAAATCGAAAAAGACGAACAACAATAAATTTTCCCGCGTGAAAAAAGGAACAGTTAATGTTCATTTGCTCTTTTTTTTTCAATTAAGAGCTTTCTATTCTCAAGTCAGTTCGAAATTTAAATAAAACCTTTAGTAAGTTACCTCCTTGGCTGCCATATCTCGGAGTAAAAGATCGTTCCATTTTTAAATTACACGACAGATATGAGTTTACGATGTACTTTATTTGTCCGCTAAACACGACAGATATGAGTTTACTATGTAATTTATTTGGCCGCTAAACACGACAGTTATGGATTTTCATACAACTTTCCGGCCGCTACTCACATGTATTTGGCCAAAACAGCAATTTCGATTTATCTCGAAGAAGGTTGACAAAATAATGCTCAAATTTCCAAGCATGTTTGAGAAAAACAGTTTCCATTTACATCGACAAAATATCACTAGAATGCTTTTAGAAACCATGCATACCTATAAAAGCTAAGCATTTGCAATAAACACTGCACCAATATCATACCGAAAGTCCAGGCAGCATAAAATCCAAAAGTAATAGTTTTATCGAAGCAGACCGTTTTACCCGAATATCCAATTACTGGACAAACGCGAAAGGTCAAAAGCCTCGGTGGCTGGCTGTCGCACTCTTTTGTTTCAGGCCTAGTTCTGAAATGGGCGCAGATGGCCTGTCTAATATAAACTATATACGCATATACTTAGCGGCTATTATTCGACGCACAGACGACGTCATTATCGGAACAAACGGGGCCTTGTTAAATTATTACCGGCAACGCGACATATTTGTCAGAATAATATGGCAAAATTGATACATTTTCATGACAGGCGATGTTTAAAAATCTGTTGCAAAAAATGTCTTTTTTTTTTTTTTTTTTGTCGATGGCCACTCGCAGTTTTCAACCCTAGAGGGTTGTCAACTAATGTCGCCTAGTCTGATAAATATAGCTTGTCACTCCAGAGCGATACTAAATGATTTGAAGAATAAGAAATGAAGGGATTTTTTAGAATAAATTCATCATAACTGTGTAATGGTGGAATCTTAATTTATTTGCTTTAATTTTTTTTTCATTTAACATATTATGTATAACAGAGAATTGCAAATGTTTTACTTTTTAATTAATTTAATTGGTTACTGTTACAATAATGATTTATATTGTACTAGCTATCGCCCGCGGCAACGCTCACGTGAATGACGAAAAAAAAATCCTATGTGTTATTCCAGACTAGAATCTATTCGGGCAGCGGCGCGGGCAGCGGCGCGGGCAGCGGCGCGGCGACGCAAACCCTTTTACGAAGCCAGCGGGCAGATCGCGCGGCGCTACAGCAGCGCGCGTAGTGTTGTGTTATGAGAAGTTGCCTATCTACGACTTCGAAGTCATAGATAGGCGTCTGTAGTGACGTCACTACAGACGTGCGGGCACCACTCGAATAGCGCGTGCCGCTCGTACGCCGCCGCCGCGCCGCTACATTCGTGAACAGTTCCATATAAATCTATGCATTTGAACGCGGCGCTATGCGCCGCTGAGTTTTTTGTCCACGGCCTTATGCTCACTCTGAGAGCATAAAGCAAGCAAAATATGCATGCTTGAATATGAAGGGTAACACCCAATTCGCTGAAAACAAGCAACGCTTAAAGGGGTTTTGTACACTATTATTGTTTTCGCACAGTTGATGAGAGCACTCAATTTGGGATGTAATTAAATTGAAAGATATTGTGAAAATGAAAATGCGATGCTGGTCGGATTTAGTCGTCAATGTTGGATCAGAACTCAGAACAGTAATTGAGATTGTATGTAATTGTTTGATCATTTGTGATATTAATTGTTTTTAATTTGCGATGGGTTTGCTCTTGACTCTAGTCTAAATCAGAGATGACAGAGACAAAGTCTACGATGAAGCGAGCTTACCCAGAAGGAGCCTCACTCTAACTTTGAAGATATTAGGGTTGTAACACAGACGCAGGCAGAGAATTGTTAGAAAACTAAAAAAAATTGAATCTTTCTTTTCTATATTAACTGGATAAGACTGGTGGTTGAGATAGAATTATCTCTTGATACTAATTAATTACGAAACAAAAATCTTATATTTCAGACAGAGTCCATTATTTGGTAAGTATACAAAAACTATTAGGACCGGTCGTTCTGGCGACGCTGGAGGAGGCCTATGTCCAGCAGTGGACGTCTTTCGGATGATATGATGATGATGATGATGATACAAAAGCTTAGAAACTAGTGTTAGTACTTAAAACCGTTGATAAAAGTTATGTTTATGTTAGGTACTAGATATGAAACGGATAGCAGTTTGGCCGGATACCGGATATTCGGCCGACCATGTGGCCAAATAGCCAGATATCCGGCCGCCGGATATCCGGCGAAACTTAGCCTTAGACAGTTAGACCCTTATTCTTGGTGGGCAGCTAATGCCAAACAATACCCAAATTTAACAGTTTGCCAAAATCTACCTTTCTGCACCTTGTAGCAGTGTGTATAGCGAAAGACTTTTTTCTGAAGCTGGCCTTATTTATGAAGAGAAACGCAATCGCCTGCTACCTCTCAATGCAGAGAATTAGTATTTATTCACCATAATTTGCCCTTAATGCAGTCTGAGTACTAATTCATTCATTTTCTTTGTATTACATTAATTTGCTATTGTGTGATTAAAAATTTAAAACTAAAACTAATTATATTTAAGTCAAGTGATATTAAGACTAACTAAATAAAGCAAATAATTACTCAAAAATATGTTTCTTTTATCCAGTTTTTTTTTATTCGGCCGGATAGACATCCGGCCGAATAGTAGCTATCTGGTATTCGGCCAGATAGTATTATGGCGGCCGTATAGGCCGGATACCGGATAGTTACCGGATATTCGTTTGATCTCTATTAGGTACTATCAAATAAATTGTACCTATTCATGCTAAGGTAAACGAAAAACAAATTATACGAATTAGTATCCAAAAAACTGCGTGCTGCGAAGCCGAATATCCCGGCGTATATTTCCCGTCTCCACTACATCTCTGACGCGGAAGACATCGTGAAGTACGTGCGCCAGAGGCTGAAGTACGCGCCGAGGGTGCAGCTGCTGGAGTACATCGCAACGTCAACTTTAAGGCGTGTGGTGCGCATACCAACATGCTACCTGCCTCAGGTTATGGAGGAAAGCTTTTGGCCTCAGGATGTGGTTTTCCTCCGCTTTCGCGGACAAGTGCACAAAGACTAGTTTTAAGTTTTACTTACTAACGCAATTGTAATTATATTTATACTTAGGTTAAGGTATTTATCAATTGGTCTTTGTAACCTGAACAAAAATGGTTTAATATTACTATTAAGTTGTCCTCAAGGTTTTCCAACCTATGTAAGACACTAATTTTGTTATTCAACTGAATCCAGTTTGACTGGAAGCCGATCCCAGTATAGTTGAGAAAAGGCTAGGCAGATGATGATGGTATTTAATATAGTATAAACTTGCGTCATTCTTGGCGCAAAAAAAAACAAAAACTCCCTCGTTCTTTCTTTCAATGTGCATTACAACATAAAAGTAAAAATATCTCTTACCAAAAAACAAACAAATTATTTTCGCTCCTACTCCAGGAGCTTGCTCCAAAAATGTAAACATGATGTTTGACCTCAAGATTTGCTCTCAATTTCGTGAGGGTACCAATTAGCGGAGTTGAGAGCGAGTTAGTGACAATCTTGGAGGGTCGCGACCTCTCAGTGACTCACAGATACTGCACGCCGACTCGAGGAAAGTTCTTGAATAATAAGTGGCTCTGTTCGTGCATTAAATCTTTGAACGACGCCAGATAAGACTTGTTAAATAATACGAATGTGTACCTACTACGTATGTTGCTTTCGGTACATACAAATGAAAACAAAATATTATATGACAAAACATACGCCATTTTTGTATCAAATCAAAGTACTTATATACCTACTCGACTAAGCTATAATTAATCGAATTCTTTCCGTCTTAATATGTAGACAGAATGACAATTATCCTCAAAAAAATTGGATAGTGATACAAAAAGACATTCTGTACGCGACAAATTTGCCTGTAAAACTACCTGCCAAAACATCAAATTTAGATCTATTTGTCAAAATATCCACAGACAATTCCGTTCTACAAAACCACCCTCAAATTTCCCGCTATGTATGCTCCCCTACACCTGTACCTATCTATAATTAGAGGACATGGGCTCACACGTTCAGTGGCAATTATCGACTGACACGAGCGGTCAAGTGCAATGGTTCACAGCCTCCGATAGTACATATTAACACACTGTTACATAAACATAAGTGTTTTGTTTTAATCTGTCAGTGGCACTTCAGATAGTTTTGTTTATTTTTTGTTTATACATTGGCTGTTCACAAGTAAAAGGAGTTGCTTGAACTGAAAAGCAATGAAGTGAACTCCAGGACTATTTTGAATTAGGTTCTAGGTATCTAAAATTGTTTATATCTAATAACTTTCATAACACAAACTCTGCTAAATTCCCGTCAGGTTTGCCAGCAGTACAATCACTACATAGTATAAAACAAAGTCGCTTCTGCTGTCTGTCTTTCCCTATGTATGCTTAGATCTTTAAAACTGCGCAACGGATTTAGATGCGGATTTTTTTAATAGATAGAATGGTTCTCGAGTGTATATAACTTGGCACCCGTGCCAAGCCGGGGCGGTTCGCTAGTACTAATATACAAGGTAAAAATCACTTACTTTAAAATTGTTTGGTGTAATGGGAAAGATTCTGAAATATTTCAGATAAAGGGGCCAATTAACATTTTGCTAAACCGAGAATCGAACTCGCGGTCTCATACTCATTAGTACCTTCTTTGTTAGCGCCTTCTGGAAGACACACCCTGAAGAAAAAAGTATTAAAGATTTCTTGGTTTAAACACAACACTAATTATTTTCTATCATTGTCAACCTTTTTTCTCGATCCTTCCAAAACTCTACATTATTCATTATGGTTTTACGACTGCTGTTGTACTATGTCTACAAAGATAATGACAAGTTGTATAGATAATACGATAGTAAACAAATAAGATATCGGCGGCATGAGTCAAAGTAAATACTATGTACGTACGTACTAGTCTAACAGTTTGAAAGTACCATTCATAAAACGGACGTCACTTTACTAGGAAATGAATGAGTCTAGCTCTTTGACTACAAAAAGTTAGTGGAACTTTTGTTTGATGCGATATAGTACTATTGTATAATATCCTCCTGACAGACTTCGGCCGTGGCGGTCAATCTCAACGGAGATTAGCCATCGGTGCGGGACATATTATAGTTCACAAACAGGTACGCTCGGGTCGATCTTCAAGGTTAAGCAACGCTTGTCAAGGTTGGTCTGTGGATGGGAGACCACCTTAACATACCGAGTTTCCTCCGTGCCTCGGAAAGCACGTTAAGCTGTTGGTTTCGGCGGTCATTTGTAGATCTTTGGCAGTCGTTATGGATTGTCAGAAGCCAATAAAATCTGACTCCAGTCTTGCAAAGAAGTACCGTGTTACAGTTAATGATTTGTAGAAGTCTGGTAGGCAGCCGTTTCACGTAAAATACAGGTATCTAGCTGAATCCAGTTTGACTGGTAGCCGACCCTAATATAGTTGAAACCAGCTGTGACAGACAGGCAGACTTAGTCACATTAAAGGGTTCCTTTTTTACCATTTTGGTACAGAACCCAAAAAGGCTAGGCAGAGGATGACCATGTGGTTACCATAATTTTGAAGTTAGAACAACTTTCGTGGCAGGAATTGAAATATTATCTACCAGTCTCCATAACAAATTAAAACTAGCACTTACCAATAAAATTTTGCCCGGTAGGCAATGCCCAGTTGTCGATGGCTGTGAAGATGACAAAATGAATGAATATGTGGACGATGGCTGCGGCAAAGCTTAGCGCTTGTTAATGCGTTTAGCTCGACGGTACTTGGCATACAAGTGTAAGATCTCCCTTATACATTTCTGGGGCTCACATCTCTTAACGGATTTCTTTACCCGGACTGGTGTCTCGTTTCCAAGCAGCGGTTCTTTTTCGGAATCGGCCATCCTCTTCTTACGCCAAGCCTCGCAGATGGTGTCTACGATTTGACGTAGTTTACTGTTTTCGGGAGCGTCGCCCATTTTGGTTTTGGTTTCACGAGGGAAAACTTTTTTCAGAGTTCAATGTCTGTGGACAAAATAAAGTTTGTGGTTAATTTTGTGGAAGTTATGGTAAAAGTGATAGGCGTTAGCGTGACGGGATTGCAGATGACAGATGATACTGCAGTGCTTAAAGGGATAATTGTGAATAAAATAATTTTTGAGGGCATATTTTAAAACGCTTTCTTATTCAGTTTCAATCCTTCCTGAAACTTGTAACTGTCCTATATTTTACGAAGCTTTTAACATAGACTGTCGAGTGTATGTGATATAGAGAGCTAATTTAAAAAACTGCGATAGTTAATCTTCTTATGAAAACGTCTTCTTAAACCCGTCCCCTTGAGCACCTGCACCGTATTTTAAAGTATCACATTATATTTTCAAAATCAATCGGTTCGATTCCAGGTCGGAACAACGATTTTTCAAAAATCTAATGATGAAGTTTGTTTTCATCAAAATCGATCTTGAGACTCCTTTCAGTGTTGTTCGATATTCCCCATAGTTTCGGATTTGGCCATGACGGCACACAAAAAAAAATCACTCTGTGTACCATAACGTTGCAACCAATAGGAGCGGAGCATTCATGACGAAGTTGCGCGGGTCAGCTAATTTTGAATATTCCAAACATAATATTCGCATAAATACCTTCAAACTCAGCATCCGACGCCGTCCCAAATTTTGGATAAACCCCATAAAATTCGAAATAGACACTAACGTGCCATCGAAATAGATTTTAGTGCCACTATAAACAGCATGTGACGCCGCGGTACTTGTATTGAGACATCGAAAGTGCCAATAAAATCGTATTAGCGATGAAATGTCCTATTTTAAATTTAGATCATGTTTTTGATTGTTTTAATAGGCATATCTTAGGGTTTATTTATACCTCTTGATTGTTGTAGGGTGAATTATATTGAGAATAGGTATGTTGATACATTAAGGAAGGCACAAAAACCGAGTGAGAGAGAGAAAAGAGCGAATAAGACCCACACACGAAGGGCGACATATCATGAACCCAAAAAAAAACCACGTTTCTTGTCGGTAATGAGTGTGCCCAAGATTCCATAACCTCATCCCACCGACCCCCTTCTACCATCGGACATCAACTCGCACTGAAGTTACCATTCCTACCTTGTAGCTATTTCACCAATTCGCACTAAGCGTTTCTAAACGTCTTTTATAATGCGCATATAAAGGAGTGGAACTCTCTGCCTGCGTCTGTTTCTAAACGCTTACAACACTCATTTCTTTAAAGTCAGAGTGAACAGGCTCCTTCTGGGTAAGCTCGCTCCATCGTAGTCGCTCTGTCATCTCTGACCTAGACTAGAGACACGAGCAAACCCGTCTCAAATAAAGAAAATAAACACTGAAAATTCATGAAAAATCGCTGAAATGGCTTCATGAGATTCAGCCCACAGACAGACAAATGAACAGCAAAAGCTTACCTAAAGTTATCCTTCGGGAAGGAATCCCTAAAACAGGACACAAAAACGGCACGGTTGGCGCAGCCGTTGATTACTGCGCTGTTTGTCGCGGGTTCGATTCCGCACGGAATAAATATTTGTATGGCCTACAGATAGTTGTTCCGGTTCTTGCTGTTTGTGTACGTGAATATATATTTGTAAACGCACCCACAAAAGCAAAATGAATCATGATTTTTCACTGTATTATTTCAAAATAGCACAATGCGATCTCATTTTCACTACGCAAGCAAATAAACAGAGTTACCACTTTCTCCAAACAGACGTTTCCAAGCAAGCCTTCTGCCACGCCGGTCGAATGATCAGGGGCTTACGAGTGCCAATTATTCTACAAATGTTCAAATATTGTTCACATTAGCGTGTCAATCGCAATCTGTCATAAATGTATGGAAATTAAAAGGTTTTTTTGTCAGATTGCGAATGAGATGCGAATGTTGCTTATGAGGAAACGCCGTTGAAGAGACATATGTCATGACAGTATACATCCTTCCTATTCAGTTTATGAAATATCTTTTAAAGCGGTCCAATATTGGAGGAGTAAACAGACGAGACCCAAACCTCGAATTACGACTTTTTACATACAAAGTCTATCCCGGATTTCCTCTTAAAGTTAGTAGAATTGGCCCTTAGGTCCCATAATCCTGCTGCGATCAATCAACACAATACGTCCAACAAGGTTATAAATGGCCTGGCATGTCTCTGGGTTATTAATGGCCACGTGGCTCCAGATTCCCCGTGCTCGCGGTAGGTCCTATGATAGTATAGAAGGATACGGTGCTACAATAGTCGCTGTCTTTGAATGAGAAATTGCTTTAATATGTTGATGATTTCATGCTTTCGATGCAATTGGTCAGGAAATAAAAACATTTGTTCCACTTGAATCGAACTCGCAACACGCAGCGCATCCAATCGCTAGACCGCTGCGCTTACAAATATGACTAGATTTTTTTTAATTTATTAGTTTGACCCCCTTACTAAAAAAAAACTTTGTTCACGTAACACGTCCGTGTTTGGGTCACAGAAGTCCATATATATATAGACCAAATTTCAATAGAATCAGCTCTGTAGATCCGGAGAAAACTGGCTGTGACAGACGGATAGACAGACAGACAAACAGACGGACAGACACCCGGCTGATCCAATAAGGGTTCCGTTTTTTACGGATTTTCGGAACCCTAAAAACAGCAAAAAAGCCTTTGACGCTGTTACATAAAATAAATCTCTCAAGTCCACTGTTCGGTAGCGTCACGTTACTAATTTCCACGTCCCCCATTTTTTGCTTCCATCCCCTAATTCAGTGCATGAATTGTGATTTTATCTTTATTTTTGTGGCAAGTGGTACGTGTGATAAGGGTATGTATTATAGGTAGGTATGTTACTTTAAGAGGTATGTACTGATTTTTGTTCGTAAACTTTAAAGTAAGGTTCAGTTGAAAATCAGCGTTGGGCTGAGACAGCTCCTAGTTGTCTGGCATTTTTCTGAACTGGACCTATTTGGCGCAGCCGTGGGACACACAATGTTATTGTTTTATTTAAATTAAGCATCCTAACTTTAATACCCACCTTATTTTTACCTCATCATCATCAGCCTATAACAGTCCACTGCTGGACATAGGCCTCTCCAAGTGCACGCCATTTGGCTCGATCTCCGGCAACTCTCATCTAGCTGTTACCAGCCAACCTGCCTGTTTACCTATGTGTGCCAAATAAACAAGTTTTCTTTCTTCTTCTTTCTCTGATTATTGCGACAAAAAATAATAGAGCCCCAAAAAGTAATGAGTAAATAGGACCCAGCAACAGCCCAAATAATAATGAAAATACAAGTCTCTTCTATGAAAACGAACTATTGTTACTACTAAAAACTAATATTACTGTAGCAACAAGGAAAAATCTGTAATCAACAATGTTAGCGGATGATGTCAAACATCCATTTATGTGAGTATATAGGTATAATATAATTATATTGTATCATGCTGTGTACGATCCTCCCGGGAACCGTAAATCCGGCCGACGTGAAGCGTGTATCCTTATTAGTCGTAAAAGTATAATATAATAAAAATATTGCTATAATAATATTATTTATAACACTGTTACTATGTCTGTGTAGAACAAAGGATTTTTTATAGATATATCATCCAGAGACCAACTCACTGTTAGGGATGACAATTTCAGAACTTTCCATTTAAATAAAGTTGGTCAATCAGCGGTATTGGTCACTCATTCCTATCTTGTCGTCTTCCCATATTATTTGAGATCAACTCCCATCATGTTTTCTTCCTCTAAAGTTCACTAGGACTTCACACACCCTAGTGTCAGAGATTCTCAACCGCCTACTCGACCAGCGGCTTATACGTGCCTTCCGAACCACGGATCAACTTTTTGTCTGACAATCAGGCAATGTCCCAGCCAAACTGCAAAACAATTTTACAAGACATGACCTGTCACACAGTCTATATCGACTACTACTACTAAAACAAAAGGAGAATGGGCAAAATCGTACGGCACTTGGTCTATCAGCGGCCAGGAACATTTTATTTTTTTTTGGTTTAATATCACCCTACAATAACGGGTTCAAGAAGTTTTATATCTGTAGTGTCATTATTAATGGAACTAAATACATTTTTATTTTAGATATGTAAGCCTGTGATTTAGCGTATTAATTACTAAGATTTAGTCTTAAAAATAAGGAAATAAAATAAAATGACTTGTTTACTTCAATACATTTATTTTACATACATAAACTCACGCCCTTTTCCCATGGGGGTAGGCAGAAACCACAGAACGCCACTTGCTACGATCCTTACATACTCCTTTTGCCTCGTCCACATTCATACATTTAATGTACAATAATAGCACTGAGTTCTGATGCCGGTAATAAAATATCCTCGTCTTGATGTCTAGCCCATGCCAGATACCACACTACACACATAACGTGTGCGCAACAACCGATTGTGCGCCTTCCACTCAAACAACTGCAATAATAATGAGCAATTGCTTCTCTATTTTGTCTTTGTCGGTTAATTACAATATAAGAATAATATATTCTGGACCTTACATGTCTAGATTGTATTCGCACACGTAATAACCAAATATCTTCTTCTTCAATAAAATCTCTGAGCTGACTTATTTGTCGCTCCCGGTATACTTCGATATTGTATAAGCCTTCAATTAAGTGTTCAGCGTAGTAGCTGCGAGCCAACTTGATTTGGTATGTGCCAAGTGCAAACAGAATTAGGTCTTCTTCAGAAAAAACCGGAAAGTCTTCAAAAATAGGTTGGTCGCTGCTGAGTCTTTCAAATGATGCCCTCTGTCTATTTATGTTATGACGGATAACATAGTCCGCTAAGAGGTTCGGTATTTCAAAACGTTCATTAATTATATTTACGAACGATGATGCATGAATACTATCTTGTATTGGTGTTTGGAACGCATTGATGAGTGCCGCTGCGTTTTGAAAGTCCTCAAACATGTGACTTAAGGCGCGATTAAAATATTCTTGCCTAAACAATTTGAAATCTCGCTTGAACCTGCCATTTATAACTTCCACTACCCAGCGGCATAGAGTTACCAGCCTAGTTCTATTGGCCTGTTCAGTAGTAAGCTGGTCTGCACCGCGGTCTTTGGTTTCTGGCATATAGGCACTGTAGTTGCATCGCTCCAAATCGCCACAGACGTCTCTAAACCCACGATCTAAAATGAATATGTCGCCAGCCCGGTAAAACCAGTGAAATGTGCCTTCTTCGTCATTTATAATTCTTTCCAAAATACTGGCATCTGAGTCGGTAGCAGCATAGGGCCCGCAAACATCAATTATATGCCCATCGGAACACACCATTAAGAACGGTTTTAATAGATTTTCGTATTTGTGTAGACTGTAGGTCTGTCGCTGGAACGAAAAGTTGGAGCTCTTCTGTATATAAATATATGTTCCATCCATGATTGTTACTGCCTTCCTTTCTTCTGGAGAAGACTCGGGATTTCCAAATAACGCGTTTGGTACAATAAGATTACGGTCAGCGACCATTCTTCTATTTAAATGGTCGAGTCCCAGGTGTCGTGGCTTAAAATCCAGAGATATAGCATCACGCGCGGTTTTTAAATGCCTTTCTAGAGTCCTTCTACTTATGTTAAAGAGCGTGGCTAATCTCTCGTTGCTATCACCAGTTCGCAACTTCATTAAATAAATGGCTAGTTTTGTTTTGGCGTTTGACTCAGACAAAGAAGGCGTTTGTTCCAAGATTGTATTGAATTGATCTCTGCTAACGCCCAATCGAATATGAATCTCATTAGGATCCATAATATCTTCAAATTGCAATATCTTCAAAGTCCAGAATATTTTTATTTAAAACAGCTTTTTTAAAAAGCTCTAGTATTTGCACAAAATGAGAGCTGTTAAAATCATGTCTGAGATTTGGACTATCAATGAGCTCTTCCCAATCATTTGATGTTAAATGTGCATCACATATTCTGGCACTGTCTGGTATGAATAAGTTAGAATGTAACATAAGAGTAATCCTTACATTCTCAGGCATTCGACGACGTGAAACACTACGGCATCTGTCAAACATACAGTTTGCCGAGGTGCTAGGCACTCGTGAATATTCTTCCACTTGAAGAACACATTCGTGCGGGGCAGGGTTATTGTTTGGCTGCACAGCCCGTTGAGCTCGTTGCCAACAGGGTCGACAAACGTATTCTCGGCCGTTGTATTCAACCTGAAAAGGAAAATAGTTTATAACATAGTATTTAAAACTCACAGCAGTTTCAGTTAAATCATGTGTTGTATAGTAGAACATGCCGAGCTCTTTTTCAACGTGACGAATGAGTCATGCTCATACGCATTGTTAATGAGTGGTTGGCCTCTATTATATTTCGAAGCTAGATAACGTTGGCTCTGTTTCCATATGCACCATGTGTGTAAAAGAGAGAGAAGATCTGTTTTGACTATAACTTAAGTATTGTTAGAAAAGAACCATACGCTTAAGGAAATAACATAATTCACTAAAAGGACGTACATAAAAATACAATCAAAACTGTAACGTGGACTTTCAATAAAGAGCCCACACTTCACCCAACGATGTGTCGCATATGCACATCGTGACACAATATTATGAGGCCATCACCGCTATAGGGTGCGTACATACGGGTAAAAACAACCAAAAAATAGTCTAAAAATACTTACTTGCTGTGGAGCTATAGCTTCAATAATATATTGAGCATTGGCAGCATTTTCCTCAAAAAGAGCATGGGTTATTTCTAACCTTCTTCTATTAACCACTGATCGATTGCACAAAACACATATAGGTCGATTTTCTGCCATTTTTCAATAATGTTCCGTTGGCGTACACAAGTCCAGAGTCCAAGTACACAAGCACAAACGTACAGAAGTTCAGAGTTAATAGCCAGGTTATCAGGTTAGGAAGAAACACAGTCCAGAGGGTAGCCAGGGTCAAAACGTTTGAAAAAGAATCCGTAGATGAGCGCACAGTACACAACGTCACAAGGGTAAGCGAAGGACTGCGCCGAGTGACGCACACGCACCCCACACCTCGGCTCTTTTGTTTGCACTCGAAGCTGATTGGGCCGTTCGAACTCAGGTAGTCCATGTAGTAAACCCATTGTTGAGCTGAGTCTTGTAAACGGTATGCTGACAACGTTTTGAAATACTTTTGAAGACATAAACTAATGTTAATAAGTATTTTATAAAATGGGTTTGCACATTTTCTTGCACTTATTATCTAAGTATTTTACCTATATGTATTTTTTTTTCTAAATGAGCTGCAATGTTACGTTCATAGTAAAAGTTAGTCCTTAGTAATAGTACTTTCATTTAATACCTATTTCGTTGTTGGCCGCTCATAGACCATTTTGCTCTTTCTCCTTTATCAAACAAGGACAGTCATATAAAATTGCTGAAGCACAAAATATTGCAACATAGAGCGTGTGGATTATATCGATCTGCTGTAGTACAGATATCAACGTGCATTGCGTATAGCGCTGGCTTCTGCTCTGTCCCTGAGAATATCGTCACTCTAGGGATATAGAGTGACCTGAAATGTGATTCTGCTGGTCTGTTTTGGCTTCAAAAGAGAATATGACCTCTGAGTTTGTTTCGGTGTTTCTTCTCAGGGTATTCAGCTAGGAAATACTGGCCTCATGTACACTAATATGACAAAAAATATTGACGTGTAAAAGAGTTAACAATGAACTCTTTTACACGTCAATATTTTTTGTAACCTATTTCCAAAATAAATTATTTTAGTGTTAACCTAGGTGGAGTTCACGTGAATTGAACTGTCACTTTATTTAGTTTTTATGGATTTTGTGTTCAAAGCTCAGAGTCTTGTGTTCCAAGGACAGCGCGGAATGGAACGGTGTGATTGTTTTGATTAGTAAACATTATTAATAGGATGTTTGTCATAATTCTAATGCATTGTTTATTTTGATTATATATATATACCCATAATCTTAACGAATTATTAAAAAATAATGTCGCGTCTAGTGGTAGGTAGTTTACTTCGGGTACAAAAAGTGGGCCGCCTTTGTGAAAGGAGAATGGTACCGTGTATAATTTAACTCCATCGCCACCACTCTAAGCCTTGCATTTAGCATTTTTGAATTTGAAATGACCGTTTCACATTAAAAAGCTCCAAAAAACGTATGGATTTAATGGAATTCGAACTTTGTGATGAGACATACATTCATTTTGTTGTTCCAAAATTGTATAGTAGCCAATTCGGAATTCATTGTGCACATTCAGATGGGGTACTTCAAAAGCCACAATGCGGCTGTGGAGTCAAACGGGTCACACCACAAAAGATGACTTATCTCTTAGAGGTATCTATCTCTCTTTGTGAACCTTAACCTGTACCACGAAAGAGCATTGCGAGTCATTTCCTGAGTTCCAGTCGAAGCTTACACAATATAGAAGCTATATGAAATAACTAGTACTTTTACCCTTCTCCTCCTTCCTCTTTGTAATATTTAGTAATATCGCGAGTTATTAGAATATTTATTTTTAATAAATAATAAATAATTATTAAAAATAAAATAAAAAATTAATAATTTTGTTAATTAGTTATTTTTTTCGCTTATTCCGTTTCTTCCCATTCCCGTAGGAATATCGGGAAATATTCTCTTTGTGGTCCCTTACGTACACTTCGAAAGAACCTACATGCCAAACAGCTTTCACGACCAGTAGTTCCGGCTGTGCGTGGTCACTCAATAATTCTCAATCAGTCAGTAGATAACAGAAGAATTTTATGTGCATACTAGCTGACCCGTGCCTACTTCGTTACACGATATTTTTCGCGTTAATATATTGCTTATGACACTCACAAATAACGTAGCTTTCTATTGGTAAAAGAATTTTCAAAATCGGTTCAGTAGGTCCAGAGATTACCTACGACCTCACAAACTCACAAAGGAGATGTTCCAAAATGTATGAAGCCTGGGCCAGGTCTTTATACACTATACTTAAAAATAGAGAAATACATTTAAAACAGTTCTCAACTATCCAATTTCTTTAAAATAGCTTTGTTTGCTGGTAAAACACACTTGAAATGGCAACACACAACAAAAACCCGTCATGGGGGTATATTGTCATTTTGATTGATTAATGACGTTTGATATTTATTTCTGACATATTTATTTACCGGCATCTAGACGAAAGTGACTGAAGTGACATTGTTATGACAGCTGACAGTTATCTTTCTATGATCTGTAACTAAATCGGTGCGACGCCATGTTGCAAATCGATAAAAGTAATTTATAAACATCAATTTACTACCACAACAGTAAACATTTAAATGAATTAAATGTATTTTTCCCGAATTCTACGATTTTTCTTTGTTATGAGGTAATGTACATATACCTGGCCCATTTTGATACATCTTCTTTACCTCTTTATACTCTAAATATCGTAATAGGCAGACAGTTGAATTTTGAGTGTGTACTATATATGCCGCTATAACAACAAATAATAAAAATGAAGGGGCAACGATACAAGAAACGTGTTTTTTTCGGTTTGTGGTACGAAACCCTTCATGTGAGAGATCGACTCACACTTGCCGGTTGTACCATTACCAAAAAATATCAAAAAGGTAGACGTCCACTTTTCTATACTCTCAAAACTAGTCGTTCTACAAACAATCCTTTTGATCCAAAATAGTCTATTCAAGTCTACATTCTCTGCAACCAGTTACATGGCATGCTATCAGTCCACCACATGAATTATTATTATCATCATATCAGCCGAAAGACGTCCACTGCTGGACGGCGGCCTCCCCCAAGCGTCGCCACAACGACTGGTCCTGTGCGTCTCGCATCCATCGGCTACTCGCGACCCTCACCAGGTCATCGGTCCACCTTGTGGGAGGCCGCGCCAACGTTGCCCCACGAATGTTAGAATCAAATGATTGCGTAGTTCTGCAGTATGTAGTCAAGCATTGTCGTGCGATAGTTGGGCAGACTCCGAGCACATTCAACTATAACTTACAAGTTAAATATCACAGTTATTTTACTCAAGGATCCAATGAATGTACTTCATATTAATTACTACTTGACTTAGTACTAGAACTGACTCCGTGATCGATTAGTTTAGGCGTTTGCCTTGTGACCCGGTGGTTGTGGGTTCGATTCCCACGGGAAAGCATACTTTGTAAAGTAATTTTCCAGTCTGGCTAGGACATTCCAGGCTTGAATCACCCGATTATCTGATAAAAAAGATGATGCCGTGCTTCGGAAGGCATGTATATCGTGTGGACAGTAAGGTCGTAACGACTCCACACATTAGTGTCAGAATTTCTAAACCGCTTCAAGGGCTTCTGACATGATTTATTTGACGACCGTTATTTGGCGGCCGGGACCATCGGCTTATACGTGTCTTCCAAAGCAACTTAACCAACTGCTGTTTGACTAACTTTATTAACTGCAATATGGCATTTTAGGTAAAAAACAAAATAACTCGACCATAGTTATTTTATTTAGTTAACCCTACAAAGAGAGGACTTCAGACAATTCACAAACATGCTACAAAATTTCCTCAAAGATCACCGACACACTTCCCTCTCATTCAATGTGATGTCCACGTTTGTTTACACAGCTTAAACAAACACTACGAGCACACAGCTACAACTGTTATACAATTGATAACGCCTCTTATCACAGATAGCGTATCGGGCTGACGTCACGTTCGGATCGCGGCTCGAGTTCGACAGTATTTCGAAACTTGCATCGACTGCGGCTTTACTTGCATTGAGGCTGACACAGGCGCAATGCGACTATAGGGTATCGGTATTTGACTCATGAAAAATAATAGGTTTCCAACCTATGAAATTGCCGATCTGCAGTACGGAAACTCTGAGCATTGCCCTCTCCATTGCCCTTGGTTGTCTTTAAGCTTTCTGATGAGGCTCATTGTGAGCGAACACGTTTCGAGTCAATAAGTCATCACTGGCAACACGCACTGGTCACAGACTTTCGTCTTGAGACACTGTGGTATGTAAGGCGAGAAGATACCACGCAACTTCCCGTAAGCCGCCCAGCCGAGCCGGGTTCGACGGTTGACTTCTCGAAGTTAGCTCTACCTAACTGGACCGTTCGTCCCAGGTCATAACTTCGAGTGTAGGGTTTCTGATCTTGATATGATTGGGAGCTATATGGGTATTTACCATGACCTTGGTTTTGGCCATATTCATTTTAAGTCCCACAAAAAATTCAAATTCAAGGTGATTGATTTACTCGCCATAGACATTAATGCGAAGCCTTCTCCAGTCCACAACCTTGAAGACATCCTCCATTGCGGCTGTAAACAGTTTCGGAGAAATGACGTCAGTGACGCAGTGTCACACCCCGCTACAGGGGGATAGGTTTCGATGTCTGATCAGACATGCATGACTGACTGCAATCACATCAGCACCTCGATGTCTCTAACCATTCACAGTCGTTCAAGTGTCTGATTGTAAGGCTATTATCACAACAAGGCATTCTATACAACGACTTACGAGTCATTAACTCAAGTACAAATACTTAATTTGTTCGCATTCTTGGGAAAACTGCACTGTTGTGTGTCCAATTTTAAGCATATTTCATCATAGTAGCTTGCTTGAGCTGAAATGACGCGCCCCGCTACTTAACATGAAAGATTTTGTGTAAAATGTATTAGTTGGGCTCGTCTTTTCAGCTTAGACAAGCTCTCCTGGGTTGACGAAAATTATAGTAGAAATGCCTATAATTTATCTCTTCGTGTAATTTTAATTTGAATAATAACAACTAAGCATTGACTACATTATATTGAGGAGCTCGTGGCTAGATAAAAACAGCCGCACGGGTCGATTTTCAAAGTTAAGCAACGCTTGCCAAGGTTGGTCTGTAGATGGATGACCATCTTAACATACCGAGTTTCCTCCGTGCCTCGGAAAGTACGTCAAACCGTTGGTCCCGGCTGTCATTTGTAGATCTTTGGCAGTCGTTATGGATAGTCAGAAGCCAGTTAATCTGATTCCAGTCTTGCCATGAAGTACCGTGCTACCCAGTCAATGGGTTGTGGAGGTCTGGTAGCCAGCCTCTCCTCGTAACATACTGATATGCAGCTAAATCCAGTTTGACTGTAAGCCGACCCCAATATAGTAGGGAAAAGGCTAGGCAGATGATGATTGACTACATTTTATTAATATATTTATACATTTTTATTTTTTTTACCAGCGACGCGACGTGACAACACGCGCGTTTTCCACGCACTATAAATTATCGTCGCCATTGTTTGAAAAAAAGAAAACAATACGGGTCCAATATTTTTTGAAAATTACATGTCTGATCCAGGGGTCACCAATTCATGTGGTTCCGTTTTTTATTTTAAATAATACGATTGTCGCAATCCGTATCCACTTTTTATCAAATAAGTTTCAAAGATACCCACACTTTTAAGAATTTCATCTTTGAAAATGCTGCTTCGCATAAATATTTTGACCTAAACATAGAACAAACTAACAACGCGTTTATTTGTTCTTTGCACGGTGCATGTATTTCTTTTACATACTCGTATATTACTATTTATTAGACCGCACAAAATAGGTTACAGGACCGAGGTCCGCTATTTGTAGACCCCTTATCTGATCCTTTGAAAAATGAGTCGATTTTATTAATTTTCACTTCCTTATTATCATCAGCCGAAAGAAGTCCACTGCTGGACATAAGCCTCCCCCAAAGGGAGGGTTTGCCATAATCTTTACACTTGGCAGGCGGGTTGCCGATCGCAGTGTATGGTGTTGCGTTTTACAGAGAACGCTGCTGCCCATTCTTTGGTCAGTCCCTTAGTCGCCTCTCAAGACACCCACGCTAGTGATGGGATGGTATTATTCTTTTACGGCAACATACGGCACCGGCCGACAACATACAGCAATTTCTCATTATAAAAGAAGCAATTCTAAGCAAAGAACAACGGATACAGGACGTATAGAACGCAGTGTGTAAGACCGGAGATTGGCTGCATCTAATCCGAGCTCTGTCTGGTTGCCTTCCGGTAAAAGTCTGTCCGTCCCCTATCCCGCGACATCGGTGCGAGTTCGGATATACAGAAGAGCGATAGAGATTTCGATTGAAGTCTCAGCCCCAGATTCAACCGATGTGTGGCCTTTTATTTATTTAGGCCGTTTTCTAGGTGACGCTACCTATACTAATAACGATCGAAATATATTAAAATAATAACTCCGACACGCACACGAAGGGTTCCGTGCCGTATTAGAAAAAACACGTTTCTTCTCCTTTCTTCTTCTTCTTCATCATCATCATCATATCAGCCATAAGACGTCCACTGCTGGACATATGCCTTCCCCAAGCGTCACCACAACAATCGGTCCTGCGCGTCCCGCATCTATCATCCATCGTCTACCCACGACCTTCACCAGGTCATCGGTCCACCTTGCGGAAGGCCTTCCAACGTTGCGTCTTCTGGTACGCCCCTCCCTTTAAATCAATTGAATTTTTATTATTTGTTGTTATTGCGGCAATAGCAATATATACTCTGGAAATTTCAACTGTCTACCTGTTACGATTATTGAAATACAGCCTGCTAGTGCTGACAGACAGACGGATGGACGGACGGACAGACGGGCGGATGAACAGACAGCGGAGGCTTAGTAATAGGGTTCCGTTGGTTACCCTTCGTGTACGGAACCCTACAAACAAAATAAATATTAATCTTTGGTTTCCTTCTTGGTAAATTCATGGGATGTTGGGAAGACCAAGAAAATAATGAAGGGACTATTTGAGAGGTATGACTATTAATGATGACGTCAAATAAAAGATATATGTAATGACCACTCCTACATAAATTCCCATAGAAAGGGCTAAGTAATAAATGTTGCATGTTTTCTCTCCCTATATGGCTGCCTTTCCTTGCGCTTCCTGTAGCTTGCCTCAGTGTGCGCAAGCGATTAAATTGGTTCATAACAAATACATCTCTCGCTTCGCATCCTCGCACATCTCTGTTAGACTAGTTTTATAATAATCAGTCAAACTTCAAAAGAAAACGTTCTTATTTAAGATGACTTAATTGTTATGATGATTAATTATCTTCCCTCACATAGATAAATCATTTCAGCCAATATCCGTCTACTGCTGAACGTAAGTCTGTGAGCAGTCCTGAGCAGTCCTCATCCATCCGCTTCCAGTCTTCTTTAATTCATCGATCCATCGCACAGCAGGACGTCCCACACTACGTTAGCCCATACGCGGTCTCCACTCTAACACATGTCTGCTCCATCGAACGACTGATAAATAGTTCTTCTGTATTTTTCTAATTCCAGACTCAAAACTGCATCGAAATGCGACAGTGAAATTTCCTACACGGTACGCCATAGTTTAGGTTGCACGCTGTTGTCGGGCGATTGGGTAGGAAATAGTCGGGAGCGCCGGATCCGTACCGGATCCATGCCGCACCCGCGCGCCATCCGGCCCATCACGGCGCTGTGTTAGTTCATGTGTGATTTGCATATTCCTATTGGATTGTTTGCGAATATAATTAATATTTCGAATGAGAAATCGATGTCCGAGGTATTTGAGTGACGAACGAGGCATGCCTTTTTAAGATTTGTCGTTTCCATATTACCCAGCAATTTTGAATTTAGAACTGTTCTATATTCGAATTTGTTTAAATTTTGAATCTCAAAACAGTTGAAAGTATTAGGATTAATGCTACTGTTTAGTCACAGCGTCGATTGGAATCTGTACGAAAATGAATCTTTCTAAGGAAAATGTTCGTGCAATAATTTTCTACAACTTTAGAAGAGGCCTGACACGGCTTCAGTGTTTTGAAAAGCTAACATCTGTGTTCAGTGATGAAACCCCATGTCTGCGGACTATCGAACGCTGGTATTTAAAATTCCAGCGTGGACATACTAGTGTTAGTGACAAATCTCGCGAAGGGCATATATATAGTACAGGGTTTGAAATTGAATCCGGTTTGATTAGAAGCTGGTCACAATATCGTAGATGAAGAAACCTTACCGTTTATGTCACTAAATATGTTAAACTAGTGTTTTGCCCGCGACTTTGGACGCCCATATCCCGTTTTTCCCGGTCCCCGTAAGAATTTCGGTGAATCATCTCTTGGTGCTCCCCTACTCTCCTCAAGGACCCTACATGCCAAATTTCATCTTTCTACGACCAGCAGTTTCGATAGTCTGTCAGTCCCTCAATTAGTCAATATCGGAACAATATCGGATTAACTTGAATGAATATAGTTTACCCTCTCCGGTACCAACTGGATCCTCTCGATGAGATGTGGAAATGGTCAATAGTCGGATAGCGTCTACTGCCTCATTACTACTTGAGAGAATTTGTTTTATATTTGTTTTTTTCCATTTTTACCATAATTGAGAAGTTTTTTTTGTAAAATATGATGGATTACAAAAAAGTATTTTTCACAAGTGTGTAGCCAGTGGCTCCTTCTCTTCCTTTTATATTTTTAACTTTCTGGGACCCCTTGAACTTTGGTGGTTTTTCTCATCTGAGACCGGCTCGCCGCGTGACGGTGGCCAAATTTTCACCCCAAATCGAACACGTGACCGAAACCATTTATTAGAAAAAGTTTTTCTTTTTCAAAATTGAATTCGCGACTCGGAACTTGGCCCTTGGGTACTTTACGGCACGTGTCTCAAAACTAGGTAATTTTATGATTATTTTGAAAGATCTTCACGAACTAATTATTGTTTTCTTTGTTTCAGGTAAAGGAAACGCCAAAAAAATTATCTTTTAATAGTTGAAGAAGGTTGTAAGTCCTTCTTTGGCTTAACTTATGGAAAATAATAAACATCGGGACAAATCAAAACAAAGGGGAAGGTCGACACGGTGGAGAAAGTCGGCACATTGTCTTTGGACAAACCGAAATATCAAAATGCACGAAAATCCTGAGATATATCATACACGCGGACTAAACGGAAACTGATATATACACCAGAATCGGGAAATGAAACACCAACACAAATTGATGATTATAGTTCGATTTCCGATGAAAAAAAAAAATGGTGCGAGTACAACGGAAACCTCGGATGAATTGTACAATCTTCAATCTTTCAATCTTTTTTATAGGAATCGGATACTTAATTATACACTGCAATCCGGAGAATCCGACAGTGAGCCAGTAAACAAAAAAAAAACGGAAACTTCAAGGTTCACTGGAATCTTAGAATGAAGGGAATCACAGTGCGAGTAATTCTGATGAATCTTCATAATCTTCGAATGAAGGAACTTATAGTACGAGTACTTCTAGTGAATACGTAGGTATATCTTCTGATGAATTTTCAAGTAATAGGATTCGCAAACTTAGATATTCACAGGAATCCGTAGAATCCAAGGATAAACCAGTATTATAGCAGAAACGGAAACGTCAAGTTTCTTCTCAAGATTCCAATGGACCAAGTGGTACATCAGAATTCAGTGATAAATCAGTAAAACAGAGAAAATGAAATACTGTACTAAAATCTAGGGTTTAATCGGTTAAATTGGTGTATAGAAACAGCAAAACTAGCTGATGAACAAGCAAAGAGGAATACGCGCAATACACCGAAGTGTGGCGATGAACCGGAAAATAAATAAATCAACTGATGGTTCTTAAGACGCAAGTGAAGCTCGCTGATCAATCAGTAAAACGGGACATTCCGAAGTCCGCAGTTGTACTCATACTGAAACTGGCTGATAAATCAGTTAAACAAAAGAAGTGTGATACAATATGCATGCGATTTTTTATTTGCAAAATGAAATACTTATTAGATCTGTAATCAATCATGAAATATTTTTTTAAATACCTTCATCAGCTATGAAGTTATAAATCAAAGATTACAATTAGAAAGAGAAGTCCCATGTAAACTTTGACGTCATCGTCCATGACGCCTATACAGCTGCCATAGAAAACAGCGTTTTCGCGAGAGGGACAGATATTTGTTTAAAATAATTATATCTCCTTAGTTTTTCGAGTAAGCTCTTCGAGCGCATCATTGACACACGGCTCCGTAGCGAGTGTACTGTCTCTGAGTGTCAATATGGCTTCCGGGCGGGTAACAGCACCATGGACGCAGTGTTCGCCTTACGGAATCTGGCTGAGGCTTACAGAGAGAGAAGGAGAGCTTTGCATATGGCCTTTTTAGACCTGCAGAAGGCCTTCGACTGTATACCTCGGCAGTCCATCTGGTGGGCACTGCGCTTCAAGGGCGTTCCCGAGGCCTATATTGACATTATCAGAGACATGTACCGCGATTCCGTGTCCTCTGTCCAGACCGCTGTTGGCGAATCGAATGGCTTCCCAATATCTGTTGGCGTTCACCAAGGCTCGGCTCTTAGCCCGTTCTTGTTTAACGTAGTGCTCGATGTAGTTACGGCAAACATCCAAGATCAGCCTCCATGGCTAATGATGTATGCCGATGACATCGCCCTCGTTAATCAGAACAAAGCCCATCTTGAGCGCAAAGTCAACATTTGGAAGGACACGCTTGAAAACGGTGGTCTGAGACTAAATGTGGCGAAGACTGAGTACATGTCCTGTGGCAGCACGGATACAAACACCATCCGAATAGGTTCGGACCTGATCAGAAAGTCCGATACGTTCAGGTACCTTGGATCCGTGCTGCACGAGTCTGGCATCGTGGACGACGATGTCCAAGCACGTATTGGCGCGGCTTGGGCGAAGTGGCGCGAGGTGACGGGCGTTGTATGCGACCGCAAAATGCCTCCGAAGCTCAAGGGGCAGATATATAAATGCATCATTCGGCCTGTCCTACTGTACGGGGGCGAGTGTTGGCCAGCATTAAGCAGACACACCCAGGAGCTTCGCGTCACGGAGATGAAGATGCTGAGGTGGATGAGTGGCGTAACGCGATCCGATCGCATACGCAACTCTTACATCCGAGGTAGTCTTGGTGTCCGTGACGTGGGGGAAAAACTGCAAGAGTGTCGTCTGCGTTGGTATGGCCACATCATGCGCCGCCCTATGGAGTACGTTGGTCGGAGATGCATGAATATGGCTGTTCTTGGGGCTAGGCCCCGTGGTCGCCCTCGCAAGCGCTGGCTGGACGTCGTCAAGTCCGACATGAGAGCCAATGGCCTGACTGAGAAGGATGTTGAAGATCGGGCAAAGTGGAGGAAGCTAAGCAGGAAGGCGGACCCTGGCAATAGCCGGGATTAACGCCAGGTGGAAGAAGGAGTTTTTCGAGTAATCTTGATTCTATTTTCACTGTTAGTATTATATTTTTGTATATTTTTAGATAAACTGTATAGATGAAAAATATATTTTTCATGCATATTCCCTATTCCGGGTAAGAATTAAAAGAAAATGAATTAAGTGATTGTTCTAGATGTAAATTAAAATCCGATGGTGAGTTAGTACCGTGGCATACGCTGGAAGAGTCGGATTCACAAGAATCCGAATCGGATAATGCATCAGAAAACTGGAATCAGTCAATTTGACTGTAGAAACAACGAAATCCGTTAGTCAAAGAGTAAGACGGAAAAAGCGGGATCCACCGAAATCCGGGGAAAGACGAAAAATCAGAAAAAAAACGAATATATAGATTGCCTAAATACAGATTGCTAGAAAACTGTATCATTGTAGGGACAAAACCAAAAAGGTAGGTTGAATTTTTTTTGCAATGTTTATGTAATCATTAAGGTATGTTATTATTCTGAATAAAATAGGTACAGTGAGAGAGTTAGTACAGGAGACCGAAGCTGGTGGCGTATCAGGGTAAATAGACTCACTTTATTATTTATATATACAAAATAAATTTTTTATTTTGAAGCCAGTGTTCATACATCAACTTTGATAAATCTTCACCACACACATATGTTTACTACCTACTCGTTCGTTCCGATTTTAAAATGCTTTCAAGTATTTCGAAAATAATAAAAATATGCGTAATTTTGAACACGGAAAGTAAATTCACGTCTCTGTTGATGCTTAGGCGAACGATGTATGGACACGTAGGAATATCCCATGACCAACATACCGAGTTACCGTGAATCGATGGCCGTGTAATGAACCAAATGCAACATCACACCTCGCATGTTCTAACAGGCTAGCAGCCGACTGCCTTACATAATATTCACCCTCGTTTTCCAATAATGGTCGATAGAAAAGTATAAAATTTACTGCTGATATAAATTGAATTGAAATGGTTTTTCAGACATTTAACGTGAATAGTAACCATGTTTTACATGCAGAAAATTGCCGTGTTGCTGACGTTTTCGTTCTGTGAGTTTCTATTGCATTTTCTTTGTGTTTCTTTTATAATGGTTATATTGTATGTTTCCTTTTGGTACATTAAAAATATTGTCAGTGAATATATTACTCACAATTGGGGAGAGTACTCTCGTAAACCCAAGACTAGATTATTTGACTTCGTTTAGGGAGGAGATTGTTTTTCTTTCTTTCTACGTCTTTCAGTTGCAATAATGTTAATAATTCAGAGTTGATTCGCGAGCGTTCAGGCTTTACACTGCACCGACGCGTAATTTCTATATTTGCGTTACTTAGTTTTTGTATACGTCATATATGGCCCTAACCGTCTCAATTTCCTTAGATTCATCGTCATGGTGCACAATAGTTAATGAAACTTAAAAAAATAACTAATATAGAAAAAACAAACGATTTAAAATTTAATTGGCATCCCAATTAAAAAAAAAGATATAACACGAAGGAAACCTCAAAGCACCATTAAAATAAGTCAGTCTATTCAAATTATGTCTTTTTTTGTGAAAGATTTGTTATTGGATTCGTAGCCTGACTTGTTCCAAAGTTCGTTATCGATAAGAGTGCCGTCATAGCCTAGCTTGATGAGGCGACGAAAAATGGCTTACTACATTGCGTTGCGACATGTCGAAGTGAAGGCTTGGGTGAAGTGATCACGAAGTGAGCTGTAAATCCACGTAATCTAGATAAAAATGATAGCTCACCTCGTTGACCACTTCACCTAAGCCGTCACTTCGACATGTTTACAGCCGGTCGATTCTGTAAACATGTCGAAGGGAAGGCATGGTGAAGTGATCACGAAGTGAACTGTCACTGCATTACATGTTTTGACAGCTCACTCGTGATCACTTCATCCAACCAATCACTTCAACATGTTTACAGAGTCGTACTTCAGAATCGACCGGCACCTTCACTTTACAAGATCGCTTCTTGTCTAAACACAAGTGATTCATTAGTTTTGTACAAGATTTATTCTAGCGATGTTGAAAAAACAAATTTTCTACAGGACTAACTTGCAGCTACTGTAAAATATGCATTAAATAAACTAACCTACCTAGAGTCTAATGTGTTTTTGTGTGTTAAATAATTCTTGTTTAGTATAAGTTCTTAGCTGTCGCATTAGGGTAAGCCCTGTAAGGACAGCTTAAGGTTTTAAATAAATAAATAAATAAATGTTGGTCGCTGGTTGTTATCTTACTTGAAAAATAATAAATTACAAATAAATGAGATTTAGATTATGATGAGTCCTTGTGGAGTCAGATGTCGGTCCTAACCGAGGCCTTGTTATCGCATCGCAACTAAAAGTTTTATTTTCTATACAGATGAAATTTTCTGCGCTACCAAAACACGAACAGCGGACTCTATATACTTTAAAATTCTTCCTCAACAAATGCAAGACACACGAAATATAAATAACTATGAACCAGAAGATATCGCAGCATCGAGCAACGATTCTGTTCTGTTTGACACATTCGTCAGCGTTCTGATAGAGGTGTCTACCGAACAACTAAAGAATGCTAAGTTAAATGTAATGAATAATTATGATCTGTACCAAGCTGATATTGTCAACGTCAAAAAAGCATTCAATAACATTGAAGAAAGGTATAAAGATATAGTAAATACTAGACTAATAGCCATGTTAGAAGGAAAACGAATCAACATTACTGATCATTTTATGATAGATTTCATGGATGTCTCAAATTACATACTAGAAAATGTGTTAAGGTACCACTTAAAGAACGTGAAAGGGAAAATGATGATGCAGACAACGTGGTACCGACAGACGTTGAAAGAGAAAGTTTTAAGACAAGAGATGAAAATTGCTTCGAATTTTATCGAAAACAACATCTGCGACACGTTACAGATTTGTAGAGATAGATATTATTATAGCGACTATTTGGTAGATTGGCTGCGAATTTTAATGAACATAGCCGCACGAGATTTGAAGCGATTCTTTGTTCCAGTCACAGAGGTCTTAGAAAAACAAAAAAGGTTCATACCGTCCAGTGTTAAGTTTCGACAGACTGTTAAATATTTGATAAATTCTAACCACATGATTAAAAGGGATACTCTGGACTTCTTAGACGAGATTCTGACGAATCCTGACAAAATTTTGAAATTTGCTCCAGGTCCTTTGAAGCCAAGTGTGACTCTTCTGCGTGAACTGTTTAGTACCATTGACGGAGTATATGACGTCAGTGACCAGAACATAGAATATTTAGAAAACATAACTGAAATGTTGAGAGATTGGTCTGAAGGCAAAACTTTCGACATCCATAGAGTATTAAATGCAATAGTGGAAAACATGAAATTTAATTTAAAACTATGGCCTGTAGACATTCAAAATAAAATCTTTAACGTGTGGTCTAAAATAATTGCGAAATAAAATAATGTTTTAGTAGGTTTTTTTATGTCTTGTATAGTTTTTCACAATAAATATAAATTTAAATTGTATTTGCAATCGTTTTCCGATAGGTTAAGAAAAGGTTTGTGAGTAAAAAAATCTTTTGACTGCAGGAAACAACCACAGAATATTCTTGATGAGAAAGATTCCCAATATGGCAATTTTTGACTAGGTCATCATCATCACGTCATATCAGCCGAAAGAAGCCTCCCCCAAGTATCACCTCAACAACCGGTCTTGTGTGTCTCACATCCTTCAACTACCTACGACCCTCACCAGGCCTCCCTCTACCTACCTTGATGATCGAGATCTCTACCTTGTGGGAGGCCTTCCAACGCTGCTTCTTCCAGTACTCGATTGCGGACTTCCACTGCAGAACTTTTTGGTTCCATCGACCATGATCTTTTCGGCCAAGTGTTATGGTGTAATTCTTCAATGGTGCCATTACTGACGCGTTCAGCAGTGATATTGGAAGGTAATTAATAATATTTCTAACCTACTGTGGTTTAAGGTGGATGCTCCAGGGTGGCCCGCGAAATTCAAATATTTTTATGTTTTTTGCAATTTGCCGGTCAGTGTGAAGCTGTATGTGGACCAAATGCGATCTGCGACCGTAACGCGTATTTATCTAAAGAATTATAACCATTTTAATCATCAATATAGCCCTCTAAGTTCATGTAGTTCGAAAGAATGATTATTTCTGAAATATTAATTCTTTCGAACTACATGAACTTAGAGGGCTATATTGATGATTAAAATGGTTATAATTCTTTAGCTAAATACGCGTTACGGTCGCAGATCGCATTTGGTCCACATACAGCTTCACACTGACCGGCAAAATGCAAAAAACATAAAAATATTTGAATTTCGCGGGCCACCCTGGAGCATCCACCTTAAAGCATGTTTGTAGCTCCTCTATATATTTCTACACATATAAATAATATTCTAAGTAATTTCTTCACAAATCAACCTCCATTCAGTCGAGTTGACAGTTGTTAGCAGGTTAGCTATTTATTGACGTTCTTAAATGGGGTTTTCGTGATGTCAAATGCAGTGGAGGTTGAAGTTTCCTTCAGAAGAATTTAGGGCCGGCCGGCGCACATTCGGCAAAGCGCAACGCAGATTATTTTTCCCTGTCAAACTATTATCGACATTATCTTCATTGAAATAATATCTATTATCAGTTAACTCAACAATCAATTGCTGAAGATCGACTGAATGGAGCGACTGCGCGAGCATGCGCGCTGATCCGCGCGCGTCCGCATCCGGTCGTATACGTTGGGACTCTGGAAAGGTTGCAAAACGAATGACGACAGTGCGTCGAGTAAGCGCAGTCTAGCGCATATTTGCGCATCCGCGCGTTCTTGGGTAGAAATTCGCGTAAAGTGTTATGGGTTTAGAATATTTCGCAGCCCTTTAGTTCAATCCAACTTACAAGCAACGAAGAAGCGAAACATGTCTAACCGTGATAAAATTCTCTCTTATGTTTTGTCAACCGTGGCAGATGGCAAAAAACCCAAATACAGTTTTGGTAGGAAAGTTTCATAAGAAACGCTGATATTAAATACCTCACCATCGTTAAATGAATCACATTGGCGTCTTGGAACGTTGTGACACGCTGTGAGTCATCTCAACAGCTGCTACTGGGTCATGTCTTGACCCTTGTTCACGTGAAAAGGTTTAAAAGATTAAACAATAGGGAAAGAGTTGTAATCTGTGTATATGTAGCAGAAATCTGTGTGTTGCTGGATTTGTTCAAAAGAGTTACAGCGATCCTGGAACGTAAAGGGCAGCAGGAGGAACACAGATGGGTTTTATTGAGTCAGTAAGAGTGTGCTCTAAGCGGAGCAAAAGGGAGTGTCCCTCTTGCTCCGCTTAGAGCGAAAGGAGTCATTTGATGATTTTCAACCCATAAAAAAACCCCATGTTTTCCAAAATCAACAAATTTTAATTAAGCTTGCTACGTATGCGCAAGATAACTAGATCTGTAAGGTTCTGAAAATTTACCAACTCTAACTCTAAATACTCTATTCGAAACTGGCCCTAAAGTTGCCCTTCCACTGTCGGAAACGGTGCGAAACGGAGAAATTTTAACCAATGGAATTGTGGAAAATCTCCGCACCACGTAATTCACTGAGATTTTATACAATTCCAGTGTTTAAAATTTATCCGTTTCTCCGTTCAGCTGCCTCACTCCGCGACAATGGACAGGCAGCCTTAGTTGCCTCTACAGACGTAGCGCAATAAACCCACCAGCAACAATCCAATCAGTTTACCAGTCAGAATCTCCAACGCAGGAACTACAGATATTTTAAACAAAACTCCAACATGCCATGTAAAAACACGTGTAAGTATTCTCTACACGTTCAACAGAAGCATTTTCCCATAATATTATGGGAAAACAATGGGTGATCTCACCACGGACTGAAACAGCGGTCTTATACAACAACGCTTCCTAGGAGTTACGATACCATACACATTACAATATCGTAGTTAACTAAAACAACGATGTTTAACCTGCTTATGTAAGGTACGTCACTTTACGAGTAATAATATGGTGACTTGGAGCTGTAAACTTGGAAGATGCGTCATATGATAATAGGCAAGACCCTGACGCCACAGGGTAGTTTTGCACATCTGCATCTGCTTAGCCTTTCTCAATCTTATTGGGATTAGCTGCCAATCAAACTGGATTCAGCTGAATACCAGTATTTCACGAGGAATGGCTGCCTATTAGACCTCCACAAACCATTAAATGGGTTACTGGTAACACGGTACTCCATGGCAAGACTGGTGTCAAATTTTCTGGTTCTGACTATCCGCAACGACTGCTAAAGATCTACAAATGCCAGCCGAGACCAACGGTTTAACGAGTTTTACAAGGCACGGAGGAGTATCGGTATGTTAAGATCGTCACCTATCCATAGACCAACTTCGACAAGCGTTGCTTAACTTTGAAGATCGTCCCGTGTGATTGTTATTATTAAGCTACAAATTCTCGTAATCTTGGGAGATGTGTCATATGAAAATAGGTAGGAGTTGGGAGTGGCGAAAGTTGGAAGATCTAAACTATTCAGCGTCTGTGAGGTTATGACGATGAATTTCTTTCAAGAAATGGAGGGCCAATTCTCCTAATTTTTAAGGGTTCTGTTACTTCTGTATCCAAAGGGTACCTAATTACTAAGCCTCCGCTATCCGTCCGTCTGTCTGTCAGCGGGCTGTATCTCAGTAATAGGTAGACAGTTGAAATTTGGACCTAAATTTGAACTTAATTATTATATCGGACAGCGAAAGCTCCGTTGGTTACCCTTTGTGTACGGAAACCCTAAAAATTAGAAGAATGTGCACTCTATTTATATATATAATAGAGATGCATTTGCAAACGTTCTCTACTTACTTTGTCTACAACTTTAGTCCTTGTTCGAAAGAGTCACCGCGGTCCTGGAACGAAGGGCATTTGGAGGGACATGAATGGGTTTTGTCCAGTAAGAGTCTGACACTCGCTTCCTCTCCGCCCAGAGCGGTAGGATTCAATTGACAATGTACCATCCAAAAAAAAACCTTGTTTTCCGTAAATAAATCAAATGATTTTAATGAAGCTTCCTACGCATACCTACGAAAAATAACTAGGTATATAAGCTTGTTGATAAAATATAATAAAGTTCACATTATATTACTCCGCTTAACTTGCCTATATTATTTCAAACACGTTTCTTATTTATTTTATTTATTTAACAATTTATGTACACACATTTAATAAGAACATAAGAAAAAAGAAACAGAAAAATAGGTACAAAGGTGATGCTTATTTCTACAGAAATCTCTTCCAGCATACCTGCGAAAGGAGAGTAGAGTAAAAAGAGATGTAGACATAGTGTGTAACAGTAAGAAGCTAAAATAAAAACTAAACATATTAAATATAACATACAATACATAAACAACATCCTAATACATACTATATAATATTTAAAGATAATAATACATACCTATTTGCAACTATGACGAGAAGGAAAGATAGTGTTCTTTAACCCTTCTTTTAAAAACTGCAAGAGTTTGTTGTTTCTTGTATGATAGAGGTAGGTAAGAACGCGAATGAGTCGCAGACACTACCTTTACTAGAAATGACGCACGAATCCCCACATTGAGTCAGTACGAACCGCAAAAATATCCTTTGTTAAATAATTTAAGGACTGGAAGGAGAAGGTATTTTTGAGTGTCCTTGTTCATGTTGTAAAATATATAATTATAAACCGACAAAGATTTAAATCGTTAGATTTACCCTTACAGTTGCCTTAGGTAGGGTGCCTGTCCATTACAGCGGAGCGAGGCAGCGGAGCAGAGAAACAGAGAAATTTTAACCATTGGAATTGTGACTAACTGACATTTTGTCTGATATGATTGGTTGAAATTTTTCCGTTTCTCTGCTCTGCTGCCTTGTTCCGCATAAATAGACAGGCACCCTTAATGCGAGTTTTTTTGCTTTTTTTATCGTGTTGGTGATCATTTTTATGTCTATGTTTACCAATTACTCCGAGGTTTTTGATCCCATTTTTATGATTTTAGTTCGATGCGGTGTTACTTGTCATTTGGTCCTGTAAAAAATTTAGTCAGTTTGGATCAGCAGTTTTAATTTTACGAGTATGAGCATGTTTGCTTACTTGGATGAAGCGCGTAGCTGATGACACCAAAAAGTAAAATAAAGTAGTAGCAATTAAAGTAATTACTTTAATTTCGGAAATAGATGTTAAAAACGAAAAAAAAAACGCCGACTTCTTAACTACAGTTATTTTATGCTTTGTAGTATTTTTATTTGGTAGTCGGTTGTATTTTTTTGGAAAAAAAAATTATACGACTCGATATACACTCGCGAACGTTAACGTTTTCTCGATAGAGTACGTTAAAAAACAGCCAAATGCGAGTCGGACTCGCTCACCAAAGGTTCCGTACCATAAATCTTAATTTTAATTATTTGTTGTTATAGTGGCAATAGAAATACACAATTCTGTAAAAAATTCAACTGTCTTCCTATACGATTCTTGAGGTACAGCCTGCTGACATACAGACGGACGGATGGACGGGCGGACAGCGGAAGCTTGGTAATAGGGTTCCGTTTGTTAGTCTTCGGGTACGGAACCCTAAAAACTATCACTAAGCCTTCAGTACTTATTTTGCGTTTAAAAGGCTCGCACTGACCAGAGTGAACTCACACAATCTATACAGCTGTCCTAACTCCTATTCCTTAAAAGATGAACCTAATGCAGTAAAGTTGAAAATGAAATTTGACTGATAGTTGTGTGATTAATATTATGATTTCAATATACTAAAATGGCCGTTTTAGCCCCGTCAATTAAAAAATTAAATAGCATGAAATAAGCTGTAAATCCATCAGATCTAGGTGGAATGTCAGTTTACTTCAAGCTCAACTCCACGGTGTTCACACGGGTCGTGGACTACACCTATGAGTATTATTTTTGAGTGGTACTTTGGGACCACAAGAAAAATTAAAGTAAAGTACAGTTAGCAAAACAACTCTAGTTCTTAAGGACAATAAGCAGAAATGTTTCAATGAAAGAAATATTGTATCGTTTTATAAAAATAACGAACGAAAGAAACTTCAACATTTTTTGGTTGACCGTGTTTTTCCGAGACATATCTACCTTTCTTATCTTGTTTGTGGTCCCAATGTACCACTCAAAAATACTATTTAGATGGAGTCCGGGACCGCGGTCCCGTTCCCAAAATCCCCTCGACCCGTAGAATAGATCGGTTTTTACTTTGTAGGATCAAAATCCTCGCTACAAACCATCAAAAAGTATTTCCCCATACCCATTTCATTATGCAAACTCCCAAACGCTTGCCTTCCCAACGTACCTATGTATAAGTCCGTCATTGAAAACTAAAATAGACGCCATTCAAACAAAGTTATAGCCAGCCCTTTGACTACCCAAACAATTACAACTTTACCATCATCATTTTACAGTTCAAATTCGCTCGTTACGTCATCGTCAGTCAAATCACGTTCGGAGCATACAATAGCTACATTTGTATGTACCTGTATGGAATGTGTTCCGTACATCCATTGTGTGATATGATTCAGGCTACTCGTAAGTAATTGCTATGAAAACTATGATGATCGCTGGAACGAGTCATTGCCCTTTGGTCTAAGTTATGATGTGATCGCTTATCATATCACAACGTAGACGAGCCTGGCTTTTAAGGAAACTCTTGGTCAGTAAACATTGCCTAATATTTTGTATTTCGACTTTAATTAATTTGTCTTTCAAAATCAAGGACACTACATTTAAGAGAGGTACACATGATCAAAAAAGGTGGTAAAGACAATTCTCATGAGATAATAGTCTGCAGTAAATTATTCTTTTTGCGTTACGTTCATGACAAGCTTCACAGTTTGGCTTATCGCCGCATGGTTGCCTGCTTGTCGGCCTTCTACAGATTGTACTTCGGTGAGTGTGCCCAAGAACTCCACGACTTCATCCCACCGGCCCTCTTCTACCATCGGACACCCATACGTACTACAAGTTATCATCCCTACCTTGTTGCTATTCCACCAATTCGCACTAAGCGTTTCCAAACGTCTTTTATAATGCGCACAACAAAGGAGGAGGACTCTCTGCCTGCGTCTGTGTTTCCAAAAGCTTACAACCCTCATTTCAACTCTCATTCTCATTCTGACTAGTTAAACTCAGAGTAAACAGGCTCCTTCTGGATAAGCTCGTTCCATCGTCGATTTCGTTTTTGTCACCTCTGACCTAGACTAGAGTCAAGAACAAACCCATCTAAAATAAAAATATTAATCCCACATTTGTATGTTTCTCATGTACAGGACGAACTCTAACTCTCCAGAACTACTTCTTTCACGAGTAGAGAGCTCCTCTATCTATTAGTACCTACTATATTAGCATATCCTGGAAAATTGCCGTTTCTTGATACCGGAAAGACTTAATAGAGAAACAAAAGTGTTTTTTTGGGCTATGTAAAAAGTGACTATCTGTCAATTTATCAGAAACTAGATGAGCAGCGCAACTTTGTCAGCATCACATTTTTCATTACTGCTCCGCTCCTATTAGTCGTTGCGTGATGTTATAGCCTTCCTCGATAAATAATGTTTCCAAAACTAAATGATTTTCTTCAAATCGAATCAGTTTTTGAGATTAGCTCGTTCAAAAAAACTTCACAGCTTATTAGGAATGTCAGTGTTGCGGAATCTTACAGACAATTTAAAGTTTTTGACAGCTGGTTTCGCATTTTTCTAGGCCCACTTAACACTGGAGGCGTGTGAACGACACTTCACAACTATTATGTTGTTAGTATCAAGTGGCAGAGCAGCTCTATATTTAGAAGTCGACTGCGAATTTGTATTGTTGTTATGATCGCTATAAACGACCCGAGAAGATTTTAATAGACAGTCCATAGGAGAGTTCAAATTTTATCTTTCAACTAAATGAAGGCACTTCTAGTAGATGTAGGTTTTATTAAGCATCTACGGTTCAGAAGCGGGACGTAGTACGAGTTACAAACTAGCCTCGTTAACAAAAAATATTAAACATTCGCCATTCATATTTTTTCTTTAAATAACGAACATCTGTTGTTACCAAAATAAAACACGCATCAAAACTTGTCTCAAAATAAAATAATATGGTTATTGAATATTAAACGTAAACCATTCTGTTTTTGCATTTAAACTTGACTCGCGACATTCCTGTATGCCGCGGTTACGTCATTAAACATTTACCGGTAAGGCGGCTTACACACGAGCGATTAAACGCAATTTGGCACGACAATCGGAAATCGTTAAAGCCATTATCAGAATCGCGTCGTGAATTGGAGTGGGGGTGGTTTGGTTTGCCAACATTAAAATTGATTGTTTGGTGTTGATTGTAATGTTGGTTTTGTTGTCATTGTTATCGAAAACAGGCCTTTTCCCAACTTTCTTAAAGTTTTTCTTTCAATCAGGTACTCTCATCATCAGCCTGTCTTACTCCGTTTTGAATAGAGAATCGAGGTTTTGAGCTTTCTATGGCAATTAATTTTGGCTGTACGTAGTCTGTCAGTCACTCAATTAGAAACGGAAGTATTTAATATATAATTAGGATAAGTAAAAATTTATTATTAATTACAAATTCCTTTTTCAAATACCTTAAACCGTAAACAAACAGTGAAAAACCCTATAGCAGGGCTTAAAATAATCAAGACGTTTTTTAAAAATAGAATCAAAATAAAAGTTAATTTCAAAATAAAACGCCTGGAAAAGAATGGTTTCCGTAAACAAGTTAAAACAGGTCCAGCCTTTAATTAAAAGGCTACTTGTTTTACTTTAAAAATAAAAAATAAAGATAAAGTTGTTCATCTTCAAGTTGTGACTTTCAATGAGGTGGATAATATGATAGGCGTGTAATGTGCCCATTATAAGCCATTCTTACGAGTATTAAATTAGTTAATTAAGAGGCTCGCTAACTACAGCTTACGGTCAACCGATAATGTGGCCACAGCCTTACGCCCACAGAATAGTAGTTCGTAGTTGTATTCAAACGACTTGGTTCCTTGTCTATTATATTGCTGCAATCTACTAAAATGCCTGAATTACAGACATTCTACGTTGGTGTACCGAGAACTTGGTTGGCGTTGCTGTGGAATATTAATAACCAGTCTGTGTCAGCAATTTTGGTGTTGAAATATGGGTACGGTGTAAGTAAAATCGGGAACACATTTTAGGCGAACTTAGTCTAAATGCTTTAGGCAAACTTGAGCAGAATAAGCAATACATTTTAGACGAAATCATGCAAAATCGGAAATAAATTTTGGAGGAAGTTAATTTATTTAAGTATTTACTTAATTTATTTTATCATTAATATAATTATTCATCGTCCAGAGATCTTACCAATTGGGCAGACGACTAAAAGCGATAGATTAAAAAAAAAAATTGGACACGTATTTATTATTCACGTAGATAAAAAATTAAGACTATCTATTGTTGAAACTACATGAAAATCGATACGATATTTTTTGAGTTTATCGTGAACATGCAGACAGATGCGGCTGTGAGAACTTTGTTGACTTTTATAAAATTGTAATTTTGTTTAATTTAATTCTTTCTTGGTATGCGTCATGCTGTGTTCAAATAAACGCGTCTTTCTTTATATAATACCTATGTAAAATTCACTTATTTTAACGATACTATAACGTTACGATACGTCAAAATATTCGTGCTAGGACCTCTCTTTACTGTCACGATTGCCAAACATTGTAGCAGATTTATATTTAGCTAAAATAGGTATAATACCTACTGAGTTTAGTCGCAGCCTCTTTAGCCTTGAGCGAACACCGCGAAGGCAAGATTAACATTATGACTAAGAATATTGAAATTTTAATGGATTCCTTGCTAAATACCTCAAAAGGAAGAAAGAATATTCCTATATACGTTGTATAGGTATGTACACTTTATGATGAAACATTAATACTTAGCTTGGATACAATTGAATAGTTGACCCGCGCAACTTCGTCAGCGTCACAATTTTCATTACCGCTCCGCTCCTATTGGTCTTAGCGTGATTTTATATAGCTAATAGCTTTCCTCGATAAATGGGCTATCTAACACTTGTATAACTTTTCGATTCGAGCCAGCAAATCCTGAGATTAGCGCGTTCAATCAAACTGTTCGCCTTTATTTATTACTCGTTGACCCGCGCAACTTCGTCTGCTCCGCTCCTATTGGTCTTATCGTGATGATATAGCCTTCCTCCATAAATGGGCTATCTAACCTTGAACGAATTTTTCAAATCGGACAAGTAGATCCTGAGATTAGCGCGTTCAAGTAAACAAACAAACAAACTCTTCAGCTTTATATATTACTAGTTGCCCCGCGCAGCTTCGTCTGCGTCACAATTTTCATTACTGCTCCGCTCCTATTGGTCTTAGCGTGATTTTATATAGCTAATAGCTTTCCTCGATAAATGGGCTATCTAACACTTGTATAACTTTTCGATTCGAGCCAGCAAATCCTGAGATTAGCGCGTTCAAACTGTTCGCCTTTGTTTATTATTAAGTATAGAAAAGTAATAGATTATATTTCTGGTCTTTCCCCCACAACATTCGATTGGTTTAGTTTTCAACATTGATTATTCTATTATTATTTCCTGTTCCTATCACGAACTAAGCCTGGCTTTATTTCTTTAATATTTTTGTATCTACTTATGTCTAACAAACACCTAAAAATACTACACATAATACAGACTTTATCCAGCAAACGTGCGATAAGATATTTTTTCTGTATTAAAACGGGAACACAATATTACAACAAAAAATACGAGCTCAAAGCCACCAGGCATCCACAATATAGGAGTAAAAGTGCGCACAGGCACCCTTAAAACCGTGACCACACTACGTAATAAAAGCACAATACGAATGAGAGATGTAAAATAATAAAGCCACTGAAAGACAAAGACTTTAATGTGATGAAGACCTGAGAATGCCTTCCCATTCGTGCGGAGCGAGGCAGCGGAGCGGAGAAACGGAGAAATATTAACCAATCATGTCAATCAAAATGTCAGTGACTTACGTGGTGCGGCGATTTTATGCAATCCCAATGGTTGTAATGTACAGGCACCCTAAACGTTGACTGATCAACGCTTATTGTCCGTATCACACGGGAAAATCTCGAGACGGCGCAAAACCATGCTCGAATGCACATGCATCTCTTCAAACAAGAGACGCGTGACGACATGGTTTGTATAAACAGAAACAGCATCGTTTCAACTACTAATTAATACTGCTCAGCCAAACATACAGTCAACTACACGTCTATGCTAGCAATTTGACTTTCACAGCGTCTTCATCTTGAAGCAAAACGCCAGTTTAAGTAGCCAATGATGGAAGTTGACTGTACACATCCGTGCGGGCCGTATGCAAATCTGCGCGATGACTCAATGTAGGTTATAAGTCCAGGGCCGTTGCAATTTTGTATTTTTTACACATTCCTCCTCATTACTTTTTTTTTATATGGCAACTCTTGACTGTGACCTTTTATGGTAATACTTGCAAATGTCACTTGCAGCCCACTTCTTGTAAAGTTTACGATGTTTTTGTTGTTCTGTGATACTGAATACCTACATGATTGTATTTCATTCTTGCACGTGTGTTGAATGAAATAATCAGTGTTATTTCTTTAATTATATAAGTTTTTTTATTTGGAAGGTATCAAAATTTTAAACGAGTGATCGATGTATGAACGGAATTATGAGTGAACGAGAGAAAATGTATGTGAAAGGAAAGGAGAACATTGTAATTAGCATAAAGTTAAGAAGTGGTTTTAAAATAAACGCTTTTATTTGTGTCTACGGCATCCCCCTATAATAATGATCTATCTATAATCAGATTTTTTTAATATACTGTAAGTAGCTCCAGGGTCTCGTCTACGCCTGCAAACGGCGAGCATTGGGTGGCTCGCCGTCTGATCATAACCAAGCCCGGGTCGACGGCGCGCTGTGTTCCACGCGCGCCTCGACATAACTGTCAGCATAGAAGACGGGGCCCGCTAGGGCCAGTGCCTGCTGGGGCTGCTGACTTGTTCGAAAGAGGCACCGAAACTCTGGCACGCAAAGGGCGCTAGAAGGAACACGGATGGGTTTTAGGCAGTAAGAGTCTGACACTCCCTCCTGCTTCAACCAAAGCAGGAGGAGTCATTTGATGATTTCATCCTTAAAAAAAGGGTCTCATCTACACTGGTACCAGAATTCAGAATCGATATAAGAGTGATGCGGAAATGCGGCGAATTGGCGTGGAAGTGTAACAAACAGATTTTCTCATTAATAATAATAGTCAGGATGTTATTCCAATTAGGCTCATTAAATACAGAATCAACAGCAATAAACCTCAAAACGTTATTTCTCAACATTTATTTAACATCTACGTGAGCAAACAGCAAAATTAATCCTCTAAATTCTGCTGAAATGTCCGACAAACTGACACGGCTACACGTGCATATCATTTCCATTTAAAATCGTCTGAAATATTACAACTCGCTCAACAAAATTCCCACAGCTATTTGAAAGCTAAAAGTACTTTTTGGTATCAAAAGGTTCAGCAGGTCAACTCTGCAATCAAAGGATCGGTTGAACCCAAATTGAGCTTTGAACTCGTACTCTAGTTCACCGGACCTTAAACTGCGAACCTAATATTTATCTTGTGATAATAAAATAATAGTATTTATTCTTCTTCTTATCGTGTGGGAAGTAAGGTCTAACGACCCTACACACCCTAGTGTCAGAGTTTCTAAACCTCAAGTGCCTCTGACATGATTTATTTGACGACCGCCATTTGGCGGCCGGGACCGCTGGCTTATACGTGCCTTCCGAAGCACGGAATCATCTTTTTTCAGATAATCAAGTAGCAAAACTGGAACCAACTTTACAAAGTATGCTACTCGTAGGAATCGAACTCACGAACACTGAGGCAATATTAATTTAGAACCTGTGATTTGCTTATTGATATTATTAAAAAATATATATAAATACAACAACATTTTGAAGGAAGCAGAGCACAAAAAAAGGTTTTTTCAGCTTCGTTGCTAAGAATATTCATTCTAGATAATTTCGTGAGACATATTCTGGCAAATATTTTTTTAGTAGTTTGGCTACTCTAGTGCTTCAAATCGGGTTGCTTGGTCAACTTGGAACACGTCAAATCGTAAGTTGCAACCATTTGTAAAATTTCAATGCACTGCGATTGACTGAATTGAAACGGGATGGTTGACAGCTCTTCTGTGCACAGTGGCTTGCATTGACCGTTTTGATGGGCATGTGATAGAGTGGCTCATTGAAATGCAAACCATTTGAAACTTTTACTGGCAAGAGGAGTTTCGGGTTTCAATTCAAAACAAACTTTTAATAAAGAGAAACTGACGGACATATCAACGCACAGTCAAAAGCTACTGGGAGTCATGCATGACCCCTCCTCCGCCATTTTTTCAAATATTTCGGCAACGTGACACTTTAGGGCACCATGTCGCTAACAATTTTTGTTTTATAAGCGGGGTATATATGCATGTTTGAACGCGCACCGCAACTTTGAAAAAAAAAACCCAAATGACGGCGTGGCTATGCTAGCTGCCAAAAAAAAATCGAACCTCTTTTGTTCTAAGCTTCCTTTTCTTATCACAATGTAGGTGAGCACTGATGTAAGTGTTTTTGTTGAAATTCAATCTTTATGGAGGTGGAAATAAGAAAAAATGATAGTACTGAATCTGCGCAAAGTTGCGGGCGAAGTGCTAGTCATCAATGTTAACTCAAGGGTTAATGTTTTAAATTATTCTTGATTGTTTTATTAAATGGAAGGACATACGAAATGGTTTATTAAATTATTCTTAAAAGCGCAATCATTAAACTGAGAGTCAAAAGAACGCTTAGCTTGGGTTTTCAGAAAAACAGAAAATAACTATAATAGTGTGAGGTTTAATTTCTTTGTGCAAATATTTAATATTTAAATCCAGTACGATGGTAGGCATTCCACGGATAATTGCTAACACCAATCATGAAAATAATAATTGTACTATTCGTATCCCGTTTTATAAAAAAACCTTTATATGGAAATTATACAAATATGGTGTGTTTTGATTTTTCATTCATTTTGATTTATAAAAATTAACACACGCCATTAAAAAATATTTGGCTTTTTAAATAAAAGTCAACAAAAACCTTTTCCCTGTATTACAAATCGTGCCCAGATTAAATGGACAGGTAAAACAATAAATGAATGAATGAAATGAACCAATAACAGCCGTTCACCGGTCGGTCGTCAAACTGCACAATATGTCATTTGCATGTCATTCGTTCGTACGTGACTCGACTACTTATGAATTACATTCCAAGCGCTGTTTTTTAATCAATTGACAATAATCTGTTGGCTTAGATTGATGAGGCACTGATTTTAGTTGTGATAGGATTATTTCTAAACACATCTAAAATTTATTTATCTGGAATAAACACTATCGCAAATTAATGTGTCATACTGTGAATCGCGCGACAGCGGCTCTAATTGGATGAATGAATTGCTTGCATCTCTTGGCAAGCGTTTACTTTGTGACGCTCCGATAGTAATTTATCTGCAGTGAATGGGTGATAGTAGATTTTAGACTGTTATAAAAGACTATTCTTACACAATTATTATGTTCCCTACTTTCAGAAATCACGATACACAAAATATTTATTTATTAAAATGTACCTCTAGTAAGAGAGCAGTGGTGGCCCGGTGGTAATGGCTGCGACTTACCAGTTGCAGGTCGTAGGTTCGAACCCAGCCAGGCGCTTTAATTTGTGTAAATTATTTCATCACCACTGCTCTCGAAACGGTGAAGGAAAACATCATGAGGAAACCGGCATGTCCTAGAAACAAATATTCGAAGACATGGTGATATCTACTAAACCGCACTGGGCCCGCGTGGATTACGGCTCACTCCCTGTCACCGAGAAGAGGCCTGTGTCCCAGCAGTGGGAACATTATAGGCTGATTATGCTTATGTTAGTAAAAGTCGTTTCCAAACTTTCAGTCTGAGAGATCGTGTGCGAGAATAGGTGTCGTAAAATTTGCCGTGGATATAGAAAAGTTAAAATTTATTTACAAATTCAATACGACACATCACAAAGTTTGGAACAACAGTCGCTCTTCTTCGTGGCCCGTTACCCAACAATGGCCGTTATTGCCCTCCAGTGAATGAACAATATTACTGTTTATTTTCCCGCTACACAACTTGGCTGCCCGCTGACCGACAGACCATTGGATGAAGTCAGTGTCTATATGTGTTGAAGGACGGAGTGTACCACTTTATTGCACTTAAGTGTAATCCAGTGGAATGACGAGAAACTTTTGCTGAACGTCCTTGTGGGTGTCTGGTGCGAGCTCGTAACGTGCTCGATCGCGTTAATGTAAATATCAACTTATGTCAACGACGTTTAAACTTCTTGCAAGTATTGTAGGAGTTGTGAAGTTTTCTTGCATGTGGGAATGGAGTCTTAGACTATACTAGTAGACATAATAATTTTCAATTCAGAGTACATTTTTAACATACCTACATAGGTTACAAATAATTCTGTAATGAAGTTCAAGGAAAATGCTCATAGCTTTGGGATTGATTATGTGTAAAGGCTAGTGAGAGTAAAGTCACGGGAAATGCATAAGCATTATGCTACACTGTGTCACCCTTGATATTAAGACTTCTAGAGGTAAAACTCAACAGACCTATGGAATTCCAAGAAGGACGACGAATGGCTACATTTTTTATTTTTCATTTGAGATGGAAAAAGATTTTTTAAAATCGGTCCAGAATTGGCGGAGAAATCGGTGAACATACATAAAAAAAAAGCCTCCTTTTTGAAGAAGTCGGTTAAAAAAACCTTTAAACACACTGTTCTCTATCACGCGTCGAATCATAATGCTCAATATTCAATTAAAAATGTAAGAGATCAACAACTTTGAAGAGGTTTGCTCGCCACGTCGCCGTCCTTGGTTTTATTTGAGATGGGTTTGCTTTTGACTCTAGTCTAGGTCAGAGATGACAGAGACAAAGTCACATTTAGCCGATTACCTTTAGCCTGACTAGTCCTATGAGATGCTCATAGCCAGTGCAAAAAATATTTTGTTAACAATATGATCCAGCACCACCGAATATGAGTGTATTGACAGTTGAACTATTACCGATACCACACAACCCTCTCTCTGCCAGTGTCGCATGACGGACCAATTCGCAGATAATAATAATTAATATTGATAATATTAAAATTGATACAAAATCTGATAATAACATCAATTTTCAAGCTGAAATATTACCGATATAATATCCGAATGCCACATAACCCTCTCTCTGAAAGTGACGCATGACAGGCCAATTCACGAATAATAATAAAATTAATATATTCACACGTAATAAATAATAATTAACTATTTTATTTACTTCACTCTGTAGTTGCAGACACAATTTGATATTAACTTCAATTTTAATTATAGATACCTACGTCACATAGTTTAATTTGTTAGATATGTAATTGACCGATCGTTTTGTAATAAATATGGCGCTGAAATGTAGTCTCTAATATAGTCTGTTTTTTAATCTGCGAGACTAAATTGACTTGGGAAAATGGCAAACTGACATAGATTTCAATAACATTTAAGTCAGTTTTGACATTTGAAGTTGTCAATTTAGTTTCCGAGATTAAAAAACAGACATTAGTTTCAAATGATTAAGTTCAATTAACTCTCGTGTCAATATGATGAAAATTGATGCTCATTAAAGTTAGGGTATTTGGCGTCCACAATACAGACGCCAGATACCCGTGCAATAACAGTCATTGACCTACGTTTTATTGTCATTCTTAATATCAAAAACAGAAATCTATACTAATACGAATCTATACTAATATATAAAGCTGAAAAGTTTGTTTGTTTGTTTGCTTGAACGCGCTAATCTCAGGAACTGCAGGTTCGAGTTGGAAAAATTATTTCAGTGTTACATAGCCCATTTATCGAGGAAGGCTATATGCTATATATCATCACGCTAAGACCAATAGAAGTGGAACAGTTATGAAAATTGCGACGCAGACCAATTTGCGCGGTTCAACTAGCACTAATATATAAAGCTGAAAAGTTTGTTTGTTTGTTTGCTTGAACGCGCTAATCTTAGGAACTACTGGTCCGATTTGAAAAAATATTTCAGTGTTAGTTTTATTGAGAAAGGCTATAGGCTATGTATCATCACGCTAAGACCAAAAGGAGCGGAGCAGACGAAGTTGCAACGGTCAACTAGTAAACTCATAAAGCTGTTCTGAATCGACTTCTACCGTGATCCTTAACGTTCTCTAGTAACGAAAAACGGTTAATAATATATTGTTCGAGGTATATACGAAAGAATATAAGAGAAAGGTCAATGTACTTTATTGCTCGTTTAACTGGCTGTGGTCGAAGATGGAGTTTTTCAGTGTGTTTCTTTTTAACCCAAAGGTTGACTGGTAGAGAATGCCTTGTTGCATTAAGTCCGCCTATGTACCACTATTGTACATGAAGTTTAAATAAATAAATGGAGCACACTTGCCTAGAAGTAACCTATTCACTCTTGACTTTAACAATACTTGTACCTATCACTTTTAAGCTGTCTGATGCAGCTCGTGGCATTTCTTTTAAGTGATATATTGTTTGTAATTTTTGTCGTTTTTGCGCTCGGGTTTTTAAACCAAGATTCCCCATTTTTCATGCAATCAGCTGATATATTTATAAATACACATTAACAATTCACTAAAATAACACACTATGATGGCAAAATTATCCTGAAAATAATAATAACCATACGATTTTGCTCAACAATAAATACTGAACATCCTGTTTTACAGTTTTGTATTATGATTTAATTTGATCGGTATTTCAGCAGAGTGCGATAAGTGTTGAATTGTTGAGGAAAACGTGAAAAGATTTTTAACCGACTTTAAAAAGGAGGAGGTTCTCAGTTCGTCGGAAACTTTCTTTTAATAATGTTCTCCGATTACTCGAAGATGCCTGGACCGATTTGGCAAATTCTTTTTTCGTTCGAAAAGGTAGACTTTTCAGGTGGTCCCATGATCATCAAGTCAGGATCTGATGATAGGATCCTGGAGAAATAGAGGGAACTCTTCAAATATTATAGGCACAATCGAAATGATGAGTATTTATTGGAGTACTTTCTCGGATTGCAATTTCAATTTGGTAAAGATTTGATGAAGAACTTCGGAGATACGCAACGGAACTTCTCAATAAATAAAAGCAAATGAACGAGTATTGCTGAAATCTCATGTCTGTTTATTGTTTAGACCAGTTTATAACATAACATCACGCCGGTACACTGTGAAGGAGTACGCACATGTAAATTTCATATTATTTTTGGAAAATCCCCACTTTTTTTACAAAAATACATCCGACTTCCAAAAACGAAACACTAAAAAGTGTAAAATAACTTTAATTTCGGAAGACGGTGTCAAAAAACAAAAAAAAACAACCAATAACATCGTTATTGGTTGTATTTTTTGTAGTTTTTTTTTATAAGTGATTGGATCATTTACCCAGCTGACCCGACAGACGTTGTTCAATCCAAGAGTTCACACATGAATGTCATTAAAAAAAGCAAACAGCTGTTTATTCTTTTCTCTCTAGATTCTAGACTAGAAATTGCAATCGAATAGGCTGGCTAGGTACAGCCTCATCATATCAGCCGAAAGACGTCCACTGCTGGACATAGGCCTCCCCACGTCTCCACAACATCCGGTCCTATGCGTCTCGCGTCCATCGGCTACCCGCGACCCTCACCAGGTCATCGGTCCACCTTGTGGGAGGCCTATTCAATTATAATTTAAATATTAACCCCAAGATAGGTACTAGGAAAACGGACCATTAAAATTGTAAATTAGAGATTATTTTTGCGATTCAATGATTTCACGATTTACCACTTTGTTGATTGAACGTTTGCCAAATGACGCTGATCTTGTAGGATCATTAATAAAAATAATTACAAATCATTTTCTACTAGTTTTTCTGTTGCTTCGTAGTTATTTAGAACCGAATCGAGAGGCCACATCTTGGGGAGAACTCGAGTTGAATGTTCTGAAATCATCCACATATTAGTGTGGTAACGAATACTAGGTCCCTGTCAACTGGTTTCAAGCAAAATTAAACTCTACGATAGATTTGATTAAAGCTCCATTTCCTACAGCTTCAGTGATACGTTTGTGATTTATGCATTATGATGAATGATTCCCTCGACGCCCATGTACTCCTGGTATTGTTCAATTGCTTCGAGCGCGAAGTATTTAACACGAATCAAATACTCTACTAATAATGCTATCCAATGAACGTCGGTCTCGTTAGCAATGCGAATCGACAGTTAGTTAGGACAACGTTATTTTCCAACAAATACATAGTTTGTGTGGCGACTCTCCGCAGTTCATGAGCCATCTCACGTGTGAGGATCTTATCTTAAAACGTACAATTTGATACTTCTTTTCCATCAACACGCTAAGAAGAAAAACAAATAGTTTCGAAAAGAATATGCCATATATCTATTGCCACAAAAAGGAACAAAAAAGCCTTAGGAACGTCACAGGTTTTTGTTGGTCAAACACACTAGTGTCAGAGTTTCTAGACCGCTTCAAGGGCCTCTGATATAGTTTATTTGACGACCGCCATTTGGCGGCCGGTACCACCGAAGCACGTAATCATCTTTTTATCAGACAATCAGATGACTCAAGCCTGAAATGTTCTAGCCAAACTGGAAACAACTTAACAAAGCATGCTTCCCGTGGGAATCGAATTACGACAACCGGGTTACAAGGCCACCACTAGAACCACTCGACCACGAAGGCGAATTCGGCCATTAAGAATCTCCTGCCTTGGAGCCGAACTTGCTGAAATAGTGACCAACCAACGCCTCCCCATCAAGGTTAAAAAAAGGCAGGCGTATTCCATTCCCGAACAAATGAGAAACGTGTGAACGTTGCATTCGTGAGCGGTATCCAATGATTAAAAAAGCTTCTACTACCTCTGACGTCTGCTCTAGTTTGAACTACGTAAATCGTTCAAATGAATTTTCATTTTTCAATAACGAAATAACATCGTTTGTATAAAAATCTAGACAAAAGGTAGTGTGTCAGCCAAGTTCGTGATGCAAAAGTGCGACACACCGTCTGTAAGTCTTATACTAATCATTTCGGCCCACTTAGGACCTCTCATATAAGTATGCCCAAAGCAGAGGGAACAGGTAAGTAGAGTAGGGGAGCAGGGTGGATTTAAATATGAATAGACAAATTTAAGACTATTCACATTTAAGTTCACCATGTTTTTGTTCGAACAAAAACATAGAACTTGTTTTTTTTTCTTGACAAAACAGCAACAAAATAAAATAAAAAAAAACAACAAAGTAAGACCGCTTCTGCTACTCCAGAAGATTATTCCACTTCAATTCAATATTCAAACAGATACCTTACAAATATTTTTTATAAATTCCTTTGAAAGAAGTACTTAAATCGGTTTCCCGTTAATAGCTCACCCTAAGCGTAACATTGACCTATTTCCCGCTCCCCTAACTTTAAAACCCCTAGCGGTGCGCGATACGATCGATACTTGACAAAATAGAAATAAAACAAGCCAACAATATACAATATGACAACTTTTTTTATTTCTTTTCAAATTTGAACGGCAGCCATTGATGCTGGACATTGTAGCTTGTTACTTATTTTGGTTCTGTATTTAAAAACTAAAAGAGTGAGGCTTTAAGGTTCAAAACACAATCTAGTGTTCTTGAATATTTGAACTTAGGGTATTTTGTCCAGAGTTTGAAAATAGATAGAAACCGGCAAATTGCAATTCGGACTCGCACACGAAGGTTTCCGTACCATCAACCTTAATTTTTTATATTTTTTGTTATAGCGGCAGTAGAAATACAAAATCTGTGAAAATTTCAACTCTACCTATTACGGTTCTTGAGACATTACAGCCCGCTGACCGACAGACGGACGGACGGACAGACAGCGGAAGCTTAGTACTAGGGTTCCGTTGGTTACCCTTCGAGAACGGAACCCTGAAAATGATGGCCGATATGATCAACATTTCGTTAATTTGCGCTTTTCGATAAATCAGTTAATAACTAACAATTGATCGAAAAATGCATATAATGAATTTTATTCCACAATTCTAACCATTGGTTGATTTAACTGAGCCAAAAACTAGCCTTTACTTATTCATGATATCACACATTTTACACGTACAACGTTGTAATTAAACACGTTTAAATATTTAATTGCCGAGATACTATGTTAACCACTCAATTCCTCGACAAATAGAGCGGTTCGGTGTGAGGTGGGCTACATCGCTGGAATTCTATCGCTTTGCTAGTCGACATACTGAGATGTGTTACACTGTGACTTGTTTAATCTGTACTAATATTATAAAGCTGAAGAGTTTGTTTGTTTGGTAGAACCCGCTATTCTCAGGAACTACTGGGAAAAATCTTTTAGTGTTGGATAACACATTTATCGAGGAAGGCCACAGGCTATATAACATCACGCTACGATCAACAGGAGCGGTGCGTTAATGGAAAATGAGACGCAGACTCGTATCAGCTAGCTTTATTATAGAGGTAGGTATATACTACTCTGTCAAGAAAGTACCGGAAAAAGATCAATAATACACAAAATGTCTGTTATTCATCCAAATTTATTTTATCACCTTCAAAGTATGCTCCTTTGGAAACGATACACTTGCGCCAACGAATAATCCATTCATCAAAACATTTTTTAAACGCTGCTTCCGGAATTGAGTTGAGTTCTCGCCGCGAATTCTCCTTTATGTCTTCTATCGATTGAAAACGGTTCAGTTGGAAGGCGCCACTCCGAAGCTTGTTGACTAGTTTGCATGTCAAACTCGTAAACCCACGTCTCGTCACCAGTAACAATGCGTTTCATGAATGTTGGGTCCGAACTGACTCGTTCTAGCATGTCCTCAGCGACTTTCATGCGATTGGGTTTTTGGAGAAAATTCAGATCTTTTGGGACTAGCCGAGCAGCAACGTGTTTCATACCCAAATGATTAGTTAAAATGGTACGGATCGACTCGTGAGATACAGAAAGTTCGGCGGCTATCTCTCTCAGAGTTGAATGGGGATTTTCAGTCACTATTTCCTTCACTTTTGCGATGTTAACTTCAGTTGCAGACGTTGACGGCCTACCAGAGCGAGGCAAATCTTCCATCACATCTCGACCGCTTTTGAACGCTTTGAACCACTCATAAGCACGAGTTTTTGATAAAGTCGATTCACCGTAAGCCTTCTGTAACATTTTCAGTGACTCCGAACACGAAATTCCATTGGCGATGCAAAATTTAAGACAAACTCTTTGTTCGATATTTTTGTCCATTATGAAATTCGCAATACACACTATACAGGGAAATTGAAAAAATACCCAAAACCTCTCAACCCTGACTTTGTATCATGACCCTGAACAACATTTGTTCTACGACTTTGACCTCAACTAAACAATGTAGCCAAAAACAAATTGTTTTCATTTATTTGAAGTCTGTTTATTTCGCGTATACTACGCGCGCGCGCGCACTCAGTCACGCGCCGCCAGCCTGTCGGCCTTTCGTAGGCCGCCTTATAAAGAATATGCAAAATTTAAACTATGGTTATATTTTTAGTATGGAATAAAAATGTTTCGAATTTTGAAAAGTCGTAGAACAAATGTTGTTCAGTGTCATGATACGAAGTCAAGATTATGAGGTTTCGGGTATTTTTTAAATTACCCTGTATATGATATTACTAAAACCAGCACTGTATTTAATATAAATAACAGATGCAACTCAAACTCCGCGCCAAAATGGAAAACAGTTGTGCCAATCTAACAACTACAAAAAAACAAAAATTTGAATTTGGAACCATAAACAAATCATCCATTCCCGATACTTTTTTGACTGAATGTAAATTCCCATATATTTTGTTGAAAAGGGAAAAAGAGGGGTAGGGGAAGACCTTAAACTGCCTGGATGATAAAAAATTGTGGAATGTACGACGGAATTGCATAATTTAATCCCGCCAAGCCCGTTCCATCATCAGACCACAAGACGAACGGCGATGACCCACCGGTACTTGGTGGACATCCCACCCATACGCACAAAACGTTTTGTGAGCACATTTATAGTGTGTACAGCTAAGGAGTGGAATTCCCTGCCGGAGTCTGTGTTTCCTGATAGCTACAACAACCTGGGAGTCTTAAGTCAAGAGTGAATAGATTACTTCTAGGCAAGCGTGCTCCATCTTTGACCACATCACCGCTTACCATCAGGTGAGATAGTGGTCAAACACGTGCTAATCAATAATATTAAATATATATATATCACAGTCAATAAAGCCTCGGTTTTAAAAAGACACAAACAAACCACGTGGCTCAGCATGATAAGGAAAGCCAAGAATTTGTTTGAAAGAGTCACCACGGCCCAGGGCAAAGGGCACTAGGAGAAACACGGATGGGTTTTAGTCAGTAAGAGTCTGACACTCCCTTCTGCTTCACCCGAGCGGGAGGAGTCATTTGATGATTTCTCATCCTTAAAAAAATGTTGAGAAAGTGAGGATAAAAAAAGAATGTCGCCTATATTTCAAAGTAGTTTTTAGTAAAGACAAAGAGATTGATTTTGAGAACATTTTATTTTGCTCCACATTCCTAATATCAATCATTGAATTATGTAACGTTCTTCCGTTACTGAGTGCAGTCACTCAGTAACGGAAGTCATTTGACGAAATTAATGGTCGTTGATAGCTGAAATTTGTCATGTACATTTTTTGGGTAGTGAAGGGGAGCAGTAAGAGAGGGTTTCCCGAAATTCCTACAGGAAAGGGAATCAAGAGATATACGCGTACGAAGTCGCTGGCAAAAACTTGTATTATATAAAATTCTCCCGTTACTGACTGAGTGACTGACAGACAACAAACAGCTGAAACGACGGGTCGTAGCTGAAATTTTTAATGGAACTTCCTTTGGGATTGCAAGAAAAACACAAGAGGATTCCCTTAAATTCTTACGAAAAAAACGGGTTATGCGCGTACGTAGACGGGGGCAAAAACTAGTGGATCATTCCGGTCGTTTGAAGATAATTATATTAAAAACTATAGGTTGTATGACTACACTATAAATACCCAAATGATTATGTTTCGCCTGGTTGTCTAGTCGGCTTTATCTCAGGCATTTCTTTATCAAAATGGGTTTAGTAATTACAGAGGTTTAAAGAATGCCAACAATTTCTCAAAGGATCATTTTATCGGTATGTAGATTGGGGTTTAACGTATTTGATTAAAATTTTCACATTACTTATAAATAATATTGAAATATTTTTAAATGAATAACATTATTTAGTATAATTATTTTTCTTCTATTTTAAAGTATATAGTCAAATCTGATCCGTTATCAACTGGTAGTGTAATTGTATAATAATCATGACAATGATAACATGAAATATTTGTACCACAATATTTAGAACTTCTAAAAGAGCAAAACATTTTACAGCCTGAAAACCCGGCGTAAAACTACACTGATTAATTATCAGTATATTTTTTCGCTGTATTATTTTATTATCAAAATTCTGTTTTACAAAATTCCGAACGTCTAAAAAATTTAATTCAATTTTTGTAGTGCCTAACTGATGGCGGGTTGAAATAAATTCAGGCTATGGAGTAGCTCTCTATAACCCTCTGCTGGGGATAATCTAACTAGTGGGCTTTTCCGATACTAGGAATATTATTATTATTTTTTTAGCGTCAACGCTCTAGGAGCACAATATTTATGCTGAAGCTACTTAAGAAGCAAAATAATACAAAATCATTTTTGGAAATAATCAAGTTATCCAAAAAAAAATATTATGAAGAATAGTTAAAAAAAAGGAGCTCGTGACTAGATAATAACAGCCGCACGGGTCGATCTTCAAGGTTAGGCAACGCTTGTCAAAGTTGGTCTGTGGATGGATGAATGAACATCTTAACATACCGAGTTTCCTCCGAGCTCGTTAAGCCATTGGTCCCGGTTGTCATTTGAACATCTTTAGCAGTCGTTAGGGATAGTCAGAAGCCAGTAAATCTGACTCGTCTTGCCATGAAGTACCGTGTTTCCCAGTTAATGGGTTGTGGAAGTCTGGTAGGCAGTCGCTCCTCGTAAAATACTGGTATTCAGCTAAATCCGGCTTGACTGGAAGCCGACCCTTATATAGTTGGGAAAAGGCTAGGCAGATGATGATGAGTTGAAAAAAAACGAGTTAAACAAAGACCTTTCTGAAATCGCGACAAGATATTTTTTAACAAGCAAATTTTAAATTTTTAATAAATTATGAAAGTCATTCAAATAATCTCGTTTTTCAGAGATTCATATACCTTTTATCACATTCCTCTGAACTGCAACGCCGAAATTTCACATATTGCACAGAGGAACTGCAGCTCTAAAAAGGCCACCTTGGTAAAATCATAATATTAAAGTCAGAGTCAAAGTCAAATGATTTATTTCAACGAGACCATTAAAGGCACTTTTGAAAGTCAAATGAAAATAAAATATTATAGTGACTAGTTGCCCGTTCGCAAAACGTTGATTCTTATGGAGAAGAACGGACAAGAAACTCCATAGTTACTCTTTTCAATAATCATACAACAATCTGTCAAACTTCATTTTCAGCTTTATCGCTACAGCATTAGAATCAAGATTGATTGGGAAAATTTGACAGTCTCGGGAAGTCTGAATAGCAGGCTGATTCTGCTATAGTGGCCTTTAGAACCGCTATACTTTGCAGTTTTCAATAAAACCATTTTATTATTTTGGGAAAACAGCCTTTCGGTGTAAAAAACAGGTTTGTCAACAAAGGCTTTTCCTTTGCTGGACATTTCTTTTATCTTTGCTTTGATCACAAAGAAAAATACGGGAAATCTAACCTTCTGATTTACAGATAATCTTGTTCAAGTCCGCTTACCGAGAACATGGGATTTAGAAGCGAGTGTAGTTTAATAAATGGTCTGTTGTATTCAGTTACATTAATATGTATATACCAGGTCTCATGTTTATACTCACCTCGGATTCCGCTGTCGATACTCGAAAATGTTGTTACAGAATAGCACTACTGGTACCTAAAAATTTAGTTAGGAAGTGGAATTTCCTGCCAGAGTCTGTGTTTCCTAAATGCTACTACTTAGCGTCTTAAAGTTAAGAGTGAATAGGTTATTTCTAGGTAAGCGTGCTCTAACTTCGACCACATCATCGCTTACCATCAGGTGAGAAAGTGGTCAAACGTGTGCTTATCAACAGTAAAAAAAATATCCTTTTTCGAAAAACTTTTTAGGGCGAAAGAGGAACTAGTGAAACTAAAAGACTCTTTTAGTAGAATTTTAACTTTTATAGAAAAGTTCAAAAATCAGTGAAATAACTCCATATCCAGTCCGGTTCGGTTTGGTCCGTCGGTATAGTCATAAAATGTCATGATTTCATGAACTAGTCATTCTTTCGGGTTACCTGGCCCTATGGAGTTTTATTGCTGACTTAAATGGTTATAATTCTGAAAATACATAATTCTAACGCCCGCGAATCATACTTTAATCAACATAAAACCTAATACTGACTTACAAATTGCAAAAAACGTAAAGAAAGTTTGAATTTCGCGGGCTACCCCGGCGCATCCACCTTAAGATGAAAATACCTCGCTCAGACAGTTTGGCGCCTCAGGGAGGAGGGGAGGCCAATACTTAGAAGTGGGCGGAACAGTATCTATAACCGAGGGTGGTTAGCAAATGAGGACACATCCCAACATACAGTAAGTTCCCGAGTCATCATCGCCTAGCCTTTTCCCAACTATATGTATTTGGGCTCGGCTTCCAGTCAAGCCGGATTTAGCTGAATAAATTTTTTTTACATAAAGCGGCTGCCTACCAGACCTCCACAACCCATTTACTGGGTAACACGTTAGGTACTTCATGGCAAGACTGGAGTCAGATTTACTGGCGTCTGACTATCTGTAACGACTGCCAAAGATCTACAAATGACAGCTGGGACCAACGGCTTAACGTGCTTTCCGAGGCACGGAGGAAACTCGTTATGTTAAGATGGTCACCCATCCACACACCAACCTTGGCAAGCGTAGCTTATCCTTGAAGATAGGCCCGTGCGGCTGTAATTATCAAGCCACGAGCTCCTCACAGTGAGTTCCTGAGTATGAGATGAAATTCTGAAAAGCAACTAATACTATCATGACTTTCTCATCTTCAGACCCACTGATACCGAGATGTTAACGAAAAATTGTTTTTTGGGTTACGTACCAAAATGGTACAAAGGACAGAATGGTGTGTCTAAGTCTTCCCATCTGTCACAGCTTGATACCTCAAGAACTACTTAATGCTATCAACTTGAAATTTGGAATAGTTTTAAATGACGTCTGTTAAACTATTTTGCAAATAAGAAAGAAAATGCTTATTTTTTTCAACTGCGAATGTAAAGGGTTCTTAAAATTTCAAAGTGGGGCTACTAGGGCATGTGGGGGCGTATCATTAAGAAAGAGCGTTATTGGCACATTTTCAAACATTTTTTTTTAGGTCGCATGGCTTTCGACTTTTGACGAAAGATGTGAAAAATAACCATTTATCACCCAAGTTTGCAAAGAGAAAAATCAGATAATATTCTATGTGATAGAAGTTTATGTAAAGATTACAAGAAAGTAAAACCATGACTCTAAATAGCACACTTTTCAGAAATCATCAACAAAAATTACAATAGTTCCACTATCGGTCAAGAGATGGCGCTGATCTAAAGCTGCAGAATACATCGCAGTGTTAAAATTCTCTGACGAATAGAAGTCTCGCCGATGAAAATTTAAAAATATTTCATGTTTTATATATGGTGGTTCGGAACGGAGTATGACTCGCTCTTGACTAGTTTTTTTAAACATACGATTCTTTTTAATAAATATGTATTATTGTAATATTTTTTTACTATGACAGGTTCCCGTTTGACCGAATTCTCACCCTGTGTGTGAAAATGTGGTCAGAGACGGTGCACGTTTCCCTAGAAGTAACCCAATCTTGACTTAAAGAGGAAATAAACCTTAGGTTGTACCTACCTAGTTTAGGGTACGATCGAATGAGAATGCATCGTCAAGAACAGGGTAGAGATGAAAATCGATGAACGTTATTATTTGAGTGTTGCGGCGTATCCCGAAGATTTAGTTTTGGACTAGAGCCAACCGGGAAAATATTATAGGGCGTGAGGAGATGTAACTGTATAATATATTATGAAGATTTAAGAATGGACAGAGACAATGTTCACCCTTGAAACGTAAACCTAAATAAATTTATAGTCGTTTGCATTTTCATGCTTGTTTCGCGTACTTCCGAAATACGACCACAACTCCGGTTTAGAATTCAAAAAAAACGGTATCATTTTTTTGAAAAATATTTTCAAATCGATGGGGTCAACCAGCTTATTCCTAGTGATTTTCACAATTAGCCATTTTTGGTTGTGAAATAAAAAACCTTCAACGAATACCAACTTGATGCCCTTGAGTCAATTGAGAAACGAGCCAAGAGGATCATCGGCAATGAGAGGCTCGTCGCGACGAAGCTCCAAAGTCTTGAACATCGACGACGAGTTGCTAGCCTGTCGGTTTTTTACCGGTTGCATTTTGGGGATTGTGCGACGGAATTGCATAATTTAAATCCGCCAAGCCCGTTCCATCATCGGACCACAAGACGAACGGCGAAGCGCCACCGGTACACGGTGGATATCCCACCCATACGCACAAAACGTTTTGGTAACACATTCATAATGCGTACAGCTAAGGAGTGGAATTCCCTGCCAGAGTCTGTGTTTCCTGATAGCTACTACCTGGGAGTCTTTAAGTCAAGAGTGAATAGGTTATTTCTAGGTAAGCGTGCTCCATCCTCGACCACATCATCGCTTACCATCAGGTGAGATAGTGGTCAAACGCGTGCCTATCTTTATTAAAAAAAAAAAAAAAACACGTTGCAAAAAGTTGGCGTCGAGTATTTAAAGTACTAATGAGTTCTACATATTTAACGGCAGGCGGTGTGCTGATTTTCAGCTTTTCATCTTTAATACATTTTTAAACTCATTATTGCTACCATGAAATATTTTCTAGAAAAGCCATTTCCGTGGAACACGTAGATAAATTAATTGCAGAGGAAAATGGTAGGGTGGGAAGCTCATGCAGGAAATAACTAAGTCAAAGTAACAGGAAGTATATGATTTGTACACAAGGCACCATAGAACAACGGTGCGATTCTGAAAAGTTGTCGAAGTGAAGGCTCGGGTGGAGTGATCACAAAGTTAGCTATATCAAGATGGAATAACAGCAAACTTTGTGATCACGTTACACAAGCCTTCACTTGGACTCATTTACAGAATCGATCGACAGATAAAGGAGGTCTTCTCCTTTATCTGTTGTGCATGGCACACTCTTGTTAAAAATTCTTCTGGATAAGTATTAGCAATTGAAATAATATGCATTTTCCTGATCATCTGTTATGTTTTTTTAAGGGGTTAAATCCCCATGGTTGTCCTCTTACTGACTAGAAAACCATCCCGGTGTTCCATCTCTCACCTAGTCCGGGGATCGCGAGAACTTATTTTGCTTTCCGTGAATCAATTGTTATCCTGGGTCAACCTTCCAAAGCGATGAAAAATTGTAAGTAGTTAACAGATAATGTCATTAAGGGTGCTCTCTCGAAAAGGCTTAAAAATAGCGCGCAGATGAAGCAGTTTTTCGTCGGCATTTACTAAGAAATTACATCTGTAAAAAATAGGTAGTAATCTACATGATATTGCACGTAACTTGGTTTAGCTAGAATTTATGTAATGGTATCACATAATAGGAAAATAAATAACCAAATCACCTCCAAATCGTTGAGATGAAACCATTTTACTCCTTAATTTTTTAACAAAAGACAGAAAAATAAATATCTACTGCTGTGCAATATAAACGAAAATAACTTGGTTTTGTTACTTTTTTAAAATATGTGTTTGTTTTATTATAAAAAATTGTTAGCGGAGTGGCGCGCCGAGATGTAGTTAGCTCCGTTTGTATGCACAAGGTCATTGGCAAATATACAAGCCTTAATGTTTATTTTATCTAACAGATAATGTCATTAATGTTTAGGCATTCAGGCATATTTTATTGTAGTACCAAAAATCGAAGGCATTTGATATCTACAAAAACTGGTCAAGTGCGAGTAGGACTTGTTCTCAAAGGTTTCCGTACCATAAACCTTATTGGAACGAAGTTCCTTATCGCGCGTTGTGAAAGGGGGCTAGACGGAAAAAATTCTTACGAAAAAGTGTCACGACACTTTTTGCTATTGTAAGCTGTGCGAATGGAATGGAATGGAATGAAATGGAATGGAATGGAATGGAATGGAATAGAGTGGAATGAAATGGAGTGGAGTGGAGTGGAGTGGAGTGGAGTGGAGTGGAGTGGAGTGGTGTGGAGTGGAGTGGAGTGGAGTGGAGTGGAGTGGAGTGGAGTGGAGTGGAGTGGAGTGGAATGGAATGGAATGGAATGGAATGGAATGGAATGGAATAGAATTTCTCATCTCAATAGGGACTGATTGAGATGAGAAACAGTGGGTCATTAGTTGCCAACGATACGATACCATCTTAGGGAAAAGGATAAAGTCGTAAAACACAGTTATGTTTCTAGTTTTATTACAATTCGCGCGTTGAGAAAGGGGGCTAGACGGAAAAAATTAAGACCAAAAGTTGTAACGACACTTTTTGCTATAGTTGTAAGCCACGCGGCGTAGGAACTTCGTTCCATCCGGGTGTCCCTTGACACCTCTCAAGTTTTTTTTTATTATTTGTTGTTATAGCGGCATTAGAATTAAAAATCTATTACAGTTCTTAAGACGGACAGACTGACAGTGGAGACTTAGTAAAAGGGTTGCGTTGGTTACCTTTTGGGTACGGAACCCTAATAAATAACTGTAAAGGGGTAATTTTATTCATAATTATTAACAACTTTCACTATAAAAAATAGCTGTAGTACATTTTGTCGAGTTATGCGCACATAAATGTGTGGGGCAGTCGTTTGATTTTCCGTAATTTCGGGGTTTGTCTCATAATAAAAGTGGTTGATAATGAAGAGTACAATGGCCCCTTAAGAGACATTACGTTTATTCTGTAACACGTTGTATAACCACGAAAGTTTGGAACGATGAAGGAAACTTTATAAAGGTAGCCCATTCGTCACTACTTTAGGCGCGATTTTATTTTAAATCATTCATTAAGGTACTATGTACAATTATCCTAAATAATGCATTAGAATAGGAGCTCGTGGCGCGTGTCATTTGTAGATCTTTGGCAGTCGTTACGGATTGTCAGAGGCCAGTAAATCTGACTCCAGTCTTGCTATGAAGTACCGTGTTACCCAGTTAATGGTTGTGGAGGTCTGGTAGGCAGCCGCTCCACGTAAAATACTGTTATTCAGCTGAATCCGGTTTGACTAGAAGCCGACCCCAATATAGTTGGGAAAAGGCTAGGCAGGTGATGAATGCATTAGAATTATTATAAAACACCCTGTTAACAATGTTTACGTATCAAAACAATGTCACCGTACCGTTCCACGCCGTACTCGGAACTCAAGGCTCGGACTGCGCTCGCTCCTGGATGCTTCAAACTACGTCAAGCGTCATGGTAATCTATCTATATACTAACATATAAAGCTGAAGAGTTTGTTTGTTTGTTTGCTTTAATGCGCTAATCTCAGGAACTACTGGTCCAATTTGAAAAATTCCTTCAGTGTTAGATAGCCCATTTATCGAGGAAGGCTATAGGCTATATCGTCACGCTAAGACCAATAGGAGCGGAGCGGTACTGAAAATTGTGACGCAGACGAAGTTGCGCGAGACAACTAGTACTAACATATAAAGCTGAAGAGTTTGTTTGCTTGAACGCGCTAATCTCAGGAACTCCTGGACCGATTTGAAAAATTCTTTCAGTGTTAGATATGTATATCGTCACGCTTAGACCAATAGAAGCGGAGCAGACGAAGTTGCGCGGGTCAACTTATAAATAATATTTTCATTAAAAAAAAAGCATTTTCATAAATATCGTAGGTAAGTATTTTTTAAATAAATTTGTGTTAGTCATTGGGTAGATGAAGAGGTTGGCCGTTGTAAGCCGACTAGAATGGGCATTGATATTTACAATGAGAGAAGTAGGTACCTACTCAGCAATTAGTACGCTAATATACTATCTAGTTAGCATAAACCATCAACACCACATAAAAAGCCCTGGTTTCGTTATCCAAAGCCGTGTAATAGACCACGAGAGGCGATCCGCTTCACGTACCATGTAACCGTTACCAAAACACCATTGTGATCCACCAGAGTATGACGTCATGGGTCTTTGAAACCCTTCATTGTTTGAGCGCATTCCGAGGGCATTATCGTAATATCACCACAATTATCACTAGTAGGCAGGTGGAGGGGGGGGGGTACTGAGACCCTTTGTGTAGAGTAGGGTTAGCAAGTGTAATTGAGCGTTGATGTATGTGTACCGGAAGCTGACGAAAATGGGGTCGTTTTTTTGTCGTTGGTACAGGAATTGAGCGTTTTTCGTATAGAGAAATATTTAAAGACTTTCCAAGAAATACATAAGCAAGACACGGTTCACAATGGAAATCAAAATATTTTAGAACATTATGATCATCTTCTTAGCCTTTTCCCAACTATATTGGGGCCCGCTTCCAATAAAACCGGATTAAGCTGAATTTTATGACATTTAATTTTAAACTTAAATATCATTTAAAAGCAATGGTAGCTGTCTCGTTCACTGAAAAGTCTACGATAACTAATCAAAATATATTTTTACATTAAATTAATCTAGTTTAACTAAACATATCGACGCGCTTCTGTAAACTTAAAAATGTATATAAACCACACAAGTGCAGAAACAGGAAGCCTATCATTAAAGATATAGTATACTAGTTGACCGGCGCAACTTCGTCTGCTCCGCTCCTATTGGTCTTAGCGTGATGATATATAGCCTATAGCCTTCCTCGATAAATGAGATATCTAACACTGGAAGAATTTTTTAAATCGGACCAGTAGTTCCTGAGATTAGCGCGTTCAACTAAACAAACAAACAAACTCTTCAGCTTTATATATTAGTATAGATAAGATAAGATATAGGTCACATATTATTACAAGAAACTATTGTTTTCAATCAAAGCGCCAATTCTATAATTTTCAAGAAAATTTAAAGGTTTTTTGACAGTTTGCGACTCCTAATTCGAACGTTGTTTAGGGACATACGCCGCGCCGGCGACCTTGAGGGAACAAAACTCGCACTCGTTTAACAACCCGCGCGACCCAAAATTCAGTAATTTTTGTACTTATCTTATTATTCTAAGACTTAAAAATAGATAGCCGTATATCAAAATGTAGACAATTAAATTGCCTTTGAGATAGTGTAAATTTCATTGAAATACGCCCGGCGGTTTTGGTCCAACTGTCGATGTCCGTGTTAGAAATAACTTTACAAAGTAATTACTCTATTCTGAACGAATAAAACTTAAAATTTTTAGGTATCAAATTTTTAAGAAATTTCTAATGAAACATATTTATTTTTCAAAATTTTAAGACTGGCCGTTTCCTCTCCGCCTTAAAAGTTAGTTGAATGGAGCCAACCCTAAGCGTACGCTCGCGGGCATACTACGTCTACACATTCACACGCATCGCTTGCGTAGGTACCCGTACTGTATGTACACTCGTACACACGCGTGCCTTCTATATGCACGTATGTGTACGTTTAGTTTCTGATGAGTAACCGATGAGTCATTGAAGTCGGTGTAAACATAGTAATGATTTGTTTTGTTTGTTTATGCCTAATATGCGCGGCCTCTGTGAGGACAGTGTAGTGTGGATATGCTGTTTGTGTATGAGTTTTTAAGGGAGGTCAATAAGACGGGTAATGACGAAAATTTTAATTTGGAAATAATAACACTTTTTATATTGCTATTTGCTAATTGTGTTGCCTTCAAACCACGCTCAGAAGTAGTGTGCGTAAATTATTATTAGAGTCTTGTTGACGAAATCATTATTGTTATTTTTTGTGACATGTTTTTGAATTTAATTTATTGATTGAAAAAATAAACGTACGAGCACTAGTTTGTAAGTTTTTTACGTCCTTACTAACATACTAACAATATTGGAATGTACAGATCTGACAAATAAAGGAAATAATAATACAATAATTTTATTTTACTAAGTTAGGTGTTATCATCATCGGCCTAGCCTTTTATCAAATATATTGGTTAGCTTCCAGTCAAACCTTATTAATTGATAATTATTGTTTCTTATTTTCTGGCCAGTCGACTTCTGAGAGATAGCAGTAGGTTTGGAAAGGTTTTAATAAATAAATTGCCTGACAAAAAAAGAAATAGTACCTATTTGACAAAACTGTCGATTGTATCAAACACGAAGGGTCCGCTGGTTACCCTTCGGGTACATTACATCCTATAAAAAAACCTCATATCGAAAAAATAATCTTATTACAACCGTCGATAACGAACGATTGACATTCTCATTCAAGGACAAAAATGCAATTCACCACCCTCCCTTGGAGGTGAATGCAGTTCATCCTGCTGGCATGAACGAAGAATTAGCATCACTTTGTTATGTAGATGAAGGTACGCGAGCTACAGGACGCCAATCAACGTAAATCTGGGTACACATGGTGATTGCGTCTTGTTGAAGCTTATGGTTATGTTGAGGGTATGGCGTTAGTTTTCGAGATGGGATTTAATCCCAACGTAGTATATCATCTCTGACCTAGACTAGAGTCTTAAGCAAACCCTTCTCTAATAAAAAAAAAAAAAAACAAAAACCTGTATGTAGAAGAAAGACAAGAAATTAACTTGGCACACGCATAAACCATGTCCTGGAATACTTTTCTTTCCGGAAATATGTACCCTTGAGATAATTTCTGACAAACACGCGGGCGAACCCGCTAGCAGAAGCTAGTTGAAAATATTTGTTTGATATTTAGAAATGTTGGTCAGGATATTTTGTTAAGTAACTGTTATACCTAATCATGTCAACCAAAATAACGTTCACAACTACTGAAACACCATGGTTGGGTAATAAAATCCATATAAAGATATAGAAAGCATAGTTACTTGTTGCTTAAAATTATGTAGGTTGCATACTGTTATGTTGTGTGTTGTGTGTTGTGTTGTGTTGTGTTGTGTTGTGTTGTGTTGTGTGTTGTGTGTGTTGTTATGTTGGTTGGTTGTTGATGGTTGCTTATTAGTTTTGGTACTTGTTATGGATAATCTAATCATCTAAGCCTTTTACCAACTATATTGGGGTCGGCTTCCAGTCAAACCGGATTTAGCGTTTATGAATATCAGTGTTTTACGTGGAGGATAATCTAATCTAAAATATAAAAAAAAAACTCGTGTCGCAGTGTTTGTCATCGAACTCCTTCGAAACGGCTTGACCGATTTCTATGTTTTTTGTGTATATTTGGTAGGTTTGAGAATAGGTTGTAGGGTATTTTTTTTTTCTTTTATATGGCAAAACAACGTTTGCTCGGTCAGCTAGTCATATTATAATACTAAATTTGTTTCTCATTTCTGTTACAGGTAATTGATTGAGGGTATTTCAGAAGTTGATTAAGTAAGTATTTACCTTACAGCTGAGCGGCAAACGTCAAAAAATAAACCGGTGCTTAGCCTTTTACAGCGATGTATGATACTAATGATACTCATGTTTTACATTGCTTTATAAAATAGGGTATTTTGCTAAATAAAATGTAATAAGCCCGTCAGATAAATTCCTTAAAAATATTAATATAATAATAATAATAATATTCCACACAACTATCACACAACGCCATCTAGTCCCAAGCTAAGCAGAGCTTGTGTTATGGGTACTAGACAACTGATAAACATACTTATATATTTCTAAATACATACTGGATATTAAATTTTTCTTTATTCACGTAAACAAAAGATGAAGACGATACATTGCGTTGAAAACACGCATGACGTCATGGTACAATATTTTTTACCAGCGACATGACGTCACGCGTGTGGTCAACGCCCTGCATCGTCGTCATTTTTTGTTTACGTGAAAAATATCGTATAATAATATTTTTTGAAAATCTATCAGACGGACTTATGAGATTTTTTCAGCAAAATACCCTATTGTGTTTTTCTCAATTGAGTCTGCCTGTCATCATTGTATCGAAATGTGAACGTAATTTAATTTCCTTTAGAACATTGCTAATTAGGGAGTTATCAACGTGAGATTGATGGTCGAGTAAGTGTAAGTGTAAAACAAAATCGTGATACATAGCGCCGAGAATGACATTATGAAAAAAAAACTTTTTTACAAAAAAATAAAACCGACTTCCAAAAACAAAACACTACAAATTAAAATATAACTTTAATTTCGGAAGTCGGTGTTTTTGGTTGTTTCGTTTTTGACACACCGACTTCCGAAATTTTTCACTTTTTAGTGATACACAGGTACCACTAAAAAGTGAAACCACAATCACAGCGTGCCGGCGTGATGTTATGTTATGAACTGGTGTAAACAATCAACAGACTTGCGATTTCAGAAATCCCGATGCATTTGCTATCATGTATTGAAGAGTTCCGTTGCCTACCTCCGAAGTTCTTCATCAGATCTTCACCAAATTTAAATAGGACCAGTCCGAGAAAATACTCCATAAAAAAAGAATCATTTCAAATCAGTTAACAATTGACGAAAATATCGCTGAACAAACATTTTTCATGGGATTCCATTATCAGATCCTGACTTATACCTTCCATCATCGGCTCAGCAACATGAGATGATGATTACCAGGCACAAATATCTGAATTGCGTTAGAAGGTTTATGAAAAACATTGTACGTGCTTATAAAATTTGAGGGTTTCCCTCGATTTTCATGTGATCTCATCATGAGATACTAACTTGGTGACAATGGGACCACCTCTGGCTTTCGAATAAAAAAATAAAAAAAAATCGGTCCAGAATTGGCGGAGAAATCGGTGAACATACTCCTCCTTTTTGAAGAAGTCGGTTAAAAACAAGAAGGAATCTAATAACTATGCATAATAAATAAAGTCAAAATTAACAGTTATACAATTTAGCAAACACCAATTTATAGTAGTCATTGATCGTATCTGGCATTATCTCGATATCGTTATCTACACTATTGTTCAACTGTGTTCTGCGAACCTACGCGTTTCACTTGAAACAGCAATCATACATACATACTAATATTCATACATACTAATATCAGATTCAAATCAAAATATACCTACAGCAAATTATTTCCCGGGTACTCGAAATCCGAACTCAAAACGGGTATCTGATGCAGGCTCGAAATTGTTCGAGCGTGCTATAATCCCTGCATAATATCATCAGCTTATACAATGCACCCTAATGAATAATGCTTAGGTTAGGTACTCCAACTAGAGGTAGGACTGTTGTTGTGTTGAATACAGTGTCCTGTCCCTTCGTCTTATGTGAGGATTTTACGCAGTCAGCAGATTATAGGTAGGGCTGAATGCCTAGAGTGCACTGGGACGTGAGTTTATTCTAAGTATGGCGTCCTATATTCATTCATCTGACTTTTGTCATTATTGGCATGGCAAAGGTTTTAAATTTTTACAAAAGACATTCAAACTTATTAACTATTTGGAATACGACGCCAATGTTATAAATTGATTTCGTGGCATCGGAAGGGATTTTTTGGCACGGCATTGGATAGCGCGCTAAGTGATCCCGCGGCGGGATGCGGGTAGGTCACATGAATGCTACAGAGTATGGACAGCATTCGGTGCCGCAGCATCCTGCCACGGGAGATAGGTTGAGAGCTAAGTCCGGTAGGACTCAATTTAGTTTGAAGGGAAATAAATTAAATCAAAATAACTTAAGAAGTAAAAACATCTTTGTATCAATACACAGTACATTTCTTTTAACGCGGACCCATTCAACCATAGTGCAGCTTTACGGCATAGAAATAATTTCCTTAGTCGGATAAGTTATTCCACAAATTCCCTGCTATATACCTGAGAAACTAGTTTACCTTTTCTATACAAGTTTAGTAGGTTTACACGGGTGTGAATGTTAGCGGATGAATACGTCCAAACTCGGAACACGGTTAACACTATTCTGGGAAGGACTAACTTAATTTAACGCCTCAGTATATGAACCACACTTTATGAACCAATGCTACGGTTTCCTGTGAAGTTTAAACAAGAAAAACCGCATTCGCTTTGATGAAAACATTTCATAAGTTGAGGGATTTCGAAAGGCGGGTCTTCCTGTACAAGGTTTAAGACGTCTTAAATGAGGTTTTTAAGTCTTTCTATGACGTTCTTAGATTTTGAAGTGAAGTGGGTTTCTATTCGTGTAAGTTTTAAGACTATGTGTAATAGGGATTAAATGTATGAGCACGTTTGAAGTTTTAAGTTTCGAAGAATTTGAAATATCTCGTATTTCAAAGGCTTTGCAGCGCGCAGCGTGTTCAAAAATTATAATGGTGAATTAGGTGTAATAGTCTCGTAAGAAATTTGAGTACCTTTTTCGCTTTCAAAAGTTATGTTTATGGAGGAAATGCTTTTACAAAACGATTACTTAAGTGGTCAACGCTGCAAGGTTGCATGCTTGTCGGTCTTCCACAGATTGTACTTCGGTGAGTGTGCTCAAGAACCCCACGACCTCATCCCACCGGCCCCCTTCTACCATCGGCCATCTAGACGTACAAGTTAACATTCCTACCTTGTTGCTATTCAACCAATTTACTTTAAGGAGTAGAACTCTCAACCTGCGTCTGTGTTTACCAACGCATTCGACCCTAATCTCCTCAAAGTTAGAGTGAATACTAACAGGCTTCTTCTGGGTAAGCTCACTTCACCGTTGACTTTGGCTCTGTCACCTGTGACCTAGACTAGAGTCAAGGGCAAAGCCATCTTAAAGGAGATGTTTGAAAATGGGCCAGGTCTATGTACATTACCTCATAATAAAGAAAAAAATTCGAAGAATTCGGGAAAAATACATTTGATTCAGTTAAATGTTAACTGTCGTGGTAGTTAATTGATGTTTATAAATTACTTTCAACATGGCGTCGCACCGATTTAGTTACAGATCATAGAAAAATAACTGTCAGCTGTCATAACAATGTCACTTCAGTCACTTTCATCTCGTTGCCGGTAAATAAATATGTCAGAAATAAATGTCAAATGTCATTAATCAATCAAAATGACAGCTTAAAGCCATTTTAAAGAAATTGGACAGTTGAGAACTGTTTTAAATGTATTTCTCTATTTTAAAGTATAGTGTACAAGGACCTGGCCCAGGCTCCATACATTTTGGAACATCTCCTTTACTAAAACATGCTTTTTAAACCCCTCTTTTTTGGAATTCTCAATTATAACTCTACAAGAAACGTTTTTAGTCAAAAATACTCAAACAAATGAAAAGGAAAATATTTTCTTTTGTCCTTCAGATAACCTTGCGTATATCTTCGATATCTCTAACAACGACACTATTTCTCGTAAACCGCGCCGATATAAAAATGATTCATGCGGCAATTCATTGAGTGCCATAATATCTGGGAAGCGCTGACTCACTCCACAGCTGATTGGAGGAAGTATGAAATAACAACTTATTTTTAATACCTACGGATTCTATTTGTGTAATTCGTTAAAGAAATTCAGAGCATTGAAGAATTGCGAAGCAAGTTCTCTCTCTCTCGTTATGGCACTGTTAAATTGATAGTTATAGTTAAAATATGAAAGAGAGATGGTAAGTGATGATTCTTGATCGAAAACTACATTGTATAAATTGGTTCCGTATCCAAAGGGTAACCAACGGAACCCTATTACTAAGCTTCCACTGTCTGTCCGTTTGTCCGTCTATTTGTCAGCGGGCTGTACATCTCAAGAACTGTAATAGGTAGACAGTTGATCGCAGATTTCTATTGCCGCTATATCAAACATTAAATTAAAAAGGGCTCCCATACAAAAAAAACGTGTTTTTTTTTGGTTTATGATACGGAACCCTTCATGTGAGAGTCGGACTCGCACTCGGCCGGGTTTTATTTTATTCTGAATACTTTCAACTGTGGGTCCATTATACTTTCTTATAACATTTTAAAACGGCAAATAAAACAAATTAAAATTTTGTTATAATGAAGTCTAAAAATATATTTGTTTGGTTTTTACCTGTCACGTGGTATCAAATCAATAAAACGTGCCGAAAGCGAGAGATAAAAACAGTTAAGGCTTTCCTTCGAACATTTTAACGAGGCACCCCTAATTAAAACTGCCGTAAAAAAGAAACGTGGTAAAACAGAAATGCTGCGGAAAGGAAAACGTAAAGTGATTTCCTGGTGAAAACTACGACAAATATAAGAGACAAATTAAAACTAATAAATGACATAGAAAACGCTCAGTTTGTTTATTTAACAGATGTCACTTTCAGTCAGTTTTATTTGTTTGTTTTTAAACTGTTTTCTCGCTGACAAAAAGCATCGAAAAAAACACTCGTAGATATTTTGTAAATTCCACTCTTTAAAAATGTTATACATCCGTATTATATGATAACCATGTGTATAATATCCGAGGTAAGCTCCACACATATTTGAGTGGACCTCTTCAGACAGAGCAAATATGAATCGAGTAGCTCAACTGAAAATGGGACCAGTCCAGGAAAATACTCTTCCAAACCAAAAAAAAAATACAAATCAAACATTTTTCATGGGATCCCATCATCAGATCCTAATTTATACCTTCCATCATCAGCTCAGCAACATGAGATGATGGTTACCAGGCACAAATATCTGAATTACGTTTGAAAGTTTATGAAAAACATTATTTGTGCCTATTAAATTCAAATTTAATAACCCTTAAAGGTTTTCCTCGATTTTCATGGAACCCCATCATCAGATTCTGACTTGGTGACAATGGGACCACATCAAAACTATAGGCTTTCGAACAAAAAAAGTTTTCTTTTTTTAAATCGGAAGAAGATTCAAAGCATTCATTTCAAATAAACCATTTACAGGCACTTTTGAAACGTCAAGGTCGGTCAGTATACTCAGTATGGTAGCTATTTGTACGTTACAAAGCGTAGATCTCTATGGAGAAGAGCGTACAAGAAACTCTACGGACACCCTTTTAAATCATGTGAAGAAATTGGTGAACATATATAAAAATAAAAATAATACATACAGCCGAACATAGAACTACAATTTTCGAAAAATCCAAAACCTTTGTATGTTTCAATATGGCCGTCAACAGCTGAGCAGCTATCCAATTTAAAGTCCAATTTTAGGCTCTTATAAATTAGGGACACCGCCCGATCTAATTATTTTTCAGTTATTTTTGCGTTATTGGCTAGATTCTCTAATAAGAAACAAGATAATCACAATCTTTTGCTGTTAGGTATTCATGCAGCTAACCTGCAACTACTTTTAAAGAATGTTGTGAGTGTGATGAGCAGACAATAGGAAAAACACCATACTCGTTAGTATGTCATGAGTTCAAAAGAATGTTGTGCACACATTAGAAATAAATATTGGTAGTGCAGCGGAAAAAATAATATTTTTGCCTGTTTACCAAATAGCACAAAAGGTAGTTTAGCGATAGTTTTGGTTATGATTGAGTAGTTTAGATTCTACAGTAATCTTTGTTCGAAAGAGTCACCGCGGCTCTGGAACGCAAAGGGCATAAGGAGGAACACGGATGGGTTTTAGTCAGTAAGAGTCTGATACTCCCTTCTACTCCGCCCACAGCGGTAGGAGTCATTTGATAATTTTCCATCGTTAAAAAAGTTATATTTGTCTGAAACCAGTACCAAAGTAAAACTAAGAGTATTAATAAAAGTTCACTGACCTTTCACTTTTCACTGATGTACTTGCAGCACTTATAAAGTCTATCACTTACACAGTCACGCACTAATATAGTCTGTGGACAAAAGAAAAAGATAATTAATAACACACACACATTTTTAACAGAAATAATTTTTTCAAGAAACGAAGCTCTAGACAACAGGCGTTCTGTTAGCGGTAGCGTGGCAAATCCGATCGTTAAAACATCAAAAACGTATGGGAAAATTAAAACATTATAATAACTTTTGCCCGAAGAATAAATAATAATAATAATAATAATAATATTCCACACAACGATCACACAACGCCATCTAGTCCCAAGCTAAGCAGAGCTTGTGTTATGGGTAATAGACAACTGATAAACATACTTATATATTTCTAAATACATACATATTATAGATAAACTACACCCAGACACAGAACACATGATCATGCTCATCACACAAACATTTGTCCTGGGTGGGAATCGAACCCACAACCTCTGGCATAGCAGTCAGGGTCACTAACCACTAGACCAACAGGCCAGTCATATGGCCGATTCGCATATTTATTGTACAAGAGCTGTCAAACTGCCGTTTTTATTCTTCATGCAAAGTCATCTTACTATTGAAAATTGCACCAAAACCCTACTATCCTACTAATATTACAAATGCGAAAATTCGTGACGATGGATGGATGTTTGTTACTCTTTCACGTCAGAACGCCTGAAAGGATCTTCATGAAATTTTTCACAGAGGTAGATTATAGTACGCTTATATCCCGGGAGTAGGTTCCTTGGGGATCACGTTGGCAGAAGCTAATAAATTATAAAAATTACAGTGGTAGAGAGATTACGTCTTCCGTCCACATAGAATATAAACCTTAATCTCTCAGAAGAAAGTCTCAAGGTCAAAATCTATCTATATATATCTTTAGCAGATTAAATTAAAAATGGCGGCGCTGCTGTCGGGAATAGGTTGAACCTGAATACTCTGTAACAGCTGCAAGTTTTATTGAATTTTAATAAAAACTTTGCAGACATAGACTTTATTATGGTCTAGATTTTCTTCTGGATTTTTCTGAACTGACTTGACAGTTGTAAAATCGAAAAAAAGAACTAGCAAATATAAAGCATTATATTTGTAACTTATCACCAGCTCATGATATAAGGTGGATACAGACATTCCGAGGCATCGCACACGTTTCAATGTAAATACATTGATAGCCATGCCTCACCACGAATATGAACGTCCACACATTGCGAAGCATGCGATGAGCGCCCGTGCGCTTCGCATGTCTCGCAATGTGTGTATCCACCTTTTAGCGGTTTTACCCACTCTTGCGGACTAAATAGTGTCTTACATTTCGTAATCCAGTTCTTTAGAAAGTGGAAATTAATATGCAGTCTTTGAAAATAAAATAGAAAAACTTAATCTTTCGAAACCAGGCAGGAGACGAGTTCCGTACCTATCTAAAATGAGCAAAAAATCATATTCTATACTAGAAAGGATTCAGTAGTTAAAAAAAGATAAACAATATTAATGTGTCTTTTTCATATTTATATAAAAAAAATGCAGCTAAAACAAACGTAAACACAACAATAACGATTACTAAATCAATTAACTATTAGTTTAAGTAGTAGTTTATTTGTTGAATATTATTTATATGATTGTGTCATCAAGATTGTTTAACTTTATTTAACTACCTAAATCTTTCTAAGATTTTTTTCCCATTTTAAGAACCTGACCTCTCTTTCCTTGTTCTAGAAAGGTTGTGAAGCGGAATCTGAAACAAATATAGAACATGTGCTCGCAATTTTGAGCATGATGAGAATCTCTATATGAATGCTTTTCAGTTTGCTAATTAGAGCGACTCAAGCATGGAATGATGCTGAATTTATTATTTCTTAATTAGAGGATACAAGTTTTCATTAGTAAAAAGCTTGTTTTTTTTTTCAAAAATATACAACCGATTACCTACAAAAAAATCATATTTTAATACCGACTTCCGAAATTAAAGTTATTTTACACTTTGTAGTGTTTTTGTTCTATTAGGAAGTCGGTTGTATTTTTGTTAATAAGTTTCTTTTTCTTCAGCTTTTAGTGGTAGTGGTCACAACCACTAAAAATACCTAACAACACCACTGGAAAGTCGCAGGAAAACAAAATACGCAATCGGTTAACGAAATATGTCATTCAACTAAACGAATTCCAGCTATTTTGATAACCAAACTACTGAACTGGATCAGTTGTTCAAGGAAGCTCATGCAAAATGTAAACGATTTCATGGTTAATTTTCATCATATTGATCGAAATCTTTCAAAAGTTCATCATCACCACCGATGGCTATAGACCTACCCCTAGTATCGCCCCTCCACTATCTGTTCTGCGAGCAATATGCTACTTAAGGTGGAAGCGCCAGGGTAGCCCGCGAAATTCAAATATTTTATGTTTTTTTTTGCAATTTGCCGACTTCATGAAATAACCATTCAATAGGGCTTCATGAACTTAGAGGGCTATATTGATGATTAAAATGGTTATAATTCTTTAGACAAATACGCGTTACGGTTGCGAATCGTATTTTGTTCAACAAACACTTCACACTGACCGGCAAATTGCAAAAAAACATAAAATATTTGAATTTCGCGGGCTACCCTGGCGCTTCCACCTTAAGTAGCATATTGCTCGCAGAACAGATAGTGGAGGGGCGATACTAGGGGTAGGTCTATAGCCATTTGGGGATTTTTCGTCCATTCTCCGGCAGAACTCTTCATTTTTGAATCGATCACGCTAGGAAATTTAGCCCGATGTTTTTTTTTATTTAAGGGTGGGAAATCGTCAAGTGACCCTACCACCTAACTTCACATCAAGGAATGCAATTTTATTACCGAGTAAGCTTAGAACAATCACCTGAAAAGGGTATTTTATTGCATCCTATACTAAATTATGTTTTGTAGGTACTAAAAGCAAATGCAGTACCTTTCTCAGAAGATTAAATCGGGAATACGTTTTATTATTCAATGCTTTGCAATGGTAACAAAATCGTTTAACATAAAAACATGAATCACTTAGGATCGTGCCCTCGTCTCTAGGGGGTAGGCAGGAGTACAGACTCGATCGTTCGAAGGTATTTCAGTCTCCGGGGAGAACTGTTTACAAAGACAGACAGCTAGTGTTTGAGAGAGATTTTTTTGTGTACCGATTTTCCCCCGTCCCTCGGAAAGCACGTTAAGCCGTTGGTCCCGGCTGTCATCACAGTCCGTAACGACTGTCAAAAATCTGCAACTTTTACAGTCGTTACGGATTGTCAGAGGCCAGTAAAATCTGATTCTAGTCTTATCAAGAAGTAAGTACCGTGTTACCCAGTTTATGGGTTGTGGAGGTCTGGTAGGCAGCCGCTCCACGTGAAATACACCACGTAAAATATTCAGCTGAATCCGGTTTGGTTGGAAGCCGACCGAAAAATAATTAGGAAAACGATGACAGATGATGACCATGATGAACATGGTATAAGAGAAAAAAATCAGACCCTCTAGTATGACGTGTTAAGGTCGTCATGAATCCATTGTGAGAGAGAGAGGGAGCTATAGGGTTTAGTGTTCGATACGATAGGATAATTCAATAAAATGTTCATAAAAAATCCAATAACAGCGACCTCACTTCAACAATCATTTGTCGCATTACGCCGACGCAATAGCCGCATCGGCTATTTACTTTACATAAACAATGCCAATCGGCTCAAATGCTGTGTCGAGCTAATTAGCTCAGCACCGAGCTAATTAGTCCCTGTACCAAACTCAGTAATAACTTCCAATGTTTAAGGCCGCTCTCTCGAAAAAGCTTAAAAACAGCGTGCAGATAAAGCAGTTTTTCGTCAGCATTTATTAAGAATTTGCATCTGAAAAGATAGGTAGTAATCCACATGATATGATTTATGTATTTATGTATCGGTATCACATAATAAGACAAAAAATCACCAAATCACCTCCAAAAGGTTGAGATGAAACCATTTTACTCCTTCATATTTAACAAAATACAAAAAAAAAATCTACTGCTTTGCAATACAAACGAAAAAAAATTTGGTTGTGTTACTTTTTAAAAATATATGTATTTGTTTTATTATAAAAAAATAAAAACACGGGTAGCGGACTGGCGCGCAGAGGTGTGGTTTGTTCCGTTTATATGCACAAGGTCATTGGCATGTATACAAGCCTTAAGTTAAAAACTACTAAACACGTTAGTAACAGTAGTCAGTAACTACTGTGCAATACTGAAATAATTAACAGTTTGTATATTTGTGTTACTGCTACTCGTAAATAATAATAATAATAATAATTTATTTATTTTCTTACCACAAATTACAAGAAACGTCATCACAGAGTCTTCAGACACAAATTAATACTAAATAATTTGTGGAAGACTGGTGCCTAAACTAGGTTTTTTAGAAAACCTGTATGTTAGGTCACCAGGAATAGGAATAGGTAAATACGTTGGAAATATGCTAAAAAGGTTTTGAAAATTGAAGGGAAGCATTTGAGTTGGTGTCGATCGGGCTGAAACAATCTTGAACTTTCAAATCTACAAATTCCCATCCTAGTGTTAAAACTGGAAGAACTGGGAATACGAGGCCTCCCACTAAAAATGTTAACGGACTACCTCAACGACCGGACTCAGTGCGTAAAGATTAATAGTTACCTGAGCGGGGAGCTACCTGTCACTTTTGGCGTTCCTCAGGGAAGTGTGATTGGGCCCACACTATTCTTGGTCTACGTTAACCAGCTGTGTAATCTTCTTCTCCAAAATGGAAAAATCACGGCCTTTGCTGACGACACAGCACTTACCTTCACTGGCGATACTTGGCATGAAGCATTTGATGCGGCGCAAAGGGGACTAGATAAGGTTTTAAAATGGCTTAATGATAACCATCTTACCCTTAACACGGACAAAACAAAAATTATCTGCTTCACCTTACGCCAATCTACACAGCCTCCAAATTCATATTCCCTAATAGCTCACTCAATGAACTGTCCAAACGACGGCACCTGCTCTTGCCCCAAACTCGCACGTACCCCCACAATAAAATACCTCGGGGTAACTCTTGATGGCAATCTGAGCTTCTCAGCCCACATAGATCTTTTAACAGCAAGGATAAGAAAACTAATATTCGTTTTTAAGACTCTTCGACACGTGGCTGGAGCACAGATAGTCAAAAGGATCTACCTCGCCCTTTGCCAATCACTGTTGTCATATTGTGTTTCGGCCTGGGGTGGTGCGCCTAAGACCATATTATTAAAATTGGAAAGAGCTCAAAGAGCTGTGTTAAAGGTGAGTACTTTTCTTACGATACTCTTTCCAACGGAGGAACTATATAAGTGTTGTGGGGTGCTCTCTGTCAGACAGCTCTTTATTCTTAGTACAGTCGTATTACAACACAAATACACCCCCTACACTGAAATCACCAAAAGACGCAAGGATCAAATTTGCCAACACTACAGATGTAAATATTCATTTACTAAAAGATTTATTTGCTTCCAAGGTCCTCAATTGTACAATAAACTAAACAGGAAATTGAAATTTTACTCTTTTACGACCTTCTCTCTTAAAAAGTCTGTGTCATACTTTCTGCTTACCCAGAATTATTGAGACACAGAACGTCTGCTTTTTTCAGATAATAACCCCTAAAACTTTCAGTTAACTCACCACATATCATAACACCATCGACAATACACACACAAATAATAAATAAATGGTCACACTTAGAAAATAATATACATAAATATAGAATGAATGAACTTTTGTTAAAATAAAATAGTTCAATAATTTTTAAAATAGACAATGCTTAAGTTAACTTTCTTGCTCTACCTGCATTTAATTATTATGTAAAGAATATGAATGTATGGGCTTGTGCCACTACCCTTAATACAAGTTATTCAGTAACTTAGTAAGGGTGCTGGTTGCAACACCAACCAGTTTTTGTTATTTTAAATGTAATGTAATGTAACTAAAAACTAATATTTTATGATTTTTATAATAACATTGTAATTTTATTGGCTGAATAAATTATTATTATTATTATTTCCTTTATTTATTTTCTTTACTTATTTAGATATTTTTAAACATTTTTATACAATATATACATTAGAAAAATAAAAACATTTAAAAATATAAAAATAGTAGCCCACCGATATCGGGAACAGGGTCCAAGCTACCGGTGGTCAGGGCTCCAGAGATAGGAACCTCCTGACAATGCGAGCCGTGTCCAGAAGTACCGCTTTCTGAATCAAGCCCTTGATCCAGCTGCCCAACGAGAGCCTCCTAAGGTGTTGGTCGAGGCTCGTGGCTATTAAGCCATTGGCCGACACGACTATCGGTACAATGATTGCGGAGTCCACTTCCCACATGTCGACAACCTCGCGAGCCAAGTCAATATACTTGATTTGTTTGTCTTTCTCGGCTTTCACGAGGTTCTCGTCATGCGGGACGGTTATGTCTACAATCATTGCACGCCTCACAATTCGGTCCACCACCACTATATCAGGCTTATTGGCAACAATAGTCCTGTCAGTGATGATGGACCGATCCCAGTACAATGTGATATTGCCATTATCGAGAACTGGGTCGGGCGCATACCTATAGTATGGCACCTCCGACTCCACAAGAGAGTATTTCAGAGCAAGTTGCTGATGGATAATCCTGGCTACAAGGTTGTGCCTATGCAAGTATTCTCCGTTAGCTAGACGAGAACAACCAGAGACAATGTGGCGAATTGATTCTCCCGGACGGTGACATGCCCGACATATGTCGACCGTGCCGTCTTTCACAATAAATCTCCGGTAGTTATTCGTCATGATAACTTCGTCCATAATTGCACAAACAAAACCTTCGGTTTCTCCAAAAAGATCACCGAAACGCAGCCAGGCTACGGACGCTAGTTGGTCTACGTCAGGCCCATGTAGGGCCCGGAAAAAGCGTCCGTGAAGCTCCTTACTCTGCCATACCGCCCTGCGATCGTTAGTGTCAAGCACTGCAGGTTTGCGCCAGTTCTCATTTGCCAAGGAGAGCGGGGTGAGTCCCTTGTCCACCGCCACTACATTTCGATGCATACCCACGTCGACAGCTAGGAAATATTCCCTAAGACTGCATATCTCGCGATTGTGGAGAGTCTTAGCATTTAAAAATCCTCGACCTCCACACTTTCGCGGGATATACAGTCTCATTACCGACGACCGTGGGTGATGCATTCGATACGCAGTAAGCAGTGTACGGACCCGCCTATCCAGGGCGTCAAGTTCCGTTTGAGTCCATTTGAGTACGCCGAAAGAGTACATCAATACTGGCATGACCCAACCGTTGAAGGCGCGCACCTTGTTTCCGCCCGATAGAAGACTATTAAATACCTTCTTCAGGCGGCCAAAGAAGCGCTCCTTCAACGATTGCTTCATGTCAGTAACATTGATACCTAACGCTTCCGACATACCCAAATACTTGTAAGTTTCAGTTGGAGAGAGGGATCTCAGGTTTATGGAATCCGAGAGTTGAGTTCCCACGGATTCCATAATCTCTCCACGCTTTACATGCATGACCGCACATTTGTCCACACCAAATTCCATCCTGATGGCGTTACTAAATGTTTCAGTTACTTTCAGTAGCTCCATCAGTTGCAGGTTAGTGGGGGCAAAGAGTTTCAGATCATCCATGTAAAGGAGGTGAGATATAACCTGACCACCTCTCTTCAACCGATAGCCTAGCCCTGAATTCTCTAGCAGTGTGCTAAGAGGATTCAAGGCTAGACAAAACCAAAGTGGACTCAAACTATCGCCCTGAAATATACCCCGCTCGATCCTTACCGATTCGATATTCCTCTGGATATTTCGACATCCTGGATAGCGAAGGACTGTCCTCCATTGCCCCATACACGACATCAGGAAGGTGCGTAGCGTTGCATCAACTTTATACAATTCTAGCACCCTCATGAGCCATGTATGAGGCACCGAGTCATAGGCCTTCTTATAGTCTATCCAGCATGTCGACAGATCCTTTCGGGAACGCCGAACCTGTTGGCTAATGGCCATATCAATAAGGAGTAGCTCCTTAGTACCGCGGGACCCATTCCTACATCCATTCTGAGAGGCAGACATGATGTTGTTGTTGTTAATATGACTATTAATCTTTGCCCTCAAAATGGATGTAAGAACTTTATAGACCGTCGGCAAACACGTGATCGGTCTATAATTTTTAGGTTCCGCAGTACTACCTGATTTATGGAGCAGGTGGGTTATTCCTGTAGTTAGGAACTGGGGTAGCGACCCAGACTCTAAGGCAGACTGGAATTGAGACGCCAAGCAAGCGTGCGATCTCGTAAACCATTTAATCCAGAAATTGTGCAGCCCGTCCGGCCCTGGAGATTTCCAGTTAGGCAACGGACGGACTGCACAAGCTACATCTTGGGGGCTGATGGAAATTGCCCCCATTTCTGGTATCGGATCGCACACACGCTCGACCTCCCGAGTCCAGTCACCCTCAGTATGACTGACAGGAACCGACCAGATGCTGCGCCAGAATGAACACATAGCATCATCATCCGGCAAGCGCGTGTCAGTCACACCTTGGTCCGGTCGCTCCCAATCCCTATATACCCACCTTTCGTTACTTCGGAATGTGCGATTCTGGGTGTATCGTTCCACTCGCCGCCTGTACCTACGAATACGGCTTGCCCATGCATACACCTTCTGCTTCAGGAAGTCGATGCGCTCTGTGACACGAGATATATAATCTCGGGGATTGACATCAGTCCCCGAAAACGCCCGTCTCACAAAGCGCATCACTCTAGGGCGTGTGTTGCCCTCCCTGAAGCAGATCAGTTTGCCGATTAGCGCTCTGGCCTCACCAATACGACGCTCGATCCTGCACTGCCAAGCTGGTACGGCTGGTTTTGGTCGTGTAGCTCTGTCATTGGTTATTTTTATTTTGACATGAGCTACACGACATGCCGCTACAGCCGCGCAGTACATAATCGAATGTGCATCGGTGAGGTTATCACAGTTATCAAAATAGCTTGACAACTGCGAATCCAGAGCAGCCACCAGCGCCCTGTTCTTGTTATGCATGGGCAAACGAGGTAAGCGTGGTCTAAGTTAAATTATTATTATTATTATTAATGTATGTATTTAGATGTCTTATAAATAGTGGATTAGCTCCTTTACACTAAATTCTTTATCGTGTACCTATAACATTTCATGTAAATAAATAATTTCGATTTAAAAACGTTTTGGGAACACATTCATAATGCGTACAGCTAAGGAGTGGAATTCCCTGCCGGAGTCTGTGTTTCCTGATAGCTACAACCTCAACCTCAACGTCTGTCTTTAAGTCAAGAGTGAATAGGTTACTTCTAGGCAAGCGTGCTCCATCTTCGACCACATCCTCGCTTACCATCAGGTGAGATAGTGGTCAAACGCTTGCCTACCAATAGTAAAAAAAAAATGTAATAAATATTAACAGTGGGTATTCTGCTAAATAATCTTTGCCACACAAGTGAGGCAGCGTTCATATAATTTAACGCATAATTACTGTAATGACACATGGATGAGTAATGCAGTTCATTTATTAATAAAATGTTGATACAAAGAATGGGTAGGTATTCTAGTTACTAAATATTATTGCTTTTCGCTATTTTTTTTATAAATCGAATGTTTTAATGCACCTTTACAGATTTTCTGAAATTCTATCATTATTTATTTATTTATTTATTTATTCACAAAACGCACACACACACACACATCACACACACTCACACACACTTCACACACACTCATCACACTTGCAGTAATAAGAATATTGAAGTACTAACGCATCGGTAGCAGTTGGATGCTTTAGTACTTCAAGGTGGCCACCTTCTATAAGTCATCGATCCATCGCACCGCAGGACGTCCCACACTAAATTTGCCCATACACGGTCTCCACTCTAACATATGTCTGCTCCATCGCCCGTCTGTCTGTCTACAGACATGGCTGGCCCACTTCCACTTCAGCATGCTGATTCTACGCGTAATATCGGTGATTTTAGTTCTCTGGCGAATGTCTTCGTCGACGAATAACTTCACAAAGAAAGGGAAGTATGTTAAATTTTTTAATATAACATACCTCTTGAATATCAGTTTCATATTTCCGAAGCATATTACAAAATTTGCCAATATAAGCGAAGAACATTTTTAATGTTTCATACTACCTGAAACTACATTTTACATTTCCGAAGCAAGCAGATACGAACAGCTCCATCTTATTATAAAGCTCAATATTGATTGAGCTGTCAAGAGCTGGCCGGCATTGTGTTGGATCCTTTGAATCCGACAGACTGCAACGGACAAGACTATTTAATATCCCAACGCCTTCCATTTCAACGCCATTCATTACTGCTAAGGCGATATTAAAAAGTCGTTGACGTTGGTGCTTGCATTAAAAACAAGAATATTATTAATGGCTTGTGTTTAAACACCGCCCAAAAAAGTACCTATTTTACTACCAAAAAAGTTCTAAATGGTTACCAAAACAGATAAATGGTCACCAAATAATATTCGAGAAGTAGCGCTCGCCGGCCGCTGCCGCGGCACCGCTCGCTTCGCTCGCTCGGCTCGCGCGCGGTTGGTCACAATTCTAACCTAACCTATTTTATCCAGTTTGTAACCCCAAGCCTACATTTTATGGCAATCACAGTTGAGTTGGATAGAATTTGGTGACCGTTGATCCATTTTGGTGCCTAGGCTTAGAGTCTTAAAAATATTATTTTTGGTGACCGTCTAAATTATACCCATTATTAATATTACCTAATACGCAAAAAAAAAGTTAAATAAAAATATTGTACAACATACTCATCATCTGCCTAGCCTTTTCCCAACTACGAGTATATTGGGGTCGGCTTCCAGTCGAACCGGATTCAGCTGAATACCAGTATTTATACCAGTATTTTACGTGAAGCGGCTGCCTACTAGACCTCCACAACCCATTAAATGGATAACACGATATTTCTTGGGCAAGTCTGGAGTCAGATTTACTGGCTTCTGACAATCCGTAACGACTGCCAAAGTTCTACAAATGACAGCCGGGACCAACAGCTTAACGTGCTTTCCGAGGCACGGAGAAAACTCGGTATGGTAAGATGGTCACCCATCCCCCCAATCTAACCAATATTTATTTTTAAAATAAAATCTTCCACTGTTCGTTCCATAATTTCTAACAGTACGGGACTGTTAGAAATTATGGAACGAACACTTCAGTAAACTAGAATATAATGTAACAACCTGCCTCAATTTCCAATTTTCCAGCACAAACATGTTTGCTTCAGAATTTGAGCTTAAGGCGCAGACACGGCTCAGTAGCTGATTTTAAAATGAGCGTCACATCTAAACGGCTAATCGTATTTAAAAAAATGCTCATATTAGACTATTTTCTTAGAGGAGCTCGTGGCTAGATAATAACAGTCGCACGGGTCGAACTTCAAGGTTGAGCAACGCTTGCCAAGGTTGGTCTGTGGATGGGTGACCATCTTAACATACTGACTTTCCTCCGTGCCTCGCACGTTAAGCCGTTGGTTCCGGCTGTCATTTATAGATCTTTGGCAGTCGTTACGGATAGTCAGAAGCCAGTAAATCTGACTCCAGTCTTGCCATGAAGTACCGTGCTACCCAGTTAATGGGTTGTGGAGGTCTGGTAGGCAGCCGCTCCGTGTAAAATACGAGTACTAGTATTCAGCTAAATCCGGCTTGACTGGAAGCCGACCCCAATATAGTTGGGAAAAGGCTAGATGATTAGAATATTTTCTCAATAATTTGATGAATGAAAACGTTCAGTTTTATTCGTTCAACATAGTGCAATAAAGCTGTAAAGTTATGTATATCACAGACATACAAATGACCATCGGACCAAAACCGCCGGGCGTATGTTAATGGGATTTGCACTATCTCCTAGACAATTTAACTATCCACATTTTGAAATAAGTTTCATATAATAATAAGAAAAGTACAAGAAACTACTGAATTTTGGGTCGCGGTGGTGAGAAACGAGTGCGCGTTCTGTTCCTCCAACGTCGTCGTATTGAAGCATGTTTTGCTTCGTGCAAGGCAAAATTATTATACGATGTTTTCCGTCGCACAAATACGGTTAGTTAGGTAATATGGCTGACATGTGATACAGCATCTTAATTATTTTGTGCGAAACTACGATGCCGTAGTGCTCATAAGAGATAGTTTGTGTATATAAGGCGCCTTTAAAGTAACGACAGGTTTATTTTCTAAGTGTAGTGGATCCCTGCCAGGGTTGGGGAATTTGTGCGAAAGACGCACCGTACCCTGGAACACAAAGAGCATTAGGAGGAACACGGATGGGTTGTCAGTAAGAGTCTGACACTCCCTTCCGCTCCGCCCAGAGCAGGAGTCATTTAATGATTTCCCATTCTTAAAAAAAATAATGTAGTGGATTGATACTATTATGTCCATTTATTTTCTGTTTGTCCTGTTAGATAAATGGTTGTAAGTAAATAACTTTTGTAGTTCAATTAGTATCAAATTCAATAAATATCATTGCCATTGTCGTCACTAATTAAAACATTATCACTATTATCTCTAACACGTCACTAACGTAGGTATAGGTCCAGTAAATACCGTTTCGTAAGCTAGCTTATTCTCCTTTCAGGATGTCATTGTAACTATAGAACACGTTGTTCGGGTCAACGACCACTGATAGTGCACTAATTCGAAATTAATTTTAATATTAATCCGTCAGTTTCTGCCTTTCAAAGTTACAGTGAAAAGGCTCCTTCTGGGTAGGCTCGCTCCATCGTAGACTTTGTCTCTGTCATCTCTGACATAAGACTAGAGTCAAGAGCAAACCCATTACAAATAAAATAAAATAAAATATATAAGACAATAGTAAGACCATAGACGGTGGTCCCGAAAGGGACTTACGGAGACTGTCTGGCTTGTCTAACCATTCAATAATTCACACGCCCGCAAAAAGTACCTATTTAATTCTGTAGGTACCTATTTGGTTATAACAATCATCACCATATCAGCCGGAAGACGTCCACTGCTAGACATAACCCTCTCCCAAGTGTCGCCACAACAACCAGTCCTGTGCGTCTCGCCTTCAGCGGCTATCTGCGACCCTCACCAGGTCATCGGTCTATCTCGTGGGAAGCCTTCCAACTGCTCTAACCAACGCTATAATTATAGATACTGAAGAAAACTCTTCTTAAAACATTGCTAGGTTATTTAGGCCATCAGACAAACTTGTACAAGTGACAATGATTCCACTGTTACTAGATGGATTCGTCCTTACGTCAATACGATGTAATTGCAGACATTCAGTTCAATACGCAGACAGGCGCGACCGACGCAACAATACGAGAACCATGCGATATTTTTCACAGATTTTTTTCTATGGACAAAAAGTAAGGAACGACGCATGGCAGGAACAAGAGGGTAAGATAGAATTAGCAATGTGCAATTAAGAGCAAAAACCAAATTAACCGATATCCTGGAAAAAATAGACCTCCAAAAATGGAGATGGACCGGAAACATGTTGAGATCTATACAAGAAAAGTGGAGCCAAATTTCAACGATTGGTATCCTAGAGATGGCAAGAGATGTCGAGGGCGACAACCAATGCGCTGGGAAGATGAGCTGACACTTACTGCGGGACCCAAATGGAGGAGAGTTGCTCAGGATAGAAAATAATGGAAACTACTGGACGAGGCCTTTACCAATAGGCACACTGAGTTGATAGACATCCTATAGCCAAACGAATCAAACAATAGAGCCATAAAGATTAATCTCACCCAAATTAACGGGATAAATAAATAAATAATGATAAATAGAAGGAAAACCGAACGAAGAAATATTGTCTACTAAATTCAAGGTAACACGAGTACACCGACGACATCCCGACCTGGGTCGTCGGGTTTTACCTCGAATATCAATCAATTATACCTACTGACTGAATTACTGACTTGACTTGTCGCAGAAAGCTGTTTGGCATGTAGGTACGGGAACGGGGGAAAAACGAGTACAAAGTCATAGGAAAAGCTAAGTAAGTAAGTACTTTATATAAAACTAGCGGATGTCACACGGTTTCACCCGCGTAGTTCCCGTTCCCTTGAGAGTACGGGGATAAGGGTAGCCTATGTTACTCGCTGATAATGTAGCTAAACATTACTGAAAGAATTTTTCAAATCGGTCCAGTAGTTTTTAAGTTTATTCGTTACATAAAAAATACAAATATTTCCTCTTTATAATATTAGTATGGATAAAGATTGGTTGTATTGTCACATGGCGCGTGTCACCCAATCTTTATGTACTCTTTTTATCTGCTAGGCGATGAGCTGGAAATGAAGTTATTGTATAAAAGGAAAAAAAACACATATTTTGTGTACGTGACTTCGGTCACCTAAGTGTATACCGGTCACAATGGTATAGGTAGATTGTGTTAGGACGGTTTTAATCAACTATCCCTCTCGCTCTATCTCTTGTAAATGTGCTTCCATTCTTGTTTCTCTAAGCGCCCATCAGTAACTTATATTCATGTTCAGTGTTCATTCTTAAGTTTAAACTATAGCTTGTTCCTGTACTTTGCTTGGGTGAATCTGGGAATATTGTAATTCTATAGGCTTTTTATAAACAATCTAAAATATTTTTTTCATTGTAATTTCAACTACTGCCTTTGGTATTTCTCCCATCTTTTGTCAAAATGTATTCAAATAGGAACGATTAATTATTACAAAATATATTAAATATACCTTTTATATCTTTGAGAATAAAATTCTGCAATACCTCAAAAAAAAGTTTCGTTAAAGAGGCGTAAAAAATAAGCTTCGTAGAGATCAAAACCCCTGAAACGGACTTATTTTTCATCCAATCAACGCTTTCTATTACAAAATACTTTTCTTACTTTCGGAATTTTTCGGCAAAGTTCGTCAAAAACTTTCGCATCATCAACAGCAAAAAGAAAGAAAAACAAAGAGTGTTATTGTACTTTTATTCTTATTTGTTGGGGAACTTTTTTATGGTAGATATTATAAGCTTAGCGGCTTCGCCTAAAAAAAAAAAACATAAAAATACTTCAAGTTTTGGTCCATTCACTTAAAGTTTCCCTTGTCTCAGAAATAACAATAAAAACATAATTGAATAAAAATACAAAACAACTTCTACAAAAATAAAACATAAAATATTTAAAAAGCGTACCTACATTCGAGCTATGAAATACTTAAACAATCTGTCAATACTACATTGTATCACCAAGTCGCGTGCAGATGTGCTCTTTTCAAACTTCTAAATGGCGGCAAAATACTGGAGTCAGTGCAACTTGAAACTCGAATTGTTCTTGGAGAACGAACCTTTTAGTTTCAAGAGTTTGAAACGGCTGCTAAAATGTATGGACAGGTTTCAGGTACACATTAGTGTCAGCGACAAAGTGACATAAAGAAGTTCGAAATATTCAAGCTAGCGACTAACTGGTCCCACGTACGCAACGTATGTAAGAAATGCATTATGATATCTGCTAGAGATTCTTGATTTTACATGAAAAACTATGCAAGACAAACGGCGATGCGCCACCGGTACATGGTAGACATCCCACCCACGCATACAAAACGTTTTGGGAACACATTCATAGCGCGTACAACTAAGGAGTGGAATTCCCTGCCGGAGTCTGTGTTTCCTGATAGCTACAACCTGTAGGTCTTTAAGTCAAGAGTAAATAGGTTACTTCTAGGCAGGCGTGCTACATCTTCGACCACATCATCGCTTACCAACAGGTGAGATAGTGGTCAAATGCGTGCCTATCTATAGTAAAAAGTAAAACAATAAAAACACACTTATCGTATAAAACGAAACATTCGATATTATACAAAAGCGTTGCATACGTTGCGTACGTAGGACCAGCGTGTTTCTCGCTTAATGGCAGCGACAAAGTGACATCAAGAAGTTCGAAATGAGTGCTCATTTTTATCCATAGAACAAGTGCGGGACAGGTAAAAGGCTCCCTTAGACAGATGCGATGTGACAATTCGACATCGATACGATGGCTAGCTTTGGCAGATATTGATCAGAACATGACAATGGTCTGAAAAGGCGACTTCCAATATTTGTCAGATTGTCTCTAAAAATTTCCACCAAGACGACAAAGTGAGCAAATTCAACGCGAGCTTATAAGATAAATCGTAAAATGAATCCTCCCCATTTTTCCCCAATATTTTATTTTTGTATCACAATGCGGATTCAAACAGCGAGGATAAAGTGGGATTATCCTTCGTTCGACTTACCGGTGAGGTATTTATCCTAACAATATAAATCTGCCCCATTACTTTTAAATACTGTATATCCGTAAACGCAGTTTGCGTAACGGTATAAACGAAAAAAAATCACAAACAATAATTATTACTCTTGTGAGAAGATGTGGAATAATTCAAAAGGATTTTCATTGAGAGCTCCGATGTTCTATTAATATTTGAGGTTGACTTAAAAAAAATCGTCTTTTCATAAATAAATCATGCACTACGTTTAATAAAAACTTGGGTAGAAACAGAATTATGAAGCATGTAAATAAAATAAAGACAACGTGAACAACTATTGGATGCTCAAAATACAATAGAAAAACCCACCCCTACATTTTCCATTCCGGAATTATCGCGGGATTACTAACAGCGGGGGATGAACCGATCCAAGGAGGAAAATGCAGATAGGGATTCAAAGGAAGTCTTGATTGCGTAATTGTTTGTCGACCCCCTCGAAAAGGGGGGGGGGGCGGTGATCGAATCCAAGTTATTTAGCGGAACTTTCCAATGCTTCGTCATTGTTTGAAATGTTCGAGTAATTGTGTTTTCTCGTTTCGTTTCTCTTGTTTTCCAATTCATAAAGTTGGTGTTCAAGCTCGTCTATCAGAAGAATACTTTAGAAATAAAAGTACTATCCGCATTCCTGTTTTCCTTACAAAGGAATCATTTGGAAAATAGGTAGTTTGTGATTTTATTTTAACTACCCATGTCCATAAAATACTTTTATGTTAGCGGAAACGTCGACAAAAGAACGCGACGGCATTTTGGTTGACAAAAACCTTTTGGACAAAAATTAATACCGCATACAGAATTTAATACCGTCTCTTTTGATGCACCTGTTGACAAATAATGTCTGTGGAATGAATATGACAGTTCAGTGAATGTTCATCTTTTGTATTAATAGAAAGTTGTATTTACGAAATAAAATAAAACCGACTTCAAAATAAAAACCACTACAAATTACAAAAATTTTGAAGTCTCATGTTTCTCGTGTGTTTTTTTACTTAGGTACTACTGCGGTACTTTTTAGCAGTCCATACCTATTTGGCTGTCTTTCTCCAAAGTAATTCTTCATCACATCTTTAACAAAATTTAAATGGGACCATTTCGGAATAAACTTCTTTCAATTAAAAAAAAATAATCTATACTAATACATAAAGCTGAAGAGTTTGTTTGTTTGTTTGCTTGCCGATTGAACTGCTGGTCCGATTTGAAAAATTATTTTTGTGTTAGATACAGCATTTATTGAGGGAGGCTATGGGCTATATGTCATCACGCGAAGACCAATAGGAGCGGAGCAGACGAAGTTGCGCGGGTTAGTAGTAATACATAAAACAAAAAAATCCATTTTTTTTATTCGGTTGAAAATATGGCAATTAGCCATATTTACATATTGTTAAGTTATAAATATCTGATTATTGGAACATAAACATTAAACTGCAAAATATAAAAGCATGACATCGAAATACTCGGCTAAGCTCTCTGTGCATTTGACAGGTCTGAGGTTAACTATTAACCCAAAACGACTCCCGTAGTGCACGCCAACATCCCCATTCGTGGCAAAATTCATGCTAGCTCAAATTAATTATTAATAATTTATTGGTCCATTGTTTTAAAAGTAAAAGACGACCAATGGTATAAATACTTATAAAATATGCTTGCAGTAACAAAGATAATTAGCATAGTTATTTAACGGTGGTCCCCAAATTAGGCAGCACCTGTATATTGGGGGCCTAGTTGCGTGAACTTACATTTTTCAAAACAGTTTTTCTTATTTGAAAATGAACATAAATCAAATCAGGGTAGCAGACTACCTACAAAATAATAAAAATGGTAGTATAAAACTTAGGACAAATAATACAAACTGCCAACACACTAGTTAACAAACCTCACAAGTGGCTTAAATTGGACCTACATCAGCGTTATTACAAGCTGTCAAATGTTCTACATTGTGGCCAGAAAATTCCCGAAATATTCATCACGTCTTGTGTCTGCTGGCCTCAAATGGGGCCAAGACAGCCACGTCCGCGCGGCATGGCAATGGGTCAATCTGTGAGATGAGAGATATTTGCGGACTATCTCGGGATGTTGCATGTATTTTTGGAACTAGGTGTTTAGATTTGCGCTGCTTCGCTTAGGCTGGTCTCTCTAAAAAGGCTTAAAAACAGCGTACAGATGAAGCAGCTTTTCGTCGGCTCTAACAGAGAAATGAAATCTGAAAAAATTGTTAGTTATTAAGGTGATATGATACGTAATTTGGTTTAGCCAGAATTTATCTATCGGTATCAAATAATAAGAAAAAAAAAACACCAAATCACCTCCAAATGGTTGAGATGAAACCATTTTATTGCTCCATTTTTTATCAAGGAGACGTGATTTTTTTAAACATGTATTATATTTATCATAAAAAATTTAAAATGCGGGTATCGGAGTGGCGCGTAGAGAGGTAGTTACTCCGTTCATATGCACAAGGTCATTGGCATGAATACAAGCCTTAACTGTCTAGTCTAAGGCCAATGGCTTACTACCATGGCAACTGGCATTCTTTGCTATTTCAGCAGCCATTCAAAAACAGTTTGTCAAATTGACATTACTTCTTTAAGAAGTTATGTATTTTTTAAGCTATTGCATAGCTTCTATCGCGGGCCTTGAGCGTGGAGACCGAATCCAGAAATTCCGTAACGAAAAAAACCTAACACCCCCCACTCCGACCGGCACAGCGGTGATACTTTTTAGTTTTACTTTTAACTTTTTTTTAGCTCAAAGTGTAACTTGAATTAATATCAAAGAAAAAAAAATACTGCATAAATAAAATAAATATACTACTCTGTCAAGAAAGTACCGGGAAAAGATCAATAATACACAAAATGTCTGTTATTCATCCAAATTTATTTTATCACCTTCAAAGTATGCTCCTTTAGAAACGATACACTTGCACCAACAAATAATCCATTCATCAAAACATTTTTTAAACGCTGCTTCCGGAATTGAGTTCAGTTCTCGCCGCGAATTCTCCTTTATTTCTTCTATCGATTGAAAACGGGTGCCACACACACAGCTTGTTGACTAGTTTGCATGTCAAACTCGTAAACCCACGTCTCGTCACCAGTAACAATGCGTTTCATGAATGTTGGGTCCGAACTGACTCGTTCTAGCATGTCCTCAGCGACTTTCATGCGATTGAGTTTTTGGAGAAAATTCAGATCTTTTGGGACTAGCCGAGCAGCAACATGTTTCATACCCAAATGATTAGTTAAAATGGTACGGATCGACTCGTGAGATACAGTAAGTTCGGCGGCTATCTCTCTCAGAGTTGAATGGGGATTTTCAGTCACTATTTCCTTCACTTTTGCTATGTTAACTTCAGTTGCAGACGTTGACGGCCTACCAGAGCGAGGCAAATCTTCCATCACATCTCGACCGCTTTTGAACGGTTTGAACCACTCATAAGCACGAGTTTTTGATAAAGTCGATTCACCGTAAGCCTTCTGTAACATTTTCAGTGACTCCGAACACGAAATTCCATTGGCGATGCAAAATTTAAGACAAACTCTTTGTTCGATATTTTTGTCCATTATGAAATTCGCAAGACACACTATATATGATATTACTAAAACCAGCACTGTATTTAATATAAATAACAGATGCAACTCAAACTCCGCGCCAAAATGGAAAACAGTTGTGCCAATCTAACAACCACAAAAAAACAAAGATTTGAATTTGGAACCATACACAAATCATCCATTCCCGATACTTTTTTGACTGAATGTATAATATATAAAAAATGCTATGCAATAGCTTTACCGCGGCAGTGTCCGAGTGCCACACGTCTTTTTTTTATTTTGTGGTAAAGTGTTAGTATGATAAACACATAGATGAAACGCGAAACAATACTTCTATATTATTACGGACAAGTTTTTAAAGATGGGGGATCTTTAAAAACTTGTCCGTTTTTAAAGATCCCCCATAGTGCAGAACTAGGTAAATAGGTAATATATTTACCACTTTTATAAAATGTGGATACAGTCATTAATACAAATGAGTTTTGAATATTCATTGTTGGTGTTAAAAAACAAATTGTTAGAAAAATCATAAACTTGGAAAAACTGCGAGACATGATTCCTGAACTATTTATAATACGTACCTACTTTGTACGGAACCCTCTGTGCGCGCGTCCGACTCGCTCTTAACCGGTTTTTTTATAACCATTAAGTAAGTACCTAAATCTACTTCCGAAGCCTAATTTACCCCTTATGTTATCATACGCAAGTGATACTCATACATTTTTAATATTCCCTATTAAAGTTGCCCTGTCCAGCTACTAACTTGTTGCTCAGTGTAAAATGTATCGAAAAATAATTCTTAAAAAGGTAGTCTGCTCTTTGTAAACACGAAACCGCTTAGCCTGTAGAAGCACGAAGCGATTCAAGCGCTATTGACGCAACACTCCCAAACGGAACGTAGAACATTGATACAATCAAGAACAGAAAGGAAGCCAGATATTTTAAATTTCGAAGAACCTGAATGAAGGAACTGTTGCTGTAGTATCAATGTGAACTGAAGTATCAATGTGAACTGAAGTCTGATTGGTTAATTCTTGGCCAGACACGTGTTTGGTTTGCCTAATGCCAAGATGCAGATATTTGTTGGGATTAGTCGTAGCTAATAACACGCTAGTACGAGTATTATTATATTATCTGTAGGTACGTCATCATGCCGTCATACGTCTTTCAAACTCCCATTCTAATTAATATCCAATGAAAATCCAATCGATAATATCAGAAAGACGGATTCATACGCGCATATCCCGTTTTTTGTTCCCGTAGGAATTTCGGGAAATCCTCTCTCAGTGCTCCCCTACGTAGTGTATGGAACCTACATGCCCAGCTTTCTACGACCAGTAGTTTCAGCTGTGCGTTGTCTGTCAGTCACTCAATCAGCCATTAAAGGAATTATTTTATATAATAGAAAAAGTACAAATTATATCTGACGTAAACTACAGACATATACAAAAACAAAATACACTTATTCGTCGATGCACTCCTCCACATCACTGTAATCCGAAAACGTGCCATAAGACTGAAATATGAAGAATTTCATTTGCAGCCGAGAAATACACTTCCGTGCAGTTAAAAATACAAGTTACACATGGTCGGATTGGATCGCTCGTACGTTTGGCCCCGATCCGTCCGTATTCGCGCAATAAACTCTTACCCAGTCAGAACGGCCGTATTTTTAGAGTCGGCTGTGGCCCGAAAGCAAATTGTGTCGGAAGCCAAATTGAGAGGATTGGATGCGGCATTTTGGGATATATGTGTTTGATACAATACTCGTATTGACCGCGGCATTGCTCTCATTGTAGTAGATTTTCTGAAATAAAGTAGCCTATAGCTATATCCCGGGTCTTCTTCATGTCAAAATTCAAAGCGTAACAAATTCACTTTTGCATATATTATTTGTTAGGATTTCAATAGATATGGTTTTCAATTTCCAATCGTGGATGAGTCATTTAAGGTTACACATAGGCAACAATTTCTTACGTTAACAAGATATGCGCACAAAAACGTACTGACCACCTGTTTTTTGTGGTCTTGCTTACATTGTTTCTTCGATTGAAGGATATCGTAAGAAAAATGGACAGTCATGAAAAAAAAAACAGTTTGTATAGATACTTTATTCATTTAACTCTACTCTGCCGCCAGCTCAACTTCGGGTATTTTAAGTCTAAAACTACTTAAATAATAAAAGTTTCATCATTTGTAGAATTGCAGAAATTCAATGCCAACCGAAAAACTGTTAACATAATTTGAAGTTAATTCACCGTTTCGGTTAGAAAAACAATAAACAATAGAATTTTTTGTGCACCGTCTGTCGCAGGGGAAATCCTCTGCTTTATAATTAACTCATACTTAATGTACAGAGGTCAGGTGAAGAGCGGAAAGGGTCAGGTATATCTAAATATAACTTTATCTAGACGTAAAAAAATGTAATTATAAAAAAAGCACCTGACCCATTATTGTAGTAGTATTTGTGTTACTATTATTAACATTTAACTGAATTGAATATCTCAGTTAAAATATTTTTTTTACTTATTTTTCACGATTCTGTTTTTTAACCGTAATTTATAGTAGTAATATGTAACTAGTTATGTTTCAATAGCTTTTGCACACAGGGTCTACAACGGCTGTTAGCTATAGGCCCTTTGTTAACATCTTTGTTTTACTTTGAGGAACGATAATCAACGAATTGAATGACTTGATCTTGTTCGTCATTTTAGTCGTAGAATCAACAAACAAGTGAGCTAACGTAACTCCACAAATGTGACGGGTACCAAAACCTTATTTTATAAACAGGCTAAAAGAAATATTAAAAAGGAGCAGGGAAAATGTTTGAATATCGAAAAATTCGTCCGCATCAGATGCGGACGAATTTTACAGAGAATCTCTGTCAGTGAGAAAAGTCCACTATAAACTGACAGCATTGAATGGCAATGCGGACTGTTTGACCGGAAAAAAGACCAGCGTGTTTAAAAAGGTTACTTTAGTAGAATTATATTAGTATCATAATATTAATCACACAACAATCTGTCAAATTTAATTTTCATCTTTATCGCTAACGTATTAGGTTCAAGGTTGATTGGGACAATTTGACAGTTTCGAGTAGATTGATGTGCTGGCTGATTCTACTGAAGCTCCCCTTTTTAATAACCAACTGCTAGTACCTATATTTGTCAATATTTTTTTTATTGGTTGCCTTTATGAGCCAAAAACAACTGAACAACCTAACTAATATTTATGTCAGTAAATGATTAGAAAGGAATACTCATTATTGTGTTCACCATAAAAGTGCTTATAGTGTTGTATTAAGGCACTTGATTAAGAAGCACCGTGTTACCCAGTTAATGAACTATGGAGATCTGGTAGGCAGCCGCTCTACGTAAAGTACTGGTATCCAGCTGAATCCAATTTGACTGGAACCCGACCACAATGTAATTAGGAAAAGGCTAGGCAGATGATGAGGTGCGTGATTATCCTTCCGCAAGATAAAACCACGCTGTATTTAGAAAACCAAAATTCATCATTGGACAAGATAAAGAACTCTAACTTTAGATTTCCCACATGCCTTCTCCAATTCAATTTCTTTTCAAACTTCCGCGCACTATCAATTCTAAAGCACTCGCATTAGACGCGCTTACCCTTGATCCACGTCACACACAGGGCCTGGTTCACAGAACCGCAGATGTTCTCAACTGAACAGTTTTCATAGAGGAAACCCGTTGTGCAATAAATATTATCGCAAGACGATTTAAGACATAAGGAATTCTGATTGGCTTTGTAATACTGTGTGGCGTTATTTATCTACACGGTATTGATCGAGATTCAAACCAAAGGAATTATTATTGAATGTGGGAAAGACGATATCGTTTTAGTTGTTTTAATAATTAAGGACGTAAGACTACCATGAATCAACATCTATGATCTATTCTAATAGTACCTACTGCAACATAGTAGGTATGTTTGTATGTAAAGATTGAAATGGTATGTTATGAAGCGTTTATCTAAAAATAGTGCATATACAATATATTTATATTTCTTTTTTATTGTATTTTTTTAAATACTCATCTTTACATGGTTTTCATTACAAATAATTTCATTGCTATTACGATTAACAATAGTAATACTCATTTAGTGGCACTCATTTGGAAATATGCGTATAAAGCGGTGCACTCGTAATAAAAAAAAGCTACCTCTCTTTCATACGTTTCTGTTTGCAGTTATTTCAGTACTCCCTTTTTCTTGGCGCCAAATAATAAAATAAAAAATGTACACGGTTCTCTAATATATCTTCTAAGGTACCCGAAAGCCAATATAAATCATTCTTCATTACTGGACCATATTAACCATCACGATAGATCAGATGCCAATTCAGGACAGCTGGTTTTTGCAATGATGACCGTAAATCAATGTGAATAGGTTACTTCTAGGCAAGCGTGCTCCATCTTCGACCACATCATCGCTTACCATCAGGTGAGATAGTGGTCAAACGATTGCCTACCACAGTAAAAAAAAAAATATGGGTCAATGTCTGCTATTAAAATAATATCTTTATATCATCTTTTAAAATGCTACAAAATATCGCCGAAACACTAAAATTAATAATTTCTGTTCCCAATCTCACTTTAAACGTCAATATCAAAGCTAAATATCTCACAAACAAATTCAAAGTTTCATATTCAAACGTTTGTTGCAGTTTACTTATCTGAGTAAGAACGTCGTTAACCTATTTCTCCCCGGCTCTTGGACTAGCTGCAATTATACGAAGTGACGTTATAATAGAAGAGCTGCCCTGTTTATTACAAAAGAGGTTAGCGTGGAAAATATTTTCTTTGTCCTCCTTGGGATGTGGCTCAATGGAAAAAAACTTATCGAGCTTGCTTTTGTATTAAGATAAATTGGAATTATTATAGCGGTATTGTGTGTGATTAACTGAAAAAAAGACTGTTTAGTTTTTTATAATAAAGGGCATAGATTCATAGTGGCTTAGCCTCCCCGTCGCCATTTTGTATTCTATTTAAAGTTGCGGTGCACGATCTAACATGTACATGGGTAGAGGACACTTCAACAAACGAAAAATGTTAGGAGCATGGTGCCCTAAAGTGACACGTTACCGAGATATTTCGAGGTAAACAACCATATGAGAAACCTGACTATCATTTAAAAGGGAATTGTCCTGATTTGGCCATTTTTAAACACGCTGCTATACAAAAATTTAATTTACCAATAATTATAATTCTATTTTAGTATATATCTGATGCTAATAATGTTGTATGAATTATCACTGTAAAAAATCTTGTTTTTTTTGTATTTGTTTTGATGTGACCAAGTAAAAAATGGGCTACCGACATTTTGGTTGTTACGCCCACACTTTTATTATTGAAAAAGTTCGAACCCCTAGTCTAAGCAGGACTGAGAAAGATATTTTCCGTTGTTATTAAACTCACCACCCCAACTTCAGCCCTTTAAGCTACCAAAAGGGCCAAAGTGGGGGTTGGAAATTGTTAGTACTAAATCTATGCAGACGAAGTCGAGAGCGAAGTGCTAGTAGTTGTTATTTTTAGTTTAATAACAACGGAGAAGATCTTTCTCAGTCCTGCCTAGACTAATGGGTAAACTTCAGTATTTTAAACCACTTTCAAAGTACTTTCATATAGTTTCCGATACCAACTTCAGAAACTGTTGGAGCTACAAACGCTATACAAAGTATGATTAATTACGAACTTGGGCTAGAAAATAGAATTCAGAAAATCTAGTTTGAACAGAAGCCCAGTTTTTGTACTCAAAAAGCGTCCAAATTCAATTTACAATATCATCTGAGACGTACAATGTCGCTTAATTTTTTTTTTTTTTACTATTGATAGGCACGCGTTTGACCACTATCTCACCTGATGGTAAGCGAGGATGTGGTCGAAGATGGAGCACGCTTGCCTAGAAATAACCTACCTACCTACCTACCTATTTTCTACTATACATATATACTTTATTGTACACTAAATTAATACACATGAAGGAAACTTAATTTTGAACTTTGAATTTTGAGGTTCCGAAAAAAAACGGAACGCTTATAAGATCACTCGGGTGTCTGTCTGTCCGTCTGTCACAGCCAGTTTTTCCGGATCCACTGGACCGATTCTGTTGAAATTTGGTACACATATGGACTTCTGTGACCCAAACACGGTCACGTAACTTACTAAATTTTAGTATAGGGGTCACTTTTGGGCATCAAACTAGAAAAAAAAAAATGTTTTTTGAAGAATATCGTGAGACATATTATAATTTTTTTTCATAATTTTAAAATAAATAGTTTTGAAGTTATTCAAGAAATTAGACGAACAATGACCATTCCCCACTTATCTCCGAAACTACAGAGAATAAAATTTAGATTACAGAAAAATCATATAAGAATTCTATAGTGTTAAAATAACAAGTTAGATAAAAATAAAAATATTCATTCGGAACCCTTTGCACGCGAGTCCAACTCGCACTTTGCCTGTTTTGGTTGTGTAATTTGTTCGAAAGAGTCACCGCGGCCCTGCAACGCAAAGGGCACTAGGAGGAACACGGATAGGTTTTATAGTCAGTAAGAGACTGACACTACCTTCCGCTCCGCCCAGAGCGGTAGGAGGCATTGGTGTTTTTCCCATCCTTAAAAAAAGCTTCATATCGATCATTGTGGAAGCTCGACCTAAACGACTAGCCTATAGACCCACATTCTATAAAAAATCCAATTTCTTTATTGCCGGTGCTAACAGTTACTACAGTGTAGTGCAAAAAAAAACTTCAGCAGAACTCATTCTCGAAAGTGTGCAGTCGATCCACTACACTTTTGCAGCCCGCACATTGGGTCATTAATAACATTTCGTGCTTGTCATAGTACTGCCTTCATAAGAGGACATTCTGCACAAAACGAACTAACCAGTTTCCGACATTAAGACAGTAACTCAAAGTCGGAAATCGGTTACTTCGTTTTGTGTCGATACGTCCTTTACAGAATACTAGGTACTATGTAGTCACGATTCGTTAAAGCTCTATTCAGCTTACCGCGGCACGCGTACCGCGAATCTAGTCGTGACCAGAATCACTGCAAAGGCTTCAAAGATTTATAAACGCTTAAAACTCGGAGTTTAGAGAGTTTGGCGATTTAACATTGGCCATTGTTTTTAATCCTGAAATTCTCATGAAACTAACCCAGTTTTTCGGACGTGTTAACTACTAGTATTCAGCTGAATCCGGTTTGACTGGAAGCCGACCTCAATATAGTTGGGGAAAGGTCTATTCTATCTGTCTAGCCTTTTCCCGACTATATTCAGAATACTATCTATTTAACACGTCCGCATTAGAATTCGGACATGTTAAATAGATATAATTCTCTTTATTGGTCACCAAACCAAAGTACAAATTAATTAGCTATCATCATCGGCTGTTATTGATAGAGAATATGAAAAATGTCCCAACCCGGACTGGGCCCGCGTGGTGTATTATAGCCCACTCCCGCTCGAAAGAGAGGAGGCCTGTGGCCAGTGGCAAACCGTAGGTGCAAGCCAGCATAGACCAGTATTATAGGTAATAAATAACTGTTTAAAAAGAACGCACCAAAATATAACTCATCGCTATTACACCGACCCACTGCACCGTGCTGTTTCTGTACTGAATTCTGTGCTATAGTGATATTAAATTGCTACGTGTTTATTTCTTATATCATTATAACATCAAAATATAACATAATAAAAATAACTAAAACAGCTGAGTTAGTATTTTATAATATCAGCTAGTTTTGTATACACGGTGCTATTTTAGCCGTCTACCAACGGTAGCCCACTACATGTACATAATCAGCCTATATTTGTCCCACTGCTGGGACACAGGCCTCCTCTCTTTCGAGCGGGAGTGGGTTATAATCCACCACGCGGGCCCAGTGCGTGTTGGTAGATGTCACTGTCTTCGAATTTTTGGTTCTAGGACATGCCGGTTTCCTCACGATCTTTTCCTTCACCGCTATGAGAGCAGTGGTGATGAAATAATTTACACAAAGTAAAGCGCCTACCTGGGTTCGAACCTACGACCTACAACTGTGTAATGATAATTACACATTCATAAAAAAAAATATGAATATTTTAATTATTAAAATATAATTGCTTGACGTAGTTTGAAACATTCAGGAGCGAGCGAGGACGGCGCGAATTAAACGGCGACAACATGAACATTATTGACAGGGTGTTTAATAATTCTAATGCAATATTTTTTTTTTTAATTAAATAAGTCTGATGCATTATTTTTTTTTATTTATCTTAACGAATAATTATTTTAAGAAAATAATCGCTTGTGGAGGTTGTTTATATCGAGTATTTTGAGTGGGCTGCTTTTGTAACACGAATAAAATGACACCGTATTTATTACTTATCAATAAATAATATGAATGCGCTGATAAACATCCTGTTGGGAAAAACAAAAAGAAATACTTACCTACCGGAAGTATTTGCGGTAAATTGTCTATAATATCGGCACTCATCCGTCTCCCACACGATGTCCAGGAATATTTTCATTGTTTATTCTACGATATAATTTTCATTGTTAGCGCTAATTAGAAGGTAACTCGACCCTCGCAAGTGCCCACGTATCACCCAGGTGTCATGGCAACCCCCTTGTGAGGACATAAAGACAATAGAAGCATCATGTTCCAACGCTTGGAGCCATCCTTATACTCAACTACAGGGCTATGGCCCTAGGGGCTAATGTGTTATTTTATAGAGGATACTGGTTCGAATTACACAAATATTTTCTATCTATACTAATATAATGAAAAGGATTTTTTTATTTATTTGTTTGTTTGTTTGTACCGAATAGGCTCCGAAACCACTGGACCAATTTTAACCATTTTGTTACCAATCTCATCTGCCTAGCCTTTTCCCAACTATATTGGGGTCGCTTCCAATCAAGCCCGATTTAGTTGAATACCAGTATTTTACGAGGAGCGGCTGCCTACCAGACCTCCACAACCCATTGACTGGGTAACACGGTACTTCATTGCAAGACTGGAGTCAGATTAACTGGCTTCTGACTATCCGTAACGACTGCTAAAGATCTACAAATAACAGCTGGGATCAAACGGCTTAACGTGCTTTCCGAGGCACGAAGGAAACTCGGTAAGTTAAGATGGTCACCCATCCACAGACCAACCTTGGCAAGCGTTGCTTAACCTTGAAGATTGACCCGTGCGGCTGTTATTATCTAGCCACGAGCTCCTCAACCATTTTGTTACCAATAGAAAGCTTATTAGGAAATAACATAGGCTATAATTTATTCTTTAAGAAAATTGCAATATTAACCCAAAGCAGCAAATGTTGAAGTTCGTGAACTACCCACTACGCCCGCGCAGGCGATGTTGTGGGCGAAACGCTAGTATTTAGTAAATTTATCAACTTTTAAAGTTAACGTTTTCTTCCATTCTTCATTGTATAAAATAAAACATCGTCTAACTCTTTTGCCAAGTACTTGGTCGATAATTCGATATCGCTAGGTGTTCTAGGCGTCAAAACTAGGGCAAAATGTTGCCTGAGACGTGACCAATCATTTTCTTCATAATATTTATCGCCCTACATCGCGAGTCGTGAGTTAATGAACGATTTCTACTGCAAACGTTATAAAATGCAGTAAGAGGTAGAAGCTTTTATGAAATTTTCGCCTCGTTTTCAAGAATCTACATATTTTCAAAATATGTATCATGCGAAGTAGGGCTAAAAAACCGGCCTAGTGCGAGTGAAACTCGCACATGAAGGGTTCCGTACCATAAATCTTAATTTTTGTTATTTGTTGTTATAGCGGCAATAGAAATACACAACCTGTGAAAATTTCAACTCTCTGCCTATTACGATTCTTGAGAGTAGCCCGCTGACAGACACACGGACGGATGGACGGACGGCGGAGGCTTGGTAATAGGGTTCCGTTGGTTACTCTTCGAGTACGGAACCCTAAAAATAACTCTACCTATATTTTTATTTTTCTCAAGACTTGAGAGCTCGTGGCTAGATAATAACAGCCGCACGGCTCGATCTTCAAGGTTAAGCAACGCTTGTCAAGGTTGGTCTGTAGATGGGTGACCATCTTAACATATCGAGTTTCCTCCGTGCCTCGGAAAGCACGTTAAGCCGTTGGTCCCGGCTGTCATTTGTAGATCTTTGGCATTCGTTACGGATAATCAGAAGCCAGTAAATCTGATTCCAGTCTTGCCATGAAGTACCGTGTTACCCAGTCCATGGGTTGTGGAGGTCTGGTAGGCAGCCGCTCCTCGTAAAATACTGGTATTCAGCTAAGTCCGGCTTGACTGGAAGCTGACTCCAATATAGTTGGGAAAAGGCTAGGTAGATGATGAGTTTACATTTAAAATCAGTCCAGTAGTATAAACGAACTCTAATATTTACAGCTCTCAACTACTATCAAAATAAACGAATTTTTTCGTCGCGTAATGCAGTGTCGGCCTTGACGCGTCGTTTGTAAGTGGGTGACGATTAGTAGTAAGGGTGTCAACAGACTGGCAGACTGATCGCAGCGACAAGCGATGGCTTTGAAATGTTTACAAGTTGCTTGCCTACTCAAGTGGCAAAAATAACGTGTCTGAAATAAATTTTCCGTGTAAGGATAAAGTGTTATAAAGTTTATTAAATCGCTAATTTAAACGTAATAACCGTGGAACTGCCGGGGATTCCCAAGCTCTGCTCTAAGTGCATTTCTGAATAAATTTCTGATCTTCACAAAAGTTTACATGAATAATTCATTTCAGCAATTTAAACTAATTTCCTACGTACATTATTTATTACGTTTTCATAGACAAAAACATCTTCCCGCTACTAGGCCTGACCTTATTATGCACACAAATTAGGGCATCTACAAAAAAACGCAGAATCGCAGCTGCGACATCATGTTTGGACGTTGGCGCAGACGTTTTTTGTCGATTAATGCAGCGCCGACCTTGAGCTCCTTCCTCCAAGTGGGTGGCGATGAGCTTAGGGATACGACAGACTGACTTAAGTGGTTCGGACAGATGGTAAACACTTACTGACAGATTTTTTGTTGATTTTCTTATGAATGAACTATCTGGTTATAGAAATTAGTTTATTTGGATTTAAGTGGCGTGATGACGATTAAAGACATGCAGTCATTTTTTCGAACTTTTATATTAATGTTGAACATAAATAATGTGTACTCGTAATTTGAGCCGTTTTCGGTTAAAACAAATGCTGCTCTTTATAATTAAAAGCAGTAAAATTGATGATAGGTATATAAGGCTACTTGTTCACTCTCGTAAAACACCGTATCCACCCACTCTTTTTAGGGATAACAAAATTTAATCTGCCACGTGTATTTTTTCCTTTTTTGTGGGAATTTTATTGGCCTCGCAGCGTTATTTAAAACCAGTGTGTATGCTCTTTTAGCCGCGCGTGTGAATGGAGCAAATATTTTCGTCCTGTCTCTCTAAGTGGCGAGTGTGACCTATGATTATATTATTTCAGGGCTGCCGCCATCGAGTGTAATAATTAATCCGTTTGTTTTTGTACGAATTTAGTTATGTTTTGTTAGAAAACTGTCTTTGTATTTTGCTGTTGTTATGAAAACGGGCGTAACTATCAATACAAATAACTTACCTGAAGTTAAAGCAGTGACATTTATACAGTGATAAATAACAAGTGGAGCGAAACGAAATACATAATGTAAGAAAGCAAAAAAAAATATTCCGTAAGGACGAGCGTATCTAAAATTATCTTGAAATTAAATTATTCAAAAGAATGTTGAATACGTAAAGTACCTGTTTACCATTCGGGGATATGTAAATCGGCTACTTATCGTGCTTAACTCAATTTACATAAGCACTTGAGTGCGATATTACAGTAATTGTTAGGTATATCAGAATCTAATTACTCTTTAAATACAAAAGACCTAGTTAAAAATTAAATTATCAATTGGTAAAATAATATTTTGGAAAAAAAAATTATGGTAGCTACATGTGAAGTGGGGGTTGAATTTTTTTTCATCGTCTCCCCCATCGGGGGGTATCGTTGAATAGGTCTTTTAAAATGTCTGCAGCAGTTGCTAATACTGTTTTTCCATTTAATGCTCCATTTGCGAAATATTAAACTTTAAAGTGCAATGTAGGGCGCCCCCCCCGCCTAAAATCTGGCTACTGGCAACTGCTGGCTTAAAAAATCTGGGAAAATTCATAACGATAGTGCATTTCATTAACTTTAAAAGTTTTATAGCAGTTGTCAGTAGCTTTATTAGTTTAGCAGTAATAGTCGTTGATAATTTTGTATCAAATACAAAATCCTTAAAAGTGACTAAGATGATATCTAAACTATTAATTATATCCAGAATAAAGAACAACAGAATCGTTATATATCGTGATAACGGGCTACTACGGAATCCTACACTGCGCGTGGCCGGACATGCACTCTGTTACTTTTCTCTAATCTACAGGCACACACTGGGTTCCGTTGTTTTATTGAATGTAAAAGCAAAATTTAAAACGTAATATGTCGTTAGACAACCCTATAGGGTTCACGCCGCCATATTGCGTGAGTCACCGACAGAAATACGCGATAACAACGCGTCCTTATGATTGAGTGCATTTTAGTTTCGTTTCACTCCTCATTTTATACGCTGGGAATGTTGAGTATCAGTTCTTCAAGTTCTTTATTAGTCATATGTAGCTAAGTTTAACTTCGGAGACATTCATGCCACTTCCATGCTTGACTGCCGGGACCAACGGCTTAACGTGCTTTCCGAAGCACGGAGGAAACTCGATGTGAAGATTGTCACCCATCTACAGACTAACCTCGGCAAGCGTTGCTTAACTGTTATTATTTAATCACGAGCTCGAAAACCAAAGCCCAACAAATTGGGCACGGCAGTAATAATAAAATTACAAGCCGTTACTGAGACACTGTTTTTTTTTAAGTTTCCGTGCTTCTTATATACATAAACGACCGGAACCCTACGAGTAAATACAAGAATGATACTCTGAAATACAAAAATTGTTCGATAATAAAATAAGTTTTTTTAAGTTATTAAAATTCATTGAAAAACAAGAATACCTCACGAAACCTGGACAGCTTGGCTAATGAATTAATTACCTCGCCCTGGGCTACCATTTCATAATTAAACTGAAGTTTCACTTCTGAATAAATACTCTTTGATAGCACGTCTAAGGCCATTAAAGTTGGTGGTATAGATCTGCGGGTTTAAAAACGCCACTTAGGTAGAATAATATCCATCACAATCATCATCATATCAGCCGAAAGACGTCCACTGCTGGACATAGGCCTCCCCCAAGAGTCGCCACAACGACCGTTCCTGCACATCTCGCATCCATCGGCTACCCGCGACCTTCACCAGGTCATCGGTCCACCTTAGGAGGCCTTCCAACGTTGCGTTTTCCGGTACGCGGTCGCCCCTTCAGAACTTTTTGGTCCCTTCGACCATCTGTTCTGCGAGCAATGTGCCCTGCCCAGTGCCACTTTAGTTGGGCGATTCTTCGAGCTATATTTCGGTTACCTTGGTTCACTTGCGAATTATTATTAGAATCATAATATTAACCACACAACAATCTGTCAGATTTCATTTTCATCTTTATCGCTAACGCATTAGGTTCAAGGTTGATTGGGAAAATTTGACAGTGACGGGTAGCGTGATGTGCTCTCTGATTCTGCTAAAGTGGCCATTTTAAACCCACAAATCTGTGTTGTACTGCATCAAACTGCTTGAAAAGCGAATTTTTAGAAAATATTTAGTCGTTTCTTAGTTAGCGATCGGGTTTTTTAACAAAGTAATTTTTTTAATGCCTACATTTTAGTGAGTTACATTTTCAGAATGGTCTCCTCAAGCCCTTTATTTTGATCCGCCACTTGATAGATATAAAGAAAAGTTTTTGAAGACGTGTTTACGTCTTCCAAGATTGTTTTAGCGCAAAAAAAAAGCCAATTTTTTAATTTTCTTTACCTAGTGTCACTTTCTCAATAAAGACGAATCTAACGACACCTCTCAAACTAAAATCCATCAAGCCGTATACGCTACAGAGCGTGCCGAAGAAAAATACATAGATACATACACTCGAAAAACATAATGCTCCTCCTGGTGCAGTTGGGTAAAAAGATAATCTACCTATCGTAACGAACCTTCTTATAAACAGTGTTAATTGATCACACTGTGTTTTTAATGTATAAAGTAAACAAACGAAGTTTATGGTTTATATTTATCTGTGGCACGAGCTATTTATACTGGCTATGTACCTACCTATTAGCGTAAGTCCACATAGGCAGCGATACAATATAGACTTTTATTTTCATAGTACCTACTAACAGTAGTGACAAAAAAGTGTATGGTTTATATTTATCTGTGGCACGAGCTATTTATACTGGCTATGTACCTACCTATTAGCGTAAGTCCACATAGGCAGCGATACAATATAGACTTTTATTTTCAAAGTACTTACACAAAAATACATAATTCTTATGATCTCTCTAAATAGGGAACATGCAATATTTCCATTTTTACTTTAATTTTAAAGAACTTCATCTAGAATAGACCACCACATAAATAAGAAATGAAAACGCTTTAATTTATTGCCAAAATTGCGTTTTGAAACCGACAGTTTAAAGGTTCGCTCGAAAACGGACGATGACGTCACTCGTGTCTATCACTGGTCAACAACTGTCCTAACTCAAAGACATAAGGGTGCATTTTCGTTGTCATAACAGCAGAGTTACTAAAATTCATTATTTTAGTTAAAAATCAATACTAACCAAAATAAAAACGTTGCAATGGTCTTTATTTTATACTTTTTTATAATTTTACTGACAAAATTCTCATAAATTCTGTATTTGCATCTTCCCTATTGTCTTAGAGTTGAGGAATTAAAAAATAAATAAATTGGAATTATCTTACTGAAGTATGTATAGGTACTCTTTTTTAAATAGTGGACGAATAAAGTTCTACAAAGTGCAACAGAATAAACGCAACCCCTCTTAAGGGGTCATTGTACTAATTATTATGAACAATTTGTACTACGGGACCAACAATTAAATCTCGAAAAAAAAATTAACTGCCCCATACTTTAATGAGCGCATAACTCGACAAAATGTACCGAACAGCTGACTTTTTTTTACGCGATTTCGGATTTGGTCCCATTGTAGAAGTTGTTCATAATGTACACAATTGCGACTACAAACATTGGGTTTCAAATTAACGTTTCTCGATAGCTATTGCTTTTGTTGGTTGGAACAGCAAATGTCATTGGTTACCTAATCATTTTGCTTATTTTTGGAAATAGTCAATTTAAGGGCCGCGGTTTTTAAAGCCTGGCTTTAGGTAAATAGATAAACTTTTATGGATCTTCGTGATGTAATAAATGCTGTCTGTGAGTTAGTTTCAATAATTCTGAATGTCACGAAACAATTCTATATACTCGTTGGAGGTTTTGTACTGAGTACCTAAGAAATACATTTTATGTCTCGTAAAAGTAGATAATAAAACAAATGTACTTTACTTACAGATAAAAACGTGACGGTCGCCATTTTGCGGCTTTTTAATGTATACTAATAAAATTGGGGTTAGGGCGCCTTCAATTTGTTTTTCTAGCAGCGCTGCAGCCGCGCTGCTTTCTTATTCCAAACAAATAAACATGCGGCTGCAGCTCGTGTTTATTAATTTATTGTATGGATTAATTGCGCTGCAGCCGCACTGCTGCAAGGCGCCTTTACATTGCATTGTACGTGCCATAATGTTTTTTAAAATTGTTTTATTTTCAAAAGAGTATGTTGCTAAGATACTACAAACTAAAACCGGTTAGGTACGAGTGCGCCTCGCACAGGCAGGGTTCCTGACACGTGTAACTCTTGAGATACATAATTTATTTGATTCTTATAATTCGTAGTTATAGGGGCAAACGAAAACACCCTGTGAACATTTCAAGTGTCTACCTGTAACGGTTCTTGAGATACACTATGTACCTATACTTCAGCGGGATATGAGGTTCCGTTGGTTGCCCTTCAAGGACAGAAGGCATACCATTACTCGAAATCACGTCTGGAGAGTACCTCTAACTTATTGAATTTGACCTTTTCTGATGTTAAATTGGAGGTTCTGTACATTGAATTGCTCAAGGTCAAGCACCACATAACGCATTTTCATTTAAGAGGAAACGCGGGCGGATAGACTTTGTATGTAAAAAGTAATAATTCGAGGTGTAGAAAAAATAATGTTTCCTCTTAAGTGCACAATGAAAGACACCTACTGTTCTGTTCACCCACAACACAGAATAAGCGCGAAGATACTTATAACGTTATGGTAAGCGCCTGTTAAACTTGCAATAAAGTACAGTCAACAAAACTATTTGGTATGCAGGCATCTAACTTGCAACTACTTTTAACAATGTTGTGAGTGTGCTGAGTAGACAATTATTATACACCACACTCGTCAGTATGTCAGAAGCTAAAAAAAAATATTATGCATACATTAGAAATAAACATTGGCAGTGCTGTGTAAAAAATAATGTTTTTGCCCGTATACCGAATAGCTTTGTTGACTGTACATTGTCCTTTTTCTATTCGTAGATACAATAGAAATTACGAGTATATTAACCCTTCTAGAGAATGTAAAAAATCACATTAGGAGTCGATTCAGGATATCTTATGTCTTAATTTCTTTTTTCATATTAACAAAGTCAATATATGTATGTGGGTCAATGACCTTTATTGCGCATGTATCTGGCGCCTTCCATAAACAACACAAACTAAAACTAAACACTGCTTACTCCAACAACGAACAGTAAAATTATCGCCAATTACCGCGTCACTACAAAATGGTTTCTAAACTCATGACCTCTTTCCGCCAACTCGGTTAAACGCTAGTGAAATCGATTTTCAGTGGTTTCAAAATTGGCCAGTTTTTGTCCCGAAAAGTATTGTGGTGCGAAACACAATAGTCTTTTGTCCGCGCGATGGGCACAGTGCGTCGAATTTGAATGGACGTGGAAAATAATTAGAGCATATTTTTTGTTGTTTTGTCAAACGAGTTAATTATTTGTGTTTGGCTACCGTTATTTTAGTTACGGTCATGTGAACAAATGAGTAATTAACTAAGTAAGCAAACATTAAGAGATATAACGAATAATTAATATACAATAATATATAATATATATTTAATAATATGTAATTATGTTATGTTAAATAATTATGTTATTTTGCCCACATACAAATATTACATATTATGTAATGTTATGTATGTGTTTATTTGAGTACAAAATTTAAAACGAATAACAGTATAAACTGTTTGCTTCTTAAAGGGAAATTGTACAAACCATTATGATCAACTTTTACCGTGTGACCAACCCGGAAGTCGCGAAAAATTTGTTCAGTACATCTAGTCGAGTTATGCGCAAAGAAATGTAGGGTGCAGTCGTTTTTTATTGTCGCGACTTTTTGTTTGTCCCAAAGTGAAAATTTACTCTTAAGATGTATTATTGCGTTTATTCTATAACACCTTGTATTAAGTACAAACATTGTTACAAAACTGTTGGTTCGTACAATTTACTTCAATTGTTGCGTCCGATCAAGGTCTGCGTCATCTCTATTATTGTACCAATCGAACTACATCAGCCATGTATTCAATGCCAGATTAAAGCGAAAACGTTTTTTTTTTAAACGAAGATTTTTGCGCTAGCTTCCTCAAGATACACAGCCTCCTCTGTGAGAGGGAGGGGAACTCACTGCACCACGAGCCTTTGAAGGTTTATGGTGGTCACTAACAGTGTTTGTTTAGGGGTCGAGACCCACTGACACACTGCACTAATGTATGGGTCGCGTCGGAATATTAAATAGACCCTGAAAATCCGAAACTGTAACAGTAGTGACAAAAAAATAGGAAACAAATACATTACTCCATTGAAAAAGCACTCCTTGTATTCAATTACATATGAATGACCGGGACTATTTATAAACGAATCAATTTTAACTGTAACATTTATATAGTTATGCCTTATTTAAGAAAACCAAGAGGTGAGTCTCGAATATAGTGGTATTTGTTACGTGGGACACGATCCAGTAAACTTTGGGAATCACTGCACTAATGTATGGGACCGGTATTCCCACGAAAAAATGAATAGTATAGAATCGATACCCTTTTAAATGTACATCATAATGATTATGAGTTACAGAAATGATTCATGCCGAAGACGTTACATAGAGTTACCAAGTCGACGGTCTTATCGCTAAAAGTGATCGTTTAAAGTCTATCTTTGGATGGTTTAAAGAGATCAGAAAATAAAGTACCAGTTTTGGTGTAAAGTTTAAAACTACTACCTTGGAAAGTCTGATCATCCATTCATCCATCTTCATAATCTTTATGGAAACACAGTCATCATCATCTGCCTACGTTTTCCCAACTACATTGGGGTCGGCTTCCAGTCAAGCCAAATTCAGCTGTATACCAGTGTTTTAAGTTGAGCGGCTGCCTAACAGACCTTCACAACACATCAACTGGGTAACACGGCATGAAGGAGCCTCGGTATGTTAAGACGATCACTCATCCACAGACCAACCTCGGCAAGCTTTGCTTAACCTTGAAGCTCAGCTGATATTATTTAGCCACGAGCTTCTTCATGGAAACACAGTCTTGGAATATTATTTTATTTCTTATTAAAATAATTTTCCAGCCAGGAAAATAAGCCTTAGAGATCGTCTCCACGAGCGAGAGAGTCGCGGCGATATTGTCGTGTCAACTCTATGATCGTGTCTCCACGCGGCGATATTACCGCGGCGATTCTATGAGTGATAAAACGTCAACTCGCCGCAATTCTCTCGCTCGTAGAGACAATCTCTAAGGCTTATATTCCTCGAAAAAAGAGATCATAATGATTAACTAGCAAATTTTCCTTCCTCTCATGATTGATGAGTTCCTAACGGGGTACATTTCTTAGAAAAAAAATATGCAACGTGTTACTCAAGAAACTGAAGCTCTAACGAGTAGTTTTTCTGAATAGATTTGGCAAAAATGCGATTAATCTAATGTCATTTTTTGTCTCAAATGGTTACAAAAAATTTGCTGAGCCACTGAACACAAATATTATAGTATGGTATGTATGTATTACTAGAAAAAAATGCAGTAACGTTCATTGACCCACATTCATTATAACAGAAATTAAGACAAAGCTTTCCTAAATCGACTTTTATCGTGATAATTTTGGTTCTGTAATGCATAACGGTTCAAAAGTACTTTATTGCAAGTATATCTGGCGCCTACCATAAGGTAAACTTAGGTTAAAATTAATTTTTTCAAAAGTCTAAATCTTTATTTTAACGGTTTGGCTTGTTTTACAACTTAAAACCTGTCAAAAGACAATTTTTAAGTCTGACATAAAAGTTATCTAACTTTAGAAAAAGCGGTACTTTGTATTCAACCAAAGTTGGTATTTCCGAAATAACTTTGTACAAATAAAAAAGTGTAATGTTTTAAGTTGTGCTTTAAAACTCCTCGGTTTTTTTTTAATACATAGAGTGGTTCTCGAGGAAGGTTTCCCGTGTGAAGCCGGGGTAGGTCGCTAGTATTAAGTACAGATTACTAGCAAGTTCTACACATTAAAATAGAGCTGTTTTAGCCTGACAGCTATCTAAATCAAAATCAAATTGGATAGTAACCTCATTAATAACAAAACACCACCAGCTGTCATTGATATCATCACGTTATTTCGCCATTCATCTATGTAACGTGGTCGAGAATTCAGACCTCAATTGAATGCTTCCAGCTAAATTGTAATATGAGGCTATCGGTGGAAACATAACTACACGTAAGAGGAGCTATTAGGAAACACAGATTCCGGCAGGGAATTACACTCCTCAGCTGTGCGCACAATTAAAATATTCCCAAATAAATTGTGCGATATGGCGGGATATCCACCATGTACCCGTGGTGCATCGCAGTTAGTCTTGAAGCCCGACGATGGATGGATTCTGAATGATGTTCCACTCATCATCTGCCTAGCCTTTCACAAACTACATTGGGGTCGGCACTCATTCAAACCGGATTTAGCTGAATACCAGTGTTTTACGTGGAGCGGCTGCCTACCAGACCTCTATAACTCATAAACTAATGATGTTCCAATACTAGTCAATACTATTCGTTTTTGTTTGCAATCTTTTTGAGGTAAAATAATATCTAGCCAAGAAAACTCTCCCATATTTACTTCAAGAAACACCAGAGAATTCACAATAAGAATTTGAAATGAAAAATAATAGTCCTTTGAAGCATTTCTTATTTGAAGTCGTGTAGTCCATAATTACATTGGCTTCGCTCAAAGCTCTCGAGAGCTGGCTTAAGGTACTACAATACAACGCTATCACAGGTCGCACGTCAGGCACAATACCTGAAATATAGCGTATAATAATGTCGAAGAAAAATCTCAGTTTGCTGTCGGTTTTCAATTACAAAAGGCTTCTAATTGAAAAGGTTGTTTGATAGGATTGTACTGTTTTAGGGGATTTTATGTCATTTTTCATATTTTAGAAACTACTGAAATAGCCAGAATTGATAATAGTCATCATCATCATCATCATCATCATCATCATCATCTGCCTAGCCTTTTCCCAACTATATTGGGGTCGGCTTCCAGTCAAACCGGATTTAGCTGAATACCAGTGTTTTACGTGGAGCGGCTGCCTACCAGACCTCCACAACCCATTAACTGGGTAACACGGTACTTCATGGCGAGACTGGAGTCAGATTTACTGGCTTCTGACTATCCGTAACAACTGCCAAAGATCTACAAATGATAGCGGGGACCAACGGCTTAACGCTGTCCAAATGTACGGGATTGACAAAAGCTGTCCAAATGTACGGGATTGACAAACGCTGTCGAAATGTACGGGATTGACAAACGCTGTCCAAATGTATGGGATTGACAAACGCTGTCCAAATGTACGGGATGGACAAACGCTGTCCAAATGAACGGGATTGACAAACGCTGTCCAAATGTCACGTGATCAATCCCTTGTATTTTGACAATCATATTCGCTGATAGAATAGCACTTTGTCTAGTGCTGAAGAACGCGCTAATCTCAGGAACTACTGATCCGATTTAAACAAAATTCAACAAAAATTCTTTCAGTGTTAGATAGCCCTTTTATCGAGGAAGACTATAGGCTATATACGAGTATCATCACGCTCAGACCAATAGAAGTGGAGCAGTAACGAAAATTGTGACGCAAACGAAGTTGCTTGGGTCAAGTAGTAAAAAAAACATATTTACTGCTTGGCAATACAAACAAAAAAAATTGGTTTTAATACTTTTTTAAAATATGTACTGTTTTTATTATGAAAAAATAAAAACACGGTTAGTGGAGTATCGCATAGAGGTGTAGTTAGCTCCGTTTCTGTGCATAAGGTCATTGGCATGTATCTTAAGTCAAGAGTGAATAGGTTATTTCTAGGCAAGCGTGCTCCATCTTCGACCACATCATCGCTTACCATCAGGTGAGATCGTGGTCAAATGTGTGCCTATCAATACTAAAAAAGGTATTTTAGTCTAATTTTAAGTGTCCACATTTTTCCTACTCCTCTGTCACAGGTATATTAGAATAAGTCTTTTGAAATAAGCAATATATTTCTTCTCTCTGTACCTATATTATATTCTCGTAAAGTGTTTTTGTGTACTTACACAAATAAATTAAACTATCATTTTCATCAGTTTCAGACCTCTAAAATAACTGAACCGCATTATCATTTATCTTTTCAAAAGAAATTCTTCGAATTCTAAGTTATTTTGACTGTAATAACCACGGACGTGGCTCAGTGGGCAACGATTCTAATTTGCATAGATATTAGACGGTGTTTTTTGCGCTAATCGGGAACGTTCTGGCTTGGTATCCTAAGACTAATTGCCTCGTTAGTCTGGTTATCTAGGTCATCTAGACATTGCTGGGGCTTGCTCAAAGATGAATAACTGGCAGGCTGATGGATGCCGTAAACTAAGCCTGGAGATCTGTAATACAGGTTCCGAACGAGGTTCTAGCGTAAGGCAAAAAACATAATGAATAAACAAGTTGACCCGCGCAACTTTGTCTACTCCGCTCCTATTGGTCCAAGCGTGATGATTTAAAAACAGTCCTCCAAAACACCTCTCACAAAGAACCCAATTTACCGAAAAATTTACACAAATACACAAATTATTTCACCATCTGGCTAACCTTTTCAAAACTATATTGGCCAAGCCAGATTCAGCTGCATACCAGTATTTTACGTGGAGCGGCTGCCTACCAGACCTGTTCAATCCATTAACTGGGTAACACGGTACTACATGGCAAGACTGGACCCAGATTTACTGGCTTCGGACTATCCGTAACGACTGCCAAAGATCTACAAATGGCAGCTGGGAACAACAGCTTAACGTGCTTTCCGACGCACGGAGGACTTTCGGTGTCTTAAGGACACCCATCCACAAACCAACCTCGGCAAGCGTTGCTTAATCTTGGAGATCAACCCGCACGGCTGTTATTTTTTAGCCAATAGCTCATCAACATCATCATATCCGCGGAAAGACGTCCCCTGCTGGACATAGGCCTCCCCCAAGATGGGGGTTTTTGCCATAATCCCCACGCTTGGCAGGTGGCTTGGCGATCGCATTGTGTGGTGTTGAATTTACAAAGAACTCTGCTGCCCATTTTCTGGCGAGTCCCTTAGCCGCCTCTTACGACACCCACGGGAAGCGATGGGTTGGTATTATTCTTTTACGGCACCATACGGCACCGGCCGACACCATACGGCCAAGAGCTCAACATAAATTAATTATTGAATGTTAATTGGCATTAGTGCTAGTTATGCCTCTAGCCGTAACACGGTGCATAACATTAGCACACTGTTACAATTCACGTCATAACCGGTAATGTTACTCTGGACCGCGGAAACCACATAGCACTAGCAGAGACTATAATAATATTGGTTTTAAAATTTTAGCCATCATGACTACTAATAAACGATAACCGTCCAGCCACCATTTCCTGGATTTATATTCACGAAATCAAAATTCATTTATTCAAGTAAGGCTTAAAGCCAGTTCTCTTTGATCATCGGTTTTACTGTCAGAGTTTTACATATAACACCCGTCACCACTTCCGTTTTAGATGGGAAGAAGAAGTGGAGAAACGTACTCCCCATTAACACATCTTTATTCAATGGGAAGGGAAGTTTGTGGTTACCTAAATAGGCTGAAGCAAATACAACTTTGTAAAAATATGGGGTATCACAGACACCTATTGACAGCAAGTGTGCGTACGGTGCCCCTCTCCAAAACATGGCCCACTTGTTGGATTGTCAAGTAACATTGAGGACCTAATTCGAATGCGTGAGCACCTCCAACACTCAAACTGCTGAAGGGTCACGATCTACTTGAAAAGAAGGAGATAGAAATTGTCTTGCAGAAATTGTTCAAAAGAGTCACCGCGGCTCTGGAACGCCAAGGGAATTTGGAGGAACAACTGGTTTTTAGTCAGTAAGAGTACGACACTCCTTTGTGTTCCGCCCAGAGCGGGAGGAAACATTTAATTATCCAACCCAAAAAAATCAAGTGGTCAATGATGTGATTTCGAACTCTGTGGAGGAAACACTAGAAACTGAGAAAAGCGGTTGTGAAAGCCACTCGTGCGCAGCGGAAAGACGCTCGGTATGTTGTGGCGAGGCGCTCGGCTAACTGGGATCTGGGTTAGAAATTGCTAGCTTTGGCCCGTGACTTCGTACGCGCATATCCCGGTTTTTCCCGTTCCCGTAGGAATTTCGGGAAATCTCTATTAGTCAATCCTCTATTCGTTCGTCATCATCATCATCTGCCTAACCTTTTCCCAACTATATTGGGGTCGGCTTCCAGTAAACTGAATTTAGCTGAATACCAGTATTTTACGCGGAGCGGCTGCCTACCAGACCTCCATAACCCAGTAACTGGGTAACACTGTACTTCATGGCAAGACTGGAGTCAGATTTACTGGCTTCAGTCTATCCGTAACAAATAATAATAATGTTTTCTTTTTATTTATATATATATTGTTTAAAAATGTACAAATAAGAGAAAAAGATGAATAAAAGAAATAACAATAATATCTTTATTTCGGACCAAAATCCATATTATGTTTTTAAAACATACAAAAATATCTTACTGTCTGGTGTTAGTACAAATTAACCACCGCACAAGCTGCTGTACAATCGAAGAGCCGAAGCTCTCGGCTACAGTTTTCAGGATGCTGTTTTGATTATCTCTCACTCTCCTCAGTAGCGACGCAGATTTTTTGCGTATAATTGCAAAGAAGCCAAAACAACCAGACTGCCAAAGATCTACAAATGACAGCCGGGAGCAACGGCTTAACGTGCTTTCCGAGGCACAGAGGAAACTCGGTATGTTAAAATGGTCACCCATCCACAGACCAACCTTGGCAAGCGTTGCTTAACCTTGAAGATCAACCCGTGCGGCTGTTATTATCTAGCCACGAGCTCCTCGTATGGTGACAAAACTATCTTCGAGAAAATGTCTCTAAATCCTAGTTCAGTTCATCAAACAGTCAAAGATCCCCAATTTCCATGAATCAGGAAACCCTTACCTTCCCTTCTTCCACATCCTCATTGAACAAATTATAACATTAGAGATCTACGTTAACGATACAGGAAACAACACACTTTCATATATTAGTGACTATTACCTGAAGTTGTTGTGAGGTAACAATAGCAGTTGTTGTTTGCAAACAACAATCTCATATCATTATTATGTTACCGCAAGCAAGATGAGCTGATATTTATGAGTCGTTTGTAACTAACCACCGGCCGTTTTTCTTGTGTCTGATAGTGTGAGTAAATTTCTCAGTAATTTAAGATGCAACGTGTTAATTGTGATAATATTTCAATCACGATTTAATAGCAGAGAATTAAGTCACGGGTTTTACCTAGTTTAGGAGGTAGGATCTTAATAACTTAAGCAACGATTTTTAATAATAATATTTTTAGCTGATAAATTAATATGGCGTTTGACATAATTTTTTATAAAAAAGCTTTCAATCCGTAATTTTTATTCCTTTAAAAAAAAGATAATATTTGAACGTTGGAAAACTGCTCCTACCTCTATTGTTATTAAGATTTTCTGATGTGGCAAAAAAGTTTTTTCATGATCAAGGTAGAAAGCGGACTGAAAAATGATGAGCCATTTATCTGCAGTCACAAGAAAAATCAGGCCAGACTCGCACACGAAGGGTTCCGTACCATAAACCTTAAATTTATTTTTTGTTGTTATAGCGGCAATAGAAATACACAATCTGTGATAATTTCAACTGTCTACCCATTACAGTTCTTGAGATACAGCTCGCTGACAGACAGCCGGACGGACGAAGCCAACACAGAGAGAGGCCCGTTTGACGACTTCAAAAGGAACGAGGAAATACTCTGTACTCGGCTATTCAAAAAATAATATATTTATATTTTTTTTACCACTATCTCACCTGATGGTAAGCGATGATGTGGTCGAAGATGGAGCACGCTTGCCTAGAAATAACCTATTCACTCTTGACTTAAAGACTCCCAGGTTGTAGCTATCAGGAAACAGACTCCGGCAGGGAATTCCACTCCTTAGCTGTACGCACTATGAATGTGTTTCCAAAACGTTTTGTGCGTATGGGTGGGATGTCCACCATGTACCGGTGGCGCATCGCCGTTCATCTTGTGGTCCGATGATGGAACGGGCTTGGCGGAATTAAATTATTAAAAGAAATAGAAACATTCCCCAAAATGCAACCGGTAGAAAACCGACAGGCCAGCAACTCGTCGTCGATGTTCAAGACTTTGGAGCTTCGTCGCGACGAGCCTCTCATTGCCGATGATCCTCTTGGCTCGTTTCTCAATTGATTCAAGGGCATCAAGTATCTGGCAGATCCATCCCAAAGATGAGAGCTGTATTCCATACACGATCGAATTGCGCTTGATAGAGTTTGAGCAGCTGTTCCGGCGTGAAGTACCGTCTCACCTTTGCTAGAATCCCCAACTTCTTTGCAGCCACTTGAATTTTTGCCTCTATGTAAAATTGAGAGTAGATGTTAATTTAACCCCAAGAAGCTCAAGTTTGTCGGTTATCGGCACGGTTAAACCTCGGAAAGATGAAGCTGGGTGCGATTGGCTCCTTTTGGCGGAAAATAGCATTGAACTTGGTCAAGTTAGTCTCTGAATGGGGCGATGCCAATCTGGTCAGATTGGCATCGCCCCATTCAGACACAGCCTGGAAGGACACGTTCAAGCGCTTAAACATTGCCTCCCGGAGAGACCGGATCTGCGACCCACCAGCTCGTGCGTCGGACACGTATCTCTCAGCAACAGTGCTGTCGTCTGCATACCCAAACGTACCGGGTTTAAGCACATCATTAATATGCAGCAAAAACAGTGTTGCCGAAAGCACCGACCCCAATATTTATATCGAATATATTTATTTTATTAAAAGCCTATAGTGTCTCACTGCTGGGCCTCCCCCATATCCTTTCAGATACTTTTCTCCTGTGCCGCCTTGAACTTGAATTAATAATTGGGTATTTTGCATCGGTTCTATGTATTAACACGTAATTTCAATCCTCACAGGTTGTATTGCATAATTAATTTGACATTTGACGCTCACAAAATATTTATCAATCATTATTCGAAATTACCTATCTGCAAAGCTACTCTATATTTCACTATATTTGTCAGAATGCACGTTATTTCATACTGTAATAAATGTGTGTAATAAACAGAATCCATTTAATTAGTACTTAATAAAATGCGACATTTTAAAATGCAAAAGAAATAAAATATAAATTTCCTGCCATTGCGAAATGATTGTACATCACAAAATTGCGAGCAAATAAAATGGCAACTTCGATATTCGAATGTTCTTTTGTAACTTAATTGGTGCGAATTTACCGGAAAGCTTAAGCTATTTTTTTATCGCGAATTCAAAGCGATTTTATGAAATACATTTTACGATCTTATTTCCTATTGATCGGATAAGGGTTAAACGGTGCTTGCGTACCTATTTTAGTGTTCTTTTGTTTTCATTATGTGTTCATTTATTAATTTCAATGCCGTGTGTGTTTTATTTTATAGATGTTTGGTGTGTATTTGCATATATTGGTATTCCGTTTTAAGGTTTTTGGTCATTATTATAACAGTGTAATTGGTATGTTTTTGAGTTAATTTTTTTTTTCTGTCCAACCTCCTGTGAAATTTTCATGTGTCGTGATGAATATAGCATCGACTGTTAACAGACGTTACTCGTAACTACCGACGGTTTTTCACCACAAACCACATTGTATGACAGTCATGGCCCTACATATTCTGCCAGTTTTCCCCCTCACCGCATAATATTATGCGTACCTACATACGTCTCGAACAGACAATGGACGCGTGAACATTAAAGAACGGCGATAAATTACTTTATTATAAGGCATAGTTTCTAGTTATGCATCATATTGTGACTTAAAAACGTATTGTAAAATAGAGTGTCCAATTAAATTGTAATGGGTAAATTAAAATTCTATTTCCACTAAAAATATTCAAGATTTACATCAAAATAAGTAAACATCACGATTGCTATACTTAATTAACTTAAAATTACTATTTATTTTACCTTTTCGTTGTATTTTCTTTTCACTAATTAATTCAAATTAATACAAAAGGAAACAAAAAAAAAACAATCGTTGAAATAATATATAATTTCGCAAAAAATACAAGTAAATTTGTTTTTCAAGCATTCTATGAGTGGAAATATGTACTTTTCCAGCAAAGATTTTAAAACAGTATCCAAAAAAAAGTCACATTTCAAAATAGGAACCATAATAGGTGTTAGTATTCCTGTTAGAATAATTGAACGTAGCTAAACATGGAATCAGTTCCCGTCAATGACTGCAACGGTTTGGTCCGACGCCTCACCAGTGGCACAGTGCAATGTACCGTAGCTCGCACTTGGCTAGACTAGCCCGCCCGGTTAATGGTAGTCACTGTATGAATTAATAATATAGTCTTAGTGTTAGTTAGTTTATGATACACTGAGTGGGAGCAGTATCCTGTGTAGACGAGAAAGATACTTCGTAATAAGAATCGCTAAATTAAAATTACATCGAGTAAAAAATGTTTGGAGCGATTTTCTGGTAGAAAATCAGTAGTGTAGGTACTTAAATAAATATCGGAATTATAGTATTGCCACTGTTTTTGTTTATAACTTTTGGGGCAGAGTACAGAGTTAATAACAACCAATAATCAGCCTTTCTACTACTGGGTGAATAAGTACGTAGGACGGTATAAACAGAGACCCAAAAATTAAAATCATTTATTTTTGTGATAGAAACTTTCAGTAACCCAAACATAATTATATTTTTTGTCGTTTGCACTTCCGGGTTCAGGTGCCTACGCTAGTTTAGTGTCTTAGCGGATAAGTAAGACTTGTGCTCGCAAACAACAGTACTATAATGCCTACAGCTGAAATTCAATGTAGGGCATTGCTATAAAAATACTCAACAGAGCCCGGATACGATAATAAGCCGAGCCTAACCTGGCCGGAGATTGTATGGGTTTATGAAAATAAACAGACTTAGATGCAGAGGCTGAGAGGGCAGAAAAACGGGGTTTAGTTGATGTGATAAAAAACAGGGTATTGGGAATATTGAGATAGAAAGTAAGGTGGTTTAGTCCTTATTGGCCTTTAACCTAAACTCACTTCAAGATTTCATACATTTTATGTTTTATTACACCTTATAAACATTTTTGACCCGTATTATATGTTTTGCTTTAAAGAGCTGACACCGAATAATGGCAATAAGGACAAGAAAATGATGATGCCTATTTGTTATTGGAGGATGTGTTTAAAAAAAATAACCATCTACACTCGTACTTTCACGTTGGTTTTTGGCCGTGCCTCAAAAGGAAAAAACGCAACCAATGTAGGATCGCTTTGTGTCCGCCCGTACATCGTTCGTCTGTCTGTCAAGCCCCTTTATCTGTAGACGCGTGGAGGTATTGAGTTGAAATTAAAACCAAATACTCAGATCTACAGTTCCTTGAAGCTTTGAAAAAATCAATATTAAGTTAACGTAAGAACAAGATACGGCCTTTTTTTTTTAATTTCGACACTCAAGGGACTGAAATATATTATTAATTTATAATATGGTATTTTCCGTTGCCCTGGAACTATGAAATTAGATAGTAATATCTTCTTATACTACAAGTATAGGGCAAAGTCTGAAGACTATACTTTTAATTATAAAAAAATAGTCTTTATTTAAAGTAATTGGTTTATTTTATGTTGAAATACAGAAATATCATAAAGGAAATATCCCACAGTCTAAGTAACAATCTCTGTATTCATTACAAAGCCATCTTTTTAAAACTATGTCAACATTATTCAACAAATATAATTAGAAATTCTGCAAATACCGTAAAAGGAGTATGTGTGGCAAGACTGGCAAGCACAAGCGTAGTTATTTATAGTCCCGGAGCGATGTCAATTAAACTTGATTCATACGAGAGATGATAACGCTTGCACTGCGAGTCGTTGAGGAATCTACTGAGAAATGCAATATATGTGCGTTCAAGTTTTAACGCACCACTTATTAAAAAAAAAGTAAAATATGATTTATCTATTTATTTAAACTTCATGTACAATAGTGGTACATGGGCGGACTTAATGCAACAAAGCGTTCTCTACCAGTCAACCGTTGAAAAGACTACCCTGTGGTGGGTGTACAACGAATAAACAAAATTTATATTTCAGTCCATTTTTATTTGTTATGTGTTTGCTCTTGTCTCAAGTCTATATCAGAGATGACAGAGACAAAGTCTACGATGGAGCGAGTCTACCCAAAAGAGCCTGGCTATTTAATAAGTGGTTCTACTCATAGATTGTGAAAATCACGACAACAGGGGATCTAAAAAGGCCACTGTAGCAGAATCCTATTAGAATCATAATATTACACACTTACATACAGACAGAATATTTATTTGTTGCCCATGTTAGTTTCACAAGTGCCAAAGCTAAATATAATTCCTCTTGTAAATAAACCATACTAAAATGGAAAATATTGCTAGAAATTGAAATAACGTTATTCAGATAATATGTAGCTCTGGAGCAATATTCGAATGGACATACAATGTGCTTTATTACATCATCTGCCTAGCCTTTTCCCAACTATATTGGGGTCGGCTTCCAGTCAAGCCGGATTCAGCTAAATTCTTATTTATACAATATGCTTTATTACAAACAATATATAATAATTATTTATTTTATTTATTATTTTAAAATTGATAAAATTGGGCAAATTTTGTAAGATAGTAATCATTTACTAATCAAAAATAAATACTTTACCTATAATCGTAAATTTCCCTCGAGCTAGTCGCGTATTGTAAACAAGTGTTGACTGTTCACGATTCCCGTACGAAGGGAGAGTTTTCCCACGATTGTGTGGGTAATTCAATGTTCCAGCTATCTAGAAAGAGTTTACTAAGACTTTCACAAGACCAACACATAGATATATTCTAGATCGCTAGCTTTTACATGTGGCTTTATGTCTGTGGTCCATTCTACGGGTCATCATCATCATCATATTAGGGGGAGGCCTATATCCACTGCTGGACATAGTTCTTCCCCAAAAGGGGGTTTGCCATAATCGCCACGCTTGGCAGGCGGGTTGGCAATCACAGGATATGGTGTTGCGTTTTACAGAGAACGCTGCTGCCCATTCTCTGGTGAGTCGCTTAGTTGTCTCTTACGACACCCACGAGAAGTAATAGTATGGTATTATTCTTTTACGGCACCATACGGCACCGGCCCTCACCATACGGCAAATTACGATTCTTCTTCATATAATATTAACATTGAGATAAGTACATCTTTACCAATATTGGTTTTGTTAATGTAAATTATGTTCATGTGGCAAGTACTAAAAGTTGAAGATTGCTAAAAGGTTTCCAATACTTTCTCACATTATCCGATTAAGTAGAATAATTGACGCTATCGTAACTAATTGGATAGATTTTAGCCATCAATACTAATAATAAAGCTGAAGAGTTTGTTTGCTAAAACGCGCTAAACTCAGAAATAGGTCTGATTTGAAAAAATATTTCAGTATTAGATAGCCCATTTACCGAGGAAGGCTATATATAGGCTATAAATCATCACGGTAAGACCAATAGGAGCGGAGCAAACGAAGTTGCGTGGGTCAACTAGTCGATAATATTTGTGCTACAGTTTTCCTGGAAAATTTTCTGCTCTAGCTTCTAGCTAGAGTGTTTAATATACGACTTAAAGATTATGGATAACTAGCTTCTGCTAACGGCTTTGCCCCGTGTATGTCGAAAAGCAAAGTTATGTCGCTATGTAAGATAGCTAAGATAAGATATACAAACAGTTAACATCTAGCATTCCTTGACCTCTCTTAGAATAAGGAATTTGGAAGGCTCTTATGCAAGGTACTGGCTGTATCATCTCTTCTGTTTAAAATGCCGTCCAGCCCTAGTAATTTTTCGTATAGAGAAACTTCTTTACACGATTTTGAAGAAAGTTGCTTGGGTTGTTAACACGCGATATAGCTACATAAAGTTGGCCACGGGAATACCAACCAGTAAAGAATCTTACCCTCGCAACAGATGGAGGACGGACTCCGTAATCCGCATTTAGACTCCCATTCGGTCCATTGCGCGTAAATGTTCTGGCTTAGTTAGCCAGCCTAGTTACAATAAAAACATAGTGAAAGTTAATGCTATAAAGACACATGGTAAACTATTTATTCATGGGTTCACAAAAAATTAAGATTAAAATATATTTATTTCAAAAAATCGTCAAAACTTCGGTCGCACAAAACACGCTCCGTGGTTAGATCGAAATCTTTGCGATTTTTTTTTGTTTGTAGATGACTAGTGTATCGAAAAACCATCTAAAATTTGAAACAATTGTCCATTGAACATGAAACACAAGAAAAAAACCAGCAAGTTATAGTCGGACTCGCACACGAAGAGTTCCGTGCCATACACCCACATAAACCTTGATTTTTATTATTTGTTGTTGTAGCGGTAACAGAAATACACAATCTATGAAAATTTCTACTATCTATTACGGTTCTTGAGATACAGCCCGCTGACAAACACCCGGATGGACAGCAGAGGCTTAGTAATAGGGTTCCGTTGGTTACCCTTCGGGTACGGAACCCTAAAAACAAAACAATGAGTGATTCAATCGCTCCAATCGCATTTTTTCCTAACAATAGGACCTACTATTACGGGCTAATCCTACCATCATTATTTGACACCCTTCTCCGCATTGCCGAGCGATTTTCAACCGTAAAGCCCAAGGTTAAGGTTGGCGATTAAATTGTCATAGACAAACGTAACTTGGGGTTTAAGTGGACCGTTAGTCGGAGCTAGTATTCTAACCTTGAGGGAGGTGAATGAACCTGTGTTTATGCTGCCAGCACCGTAGGATTGCGGTCTTAAGGGCTGTATGCACTATTAGATATTAGTCGGCTTATAGGATTTCTGTTTTAATGCCCAACGGTTTTGTAGGCGTTAGTAACTGAGCGAGTTTTGAGTTGGAATATGCCACAAAATTCCGAATACCATTAAAACATTACCATTCTTTAAATTTAAGCGTAGTTTGACAAATCTCCTTATTGATAAATGCTTTTACAGTGTACTGGAGTTTCTAAGTTAAGGTAAAAAAGACGCGGCCGTTTATGCCGAAAAATATTTCGACACTCAAGGGAACCAAAATTTATAGGAAATTTTCCGTTGACCTGGAACAATGAAATCTGGCAAGCAATGCCTTCTTAAACTACAACTATAGGGAAATATCTGAAAACGAATACATGTGTATATTTGTGTACTGCACGTTATATCTGCCTACTGTCAATTGGGCAATCCACTCGGTGCTTTAAAACACCCAGTTTTTTGGATGCTTGTTGGATGTTTTACCAGAGCACCGGGTTCAAATCGGGTGCATTGCTCATCTATGGCAATACAGGTGTGATGGCTTATTTATTTAGTTTTTAGGGTTTTCCACCCGAAGGATACCAAACCCTATAACGAAGCTTCCGCTGTCCGTCCGTTTGTCTGATAGCGCGCTGTATCTGAAGTACTATAATAGGTAGACAGTTGAAATTTTCACAGTTTCTATCGTCTATCCCTTTTTTGTTTATTGTTATTTATTTTTTATCATTTGTATAAAGTAGCAATACAATTACACTCTGTGAAAATTTCAATTGCCAACTTATAATTCGGTTCTAGAGATACAGCTCGCTGCCAGATTGACGGATGTACGGACAGCGGAGACTTAGTAATAGGGTTTCCGTAAGTTTCCATTCGAAAACGGAACCCTAAAACTGCTCGTACTCAGTATGTCTAACCAGAATAATACAAAATTGTAGCCAATTACTGCAGGATTCATGAGAGCTGTCCCAATTTGTCTGCAATCATGAAACGATATTAGCAAATTAACAACACGTACCTACCGAAAATTATCCGGTTCTGCAATTTCAGTTTACCGGCTTCACGTGGACGATAGGATCGGGAAATACGCTCCAGTAGTTAATTTATTATTAATGAGTAACTATTTTGTCATAATATACAGAATTCTATCATATCCTATCATAGGTTATGATAATGTGATGTTTCACAATTAGAAGTTAGCTAGAATGCGCGATGCAAAATTAATTACTTATTATTAGAGGTAAACACTGGTGAAATTATTTTTTAAATACCTACATCAGCGATGAAGTTATTCAGCTTCAAATTACAATTAGAAAGAGAAGTCCGATGAAAACATTGACGTCATCGTCTATGACGCCTATACAGCTGCCATTGAAAACAGCGTTTTCGCGAGAGAGAGATAGATATGTTTGTTTAAAATAATTATAATCTCCTTCGTTTTTCGAGTAATTTTGATTCTATTTTCACTGTAAGTATTATATTTTTGTATATTTTTTGAATAAACTGTGTAGATGATAAATATGTTCTTCATGCATATTCCCGAATGGTTTCCTTATAATGTTGGAAGGCCCAGTTACCGAGGAAGGAACAGGCTCCTTCAGGGTAAGTCGCTCCATCGTAGACTTTGTCTCTGTCATCTCTGACATAGACTAGAGTCAAGAGCAAACCCATCAGAAATAAAACAAAAAAAAAAGGATATAGTCTATGTAACATCACGCATCGAGCAGAGAATTAATGAAAAATGTTATGCAGACGATGTTGCGAGGGTCAGTTAGTTTAACCCTAAAGATTGGTCAAAGTCAAAGTCAAAGTCAAAAACTTTTATTTCAATTAGGCCATTAAACGGCACTTTTGAACGTCATCATTACATTTAAAATAACATAGTGACTCTACTGTCCATTCGGAAGGGTGGATTCTTATGGAGAAGAACGGACAAGAAACTCCATAGTTACTAAACTTGCTCATTGATGCCTAATGACAATCATTCGCTTTAAAATACACAGACATAAAGTAAAACAATCATTCACAGCCGCTAAGGTAAATTTAGAAAAAAAAACCGGACAAGTGCGAGTCGGCCTCGCCTACCGAGGGTTCCGTACTTTGTAGGTATGTACAGATAGGTATGTACTTTAAATAAAGACTATATTTTTTATCGTTTAATTACAAATGCATAGTTTTCAGATATTTCCTTATACTTGTATTATAAGACGGGTTTACATGCCAAAATTCGTAGTTCTAGGTCAACAGAAAATACCCTACATACATTTTGGTTCCCTTGAGAGTGTCGAAATATACGTTTTTTGCGATACGAAGGCTGTATCTTTTTTTTACATTAACTTAGAACATTTTTCACAGCTTTAAGAGACTGTAAATCTAAGCACTAACTAATCTAAGACTGTTATTTCAACTCAATACCTTCACGCGTTCCCGAGATTAAGGGTCTTGACAGACAGACGGACGAACGGACAACAAAGTGATCGTTAAGGGTTCCGATTTTTCCTATTGAGGCTCGGAACCCTAAAAATACCAAGCTTAAACCAGACATGCAAAACCCCAATCACTTGTAAACCAGGAAACACAGAACGGCTATAAAAAAGGGTTGAACATCTCTATATTGATAGACACAATTAACTATCGTAGCTTGCACTATATTTACCGTAATATTTAACTAGCGGGACCCATATTTTCCAGTCATTTTTAACTGCAGGCGGCACTCAGTAAATTACTTTACACTGTAAAAGCCTGGATTATGTTCAAGCTAATGGAGAAAAATATACAGGAGTTTCAACTTCATAGAAATACTTAGGAATTTAGAAGAATTGACATAAATTTTATTTTATTTTATTTTATCAGGGACAACAAACAGCAGTATATAATAAAATAATCACAACTAGTCAACAGAAGTAGCATATATTATACTGCCAACGACATTATCCACAAATTATTGTACAAAATAGCTAGCTGTTAAGAGACATTATCGATACAACTCTATCTGGTGTAAATTTATAGTTACATAATATAAAATTACAGTTAATAATAGGTTGGAGCAGGGAGACAAATACAAATTCAAGAACTCTGTAGTACCGTAATATTAATAATGTCTGTACTGTTAGCACAATAGGTCGCCCAACATCTACTTGTATAATTGTTTTGTGATAGATTATAGCAGGCTGTTGTTATAGCTCGTTATCGTTACTGTATTAAAAAAAGTGAAATTTAAAAGAAGAAATGTATTGAAAAATGACATCCGGTTAGTCGACATCAGTCTCATCTGCACCCCGTGAGTGTTAGGCGACTCACAGAGCCAACATGCATATCCTCATTGACTACTGCCATCATCTGCTTAGCCTTTTCCCAACTATATTGGGGTCGGCTTCCAGTCAAACCGGATTCAGCTGAATACCAGTGTTTTACGTGGAGCGGCTGCCTACCCGACCTCCACAACCCATTAACTGGGTAACACGGTACTTCATGGCAAGACTGGAGTCAGATTTTACTGACTTCTGACAATCCGTAACGACTGCCAAAGATCTACAAATGTCAGCCGGGACCAACTGCTTAACGTGTTTTCCGAGGCACGGAGGAAACTCGTTACGTTAGGATGGTCACCCATCCACAGACCAACCTCGGCAAGCGTTGCTTAACCTTGATGATTGACCCGTGCGGCTGTTATTATTTAGCCACGAGCTCCTCATTGACTACTGTAGGTCAAAGTCAAAGTCAAAGTCAAAACGTTTATTGCGAACTAAGTGTACAATGGTGTTATAGTTTGTTATTAGGTAGATACCTACTTATGACTTAGCAGCCTTTTACAAGCATTGCAATATTATTCCTCATTTATTTTATAGCAATAGAAACAAATTTAGAAATTACAGCTATATCAGAATTAAAACGTCCACAATAATTAACAATTTCCAGCAATATTAAATGTCATAATAATAAAAGAATAAAAATGAAAATATCGATAAATTTAGTCAATAAAGACAGCAATATTCAATGTCAAAATTAAAATTTAAGTGAAAAAAAATAATAATAATAAAATAAAATAAATGTCAACAATAATTCATTCAATACTGTTTCTAACTAAATTAAATGTCATAATTATGTTATTGTAATTTAAGGATAGACTTGGTCGTATTGTTTGTATAGGACAGATCGCCACATGAGAGAAAATAGTTATTTTAAGTTAGACTCTAAATATTCCTTTACTGAGTAGAAACATTTTTGGATTAAGTATAGTTTTAGCCTTTTTTGGAATATTGTTGTCTACTGACTTTTCAGTTTTAAATACGTTGGGCAACTTATTATATATTTTTATTGCCATGTAATAAGGGCTATCACTTAGCATTTTAATTCTTGAGGGTGGGGCGCATAGCCTCTTTTTATGGCGAGTGTTTACGTTGTGCGTATCTTCTACTTTTGTGAACTTGTCGACCTTTTTAAAAACAAAAACGCAAATGTCAAGTATGTATATTGAAGGCAGAGTTAAAATCTGATATTTTATAAAGTATGGTTTGCAGCTCTCCGTGTTATCTATTTGGGCTAGAATTCTAATACACTTCTTTTGCATTACGAATAATTCATTTACGTTAACACTATTTCCCCACAGCATGACGCCATATCGCAGCCATGAGTATGCGTATGCGTCTTTTAAATAAGTGGCGAAGTGCACATCATTTGGTCAGTATAGACTCTTAGGAGTAATTTATTCATTCAGTTTCCAAGTCCAAAAATATTCCAATCAATTTGTACTTGTCTACTGAAATTCATACATGTGAAATTCTCCCGTTACTGGTGACCGACCGACAACGCGCAGCCGAAACTGCTGGTCGTAGAAAGCTCGGCATGTGGGTTCCTTGGGGAGTGTAGGGGAGCACTAAGAGAGGAATTCCCGAAATTCTGCAAAATATGCACGTACAAAGTCGCGGGCAAAAGTAATAAAAATAGTTACTGACTGTGACCAAGTGCTTAGAAAGATTGTGTTGCATAACTAGTGAGGGCTGGTTTTATGAATTCAGTAAAAGATTTTTATTTTCTTTTCCTTCTCCTATAGTTACATGAAACTAATACTAAAATGCACGCTTTGCCTTTATTTCGGTAATTAAAAACAAAAAATGCATAATTGTAGATATAAATTACTTTTTCTATAAAACGACGTATTCTCGTCCCATGATCTCCGATATATGTCACTGTTGTCCTTAAAAATGCAGTACCTACGACTTAGTTTGCACGAAGAATTAACTCAATGCAAACTAAAACAAATATATGCCGAAATTTGTTGTTTGTATTTTAAACAAAATATGTTTCGGGTGTTATTTCAGCGTAAAATGAAAAAGAATATCAGCGTAATTTTTTTTTAATATTCCATTTTTAACATAAAGGGGTCATTGAACCTCAAGATTAAATATTGTTGACCGTATGATAAAATTGGTACACATTTACCTAATATTTTGTAAAGATACATTATTGTATTGACTGCGTTAAGAAGCCTATCTTATGCTTTGTTGATCTAGTGGTTTTAGACACTAGTCGCTCCTATTGAGCTTAAGGTACGGCAACATCACTAGCGGATCCAGGGAGAGGGGGCGGATAAGGCCTCCAGCCCGCCCCTCCCAAAAAGACCGAGTTATCTTTGGAAGATCACAACCTAACGAAGTCAGTCACGCGTATCTTGAAAAAATGTAGAGAACATTGGATTAGTTTTGACACGTCTGATCACAATACAGCTTTAGCGTAATCCATCCCAAGTCAGCAATAAATATTTTCTTTCGTATTTCTTTAGACTAAGCCGAATATAGCAGAGCTAACCCATAAAGGTAAAGGATAGACTTAAAAATGTTCGCTGCCCGTAAATATTTTTTTCATTAATTATGTTACGCCTAACGCTTAGATAAACCTATGAAGGTGATAAGAAAATTGCGTAAAATACACCTCCGCTTATCCGCTCCATGTAGGTATAAAAAGGCCGCTTTAGCAGAATCAGAGAGCACATCACGCTATCCGTCACCGTCAAATGTTCCCAATCAACCTTGAACAGTTTTAGCGATAAAGATGAAAATTAGACAGATTGTTGCGTGATTAATATTCTGATCCTAATTTGATTCTACTCAAATGAAAAAGGCCACTTTAGCCCCCTTGATCTTATACTAATATATAAAGCTGAAGAGTTTGTTTGTTTGCTTGAACGTGCAAATCTGCGTAATGAAAATTGTGGCGCAGACGAAGTTGCGCGGGTCAACTAGTACTACTACTAATATATAAAGCTGAAGAGTTTGTTTGTTTACTTGAACGCGCTAATCTCAGGAACTACTGGTCCGATTTGAAACATTCTTTCGGTGATAGATAGCCCATTTATCGATAAAGGCTATAGGCTATATATCATCACGCTAAGACCAATAGGAGTGAAGCAGTAATGAAAATTGTGACGCAGACGAAGTTGCGCGGGTCAACTAGTACTAATATATAAAGCTGAAGAGTTTGTTTGTTTGTTTACTTGAACGCGCTAATCTCAGGTACTACTGGTCCGATTTAAAACATTCTTTCAGTGATAGATAGCCCATTTATCGAGGAAGGCTAAGGATATATATCATCACGCTAAGACCAATAAGAGCGAAGCAGTAATGAAAATTGTGGCGCAGACGAAGTTGAGCGGGTCGACTAGTGACATTATAACGTTACTGGCAAAGTTTTGCGTTCAACAATAAACTAACTACAATGGACGTTGACGAAACGAATGGCGCAATGGTCGAGCGATCGGCTGCTACGCTGCGTGTCGCGGGTTCGATTCCCGCACGGAACAAATATTTGTATGGGGGTACAAATAGTTCCCGGTCTGGCTGTTTGTGTATTTGAGTTTGTAAGTTTATGAACGCATCCACGATACAGAAGAAATTTCTAGTGTGGGGAAAAATGAATGCTCTATGTAATACGTGCATCTTGAATTAGTAGCAGTAGAGACTTCTATCCAAAGCTTCAGTATCAAATTGAGGATGCAATCAGTTCTCCCAGTCTTGAACTCTATTCATGAAGTTGTAGTCACAGGGAAATTAGGTTTCTCTCCATCAGTAATTACAGAGGTCAACTACTAACAAACTTAGTTGAAAACACATCAATTTACTTACAGATGATGTTAAATTATTCCAGTCAGGCCCCGTAGTCGTTATCGGTAGTACTAATTGGTACAAATTTGTACCAATTAGTACTACCGATAACGATTACGGTTTGTTTTATTTCTAGAAATAGGATTTTAGTTGGTTATGCTAGTTAATTTCTAAGTTATATTGAAAATTGTTTTTTTTGTGTGTATTTTATTAGTAAGAACAAAATTCTTAAAAATTAATTACGATCTAGCCTAAAATACTGTAAAGAAACTCCACTCTGACTTAAGATGTTACGTGATGGATTAAGACCCAAGAACAGTGAAAATAATAAATGCAAAACTCTTTTCTGGATCGGTGAGATAATTCCATACATACGAGTATAATAAACAAGTTTTTTTTTTATATTTCTGTGAATAATTCCCACAAAATAATAATAAAAGACAATATTTAGAATAGAATTTGTAATCAATCCTTCGCTCAATGGAACTTAAATAATTATTGCCAGGTGTAAAAAATAATTCATAACACGGGGAAAACAACTTGCTGAAAAATCTGCCAATTCATCATCATATCAGCCGTAAGACGTCCAAAGCTGCACATATAAAGTACTATACGTATATATTTAAATATCGACTTTGAAACTCCCAGTACAACTGAAGACAGATCTCATTGAGGAGCCCATGAATCTTAAACCAACTGGACCGAACCTAACCACCACCTTCTTTTCCAGACATGCTACGAGATGGAGAGATACCTCCGGGAGGAGCCGCGCAAGCGTCGCGAGCCCTCCCAGGAGGAGGAGTGGGCGAGGTCATCTCCCAGCACCGCGACCCCATCCCCCCCTGCCTCTCCACCGCTGCCACCACCCTCCACCACCTTGACTTTCATCACCACGGTGAAGTGTGAGCCGCCCAGCGATTCGGAGTACGAGCCCAGCCCTGGTACGTCCACGCGTAGGTGTCGGGCCTCTCGGGTGTCAGGGACTTGAGGGTTCATGTCTTTGGTTATGGTTTTAGTTGCTAAATTATTTTTTTCATAATTATTTTGATACATTGCAAGCTGGAACCAGTGACATTTATTGCATAGTAATCAAACCACTCACCCTAGCACGCTATAATATACATTTAATCACATAGTTTAGTTACACTGAGCATCATCATCAAAGCATGTCACATACTGATTTGAGGTACTTACCTACTACTGGTAGGTAAGTACCTCATCACTTTAACTAACATTCTCATCAACTTGAACTAGCCACAACATTTCGCCTGTACTCGTAACACCAAACTAATCAACGTAAACAGATAAACTATTAAACGCTTGCCCATAGAAGTGTACCAAACTAAAAACTTTACACAATATCAAAAGCAGAACCACGACTAACTCTCCAAAAAACAACTGCCAAAGATTGCGCTTGTTCTCTTTATTTGTCCCCTAAGCGTCACTCTATTCTGATTTGGCCCCCAATCTTTTGCAGAGGAGACAACTCCTAGCCCAGTGGCTGTGCAGCACCTGGTGCCACGCAAGGCTCCAGTGGTGCGTCACCATGCTCATCCGCATGCCAGCGACCCACGGCGGCGGGTACACCGCTGCGAGTTCCCGGCCTGCGATAAGGTGTACACTAAGAGCTCGCACCTGAAGGCGCATAAGCGAACCCATACTGGTTAGTATCTTTGGTTCCTTTATTCATCATATCAACCGAAAGATATCCACTGCTGGACATAGGCCCCAAGTGTCGCCACAACAACCGGACCTGTGCGTCTCGCATCCATCGGCTTCCCGCAACCCTCACTTGGATCGGTCCTCCTTATGGGAGCCCTTCAAATGTTGCTTCCTTTATTGCGTAAAGAAGCCAAGGGATCTGTGGTCTAGCCTGTAGGACATAGAGACGTCTAATTGGTCGCTAAAGACGAGGTGGTTCTGTGATTGGTAGTTAATACTAAAGTCTCGTGTTGGTGTTTCTTGAATAGGATATTTTGCTCTATAGAAAAATAATAGTTCTATTAAGTTCGTTTAATAAATTTTCAAAAAATATTGTGTTCCTATGTATTTTAAGCCTTTTCAAATTAATAACAATTGACTGAGAAAAAGTATATCAAAGTTTTAATGGGTGGAGCCGGCTGGTGATATCTTGTTGGTGAAAAATGTACCAAGACGTGACGTCACGCGAAACTTCGACTGGTCTGGTTTTTGATAATCTAACAGACAAAGTAGATTTATTTCAAGAAAATACCTTTATGTCGCAGCAACCATTATTTCACAGCAACCATTATTTCACAGCAACCATTATTTCGCAGCGACCATTATTTCGCAGCAACCACATTTTGCCTTGGGTGAAAAGTATTTCACACTATAACTGAATGCAATTCTGGCACCTACTACTGCTAGCAAGTAAGGATGATTTGCAAACAGCGAATTTTTTGTAACCATGAATACGAAGCTTAACAGTAATGTGAAATGTCCTAAGAATTTTCCTGCCCAGCTATTTGTATAAACTAATGTTTCGTTACGTGCAATAGTTTTTTATTACAACCTATCTTTACGTTTCCATCCTATATTAAAAAATCATACACAATTTTATTTGTATTGGTTTACCACCAATGTTATTATTTTACAAGGGTTTTTTTTGCTAAAGATAACATTTAAATCCAGGCTAATAGTGTAAAAACCATTACTTACAGGTAAACTCCACAAATGTGTAAAGAAGTAAAAAACTAAACTAATGTGCGTTATTGCTAAACTTATTTGAAATATTTAACTTACAAAACTAAAAACATTGCCACAGCTGAGTTGCATAAAAATAAAATTATGAAAGAAACATCCAAATTGAAATAAAAAATTCCTCCCACGTGAGACAATGAAAAGTGAACAAGGACACTCAAAAATTGATTTCCGATCTAAAACCATTTATTAATCAATATCAGGAGCTCTCCTAACCTTCGTTTCACAAAACTGACCTCAATCCGTCCGCAATACGACGCGGTACGCATACTACGATAGTATCCGAGTATCCGACAATCCCTTAATCCTATCCGCGGTTCCCGGATCGATACACCTCAACCGTAATATGTGCACAGTCGCTTAAGTTGACTTTGAACCACTTTTCAACCTTATTGCTACGACAATAAGGTTGAGAGGGTCTCTCGCCAACTTTGTTCCCGTTACCAGTGAATATCGGTGGACCAATGAACGTGACATAAGAACACAATGATTCTGATGGAATTTAGACAAGAGAACGTTTTGTTTATTTATTTGGGAGTTTATTTCCAGCCATTGCGTTCTATGATTTATTAAAATTATTGATTTGCAAAAATAATATCATCACTTTATCAGCCGAAAGACGTCTACTGCTGGACATAGGCCTCCCCCAAATGTCGCCACAACAATCGAATTACATCGAGATAAAATTTATAATTATTGATTTTTATCTATTACTAGTTGACCCGCGCCATTTCGTCTGCTCCGCTCCTATTTGTCTTAGCGTGATGATATATAAGCCTATAGCCTTCCTCGATAATTGGGATATGTAACACTAAATAATTTTTCAAATCGGACCAGTAGTTCCTGAGATTAGCGCGTTCAAGTAAACAAACAAGCAATCTCTTCAGCTTTATAATTATGTTATACTAGTTGATCCGCGCAACTTCGTCTGCTTCATAATTTTTATTACTGCTCCGCTTCTATTGGTCTTAGCGTGATGATATATAGCCTATAGCCTTCCTCGATAAATGGGCTATCTAACACAAATAATTTTTAATCCCGGACCAGTAGTCCCTGAGATTAGCGCGTTCAAGTAAACAAACAAACAAACAAACTCTTCAGCTTTACATATTTAGTATAGATACTAGTTGACTGGCGCAACTTCGTCTGCGTCACAATTTTCATTACTGCTCCGCTCCTATTGATCTTAGCGTGATGATATATAGCCTTATAGCCTTCCTCGATGAATAGGCTATCTAACACTAAAATTATTTTACAAATCGGACTAGCAGTTCCTGAGATTAGCGCGTTCAAGTAAATAAACAAACAAACTCTTCAGCTTTATATATTCGTATATAAGTATATATGTATGTATATAGAGTATATTACAGTATTGTTGAAAAGATCTTACTGTACAATCCTACGATTGTAAGTAATCGTTCGGATGACTCGGATCTCATGAGTCACCTTATGCTTTCAGAGATATAAAATCATCATTTTAAAATGTGTTGTCATACGTATTTAAAGTGATTCTGTCAGATTATTACAATGTTTTGAAGATATTGAATCGTAAACAAATACCTGATTCCCATTTATATGTATACTTTGAATTTTAAAGAATGCTTGCCCGTCCCCTAACTATTCCCATTTTGTCCTGGTTATACTAGGGATGATTCCTGTGAAAAAAAATAGTCCGTTAGTTAAATTATTGAAAAATATCGGACACGTTTTGTATGTTTTACAAAAACCAAAAAAAAAATATTTCCGGATAAACGGTGACGTCACTATTCGTTAAAAAGTATACTGAAATGTGACGTCACACGAGTTTTCAACGCAGATATATTTTTTGAAAATATGTCTGACGGACAAATTCGATTTTTGTAGTCATCTTCCCTATTGTATATTTTTTAGTGTATGGTATTCCTTATCTTCTAACCTAATCTTCTTTTAATATTTAAAAATTTCGCGTCATGTTCGGGTCAATTCCTCTGAAACGACTCGACCGATTTTTATGATTTTTTTTGTGTATATTTAGTATCTCTGACAACAGGTTGTAAGCTATTTTTGTTTTGTATGGCAAAACAACGTTTCCCGGATCAACTAGAGTTTTTTTTATATATTTTGGTGTAGAATAAAAAAAAAAATACGTACTTACTGAAGCAATAAAGCGAATTATAATCACATAAATCGACGATCAGAAACGTCATTGAATCACAGAACCTATTTTGTAGATAAGGAATTTAAACTTTAAAACCAGAATATGAACGGAAGTCAGCAGTTTAGGTAAGACTCAATATCTATAAATATTTTTACAGTCTGACTAAACTTCTTTAAACATGTAGGTACATTGACATCACGCTTCTCGATCATTACTATTTGTATAGGTTAGGTACCTACCTTTTATCTTTGAAAGCAAGTGACTCATAAAATCCCATTCATTCGAGCAGTTTCCTACTATGTACTAATATTACAAAGCATAAGCTGCGCTAATCTCAGGAACGAATGCTTCTAATTGAAAAAAAAAACTTTTAGTGTTAGATAGAGCATTTACCTATCGAGGAAGGATATAAGCTATATAACACCACGCAACGACCAATAGGAGCGGAGCATTAACGAAAAATGTGACGCAGACGAAGTTTCGCGCGTCAGCTAGTTTAATATAACAGTGTACCTACGGGAAGTCAAACACAAAGTAGGGCAGGCGTTTGTTATTGTTATTTCCAAGACCAATGCACTAGCACAAGCGTAACATTTCATATTACGCCACCTATCGTTGTCGGCCGGAACAAATTTCTTACCCACGCTAAAATTGTGAATAACGCCATCTAGCGGGACATTTAGAAAACTCGGCGACGAAAACTGTCATTGCAGCTTGCACTAACATTTTACGCGCCGTAGTTGTTGGTTAGATAGCGTATTTAATACCTGAGTGAAACTAAATATAAACATGAACGGAAATAACGCTATCTAGCGGAAGTTTAGAGAGTAACACAGGCACACAGCCTGTCCAACTTTCACTGGACAACATTGCACTGTGCTTTGTAACTCAGGTTGTACGCAGCGCTATCTACCTGAATTAAGGCTAAACTTTTATGAAAACTCTACCTGGCGGGGTTTCAGAGGAACGGGCGGTTAAATCACTTTCACTTGACAACGTATACTTTGGCTAGTCTCTACCTGACTTTAAACTCGCACTAAACTTCAACAGATGGCGCTGTTTTATATTTATGTGATTAGGGAAATTCACAGCGAAAAGCTCTTAGCAAATAATAAAGGCTCTGCGTTTCAGAACTGTTTCTCTTGATCGAAGCTAGATGGCGCTAATAGTATCCCATTTTAGATAGCCCATGCAAACAGACGCAACCCGTCTATTTTGTCTACATCTCACCCTCACCGTGTACCTAAACTTAGGTGAAGTGAGCATTGAACTGTCATTTTGTATGAATTGCAAAACAGCCGGACGATTCTGTAAATATGGCTTGGGTGAAGTGGTCACGAAGTGAGCTGTCATTCCTTCTTGATTAGGTACATGGATTGTAGCTCACCTCATGTTCACTTCACTTAAGCTTCTTGTAATGTAAGTTTAGGTGGAGTGATCATGACGACAGACATTTACAGAATCGCGCTGTTGTTACTTTTAGCCAATTACTATGCCGTAGGTACAATTTGGTTGTTAATTTTTGTTTTTAAACTAGTTAATTAAATTGTCTTATATGTGGGTCACTTCTGTGTTTCATCAATAAAAACAAATTTTTACTACTGTAAAAACTCATTTATACTGACAGACAAACCGACTGCGACTGAGACTTCCACACACTTTTAAGTGGTACGCAGTTACCATTAAAAAGTAAAACCACAAACGCAGCGTACCGGCGTGATGTTATGTTATGAACTGGTGTAAACAATCAACAGATATGCGTTTTCAGAAATCCCGACCCATTTGCTATCATTATTGAAGAGTTCCGTTGCCTACTGCCAAAGTTCTTAGTCAGGTCTTCACCAAATTTAAATGGCACTAGTCCGAGAAAATACTCTTCTAAACAAAAGAGCATGTTTCTAAAATAAAGAAAAGCTTGGAAAATACTTTATCAAAATGCATATTACAACGATTTTGGTCAAGGCCACAGGTAGGCAAACACTTTAACGTTAGTTAACTTCGCCTGGAAATTGAATTATTTCACGCTTGCGCACTAGTATTGCGTCATACATCTTACAGTTTTCCGATATTAATAAATACGACATACAATATTCCATCTGCCTATGTATTGATGATAGCGGACGTCACGCGGTTTCACCGATAAAATATAGCCTATGTTGCTCGCTGGTACCTAATGCAGCTATCCACTGATGAAAGAACTTATAAATCGGTCCAGTAGTTTTTGAGCTTTTTGTTACATACAAAAATATTAATCTTTCCTCAATAAATGGGTTATGGGTTCCTGAGATTAGCGCGCTCAAGCAAACAAATAAACTAACTCTACAGCTTTATATATTACTATAGATAACGACGCAAAACGTATGTAGTTTGAAACCTCGAGGAGCGAGCGCACTGCGTTCCTTGTGTTACAATCATGGCGCGGAATGGAACGGCCACATTATTTCGATCATCATCATCATCATTATCATAACAGCCGAAAGACGTCCAACGTAAACATGTCGAAGTGAACGATAAGTGAGCTGTCAAAGCGTACTAACCAGATGGCGTGACAGCTCACTTGGCGTTAACACTACCTAAATGGTCACGGTGACATGTCGACAGAATCGACCGGCTTGTCGTAGAAAGCTGAAATTAGACAGATATATAGGTTCCCTTCGTAGGGCAGCACTAAGTGAGGACTTTCCGAAAATCCCACGGGAACGGGAAAACATGCGCGTGCGAAGTCGCGGGCAAAAGCTAGTTAAATTTTATGCATAAAGCGTTTTAAAACTAATACCCAACGGAAAAATAACGGTGTAATTGAAGAAACTAGAGCGTTATCGATGCACGGTATTTTATGCAAGTCCTTGTTTTCCAAAATGAATGACCGTCAGTTATTCAATTCATCAAGATTAGTTAAGAATATTTTCAAAATATTTCAAAAAAGATAATTGGAAATTTATGTTCGTATGAAAAATTAAATTAAATTTAGCTATAAAAATATTTTTCGAAACTATTCTCAATTAACTTTTGTTGAAACCTGCTTATGCGTATGATGGTTCATTAAAATCGGTTCATACATTTTGAAAAACAAGGACTTGAAAGATTGTACGAGTACGAAATGTGAAAATGTCGTGAACGCTCTTTAAACCTGAAAAGGGGGCAATTTTCTCAAAGCCCAGAAAATCTGACACCAGTTATGTCAAGGGTTACAGACAGAAATATAGTATTAGCCAGTTACCTAGTAATTGTGAACATAACTGGTAGTCGGCTCATGCCATCAGCCAAATTGCCGAGGCCCGACAAAATTTATAAAAGCCTAGCCTTTTTCCAACTATATTGGGGTCGGCTTCCAGTCAAACCGGATTCAACTAAATACCAGTATTTTACGTGTAGCGGCTGCCTACCAGACCTCCATAACCCATTAACTGGGGAACACGGTTCTTTATGGCAAGACTCGACTCCGTCCGATCAGAACCAGGCCCGTGTCGACGACGCGCTGTGTTGCACGCGCACCTCAAAGAGCTGTCAGCATGGGAGACGGGGCCCGCTAGGGCCAGAGCCTGCCGGGGTGCGGGAACCGTTCGAAAGAGGCACCGTACCCTGGAACGCGAAGGGCATTAGGAGGAACACGGATGGGTTTTAGTCAGTAAGAGTCTTACACTCCTTTCCGCACCGCCCAGAGCGGAAGGAGTCATTTGATGATTTCCCATCCTTAAAAAAAAAAGGAACCCGGGCTATACTTTATTTTTTACACTCATTGGAGGGACATTGAATTTTCACACAACACGTGTACATAACAAAGAAGCGCGCTTGCCAAGGTTAGTCTATGAACGGGTAACTATCTCTTCGTGAACTAAGGAACGAAACTGTCATTTGTGGATCTTTGGAAGCTAGTAAATCTGACTCCAGTTTGGCCAAGAAGTATCGTGTTTCCCAGTTAATCCTAATAAACATAAAAAAAATTCCGTTACTGAGTAACTGACAGACAAACTAATGTTCGTAGAAATCTGATTTTTGTCATGTAAGTTCCTTGGAGAGTGTAAATCCTCTTTTAATGCTCCCACTAAGAGAGGATTTCCCGCAATTCCAGCGGGAACTGGGAAAAAACGAGATATGCGCGTATGAAGTCGCGGTTTACAGCTAGTGATGTTAATGCCTTCCTTAATGTGATAGCTGAATGCCTTCCTCGATAAATAAGCTATCCAACACTAAAAGATTTTTTCAATTTATACCAGTAATATGAGTATAGATTAGTATAGATGGGGCTACTGTCTATCACCCTTTACCCGGGTGTCGTGTTACCTAGTTAATGGGTATCTGGGTAAGACTCCTGTACCTCTTGATAGGATTTGTGTCAGATTTATGACATGTAAAGAATTCATCCTTGTTGGTATTCTGCTGAATGCTGATGATGCTGTTTGTATGGACCGACTTTCCCTAATGAACGACTTAGTCCTTCTTTCACCCTAATATAGTTGGGAAATAGCGCTGCTCCGCTTAGCACTGAGGGCCAATTCTAATAATTTTTAAATAACGGTCGCTCAGTTTGCGACTGACATGCGAATGTCAGTCGCAAACTGTCAAAAAGCCTTATACGGTATAACATAATACGGTCATACATGCACTACGCACTGGCTTTGTGTACATGTGCCAATAAAGTATGTCATGCTGGCGTTTCCTCTCACAATCCATTCATTATAATACTAAATGTGACATCTAGGCATACCTCCATTTTCTATTTTTTTTTTAATTTGCAACTTCTCACATATCCACATCGTTGTCTCAAAGTTGTTTCACACGTACCACAACCACATAAATTTTTATTCTTCCTCTTCTTTTCGAGTCGATGGTTAACTCCTTAGATTTATGACCCAGGCTACGTTGTTTGCAGCGTCTGTGGCATTCATTAAATCCCCTAAAGTACAGGTGGTCGGGCACTTTGGGTACTTCGGGCACTCCAAACTGTGATTCATGCTCTGAACAGGAGCACCGCACTCACATTGAGTATCCGACGCGTCAGTGAAATCCCATTTCGCTAGGTTGTGTTTGCAGGTCTACCTGAGTGCACAACGACCAATTTCTATTAAAATTGTTATAAAAATAGTCCCGTGAAACTCAGTTTTAGGTATGAAACAAATATTTTGAATTGGTTTTGTTTTGCGAGCCATTCTGGTGTGGAAACAACCCCGTTTATATGAAAAACTCTAAACGCGACTAGCGAATATCTTTCTGTCTGTGTATTCGTAGAACATAGGTTAACGCATGTCCACAATTAACACATACATTCAATTGATTTCAGGCGAGAAGCCGTACAAGTGCTCCTGGGAGGGCTGCGAGTGGCGGTTCGCGCGCTCGGACGAGCTGACGCGCCATTACCGCAAGCACACCGGCGCCAAGCCGTTCCGCTGCCGCCACTGCGAGCGCTGCTTCTCGCGCTCCGACCACCTGGCGCTGCACGCCAAGCGCCACGCGTAGCCCGAGGCCCCCGCCGCCCCCGCGCCCGCGCACGCCGCCCGCGCCGCGCAACGCAAGCGCAAATAAACCGCTCGCGCACCCCTTTAGTTACACGTATGTTATAATTCCGTTTATAGGTTGTTGTGAGTTGTGAACGCGGAATTGATTGTGATGAGCAGATACAGCGACAAGCCAAAGAATGCCGCTACGTCGTAGCCGAGTCAACACTCATTGCACCTAATGCTTTAAAGTTTTGTTTTTAAGTTTGAACGAGTTTTTTATTCGGGAAAAATCTCTTGATGTTTCGGCAATTATCGTTACGGTTCTTTGTTGCTAAGAGTTCGATTTATAGCCGTTGTGTATTATGTAATTTTTTGAGCTTTGTATTTTGGCGCCGTCGCCTAGCGATAGCGCGTGTGTGCCATGAGTGGGGGAGTAGCGTCCTCCGCAAGCATTTCAATCGCGGTCATATAATTTATTGGGGAGTTCGGCTAATCATCCCACCGACGCCGAGCACGACCTTTATTATTTTAGGCTTAGTGCGTCGCGTTACCTGATGTTAAGTCGGCGCCGCGGACCAGTCGGCGCGCGGCGTGCTCTGAGGCCACTCTCTCGCACTGACGATGTGACTCATACATCAGGGTCGCAGGGACGTTGCCACTGACTGGTCCACGGTCTCGACGCATATTCGTGTTTATTTTGTATAATTGTACTTTATTCAGTAGTTTTAAGCTTCCTCTTTACTCTTTCATTCCGATATTTTGCGGTTAACTGGCCTTTATTTCGTTAGTTTTAAGGATTATTGTGTGCATTATTTATTTTATGGCATGCTTTTACACACATAGCGTGAGAATGGAGGATATCAACTATAAGTACATTTTTTTTTGTATTTTTGTAATTTGAGTTGCGCTAAGTGTGTAGAGGCTTTGATTCTGGGGTGGGTGACGGCGATGCCATTGATGTCGAATTACGCGTGTTCAGTCTTGATCTCAGTAATTTACAAGAACAGCACTATTTCTAGCTCGCCATCGGTTGCTCCCGTCGTCGCCTGCCCAGACACAGTCGCTATTATTTTTTGATGGCCAACATTGTATACAGGTACTTTCATTTGTACCCCATCCCAATTGCATACCACATTCACAAGCTCTCATGTTGGCAATTCAACAGCATTCATCACTCCAAATACTTAGAAAATTCGTTTACAAGCTGACTTAATCAACTTAGTGAATGCTGTCGGATTATCAAAATGCAGTGTTAAGCAATTAGGATAGTTCCATAACGCCACTAACTTTCGTATCGCTAACCGACTATTTGAACAAAAAATTATGTTAATAGGAATAAGAGAAACCCATTTTTTTATTATTATAACTCATGAAAAGAAAAATCACAATTAAATTAAGTTACCATAAACACTTTGTTACTGCCATCGACAACACTACCCTGCACAACATCTCTGCGGGATCATATATGTACAACTTTGTTACTGCCATCGACAACACTACCCTGCACAACATCTCTGCGGGATCATATATGTACAACTTTGCAGTTTGAAATACGAATAACTCTGCAGAATAATCTACGCAAGTTGTAGCAGTTCTGAAACACTTAGAAAATAAGAGTGAAAAACAACTGTGAACAGTAATGAACTGCCCTTTAAAATGTAGTGTTTTTGAGTCATCAGCAACTGTGCAGTTTTACTCACATACCTCCCGGGGCCAATAATTTAGTCTTCCCCTCTGATAAGTTCCACGAAATACCGTTTAATGTGCTTTGCACTTCTGCAGAGTTATCACACGCACTCTAAACGATATTGAAAGTTAAAATACAATAAATATTAGTATTAAGATACCACAAATTTAAATCTAGCCAAATAGTTTACATGAATTTTGACTGAATTTGAATAATAAATATAAAACTTTGACTGAGGAAGAATGTAACGAAGGATCTGCTTTTTTGTGTTTCGATTGACTGATGAATAAAACTAGGAAATATAAGTTGTGAAATTTAATTGATCACGCTTAATACGAACAAAATATATAGACTAGGGTGTGATGCACATTATTTACTCTTTATTATTTGATTGGATAAGAAAGTTACGATCTATCGTTAAGTGCGTGTGACATCTCTGCAGCTTAGCAACTCAGCACAAGCCGCAAGTCTGCATTTGCACTTACACTCTGTAAGTTATTATATTCTGTCGTCCCATGTACCTAGATTTGATAACATTTAAATGATTGAATCGCTGTTACAGTTACAATTAAGTTTACACAATTTTTCATTTTTATTTACATTGCTTTTTTAGAATTTTGACGTATTTTTAACAATTAATTTCGAAAATCTCAGTTTTAAACACAATTTTGTTTTGCATAGTTTGTCGACTGTCAAAATGGTTTTTATTAAAATATATTACTGTTTTGTTTTGACAGTAGACAATAACTGAATTACGTGTTCAATAGCGATAATAATGAAATTAACAAAAGCTTAATGTATTTTTTTTAAACAATTAAATTAATTTTATTTAAAAAAAAAGTTTTTGACCACTGATTACAAAAATTATTATTTTGCTAAGTTGCAAAATTCCATAGGCTTGTTTGACACGTACTACAACCACACCGCAACATCACGACAGAAAGAGGTCAAGCTGTGGTAACGCATCACTTTTCATACGTAACCACACAGCCTGACCACATTCGCCTCGCTGCGGCTTCTTGTGGTTGCGTTGTGGTACCTACAAAACGTGGATGTATTTGCGATGTGGCCGGCCGCTTGATCGCGTTATCGCGTTGTGGTTGGTATCACACACGCGGTCGATAATGACTGCACTGGTCAGTGTGAATTAAACTATAAATTTTCATACAAATTAGTGCACCCCCACATGTTGTGGTTGTAGTGTGATGTTGGCAAGTGCGAAACAAGCCTTAGGGAGTGCCATTTTAAACTAAATAAACTCTGAAAATTCAATTTTAGGACTTTTGACTTCCAAAAATATTCACAAAATATTTTATTTTATCAAATCACTCTATTTCAATACATCATTTTAATTGGACTACAAAAACATTTTGTAAAATTTTAACTTAATTTAAAATGTTCGGTCTAACCAAATTCACTTTCTAAGAAAGTTATCTCCATAGGACATTTGAATTGTCAATTGCTTTTATAAATTGCTATTGAGTACACGTAATTAAACTGCACGGGCATATACAGGGGGTTTTATACGCGTGTGATTAAAGCTCACGCTTGTTTTCTCAATGGTTTGACATTATACAGGTTGTTGCAAAAAAGTAAGTTGCTTTTAAGCCACTTTTTTAAAGCGTGACGCATTTTGAGGAGCTTGGACCTGTATAAGCCCTTAGCTAGCTAACATAACCAGCTAGGAAGACTGTGTTTTTAAACACACTGTAAGGGTTAGGCTATATACGTAAAATCAAGTGTTAGCTGTACGAATTTAGCTTTTAAAATCATACATAACCACTAATATAATTAAATCATTCTGCATTTCTTTTCTAGATCGATGTATAAGTGTAACAACCGTGAAATCATAGAAGTAAGAAACAAAAAATTAAAAAAAAATTAATGTGATTCATAAATTTATTATACTTTAATAATAAAATGATAACATGATAGAAATAAATGTTATTTGTATGGTATGAATACCGCTTTATGAATGGTCTATGTGTACTAGGGTTAATATGCACGACGGCTGGTAAATGCATATGTAGATGGGTAGAATACCTACATTATTGTAACTTGAAGTTCGTGACCCGTTGTGACTAAAAAGTCACTTTTTCTGTCTACTTTTATTGGCACTGGAGTTAAAATTTTGAATCAATTATTTTAACCACTGAAGTATATTTCGACTAGCTTATAAACACCAGATCAGAAAAAAACTAACTTTGATTCTAGACCTTATAAAGGTATAAAAACAAGATAGGTTCGAGAATTTAGCTCCAAATAATTTTCAGCGGGTATGAAAAAGATCGATATGAATATTCCATATGAATGTCAAACTACGTCATTAATTTTTGTATTAGAAAACGTAATATATAAACGAAATATACATTTATCTTATAATAATAATAATATATATACTTACAATATATAGTACTATAAAAATAGATAAATTTTCGTCATTCAAGATGCGCGGCTGTGTTAGAATCAACTCAAACTTGTATAAATTTTCGACTCCACCGACTCGGGAACGTCATTTACATACGAAAATAGTATTTAAGATTCAGTAGCTGAAAGTATATAATAATGTAAGGCAGATATTTTATGATTTAGCAGTTGTTTTATTAAAGGTATACACGTGGTTGAAATTTGAATAACATAAATGCTGAAAAATTAATTTCGAAATTGGTCAAAGCCAAAAAATAATAAAAAAATATGTATTGTTTGAGAATTTTTGCGTCGTTTTAAAAAAAGCATGTGATTTTGTCATTGTTAAAAGACGTCTTTAGCTATGATAAAAAAAAAATATCCACAAAATAGTCTTGTCATAATTTAAAATAAATTCGCGGTAGCACTTGTTCTGGTAAAACCTATGCTTGCTAAATATTTTCCTAATTAATCACGAAACAATGAAAGAAACGAGCTTTACAAACATAACGCACAATTTTATCTATGTAAGTTAAAACATTTATGTAAAGATTATTTGGTGCCGGTTTCACTCATTTTAGACGCGCATATATTATTTTGATAACATCTTATATATTTGAACACAAAGCTTTTCTAAGCTTTTGATTTTGGAATCAGTCACTTCGTCACTATAAAATATAGTAATACAGTACCTACAGTCTGACTAATGCGGTAGATCGGCCTACTCGACAAATTATTTCAATTAGCCTTAAAATCTAATCGTCCAGTCAATTTAGACATCCGAGGTTACACTAATTCAAGGAACAATCGTACCACTTTTGAGCTGGGTGCGAATTAATGTACTTTCACTCCTTTTTGTTGGTCTAATTTGACCGGACTATTTATAAATCGCTTCAAAATGTACTTAGTTTTACATTCTAAAATGCTTTAGATTTTGTTTTGTTTTTAACCGACTTAAAAAGAAGAAGAATGTTCTGAATTCTTTTTTTTTAAGTTTGTTACCTCATAACTCCGTCATTTATGAACCGATTTGAAAAATTCTTGATGTGATCCGAGTAAATGAAATTGCGTATTTTGCTTTCTTTCGATTTTCCAGTGATAGTGTTGGGTGTGGGCTACCACTAAAAAGTAAAAATAAAAAAAAATACAACTGACTTCCAAATAAAAAAAAAACACCACAAAGTAAAAAAAAGAAACAACGAGTAAAGAGTAAACTTTAATTTCGGAAGTCGGTGTTTAAATACGGATTTATTTTCTTTTTATCTAAGCAATCCAGTAATCCGAACACATGGTTTTTAATAGTGTCGGATTAATGAGACTGTACTGTAATGCATTACAACACTTTTCAAAAAAACCAAAAATTTTCAGTAACGACTTGTTATACCCTCTGCCTAGCCTCTAATCGCACATGCGCTCTGACCTACTTTCTGCCGTGAGATACAAATCAATAAACCGGGCTGCCAGGCCAGTTGGCCTTTGAGAGTTCTTGGAAATCCAGACTGCAGTGAAAATCACACTACTCACGCTAGTCGGCGCCACGGGGCAATACGTCCTGCACAGTGGCGCCAACTAGCGTGCCTTTTCCGAACTAAACGACAAGGTATAACGTAATTTTATTTTTGGGTTTCGAAACATTTTTACAACCAAAAAAAAATGCTACAGTTTTCTGCCAAATTGAAGTTTACGATTAAATAAGCGCGATTTGTTAAGAAAATGAATTAATTTGGTAACACGGTGCCTTACTTTTATGATTATCATCGATTTGTCATTTTGTCTAACTACACTTAAGTTTAACTTTACTGCGTAATACATTCCATTGTGTTCCCGATTCGGATGGACTTTTTGAATATCAATATTATAAGATGAATTTTGGGACTTCCAACCGGCTGTTGAATTGAATAATGTTATTCTGATGGTCACAATTTTATTAATGTAAAAAAGATTCTGTTAAATAAGAAATGTAGTATATTTTGCGTCAGAGAAGTTCTTTACACATTTTAATAACATAGTTTTCCTAAGCTTTTTCAACCATAAAATAAATCACACAATTACTAGTTTATAAATAGCTTTTTTAAACATTTAAAATAATTATACTTACCCTATTAAATAAGTAATTAATCCTATTTTTAAACTCCATAATGGTTGTCTGTATTTCAATAATATAAAAACTGAATAGATAGGTTATTCAAAGGTTGTACTAGAGAAAGAAATTCAAAATTAGGCTAAATACCTTTTACAAAACGATTTAAGAAGCATTTTTACTGGGTTGGGAAAGCTTAAAAAAACGTTCAAAATCCCTTACTTCTAAATATCTGTAGTTACTGCTAAACTTACCTGAAAAAGAAAACAAAACATTATTAGTTCACAGTCGGTTATAACCATTATTATTGTAAAGACCTTCGTCATAGATCATAATGTGACGACACCATCATGACGTCATCAAATTGCCAAATTGCGTCACTGATCTTCTGACAATCGTCAAAAAGCTACGCCTTTTTTGTATCACCTGCTGACTATCCAGAGTTGTCATTTGTGATATTGGGGTATTCCCCGCTAAATATTGACGGTGGGCTCAAACTACGTTTAAATTAATCTGAATTATTAAGCAAAGAATACATCATTGTTACCTTTTTAGCTTTTAAATTTAGCTTTAAACATTTCTGGAGAAATTCGTTCTTTAGCTGTATTTTACAGAAATGTTTTGATTGAGAATTGGGTAGGTAACGCAGGTCAGGTATGCTAGGCAAACTAGACATAGTTCAGACTAGTTCTGAAGTCAGACCCAATTCTTATGACTTTTGTGTGGAACAGTGAGATCTTTAGTATTATTCTAAAATAATAATTCATGAAATTGTTTTATGAGATACAATTGTTTTGCAAGCTTTGGGCGTTTTAATTATGCATGTTATTATTGTAATGTCTTTTATGTAAGTTGTTATTCTTAAGTGTAAATTACAAATTCTAAATTAATCGTTATTTATAAAACTGAAACACATTGCTTGTAAAAATTTGTGTTCTGGATAGTCATTTTTAATTTTGTTATGATGAAAAAAATATTGTATTAAAAAGGGCGAAGCTTTGATAAATTAAATGTTGTCTTCTTGTTTAATACTGTAAGGGCGTTTATATTTCCAATGAGCCGTTACTGTATATAAACACTTATTATAATTACTAATCGTAAACATTTACAAAACAAACAATAATAATAATTGGTAGTGAAAACCATGAATTATTGTTATTATTTGTCTTCGTTTCCTTTCCGATGTATGTATAGTAGGTTCCATCGCATGGGACACATGTAGCATACACATTTTATATTATTAAATTTTCTTATATGTGGAATTAATTGGTTTTATTTATTGTTGAATTAATATTTCCACTGCGCAAATGAAGTTGTGTCGCACAAGATAAATGTTCGGTAAAGAATTGTCCTCCAAGCACGCACTGCACACAAATACAGATATTGTCGCAATCACTAGTTGCTTCTATTCTCTTATAGCAGTTTTAGCTCACAAGAGCGAGGCAGTATTGCCTTCAGTCGCTAAACGTAATAACTTACTTTAGCAGAGTCATAGAAAACGCCACCTTCTTTGTTTAATCACAACAATAGAACGGTATATTCGCTTTGGTTCATTCACTAGTCTATAGATTCACTTGCACTAGAAAACCACAATATTTCACAAAACAATATCAGGACCCCGGAGCCCCTGCAGGATTCTATTTATAGAGTGACCTAGACCGTATCGATTTTAAGATGCACTTCAAATATTCACAATTCATTGTATTCGGTTATCAAAATACCTGATATGTCTGTCACTCCGGCCACTGGAACTCGATCGGCTAATCTCGGAGAATAATTACCGCTAGGACTAACGATCACAATGATGTGAGGTTTTTAAAAAAGGAACACAAACATTCATCTCGCGGGATTTCTACTTGTTACATTGTCTTGAAGTCGGCGTAACTATGTCAGTTCAGTGGCTTGAAGTTGCCAAATGTTATAGTGATTGGGCTTCGAGTTAGTTACCTCTGTGGAGTGCCCAGGTAGCGCGGTATCGACGTCGATAAATCAGGGCGGTACAGCTTCCGACTTAATAGGAAGCTTCCGCGCGAAAATGTTTAGTCGAGAGTTTTTTACTCTTTCATCTGGACATCGCTATTTAATTGAGAAGCAATAAAAAACGAATCGCTCGGTAAAGTGAGCTTCTTTGTTGAAGCAGTTAAAAAAATAGGAAAACTTTTCGTGTTTATAAAGTAAAAGCTCTGTTGTGATATTTTTGAGATTTACTCATAAAAATCATAAATATATGAAAAAAATGAAAGAAAAAACCGGACAAGCGCGAGTCGGACTCGCCCACCGAGTGTTCCGTACAAATTTGTAAGGTTAATTATTATTTTAAGTTAAATAAAGGCAATATTTTTTATGATTTAATTACAAATGTATAGGTTTCAGATTTTTCAATGGAAAATACCCTATAAACTTTGTGTGTCGAAATATACCTTTTTTTGCCGTATCTTTTTGTAGGTTAACTTAAAAGTTTTAGTTTATCACAGCTTCAAGGGACTTGAGTACTTATAATATTGTTTTAATTTCAACACGATACCTCTACGTGTTCCTGAGATATAGAGTTTTGACAGACAAATAGACGGACGGATGGACAACAAAGTGATCCTATAAGAAATCTTTTCTTTTTCCTTTTAAGGTACGGAATCCTAAAAATAAGATTACTTGAATAGATTTTTTTAAATTTTCAAAGAAATGAAACCACAACAATTATTAGGTAATAATAATTAAATTCCATAAAACTACATCTTATTATGGACCCATTTTTTCGGTAACACAGTCATACATGACCGTAACATTTATTATTTCAGCGTTCAAAAAACTTTTGTAAAACAAAATTTGACCCTTTAACTTACAGCAAAGATGGTGACTTGTCACCTGCCGAGGTTCACGCAGAAGCAGTACCTATCAAAAGTAAGTATTGAAAAACTGCGTAAGTTTCGAAACAAATAAGAATAAGGAAATAACTGAAACTTGACTAGCTTGTACCTCAGGGTTCGATCTCATGGACTTACAAGCAAGGACCGAGAATATTCCGAGATAAATGTACTCAACAGTAGGGTTTATTTCTATAAAGAAATATTTAACTTGGGTACTATGAAAATAAAATAAGAACTAAAAGCAGCTAAGGAGTGGAACTTTCTACTTGCGTCTGTGTTTCCGAACGCTTACAACCCTATCTCTTCAAAGTTAGAGTGAACAGGCTCCTTCTGGGTAAGCTCACTCTATCGTAAACTTGGTCTCTGTCATCTCTGACCTAGGCTGGAGTCAAGAACAAACCCATCACAAATTAAAGAAAAAGTGTAGGACTGAAATATGAGTAGATTTCCCACGGGTTTATTCCCCAGAAATATCTGCCCCTAAAGCACCGACGATTTTACAAGACAAAAATACCTTTTCTATACAAAAGGACAACCGACGTCCAAAACAACCACTACAAAGTAAAAAATTACTTTAATTTTGGATGTTGGTGGTTCTAGTGTGGTTTCTTGGTTATTTGAAACCGGTTTATGGAAGTCTGTTGTATTTAAAAAACATGAAAGGTTTTTACTATTTTGCACTTTATAGTGCTGATGCAAAATCTGAAAACTTAACCGACTCATTGCCACCGTCACTTTCATGCATATTTTAGCCAGGCCCCGAACATTGGACGATGACGCGCCAGGCGCGTCATGGGCCTACATCAGGGATGACGCACCTAGAGCGTCATTGGCCCCCTGTGATGTTTTATGCGTATTTCGCCATTATCATGCGTTGATATGCTAAGAGAAAAAGTTCTTTGTGTGCTTCGATTCGTATTCGTTGGTATTCAATGGAAATATCGCCTCACAAGGTAGGATTTATTTAAATTCAGCAAAATGTTACAGGGGTCGCCAACATTTTTGTATATTTTTTTGTATTAGTTTATTTGTTTCTGATAATAATGTATTATTTATGCTCAGTTTTAACATGACTTGGGTATAATTCTCGCATTTAGATTAAGAAATTTACCAGCCAGTAAACGTTTAGAGTGTTATGAAAAGTTAATTACTGTGGTGACTTGGTAAGACAATATGAAGATTGATATAAAAGACATTGATTGACATAATACGCATTTATTGTTTAAAATAATTACAAGACAGAAGTAATTTTCGATACCTAACAGACTGATTTTGATTAGATTTATTTTTATAAATCTATTAAAAAATCAGCTTTTTCACCACAATTATCAAACATTTGTACGAGTGTTTAATAATTGTGGTGAAAATAAATTCCTTCCACCCCGTATAAGTTTTAAACTGTTACCAAAGGTTTGCCACCCCTGACTATTAAAATTTGAATTTAAAATTAATGGCCAAGTGTAATGTCGACTTCAATGTTTAATTTAGGATAAAAAGTGGTAGTTCTCTTTATCTCAACTTTTTTAAATCTGTTTTTAAGTAAGTTCGATGTGACGCGCCTGGGGCGTCATTGGCCATGAGTTGGTTAATAATAAGCAAATAATGCGGTAAGTTACCTTAAATTACATTAGTCATGTAAGCGAAAATGCTCAAATAAATTAAAACTTATAAACTAAATTAAATCTTTATGAGACCAAATAGCAAGTTTACCGCATCGAACTAAAAATAGTCACAGAAATCGGATCAGTTCTATCGGGGATTAAAAAAGAGATAAAAAACAATTTTACTTCTCATTAAAACTTCTCAGTAAATTTAAAAACTGACCAAATGCGTATCCAGCCACGCGCAGTGTAGGGTTCCGTAGTTAAAGTTATTCATCGTTTTTTTCGTCTATCCTATGGTTTGTGGTGACGACCACAACCATGGGATAGACGGTAAAATAATCATCGACTCTTAAAGAGTCGATGATTATTTTTTAACGTGTGCATATTTCCGTAAAAAATATTGTTAAGGTTTTATTTTACCTATTTGTGGGCATGATTATTATGTATACCCAAATCAAATTCCAACATTCTAGTGTTAAATATATCTGAGCTAAAACACGGACAGACAGACAGACGGACATGGCGAAATTATAAGGGTTTTTTGCTGGCTAAGGAACCCTAAAAAGACTTAAAAAAAATTACCAAGGTGTGTACAAACACTTGGACTCAACTATAAGTCCAATGTCAAATAAACTAGTACGAAGTACTAGAGTGCGCAATAAAACTTCACAAACCACTAAAACTCTGCACAACTCCCCCTTAAGTACGGGTCACAATAATTATTCTACCGCAGATTTCATACCAATTGACCTTTATCTTCATTGCAATAAAGTTGTTATTACTAGTAACTGTTATCGTTCGGTATGAAAACAGCCAGACAACAGTCCGGTATACCACGGCATTTTCTCTTCGATTTGATAAAATTTTCCTTGTTGACATAATCGACTACTTTTTCAACTCTTGATTATGTACAAACTCAATTCAACAGATAAAATTCTAGTATTTTTCTAAGTAATATGTGAATTACTAACACGAAATTAAAAATATATAATGGAGACGGCTTTAGTCGATTCGAATGCCGGAATCGAGTTTTGTAAGGGGTGCTTTCAATGGTCGATAGAAAACAACCCTTGAGGGTGACAGTACGACCAATGTATAACATTGTGGAGTAAAATATTTTCCTTTGCCAATGAAATGTTGTAATTATTTCGCCAAAGAATGATAAAAGGAAGAAAAGTGAAAAGAATCTAAATAAGGAATATTTGAAGTCTAGGTAAGTGTACGTTCAAAGCAATTCAGAAGTTTATTATAGTAGATTATGGCCACCTAATTATTATGCGTCATTGCAGCGAATTGGTCTTGTGTGAGAATATAAGTGATTTTGACGAAAACAAAGGAAAGTTTTGACAAAAATGTAATATGTGTATTTGCCAAGTTTTGTATAAGCGAACACGTGAGCGATTTTACGAGTATAAGGTTCTGTTGCGATTTTAATTGCTATGCATTATTATGATGCCTTGTCAAGCCACTTCTTTTGTATAATAACTATAAAGCTAGCTAAATAATCTAACTAGAATTATGTAGGTCTGTGTCTTTTTCCTCGTGAATTTCAAAAACAGAGTAGTTTGAATACGAGTGGATTGCATTATTACTACCTAAAATTTTGGAAACTTTATGTATTATGTTGTAGTTGTATATTATCGCTAAATAAATAAAATATTCCAGATAATTGTTAGGTATGTGTTTAGTACATAAGTTTAGAAGCAGGAAAAGCGAAATTTTCTCCTCGGCTGAATGATTTCAATCTTGCTTGTTTTTTCACCGAAAGTTTATCTGGAATAAATAATAATAATTTTGGCGGATGTCAGAGATTTTCGAAGTGAACTTGACAAGAGACTTCGTAGGTTTGTTTACATGCTAGCTTACATAGTCGAAATCTTTGTCAAACCTTTTCGTAGCTGTTTGCTACAAGCTCGTAGCAAGCGTAGCGTTGCTACGTCGTAGCTACGGCGTAGGCGCCCATATTGTGCTTTAACTTATCTCTTAGTCTTATCTCTGGCTTATTTGTATATCAACGTCGGAAACTAACGAAAGCACTTATTATAGGGAATTAAAACACTTTTTACACAAAAATATAACCGGCTTCCAATAAAAAAGTATTTTATATCTCACTTTTAAATGATGATGCTTGGACGACGTCTTCATGTATGCAAAAATTGAAATAAGCAAAAGCAAAAGCTCATAAAATAAAAGCTACTGAACCAAACTGAATACAATTTTTACGGGACCAAAATGCAAGAATACCGCATCGAACTAAAAATAATCACACAAATCGACGTACATACATAAAAACCGGTCAAGTGCGAATCAGACTCGCACACAAAGGGTTCTGTACCATAAACTTTGATTTTATTATTAGTTGTTATAGTGGCAATATAAATACACAACCTGTGAAAATTTCAACTGTCTACCTATTACGATTCTTGAGATACAGCCCGCTGTCAGAAAGACGGACTGACGGACGGACGGCGGAAGCTTAGTAATAGGATTCTGCTGGATACCCTTCGGGTTCGGGACCCTAAAAAAATATCCGCCGAATTAAGAATCTCCTCCTTTTTTGAAAGTCGGCTAAAAAAGAGCCATGTGATTATGCAGTATCAGAGAGTTGTTCTATTTCATTGGAAGAAGTTTAAACTGTTTTATAGTAAAAATGCATTCATGATGGACTGGTCGCCGGGAAGAGAAGTAGAAGCAGGGGGAAACCTTTGCCCAGGAGTGGGAAAATATAGGTTGAATAAAAAAAAAAAAAGAAATGTAGATAACGTTAAAAAATAAGCCTTGAATTGAAGAATAAAACTTAATGACATAAAATAACGTAAATTAGCATTCGTAAGATACACGTGAAACATAAGACAGCATTATTATGAAACATGTGAGTTTTTGATATGTGTAGCTTAGTTAACAGTTTGTGCTTAAATTACTAACGTAATTGTAAATATATTTATTATACATTGGTTAAGTTATTTATCTATGGGTTTTTGTTTCCTGAAAATAAATGGTTTATTATTATTATATTTTAAAATTGGCCTATTAGAATAATCTGGATGTTTTGTGTGATTTGCTCAATTCAGGTTTTATTTAAACCCATGTTTCAGGTCACAACTCTACGACGATATTTTTTAAATAGGACAGTCATTGAATTAGACCAAAATACATATTTATGTCCGTGTTAATAAAACTCAATTTTTTATGTATCATATTACTAGGAAAATAATTTAATGTAACATTTATATTTACCAAAAAACAATTACGTTTAGAAGTGATTCTCATTTTAAAATCATCCACTCTCAGGTATCTTCGCCAAACCAATTCAATAATCAACTTAGTGGTTATTAGAGTCCTATTCAAAGCTCCACGACAATACCCGGTCCTCCTCCTTTTGCATCTAGTCTGTCCGTCCGTCTATCTGTCGGCCGATGCACTCAGAACTTAAAACCAGGTCTCGAGGGTTAAACCTGACATGCATCGGCTAATTGAGGCTTCAGCTAGCTTACTCTGAAAACTATATTTTTTTGTTTATTTAAAGGATACAATTAAGTAATATGAGAAAACTTAATGTACTTAACATAATTAAAAAATAAAGTAAACCAATAAAAGGTCAACAAAAATCGCCTTCAACACTGTCGGCTGGTAATGTGCCCAAGAGACAGGCGGCATCACCACGTTGTATGGCAATGCTTAGCCTCTGGCCAAAGGAAAAGCCAAACCCCTGGGTCACAGGAAGTGTCAACCAGCCTTTCCAAAATTTCTTAAAGCTATATTGGGTATCTCCAGTTCTTTTCTGGATATTTTTATTGTGTTTCTTATTCTTCAAAAGAACTCGAGCTAGAACCCGAGCTAGATATATTGTTCCCTGAGTACCTTTGGGTCTGTAGATCTGTAGTTTGTCTGTGTCACGTCTTGATTCTAACACGGACAGGACGTAGAGGTCCAAGAGTCACCAAACGTCATTATTTCGGCCAGATTGTGTTTTGCTTTAATTAAATTTTATTACTTTTACATATTCATTTTAATTGACAAATTATCGTAACTATCTGCCTAGGCTTTTCCCAACTTTGTTGGGAAAAGACGCTCGCTCGCTTTAATTGAAGAATAAAACAGAAGAAGTAATACTCGTATATTACAAGAAACAAAGTAGTGTCTGAAAACTCTAAAACAATATTTGTAGTGACTGATCAAGCTTCCTAATTGACTATTTTCGTCTAAAATGGAACAAAACTAAAATTAAAACAATTTACAAAAAAAATGTAGATGCCTTAGTATTCAGCATTCGCCAAACCCATTTTATTGCAACAGTACAACCCTCCTAACTGACTGAATCGATGCAGTTATTAAAATAAAAATTAACCCTTAACTAAGCTCTGTCTCGCTCTGTCGCGCCGAATGCGCGCGAACAAGGCGGTACAGTCAGCTTGAAAAATATCAGTGAAAGTAAAGGAACTCATAGGGAAACGAAAAATTTGTCCAAATCGCTGTCCACGGAAAGAGTGCCCAGAACACTGGCCGCATTGCCATTTTGAATGGTAATTAACACATTATTGTTTGTTTTTGGACCCAATGCGAGTATTTGAAAACACAGTCATCTCGTTTTATTGGCAAAGTTTTTGAGTATTAGCTTCAGCGATTGGTTTCCGTTTGTAATATTTATGATAAATTATAATAATTAAGCGCTATGTCAAACGTTCGTTATTATTTATCATATCTTGTTATTTTTTCAGATATTCAAAGTTTAAGGATTGGGCTGTAAATTGATAATTGCGGGAAATTCCATGAAATATTCAATCTTTAAACAAATATGCCAGAAGATCTCGTTTTATTAATCATTGTTCCACCTGACCCAAATATACAACGCGTCATTTTAATATTTTAACTGCACTTGATAAGAACGCGCTTAATATCTTCTCAAACATAGATGACATTGAAAACATACGAGTACTCTGGAATGAAAAGTGAGCGAAATTTATGAGCGCGACAGTACATTAGTATCGATCAGCGCAGTCGCGGAGTTTGCCGGTCGGCAGTCCCTTGCAGCCAGTGTTCCGAACTGTTCACACTCACACCACTTTTGAAAGTCAGAATTTTATTCTTTTCAAAATGTCCACACTGAAGCCTGAACAAAAAGCCATGCTGAAAAGGGAAATCAAGAAAGTGAGGCCGGAAGTCATAAATCAGCCGTCGCTCGAGACGATGCCGCTAGATCGTCTTGTAGGTGAGTTTACCCAAAATAAACATTTAGTTTTGCAATTTTTGCTATGTTTTTTGTTTCGAAATTTTTTCTTTGTTTTTCGTTTCTATTGTACTTTCATCGCCCTACGTAGAAAGTTGCGTTACGAGGAAAATTTCCAAAGCGTTGGGTAACGTGACCTTTGTATTGTTTACTTTTGTTTGCCTAAAGTCTTACAAATAAAAAAGGTTTTGTGTCAAACAAAAGAGGGGGAAGGGGTAGGTACCGAGTTGACGTCAGACACAAAAATGGACCCAAAAAGTCGTAAGCACTTAAATGTCAATCCAAAAAAGTTAGTGCCTAATTGAGGTTTTGGCATTGTTTACAAAATTTGTAAGCAATTTTACTGATCTTTTTCTTAAGTTTAATGTGTGATGACTGCAGAATTGCCACGTAGTATGGCAATGTTTATTCTTAGGGTAATGAACGGGCCTGCTAAGGGTCGATCAGTCGGCGAGTAATGACCTTGGACACTTGGACCCAAGAGTTGATTCCAAACGGCTCAAAACTGTGACTGCTAATAAGGTTCTAGAATTTCCCCGATTGATAATACGAGAAGTGATTTGAGATTTGATTTTATGACCACATCCTTTTCTTTTGACGAGTTGAAGTTGTATTAACTGAAGAAAACAAAAATAATAAACGTGTTTTTCTCGAAATTGTTTGTTAGTGCGTTGAAAGATGTTGCGTCGACCCTGAATAAATTGTAAGATGTGCAAGCAAATGATGAAGATGCATCAGAAAAATCTTGTTGTTATTCAGCCGCATCTGGCCTCGGTTCGATCGCTTGACCTGTGTACTGTATCAATTATTCACAACGGTGCTATCGATCCAAACAAGTACCGTTGCATTCTCAATTTAAAATGCAAAGAGTTTGATTCTGTGACGAATGTAGGTCAGGTATGAGTGTGTTATTGTTAGGGATTGTTATGTTAGCAAACGAATGAGTGGCATCTTTATCATCATTGGCTGCCTTTGTTGCACTTCCTGCTGTACTGCCGTCTTTATTCTCTGGACTTTATCCACTCATCCAACTTTTTATCTCCCTATACCATCTCTCGGTAACCCTGAGGGCTTAGTTTCCTCTGCTTTCACCATTTCTAGGCCAGTGCACCTTGCCTATCTTTACTACATATCTTAGACCTTTGCGCTACGTCAGAACTCAAGCCATCAGGATGCCAGCTTTTGATAGAGCTAGCACAGTCTATTCTACCAGTCAGTAACGACTACCAGCGAATCAAGGACGCTTCTCCGAAAGAGAAGGAATATTCAGGGGATCATACATCACATTCTATACATTTTTACTACATCAGAAGCAAACTATTTTTAACCGACTTTCAAAAAGGAGGAGGTTCTCAATTTGGCGGATATTTTTTTCATGTATGTGCAGCGGTTACTCCGAGGTTTCTCATCCGATTTGTGTGATTTTTTCTTTGTTTTGCCGTTTGAACCCGTAAAAATTGGTTGATTCAGTTTGGTTCAGTAGTTTTTATTTTATGTGCATTTTTGCTAATTTCAATTTTTGCATACATGAAGTCGTCATCCAAGTATCACCACTTATAAGTGAAAAATAAAAAACTTTAAAGTCAAGCCAGTTATCTTTTTTTTGGAAAATAGTTTTTAATTTTATTCACTAGCTCTTAACTTCGATGCTTCTGTGCTTGTATTTTTAGTGATCATCTTTTTAGTGTTCTTAAATGAAATGAGGAAAAAAAATGAGGAGCTCGTGGCTAAATAATAACAGCCGCATGGGTCGATCTTCAAGGTTAAGCAACGCTTGCCAAGGTTGGTCTGTGGATGGGTGACCATCTTAACATAACGAGTTTCCTCCGTGCCTCGGAAAGCACGTTAAGCCGTTGGTCCCGGCTGTCACGTTACGGATTGTCAGAAGCCATTAAATCTGACTCCAGTCTTGCCAAAATGTACCGTGTTACCCAGTTAATGGGTTGTGGAGGTCTGGTAGGCAGCCGCTCCACGTAAAACACTGGTATTCAGCTGAATCCGGTTTGACTGGAAGCCGACCCCAATGTAGTTGGGAAAAGGCTAGGCAGATGATGAGTTTTTAATTTTATTGCCTCCTACAAACTATGTTATGGGAGAGCTTCTCGGCTGACTGGATAAAACAAATTCCTGTATTTAAATGAAGAATTTTGTCGGAGGTTAAGTTTAAGTTTAAATCATTATAAACAAACTTCTGTAGTTTATTAATAAAAATGTTTTGTTGTGCTTTTCAGAAACCTACATCGAAATGAGCGTGGAAGTGATCAAGGAGATGGAGAAGCGCACCGACCCCGTATTCTTGGAGGTGTTGCACTATGCTCAGGCGCATCTGACTCGCGAAGGTATTTAATTTGGATTTTTAAAGCAAACATCACGAACATGTATATGTAGGGCCTGTGAGCAAGTGGCCCTTGAATAGGCGAGAACAATAAATTCGAGACTAAGGGTACACTTTACGACCTGCTAAGGCCAATGCCTGCTAGAGTTACGAAATTGTGCGAAAGAGTTAAAGCGGCCCTGGAAGGTGTTCTGTGAAGGAACACGGGCGGGTTTCAGTCGTTTGATAACTTCCCATTCTTAAGAAAAAATTGTGGGTTTTATCATAGAAACTAAACACTATCGGCATTAGCGCAGAATCGTCAGCCAGACTTGCAAAGCACTGAACGCGGTTCAGATCTACCGACAGCTAAATTTCCCTAGCACGCCTAGTGTGTTAGCCTGTATGGGCCGCAAAAAGACGATAATAGTGTTTTATGCATTTATTTGCAGAGTTTCTGTCCATCCAGATAGAGGTGTATGCGGCTTGCAACAAAATTGCAATGGAACACTGCACACGTGAGTGTAAATAATAGTAATTACATTTAACGTTCTTTACTTCAATCCAATCCAATCAGTAGATAGTGATATCTACTGATTGGATTTGATATAAAGGCCATTGAATGAGGTATCAAATTACTTGGGGTAGACAAAATACGTCTGCTTCGTTCATTCCCCTTTTTAACCATCACGCTGTTATTTACTACCATTTGGCATGTTAATTTCCAATCTCTCAAAATCAGTTTATACTTTTTCTCTGGCTTTCAACTCCGTCTCTATTTATTCACATTTTTATTCATGCACTCGTTTTTTGGTGTAACCAGTTCGGATTCAGAGCTGGCATGCTGTCACATACTATGCGAAGCAGGACACGCCAATTTACGCTTGATTCCTGGACATGTCTAGGGCTTTTGATCTGGTTTCTGGTTTATGGAGTAAACGAGATCGGGCTGATAGCAACCCACAGGTTACTGTTGTGGAATCACTCATGGTTGTCGCAGCAGTGATCCACCGTGATTTGTTGTGTTGTTTGTTTTTATCATTATACGACTATGTATACTACCATAATCGTAAGTTTTACTAACATTTTGAGTCTTGATACTTGAATAAAGATAAATTCTGTTTTAGTCTATTCTTTCCTCATGAATTTTATCTTTTTTTTTTTTTTTTTACTATTGATAGGCACGCGTTTGACCACTATCTCACCTGATGGTAAGCGAGGATGTGGTCGAAGATGGAGCACGCTTGCCTAGAAATAACCTATTCACTCTTGATTTAAAGACTCCCAGGTTGTAGCTATCAGGAAACACAGACTCCGGCAGGGAATTCCACTCCTTAGCTGTACGCACTATGAATGTGTTCCCAAAACGCTTTGTGCGTATGGGTGGGATGTCCACCATGTACCGGTGGCGCATCGCCGTTCGTCTTGTGGTCCGATGATGGAACGGGCTTGGCGGAATTAAATTATGCAATTCCGTCGCACATTCCCCAAAATGCAACCGGTAAAAAACCGACAGGCTAGCAACTCGTCGTCGGTGTTCAAGACTTTGGAGCTTCGACGCGACGAGCCTCTCATTGCCGATGATCCTCTTGGCTCGTTTCTCAATTGACTCAAGGGCATCAAGCTGGTATCTGGCAGATCCATCCCAAAGATGAGAGCAGTATTCCATACACGATCGAACTTGCGCTTGATAGAGTTTGAGCAGCTGTTCCGGCGTGAAGTACCGTCTCGCCTTAGCTAGAATCCCCAACTTCTTTGCAGCCACTTGAGCTTTTGCATCTATATATCTTATTTATTGAACTAGCTAAGTTTATTTTGAGGCCTTGCCCCAACTTATTTGGGGTAGACGCTTCTTCCATTCTCGCCTTTTTATCATCACGCAGTCATTCACCCCCTTCTGTGTCAAAATTAATCCATATCTTTCTTTGGCGTCATCTGTCTTTTGATCTCAAGCATTTTATCTATCGGTAACCAGTTATGTAGGTAATCAAAAACTTTATTTGCGTTACAGCGGTGGACAAGATTGCACACCTCGTCGTCCTACATGAACCTATCCAGTAAGACAGTCAGACACTTTCAAACCACAGGTATGTTACATTTACATTGTTGTTTCAAAATACTGACAGGCCTTATCAGAGACCTTCCCAAATGCGTCGTTTTACTCAATGCTGAGGGACCAAATCATGTTGTTTGCTCAGGAGCTTCTAGCTATATTTCGCCATTTTGTCTTCCTTCTGCAATGTGGATGGAACCGCATAATTATTGTGGTCTCTGGCGTGGCACGTATTTGATCTGAATTTCCTTTTGTGACATTTCTTTTTTTATTTAACAATAATTTGAAAAAATATTATTAATTATAATGTAGGTACTGTAAATCACCTATGTAACATTTTTACGCCCATGTGGTAGAATATGATGAGACAATCCTTGTCCATATCTTTAAGACCATGTTATATACAAATACCGACCATGTTCTGACAAATAAATTATCATTTGATTTGACTAATGCAACGGGCTATATATAGCCTCTGGCTTTTTGTTTCTATTTTTTTTTAAACATCAAAATACAATAAAATAGACAAAAGAAAGTTGAACAATTCACCAGAATATAATTATTATCATGAAAAAAGTATGCTTTTGTCAATCGTATAAAATGGTTGGAATACGGTAATGCGTCAATCTGCTAAAAAACAACTGTTATAAACAGAAACCGAGCGTTTTCCAACTTAAGTAAAAATGAAATATGTTATAGTTAACTGATCCACAATAATAACGTGAATTTCTTTTATTTTTCAGGAGGCAGAGTTTACCGCAGGACATCGCTCGCTGCTTATCAGTAATATTGGCCTACGTATTGACGTCTGTACCTGTAACTATATTCTAAGCATCGTCCATTTTGTCAACAATACCGTCGCAATTTTCACACAACAAAAGTTGCACCATCGTGGTAACGTTTTCTTAAATTTCAATAAGGCGACGAGCCGACCTGTCGGAGGTACCCCTAGTATAGCTTCAACACTAAACAACCGGTCTATTCTGTCAACCACGCAATGTGTAAACTTGGGTGAAGTGAGCGTGAAGTGAATTGTCATTCCATCTAGTTTGCATAGATTCACAGTTCACTTCATGGTCACTTCACGTACGTTTACACGGCGAGGGGCTTACAGAATTACACTGCAGGTCAAGAACAGATATTCAAAAAGGCTTATTGTAGTGGTATGACTTCGGCAGACCATCGTTAACTATTCATAATCATACTTACACTTCCCTTCCCGCTTGTGCGCTGTGAGGTGTTTATTATATCGCTCCGTTCTGTAATTCTGAATTTGCATTGTGTGTCTATTCTAAGGCTTGTGAACTGTTCCTAGCTGTGCCATAGTGTATTAAGTGCGTGTTTTGTAAGTTTTTAAAGCTGTCTGTCTATTCTTTTATTGCTAATTAGTCAATTTCTCCAGCCTTCGGTAAGTGCATTTATTTTTTTTCTGTGTGTGGGTACCGCGAAATAACTTAATCGATCGATATTTATTTGTTTAATTCTTTAATTTCATTCATTCGCGTTCTAATACGTTTATTTATCGTATTCTCCGTCAATGATGATGTCAACAAATGATGACCCACCAGATCGCGGCGGAGAAATATTTCGTAGAAATACTAAAACCCAAAGGTCGCCCGTGGCGACCTCCGCTAATTCGAAACGTTTATTCAGCGAAATGTCTCCATCATACATTTCGCCCGATGATAGGTCCAAACGGCTTCATCAAACATTCGAAACCGTGGAAAAATCCTCGCCGATTTTAAATATCAGTGATGTGAGCAATACCGACTATTGTGACTTAGTTTCCGAGGCGTCGTCATACCTGTCTAAAATTAACGACCTAGTGAATGATCAGGGCTCTCGAATTAATGTTGCAAATAAATCAGCTATCATGGATATGACACAGCGTGTCACGGCCATTGTTTCTATGCTGGCCATAAAATCATCATGCAACGAGACGAAGTTAGCCAATACGGAACGCGAATTAGATAAAATCAAGTCGAATAACGCTGTCAATCCCGATCCTGTCAATAACAACTGTAAAATTTCATATGCGGACTCGTTGAAACTACGTTTGCCAAAAGTAGCTCCAGCAATTATGCAGTCCCGACCACCGTTACCCTGTGTGGTCGCATACCCTACCGCGGACCGGTCAGCTGACTATAACACTTCGTCCGCGACAAAACAAGCGCTCATGAAGGCAATTAAGCCCAGTGACGACGGTTTTCAAATTGTAGGCGTGAAAAAAACCGCGAAATCTGGAGTCGTACTACGCGTTGCTAATGAAATTCAACTTAGAAAGTTAGAATCTGTGGATGCTATCAAGGCCGCTGGTTTACGACTAGAAAAGCCAAAGGGTAGACGCCCTAGAGTGTTAGTGAAGGATGTTCCATCATCAATGGATGATGGCGCTTTTCTAAACGCGCTTTACCGCCAAAATATTAAGGATGAGATGCAAATTAAAGAGGATGACTTTATAAAGTCTACCAAAATTATTCGTAGGCGCTCCTTAGATAACGGTCGGAAATGGATTGGCATTGAAATAGAACCCGCGGTACGTAAACACTTAGTGACTACCAAGGATAAGTTATTTATTGATTGGGCTACCTGCCGTTTTATTGATGATGTAGAAGTAGTTCGGTGCTTGCATTGCCAACAGTTCGGTCACGTTAAGAAACACTGCGCTAGTAAGGAACCGACCTGTGCCAATTGTTCGGAGGCACACGAAACAAATGATTGCCCGCATAAGGACGACTTAAATTTTAAACCGACTTGCGTGGCGTGCAAACGCTTTAAAAAACCGTGTGATCATCGCTGCGGATCTCAAGAGTGTACTACCTACAAACTGAAACTCGAACAATTAATCCTAAACACTAACTACTAATAATGGATATTTTAACCATAGGACAATTAAATCTCCATAACGATAGGGTGGCGACATCTGAGCTGGATAAATTGATTGTGGATTATAATCTTGACATAGTGCTTATTCAGGAACAATACCAAAACGCGCGCTTACGTCACAGGGTGGTTCAGCTGGACTGCAGGGCGCGGGCCGGAATTTATGTAGCGCGTTCTTCGGGCTTTACTGTAACATCTATAAGTAATCTCATGACGCCTCATTGCGCCGTGGCGGAAGTATCATCGCCTACCTTTAAGGTTTACGTTGTGAGCTGCTACTTTCAATACTCAGACCCAGTTACTCCACATATACATAATCTCCGTCACGTCTTGCGGTCGCTCGCGGGCTGCAAAGTTATAGTAGGTGCTGATGTAAATGCATCTTCTTCCCTGTGGTATGGCAAAGTTCGATCCACTGATTCTGAACGACGTTGTGCGGTTGAAGATTTTATTGCTGAGATGAATTTATCAATTCATAACACCCCAGACGCACCACCTACTTTTTGTAGCCAAATGGGTGAATCTTTTATTGACGTCACACTTTCTAGTGCAGACGTACGCTTGGATAGGTGGCGTGTCCTTCCTGACGCGTCTTGTAGTGATCATCGCCTGATCGTGTACGAGTTTGTTCCTATGTTTACTCAAGGTTCGTCACACTTAATTGGAAATTTTAGATATAAGAGTAAGGGCGCGAATTGGGAATTCTTCGGCTCACTTTTTTCTGGTCATGTCAAAGACTTCACTCGCGACGGACTGTCAGCTGAGGAAAGTGCTGAGATAATGTCGGACGCCTTCACTTACTGTGCTGACATTGCTATTGGTCGCGCATCCATGACCAATATTCGTAGATGTGATTGGTGGAGTGACTACCTTGTTGAACAACGTAGAAGCTTTCGTAGAGCTCGTAGACAGCTTAACAAGCTAAAAAAACGTAAGGTTACCGGGGACCTCCTTAATCTTGCTTTAAGTACTTTTAGAGTTGCCAAGTCACGCTACAGAGCATTTGTTGAAAAATCTAAGGGTAATTTATTGCGGAAAATTATTGATAAACTTGATAGGGAGGGTCCGTGGTCTCCTTTGTACCACGAGTTCAAAGCTAATAGATCTGTCGACCTTGCGTACGTTCAAAACATTAAAGTAAACAATAAACATACAACCGGCATTGAAGAAACAACTGATGCTCTGCTTGAATCCCTTATACCAGACGATTCATCAGTAAATGATAATGAATACCACCAACAGATCAGAGCGTGGGCCACGGTGCCACCTGAATCGCCGGAGTCAGATCTTCCATCCACTGACGAATTCATAAACGTTGTGAAGAAACTACCTCTTAACAAATCATCCGGTGAAGATAAAATATCTAATAGAATGATTATAGAAGCGTGTAAGACAGCCGGAGACGCGATCTTATCAGTATATAACCGATGCATTGCGGAAGGTATTTTTCCTCGAATATGGCGACAGGGCTTTATACGCATTATTCCGAAGAGTGGCGATAAGCCCCCGGATGACCCTAAGTCCTATCGGCCCATAACCCTACTTCCATCTTTGGGAAAACTCTTAGAGCGACTAATCGTTCCGCGCTTACTACCGAATGGACCTAAATTTCATAATAATCAATTTGGTTTCACTATTGGTAAGTCCACCGTCGACGCGGTGCTCTCTGTTCGTAAAATTATTAACTTATCGGAACATAAATATGTGGTTGGAATCTTTCTCGACATTTCTGGCGCTTTTGATAACGCATGGTGGCCGATGCTACTACTTAAAATGAAAAACCGTGGTTGTTACAAAAACATCTATAATCTGATTCTTTCTTACTTTCTAAACGGTTCCGTGAAACTCAAACTAGGACATCATTCCATTACTAAGTCTCTAACCATGGGATGTCCTCAGGGCTCAGTTATCGGTCCATATGTTTGGAATATTGGCTACGATGATTTCCTCGCGCTTCCGCTCCCATGCGGCTGCTCATTAACCGGTTACGCGGACGATGGCTTGCTTCTCATTCAGGCAAGTACTCGTGCTGGCCTTGAGAATTTGGCTGACACATGCCTACGATTAATATCTCAGTGGGGCGATCGAAACCGTCTGACCTTTGCACCGCATAAAACCTATCAACTTATTTTAAAAGGAAACCTTAAATCCTGGCCTAGTATTAAATTCAATAACGTACCCGTTAAAAGAAAAGAATCCGTGTGCTATCTCGGTATGCTATTAGAAAATAACTTTTCATTTATTGATCATATAAAAACAGTAGGTGAGAAAGCAAAAAAGAACTTCTACGCCTTGACGAGAATATCCAAAGCTACTTGGGGTCTATCTTTTCAAACCTTAAAAACTATTTATGGGGCTACCTACTTGGGTTGTATGTGCTACGGGGCACCTGTCTGGGCCGATAGGGCTACCATAGGTGCGGTACGACGTAAATTGCTTCAAAGCCAGCGTTTGGCTTTGATATTCTTATGCAAGGCGTATAGGACGGTTAGTACTGAAGCCTTACCAGTGCTGGCGGGTGTTCTCCCAGTCGATCTAGAAGTGCAGCGGCGTGCTGCAATGTACTACTACGCTAGAAAGATTACGGACCCAGAGTTCTTACCGCAACGCGGCCGTGCTAAGATCTCTAGATTACTAAAACCCCAGACTGATGTCTGGGAGGAACTTTTATCTGAGTGGCAATGTAGGTGGGAAAATTCCATCAAAGGCCGTCACCTCCACCAGTTTTTTCCATCTGTTCGTGAGCGGCTGGACAGAACATGGCTGGAGGTGGATCACTGTGTTGCCCAATTTCTCACAGGTCATGGCAATTTTAAGAGTAAATTATTTTCCTTTAAGCTTGTGGCCTCGCCTTTATGTCAATGTTCTACAGCTGACCATGAATACGAACAATCCGCACATCACATCTTATGGGAGTGTAGTCTTTGGCAAACTGAACGCAATATTATGTTAGATAGTATTAAGGTTACATCTGGGGTAGTTTACTATACGGACCTTGTTGAAACCAGAACAAATTTCCGTGCGTTCAAGCGATTTTGCCATACCTATTACTGGAATCAAAAGTAGCTCACAATTTAGGACCCATTAGTTTAAGTGGTAAGATATAATCCGTGGTGCTTGGCAACTGGGCTTAACCCAGTTGTATTTGTCCCTTGGTGCCTATTGGCCTAGTTCTATTCTGTCTCCTGCTTGATACGGAGGGAAGTGGAAATTATATATATATTTTTTTCCTACTCCTCCGCTGTACTTTTCTGATTAATTTCGTTGCAGGATCCAAGACAGTTGAATCACTTCTCCGGGACTCGTCGGGTTTCATTGGCTCGGCGTTTTTCTGGTGGTCGCCACTGTTGATTCTGGCTTTCAGGAGTTGCAGTGGTTGGGAAAGTGTGGCGGGCTTGTCCCAAAAAAAAAAAAAAAATATTCATAATCATCATCATCTGCCTAGCCTTCTCCCAATATTGGCGTCGGCTTCCAGTCAAGCCGGATTTAGCTGAATACCAGTATTTTACGAGGAGCGACAGCCTATCAGACCTCCACAACCCACTAACTGGGTAATACGGTACTTCATGACAAGACTGGAGTCAGATTTACTGGCTTCTGACTATCCTTAACGCCTGCCAAAGATCTACAAATGACAGCCGCAACTATTCATAATATCAAGAGAAATAAATTCACAAACAGTGGAGGTATAATCACAATCCTTGAATTCTTCTTTATGTAATTTTAAGAAGCCACGGCAAGTCTACTGGTGTTTAAGCGGTAAACTCTGCACTTTGTAAATCTTTCTTCACCTTTAGTAGATTTAATTTGATGTTTGTCTCGTGCAAGGACCTGGTTCCCGAAGGTCTTTGTATTACATGTTATCACTTTATTACGATCAGTGTCTACTCAAACATTGTCTTTCATGTTAGAAATCTGGTTCTGTAATTACATAGGCTCAATTAGTGTTCAGTGTCCTAAATGTGCATAAATGTTACTACATAAAGACAAAATAGTAACAACCTTAAGTAACAGATTTCAGTTGTTTTGAATTAAGTCTTTCTTCAGTTTTTTCATTTGGAGTGTTTTCAAGTACATCGTATTTTTAAAGTATGGATTAAGAATAAAAATGTAACACAGCCATCTAAGGATTAATGCAGATGACTGTTAAGAATATTGCACAATCATTTTCAAAATCAAAACCTAAATCAATAGAAGGTCTGACAAAGATGTGTCAAACAAAAAACGTCCGTCTGTCGCAAATTTGTCAAACAAAAAATGTTTGAGTTGTCAAAAAAAACGGTTATCTGCGTTCTCACTTAGTTGGTATTTAAACGAGGTAATATTAAGGAACGTAGAATAATATTTGTAGAAACTTCCCTATTGGATATTTGGGCCTGTGTTCGTTCTAGAACACGTGCCTAAATAAAAAGTCAGTTTTGAATCTCGATTTTATAATCCAATTTCAGCTAGGTACATCCAAAATATTTCAAATAAGATTTTATAACCGAGTATCACTGAGAATACAGGCATTAGAGACATACAAAATATCAATAATAAAAAGAAAAATAAGTTATTAGACTTGAAAAAAACTATTTAGGTAAGATAAATATGACTGTTTGTTCTTAAGAGCACAGTTGAAAAAAATAAATTAACAAACAGGTATCAAAATTAGAAAGTAAAATTGAAGAAGTAGAAGAAATACGCATTGATTCACCCCTTAATCAGTGCTAATCAGTCAGTCCATTATGTCAAACTTTTATCGTAAAAACTTAGGATAAATGAACGTGATGAGAACTGTCATCGCACCCTGTCGGTGCATTCTGTCATCAACTTACTATGTCGGCTTAGGAGTGAGCACGAATTAACCAACTATTATTAATAATAGTAATATAAATCTTTATTTTCAGACCAATTCCATAGTGAGAGAGTGTTTTACAAGTTACTTAACCTGTTTAACATAAATTTAATTAAAATTTACCTATTTATAAAAAAATGTTATGTAGCGTCTGATCTCTCTGACTACCCTTATCCAATGATTCTGGAAAGGGCAGTCATAACGTATAGCAATTATTTTAAGAATGCTGTTACCGCTGCACCAGAGGCGCTGCATCAGGGAGGCTGTTTTATTGCGAATAATGGCTTGGCATGTCCACGTGTGCCTCCGCAAACATGCCTGAGGCACTGCAGCGCCACGACGGCCTCAACAGCATTCTGAAGGCATTATTATTACATCTTGTTTAAAAGCTTTACCCAAGCTTACACAAGAGCCTAGCACGAGTATTTTTAAAGCGTAAAGTGCGCTCGCGTGGATAGTAACGTAACGTAAAGTTTTACCATGGCTACAATACTCATTAGTCATTACGCACATAATATTTGCTTGAGTTAGATACTATTTTTATATTTTTGAATGATACAAATTGTGTGCGTCCCATAAAATTAAACCAAAATATGGGAATGAAGTTTTTCCCAATAAAAATTCACTTACGTCAACGTTACTATGCGTTAAAATATTCGTGCTAGTTTCAACGGTGAGGTTCACAGTGCTATGGTTTGACAGTCCACATCAAACTCACTTTATCTCAGTTTTTACTATGAGATGATTACTGAATAGCAGCGCTGATGTTACTAACTGTTCTAAACAGTTCTGTGCTAACGACACATAACACTGCGAAGCATTGTTATGTTATCAAGCAGTGAAACTGTATATCTGCTTACCAGTTGATTTTGTGTGAGTACAACACAATCGACTGGGTCACCCGATTATTGGGTTTAAACCCTTGTAACTCAGTTATTAGTGACAGCACAAACGTAAGAATAATAACGGACAGTTAACGAATTGCTTTTTATTTGTATTTTTGTTAATTACGATTAGGTTTTATGAACTAATGTGTTATTTTTATCGTATTTTATGCTGATTTCGTCTGTAAGTTTTTGATTTGTTATTTGTATTTGTATTGCTTACTGTAGGTATCACCAATTAATACTGGTTCACTAGATATATGATTTTAGTGTTAGTCTATGTTATTGTGATATGTGAAGTAAAAACAACCCGATCGCTTTATATTTCTGATGTCAGTAGTCTGAGAATCAAAATTGTCTGACTACATTTTAAACACGTTTTTTTCTCAATCAATAAATCTGCATGCCAAGCAATTGTGCTGTTTTCTTTGATGACTGTTTTTTTGTGGGTGTGGCAGACTTTGACATTATTATTATGGTGAAATCGTAGTAGGCAAGGTCTGACTGGTCAAAATAAATGCTTTCGAAATATGGTGCTGGCGAAGACTGCTGCGTATCTTTTGGGCGTCAATTCGGATCAAAGTCCTGATTTTTGCACAACTTATAGTATAGGATAGATTATCGTCGATTTTTCAAATTGGAAACTTCAAATATTTCGGAGATATGGATTCATTATTCCATAGACAAGTGGGAGGCAAGTAATCATTCATCTACGTGTCGGATATAGTTAATAAAAGTTGCAACACAAGCTTTCATAGTCCAAGGTTCACGCAACGCTGAATACCACAACAAGTAGAGGCGCATCAGGAGGGCTGTTTTATCCAGAGAAGATGCATCACGACCACCCTGCCAAGAGTGACTGAGGAGAGAAATGCTAATTAATTATTATAGTAGGCGTATAGTAAGCCTTACGTCTGGATTCGTTCAACGACGTCAAAGACAGGAAAAATATGGCAAGAGTAGTAAACGTCTGTGATATTCAACATTTGCTTTTAAAGAAGGAATTGGGAGTGCCTACCCTAATTCTTAAGTCATTTCCAGGACTCGAATCAATAAAATGTTTAATTGTATCTTTTCATTTATTGTCATTAATCGAAGATTTTTTTTACTCAGCATTTTATAATATCTACTCATTTAAGATTTCGGGGTCACTAGGTCTTCTTCTTTTTGTGCCGATTGACTCTGAACTCTAAATTCGAAAACCTGTACAGTTCTTTCACTGACCGGTTGGCCGGTTGGTTGGCGTGTAAGTATTTGTCTAAAACAAGGCAGTTATTGTCATGTCACTTGCTGCTGAAACTTGAAGAAAGAAGAAATATTCATAGTATGCTTAAGTATGCTTAAAGAGTGCGACAAGGTGCGAGTGGTGGTGGAGGAAACGAAACGATCTTTGACCACCTCAGGAAGCATTCTTCTGCATCGATCTTCATGGTAGGATAAGTTGTGTGTACGTTGTAGGTATGACTACTGTGTTCATCAATCAAAAAGCAAGATTGAAGATGCATCTAATAGGCTCACATGCTACATCATAGTATTCATCGATTCGGAAGCATACTTTGTAGAGTTGTTTCCAGTTGGGCAAAAAGGTGATTAATGCTTGCAATGTCCTAACATTGCAAGCATTAATCACCTGTTTGGCTGTCTGATAAAAAGATGATTCCGTGCTTCGGAAGGCACGTATAAGCCGGCTGTCTTCAAATAAATGTCAGAGGCCCTTAAGGCGGTTTAGAAACTCTGACACTAGGGTGTGTAGGGTCTAGCAAAGGAGGAGGCCGAACGTGTGAGAGAGATACCTCATGCCCCAGCCGCTGCAACAGAAGAAGACGCCCCAGGCGTCGGGAGTCGCGGGACGTTTCCCAGCTACCGTAGGCGAGGGCCTGCGGACGGCGAGTATTGGGTAGCTCGCCATCTGATCAGAACCAGGGCCGGATCGATGGGGCGCTGTGATCCCCGCGTGCCTCAAAGAGCTGTCAGCACAAAAGACGGGGCCCGCTAGGGGAAGTGCCTGCTGGGGCTGCGGAATCTATTCGAGAGGCGGTACCGTAGTCCTGGAATGCAAAAGGCACTAGGAGGAACACGGATGGGACTCCCTCCTGTTTTACCCAGAGCGGGAGGAGTCATTTGATGATTTCCCATCCATTATATAAAAAGGGTGTGTTAGGTCGTTTAGACTTTACTGCCCACGTGGCAAGAAGAAGACTTACAATAACGCAAATATGGTAAATGCAAGGCTCTAAGGCTAGAGCCTTGCATTTACCATATTTGCGTTATTGTAAGACCCCAACGTAGCTGGGCTGATGATGATCTTCATCTGGAAGGCTCCAGATGAAGATCATCATCAGCCCAGCTACGTTGGGGTCTGCTAAACGGATTCAGCTGAACACTAATATTTTGTAGAGGTAGAACCAGGATGAGGCTGGCACAGGAACGTGGGGATTGGCACAAGAATAGAGACGCATAGGCGTCTCTATTCTGCTGCTGAGCATAGGCTCAGCAGTGGGGCTGGGGATGATATCTGACTGCTCTCCTCTTCTATTCCATTCTATCTGACGCTCTTAGGTTTTAGGAAACAAGACATAGCTTGGAAAAACTGATTGTCAGACTCTGTGAGACTGAGGTTTCTGAATACCCGTTACAAAGGAGATAATACATACGACACGACGACACTCATCCCATCAGTCTACCGGAATCTGTGCACGCATCTAAAAACCGGGGTTAAACGAATATTTTTGACACAGCGGACATGAATGGAGAAAAAGAAAGTGAGTTGAATTATAAAATAGGCAGGCCAGTAAGTTTTGTAGTAGAGGTCAAATAAACAGGCACTCTACTCTATTTTAAATTAAGTACAATGGTCGATAGAACTAGGATTTGCGGCACAACTTGTGAACACCAAGTTTTGCCACAAATACTGCTTCTCCGTCGCCGGCTTTGAAAGACTGTTCATAGAAACTGCATAAGGCACCTGTCTCACCGTCGGCGATCAGCGAGTAGCGAGTAAAGCTTCAAACTCGAAACGGTTGGCGATCAGCGAGTGAAAATTTTTGATAGTTTTGACGCTCGGCTTTCAGCGAGTGCTTTTACTCGCAATACTCGCTCCAGCCCGCACTATAGGTAGAAATTACCGCTGTTGGTGAGTTTCGACCGCCAAGCTAGCATCGCTGAGCGAGTGTCGCTGAGCGAGTACAATCTTTGAAAGCTAGATAACCCGAGGTAAGAGCCGCTTGCCGGCAGTGTGAACAGCCAGCTATCGACTATGTATGTATGTGTTTCTTTTTTTACTCACACGAGACTAATAACTTTTGACCCTTTCCTCAGCGAGCAAACGGTCGATAGCTACTCGCTTCCTCGGCGGCGGTGAGGCAAGTGCCTAAACTTTGCCAGCGATAAAAGATAGGTAAACAGGAATCAAAAAAGAACACAATAATTAAATCACATTCAGATTCATTTATTCGAGTATGTTTGTTATATTATCAGAAGTCAATCTTCATAGCGTAACAACACTGACACTAGAAACGCTGCAGCAGAAACAAAATACATTATTTTGATAACTACAATCACAGTTAATAAATGTAAGTTTTCACAACAATATACGATTACTTGTAGCCGAGAAATCACAATTTCATAATAATTGACACATCATTTCAATATTTGAGCGATTAAGAAAAAATACATACATAAAAACTTTTTCTCTACCATCTTCCTGAACACTTATAGACAATGAAGTTATTTTTTTTACAAACCCTCATCTTTTTTCTGCTATTATCACATTCCAGATCTATGTTTGCCGCGATCTGACTATATTTTTTGGCCATATATTATTTAATCTACCAATTGTTTCTTTAGTTCTTCTCCTGTTTCCCGTACCTCTATACTATCTACATAGATAATTTTCTCACGGCTAGTTCCTGATTCCTCAGCATCACATGCCTATTACCATGATAACCGACTTCTACTTAACCCCTCAGTTGTCCGTATCACTTTTATGAACTTCCTCGTGTACAAATACTGTCTTATATTATAATATTATCTTATAAATCAAAGGTTAAAGTATGGCACAATATTATAGTGCCTGTTATACAAAAAAAAACAATATCGTCGAAAAGTGATACGTTATGAAACATTATAGGTACCCCTGTTTTCTTCAAGTAGACGGAATTCGTAAATATATAGTGAGAATTTTGTAAATAGTAATAATAAATACATAGACTTATAATATTTGTTTTCGTAATATTAGAAATATTTTTTGCGAGTATTAGTTTATTAGTTCCAGAACCGATAAATCATGATAATCTCAATTTCTAAACTTACTTTTACGTTTGCGTTGTATTACGAATACGATCTAAATATTGTCATTATTAGTGAAGTTTATATACATACACTAGCTGATCCGGCAAACGTCGTTTTGCAGTGTACAAAAGAAGAGCCTACGACCTATTCTCAAACCTACCAAATATACACAAAAATAATCATAAAAGACGGTCCAGCCATATCGGAGGAGTTTGATAACAAACACTGTGACACGAGATTTTTATGTATAAGAAGATAAATCAATCAATCAATTTTGTTCGTCGTTATGGGTGGAATAAACGAGTTTTTGTTTTTTCTTTTCTTAACATTTTAATTACGAAAACAAAATTGATTATTGTTTTTCTAAATCGTTTATAATTAATATTATAAATCTAAAAAGTGTACTAAATTAGATAAGATGTATTGATATTAGAGTCTGTTTTTGAATCATAAAGAAGCACAAAACGCGTTAGTCTACATTTTACTCTTATGTTTGTATAAAAAAAATATAAACATTGAAAAACGTAAAAAAGATACCCCATCGCGTCAGCGATGCAAGCTCTGTCTTATTGCGTAGTAAGCTTATGTACAACGGCAATGTCGCACTATTTTGTAAGATTGGAGAAGTGAAAATGAAGTGTCATTCCACCTACATGAATTGACAGCTTACTTCGTGATTACTTCGAGTTGTTTACAGAATCGACCGGCTGTCCAATCAAAGTTGAATGACAATTCACTTCACTTTTGTTCTATTGACCTTGTTGGATAGACCGGCTGTTTTTCACACTCAATCTCAGCATTCAAACAATATTCACTGCGCTACTAACATTGTTGAGAAGACGATTTTTAAAACATTTGCGAAGGTACGATCATGAGTAAAGTAAACTGATTTAGGGATGCTGGCTTTGGGGATCCAGCCAGGGCGAACCTCTACAAAACAGCATCACTCTCTTAATCAAGCCCTTGACACAGCAGCGTGAATAGAGCCTGCTTGGGTGTTGGCTGAGGCTCTTTCTAACTATACAATAAAATTAAATATGAAGTTGGTCGGGATAAAATATATACATAAACTCGTAAAAGAATTAGTGTGAAATTTAGTCCATAGGTATACTATATCTATGATTGACACAAATAATACGTTTTGTAGATTAAAAATATTTTGGAATTGTCGTCGTTTTCCGACATCCATAAGTACAAAAACCACTTGCAATTTTTTTTGGCTTTTATGACACTAATCCTGGCACAGTGGTCGCTGGTGGTGGTCAAGGTGAGTGTCAAAACGACAAAATAAATGGGACTGACAAACGTTTGCGAAATGTCACGTGATCAATATAAATCAATCAATCAATATAATATTACATAAAATTCTTCCGTTAGTGACTGACTGATCGAGTGACTGACACTTAACGCACAGCCGAAAGTAGGTACTGGTTGTAGAATACTAAAATTTGGCATATAGATTAGTTGGGGAGTGTAGGAGAGCTCTAAGAGAGAATTTCCCGAAATTCCTACGGGTACGGGAAAAAGCTAGTCCCTTATATTTTGTAATGTAATAAATTTCATGCATACATGGAGGGCCTTTGAAAGATTCTCGACTCTGAACGACCATTGTGCCATTATTTGGACAAAACTATTATTTTAATGGTATATCTCCGTTCCGTTTTCTTTTTTTCGATGTCCTGGTGAATAGCGTGCGTTGTCCGTTTGTTTGGTTCCTCACTGTAATGAAAAAAAAAATCGGTCATTGTGTTTCAATGAACTTAAGTTTACAATTACGTATTTTTTATATGCTTAGGTTCCGTACTCAAAGAGTAACCAACTAAACCCTATTACTAAGCCTCTAATGTCCGTCCGTCTGTCTGTCAGCGGGCTGTATCTCAAAAATCATAATAACTAGATAGTTGAAATTGTAACAGAGTGTGTAGGTATTTCAAATTTAATTATAATATTGGGGCAATGTGTATAGGAACAATAAACGTGTTTTACGGTTTATGATACGGAAACTTTCGTGCGAGAGACCGACTGGCACTTGACCGGTTTTTAATTTATTTCTGCAGCTGAATACTGACTGATAAAATTTTCCCCTCAGTGACATGCCAATGCGAAGGCCAAAAGGGAATATGCATGCGATTTTTTTACTTGAAAAATGAAATACTTATTAATTAGCTCTAGTAAACAATCCTGAAATATTTTTTTAAATACCTTCATCAGCGACGAAGTTACAAAGCTTTAAAGATTACAATTAGAAAGGGAAGTCCGATGAAAACTTTGACGTCATCGTCTATGACGCCTATATAGCTGCTATAGAAAACAGCGTTTTCGTGAGAGGGACAGATGTATTCGTTTAAAATAATTATTTCTCCTTCGTTTCTCGAGTTATTTTAATTCTATTTTCACTATAAGTATTATATTTTTGTATATTTTTAGATAAACTGTGTAGATGACAAATATGTTTTTCATGCATATTCCCTAATCTTTAATATACAAGTCATACAGACCTGTCCATTGACAGCTTAGATAGCCCACTTGCAGGTGTTGAGAGGCTGCACGAGGAGCGCAAGGTCAGCAATGTGATGGGTGGCTGAAACACATAATTAGTTCCCATTATTATCAGCCTTGTAGCTTTGTTATATATGTCCTACTAAAGGACGTATTTTATTATTATAACTCAACATTATTGATTTGTTTTTGCATTTTACTTGTGAACGGAGACGGCTTTTATGTCTGAAGGCTGTTTTATATTCAGTCTAAACTAGCATGAAACCTTACCTTGGGCAATGGAGAGGACAGTGTTTGGAGTTCCTTTGCGTGATCGAATCAGGAATGACGATATCCGCAAGAGAACCAAGCGGTAACCTCAGTTCTCTCGAAGGATAGCCAGACTGAAGTGGCAGTGAGCAGGGCACATTGCTCGTAGAACTGATGGTCGATGGAGCCTAAAAGTTCTGGAGTGGCGACCGCGTACCGGAACATCAACGGTGGAAGGCCTCCCTCAAGGTAGACTGATGGCCAGATGAGGGCCGCGGGTAGCCGATGGATGGGAGACGCACAGAACCGGTTGTTGTGGTGACACTTGGGGAGGTCCTAAGTCCTGCGGTGGACGTCTTTCGGCTGATATGATGATGATGATGTACACCTAGCCTGTACCAACTATGTTGGTGTTGTCTTCCTACCTAACCGGAAGTAGCTGAATACCAGTATTTTTCATAGATCGTTGGTTACCTTGTAAACTAATAGTCTGCCTGGCATTTTCAGGACTTTCTAAGCCTATCAGGATTTTTTTATTATTGATGAATGGGCTTGCTCTTGATCTCAATCACGCCTGATGATAAGCAATGGATGACGTCTATGAAGGAGCGAACGTGTCCAGAAGATGCCTATTTACTCTTGCTTTGAAGACAGACGGGTTATATGTATACCTACTCCACGACCTCATCCCACCAGCCCCCCTCTACCATCGGACATCCAGACGCACTGCAACCTACCATCCTAAACGTTTCCAAACGTCTTTTATAATGCAGACAGCAAAGGAGTGAAATTCTCTGCCTACGTCTGTGTTATCAAACGCTTACAACCTTTATCTCTTCAAAGTTAGAGTGAACAGGCTCCTTCTGGGTAGGCTCGCTCCATCGTAGACTTTGTCTCTGTCATCTCTGACCTAGACTAGAGTCAAGAGCAAACCCATCAGAAATAAAAAAAAATGTGGAAACACAGACGCTTGCAGAGATTTCCACACTTTAGTTACGACTAGCCGTGATATCGACCAAGTGTAACCTGTAGTACATCTGGTATTCTGGTAGAAAAGGGACGAGGGTGGGATAATTAGGATACAGTTGAGTACGAGGATTTTACATGGAGAAATTGTTTATCCTCATAGTATCCTTTGGCTAGGCTGATGTCAGATTTCTTGGCAACTGGAAAACGGTTGCTAAAGATTTACAAACGACAGCCGGGACCAATATCTTAACGTAATTTCTGAGGAACGGAGGTATCTCGGTATGGTTTCCCACCCACGAACCGACCTCGCTTATCCTTGAGGAACGACTCGCATGGCTATTATTATTTTGCCTTACCTTGTTAGCTTATAATCTATATAATTATAAAATGCCGGTTTCCCTTTTTTTTGTCAGAAGGATCTTACGAAAAAAGAATGTTAAAAAAGTTTCGGAGTAGGTAGGGTAGGGTAAGGTAGGTAGGATAGCTAGGTAAGAGTAGGTACGTATGGTAGGTAGGCAGGGTTAGTAGAAAGGGTAGGTAAGGTACGGTAATTGGAGTAGGGTAACCCGTAGGTAGGCAGGGTAGTTAGGTAGGGTGGGTAGGGTACCTAGACGGGAGCGACGCCGCGGTAGACAGCTAGTGAATGATAATTTATACTTACAAAGGGCTTGACGAGTTTCTAGCAGAATACGCTCATCTAGAATCACAGATAAGAAAACCATTACTATTGGGTTATTGTCGATTCGCAACAATGTCGATTCGTCACTAAAAAAGCATGAGTGAATTCGTCACAAATTCCTTTATTTTTTTTCCCATCTGTTCTAACTGCATTTAATTTTACTATATTAGGTCTTTAACCTGGACAGCCTTTATACAACAGTTGAAATATGTACATACCTTCAAGAGTTAACTCGTTTGGTTTCGGGTATCCCACGACGGCAATAACGTTCTCAACATCTTGCAGTATCTCCTCTCGAAGCTTCTCGTCCTTTTCTGAAATAAAATTAAAATAGAATAGCAACATTAAAATATAGAACAGCACACAACAACCCTGCTTCTCCTTTACATACACGTTGCCATTGTTTTCGTCTTACAAAGGCAGCCCACTTAATCTAAACCCGACATAAACTACCTCTAGGCGCGAAAATTAAAAAAGAAAATGATTTATTAAGATAATAGTGCAATGAAAATAAATAATGCATTAGAATTATAAAACCGCCAGTTATAAAAACGTGTCGCCTTTCTATTCTGTACCTGCGCTCGCTCCTGGATGTTGCAAACTACGGCATGCGTTATGATAATGAATAATATATATATTTTTTAATAAAGTATAAAGTATCGGTTTTTTTTAATGAATGTGTAGTAGTTTTTGGATAGATGAAGGGGGCTACCGTTGTAAGACGTAGACACACAACGAAAGTATTCTCGAAACGTTCCCCGCGTAAGGGTGTACATCCGCTGTAATATCAACAGTGGGTGTTATCGGATTCACAAGCCAATTACTGTTTACGAACGCGATGGAGGATGTTTTCAAGACGCTTGATTGGATTGGAAAAGATGGGGCATAAATGCTCCAAGCTCATCATCATATTTACTATATCAGTATTTTGTATCTCTTTGGTCTTTTGGTAGGCAAACGAGGGGTCGAAGCCAACACGTACAGGCCCCGTTAAACATTTCAAATGGGCTTCAACCGACGATTATATCCCTGGACGCACTAATAAGTATTATCCAAAGACTACCCTTGGTTGGTGCAGGACTATTGCAGAATATGGATACAAAATAATTAAACGCTATACGCACTTTGGATAGATTATCGTACCTATACCATGGAAGAACTATTGATCCCTGCTTGACTATTGACAATTAACACGGCTGTAAAACGGCCGAGGTGACTTGTACACTCAATAAATGGGTTCCAGAAAACGGTCGCTAGCCCAGTGATGGGTATCACAGTTCAATCTTCATCATCATATCAGCCGAAAAACGTCCACTGCTGGACATAGGCTTCCTCCCTCACCGGGTCATCTTTCCACTTTGTGGTAGGCCTTCCAAAGTTGCGTCTTCCGGTACTTAGTCACCAATCCATAACATTTTGGCCCCATCGACCATCTGTTTTGCAAGCAATCTGCCTTGCCCACTGCCACTTTAGTTTGGCGATTCTTCGGGTCGGTAACCTTGGTTCTCTTGCGGATATCATCATTCCTGATTCGATCACGCAAGGAAACTCCAAGCAGTGCCCTCTCCGTTGCCCTTTTCAAAATTCAAATGTCGTTTATTCAAATTAGCCTGTGATCGACTGGACGCAATAGCCGTCGCGATTCAACAACAATTTAATAGTTTTATTGTAAAAAAATCGGCAACCGCCATGTTTTTAAGTCGATCGGGGGCCATAGGATATTAAAGACTGCGTTTTTTAAAAAAAGAAGTTTAAACCGCGTGATTTGGTATGTGGGAGGCCATTATGCGTCAATTTCAGTTGATGCCCAATGGCACGTAGATGTGCCAACGAAAAATCACCGGTTAGGTTGAGAGCTAGCACTTTTTAACGTCAAGTTTTACAAAAGACCCCCCAAAACGCCCACCCGTCACCACTTCCTAGTATTTAGCTGTGGAGAAGAAGTGGCCAACAAACTCTCCAGCAACACATCTGTGTGTTAAGTTTTAAAAACTTGAATTTATATAATAGTATGCAAAGTACATACATGACACGAAAAAAAACAAATACAACCGACTTCCAAAAACAAAACACTACAAGGTACAAAATAACTTCGGGAGAAAGAAAAGAATATTAATTTCTGAAGTCGGTGTTTTTGGTTGTTTTTTCGTTTTTTGACTCCGACTTCCGAAATTAATATTCTTTTCTTTCTCCCGAAGTTATTTTGTACCTTGTAGTGTTTTGTTTTTGGAAGTCGGTTGTATTTTTTGTAAAAAAGTTTTTATTTTTCACTTTTTAGTGGTACCTAGGTACCTGCGTACTCATTAACAGCGTATCAGCGCAATGTTAGGTTGAGAACTGGTGTAAACACTAAAAAAACATGCGATTTCAGCAAACCCGATCCCTTTGCTATCATTTATTGAAGAGTTCCGTTGCCTACCTCCGAAGTTCTTCGTCAGATCTTCACCAAATAGAAACGGGACCAATTCAGGAAAATACTCTTTCAAACAAAAAATAATCATCCAAATCGGCTAACAATTGGTGAAAGTATCGCTGAACAAACATTTTTCATGGGATTTTATCATCAGATCCTAATTTATAGCTTTTATCATCAGCTCAACATGAGATGATGATTACCAGGCACAAATATCTGAATCGCGTTAGAAAGTTCATGAGAAACATTGTATGTGTCTATAAAATTTGAGGGTTGCCCTCGATTTTCTTGGGATCCCATCAACAGATTCTGACATGGTGACAATGGGACCAATCGAGAAGTATACCCTTTCAGATGAAACAAAAAAAAATCAAAACGGTTCATAAATGACGGAGTTATGAGGTAACAAACATATATAAAAAAATAAAAAATACAACCGAATTGAGAACCTCCTCCTTTTTTGAAGTCGGTGAAAAATATCACTTGTTAGCTAACACACTCCATGATACTGATACAAAAGTACATAAAAACAATTGAGTGACTTTAAGTCTTCTAATGAGGCCCATTGTGGGCGACAGTTCAATCTCGTACCATTAATATTGTCACTCAACTCACATTTACATTTTCCTCGCTTACTTGAAAGGTGCAAAGAGCAATTACAAGACAATCGATTCTCAATAAAATTTATACAGCCGCTAGTATTTATTAACACGCTCACTGCGTAAGTCAAATTTGATGACTTTCAATTGGTGCGGCATGGGGTCTTTTTTATCAGAAAAACGACTTGTTCCTCGTGCGTTACTGGGTCGAATAGACCCGATCGACATTCAACTATTTAGGAGGACTTATCTTAGTAAGTTTAATGATTTAAGCATATTCGTTTATAGCAATAATTCCTTTGACAAATAAACACTCAACAAAAATGGTTGAACAAAAATGGTTTGTTTGTAATTAAAGGGATTGCCTGTCGGATCTTTACTACCCGTTATCCGCACTGGTTGGTAAAAGTGTCGATACATTTTTAGTTTTGTGTATGATAAAAAAACGTCGATAGCAATAAAATGTATAATTATATTTTTCAGATCGTTTATTAAGATTTGGTGTTGGTTTAGGTTTGGTGATTTCTTATGATTTTTGTGTAATAAAAAATCTCAATCATTATCGTTGGATATAGGAGAATGACCATTCATTTATTATTGGGGTATCGACGATTTGGTAAGCTGGTTGAATAATTTTGTGTTCCAATATTTGTATTCGTTCACTATGACCTGCTTTGGGTGAAGCAGAAGAAAGTGTCAGACTTTTACTAACTAAAACCCATCCGTGTTCCTCCTAGTGCCCTTTGTGTTCCAGGTTACGGTGCCTCTTTCGAACGAAGTCCGCAACCCCAGCAGGCATTGGCCCTAGCGGGCCCCGTCTTTTGTGCTGACAGCTCTTTGAGGCGCGCGTGGAACACATCGCGCCTTCGACCCGGGCCTGGTTCTGATCAGACGGCAAGCCATCCAAAGCTCGCCGTCCGCAGGCCCGCGCCTACAGTGGCCGAGAATCGCCCTGCGACTCGCGACGCCCGGGGCGTCTTCTTCTGTTGCGGCGGCTGGGGCGTGAGGTTTCCCTCTCTTTCACACGTTTGGCTTCCTCCTTTGCTAGCATTACTGCTTCGCAGAAGGAAGTGACCGCTTCCCATGTCTCCTCGCTCCGGACCATCGCTTGAACCAGGGCCGGATGCGAGAGATCGCCGCCGCCGATCGCCTCGACGAGGACCGCACGAGAACGAGGCAGTCGTTACGGATACTCAAAAGCCAGTTAATCTGACTCCAGTCTTGCCATGAAGTACCGTGTTATCCAGTTACTGGCTTGTGGTGGTCTGGTAGGCAGCCGCTCCGCGTAAAATACTGGTATTCAGCTAAATCCGGCTTGACTGGAAGCCGACCCCGATATAGTTGGGAAAAGGCTGGGCAGATGCCTAGTATCAAATATTATTAGCAAATTCTTCACATTTGATATAATATGCTCATGTGGTTTCCGGCTACAGACAACAAATCTATACCTAGTGGCAGGCCTGCGCAAGCTCTGTCTTTCGCCCCGTTGCCACGCCAGAAACTTTTGACCCCATTAGCCAGAGCGGATTCTGCGAATTTTGTGCCCCGCCCAACGCCTGCCATTGTACGTTCGAAATGCTTTGTAATTATAGCATACGAATATAGCATAGTTAAAACGACTAGTTCAATTACACTGTAGAGGTCAGGGCGAGATTTGTACTTATTGTTTGGTGGTGAGCCCCTAAAGTGAAATCCGCTACCGGGGACGGATGGCTCTTTAAGTCAAGAGTGAATGCGATAGGTTACTTCTAGTCAAGCGTGCTTCATCGTCGACCACATCATCGCCTAGCATCAGGAATGGTCAAACGCGAGCTAATCTACATATATCCTAAAATGTAACATTGTTCCGTTACTGAGTGACTGACAAACAACGCACAGTCAAAACTAATGGTCGTAAAAAGCTATTTGACATGTAGTTTATCTAGGGAGTGTAGGATTTTCCGAAATTCCTACGGGAACTGAAAAGTACTCCCTGCGATTTAATATAAATTAAAAGCAATGATTGATTTACCTTTAAATTGGAGTAGAGCGGTGTTTTTTGTGTGTTGATATTTTCAGTTTTTTTCGTTTATTTTGCACTGTTTATTTGTTTGTAGTTCTTAGATGCTTTGTTTTTGGCTTGCGTCTCCTTGTTTCTATTAGTATTAATTATAGGACTTCTTAAATACGACTTTTATGCTTGTTATAATTTATTTTGCTTTGGACGCCAAAGCAACAAGCATTTGGATAAACTTATTAAAATATATCCTTTAATGACCAATTAAAATTCTCCTTGATTTCACCAATAAGTAATAAATTATTTTTAAATTAAGTTTTGCTTTTGACCACAATCTTACCCTGGTTGTATGGTAGGTGCCAGATAAACTTGCAATAAAGTACATTGACCTTTTCTTAATATCCCTTTGTATATACCCGAGCAATAAATTTTGAACCGTTTTTATTAGTTTTTTGATCATTTTCTTCAATTCCATTTGTTTTTTTGTTTGTAAAGTTTCGATGCCTTATCTTCGGCTTGCTTCTCCTTATTCCTATTCGAGTATTAATAAAGGACTTCTTATAAGCGACTTTGATGGTTATTATAATTTATTTTGCTTTGGACGCCAAAGCAACAAGCATTTGGAGAAATCAACTCTTCGTAGATAACCGAACAATAAATTATAAACCGATTTTCGTTGTGTGTTGATATTTTGCTTCCGCTTGTTTTTTTTTGTTTTGCACTGTGCATTTGCTTGTACTGTTAATATGTCTTATCTTTTTGCGTTTCCTTGTGCCAAGTAGTATTAATTTAGGCCTTCAAATTAAAAACAATGCACTTACCAATGGCCCGTTTAAGTTGCAGCCACTTCCCACACTGGGTCGTCACGTCTCGGGTCCGCTTTCCCATCTTGTTGAACTTCCTCCTGCTTTTCTCCTTCCCGGTTGATGGCCCCGACATGACTTAAATCGGAATACTTAGTCACTGATCACTTAAAAGCGGGAGCAGGAGAGTACCGGCCACAGGCTCTTGTTTAGAGGGACTGCCGGCCGGGCCGGCTCGCCTGACGCGGGTCGATAGTTGAACGTACAATCACGCTCATCATCTTTTGTAATCCTTTCTGTAATTACTTCTTTAACTGTTTTATTTTTCTTTCTCATTCGTCCCAATTGGTACTGAATCAAAGTAATTTGATAAAATAATGGCGTCTGTTGTTGAAAACACCTACATTTTCAGGCTTATTACCCTCAGTCTTAAAAGTTACCTTTAGAACTTTTTAATTGCGCGGAGATAGTGGTTAATAATAACAACCGCACGGTTCGATCTTTGACGGTAAGCAGCACTTGCCGAGGTCAGTCTGTGGATGGGTGGCTTTCTGGGTATGTAATTAAAAAGGATACCAAGAATCGTCTGTGTTTCGGAACGATATGTTAAGTTGTGGTCCCGGCTGTTATTTGTAGATCTTTGTCAGTCTACGAATAATAAATAGCCAAAAAACCAGATTCAGCTGAATAGCAGTAGTTTACGTGGAGCGGTTTCCTACCAGACCTCCACAGCTCATTGACTGGATAACACGGTAGTTCTTGTCAAAAATTGAGCAATTTACTGGCTTCTTACAATCCGTAATGACTGTCAAAGATTTACAAATGCCAACGGACTTATCAACGACCAACGGCTTAGCGGGCTTTCCGAGGCACGGAAGAAAAACGGTATGTTAAGATGGTGATTCATCCACATACCGACCTCGGCAAGCGTTACTTTTGTTGAGGATGGTGGTGTTGACCTTGAAGATTGACCCGTGCGGCTGGTATTCTTTAGCCACGAGCACACTGTAGAATTCCGTGCGGGAATCGAACCCGCGACACGCAGCACAACAGTCAGTCGCTCAACCACTGCGCCACGGTCGTCAAATTTGTTGGTTTGTGTTGAGAAAGGTTGACCTGATGGTGATTTAAAGAGTAACTGATGATGAGGTGGCGGCTCTTTCGCGTCTTGAAAACTACTAGATAAAATATATTGTTTTCAGTCCAAAGTGTGAGAATCTTGTACACTGGTGTATCATTATCATTACTACATTTTTATCATAATTATAAACTACCAGGTTTGAGAGAATTAATAAAAACCAAGGAAGAAAACTTTATAAAACATCATCCTTTTTGAAAAAACTGAATGATAAATAAATACTGTAACGTTAGGTAACTCAATCCCTCAAAGCTGTAAATTGTGTGAGCTTACAGTGATTGAATTACCTTTCCGTGCTTTTTAGGGTTCCGTACCCGAAGTGTAACAAATGGAACCTTATTGCTAAGTCTCCGCTGTCCGTCCGTCATCTGTCAGCGCGCTGTACGAGTATCTCAAGAACCGTAATAGGTAGACTTTTAAAATGTTCACAGAGGATGTATTTCTATTACCGCTCTATCAAAAACCGTACCACGGACACGCGCTGGGGTTAATGGCATTATTTATTTCGTTTGAGTTTTCTTATTGACTGTACTACCTTCAGCTGTTGAGAATGTCAAAGCGAGACAGAAAATAGCACAAGCCTTAATAAAAAAGAGAAGCCAACAAAACACAAGTTTAACATTTCATTAAAAGGGGTAGGCGGTCTGCCTTTGTTGACAACCCTTCGATACTTTGCGTGGCCGTAAAGTTTGTAAAGCTGACGTGCGATAGATACTTGCGCCCCAAGGATTCTGTATTTCAAAGCTATGTTTTTTGTAATTTTGCTTAGGATGCCACAGCAACAAGTATTTGGAGAAATTAATAAACTTGTAAAATGTATCCCTTATTAACCGACAGATGTCTGGAGGCTTTTTAAGTTTAGACGGAACCCTTATCGGATCACACGGGTGTCTGTCTGTCCGTCTATCACAGCCAGTTTTTTCCGGACCAACTAGACGGATTCTGTACAAATTTGGTACACATATGGACTTCTGTGACCCAAACACGAACGCGTTACGTAATAAAATAAATTTGTAGTATGGTTTTGGGGATCAAACTAGAAATTAAGAAACTAGTTTACCAAACTGTATTGTGTGAGAAATAAAATGAAAGGCCTTACTATGAGGGTTTTAATTATATATTTTTTCGTAATGTTGAAATAAACAGTTTGGAACGTATTCAAGAAATTAGAGCAAATATGACCATTACCCCCCATACCTCCGAAAACCGAGCCTAAAATTTTGAAAACAAAAAACAGACTATAGTTGCAAACTTTACAGTTTAACCTATAAAAAGTCTGTAGTGTTGTTATTAAATTGGTTCGGAACCCTTTGCACGCGTGTCCGACTCGTATTCGCCAGTTTTGCTTGAGTTTGTCTGATTATGCAGGTATAATGCTGTACTCCCTTCTGCTTCATCCAAAGCGGGATGAAACAGAGTATTGTAACCCTAACCTCGGAAAGATAGAGCTGGGTAGAATTGGCTCCTTTCGGCTGAAAAACGACACGCAGCATTGATTTCAGAGAAATCCTGTAAGGACACGTTCAAGCGCACGACCATAGCCTCCCGGAGAGACCGGATTTGCGACTCACCAGCTCGTGCGTCGGACACGTATCTCTCAGTAACAGTGCTGTCGTCTGCGTACCCAATGGTACCGGGTTTAAGCAGATCATTAATATGCAGCAAGAACAGTGTTTCCGAAAGCACCGACCCCTGAGGAACCTGTATATCAAGGGAGACTGCCAGTGCCTTCCCGTGTTTCTCGATTGCCTCACTCCAGATGTGAAAAGAATACGCTAGAATATCCCCACTTGACCGATTTCAGCGGGACCCGTATTTGTCGATACCAAATTAATGATTTTCGCTTTTCACCCGGCTACGGCGGAGGGTTGTGTGGTTGACCGGTTTGTATGTATGTTCATCAGTTTCCTCATTTGCGTGTAGTTTGAATCGACAACAAGGATTAATTTTCTGACAAAATTCTATTTTTATAAAAATTTTTTTTTGTTTCGTGATTATAGACTTTTATTTGTCCGTGACGTGTATATTACAACATTTTTTTAACTATAAATTTAGTTTGGTCCTTTTTAAATAACTTTTCGTAAGAAATATGTTTGGTATTTTATCGAACTTCAGCCGAGTCGAGAATGATTCCCATGATTTGCGAACTAGGTATACACATTTGGAATCTTCGGTGCGAGAGTCAGACTCGCATTTAATTAAATAAATAAAATAAATATTTTTTATTTCAGACATTCTTGGTCCATAATATTGTTAGTAGACAAAGACTTAAAAACTATGTTAGGTACATTTAAAAAAACTAAATTAATTTAAGTATTTGCCGCCCTCAGGGGCCCCGGGCACACGCACTTGTGCTTGAACCCAGTGCCCTTTTTTTAATATATAACAGTCTTGTATTTAATCAGTAGGTGAGCATGAAGGAGTGATGTGATCGGAGATGAAACACGTTTACTAGAAATAGCTTATTCTTTCTTGACGTAACCCAGGTTATTTGTTAACAGGAATCACAGACACAAAACTAAAGTATTTTCGAAACGTTCCCCGCGTATGGGCGTACATCCGTTGTAATAACAACAGTGGGTGGTATCGGATTCACAAGCCAATTAATTTCTATTTCGGATAATATTTTTTCTGATAAGATTTTTGTTTGTTATGTCTTGAACCATATACAGGGTGATTGGTAATTGAGTGCGTTTCTTTGAGTGGGTTTAACTAGAGCTAATATGCAACAGTTTAGACCCCCAAAACTTGGGGTTCTTATTGAGTGGATTTCGAGTTACCGATGTAATAAAAATTTTCTGCCTCACGACCTCTGCATATGTTGAGAAATTTTTTCACACAGGATAGTCAACTGATTCTTTTCAGATAGCTTTTTAATGTATAAGTCCCTCAAATAACAATTTATTTAAAACGTGTTAAGTAAATTTCAAATAATGATATTTCTTGAAAAATCACTTGGTTATTAAGTCCTTCGCTAATATGGCCATGTCAGAAGACAGAGCAAAGACCACTGGTTCAAACTGTATTCAAGCTTCCAGAACGAAAAATATGGAAAGAGGCCGCCCGCTTTTGACCTGGTGGACCTCAATGGAAAGAGTCCTTAAGAAAGCCCAATTGCACTAAACGACAACCCAAGATCGCTTGACTTGGTGCAGGAAAGTGAGGAGACCCGACCCCAAACAATAGGATAAGGAGAGGAAGAAGAAGATCTCATGGTTATTGACTCAGTATACTCAAAATAAATGTTCAGTATTTGACGTACAAATTAGACGAAACACTTCCTTGTTTATTAAGCTTTCTTATAAATAAGGCTCACGGCGCGGATGATTCACGGGTCAGGTATACACGCCATGACCGACCCTGGTTCAATCTATGGTCCGGAGCGAGGAGTCATGGGAAGCGGTCACTTCCTTCTGCGAAGCAGGAATGCTAGCAAAGGAGGAGGCCGAACGTGTGAGTGAGAGGGAAACCTCACGCCCCAGCCGCTGCAACAGAAGACGCCCCAGGCGTCGGGAGTCGCAGGACGATTCCCGGCCACCGGCTCGCCGTCGACGGCGCGCTGTGAGCCCTGCGCGCCTCATAGAGCTGTCAGCACAGAAGACAGGGTCCGCTAGGGCAAGTGCCTGCTGGGGCTGCGGAATCTGTTCGAAAGAGGTACCGTAGCTCTGTACGCAAAGGGCACTAGGGGAACACGGATGGGTTTTAGTCAGTAAGAGTCTGACACTCCTTCATGCTTCACCCAGAGCGGGAGGAGTCACCTGATGTATATCATCAGGTGACACATCATCCTTAAAAAAAGGTATACAATCATTTCACGGGTCATGACACGGGTGAATAGTAGGATAGCTCTCGGTCAACTTTTTAAAAACAAACACACCGGGAGATTACGGGATAACCACAGAGCTGCTCAAGGCAGGAGGAACACCTGTCTTAACGGAGCTTGTATAGCTGAAGTGAAGTGTTATAAATAACAATGAGGCATTCCGTGGTGGTATACTTAAAAATATAAATAATATTTTTTTTACCGCACCATTTCACTCCTGAGCCATGTCTACAAGCTGTTTTCGACGGTTATCTGTCTCGCCCAATGGATCGACAACTTTCAGCCGTCGGAGCGGGCCGGGTTTTGAAATGGCTACAGCACCGTGGACCACATACATACAAATAATACAGGCAAATAATCTTAAACACCAGGTATATAATCAGCCTCTTTGCGTAGCATATGAGGACTACAACCTTTGACACCGTCGAGAACGGGGCTGTTCTGGAGTCCATGAAGATATGTCTCATCGACTGTCGCTAAGTCTGGTATGGTGTTGAGATGTCTGTATGAGGCCGCAACAATAACCGTCCAAGTACAAGAACAGAGCACAAAACCAATCCTACTGCGTCGAGGTGTAAGACAAGGAGACGTCGTCTCTCCGTAACTGTATACAAACGCGTTGGAGGATGTTTTCAAGACCCCTGACTGGATTGGAAAAGATGGGGCATTAATATCAACGTAGCAGTACATCTCACACCTCCGATTAACGTATGACATTGAGAACTTCTGCAGGAGCCGGAGATGATGCTGACAGCTTAACCGATTCTTTAAGGTCTCGGGATGAATCATGACAAAACCCAATGTCATGAACTTGAACAATAGTCATGTTTCGGGTGACATGACTATTGTACAAGTACATGACATAGGGTTTAACTTGTAAATGGAGCTTCCCTCGAGGTTGTGATTATATCTTGGCCAAATTAAACAACTGGGGTGGCACAACTTTGAGAAGGAGGGTGGCATTCTGGAAACTGTGAGATATCTTTAAATCGTCAATCCCACAACCCTTTAAGACCAGGGTCTATAAGCAGTGCGTCCTACTCGTAATTACTTACGGAGCTTAAACGTGGACACTCACCATAGGGCTGGTTCTCAAATTCAAGGTTGCTCAGCGTGCAATGGAGCAATGACGGGCAGACCTTCGATGGAGCAGACATGTGTTAAAGTGGAGACCGCATATGAGCAAACGTAGTGTGGGACGTCCTGCGGATAGACGGACCGATGATTTGAAGAAGGTGGCGGGCAGCGGATGGATGCCTATTGCTCAAGATCGGGATAGTTGCCCCAATTACCGTACAGATATCTCAACAATAACAAATATACTAATGGCCCCTTGCAAAAGGTGAAAGAATAAATTCAATTATTTGCGGCGAGGTAGTCCTTTAATGGAGCTCACACATATACACACACACATAACATATACCCATTTTTCGATACACGCCTTGAATGTTGCAGATGTTCTTAATGTTGGTATGTTCTGATAGCTATTTAACTCAATGCGCCTGATTCTGGTCGTTCAAATCAGGTAAGGTCTGTCACCACCAGATATTTATTAATTTAGGGGCCGTCTCCACGAGCGAAAAAATCGCGGCCAGTTGACGTTTTTTCACTCATCAAATCGCCGTGTGGAGACACGATCATAGAGTTATTATGTCATATAGTTATATCATAAAGTTATGATAATATCGTCGCGCTTTCAAACGGCGTAAGCAGTGACTTTTTTATTTTATCGCCTTAATTTAAGTAGAATTGAGATCAGCATGAACACCAAAACCTCCACTACCACTACAATTTCACTATTCAGAGTGGAACAGATTTCTCACCATTTCCAGTTTATGGGAGTGACGTGGTAAATTTCTAAAAAATCATAAAAACATAGTAAACACGAAAGCCACCCAATATTTGGCCCAAGTTTTTGGGATAAAAATCGTTGCAAATCAAGTCTAGTTTAACTTATTTAAAGGAACGCACTTCATTACCAATCACCCTGTATATGATTTCTCCTTGCAAATAAAAGGAAAAATATCGGTATTAACAGTTATTAGCGAAAAAGGGAGAAAATGTTTTTCTATAAGAAAATTTTCCATTGTTTGCGTCTTAGCGTGTATTTATAAATGGGGTTTTCTTGGAAGCTTCTAATTAGTAAACGATAAATAATCCTGCTGAGAGGTTTGTTTATTTGAACTAATTAGATTGTAATAGAATATTTTCAGAACGACGATCCTTCAGTTTGTTATTGTTTGTGAGGATCAAGGCACAAAGCCCAAACTGCGGCCAAAAAGCTGGGCATCCTAAATAGGGTGAAGCGATACTTTAGGCCTGGACAGCTTTTAACACTATACAAAGCGCAAGTCCGATCCTGCATGGAGTATTGTAGCCACCTTTGGGATGGCTCAGCTAAGTATCAGCTTGCCGCGCTTGACTCGGTGGAACGCAGAGCTAAGAGGCTCATCGGCGACGTAAAACTGGTGGATGCCAAGCTACATAGCTTGGCTCATCGCCGTAAGGTTGCCTGCTTGTCGGTCTTCTACAGATTGTACTTCGGTGAGTGTGCCCAAGAACTCCACGACCTCATCCCACCGGCCCCCTTCTACCATCGGACATCCAGACGCACTGCATCTTACCATCCCTACCTTGTGGCTATTCCACCAATTCGCACTAAGCGTTTTCAAACGTCTTTTATAATGCGCACAGCAAAGGAGTGGAACTCTCTGCCAGCGTCTGTGTTTCCGAAAGCTTACAACCCTAATCTCTTCAAAGTTAGAGTGAACAGGCTCCTTCTGGGTAGGCTCGCTCCATCGTAGACTTTGTCTCTGTCATTTCTGACATAGACTAGAGTCAAGAGCAAACCCATTACAAATAAAAAAAAAAAAAAAAAAAAGGCGCAAACCCACCGCGGTGCACACCATCCACCGCCACGCGGCGCATTTCAGCTGCGTGGATTCATTTGTTTGACAACGTGGGTCTACGTTTCCACTGCAGTACACGCTACACACGACATCGTTCCACAAGGCATATCTCTAAACTGATTTCCGGTACCGTTTCGACATAGTCGTCGGTTAATATTCGCGTATAGTGTATACCACATGTAGGTACATCGTGCATGGTGTTAACAGCGTTGAGCTACGTGGGCGCCATATTCAAGCAAGCCACGCGTGTACCAATGGCGTCAATTGATGTGTAGCGTATCTGTGGGTTGCAGTGGACACAATTACATACATTTTCATGCAAAGCGAAGCTTAACATACGTGCGTAGCCGCTCCATGCGCCGCGGTGGGTGTGTGCCTTAATATTTATTTGAACTATTAGACTAGGTACCTACATTTTTATCCAAGAAAATAATATAGATAAATAAAATTAAAGAAAAAACTGTGGCAATAAACGGATACGGAACGGAACTCTAACTTATGGTGGACATCGCAACCACACGCACAAAATGTTTTGGGAACACATTCATTGTGTGTACAGCTAAGGAGTGGAATTCCCTGCCAGAGTCTGTGTTTCCAGATAGCTACAACCTGGTAGTCTTTAAGTCAAGAGTGAATGAGTTACGTCCGCTAGGCAAGCGTGCTCCATATATGACCACATCATCGCTTACCATCTGGTGAGATCGTGGTTTTTCAGCGATAGCACGACAAAGGTGATTGTTAAAACGTCAAAACTGTATGAGTTTGCCAGACGCTGTCGAAATGTCACGTTATATTTTGGCATTTCGACAATCGCATTCGATGATACAAAAACACTTGGTCTAGAGCTTCAAATCATCATCTGCCTAGCCTTTTCCCAGCTGCAACTATATTGGGATCGGATTCCAGTCAAACCGGATTCATCTGAATAGCAGTGTTTTACGTGGAGCGGCTAGACCTACACAAGCCATTAAGTGGATAACACGGTAGTTCTTGGCAAGACTAGAGTCAGATTTTGAACTAGTTTCTGACAATTCTACAAATGACTGAGACTGAGACCACTTGTTTAACGTGCTTACTAGGTGATGCAGGCATTTAAATATTTGGGCCACTTTACAATAAGATAGGTCATTAAAGCCTGCGGGATTGAACATGAAGTTTATGTAGTTTATCGCGGTAGACAGCCGGAAACGCATGATCTGCTAGAAGACGTTTCGTCGTAACCTTTTTTAATTTGTCAGACTGGCCGTTTGCTTAAATTCGATTTTTTTAAGTTCCGTAAAAAGTTAAGACAAAAATAATGTTTGAAGCAAAAAAATCATCCATATTTCCATACCAATGTTATAAAGCTGAAGGGTAAGTTTGTTTGTCAGGAACTTATTGGTTTGAATTGAAAAATTCTTTGTGTTGGATAGCAAACCAACACGTTTTTCCTCCATTCTGTCCTGTCATCCGTCTACCCCTGACTCCCTTTTCGTTAAACAAACATAAAATATTTTAAACATAGGTGCTACGTATAACTAACACTGTCGAAGCTGCTTTAGAGCAAAGGACTCAGATGCTCACGTCAGCCTGAACTGTGATTCCGTGGCTTCTCTACGTACACAAGTGCTCGGAACTGCGAGTTCACTTCTTGAAGGCTGTGAAGCCCCTTCCGGGTGGAACTAGGCTAGCCAGATTAGGTAGGATACACAACAAACCAGATGGGAGTCGAAGTGCGGAGTGCGCGGTCCCTTCTCTACAGTAGCCTTAGTGCGATTTTTTTATCGTTCTCGATCGCGTTAGTGTAAACTTCAATTTGTATTGAAACTGAATAATCGCCGTCTGGTGACAGTAACAGACCACCTTTTTATTTTATACAATTTGACATAAGCGAACGTTTACGGTAACGCGATCGAGTGCGGTAAAAAACTTGCACTAAGCCCTCTGTGCAGTGTTAAGCTCTTAGTAACTTATTTTATTTTTTTCACATTCAGTCTGTGTGTGTTTCATTTTGTATGTTTCGTTAGTTTTTTGCCAATTTTAGCGTTGTTGTCCTTAGTAAGCCGTTTATACCAATGTAATAGCCATAAATATTATTATTATTGTTTCCTTGAAATGGCTATGTACGAATATGTACAGCTGTTGGTGTACCTGTGAAGAAATAATTTAATGTCACGTCAAAATTATGATTATAATGCCATACATGTTGGGCACTACAAGTTTTTTATTATATTGTGATAAGAATACAACATTAAAAGGAGGTTATTATTTAATTATTTGTTTATCTATTTATTTATAGTTCATTAATACGGTACAGGGGTGTATGGGGTCCGTTGCCATCTTAAAGACCCAAGCCAACCTCACCTGCTAGCGGTGCACCCTGCTGTCCAACGGACGAGGCTCTGGCGAACCTGGTTTCCCTCTTGTAGGGTTGTGGGGGTCAGACGGCTGGTCGCCCCACGTAAAACCAACTTCAGTATATATGTATGGAGAGAAACAAGTTAGGTAAGGGTACTCGGTCTAGGGCGTCGCAGCATAACGACGCGCAGGCACATCGCCCTAAACCTGCGATAAGTGGGCTAGGGCTTTTTTTTTTTTTTTTTTTTTTTTTATGACTCCTCTAGCTCTGGGTGAAGCAAGAGGGAGTGTCAGACTCTTACTGACTAAAACCCATCCGTGTTCCTCCTGGTGCCCTTTCTGTTCCAAGGCTACGGCACCTCTTTCGAACGGATTCCGCAGCCCCAGCAGGCACCTGCCCTAGCGGGCCCGTCTTCTATGCTGACATCTCTTTGAGGCGCGCTGGGATCGCAGCGCGCTGCCGACCCGGGCCTAGTTCTGATCAGACGGCGAGCCACCCACTGCTCGCCGTCCGCAGGCCCGCGCCTACGGCGGCCGGGAATCGTCCTGCGACTCCCGACGCCTGGGGCGTCTTCTTCTGTTGCGGCGACTGGGACGTGAGGTTTCCCTCTCTCTCACACGTTCGGCCTCCTCCTTTGCTAGCATTACTGCTTCGCAGAAGGAGGTGATCGCTTCCCATGCCTCCTCGCTCCGGACCAAAGATTGAACAAAGGCCGGTCGCGAGAGGTCGCCGCCGCCGATCGCCTCGACGAGGACCCGGCGGTGGTCCGCCCAAGCAGGGCGGACCTCCACCGTATGCTCCACCGTGTCCTCCGGGCGATCCTCGCAGTGATGACACCCGGGCGCGTCCTCCCGCCGAATCCGAAACAGGTATCTCCCGAAACAACCGTGTCCGGTGAGTACCTGTGTCAGGCGGAAGGTGAGGACGCCGTGGCGCCGCTCCAGCCACTCCTCAAAGAGGGGACTTATCGCCTGGATTGTTGCGTGCCCAGCGCTGGGTTGCGACAGTCGCTGTCTCCATACCGCCATGAGGTCCTGCCGGAGCTCCGTCCGCCTTGCTGCGATTTGCCGCGGCAGAGGTGTCTCGCCCCGGCGTTGCGCCTCCACGCGCCACTCGTAAATGTGCGCGAGGGCTCTCGCCTCCAGATCCCATGGCGGCAGTCCGGCAAGGAGGCTCGCCGCCTCGCCAGAGACCGTGCGGTATCCCCGGGCCAGCCGGATGGCCATGACCCTCTGAGACGCGTTGAGGTAACGGGCAGGTCGCTTCCTCAAAGTAGGTGCCCATACTGGCGCCCCATAAAGGGCCATGGACCGCACGACCCCCGCGTAAAGCTTCCGGCAGGAGGCATTTGGACCCCCTAGATTGGGCAGAAGCCGCTTGAAGGCAGCCCCGGCTCGTCCCAGTCTGGGAGCCAAACGTCGGAAGTGTTCGACGAAGTTCCATCGGCTGTCAAGGACGAGACCTAGATACGTCATCGTCGACCCGACGCCAATGTGAACCCCTCCCACCGTTATTTGAGATCCCGATGGTGGCCTGTTCCGAGAACCATGGAAGCACATGGCTTCGGACTTGTGCAAGGCCACCTCGAGACCCAACTGCCGGATCCTCTCAACGACTATCGCAACCCCGCGTGTCATAGCGTCGGTCGCCGCCTGGTGCGACCTCCCCTGCGCCAGGACCAGCGTATCGTCAGCATAGCAGACAACGTTGACGCCGCCAGGTAGGTCGGCGCGCAGCACCCAATCGTAGCCGATGTCCCACAGAAGCGGCCCCAGAACGGAACCCTGTGGAACACCGCACGACATCTCTCGCCGGTTCCACTCTCCCAGGTGACCGGGGTAGATGACGGCTCTGTCCGTCAAGTAAGCCTCAACTACGCGACGGAGGTAGTTCGGCACCCGGTGATACCGAAGTGCCTCCCTGATGCAACTCCAAGGCAGGGTGTTAAAGGCATTGGCGATGTCTAGAGACACAGCCAAGACGACCCCGCCCCGGGAAACCGCGTCCCCCGTCGAGAGGGCTCTCACGCGCATGATGGCGTCCACCGTCGAGCGTCCCGTGCGGAAACCGAACTGGTTTTCCGCCAGATCCGGCCCCACCCTCACTAGGTGCTCGACGAGGCGGTTTGCAATTACTCTTTCAAAGAGCTTGCCCACCTCATCGAGCAGCACGATGGGCCGGTATGCGGACGGAGAGTCCGCGGGGCGCCCCGGCTTCTTAATGAGGACCAGTTTCCCCGTCTTCCAACGAAGTGGGAACTGGCCCCTCTCCAAGCATGCGCTTAGGAACCCTCTTAGTCGAGGCCCAAGAGCCTCCAAGGCCAGGACCCAAGCTTTTCCAGGTAAGCCGTCGGGTCCTGGGGCGGTATTTTTGGCCTTCAGCCTATTAACCGCCACTCTCAGGTCTACCTCAGTCACCTCAGGGGCATCGTCATCGTCGTCATCGGTGCAGTCCGCATCGGGCACCGCAGGTGGCGGAGCCATAGGCGGGGGAGTATGCTCCTCTCGCGAGGGGAATAAAGCGCTCACCACGTCCTCCACCAGCTGAGGCCGGAGACTCTGCGTCAAGGGGGGGGCCCAGGTGCGGAGCTTATTCCGCACCATTTTGTAGGGTCTACCCCACGGGTCCCCGTTCAGAGACTCCAGCATCTCCTTGCGAGCCAGATCCTTGGCCTGCAGGATCCCTGCTTTGAGGGCGGCCTTCGCCACTTTGTACTCCTCGTATAGCTACGCCTCTCTGACCTGCGCATCTGGAGGGCGGATGCGGAGCCTGCGGTGCCTGGTGTACCGGCGCCGTGCGGCAACGCATGCCTGACGCAGCGTCGCCAGCTCTTGCGACCACCAGTACACCTGGCGGCGGGCGCGTCCTTGCTTAACCCGGGGCATTGCCACATCACAAATATCGGACATGGCCTCCCGAAACCACTCCGCTTCGTCGTTGATGTCAGCAGGCCTATCCGGAGGTGACACCCAGGCCTGCACGATCGAAGCTTCCAGGAGGAGCTCCCGGTCCAGCTGCTTCAGCGCCCACCGCGGACCAGTCGAGGCCTGCCGGACTGGCGCGGTTGAGGTCTGGGTGGAGACGTCAAACCGGATATACCGGTGATCGGAATAGGTCTCCACCTCCTCTAATACGCGCCAGTCAATGACACGCGGTGACAGAGCAGGGCTGGCGAACGAAATGTCCACCACCGACTCCCCCTGCATCCGCACACACGTGGGGACAGAACCCCGGTTTAGGACGACCAGGCCTGCCTCCAGAGCCCAGTCCTCCACCATCCTGCCCCGCGTATCCGTATAACGGGAACCCCAAGCCAAGTGCTTGGCATTGAAGTCCCCGAGAACGAGTACGGGGAGGGAACGACACCCGGCGACGACGACGCCCAACTCCGTAAGGGAGTTTTGGAACTCAGCGAGAGTTCGGTTCGGGGAGAAGTACACTCCTACCACGACAATCTCCCCGAATCGTGCTGCTACGCACCCCTGTCCTCTCCTGACGCTTTCGAGGGATGGGGTACCTGCAGCGGCCGACGAAATTAGGGCCACTGAGCCGTTCAGGTCCTCCACCCAGTCATCCCTGGGCGGGACAAAGTAGGGCTCAGCGACCACAGCGATGTTAATCAACCACTGTGCCATGCTCTGGACCAACAGGTCTTGAGCGGCGGCGCAGTGGTTGATGTTCGCCTGAAGGAAGCGTAATGGAGCCGTTATTGGCACTCCATTTCTGCTTCCTCCTGAGTCCCTTGTGAGTGTGACTCACTCGCGACAACCGAAGCGAATTCGGTGGCAGTGACGGCGGTGGTGGTCGCGGCAGCGGCGACTGCAGTGGCGGCGGTGGCGGCAGGGACGGCGGCGGCGGCAGGGACGGCGGTGGTGGAGGGCTTCTTTTTGCCCCCGGCTTTGGCGGGTGGGACGCAGGCTTTGCCCCCAACCCAGTGATCGGCCGGCTTGCCAGCTGCCGCACATACAACGCAGTGCGGCTTGGCGTTACACGAGCCGGCCTTGTGTCCGGGCTGACCACAGCGAAAACAAAGATCGCTGCGGTCCACCTCCGAGGTGCACTGGACTCCCACATGGTTGCCCACTTGGCAGCGGAAGCACCTCAGAGGTCTGGGTTCCAGCAGTTTGACTTGCGCAGATACCCAGCCCACCAGGAGTCTTCGGCCCTCCGATATTTTCTTGGCCGCCGTCACGGGACAGCTCACCACAACGGTTCGCATGCCCGTGCGGTCAGGATGTATGGTGCCTGCCTTCACCTACTCGGCAGAGCACCCTCCAGTCCTGACGACGGCGGCCACCACTTCCTCCTCCGTGACGGAGTCGTCCAGGCCTATAATGCGCATATCAACGCACTTGGTAGGCCTGGACACTCGGACCTCGTCCGCATTTAAGGACGCTCTAAGCCTTTCAGCCAGAGCGTCAGCGGTCGGGCCACTGGCTGCACCGGGGATCTCCAACATCCGGGCCCCAGTCATGGTCATCCTGTGTCGGAGGCCCCCAGTAATGCCGAGCTCCTTAAGGTTCACCGCCTCCTTTGCCTTTATGAGCACTTGACTGTACGTCACGCCCCTCTTCTCCGCGTCCGGCTGTAGTGTGATCACTACAGCTGCGGTCTTAGGGGCACGGAGCCTGGCTGCGACACTTCGTTCTTTTTGCCGCCGTCTCCTCTCGCGTTTCTTGGTCACCCTGTTTACTTTTCTCGCCTTCTTCCTCTCTCCGACTACTTGCCATCCAGCTTCGGCCGCAGGAGAGTTTGAAGACGGGGACACCTGTTGCACAGCTGGTGCTGGAGCTCGCGCTGCCTGTGCAGCCACCCTACCTGTCTTTGGCTTGGTCGTTGCCGGCCTAGCCCCTCGGTTGGCCTGACCGGATGACCCCGGTTTGGCAGCCACGGTGGCTGCATACGAGGCTGCCTTCTGCTGGCCCGATGCCTTTTGGCTCGCCGCCAGGGGGGGGCGCAGGACGATGCCCTCCAGTACAGAGAACCGTGCTGCGAAGGCGGCCATCTCCTGCCGCACTAGGTTCAAAACCTGCTCCTCCACAGGCACGGGCTGGCTTTTCCCGCGCTTGCGCCCCTCTTGAGGTGCCTCCTTGGAGCCGTCTCCTTGGAGCCTGGCCAAGTCTGCTCGGAGTTTTTCGTTCTCCTTTTGGAGAAGCTCCGTGGCGGTCGCCAGGCGGGTAACCTCCGCCCGCAACTTGGACATTTCGTCCGATTGGGGCCCGCGGAAGTTGGCCTCCGCTGCCGCCAAAATGGAGGCCGCCGCCGCGCTTATGGCCTTGTTTTTAGTGGCTTGCTTCCTCTTCAAGGCCACATCGCGGACGGCCGCCTCCACGATCTGTACAAATCTGGCCTTATTGGAGCCGCCAGCAGCGTCTAGCTCACTGCCAGAAGACCCCGAGATAGAGGCTCTGCGACTGTTCGCTCCGGGGTGTCGCCCCTCCTCGGCCAGCTTTGCAGCTCGCTGTGTAGCCTCCTGGGATGCAAGCCCCCTCCCTTTGCCTCCGTCTCGGCCTCTGCCCCGTGCACTAGTGGGGATCTTACGGGCTGAGACCGCCTCTCTGTTGGAAGACGACCCCTGGTCATCCTCCGGCCTGGGCCGCTTACGGAAGAACTTGGAGTTCTCCGAAGCAACCTCGGCTCCCTCGTGTCCAGAGCTCGCCGAGCTGATGCCAGACGCAGAGTCAGAGTCTGACCCCGCATCTCCTTGACGCTCAAGCGAGCCCTTCCTCCAATGATTGGAGGGAGCCTCCGCACTACGTTGGTCCGACATCTTGTCGGGTTTACTAAAATTAAAGCCGATCATCTCCTTAAAGGACGTTGCGGATCGGGAGCCTCCTCGGCTCTTGTTGCCACTGGCAAGCGGTTCAAGACAACCGTTGCCCCCCCCAGAATACGAGGGGCATGACGCCTCCGAAGGAGACGTGGCGGATTCTCCAGCTGCTGAGCAGCTGGTACCGCCCTGGGGTAATGCTTTTCCGTGTGTCTTCTTTTTCATTTTGTTTTTTGTTCCTTTTAAAGGGTGTGGTCCCTATCTTCTCCTCCCTTCTCCTCCCTTTTCTTGCTTGCTCACTGCCCTCACAGTCACGTCTGATGAGCAGACGCGTACCAGAGAACAGTGAGCAAGATTCCTTCCTATGAAACGCACACCGTCCGAAAACCGGAACATTGCTCAAGTCTCCGAACGGTGTGCCCTTCTCGTGTCCCTCTTTGTCTGGTCTCTCACTTGAACCTTTCCCGCATGAGTAACTCTACCGGCAGAGCTCCAAGATCACTGAGACACACAAGCCCCACCACGACGGCAACGTGGGGACACACTCGGTGGGGAAGTGGGCTAGGGCTACCGTGTCAAGTACGGGCACGGCTAAAGAGGATAGTACCCAAGAAGAAGTTCCGCTTTGCCACCTGGAACATTGGCTCCCTAACCGGACGTTGCCAAGAACTCGCAGACGTACTTGAGAAGTGTCGGGTCCAGTGCTCCTTCCTTCAGGAGACGCGCTGGAAGGGAAATAAGTCACGTGACATCGGGCAGGGGTACCGGCTAGTGTACACCGGATCACCAACAAGTAGGAGCGGAGTGGCCGTGGTGCTGTCTAAGGACCTTCAGGATGGACTCCTTGAAGTAGACCGATGCAACGACCGGTTGATGCGAGTTAGGGTGCTGTTCGAAGGGTCGGTAACGAACCTAATCAGCGCCTATGCTCCTCAGACTGGTTGCTGTGAGTCTGAAAAGGAGGCCTTCTGGGATGAGTTCGAGGACGTATTACGCGCTATCCCGAATTCCGAAGGTATTTTGGTTGGGGGGGATCTCAACGGTCACGTAGGTCAGTTTGCTGGAGAGTATGGACGTGTTCACGGTGGTTTTGGTTATGGCCAGCTAAACGCAGAGGGAGTCAATATACTTAGCACCTGCGCCGTGTCTGACCTAGCCATCGCGAACACATTCTTTCAGAAAAAGCCCCAGCATCTTATTACGTACCGTAGTGGTGCCTACTCAACCCAAATAAATTACCTGCTGGTGCGACGGTGCCACATTGGCAAGGTTACCAACTGCAAAGTCATCCCAGGCGAAAGCCTAACGGCTCAACACCGCCTCCTTGTCCTGGACTTTGCGGTTGTACCGAAGAAGAGAGTGACCGAGAAACGCAAACCCCGCACTAAGTGGTGGTTGCTTGATGGTCCTAGGCAGTCGGACTTCATCGCGGAGGTCGAGCATCTCAAGATCAGTGCTCCGCATGAGTCCGCTCAAGAGATCTGGAGTAGGATCCATTCAGCAATCACCGGTGCGGGTAAGCGCGTCCTTGGCACTTCTCGTGGTGGCCGCACCATAGGAAAGGAGACGTGGTGGTGGGATGACGGGGTGCAGGAGGCGACTCGGAAGAAGAAGGTTTTATTTAAACAGTGGCAAGGGTCCAACTCTCCGGATGACAGGGAGGCATATGGAGCGGCTAAGCGCGCTTGCAAAAAAGCTGTAGCCAGAGCCCGCAGCAAAAGTCTGGCGCCCTTATACGACAAGCTGGAAACTGCGGAGGGGCAAAAGCTTATTTTTAAGCTGGCGCGTGGCCGGGAGAAAGCTACACGGGACATTAGCAAATGTCTTTGTGTAAGGCACGCCCAGGGTAAGCTGCTCTACGATGCCCCCTCCGTTAAGGAGAGATGGTGTACATACTTCGCGGAGCTGTCTAACAAACAGCATCCCCATAACCTTCCTCCGGAACCGCCTCCTAACCTTGAACCGCATTGCTCTTCGCCACATGAAGAACCGGAAAGCGGTCGGGTCTGACAATGTGCCAATTGAAGTGTGGAAGGCGATGGGCCCACATGGTGTGGACCTTCTGACGGATCTTTTTAACCGCATCCTGATCACCAAGGAAATGCCAAACCAGTGGCGATTTAGCCTGATTATCCCTGTTTACAAAGGCAAAGGTAGCGTACAGGATTGTGGTAGCTACCGCGGTATCAAGATCATGTGCCACACCATGAAGCTCTTCGAGCGCATCATTGACACACGGCTCCGTAGCGAGTGTACTGTCTCTGAGTGTCAATATGGCTTCCGGGCGGGTAACAGCACCATGGACGCAGTGTTCGCCTTACGGAATCTGGCTGAGGCTTACAGAGAGAGAAGGAGAGCTTTGCATATGGCCTTTTTAGACCTGCAGAAGGCCTTCGACTGTATACCTCGGCAGTCCATCTGGTGGGCACTGCGCTTCAAGGGCGATCCCGAGGCCTATATTGACATGTACCGCGATTCCGTTTCCTCTGTCCAGACAGCTGTTGGCGAATCGAATGGCTTCCCAATATCTGTTGGCGTTCACCAAGGCTCGGCTCTTAGCCCGTTCTTATTTAACGTAGTGCTCGATGTAGTTACGGCAAACATCCAAGATCAGCCTCCATGGCTAATGATGTATGCCGATGACAACGCCCTCGTTAATCAGAACAAAGCCCATCTTGAGCGCAAAGTCAACATTTGGAAGGACACGCTTGAAAACGGTGGTCTGAGACTAAATGTGGCGAAGACTGAGTATATGTCCTGTGGCAGCACGGATACAAACACCATCCGAATAGGTTCGGACCTGATCAGAAAGTCCGATACGTTCAGGTACCTTGGATCCGTGCTGCACGAGTCTGGCATCGTGGACGATCATGTCCAAGCACGTATTGGCGCGGCTTGGGCGAAGTGGGCGTTGTATGCGACCGCAAAATGCCTCCGAAGCTCAAGGGGCAGATATATAAATGCATCATTCGGCCTGTCCTACTGTACGGGGGCGAGTGTTGGGCCAGCACTAAGCAGACACACCCAGGAGTTTCGCGTCACGGAGATGAAGATGCTGAGGTGCATGAGTGGCGTAAGGCGATCCGATCGCATACGCAACTCTTTCATCAGAGGTAGTCTTGGTGTCCGTGACGTGGGGGAAAACTGCAAGAGTGTCGTCTGCGATGGTATGGCCACATCATGCGCCGCCCTATGGAGTACGTTGGTCGGAGATGCATGAATATGGCTGTTCTTGGGGCTAGGTCCCGTGGTCGCCCTCGCAAGCGCTGGCTGGACGTCGTCAAGTCCGACATGAGAGCCAATGGCCTGACTGAGAAGGATGTTCAAGATCGGGCAAGGTGGAGGAGGCTAAGTAGGAGGGCGGACCCTGGCAATAGCCGGGATTAACGCCAGGTGGAAGAATACGGTACAGGTCCAATTACAATAATTAACTTAGAATTACAAAAATAAAACAAATAAACATAATAGGTACCAAACGTATGTAAATATGACATTGTATACAAATTGAAAGTAATTGGTTTATGATTTTAAGTAGGTACCTATTGATTGAATTATTTGGAATAACAAACTAACAACATGGAATAGAGGACAACCTTACATAATTATTGTCTCTTACAGAACACCAGACAAGCACGCATTCGTTTTTTCTCCATTCATCAGAATATATAGATCACATTCTGGGTCGGCAGTCAAAACATCCTTAGTAGAGTTATATAGGTTAGGTTTGGTTACAACGGTGGCTCTGACGGTGCCCAATGTATTTGTCGGGCACAGCATAAACGTGAGAAAGGTCGGTAGAGCTCAGGGCAGTCAATATATTCCCTCAGTGTTTGGGTTTGGGTCCAGTCGACTGGCAGAGTCGTCGTGCGATGTAGGCAGAGGGATGTAAACACCGTGATGCATATTTCTCGATGACCCAACTAGTGAATCATCCTTTAATTGTTAACGTGCTGTCTATATTAAGGTTACAGAGGTGGTTTTATCGGAACCGAAGTCGGAGTTTTTAAATTTGGCTTTTCGTAGTCGGAATCGGAGTCGGAGTCCGTGTCGGAGACGGAGTCAGAGATGGTGACATAAGAAAGATGTTTAAATGGCAGGCAATAAAATAACATAGTACAAAACATTGATCAGTCAGCCTCTTCAATTTCAATAAAAAAATAATAAAAAAAATTAAAATATAAATCTGTATGATGTAGGTGTCACAAAAATTAACCACTTTTTTATAACAGTTAATTAATTAAATCAAATTAATTGACTCCATAAGTAGCTAATTATAGTTAATAAACCTCCGATTTAAAAGTATCGGAACCGAAGTCGGAACCGGAGGTGTAAGATCAATCGGAAGTTCCGACATATCGGAGTCGGAGTCGAAGCTGAGAAACATCCCCTGGTTTATATACATAGTGCATAATGTGATTACTATTCTAATAAAATTACAAACACATCATATTTATCCTTACATAAACTATGAGTTATTTGTGATGTGCTGATGTTGGTGATGACTTTAAGCCACACATCGCGCTGATTCGTAAATTGGCAATGCATCCTTGTCTCGCTAAACGGGCGCCATGTTTGCATCGACACCTTGTTACCCAATTAAACAATCATTGCATCGCGGCGACCAATCCGCTGTTACCTGCACCGATCAATACTGTATCGGACGTCTGTTATATCACCTAATTAATGGGCTGTATCGATTCGATTCTTTAATTAGAACAATGTCCGTTCCGGTGCCAGCTTTATTTTCTTTGTCTACTGATTCGAAGACGTAGATACTTTGTTACTTGGCTTGGGAATTCCACTCCTTAGCTGTACGTACTATGAATGTGTTCCCGAAACGTTTTGTGCATATGGGTGGGATGTCCACCATATACCGGTGGCGCATCGCCGTTCGTCTTGTGGTCCGATGATGGAACGGGCTTGGCGGAATTAAATTATGCAATTCCGTCGCACATTCCCCAAAATGCAACCGGTAAAAAACCGACAGGCTAGCAACTCGTCGTCGATGTTCAAGACTTTGGAGCTTCGACGCGACGAGCCTCTTGCCGATCCTCTTGGCTCGTTTCTCAATTGACTCAAGGGCATCAAGCTGGTATCTGGCAGATCCATCCCAAAGATGAGAGCAGTATTCCATACACGATCGAACTTGTGCTTGATAGAGTTTGAGCAGCTGTTCCGGCGTGAAGTACCGTCTCACCTTAGCCAGAATCCCCAACTTCTTTGCAGCCACTTGAGCTTTTGCCTCTATGCATGCATACGCGCGGGGTCTAAAGTGGTGCTCCAGGGTAAACCCAGGGTAAGACAGGTATGACACGTCCGACGGACATCCGATCTGCGTCTCCGACAGGAACAAGAGCGCTGGTTTCTCGGTCTCTGGACTGCGGCGAGATTTGAGTGCAGACCTCGTATATTAGAGAGGTGCACTTTATGCGAAAGGACGTGCTGCCGCTATACAGCTTTTCTCTTTTTATTCCTGTTCATTAATAAACTTGAGTGATGGAGGTTGAGGAGAAGGAAGTGAAATGAGGTTCCAAGCTGCTAACCTTTAGGCACGCCCTGACAGGACGACATCTTTGGGGGACTAGTCTAGAGACTGCGGGGACGCCCGAGCCCCCCCGGGAATGTCCATCGGGCCCTTTCATCTGGTCGCCAACCAGCACGATGGTGCATTCCGGGATTTTTCGTCAGATGGCGGGGCAGCCTGTGTGGCTAGCACACTACTTGGGCCCCCAAATATCTGCGGTCGGCCAGCGGTGCACCGTGCCTCGGATCCCGCTACCCTCCAAGACTAGTCTCCCGATACGCCCATACCAGGGCTAGCCTGGCTGGTCTGCCTGCATTGGAACAACTATTTCGACCCAACTCCTCTGAATTGGCTACACTGAGCATCGTACCGGAACACAGCTAAGCCGCTTGGCGGTACGTCTTTGCCCAGTGGGTGGTCACAAGCCATCGGCCGAAGCCTACCACCAGTTAGTGTCACCTGATTAGCACCACCCGGGGACCACGTGTAGGGTCTTACATTGGGTATTCTCCTACGGACGCGGGTGACTCGGCCCCCAAAATAAGTTATTTGCCACAGAAAACGCAGCAGCAGTGCTGATACAACCCTTCCACGGCATCAACTATGTCTCAGGTCTCTTCCCATCATCTCATTCATTCATTCTGTACTTCAGAAGCAACACAAGATGAGCCTAAGCAAAGACAGATAGCGAACCGAAACGATGTGTCAACCAGTATATAGTCTATGGTACGAGGTCTGCTGAATAGAAAAAAAAAAATCTCATTAATTTTGCAAACTATACAGACTTCAAGTTATCTATGAGTTTTCGTAAAGAAATTCCAATTTTGTGCGTAAACAAAGGATGGTGTTCAGTATCTAATATGCAGTGAAGGAATAAAATTTTATTCCTTCACTGCATAGCAGATGCAGTGAAGGAATAAAATCAAAATAAAACTAATTGACTTTTTCATAAAATAATTTCATTTCATCTCAAAAAACAATAAAGCAATCTGATGCAGTTGGTGGTATCAGTTCTGTCGTTCGCCAATGTAGCCGATATTTTTTTTTTATTATTGATAGGCACGCATTTGACCACTATCTCACCTGATGGTACAAGTAAGTGATGATGTGGTCGAAGATGGAGCACGCTTGCCTAGAAGTAACCTATTCACTCTTGACTTAAATACTCCCAGGTTGTAGCTATCAGGAAACACAGACTCCGGCAGGGAATTCCATTACTTAGCTGCACGCACTATGAATGTGTTCCCAAAACGTTTTGTGCGTGTGGGTGGAATGTCCACCATGTACCGGTGGCGCATCGCCGTTCGTCTTGTGGTCCGATGATGGAACCAAACGATATAGAACAACAGTCTTAAATATGACCACAGACTTCTCGACCACCTTCACACCTTTTCACCGACACCATTACAGCGGGTCGGTACACTACACAGGTACCTCTGTTTGCAGGATCACTACATCACGATCGCTAAATAATCCCCTGCCCCGTTTGACTATGTACGCGATAAACTTAAAAAGTACGCATTCAACCCTTATTTCTTCAAAGTTACTGTGTGAACAGGCTTCTTCTGGGTAAACTCACTCCATCCTCGACTTTGTCTAGACCTAGAAGACTAGAGTCAAGAACAAACCAAACTAAAAAATAATACTAGTATTCCCAAGAGGTAGCAAACAATTGGGTGTTTATTACTAGTTTTTAATTTTTAGTTTTAGGGAATAAGGACAAAAATAATCCACATTCAGATGTTTATTTAAAATTAAATTGTAACAGTAATGTAAGTAAATACAATTCAAACCTTAAACTACGGACATCAGAACCAAATGTTGTTATTGTCATTTCATTATTCTTCCCCTAATAAAAATCCATTTTTAATTATTTTAGAATTATACCTATATTTTCGGTTTTTGTCTTTGAAGTTATACGAGTCAGGTGGTTATTTATGAAGTTGGACAACTTTAAGGATCAACACAGCCGTATCGAAGAACATTGTTATATTATTTTAAATCGACCCTAATTTTCGCATTCATCATTGATTGTCCAACCTTCAACCAGGTTTTTGGTCCACTTTGTCTTCTTCTCATCGTGTGAGCAAGGTCTGATGACGACCTCGCACAACCTAGTGTCAGAGTTTCTAAACCGCCTTAAGGGCCTCTGAAACGGGACCACCGGCTTATAACACTCATCACTCTCACTCACTCATTTATTAAGGTACCTACCAACACGCACAGAGAGTCACGCACGTGCCTTCCAAAGCACGGAATCATCATTTTATCATTGTAATGCCCTAGCCAAACTGGAAACAACTTTACAAAGTATTCTTCCCGTGGGAATCGAACCCACAACCACCGGGACACAAGGCAAACGCCTAAACCAATCGACCACGAAGTCCACCTTTTGGAGGGTCTAAATTCAATACAGAATAATCATAATACCTCTAAAGGGGTGATTGTTTCATCAATATGAACAACTTTGACTATTTGATCAAACCCAAAATCGCGAAAAATGTCAGCCAAACGCGATTGATAAATGATATTTATTTTGCAAGTTATTAATCCAGATAAGACCGATCATTTTGTTATACGTTGTATATAGACAGAATCAATTAAATAAACTATGTATGTATATTACTTCAGATTACGATTATATTAAACGTCAATATCAAGATTCTACGTTGCTATTGATCATCAAGATATTAAATTATCCTAATTCAATTATTCATCCCGATAATACAAATTCGGTTATAAATTCGTTTGCCTCCTGGCAATAATTAATAGACACGTAATGTTTTTAAAATCCTATATAACGATAGTGATATTATTCAATCTAGCAGCAGTCAAATCGTTCAATAAAGGCTAACAATATTATACAAACAAATAAACAAACATACAAACTTAAAACTTTCTAAAATCCTATACATATAACGATAGTGATATTATCCAATCTACCAGCAGTCAAAGTGTACCGTTAAAATCTATGAATTCCGCTTCAATAAAGGTTTCTAATATTATAAAAAAAACTTTCACAAACAAACAAATAATCTACAATAAAATATACAAACTTTTACGTTTATGTTACCATTATAATATAATAAACGTGAAAGTTTGTATGTCTGTTTGTAAGTTTAAACAACGAGATTCTACATTATTATTGGACATCAAGATATTCAATCATTTATCTTATCACCTTCAGGCAAACATTTATGTCTCAATAAAGGCTACTAATATACTATATGTATAAAGCTGAAGAGTTTGTTTGTTTCAGTGTTAAATAGACCATACTACTCTGTCAAGAAAGTACCGGGAAAAGATCAATAATACACAAAATGTCTGTTATTCATCCAAATTTATTTTATCACCTTCAAAGTATGCTCCTTTAGAAACGATACACTTGCGCCAACGAATAATCCATTCATCAAAACATTTTTTAAACGCTGCTTCCGGAATTGAGTTCAGTTCTCGCCGCGAATAAAATTCTCCTTTATGTCTTCTATCGATTGAAAACGGGTGCCACGAAGTGGTAATTTGAGTTTAGGAAAAAGAAAAAAAAGTCAGCAGGAGCCATATCTGGTGAATATGGTGGTTGCTGGATGGTATTTGTTGAGTGTTTGGTTAAAAATTCGTTCACAATGATAGCCTTGTGCGAAGGCGCATTGTCGTGGTGCAAAATCCAAGAATTTTCTTTCCACAAATCTGGCCTTTTTCGTCGAATTTGCTGTTTTAAACGCCGCATAACGCTCAAATAATATTCTTTATTTACCGTTAGACCTTCCGGTAAGAATTCAGAGTGCACAACACCGCGATAGTCAAAGAAAACAGTCAACATGACTTTGACTTTTGATCGACTTTGGCGTGGTTTTTTCGGTTTCGGTTCAGTTGGAAGGCGCCACTCCGAAGCTTGTTGACTAGTTTGCATGTCAAACTCGTAAACCCACGTCTGGTCACCAGTAACAATGCGTTTCATGAATGTTGGGTCCGAACTGACTCGTTCTAGCATGTCCTCAGCGACTTTCATGCGATTGAGTTTTTGGAGAAAATTCAGATCTTTTGGGACTAGCCGAGCAGCAACATGTTTCATACCCAAATGATTAGTTAAAATGGTACGGATCGACTCGTGAGATACAGAAAGTTCGGCGGCTATCTCTCTCAGACTATTTCCTTCACTTTTGCGATGTTAACTTCAGTTGCAGACGTTGACGGCCTACCAGAGCGAGGCAAATCTTCCATCACATCTCGACCGCTTTTGAACGCTTTGAACCACTCATAAGCACGAGTTTTTGATAAAGTCGATTCACCGTAAGCCTTCTGTAACATTTTCAGTGACTCCGAACACGAAATTCCATTGGCGATGCAAAATTTAAGGCAAACTCTTTGTTCGATATTTTTGTCCATTATGAAATTCGCAATACACACTATATATGATATTACTAAAACCAGCACTGTATTTAATATAAATAACAGATGCAACTCAAACTCCGCGCCAAAATGGAAAACAGTTGTGCCAATCTAACAACTACAAAAAAACAAAAATTTGAATTTGGAACCATAAACAAATCATCCATTCCCGATACTTTTTTGACTGAATGTATATCGAGGAAGGCTTGCTATATAATAGGTCTTTATCTATGAAATTGCCGTTTTGTATGAAAAAATTTAAACATATTTTTTTAATGTATTTTTTATTTGTATTAATCGAAGTAATCACCCCTGCAATCAATGCATCTTTGCCAACGCGTTCGATTCATTCTTAAAGAAATCAGCTGGACTGGAGGCAACAAATTCTTCAAAGGCATTTTGTACTGCCTCTCGGGTATTGAATTTTTTTCCCGCCAGGAAGTTATCCAAATTCTGGAAAAAGTAGTAGTCTGTAGACGCAAGGTCTGGTGAGTAGGGCGGATGACGGAGAGCTTCCAACCCCAGTTCATGCAACTTAGAGACCGTCTGCTGTGCAGTATGAGGTCGCGCGTTGTCGCGGAGACGAGCGATTAACCAATGCTGGTTGGAGATGTGCTTCTCCATCATTGTGTTTAGTTCTTCACAGTACACATTTGCAGTAATGCTCACCCCGTTTGGTAAGAAGCTGTGATGAATCACTCCGGCGCTAGACCACCAAACAGGCATTGTTTAGGTGCTGAACCAGGATCCAACCAACTTGCTGAGCACTTGCGGTTATCAAACAGAATCCATTTTTCATCGCAGGTAACAATGCGGTTCAAAATTCCTTCATTTGTGTGTCTGTTGAGCAGTGCAAGTCACGTCTCGACGCGTACTTCGCGCTGGCGATCATTGAGTTCGTGGGGCACCCATTTGTCAAGCTTTTTTACCTTGCCAATTTGACGCAAATGGACCAATATTGTTTTAATGCTAACGTCGAAAGCTGCTGCTAATTCAGCCGTAGAATGTATATCATTAGCTTCCACAATCGCCTTTAATTCGTCATTGTCGACCAAAGTCTTCGGACGACCGCGAGGTTCATTTTTCAGGTCGAAATTTCCAGAACGGAAGCGAGCAAACCAATAACAGGTGGTGCGTTGGTTTGTAGTGTTAGCTCCGTAAACGTCGTTGATGTTGCGTGCCGCTTGTGCCGCGTTGCTGCCACGACGGTATTCATATTCCATAATTACTCGAATTTTTAACGTATCCATGATGACGAAAAAGATTGAAATGCGATGAAAATGTAACACTAATCAATAAACAAATGACTACTTTTGGAAAAAAAACCATGTTTTTAAAATAAAATTAATTTGTAATTAGAATTCTTAGCCAAACAAAAATTATTTTGATTTGAAATGGCCAGTACTGCAGAATGGCAATTTCATAGGTAAAGACCTAATATAATCACGCTAAGACCAACAGGAGCAGAGGAGACGAAGTTGCGAACCTTCACACAATAAACTTACAAACAAACATACAAATTTCACGTTTATGACATTAGTAGGGTTAAACAACAAAATTCTACGTTATTCTTAGATATCAAGATATTTAATAATTATTCTAGTTCATCCCGATAGTACAAATTCGGTTATAAATTCATGTGCCTTTTGGCAATGATAAATATAAAATACACGTAATGTTTTTAAAATCCTATATAACGATAGTGATATTATCCAATCTACCAGCAGTCAAATTCTCAAATCTCAAATCCTTAAAAATCTATGAATCCTCAATAAAGGCTACTAATATTATAAAATGTAAAAGTATGTGTATTAAGATGTTTGTACCTCAATAACTTAAAAACGACTAAAGAGATTTGGATGAAAGGCACACGTATAGTGAATATACTGGAACAAGACGTAGGCTAATTTTTATACCGGTAATGGCATGGCTTAGTGGGGACCGAGGAAGAAGTGGAAATTCAGAACCGCCGCTGCCTTAGTACTATCACAAGTACCAGGAGACCAGAACCATCTATAGCGTTCAGAATGCCAGCCCGGATTTTTTTTTACATATTTGTGTTCTACTTAATTGTTTAAAAAAATAAAAAAATTCGAGCCCAAAAACACTTTGATATGTTTGTGCTCTCCAAGTGCTTGCGATTCTTTAGTGCTCCTAATTTCAGCCTCGGAAATACTTCAACATGTTTCTGATCTCCTGGTACTTGTGTACTAGTGGTTCTGGATTTCCACTTTCTCTTCAGTCTCCAATAAGTCATGCCTTTTATCGGGATTAAAAGTAGCCTATTCAAGGATGTAAACTATCCATGTGTGCCAAATTTCATCCAAATCCCAGCAACCGTTTTTGCACAATTGAGCCACAAATATACAAACTTTCACACAACAAGATTCTACGTTATTATAAACATCAAGATTTTTAATAATTCTAGTTCAGTTTTATTTATCCCTATAACACAAATTCAGTTAAAATTTCATCTGCCTTCTGGCAGTGATAAATAGACAAGTAATGTTTTTAAAATTCTACGTATGTGAAGACAATGACATTATTTTTACAGCAGTCCAATCTTCTTCTAAAGATCCTTCAATAAAGGTTTATTTTTGAAGAAAAGTGATAATAATTAACACAGTATTATTTAAATTATCTAGCTCTTTTGTATTTTGTATAATATCTTGTAAAACTAACATAAAATAAACAAGTAAAATAACAAGATTAGGTGTTGATTGTAGTCTTATCCCTATTTTATTTATCTAAGCCTTACAAGACATTATCAATCAATTGTATATATAGTATATAAAATTCTTCCATTACTGACTGATTGAATGACTGACAGACAAAGCACAGCCGAAACTGCTGGTTGTAGAACGCTGAAATTTTGCATGTAGGTTCCTTGGGGAGTGTAGGGGCACTAAGGGAGGATTTCACAAAATTTCAACGGGAACGGGAATAAACAAGATATGCGCGTATGAACTCGCGGGCAAAAGCTAGTATTTTATAAAATAGCTAGATAATTTAATAGATTCTGTAATTCTTTGACTGTTTTACAACCATTGTACAATTGACCATGTAAAATGTTTTTAATTTAAAAATTGTAGTCTTCTAGTGGATCCTCCGGGGGGTCTGATAAAGTCGTTCGGTCGACTTCAAACGTCCCGTTTATACATTCGGGATACCAATTCTTTCTCGGCCTGCCCTGGTACACTGAGAACTTTCCATTTTTTAAGTATTTGTATTCTAATATGCCTGGATGTTTTAGGCTATCCACGTAAAATTCTAGTTCTCTCTCCGCGAACTCTGTAACGTAAAAAGGGCTTTTAGACAAATAAGAATAGCTGATACAAGACTACATTAATGCATTGATACGTATGGGATTAACATGGCCTGTGGACATCTCACGTACCGGTTTTGGAATTCCGACTATAATAGGTCAGTGGGATCACTAAAAGCGAGGCAAAAAAAAGACGATCTTCCCCAGGGCAATGTATTGGCACCGAGTCTTTTTAACATCAACACAACAACAAGCCTATCACCCAAAATATGGAGTGGTTCCTGTACGCGGATGAATTTGGCCCTAGATTCACGCACAGTTGCCCAGTGTAACACCGCTACGCCAATTCCTGGTAAGCAGACGCTAAATGTGACTTGCCGGAAAATATATTTTTAAATTGCATTATAATGTATTAACTGCAAGCTCTTGGCTAGATATTAACAGCCGCACGGGCCGAACTTCGAGGTTAAGAATAGAATAGAATAGAATAGAATACTCTTTAGTATATAAGCAACGCTTGCCAAGGTTGGTCTGTAGATGAGTGAACATCTTACCATTCCGAGCTACTCGTATTTCCGTTAAGCCGATGGTCCCGGCTGTTATTTGTAGATCTTTGGCAGTCGTTACGGATAGTCAAAAGCCAGTAAATCTAACTCCAGTCTTGCCATGAAATACCGTGATACCCAGTTATTTTTTTTTTACTACTGATAGGCACGCGCTTGACCACCATCTCACCTGATGGTAAGCGATGATGTGGTCGAAGATGGAGCACGCTTGCCTTGAAGTAACTTATTCACTCTTGACTAAAGACGCTACAACCTGGGTGTAGCTATCGGGAAACACAGACTCCGGCAGGGAATTCCACTTTCAAGACTTTGGAGCTTCGTCGCGACGAACCTGTAATTGCCTCAAGGGCATCAAGCTGGTATCTGGCAGATCCGTCCCAAAGATGAGAGCAGTATTCTATACACGATCGAACTTGCGCTTGATAGAGTTCAAGCAGCTGTTCCGGCTTGAAGTACCGCCTCACCTTTGCTAGGATCCCCAACTTCCTTGCAGCCAATTGAGCTTTTGCCTCTATGAAAGGGCCGAATTTGAGAGTAGATGTTAATGTAACCCCAAGAAGCTCAAGTTGGTCGGTTATCGACACGGTTGCACCTCGGAAAGATGGAGCTGGGTGGAATTGGCTCCTTTTGGCGGAAAATAGACACGTTTGGGTCTTAGCAGCATTGAACTTGACCAGATTGGCGTCACCGCATTCAGAGACAGCCTGTAAGAACACATTCAAGCGCTCAACCATGGCCTCCCGGAGAGACCGGATCTGCGACCCACCAACTCGTGCGTCGGACACGTATCTCTCAGCAACAATGCTGTCGTCTGCATACCCAAAGGTACCGGGTTTAAGCAGATCATTAATATGCAGCAAGAACAGTGTTGCCGAAAGCACCGACCCCTGAGGAACCCCGGCATTAATATCCAGCAGTCCAGACGAGCAGCCATCTATGACCACTCGTATTGACCGATCCTTCAGGAAATCACACAAACCGGCGGGCAGACCGACGGAAGGAAGCTTACTAATAAGGCTATCGTGCCAGACCCTGTCGAATGCCTACGAGATCTCAAGGAAGACCGCTAGTGCCTCCCCGTGCTTCTCTATGGCTTCACTCCAGATGTGAATGGCATACGCTAGAAGATCCCCAGTTGACCGATTTCGGCGGAACCCGTATTGTCGGTCACTAAGGATATCATTCGCTTCTAGGTACACCAGTAGCTTATGATTCAGTTAAGTTCGATTCGACCGACTTAGCCAGGGACCAAAAAGCCTTATTACCTGCTGGGTATGAAAAAAGTTTGTTCCCTATTTGGCTGATGTGGTCAAACCATGCCCTCCGCAACACCTTTTTGCAGGACTTGGCAGCCCTGTTGAAGGCTCTCCGGTATCTTCCGAGTCACGTACGAGCTTCGCGCGTACGAGCGTCGACCTATGCCAGGTAAGCCGCGTGCTTAAGCATCAGTGGAAGAAAAGCAAGTAAAAAAAAAAAAACATATGGTAACAGGTAACATGCGAAGAAAGATCGCATGCCATCCCAATCTGCTAACCTGTATCGCCATACCCGCCGAGTGCCTCTTGGGCTAGGATCGGGCGGGGAGTAGACGGACACAGACCTCACCAGACAGTGGTCGGAACTACCCAGTGGTGAAGAAATCGACACCGAATAGCGGTCTGGATCTGTTGTCAGGAAAAGGTTCAAGCAATCGGTAGTGTGCAAATCAACATCCGGCACCCTCGTTGCCCCCTGGACCAGCTGGGTAAGATTCAGCGCTAGGGCTAGCTTTCTCATCTCTCGTCCAGCATGGTCTGTGCACTGGTATGGAAAGAGCCAATCCTGACGGTGGGCGTTGAAGTCCCCTAGTAACACCAATTGGGCAGAAGGGTACCGTTGCTGAGCCACATCCGCCGCCTCACTTAAGTGCTGTGTGAGCCCAGTTGTCTCCAAATCACCGCTGTGCGAACGGTACACACAAGCGTAGACAAATTTATCCAGGCCTGTGTCCACTAAAGCCCACAGCGTTGAGAACCTGGAGTCCTCAAGATTACGGAGACGCCGATAACAGATGTCGTCACGAGCGTACGTACATACGCCCGCACGTGGTTTGAAATGGTGCTCCAGGGTAAACCCTGGGTAGGAAAGGTAACACACGTCTGACGGACATCTGATCTGCGTCTCGGAAAGGAACAAGAGTGCTGGTTTCTCAGTCTCCAGGTGGTGATGGACTGCGGCGAGATTTGAGTGCAGATCTCGAATATTTATGAGGTGCACTTTGTGGGGGAAGAAGTGCTGCCGCTGTACAGCTTTTCTTATTTTTTCTTTTCGTCATATTACAGTGAAGCTAGTTGAGGAGAAGGAAGTGAAATGAGGTTCCATGCTGCTACCTTCAGGCATGCTCTGACAGGACGACATCATTTGGGGACTAGTCTGTAGACTGCGGGGACGCCCGAGCCCCCCCGGGAATGTCCATCGGGTCCTCCCCCGTCTGGTCGCCAGCCAGCACGATGGCGCACCCCGGGATTTTTCGACAAAATACTGGTATTAAGCTAAATCCGGCTTGACTGGAAGTCGACCCCAATATACATAGCTGGGAAAAGGCTAGGCTGATGAGAATTAGCTATAAGTTTTCTTAAAATTATTAAAATAAAATATTGTTCGACTTAAAACATAGTTTACCGGCTTGCTGGCATTGCACCACTGCACACGGCCGTATGAAGGGATGTCACATGCGCTAAACAAAAATAGATGATGTTTTTGTTGGATGTTGTGTGTTGTTGTTTTGTTTGTATATGTATGTCAACACATACACAAACAAAACAAAAACCAAGATGTTGATCAACATGTGTGATATTTCTCGTTCATCTTCTTTGGAACTTATATGGTGTACGTAATAAAGAGTATTCTATTCTATTCTACTGATCAGAAAACCGAATTGCGACATTCCTCAACGACCATTTTTCAAACCCGGGAAAACTAAAAATCGCACGGGTTTTTCTATGATCCACAATAAGCGTTTCAGGAAGGAAAGAGAAAAATCCACTGCTCACGACTTTATGTAACCTAAAGCGCATAAAGCGCAGTTTCTGCCAGGTTGTGAATTGTTGTGGTATATTAGGAAAGCTCTAAATCAATTGCACGCCCAGGTAGTTCGTGTGTTAAAGCCTCGCCGTATACCCAATGTGAGTGCAGTGTTCTGAACACAAGTTACACGTTGGAATGCATACTATACGCCTAAACTTTGGAGAATTTAATGTACACCATCAATGCTGCAATTAATGTAGCCTCATAACTGTACAATACTGACCATGACTGCAGGACTCATCATCTGCCTAGCCTTTTCCCAACTATAGTAGGGTCGGCTTCCAGTCAAGCCAGATTTAGCTGAATACCAGTATTTTACGTGGCGCGGCTGCCTACCAGACCTCCACAACCCATTAACTGGGAAACACGGTACTTCATGGCAAGACTGGCTTCTAACTATCCGTAACGACTGCCAAAGATCTACAAATGACAGCCGGGACCAGCGGCTTAACGTGCTTTCCGAAGCACGGAGGAAACTCGCAAACCTTGGCAAGCGTTGCTTAACATTGAAGATCGACCTGTGTGGCTGTTATTATCTAGCCACGAGCTCCTCATGACTCCTCCGACCATGACTGCAGGACTGCAGGATCAATTTGAGTTCCAATGAAACAGGGGAGGAGAATCTACAATTTTGTTTAATTTTTACTTTAGCGAGTCGACCGGGAATTTACTATAATGCTAGAAAAGCCAAGGCTTATTTTAAGTAACCATTTTTTTATGTAAATTATCTTGTTTGTCCTTTTGTTTAGTAATTTTCTTTTAGCTTAAGCTTTTTAAGCTTTAATTTCTATCTACTATTATTAATAAAATGGAATTACTATTTTTAAATTTTTATTTTATAAAGGTAAAGAAATTGAATAAATGGAATTATAGAATTATCCATAAGCAACTTTCTCTGAAATACGCACTTGTAGAATCGGAAGTGCCGTACCACAGATGTGCGCCCGACCCAGTTCTCGACAATGGCGATAATACCAATAGCACATTGTTCTGGGATCGGTCCATCGTCACTGACAGGACCACTCTTGCCAATAAGCCTGATAAAGTGGTGGAAGACTGAATAGAGAACCGCGTGCAATGATTCGAGACATAACCGTTCCGCCTGACAATAACCTCGCGAAAGTCGAGATTGTTAAACAAATAATATCTTGACTTGGTTCGCGAGGTTGTCAACATGTGGGAACTCGGCAACTATTGCACCACGATCCTCGACCAACAACTCAGAAGGCACCTCGTTAGACAGCTGGATCAAGGGCTTGATTCAGAAAGCAGAGCTTTTGGATTCGGCTCTCATTGTTAGGACGTTCCTCTCTCTAGAGCTCTAACCGGCGGTAGCTGGGTCCTGATACCGATGGGCTATGCTACATCAAATTCCCCAAATTCAGGCGTATGGGCATTTGGAGCACTCCAACGTGAAGCTCATGTATTTATTTCCCCGCTCTGGGTGAAGCAGAAGGGAGTGTCAGACTCTTACTGACTAAAACTCAACCGTGTTCCTCCTAATGCCCTTTGCGTTCCAGGGCCGTGGTGACTCTCAACAGATTCCACGACCTACCTGAGAGCGCAATCAACAAATATATTTTTGAATATTTATTTTGTATTTTTTTTACTATGTATCAAAAAAGTAAAAAAAAAAAACGAAACGGTATTACCTTCAACAGTGTGACACTTCATGAGTTGCTTCAAGCGATCCCTTACAAAAGGAACATCGAAATGTTTTTTCATGTCCTGTAGTACGACTTCACGCATTTTATGGTATACTTCTGAAAATAAACAAAAAAAATACCAGCTCGTTAGGAGATTCTAAACAATGTAATAACATGATAATAATAAAATGCTCGTGACTATTTATATTATTTTTTAATTAATAAACCTCAAGTCATACCGAAATGTTCTGTCTTTCCAAGTTTCTCAAACGATCAAGCGATCCTATTGGTTATAGTAATGAGGATAAAGTTTTAAATTATATGACACTGTACCTACTCGCCGCTTCGCTGCCATCTCGGTGTGACTTGAGCCTTATATGTCTGTCCCAGACAATTGTCTCAATCAACCGTTTAATTTGCGGCCTATGTGACTTCCCGGTATTCAATTGAACAGCTAGGCTAATGATTTGGTTCAATATCGTTTAATGACTTGCCTAGCCAAGACATTTGGGAACTTAGGAACCCCAACACGGTTAGGTAAGGATCCCTGCACGCTAAAAAATGTCTAGTGGTCAACGTTTGCTTTGAGGTGGCCATTTACAATAAGGCAATGACAATTATAAGCCTGTGAACCAACGTTTTATATTTTACTTGAATGAATAACGTTCCTAAATGATATATCATGACATCTCGCCTTAAAATTTCCTGTTCTATGAACGGCCTAAGCTTCTGCCAGCCATTTCATAAAATAGAAAGAGAGGCCACAGATTAAACAGTGCCGTTTAATGAAAGGGCTAGGCCGTTAATAAACGGGTAATTTAGCAAGTTAGCTGCGGCATGTCTACTGAGATTATGTGCAATTATTTTGGTTGGTTTAACAGTACTTTGCAGTCAATTGAAATATAAGTAGGACAATAGCATGTGTTTTAAATCGCACGAGCAATACATAGGACAAAAATTGTATTATTTAAGCAGTTATACTTTGACGACTATTAGCGCGAAGAACTATCGCACAAGCATTTGAAATTGATATCAGGTTAACAATTAAAATATTAAAACTATTAACTACAAATTAAAACAATGAAATTAGTTTTAGAGTCAGCACTTGGCCCGTTTTAATGTAAAAACGGGCCTAGTGCGAGTGTGAGATTCCGAAGTTATTCGTCTCGTATAATACAAGACAAAATCATACTCGTATTTTATAAATCATAAAGTAACAAATGCACTTAATTGCAAGACTTTCTAATAGAATAACAGAGTCTTTTAGCGAGGAACATAAATAAAATACTGATTCGCAATCTGTATTTATGCTTTATTGCAATGAGACTAGAAATAAACAACTTCTGAATAGCCGTTTTATAACGTCAACCTTTTGGAGTAACCTTCGCAAGTAGACACGCTTACAGACTGCACAGCTAGCTTTTTGCTATGCTAATACTAAAACTAGCTCATTTTGACCGACCAAGGCAACTTAGCAGGCTTAAAATTTGATTTAATTTCGCTACGGCATGTCATTTTATTTGTTTTTGCGATAATATAAAAAAAAGAAAAGTCACAGAAATTAGACTGCATCCCTATATACGGGTATTCAGTTATGTATTGCAAATTCAGCTTACGTAATTCCGTATCCAAATCCAATGGAGCACCAGAAGCCTCCTCTGTGCCTTCATCGCGAACGAAATTAAAAAAGTTACGTTCTCTCTCTTCCATCATTTTTAATCTCTTTTTCCTTATTTCGTCTTCATCCGCTTTCCTCTTCCTACTGTTACCAATCGTTTCCATAGACGTCCCAGGGGTTTCAGTTTTATCCATATTTAAATCAGTATGCAATCCAGTATTCTCGCGCGACACTCGAAGGTAAATGGCGGACGGGAAGTTTGACGGATAGTTTCCTCGCAAGCTGTATTGGGCGACTGAGAGTGACAGAGCTATATCTACAGCCAAGCATTAGAAGAGGACAAACGATACCTCATGGACCCCTCTAGCGCGGGGTATTTATTGATTGGTGACTGATAGCTTTCAGCTCTGAAAGAATCTGACGAATGGAACTAGGACATGAAAATAAGATAAATCGACACGTATTATGAACTATAATATAAAATAAAATGGCAAAGTGCGAGTCGGACTCGCGTGCAAAGGGTTCCGAACGAATTTCTTCTTTTTTTTACATGTTATTTTAACACTATAGAATTTCTATAGAGTTTCCTGTTATCTATAGGTAAAGATCTATTATTTAATTTTTTTTCAAAATGGTAGGCTCAAAAGTTTCGGAGACAAGGGGGGGGGGAAGGGGGAAACCATTTAATTTAAAATTATGAAATTAATATACTTAAAACTCTCACAGTAAGTCCTTTCATTTGATATGTCACACAATACAGTTAAAAAAACTTTATTTTGTAATTTTCTAGTTTGACACCCAAAAGTGACCCCCATACAAAAAAAAATATAATTTACGTAACGCTTCCGTGTTTGGGTCACAAAAGTTCATATGTGTACCAAATTTTAACAGAATCGGTCCAGTGGATCCGAAGAAAACTGGCTGTGACAGACGGACAGACAGACAGACACCCAAGTAATCCTATAAGGGTTCCGTTTTTTTATCAGAACCCTAAAAAAACCTATTAATTTTTTCTTAAATATTACACATATTTTGGGAGTGTTCAAATTTCGAAGAACGTCAAGGGCATGACGGGGCTTTGGCTGACTTCTGCAACAGAAATACACTTCACAATGTTAGTTAATATTTTCAATTATCAAAGAGAATGCTCATCCAACTATGGGCAGATACCCCAATGCTCAATATCCTTAAGATATTTAGCGACGGAAAAAGCTTATCTAGAAAAACATTTGTTATTTATTAGATTTTTGTAAATTATGAATAGATCCGAGTTAATGAATAAAACAAAACCTGAACGGATAAATAATTTTGAATAAGTACAGTTAAGGATTTGTAAGCTTTAAGAACTTTTGCTATAAACATAACTATCTCTCGTGAAAAAAAGAAACACCAAAGTTAAGGTTATTGTTTAGTTAATTAAAAGAGCTTCCCAAAAAAAAGCCATTCACAAAATATATGTTACTATCAAAGTAACATGTTTTTTGTAATTGTCAGTATGTTTGGATTTAATAACTTAATTATGTGTGTTATTTTTGAGCCCTTTGGGGTTGAAACTCTTGGATCGTGGGGTCCGAATGCTCGTGCTATATTTAAAGATCTTTCTAATCGCTCAGTTGACATTTCGCGTGACCCAAGTGCTGGCTTTTACCTCGGACAGAGGATAAGCATTGCCATACAACGTGGCAATGCCGCCAGTCTTTTGGGTTCACTTCCAGTGGACAGCGATGCGGACGAATGTTTGACGCCTTATTTTAGTTAGGATTTCTTAGTTTAATTGTATATATTTTGTTTTAATAAAGTATAAATTATGTGTCTAACATCGAAGAAAAGGACTTTTAAGAACTCCCACAGCGATAACCCCAAAAAAAAACTTCTAAAAGTAACATTTTTAGTACCTATAGAGAATGTGAAGCTTCCTGTAGCTAATTTAAAAAAAAAAGATCCGGTTTACGACTTCATCTCTTACGGCTTTCCGAGTAGATTGAGTCGTGAAAACGTTTTTAAAAAGGTACTAGAGATAAACTGCTTTTGACGTCACCAAACAAATCATATATCTCGTGATTCAAGAGTTGCATCACCATGTGATATTTTGAAAATATATTGATTCGCCTTGTCCGCGAATGCACTTATTCGTACACTGTCGTGTGCAGACACAGAAGACACACTTATCGTATGCAACGCAACATACGATACGATACAAAAGCGTTGCATACGTTGCATACGTTGCGTACGTTGCGTACGTAGGACCAGCGTGTTTCTCGCTTTGTACGTCGTCGTTTAGTCGTGAAAGTGTTCTTAGATGTTTTATGCAAAAGGCATGGTGGTGTTACGAAGATCCTGCCTGTTCCGACTTAAAAGTTAAAATAAAACTGCAATTTCAAACTGTTTGGATAATAATAGCTGTGTTTTAAGTGCTGCATCTCAATACCTATTAGACCTACAGACCTTTAAAAGTACTCGTATATTCATTGGCTTTCTTCGTAGAACGCAAACCGCTTAAATCTTAAAAATTACCAAGAAGTTTTCTGAGCAGTTAGCTCAGGTTTTTCGAGGTTGAAAAATTGGTTGGACACTACTGGCATCTATCCTAACGACCACCTAAAAAATCAGGACAGTGCAATTCACTGCGACCTCACTGAATCCGGCTTTACTGGAAGCTGACCCCAATATAGTTGGGAAAAGGCTAGGCGGATGATGATGGTTACACTCCGCCACCCGACTTCTTGAGCTAGGGAAGAACACCTGCCACCACATCATGAACATGAATTTCAGTGGCCTAAATGGAAAGCGCTCAATTGTTTGCGCACCTTAGTAGGCCACTGCAAATACAAGTTGGCAAAATGGGATTTCACTGACCCACTTGATACTAAGAGGGCAGTGCCTCCGTCCTAAAACTGGTTAACTTGTTGGCACTCCAACAAGTGGGCCATTTTTAAGACGTCTGCAAGGCTATTCTGTAAGTAACCATTTCGATATCGAGCTTCACCTGAGTGAGATAGCTCACAAAGTGAACTTTATTGCACACAGCATAGAGGTCTTATGTTTATACTCACCTCGGATTCCGCTGTCGAGACACGTAAATGTTGTTACAGAATAGGGGTACAGGTCTGGACGCCATCAGGTCCTCAACAGTGAATGTCACCATTGACTCAAAAAGAAGAAGATAGGATAGACTGAGTCGATTTTCTAAACGGAGTTCAATAAAGAATCAAATTATATCCAGATTAATTTATTGCAAAATGTTTCTTGAGAAAATAGATCATATATTATGTAATCTTATTACTGACAACATAAATAGGTACATAATTATTAAATTTAAACACAGCTTTAATCATAATTAAATTAAATACATATACACAATAGGACACACTTAATTATAGAAAACGGTAATAAGTTCAACTCATCCGTTGAGGAATGAGTTGTTAAATTTCATAAATTTCATTTTTGAGAGAAGTGAAACATTTTCACTTCTCGATAAACACAGTGCTATGCACTTTCAAGACATTGTGTTACCAATTTGGAAATAACATTCTTTGTTGAAACAGTACAAATTTTTTTTGTGTAAGTCTCATTTACACAGCTTTATCATTAATTTTGATTCACAAATCTTTTAAATTTAAGTTACTGAGATGTAACTGAATAGGATTGGATTAATTCACACTTAAGCCCATTGTTTTCTGGAGAAACTTAATGTTTAACGATTTATTTAGGTTATTTTATGTTTTTTTTTTTAATGGGCAATCACTATGAGATTAATAATAATCATGTGGTAAAGCGGTACTTCTGGACACGGCTCGCATTGTCAGGAGGTTCCTTTCTCTGGAGCCCTGACCTCTGGTAGTTTGAACCCTGTTCCCGATATCGGTGGGCTACTATTTTTATATTTTTAAATGTTTTTTTTTATATATAAATAAAAATATTTAAAAATGTATAAATAAGTAAAGAAGATGAATATAGGATCAAATATGCTAAAAAAGTGGGGCGCTATGAAGCGTCGAAAACAAATAACCTGGGACCACTTTAACCTGGGATTAAAATTGCGAAGTTGTCGCTAATTAGACATACAGTGATTATACAAAAAGGTCTAATATAATGACCTTAATCTACAGAATATTAAAAACTCATAATACCGCTCATTTACAGATTCTGTAGTAATTGATTACCAAAGTTACCTAGAGACTCTCATTGAGAGCAATGATTATAGGTATTGAATGTAGAGATTATTTATAATGCCACTACAAACAATACAATATTGAAGAATTGCTGTTGGTTTTAATACAATAAACCATTAGCTAGTTTTCTTATTGTAATTAGAAGCTGTCAATCATCAATCAAACTGGCGATATTGAGTTGTTAAAATGCTTGGTGTATGTAATTAAGCCGTGTCCTGATAATCAGCGTTCTCCGTCGAAGAAACGGCACCTTCAGCTTGAGGTTCGAGGCCCCTGGATACATCCACCATCTGGTCAACCGCTGAAACAAAAAAATATGAAAATTAGCTACATGAATAAATAACCATTAGTAGTGGAATCAGAAAATTAAGCCATATCAAGTCTATTAATTTATTTCAAACTTTTATGTTTGTTATCTCATAACTCTGTCATTTATGAACCGATTTGAAAAATTCTTTTTTGTTTTATATGAAAGGATATACTTTCCGATTGGTCCCATATAAATTTTATCAAAATCAGTTTGGAAGTTTGGCTTTAAATCAAAATAACTGGAATTGGTTTAATTGGATGACAGTTTTTTGTCATCCAAATTAACGAAATTGCGTATTTTGCTTTCCTGCGATGTTCCAGTGGTGTTGTTAGGTATGGGGTACCACTAAAAAGTGGATAATAAAAATCTTTTTACAAAAAAAATAGAAGTTATTTTTTTTTTTTCTACAGTTATAACAAAATAAAGTGAGTGGTTTATGAAAAATCTGTTTTAATCTCAACTAGCTTCTGCCAACGGCTTCGCCCGCGTGACCCTAGTAGGCAACTTACTCTCGGAATAAAATGTTGCCTATGTCCTTTCTCAAGCTCTAGACTATCTGTGTACCAAATTTCATTTAAATCGGTTCAGTAGTTTAGGAGTGAAAGCGCGATAGACATACAGAGTTACTTTCGCATTTATAATATTATTAGTAATTAGTATTCGTTTATTTTTAAATTGCATTATAATGTACTAGCTGTAAGCTCGTGGCTAAATAATAACAGCCGCACAGGTCGATCTTTAAGGTTAAGCAAGGTCGGTCTGTGGATGGGTAACCATCTTAACGAGTTTCCTCCATGCCTCGGAAAGCACGTTAAGCCGTTGGTCCCAGCTGTCATTTGTAGATCTTTGGCAGTCGTTACGGGTTGTCAGAAGCCATTAAATCTGACTCCAGTCTTGCCAAAAAGTACCATGTTACCCAGTTAATGGGTTGTGGAGGTCTGGTAGGCAGCCGTTCCACGTAAAACACTGATATTCAGCTGAATCCGGTTTGACTGGAAGCCGACCCCAATATATGGTTGGAAAAAGTCTAGGCAGATGAGATTAGTATTCGTTTATTAGTAAGGAAGTAAGGAATACTCACAGAGGGTCTCCTGCATGCACCGTTGGTAGCAAACAGCATAGATATGCTGGCGGTTCTTCAGGAACGCTGTGAAGTTGGAATAAAAAGAATAGAGCATATTATTTAATATAAGAGGCATGAGGCAAGGCTGAAAAGTAAATAAGTATAATGTACGATTAGCATCGATGAGAAGACCTATTTTGAGAAAAAGGTGGAGCTGGATGGATGAGGAAAGTAAGAAACAGGAATCAGTGAAAACAAGTAGGAAAAGAGGAAAAAAAAAACCATAAGTAGGTAGGGTAGGTAGGGTGGGTAGGTAGGGTAGGTAGGGTAGGTAGGGTAGGTAGGGTAGGTAGGGTAGGTAGGGTAGGTAGGGTAGGTAGGGTAGGTAGGGTAGGTAGGGTAGGTAGGGTAGGTAGGGTAGGTCGGGTAGGTAGGGTAGGTAGGGTAGGTAGGGTAGGTAGGGTAGGTAGGGTAGGTAGGGTAGGTAGGGTAGGTAGGGTAGGTAGGGTAGGTAGGGTAGGTAGGGTAGGTAGGGTAGGTAGGGTAGGTAGGGTAGGTAGGGTAGGTAGGGTAGGTAGGGTAGGTAGGGTAGGTAGGGTAGGTAGGGTAGGTAGGGTAGGTAGGGTAGGTAGGGTAGGTAGGGTAGGTAGGGTAGGTAGGGTAGGTAGGGTAGGTAGGGTAGGTAGGGTAGGTAGGGTAGGTAGGGTAGGTAGGGTAGGTAGGGTAGGTAGGGTAGGTAGGGTAGGTAGGGTAGGTAGGGTAGGTAGGGTAGGTAGGGTAGGTAGGGTAGGTAGGGTAGGTAGGGTAGGTAGGGTAGGTAGGGTAGGTAGGGTAGGTAGGGTAGGTAGGGTAGGTAGGGTAGGTAGGGTAGGTAGGGTAGGTAGGGTAGGTAGGGTAGGTAGGGTAGGTAGGGTAGGTAGGGTAGGTAGGGTAGGTAGGGTAGGTAGGGTAGGTAGGGTAGGTAGGGTAGGTAGGGTAGGTAGGGTAGGTAGGGTAGGTAGGGTAGGTAGGGTAGGTAGGGTAGGTAGGGTAGGTAGGGTAGGTAGGGTAGGTAGGGTAGGTAGGGTAGGTAGGGTAGGTAGGGTAGGTAGGGTAGGTAGGGTAGGTAGGGTAGGTAGGGTAGGTAGGGTAGGTAGGGTAGGTAGGGTAGGTAGGGTAGGTAGGGTAGGTAGGGTAGGTAGGGTAGGTAGGGTAGGTAGGGTAGGTAGGGTAGGTAGGGTAGGTAGGGTAGGTAGGGTAGGTAGGGTAGGTAGGGTAGGTAGGGTAGGTAGGGTAGGTAGGGTAGGTAGGGTAGGTAGGGTAGGTAGGGTAGGTAGGGTAGGTAGGGTAGGTAGGGTAGGTAGGGTAGGTAGGGTAGGTAGGGTAGGTAGGGTAGGTAGGGTAGGTAGGGTAGGTAGGGTAGGTAGGGTAGGTAGGGTAGGTAGGGTAGGTAGGGTAGGTAGGGTAGGTAGGGTAGGTAGGGTAGGTAGGGTAGGTAGGGTAGGTAGGGTAGGTAGGGTAGGTAGGGTAGGTAGGGTAGGTAGGGTAGGTAGGGTAGGTAGGGTAGGTAGGGTAGGTAGGGTAGGTAGGGTAGGTAGGGTAGGTAGGGTAGGTAGGGTAGGTAGGGTAGGTAGGGTAGGTAGGGTAGGTAGGGTAGGTAGGGTAGGTAGGGTAGGTAGGGTAGGTAGGGTAGGTAGGGTAGGTAGGGTAGGTAGGGTAGGTAGGGTAGGTAGGGTAGGTAGGGTAGGTAGGGTAGGTAGGGTAGGTAGGGTAGGTAGGGTAGGTAGGGTAGGTAGGGTAGGTAGGGTAGGTAGGGTAGGTAGGGTAGGTAGGGTAGGTAGGGTAGGTAGGGTAGGTAGGGTAGGTAGGGTAGGTAGGGTAGGTAGGGTAGGTAGGGTAGGTAGGGTAGGTAGGGTAGGTAGGGTAGGTAGGGTAGGTAGGGTAGGTAGGGTAGGTAGGGTAGGTAGGGTAGGTAGGGTAGGTAGGGTAGGTAGGGTAGGTAGGGTAGGTAGGGTAGGTAGGGTAGGTAGGGTAGGTAGGGTAAGGTAGGTAGGGTAGCCAGCTGACGGGAGCGCGGGTTAGCTAGTGTACATATAATTATTTTTTTGCGATTTCATGGTTGGTCCCGTAGAAGAAGTTGTATGTAATAATAAGTACACGTAATGTTAATCGCATACTTCGTAGATAGCGAGCATACTCTTTAAGTTGGAAAAACCGAGCACGCAATATTTTGTCGAGGCCTGTAGTAAACAAAACACAGACAAGCTGACGGAGGCCATTGCCGGTAGCGCGCCAAAACAATAACAACAGACCGCCGGCCGGTAGGAAAACACTCTTCTTTAAAGGTCTCCAAAAGAAAATCCAATCTTTAGTTATCTAATAAAAAACGGGCCTGGCACAGATTGTAGATTATAGTCTGAAAAAGCACATAGGCTACTTTATCCCAGGATTACGTCCCAAGGAAACATACTCCCAGGAGTATGTTGCGATAATTCCCGTAGCACGCGGAAGAAGCTAATAAGATGACACTAAATATGTACCTTCAGGTCCTAATTTGGCTTTGTACATCTTCACATAACGCCTGAAGAGTGGGTTTCGTTGATTTTCCATATCATTGGCCAACGAATTACGCATCGCATCGAATTTTGCTGAAGACAAATAGAAAATATATCATTTAATTCAATATTTAGTATACATTTTCTCTCTCTCTGTTTCATTGTCTCTGTCATCTCTGACATAGACTAGAGTCAAGAGCAAACCCATTACAAATAAAAAAAAAAAAACATAATTATTATTATAATGTAATAGCGAAATTTTAAAGGTTAGGAATATACTTCATGCAAAGATTTTCGACCTACCAATATCTTGCTTGAGTTGGCGCCATCCGCCGTTTTGACTGGCTTTTATGAGCATTTGCTTTTTTTGCTCCAAAGTTATTGCGTTATTGGGGAACACACCAAACGACATGGTATGATCTTTGATAAAACTGGTGAAATCACGTAAACTGCGCGGCACGGGGGCGAATTCGCGGGAAAAGACAATTCGGTCTTACAGTTCGTACTGGTCGTGAGTTCTTGCTCGAAGTTAATGCCGTACGCGGCAATCAAAGCCAGACGACGAGGCCGCAGGGTCGATAGAATAGGGTGCCTGCGGGGGTTGGGGGTGGCACAGTGAAACTGCGCGGCACCATCACTAGCACAAGCTACTCTACCAATGCATCTATGCATTCATTGCATAGTAGGTATGCGTTGGTAGGTGGGCTTGTGAGGGTTCGGCATCCTAGACTGGATACGCCGTACTCATAACGCAGTCCATTCACATTAGTAAAACTTTTCTCATAAAATTAGTCTCTGATGCCTTGGTCGATTTTTAATCAAAAAGATTTTGTACTCGCGTATTCCATTTTTCCCATTCCGTAACAGTTTTGGAATCAATTTTGCATACAAAATTCCACTTAAATTACTATGTCTATTGATAAAACCCCATTAAAATCCGTTGTAAAGTTTAAGCAACCAAAAGGAAAAACGACTTCGTTTAGAAGATTATGTAGAACCATCAAGGATACGGAAGAAAATAAAGAAGACGTGAAATGCCAAAAAAACAATCAACCTTTATCTTCCAGTCCAAGGTGGAACATTCTCACAGAAAAAGAAGTCTAGAGGGTTTTTAACCATCATCGCACCGACTCAGTCGTTGACGATTTATTAAAATCGTCTCAAACAATCTAAAAATCATTCTCATAAAGTCCAAATAAGTAGTAACTACATCATCAGGCCCTGGATTAGATATCCCAGCAGCACTGTGACAAATTTTAAGAAACCCAAGCCTCTCTCTTACAGGAATTAATTGCCCATTATTACCCAAACAAAAACTATCCACACGTATTTTACTTGCACCCCAAAATTAATCTGATATAATACCAACTCAACAATGACATGTTACATGAAATTTTTCAGGCCCAGGAGCGCGGGCCTGAAAAATTTGCATTCAAGTCATAGTGGCACACATCACCATAGTCAATCATGATGAAAATTAGGGACTATACATGCATGGCCTTAATGTGGGAGAAGATTTTTCAGTCGATACAGAGACCGCAACGTTCCGGTAACTTTGTTTTGCTTACGTCAATCAAGACAGATAACATTCAAACCAAGATTGATGATGAGTTGATGTTGCGCACTGTTGATTCTGGCTATCAAAAGTTGCAGTGGTTGGAAATTTGTGGCCGGCTTGTCTCTAAAAAGACCAAGATCCTTAACTTCGGAACCAAACGGAATGACTGTGATCAAAGATTACGGGTTGTACAGTTAATCCACTAAGCTTTCTCAAGCTATGGGGACTCCTAACTATGATGACCTGACACTTGAAAGGGTTAGCTGCCACCCCGAATCGGTCCGACCAACTTTTAATATGTCTCAAATCCCAGTTGAGCTCCTCGATCGCATCCGATAAATTGTCAATTCCAGCCTGGCAATAATTGAGAAATCATTATCAGGGTTTCTTTTCATAAACTCACGAACTGCAAAACGTGACTTTATTTTAAATCTTTTGTCAAAAAGCACTACAAAAGCTTACATTTTCCGTCACGTGTACCGCAAAAATATTTTAGAAACAAAGCCAGCCAACAGTTTTTCTTCTTGGAATCCCCGAATTTTTCAAAGTTCACTTTTGAAAGGCTTGAAGGCACGGAAAGAAAACGTGTATTTCAAAGAAAAATGGTTCTTGTACGTGACTCCGGAGTCCTGTCACGTTACCGTTACCGTGAAAGATAACTTCCAAATTTCATAAAAATAAAGCAACACTTGTGTTACAAAAATAGAGCTCGTGGCTAGATAATAACAGTCGCATGGGTCGATCTTCAAGGTTAAGCAATGCTTGCCAAGGTTGGTCTGTGGATGGGTGACATCTTAACTTACCGAGTTTCCTCCGTGTCTCGGATAGCACGTTAAGCCGATAGCCCCGGCTGTCATTTGTAGATCTTTGGCAGTCGTTACAGATAGTCAGAAGCCAGTTAATCTGACTCCAGTCTTGCTATGAAGTACCGTGTTACTCAGGTAATGGGTTGTGGAGGGCAGCGGGGCTACTCTCTAAGCCCGAAGTCGGTAGTTTCGGACTTAGGATTAGTCCCGAAACCGAGGTAGGAATGACAGACTACACGATTTGACAGTAACTTTACAGTACCTGTTACACTCAGTACCTACACACAGCCTCACAGCCAGGTAACTGTCTAATCGTGTTGTCATTAATTCTTAATGGTTATGTCATATGGAGTAGAATACGCCCGCAACTAAGCCCGAAACTACGGACTTCGGGCTTAGAGAGTAGCCCCCCTGGTAGGCAGCCGCTCCACATAAAATACTGGTATTCAGCAAAATCCGGTTTAACTGGAAGCCGACCCCAATATATGAGGTTGGGAAAAGGCTAGGCAGATGATGACTTGTGTTAGAATAATAACAAGGCTTTTGGTATGAAAGGGCCAACTGACTAATTGAGTGACACAACCAAAAATCGGCCAAGTGCGACTTAGACGCCCGCGGTTAAGATGCCATAAAACAGAACTATAAATAGAGTGTAGGCATTTTCAACTTCTGGAGTGGCGACCCCGTACCTTAAAACACAGCATTGGAAGGCCTCCCTCAAGGTGGAGCGATGATCTAGCAAATGGATGCAAGACGTACAGGACCGGTTGTTGTGGCCGCCTATGTCCACAAGTGGACATCTTTTGGCTGATATGATGATGATTATTTATAACATGACCAGTTAATGGTTTGAAGATACGACTTTTTGTAGAAAAAAATACCGAAATAAATGATTGATGTATAGCTTGAAATGCTGTGTAGTTTAAGAACACTAAAAAAAGATGATCACTAAAAATACAAGCACGGAAGCATCAAAGTTAAGAGCTAGTGTATAATGTGGTGAATCAAGTTTATTTGGGCAGACAATAAACCTGGAAAAAATGTCATAATCGCAAACTGAAGAGTCAGATCAACTCAAGAGTGGTACTTTTGGACAAAATGTCCTCTTTTTATGTTTTATGGGGCCGAAACTGCAGGACAGGTGACGGAATCGTCGCCTAGAAACGGCCGAAACCAGGGCGGTAGGCTCAGAATGGTCAGTCCAACGGATCTACTCCTCCTGAAGCCGAATACCCACCCTATCGGAGACTGAATCGTGTTTATCGAGGAAATCTTGTGTTTGTTTCTAAGTATCTTTGATAATTTGGGTGGCTGAAATAGTGAATAATGCCTACGAGTATAATCGTCGCGGGGCTCGGTTGCGTCACTTTAGTGAATTGGGCTGTCATATTCTGTTACTTAGAATATGCACCAGATGCAAAGCTCAAGTTAAAATTATGACTAGAGCAGATGATTACAGAATAGAATAGAACAGAATATTCTATTCTATTCTGTTCTATCTGGCAGAGGGGCACAACTGGGCATGAGTGTTCTAAAAATGACTTGATACTTATAATTCAGAGGCTGACCTGAATGTAACTGAATCAAACCGCGTGACGTCATAACTCTCATATCCGGCTTGCGTTATCGGCTTTTAATTGTATTCCCTAACAGGCAAAATGATTTAAGAAGAAAGTTCTAGATACAGAGTGGGGGGCCATTGGGATGGAAGTAGGATAATACCAGTATTATCTTGATAATAAAAAAAAAAACAGTTTTTTCTAATACATTATGTTACATGAAATTTTTCAGGCCCGCGCTCCTGGGCCTGAAAAATTTCATCTTTTTTTAGTGTTCTTAAACTACACAGCATTTCAAGCTATAACTCAATCATTTATTTCGGTTTTTTTTTCTACAAAAAGTCGTATCTTCAAACCATTAACTGGTCATGTTATAAATAATCATCATCATATCAGTCAAAAGATGTCCACTTGTGGACATAGGCGGCCACAACAACCGGTCCTGTACGTCTTGCATCCATTTGCTAGATCATCGCTCCACCTTGAGGGAGGCCTTCCAATGCTGTGTTTTAAGGTACGGGGTCGCCACTCCAGAAGTTGAAAATGCCTACACTCTATTTATAGTTCTGTTTTATGGCATCTTAACCGCGGGCGTCTAAGTCGCACTTGGCCGATTTTTGGTTGTGTCACTCAATTAGTCAGTTGGCCCTTTCATACCAAAAGCCTTGTTATTATTCTAACACAAGTCATCATCTGCCTAGCCTTTTCCCAACCTCATATATTGGGGTCGGCTTCCAGTTAAACCGGATTTTGCTGAATACCAGTATTTTATGTGGAGCGGCTGCCTACCAGGGGGGCTACTCTCTAAGCCCGAAGTCCGTAGTTTCGGGCTTAGTTGCGGGCGTATTCTACTCCATATGACATAACCATTAAGAATTAATGACAACACGATTAGACAGTTACCTGGCTGTGAGGCTGTGTGTAGGTACTGAGTGTAACAGGTACTGTAAAGTTACTGTCAAATCGTGTAGTCATTCATTCCTACCTCGGTTTCGGGACTAATCCTAAGTCCGAAACTACCGACTTCGGGCTTAGAGAGTAGCCCCGCTGCCCTCCACAACCCATTACCTGAGTAACACGGTACTTCATAGCAAGACTGGAGTCAGATTAACTGGCTTCTGACTATCTGTAACGACTGCCAAAGATCTACAAATGACAGCCGGGGCTATCGGCTTAACGTGCTATCCGAGACACGGAGGAAACTCGGTAAGTTAAGATGTCACCCATCCACAGACCAACCTTGGCAAGCATTGCTTAACCTTGAAGATCGACCCATGCGACTGTTATTATCTAGCCACGAGCTCTATTTTTGTAACACAAGTGTTGCTTTATTTTTATGAAATTTGGAAGTTATCTTTCACGGTAACGGTAACGTGACAGGACTCCGGAGTCACGTACAAGAACCATTTTTCTTTGAAATACACGTTTTCTTTCCGTGCCTTCAAGCCTTTCAAAAGTGAACTTTGAAAAATTCGGGGATTCCAAGAAGAAAAACTGTTGGCTGGCTTTGTTTCTAAAATATTTTTGCGGTACACGTGACGGAAAATGTAAGCTTTTGTAGTGCTTTTTGACAAAAGATTTAAAATAAAGTCACGTTTTGCAGTTCGTGAGTTTATGAAAAGAAACCCTGATAATGATTTCTCAATTATTGCCAGGCTGGAATTGACAATTTATCGGATGCGATCGAGGAGCTCAACTGGGATTTGAGACATATTAAAAGTTGGTCGGACCGATTCGGGGTGGCAGCTAACCCTTTCAAGTGTCAGGTCATCATAGTTAGGAGTCCCCATAGCTTGAGAAAGCTTAGTGGATTAACTGTACAACCCGTAATCTTTGATCACAGTCATTCCGTTTGGTTCCGAAGTTAAGGATCTTGGTCTTTTTAGAGACAAGCCGGCCACAAATTTCCAACCACTGCAACTTTTGATAGCCAGAATCAACAGTGCGCAACATCAACTCATCATCAATCTTGGTTTGAATGTTATCTGTCTTGATTGACGTAAGCAAAACAAAGTTACCGGAACGTTGCGGTCTCTGTATCGACTGAAAAATCTTCTCCCACATTAAGGCCATGCATGTATAGTCCCTAATTTTCATCATGATTGACTATGGTGATGTGTGCCACTATGACTTGAATGCAGATTTCTTCAATAAACTTGACGTTTTCTAGATAACTGTATTCGATTATCTTCAATCTCCGTAATTATGATAACGTATCCGCGCATTGATCATAAGGGAGGAGCTTGTGGCTAGATAATAACAGCCGCACGGGTTGATCTTCAAGGTTAAGCAACGCTTGCCAAGGTTGGTCTGTGGATGGGTGACCATCTTAACATACCAAGTTTCCTCCATGCCACGGAAAGCACGTTAAGCAGTTGGTCCCGGCTGTCATTTGTAGATCTTTGGCAGTCGTTACGGATATTCAGAAGCCAGTTAATCTGACTCCAGTCTTGCCATGAAGTACCGTGTTACCCAGTTAATGGGTTGTGGAGGTCTGGTAGGCAGCCACTCCGCGTAAAATGCTGGTATTCAGTTAAATCCGGTTTGACTGGAAGCCGACCCCAATATAGTTGGGAAAAGGCTAGGCAGATGAGATCCGCGCATCGATCACTGTTAAAATGCGTTGAGGGCCTTGACCAGCCTGTTGTCTGTTCTTAACAATCCTTCTTCTCCCTCTAATAATATATAACTACAAAAATTCAATTCCTTTGCTCTGCTCACGGTAAAAAAATTCGCTCTACTAATAACTCTGGGTTTATCCACTCTTCGTTCTTTGTTCAGACGATCTTTCTTCGGAATGCGCTCCTTCTGAACATCAGGATAGCAACCAGTCGCTTGTCTTTTAAGGTTTAAGGAATGTGCACGTGAGCATATTCGCAAGAAGTTCACATCACATCGTTAATTTGTTGTTTTCGTTCTCTTACTAACTTTGTGAATTAATTTATATGTATATGTATGTATCTATTTATTATGGTTGAATTTTTCTCACTCTCTTTTGTCTTTCTTATAATTTGCACCTGCCATATTGTCTGCACCACCCTAAGGTCGACATGTAGAAAATGGCTTTTTTTAAGGATGGGAAATCATCAAATGACTCCTCCCACTCTGGGTGAAGCAGGAGGGAGTGTCAGACTTACTGACTAAAACCCATCCGTGTTCCTCCTGGTGCGTTTGCGTTCCAAGGCTACGGTACCTCTTTCGAACAGATTCCGCAGCCCCAGCAGGCACCTGCCCTAGCGGGCCCCAACTTCCACGATGACAGCTCTTTGAGGCGCGCTGGGATCGCAGCGCGCCGCCGACCCGGGCCTAGTTCTGATCAGATGGCGAGCCACCCACTGCTCGCCGTTCGCAGGCCCGTGGTAGAAAATGCTCACGGCATTAATTCCGCCTTTGTACAGTGTTTTTTACTTGTGTATAAAGTTTTAATAAAAATAATAAATAAATAGTTAAGTTTGGTGGAGTAAAATTGTGCCTACTTTTGTCATGTTCTGGCACATCTCATAATCATCAAGACGATAGAGTTGCAATAATATTGGATTGCAGTAGTTCTACAAATGTAGATATAATAACTAGGATAGGATATTCATATGGACCTTTTCCACTTACAACCTATTATTACATACACATATCAAAAAAGTTTGCGGTCACTAGCATAAGCTGTTGACTTCAACCTAATAAAGCACAGGTGGGATGCTCTATTTCCGTCAGCCACGTCCCCAGACAGTGCCAGAGCTCAGGGAAGCCGCTATTCAAGAATGGGACTGGTTCGCCCAAGAAATGCTGGATAACTTGATCCTCAGCATGCCTAGGAAGATCTCCGCACGTGTTCGAGCCAGGGGAGGAGTTATACTATATTGAACATAAAACATTTATTTATAAATTGTAGTTTAAGTTTGGTTAAACAGTCGTTTTCTTTCTATTCCTGTTACAATTACATTCTGAATAATTGTTTAATTTTGTTAATAAAAAAATGATTTATTTTTTAATTTGAAACAGGGTTTTTCTATTTAAAGAAACCACACAACAAATACGTTTTCTTGATAAAGTTAAATTTTAAAAATATATCAGCTTATGCTAGTGATCGCAAAATTGTTTTGATGTTTGTATATACGATTCTCTACCATACTTAAGGTTGGTTAACTGAAATTTTAAATGCCAAGTTTTAATTTAATAATTTATCCCCTTTTTTACAGGGTCCTGCATACGCTAGCCGAATATTACCAGCCACCCTAACCACCTTTAGTAAAGCTATGGAAATATAATTATATTTCCATAGCTGAGGATGTGTATGCAATTGCATACACATCCTGTAACGCGTATGCTACCTATCTATAATACAGATACACCGCAGTCTAGACCAGGAAAAACCAGAATTTTTTATATCAAGTGCGAGGAGCAAGCCAGACGCAGCGAAACAACCATTATAATTGTATCCTTGTCTATCGTATCAATCATGGCCGCCACTTCTGCATAATATCGTCTACCTACACGTACCTTGCATTCTCGCTGACCAATCAGGTCTTTGCGTCGTTCAATCGAATATTGCCTGCCAGTATTGATTGCCATCTATTTTTGCTTGAGGGGCGAGTTGTCGGAATTCTCAATTAGTGCTATACAATATTGAAAAGACATTTATTTCAAAACTGGCGGTATTGGTATCAGGTTTTTATATAGAGCTCTCAATGTATTGGTTTAAAAAAAAAATGAACCATACATCATCACCTCGTATCACCATCACCGTCATCATCATTGCACCCAAAAACGTCCACTGCTGGACATAGGGCTCCCCCAAGAGGCGCTACATCGACCGGTTTTGTGCGTCTCACATCTTATGGATTTCCCCTGGAAGGCTTTCTACAAGGTGCACTGATGATCTGATAAAGGTCGTCATCACACCCATGTAGAGTTGATGCGTTTGCGTTGTAGATGCTGGTTGCTTTGTTTGTACTACATAAGGATAATCAATTAGCCTATTGATCTTACTGCTGTGACACAGGTCTCATCTCTAATAGTGGGCTGCAATCCACTTCATCAGCTTTTTGTCCATAATAGATCTTGGTACTTTCTGATCCGATACTTAAACTGACAAGACTAATACTGCTGCGTTTTGAAAACACGACTTTTGACGTCAGGTACGTCAAAAGTCGTGTTTCATTAATTTTGTACTCATATAATATCATTTTGATAGGCTCGTCGAGTCGAAGCTCCAAAGTCTTGAGCATCGACGCCGAATTGCTGGCCTGTCGGTTTTCTACCGGTTGCATTTTGGGGAGTGTGCGACGGAATTGCAGAATTTAATTCCGCCAAGTTCTTTCATCAGACTACAAGACGAACGGCGATACGCCACCGGTACATAGTGGAAATGCACAAAACGTTTTGGGAAAACATTCATTGTGCATACCTACAGCTAAGGAGTAGAATTCCCTACCAGAGCGACTCCGGACGCCCGGGGCTTCTTCTTCTGTTGTTCAGCATTGGCTAGAACGGCTTTAGTCTCGAGGCTCTAGAAAAGTTGCATTTAAACTATAACCTGGGAGTCAAGAGAGAATAGGTTACTTCTAGGCAAGCGTTCTCCATCTTCGATCACATCATCGCTTACCATCAGGTGTGACGGTGGCCAAACGCGTGCTTATGAACAGTTTAAAAAAAAAGTTTCATTCTGACAGCGGAAGCGTGGCAAAGGCGATTGTCAAAACGTAAAAATATATAGGACTGACAAACGCTGTCGAAATGTCACATAATTATTTTTCGCATTTCGTTTAATGAATTCGCTAACGATTGACGAATCTAAATCGATTCTTTCTTTAGCAGTAAAATGTTGCACACTTGCTTCTCCAATCCACTTTGGACATTGGCAGAATAGTCGACATCGGCTTAGCGTGCCATATATAAAAAATTGAATACAATAGAACGGATTCGCTAATAAATAATTTAGCTATTTTCAATTGTTGTGTGTGAGTGTGGAGACTTTTTACTATTCATCTGCAAGCGTTTGACCACTATCGCACCTGATGGTAAGCGATAATGTGGTCGAAGATGGAGCACACTTGCCTAGAAGTAGCCTAGTTACTCTTGACTTAAAGACTCTCCGGTTGTAGTCACATCAGGAAACACATACTCTGGCAGGGAATTCCACTCCTTAGCTGTACGCACAATAAATGTGGAACACAATGACGGTGAACTATTGTATAATATTCAAATAAGAGGAACGATAACGTAAAGTAATGGGTAGACATGAGCCTATCTATCGGAGAATTGACAGACTATTATTAAAATTGCGAAAGATGTATGTTATTTTTTTATCTAATATGGGTTTGCTCTTGACTAGGTCAGAGGTGATAGGGACAAAGTCGACGGTGGAGTGAGTTTACCCAGAAAGAGCCTGTTCACTCTAACTTTGAAGAGATTAGAGTTGAATCTTTGTTGCTGAAATGAATGGTTTTTGTAAGCCTAGTACTGGAATAGGACAATATTTTTAATTTTAATTCTATTAGCTTAAATTTTTACGCCAACAAAAGCCGCTGATATAAACTAGTTTTCTAATAACTAACAAGTAGGAGAAAGTGAAAGGAGGAGCTCGTGGCTAAATAATAACAGCCGCACGGGTCGATCTTAAAGGTTAAGCAACGCTTGCCAAGGTTGGTCTGTGGATGGGTGACCATCTTGACATACCGAGTTTCCTCCGTGCCTCGGAAAGCACGTTAAGCCGTTGGTCCCGGCTGTCATTTGTAGATCTTTGGCAGTCGTTACGGATTGTCAGAAGCCAGTAAATCTGACTCCAGTCTTGCCAAGAAGTACCGTGTTACCCAGTTAATGGGTTGTGGAGGTCTGGTAGGCAGCCGCTCCACGTAAAAACACTGGTATTCAGCTGAATCCGGTTTGACTGGAAGCCGACCCCAATGTAGTTGGGAAAAGGCTAGGCAGATGAACAAGTAGGAGAAAGTGGGGTAACATTGTTCAAAAGTAGATCATAATTTTACTTTATTTATTAATTAATCATAACAGTGATACCATCAATTCTTATCACTACTCCTTACAATCTAAACAACTGACTTTAAAAAAATAATTTCCAATTCGTTGACAAGTCTTTTTCTTTTCTTCAAAGTTCATATAATATCCCAAGGTAAATAATTAGTCAAATATTTTTGCCTTAAAAATACAATATTTCGCGGTTTGCAAAATGTCTTACAAGATTGCAATACATCGTGAAAGTTTCCTGAAAAAGAGGAATAAATACACAAAACATTAAAATTTCGTCTTCAAATCTTCAGCTGGTAATGTGCCCAACAGACTGACAGTATTGCACGTTGAATGAAAATGCTTAGCCTCTGGCCAAAGAAAATGCCAGCTCTTGGGTCACGGGAAGTGTCAACCAGACGTTTCGAAATTTTTTTGACGCCAACAAAGACATTTAATGTATACTACCCAGTAGACAGGACTTATCGAACAAAATCGTAATCCGATAGTTATGTCCTAGTGGTCAGAAGTCGCTCAGCTTAGTATGTCACCTCCGCACGTCAAGTCGTATTTATGACCGCTTTATCCAGCAAATAGAAAAACATTTTCTGCGAAAATCAGGTGCGCAATATTCTATTGCAAATCTCGTTAAAGTAAAAAAACTGGACCTAACTTCAGTTTATTTTCGTAAATATTTTTATTATTTGCGCAGCAATTAATATGAATTCAATAATTTTAATAAATTGTTCTAGAATTTGATTTTTTTTAATATACGCCCTCTATTGCTGAGTAGCTTAACCTTGTCTGGTGAGAGATGTAGGTTTTTTTTTTATTTTTTATTTAAGGAATTTTTATACATAGTAGGTACATGTCAATTCCATCGTAACCTAACTTAAACTAAACTACATCTACTTAAAGAGATGTAGGTAATGTTGTTTATTGTTTTTGTAATCGATAAAATTTAATGGGGTAAGTGAATATTTGAACACAATCCTGTAATTTAATTTAAATGTCAATAAAGGAACAAGGCCTATTCCTTCAAGAAGGTTACTGTTATTTTAGATTTCCGAATGTATTTATTGGATAACGATAAAGTGGATACGAACGGTTTGTAGATACAGGTACACCGTAGAGAAGGAAACTGGCTTCTTGATCTCAATGCTCATATTCATTTCAAGTATTTTGAAATTCAGTTTTATAAATATAATATCTTCAAAATAATAATTGATAACAGTTTATAAACTGAGTGCACGTTTGTCTCAATTAAATACTAAACAGAAAATGAGACAAAGATGAGACGACGATGTACTTCTAATTTTTAATTTGCAAATCCGTGCTATTTTAATACTGCAACTTTACGACTGATATCTAAAAACAAGAAGTTTGTCTTATTAGCTATTGTAGTGTTTTCCCGCAAATGTATTGTAAAACGTTGTATGATACACGTGCGGATATTGGTTTTTACAAACTCGAGACTTTGGTAAGCCCTCGACTTTGTCTCGGGCTTTCATTCCTCCACTCGTTTGTAAAAAAACAACTCACTGCACTTATTTCATAAATAACTATTACAATGATACTACTGCATTTTATTACTTTCCTAATTTTTTACCATCTGTTACAATGTATTCAAATGTAAAGAAAAAACAAAACAACTTTTACTATCGAAAGTCGATATCTCTAAATGGTAACATCTCTAGCACACACTGGCCACCTACCGGACGATAGCTGAATTTATAATTTTAAATGTCAAAATTCAAAATGTAATGTATATATTTGCTATTCAAAGCTAGATGGCGTCACTGAGCCATGGGATCACAGTTTTTTATGACATTAATTCTGATAGCCGCTCTATTGTATCTTTAATCTCTTTGGACGCTATGCTGTCAATTTCTTACATAGTTCATGAAAATAATTCAATTTATTTTAATTACGTGCTATTCCGTATTCCATTTTTAAACCCCGACCAAAAAAGAGGGGTGTTATAAGTTCGACCGTTATGTATGTCTGTCTGTGGCACCGTAGCTAGTAAACGGGTGAACCGATTTGAATGCGGTTTTTTATTTAAATACAGTTTTGTCAGCAGTGGTTCTTAGTCTTAGATAAGTTTTATCAAAATCGTTTGAGCCATTTGAAGATCATCAGCTCTTTTCTAGTTGAAGGCATTTAACCACCTTTTACGGGTCTGATCGATGCGAAATTTGGTATTCTGTTACTTTAATGACATTGAAAAAACATGGTTATATTGACCTGATGCGGTGGCATTACTTGAGGTCTGCAGAATACCCAACTCCTCATTAAGTTGCAGCAGAGGTATCGTGTTTAGAGGTATCACTGGAATGGTTTCAATGAACATAATTATATTTAGAACTTTAGATCAGTACCCTTAACCTGATGTTGAAGCATGTCTTGAAATTTGCAGGATAGCTAACTCCTCACTTACTTACAGCAGACCTTCCGTTTTCGTATTCATTGAAATGGTCGCAATTAATACATTGGTGGATGAAATGCCGTTTCGGTGAGTGTAAATCATATGTGGATGGATGGAGAGGGAAAGGAATAAATACAAAAAAAGATAAATGGTATGAGGAGCAAAATTGAAAGAAAAGGGAGTTAGTGATAGCGTGACGATTGTCGATTGAAAATGGAAGCAAACAACGTCTTACGCCGCCCCCAAGTTACATGAGATGAGGGCAGGAAGATGATGAGATCTTTGGTTATCTAGTAGTACCTATTAGGTAAATTAAGTTTAAAAAGCATGAAATAAAAAATAATTAAAATTTAAAAAACCATAGACAAAAAAAAAACTTTAAAAAGTGAAAAAATAATACATATTTATCCTTTTTTAAATTTAATTTTATATTTCGTAATAATATAAATAAAGAATATGTTGACACTTAAAAAAAAAAAGTATACTATTTAGATGTTTTCCAATTTGTGCAAACACGGTATATATTTAGACATAATAACAATTTCGCATTTTATTATTTCGCTGTTGAGTATCATTGACATAGTAATAAATAAATTATCATAATAATATTTTAAACGTAATGTTTAGTAGCACAAACAAAAAGCAACAAAATATACCTAAGTTACAGTTATAGCAAAAAAATACTGGTTTTATGTTGTTTAAAAAAGCCTTAAATAGTACACAAAATTAGTAACTAAACAGATAAATTATCATAATAATATTTTAAACGTAATGTTTAGTAGCACAAAACAACAAACAATATCTAAGTTACAGTTACAAAAAAAAAAACTGAATTGGTTTCTAAGAAACCCTTAAACACTCCGCAAAGTTAATACCTAAAGAAATAAATTACCATAATAATATTTGAAACGTAACGTTAAGTGGCACAAACAGCAAAAAAAAACAAAGTAGCAGTTAAAGCGAAAAAAAAAGATTTTGTTTAGGCTAAAAAAGCCTTAAAGACTACGCAAAGTTAATACCTAAAGATATACTATTATAATAATATTTTAAACGTAACGTTAAGTGACACAAAAAGCAAAAAATATCCTAACACTGATTTTGTGTTGTCTATGAAAGCCTTAAAGACTTCTTCTTCCACCTGGCGTTAATCCCGGCCATTGCCAGGGTCCGCCTTCCGACTGAACTTCCTCCACTTTGCCTGATCTTGAACATCCTTCTCAATCAAGCCATTGGCTCTCATGTCGGACTTGAAAACGTCCAGCCAGCGCTTGCGAGGGCGACCACAGAACCTAGCCCTAAGGACAGCCATATTCATGCATCTCCGACCAACGTACTCCATAGGGTGGTGCATGATGTGGCCATACCATCGTAGACGACACTCTTGTAGTTTTTCTCCCACGTCACGGACACCAAGACTACCTCGGATGAAAGAGTTGCGTATGCAATCGGATCGCGTTATGTCGCTCATCCACCTCGGCATCTTCATCTCCGTGACGCGAAGCTACTGGGTCTGCTTAGTGCTGGCCAGCAATCGCCGCCGTACAGGAGGACAGGCCATATGATGCATTTATATATCTGCCCCTTGAGCTTCGGAGGCATTTTGCGGTCGCTTACAACGCCCGTTACCTCGCACCACTTCGCCCAAGCGGCGCCTATACATGCTTGGACATCGTCGTTCACGTTGTCAGACTCGTGCAGCACGGATCCAAGGTACCTTAAAGTATCGGACTTTGTGATCAGGTCCGAACCTATTCGGATGGTGTTCGAATCCGTGCTGCCACAGGACATATACTCAGTATTCACCACATTTAGTCTCTGACCATCGTTTTTAAGCGTGTCCTTTCAAATGTTGACTTTGTGCTCAAGATGGGCTTTGTTCTGATTAACGAGGGCGATTGATTAACGAGTGCGATGTTATCTGACCCATGGAGGTTGATCTTGGATGTTTACCGTAACTACATCGAGCACCACGTTAAACAAGGACGGACTAAGATCTGAGCCTTGGTGAACGCCAACAGATATTGGGAAGCCACAGAATTCACCAACAGCGGTCTGGACAGAGGACACGGAATTGCGGTACATGTCTCTGATAATGTCAATATAGGCCTCGGGAACGCCCCTAAAGCGAAGTGCCCACCAGATGGACTGCCGAGATATACAGTCGAAGGCCTTCTGCAGGTCTAAAAAAGCCAAATGCAAAGCTCTCCTTCTCTCTGTGTAAGCCTCTGCCAGAGTCCGTAAGGCGAACACTGCGTCCATGGTACTGTTACCCGCCCGGAAGCCATATTGACACTCTGAGACAGTTTCATGGTGTGGCACATGATCGTGATACCGCAGTAGCTACTACAATCCTGTATAATACCTTCACCTTTGTAAACAGGGATAATCAGGCTGAGTTGCCACTGGTTCGGCATTTCCTCGGTTAAAAAGATCCATCAGAAGGTCCACACCATGTGGGCCCATCGCCTTCCACACTTTAATTGGCACATTGTCAGGCCGGCAGCTATGCGGGTTTCGTCGGGGGAAATAAGGGAAATAAGTCCCGCAACGGTGATTGCTGAATGGATCCTACTCCAGATCTCTTGAGTGGACTCATGCGGAGCACTGATCTCGAGATGCTCGATTTCCGCGATGAAGTCCGACTGTTTAGGACCATCCAGCAACCACCACTTAGTGCTCAGGGTTTGCATTTCTCGATCACTTTCTTCTTTAGTACAACCGCAAAGTCTAGGGAGGCGGTGTTGAGCCTTTAGGCTTTTGCCTGGGATGACTTTGCAGTTGGTAACCTTGCCAATATGGCACCGTCGCACCAGCAGGTAATCTATTTGGGTTGAGTAGGCACAACTAGGGTATAATAAGATGCTGGGGCTTCTTCTGAAAGAATGTGTTCGCGATGGCTAGGTCAGACATAGCGCAGGTCCTGAGTATACTGACTCCCTCTGCATTTAGTTGGCTATAACCCAAACCATCGTGAACACGTTCGTGCTCTCCAGAAAACTGACCTACGTGACCGTTGAGATCCCCCCCAACCAAAACACCTTCGCAATTAGGAATAGCGCGTAATACGTTCTCGAACTCATCCTAGAAGGCCTCCTTTTCAGACTGACAGCAACCAGTTTCAGGAGCATAGGCGCTGATTAGGTTCGTTAACGACCCTTCGAACAGCACCCTAACTTGCATGAACCGGTCGCTGCATCGGTCTACTTCAAGGAGTCCATCCTGAAGGTCTTTAGACAGCATTACGGCCACTTTGCTCCTGCCCGTTGGTGATCTGGTGTACACTAGCCGGTAAACTTGTCCGATGTCACGAGACTTATTTCCTTTCTAGCGCGTCTTCTGAAGGATGGCGCACTGGACCCGACGCTTCGCAAGTACGTCCGCGTGTTCTCTGCAACGTCCGGTTAGAGAGCCAATGTTCCAGGTGACAAAGCGGAACTTCCTTTTGGGTACTATCCTCTTTAGCCGTGCCCGTACTTGACACGGTAGCCCTAGCCCACTTATCGCAGGTTTAGGGCGATGTGCCTGCGCGTCGTTATGCGGCGACGCCCTAGCCCGAGTATCTTTCTTAACTTGTCCTTGTCCATATTAATATTTGACTGAAGTTGGTTTTACGTGAGGCGACCAGACGTCTGACCCCTACAACCCTACGAAAGGGAAACCAGGTTCGCCACAGCCTCGTCCGTTGGACAGCAGGGTGCACCGCTAGTAGGTAAGGTTGGCTTGGGTCCGAAAGTATTAAAGACTACACAAAGTTAATACCTAAAGAGAAAAATATTCATAACATTTTTTTTTAAACGTAACGTTAAGTGGCACAAAAAGCAGAAAATATACCTAAGAAGTAGTTACAGCGAAAAAACCAACTACATTTACATTATTTTATTTATTTATTTATTCAAAAGTAAGTACATACATATATTGATATCTTAAAGTTGATGCCAACATAAACTCATTAGAGTTTTACCGTGCACCAACATCATCGACTACATATTTCGACTAAAATATAACAACCTATGTAGGTAGTTAGAAAAAAAAAGAAAAAAAAACATCAGCAAAAAAAATTTAAAAATTACATCGGGTATATGATAAAAACATTATACAAAACACCAACGAGCGTCATCAGTTACCAATCTGGTCGTCCATCGTTAGTACATATAGTGTTGGTATGTTTTTAAATTGATACAGGCTGTTCCTAAAAATTATCACTTATGTTTTCATCAAGTCCGGTTCAGTAGTTGATTTTGTGTTGTCTATGAAAGCCTTAAATACTACGCAAAGTTAATACCTAAACAGATAAATTATCATAATAATATTTTAAACGTAACGTTAAGTGAAACAAAAAACAAAAAATATACCTAAGCAGCAGTTACAGCGAAAAAAAAAACTGATTTTGTGTTGTCTGTGAAAGCCTTAAAGACTACGCATCATAATAAAGTTTTAAGTAAAGTAGAGTTTAGTTGCTAAGATGCAGGTACTTAAAATAAGGTAATACAGAAAGATGTATGAGCCATGTACAATCAACCTTACATTGGGCATGCAAACATTAGTGCAATAATTAATATTTTAAACGTAATGTTTAGTGACACAAAACAAAAAGCAAAAAAAAAACCTAAATAACTGCAGTTACAACGCAGAAACAATTGTTATTTCTTAAAAAGCCTTAAAGACTACGCAAAGTTAATACATAAACAGATATATTATCATAATAATATTTTAAACGTAACGTTAAGTGGTACAAAAAGCAAAATATATCCAAAAGTAGCAGTTACAGCGAAAAAGAAACTGATTTTTTGTTGTTTATAAAAGCCTTAAAGACTAGGCAAAGTTAATACCTAAAGAAGTAAATTATCATAATAATATTTTTAACCTATTGTTAAGTGGCACAAAACAAAGAGCAACCAAATATACCTAAATTACAGTAGCAAAAATCTTTCTTTTTCCTTTTGATAGGCATGCGTTTGACCACTATCTCACCTGATGGTAAGAAATGATGCGGTTAAAGATGGAGCACGCTTGCCTAAAAGTAACCTATTAACCCTTGACTTAAAGACTGCCGGGTTGTAGCTATCAGGAAACACAGATTTTGTTTCTAAGTAAGCCTTAAAGACTACACAAAGTTAATACCTAAAGAGATAAATATTCATAATATTTTTTTTTAAACGTAACGTTAAGTGGCACAAAAAGCAGAAAATATACCTAAGAAGTAGTTACAGCAAAAAACAAACTGATTTTGTGTTGTCTATGAAAGCCTTAAATACTACGCAAAGTTAATACCTAAAGAGGTAAATTATTATAATAATATTTTAAACGTATCGTTAGGTGGTACAAAAAGTTAAATATATCTTAGAACTGATTTTGTGTTGTCTATGAAAAACTTGAAGACTATGCAAAGTTTTAACTTCAAGAGATAAATTATCATAATAATATTTTAAACGTTTTGTTAGTGGCACAAAACAAAAAACAACAAAATATACCTAAGTATGACAAAAAAAAAAACAGATTTTATTTCTAAGAAAGCCTTACACAAAGTTAATACCTACAGAGATAAATTATCGAAGAAGCAGTTACAGCGAAAAGAAAACTGATTTTATGTTGTCTATGTAAGCCTTAAATACTACGAAAAGTTGAAACCTAAAGAGATAAATTATTATCATAATATTTTAAAAGTAACGTTAGTGAAACAAAAAAAAATATACCTAAGCAACAGTTATAGCGATTAAAAACTGATTTTGTGTTGTCTGTGAAAGCCTTAAAGACTACGCAAAGGTAATACCTAAAGAGATAAATTATCATAATAATATTTAAAACGTAACGTTATGTGGCCCAAAGCACAAAATATATCTAAGCAGCAATTACAGCGAAAAGAAAACTGATTTTGTGTTATCTATGAAAGTTTTAAAGTTTACACAAAGTTAATACCTAAAGAGATAAATTATCATAATAATTCTTTAATCGTAACGTTAAGTGGCCCAAAAAGTAAAAAAAATATACCTAAGCAGCAGTTACAGCGAAAAAAAAACTGATTATTTGCGTTGTCTATGAAAGCCTTAAAGACTACACAAAGTTAATACCTAAAGAGATAAATTATCATAATTATATTTTAAACGTATCTATCGTTTAGTGGCACACAACAAAAGGCAACAAAATATACCCAAGTTACAGTTACAGCAACATAAACCGATTTTGTGTTATCTAAATAAGCCTTAAAGAGTACAAACAGTTAAAACCTAAATATATAAATTATCATAATAATATTTTAAACGTAAAGTGAATTGTTTCATTTTCAAAAACTAAATTAAATGTTAAGTTAGAAATTACAATAAATACTGCACATAATTTTTTGTTGGTATCTAAGACACGCTACTCGTTTATCTAGAGAACAATGTCAATACTTAATACTAAAGTGACTGGATTGTATCCAGAGATTGGATTGGTCTGCGTTTCTTGGAAAGTCTTTTGTTGATTTTAATTTACAAAATACATCACAAAATATTCTCATATATGTCTAAATCCGGTTTTATGTAGTCTCTTTTATATCAGAAGATGTGATGGTGCGCTCCCGATCTGTAATGAAACAATGACGAATGTTTTATTTCAGTCTTCTTGGCTTTCCCTGATCATGTTGGGATTGACGTCCAATTATACCGGATGTAGCTAAGAAACAGTATTTTATGGAGCTTACTAGGCATGCCTTTTAAGTTCGGTCCTTTCCATATTTCCCGGCAATTTTGAATTTGGATCTGTACCCCTATTCTGTAACAACATTTACGTGTCTCGACAGCGGAATCCGAGGTGAGTATAAACATAAGACCTCTATGCTGTGAGCAATAAAGTTCACTTTGTGAACTATCTCACTCAGGTGAAGCTCGATATGGAAATGGTTACTTATCGATATCTATATTCGAATATAGATAGCCTTGCTGTTCTATATTCGAATGTGTTTAAATTTTGAATTTCAAAACAGTTGAAATTATTAGGATTAATGCTATTGTTTAGTCACAGCGTCGATTGGACTCTGTCAGGTTACGTACGAAAATGAATCTTTCTAAGGAAAATGTTCGTGCAATAATTTTCTACAACTTTAGAAGAGGCCTGACACGGCTTCAGTGTTTTGAAGAGCTAACATCTGTGTTCAGTGATGAAGCCCCATGTCTGCGGACTGTCGAACGCTGGTATTTAGAATTTCAGCGGGGACATACTAGTGTTAGTGACAAATCTCGCGAAGGACGTCCAAAATCCGCCTTCACTGAAGATAACATCATTGCTGTGAGACAACTATTTCTCTAAAATCGTCATGTGACGTATCGAGAGATAAAGGCTCTATAAGGCATCTCAGGGACAACCATTCAGAAGATCTTGAATGAAGCGCTTGGTATGAGAAAGCTAGTTTGCCGTTAGACACCGCATCTGCTTTCCGACGATCACAGGGCGACCCGCGTCAGATGGTGTAAGAAAACTCTGCAAGGGTTAAACCGAGGAGAGTCAAATCACGTCTACGACATCATCAGTGGTGACGAATCTTGGATCTATGCCTACGATCCTGATTTCAAACAACAATCTACAATCTGGGTCTTTCAAGACGAGCCAAAGCTGACTAAAGTTTAACGTTCTCGAAGCACTTTAAAGAAGATGGTGGCCACGTTCATTGGAAAAACCGGCCATGTTGCGACTATTGCACTTGAAGATTGTAGAACGGTTAAAGCAGAGTGGTATACCACAGTTTGTTTACCACAAGTCATCGCCAAACTTCCAAAATCAAACTCAAAGCGACGCATCATCCTGCACCACGACAACGCAAGCTCACACAGCGCTCGTCAAACGATTGAGTATTTGAAGCAGGAAAAATTAGAAATTCTTGACCATCCATACAGTCCTGACCTAAGCCCTAACGATTTCTTTACATTTCCTAAAATTAAGAAAAGTCTTCGTGGTCAAAGGTTCCAGTCCGGTGAAGAAGCAGTCGACGCTTTCAAGTCAGCCATTTTGAACACCCACTTTATAGTGGAATAAATGTTATAATAACTGGTTTGAGCGAATAGAGTTGCAAGCAAGCAATAAAGTTCATTGATCTTTGGCGACCGCGTACCGGAAGACACAACGTTGAAAGGCCTCCCTCCCACCAGGAGGACCGATGACCTGGTGAAGGTCAAGGGTAACAGATGAATGCGTGTCGCGCAGGTCCGGTCATTGTGACGATGTTTGGGAGAGGCCTATGTCCAGCAGTGAACGTCTTTTGGCTGATGTGATGATGATAACATTGACCTTTCTCTAATGTCCTTTTGTAGATACCCGAGCAATAAATTATAAAACGTTTTCGTTATAACTAAAGACCGTAAAAGATCACGAAAGAAGTCGATTCAGGTCAGCTTTATGTCTTTATTTCTGTTTTAGGGGTCCGTATCCTAATGGTAACCAACAAAACCTATTACTAAGCCTCCGCTGTCCGTCCGCCCGTCCGTCCGTCCTTCGTCAGCAGGCTGTATCTCCAAAACAGTAGTAGGTAGACAGTTGAAATTTTTACAGTTTGTGTATTTCCATTGCCGCAACAAAAAATAATACATTTTAAAGTTCATGCTACAGAACCCATCCGTGTGCGAGTTCGACTCGCACTTGGCAGATTTTTTAAATTATGAAAGTCAATAAATGTTTGTGGGTCAATGTTCCGTTATTGAACATTGTATCTGGCGCCTACCATATCCATGAATACTGTCAAAGATTGTCGAAGAAGAGGCAGCATTAAGTGCTTTCCAAGACACGGTTTAGTCTCAGCACTGTCTCGGTACATCCGGGATAAAATAAGTTACTGAAATAAAAATGCTAATTTCTTTCACTAACAAGCAACACAGAGCCTAAACCGCTTCATCTAGCAGCATGAAATGTACAATAATTATCTACACAAAGAATCTTCTTAGGAACACGAAAAGTCTTCAAAGATGAAGGTATTTCAGTTTTTTTTTTAAGTTGTTGCACATGTAAAACCTCATTTGGCACCCGCTTTGTCGTTTTATAAACTGCAAAGGGTTCCCTCAACCCTTGAAACAATAAGGCTAGAAAAATAATCTATTGGCTTTGATTTATTTATTTATTTTAATATTTATGTACACACAGAAAAATACTGAAAGATAACATTATAAATATGAGTAAAAGGTTCTGCTTATTTCTAATGAAATTTAATAATTAATATTCATGGCATTCCCACTCAGTTATCGATAAAAAGTTAGTTATTCTGCAGTCAGATTTAAAAAAAACCGACCAAGTGCGAGTCGGACTCGCCCACCGAGGGTTCTGTACAATTTTTTAGCTACATCATCTGCCTAGCCTTTTCCTAATTATATTGGGGTCGGCTTCCTGAGGAGCTCGTGGCTAAATAATAACAGCCGCACGGGTCGATCTTTAAGGTAAAGCTACGCTTGCCAAGGTTGGTCTGTGGATGGGTGACCATCTTAATATACCGAGTTTCCTCCGTGCCTCAGAAAGCACGTTAAGCCGTTAGTCCCGGCTGTCATTTGTAGATCTTTGGCAGTCGTTACGGATTGTCAGAAGCCAGTAAATCTGACTCCAGTCTTGCCAAGAAGTACCGTGTTACCCAGTTAATGGGTTTTGAGGTCTGGTAGGCAGCCGCTCCACTATAGTTCCAATATAGTTTGGAAAAGGCTAGGCAGATGAGATTGGGGTCGGCTACCAGACAAACCGGATTTAGCTGAATACCAGTATTTTACGCGGAAGCAAGCAAGCCACGGAAACTGAATATAAATCTTTAATCGAAAATAACACTCGGAGTGTTAAAGATCCACATGTTGGTAAAAAGGTAAATCCCTGCAAATGGGTTTTTAAAACCAAGAGAGATGACTTTTTTTATTTTTTATTTGTAATGGGTTTGCTCTTGACTCTAGTCTATGTCAGAGATGACAGAGACAAAGTCTACGATGGAGCGAGCCTACCCAGAAGGAGTCTGTTCACTCTAACTTTGAAGAGATTAGGGTTGTAAGCTTTTGGAAACACAGACGCAGCCAGAGAGTTCCACTCCTTTGCTGTGCGCATTATAAAATTTTGATATCTGGGGCTATTGCGTTTAATTTTTGTAGAGTAGTTAGTCTGTCGGTATGTCATTAAGAAAAAAATCACATTTGGAATGGTTGTGGTCAAGATCAATAGATAGAAACTGTCTTTTCAGAAAAATTAAATCTTTTAAAACAGTGTCATGTCACCTCCTAGTGTCCCGTCATCTATCATCCAGACGTTGAATTTTGAATTTAGTTGTTGAATAATTGAATAGCCAAACTGAAAATGACTGGCCCGAGAGGGTCACCTTGTTGACATCCAAGGACTGGACTTTTCTTCGGCCAAAGAATCAGCATTGCGCTTCAACCCGGCAATGCTGCCAATGTTCTGGGCACTTTTGCCATTGACAGCGATGTGGATTATTTTTTTGATGCCTAAAGATTAATTTTATGCTAATTAGTGTAGTTTTTTAAGTCTGCCATCTGTGATTGAACCGTAATAAAGCACTTACTAATGATTGATTTCCACATAAAAAAAACACTAATTTGGAGGAAATATCGTTGGATCAAACATTGTACATTGAGAAAATTTTACACAGATTCAAAATGTATGATTGCAAGTCTGTACCAACTCATTTTGAAGCCGGGATTCATTTTAAAAAGTCTGAAAATGAAACTGAAGTATTGAGAAATTTACCTTATCAAGAAACTGGGGGATGTCTTTAGTGTTTGTCACAAGGTACACGGCCTGACATAGCCTATGCTGTAAATACTGTTAGTAGATTTAATAACAAACCAACATTGGATTGCTGTCGAGAGAATATTTCGTTACTTGAATGGAACTATTGTTTTGAAACTTACATTCAAAACGGATAACAAAAATATAGTTGGTTATTTTGGTGCAGATTGGGCCAGCGACATCATAGATCGAAGATCTTGCACTGGCTATCTATTTATATTTCAGGGGGGTGCATGTATTAGTTGGAGCTCTAGAAAACAAGCCACAGTGGCCCTGTCCAGCACTGAGGCTGTGTTTATGTCTCTGGCATCAGCTGTTCAAGAAGCGATCTGGCTGAGGCAACTTAGTGATGAGATCGGGCACAATTTTTCAGGTACTGCTATGACTATATACGGTGATAATAGAAGCGCAATTAGTCTTTCAGGCTCAAATGTCTACCATGCTCGCAGCAAGCATATTGATCTTCGCTACAACTTTGTGAAATAAATGGAAGCAAAGGATATACATGTGGAGTACATAAGCACCGAGTCCATGTTGGCAGATGCGTTGACAAAGGGACTACATCAACCGAAGCTTTACCACCTCACAGTTGGGATGGGTTTGCGTTCAGGTAAGGGTGTTAGTATGAACGCATAATGTGTCAACGCCTTTACGAACTATATTTTATTATCTATGGACCTAACTTTGATGCGTGCAATCTGCTATGTAATTCTTTTATGTTAGAACAATAAAATAAATACAGTTTATTTTTATCAAGTGCTTAATTTATACACAACAGTAGGTAGGGCAGGTAGGGTAGGTATGTAGGGTAGGTAGGGTAGGTAGAGTAGTCAGTTGACGGGAGCGAAGCGGGTCAGTTAGTGTATTTATAATATTTTGGTTAGTTCAGTGAAGAGCGTATAGTTCAAAGTTACAAGTTACAAGTTAATTACCTCTACTCGTACACGATGTAGATATCTGTAGTCATAGTTTAATGCAGCCAGAAAACTCTGAGTCTTCGATCTTTATCTTTTTGGCGCTGCTCGGCCCCTCTCCTGTTTCTTCTTTAACTTCTGTTTTCGGGTTTTCCTCTTTGATATCTGATTTTCCATCATTCCGATCGACATCCTGTTTTGGCTCATCTTTAATATCACCTTTCTTCTCGGAAGCCTCGCTGGTGCTTGATGAAGAAGAAGAAGATTCTCCAGCTGTTAAAAAATTGTCTATCAAATGTAAGCGTTAAGATAAATGACATTGGATAGAGATCCTTTCATGGGGAATATTTGAAATTACAAAGATTTCTCTGGATTGTGGATACGACAGGAGCAACAGAGCTTTTATTATGAGTAATTTAATCTGATTTAAATTAGGTATTTCGTCAATGTCGTGTTTCATTATTGCATAATCAGGCCTTGCAATAATTATTTGCTCCAAATTGACTGATAAGTACAATATTTCTACACACAAAAACAAACAAATAAAAACATGACAGCCCACTTGCAATGGTTGTATCGTATGGATATTGCGCGCTTTGAATATAATCAAAGATTGCGCGTTGGGACATCTTTTCATAGCACGTTGCCTATTCTCGTTTAATATTATAAATTTAATCGATTTCTCTCGTTATTTCTAACTAAAAAATATTGGGTTTTCATAAATTTCAATATTATTCAGCATGGCTCGGCGGCATAGCTTTTTCTTAATATAGACGTAGATATTTTTTTCATTCTTTAGTATTCAAGTTTCGCAAGCTGGAATAACGACGCAGTGACTTGGTATATAGTGTGAGTCTTTATAATGTGCACATACGAAAATGAGGGGAAAATGTGTTTAATTTTATCGACGAAAAACACATTATTTTTAAGCTATTGCATAGCTTCTATCGCGGGCCTTGAGCGTGGAGACCGAATCCAGAAATTCCGTAACGAAAAAAACCTAACACCCCCCACTCCGACCGGCACAGCGGTGATACTTTTTAGTTTTACTTTTTACTTTTTTTTAGCTCAAAGTGTAACTTGAATTAATATCAAAGAAAAAAAAAACAAAGAAAAAAAAATACTGCATAAATAAAATAAATATATAATTATAATTGCATAAGTTGATAAAAAATGCTATGCAATAGCTTTACCGCGGCAGTCTCCGAGTGCCACACGTCTTTTTTTTTAATTTTATTTTTTTTGTTCTACTCTGACCCCAGTGTAAACAAAACGGTGTAACTTTTAACCTAAACAATCTATCGCGATGAACCCAACTTCATAATGATTGAAATTAATTTGGGCGTCTTTACAAAATAAAAATAGTGGAAAAACTAACCTCAATTGAGAATAAACATGTTTTTTAGCCAAAAATCTCTGCTTTTTTCATAAATTTTTACATTAATCGTAACGTTTCTCGATAAGTCGCACCGATCACTGACCTTTTTTATTACTTTAAATTATTTTCCATTACTTTAGCTACCCAATAGTAAAAGTTGCATGTTCATAACTCAAAACACAACATTTTATATTCAGTGTACATGGCATCGCGAACGCACTATTGATTGTGTTTTTGAGGATAGTTTATTCGGGATGATAATTAATGGATTCAGGATGGTGCTAGGGCTGCCCCGCTTTTGTGGCGTTTCGGGTATGTTTATGGAGGCTTCCATGCGATAATGTGCAAACGCACTACCTCCCTACTGAGCAGAGTGTTGGGCAGCACTAACCGTAAACTTCAAGTAATTGCTGAGAAGGATGACTCGGTAGTCATGAAGTCTTTCGTTCGGATTCTGGTCGGACAGCGATGCAATCTAGGCTAAACTCGAGCGAAACGTTTCATGATACCCAATTTTTTTGTAATGTGTTTACTACATAGTTTGAAAGATATTTTTGTGAATAACAAATGGACTAATTGTCTGAATAAATAAAAGTTGGTAGGTATAGTCATGAAACCTAAAAATTCAAAAAAATAAAATTAAATTAAACATAGTTTCCCTCATTTTCGTATGTGCACATTATAAAGGCTCACACTGTATAAGACACAGAACAGATACTTTATCTGTTCTGTGGTATAAGGGTACCTATGTGAGGGAATTATGAGTTTATGTAGAGTAAAAGTCATGATTTCACTACAATAAAAAATGTGTTACAGACTTAAATGCCTGTTTTCAATAACACCAGGCGACACTCAAATGGAGGCCATAATAGAAGTTCAATAATTAGATATTTATTGAGATGCTACCTTGTAAAAATGAGCAACAGTCTACGTGCTTGGTCCTGGGTTGTGGCATGGTCTAGGACCAACGACATTGAACACAACAAGTAATATCCACTGTTCCGCACTGAGCTTGCAAAGTGGACTACAGTCACCTACGTCTCATGAAGAGGAAGTTTGTGCACCCCTAAGTGGGAACTAAATGTTCAGCCTTTTTAAACCTTATTAGAGTCAGCTTCGATCAAACCAGATTCAACTGAATACCAGTATTTTGCATAGAGCGACTGTCTATCAGACCTCTACAACCAGTAACTGGATAAAACGTTACTTGTAAGCAAGACTGGTGTCGGAATTTCTGGCTTCTGACAATTCGTAAAGACTGTAAAAGATCCAAAAGTTACAGCCAAAACATTACAGTTGGATTGAGCTAATCAACTTACACCCTAAACATAAACCTAAGTTGTTCTCATTGTGATTGGACCATTACCTACATGTTTACGCGTTAAATTATATCAAAAGATACTTTAACATCTAAGTTTGTGTTGTGTTTCTTCTTTAGTTTAGATAAATTAAAATTGACGTTCAAACGTTTCATTTGAGTACATATAACCAATTTGCACAGTCAGCCAGTTACAGCAAGCATTTTCGCTGAGCAATCTTATGCAGAGCTCATTTCACAAAGTGGCAAGTAAGAACCAGGCCAGATTACATTCATATCTTATAATACAAGTATCATTCGCGATAGCGGCTTTAAATAGTACAAGTATGTAAGAAATAATTTTTTATTACTATGTTCCAGTTAGGTACTGAATCGAGTATTTCGCCAGTCAAAGCCAAACTTATTAACAAAGACTACATCAATTTCTCGTTCAAAAACCGGGAGTGTGCTTAATACCTATCATTAATTCTAGGTAATATAATTTAAAGCTTATTTAACGTACCTTCATACATGTCATGCCATCGGTATACAAACTGTTGGCGGGACAGCGACCTTCTGGGACCACTCATCCTCACTCGTTTTTTACGTCGTTTTTGTTCTTGATTTTTGTCTTCTTGGTCATGCTCTGGTTTTTGATATTTTTGGAGTTGGTCTGGTTTCGGTTTTTCTTCTTGGTCTTGTTCTTCTTTTTCTTCTTGTTCTTCTTGTTCTTCGTATTCTTCTTTTGGTTCTTGCTTTATTTTCACTTGCACTGGCTCAGGTTTTGGCACTGGCTCAGGTCTGAGCACTGCTGAAGCTTGTTTATCTCGTTCGTTATCTGATATGACCAGAGGTTCACTATCTGAATCAATATCGTGATCAGATATTTGTTGTAACAAAAAATAAACATCATGCCGCTCATGTTGATTGTTGTCATTTTGTTGACCATCTGGTTGTTGTTCATCATTTTTTGGTACGTTATCATCAGCTGTTGTGTTTTCTGTTGCAGTGATTGGAGTACTTTGTTGTGGTTGTGGTTGTTGTTGTGGTAATGGTTGTATTTGTGGTTGTGGTTGTGGTTGTGATTGTGGTTGTGGTTGTGGTGGTGGTTGTGGTTCTGGATCACCAGCCGGGTCGACTTCCATTACTTCTTCTTCGAGTTCAATTTGAAGCGTTACAATATTATCAGAATTCATGCTGTTGCATGAATTCTGATATGGGCATGGGGAAATTTAACTTAAAAAAAATATAGATACCGGTAAGATTCACCAACAACGGAAAGCGAGAACCGCTCACTAGGTTTCACGTGAAGTGACTGCCGGCGGGAACAGGCGCCCAGACGCCGCTCGATAGCAAGGCAGGTACAGTCACGTCCATTTTAATTGCGTAAATAAATAAGTACGTAATAATTTGTTTTACAATTGATGGGCTTGCATTTGAGTACTTTGGTACTAGAAATGGTCTCGTAATTGTTATAAGTGTTTCTTTTATTTTTGTTAAAGTTGTCCCAACTGCAAGTTTCAGGTGTAGCTAGGGTAGACATAGTTATACTAATTTTTCAATCGTGTATGAGTATTTTTTTGCATTCCAAATCGGGCAAAATTGACAAAGATAAGGTGTGTCAAAGTTGAAAAGCTCGTGGCTAAATAGTCACAGCCGCAAAGGGTCGACCTTTGAAGGTTAAGCAACGCTTGCCAAGTTTATTCTGTGGATGGGTGACCATCTTAACATACCGCGTTTCCTCCGTGTCTCGGAAAGCACTTTAAGCCGTTGGTCCCGGCTGTCCTTTGTAGATCTTTGGCAGTCGTTACGGATTGTCAGAAGCCAGTAAATCTGACTCCAGTCTTGCCAAGATGTACCGTGTTACCCAGTTAATGGATTGTGGAGGTCTGGTAGGCAGCCGCTCCATGTAAAACACTGGTATTCAGCTGAATCCGGTGTGACTGGAAGCCGACCCCAATGTAGTTGGGAAAAGGCTAGGCGTATCAAAGTTCAGGACATGGAGGTGGTACTATACGTGGTCTCTCGTTTTCAACTTACTGTATAGCCTTCATTCATTTCTTGCGTAAAACATAAAATTAAAATATGTGTCCATTATTTTTTTGTTAATCTGATTAACGGAATAATTCGATTTTTTTTTCAAAAAAATTCCCTATTACATAATTATTCTCATGATACATTCAAACCGACAAATATGAACACATAATTATCGAGTTGTATTAGCTCTCTTTTGCATTTCAATTATCTTGATTCTGTAGCTTTTTTGCATAAGTCGACAAAGAACCCACTCCGAAGTAAAACTAATATTTGAGACAAAAAAAGACATAAAAAATGAAATTGTAAAATCCTTCATATAAGATGAAAACAAAAAACAAAAAAAAACCATTTCCAAAACGATGAAAATAAAATCTACTCATTATACACAATTTATATGACCATAAAAGCTTGTCGCGAGGTAAGGAGGTAAGTACCTATAAGTATTTTATTAATCGCGCTTTTAATTTATTTTTTACCTTTTAGTTATCGTTGGTTGGGTTTGCGAGTCTGTTCTATTCCGCCATCTTGGATGTTCCACCATATTGGATTTAGAATGACGTCACATTATTGTTCGAGTCACTCTCAAACCCTTTCATTTGATACTCATATTGTAAAAATGTATTAAAAATAACTATTCCGCCATCTTGGATGGTCCGCCGTATTTGATTTAGAATGACGTCACATATCGTATCGTGTATTGTCATCTAAAGTAAACGTGAATACAAAATTTCAGCTCAATCGGTTGAAGATATCTGCTTTAAAATTGGGTAGCAAGGTTCCACCCGAACAAACATACATACATTGCAAGTTAAATAAAAGCTTTTAATAAAGCCGTATAGAAGAAAACTATAAAAGTACGATTTAATTAAATATTATTTTTCTACTCTCAAAAATAACGGTTTCAATTTTAAATATTTTAAAATTTAATTGCTAGTTTTCATATTACAGCTGTCAGACGATTTTGTACCCGACTGTCCATTTTTATGAAGTAGGGGGAGCGACGGAAAGAGACGGCGCTATAAAATTGGAGCTTTTTAATGGTAATGTATGATTGTATTGAAAAGGGCTGTTCATGCAGAAATGGGACTGCTGCTGCTGCTGCTGCAGGGCTGATGGTTGACTGGTAGAAAATGCGTATGGCATAAAGTCCGCCTCTGTACATTTTTGTGTGCTGAGAGTGTTAAATAAATAAATAAATGGGGTGAGCAAGGGTATTACACGTCACAAATAAGCAAAATATTGTTACCTATTAAATTAATCAAAAACCTTACTTTGTTTTTTAAACATTTGCGAAATACTAAACCATTCCTTTTATTTACTATTTTAGTTTCATGATTCTAGGTCAACTGGAACTATAGGTTTTGATGCCCTAGCAAGCGTCAAAACATTTTTTCACTGCTTCAAGGGGTAGCAAACCTCGGTGTTTGATACTAATTTCAGTTTGATTCCTGTACGAGTTCTTGAGAAAAAGGGTCTTGACAGACGGACAGACAGCCGGACAACAAAGTGATCCTATATGGGTTCCATTTTTGACGACTAAGGTACGGAACCTTATTTATACATTATTATAAAGTGACTTTAGTTGTCCATTAGCAAAAATTAAAGAAAAAGTAAAAAAAAAGAAAATTAAATTAAAGTTTTCAAAGAAACTTCACCAAAACAAAATCACATTGGCTGTGACCTTGGAACTCGAAGTTCTTTTGTGCTATCCTTGTGTGTACTGTAAGGTACAAGGATAGGGCGTAGTGGTAGTTAATAATATAAATTAAAAGCTGATGCAACTTTTAATGATAATTATATTTAACGTGTGCTCTCAAGGAATCTCTTGTGTAATGAAGACTAACACATTTTTCTGTCATTATTTGACTTGAAACTTATTTGATCTTCTTAAATCTTCTAAGGCTTATATCATTGGTACCATCTGGTCTGTACATTCCAAGGAGGATGTTCTACAGTACTAAGTAATTTTTCTATGGTTCTTATGCTAATTGTTTGAAACGATACACTGTACCCTTATACTAAACTGTTAAAGATATTAACCGTCTTCATCTTTTTATCTCATGGAAAACGGAACGGATGCGAATTACAATAATAGGTACCTACTGGATAAGGGCACTGTATTGTGCGCGACCCTAAGCGCCTCACTTAGAGTCAGGATCATTCAACATGCCATAGCTGAAGCTGTGTAGTTAAGCGAAGAGTTACTGCGCAGAAACAACCAGATCTTAACAATACATTGATTTACATTTTAATTTGTATTACAGACTCTTTGCGATTCACTCTGCGTGAATTCTGGCTTCATTATTACTTTTAGGGTTCGAAAAATTCTTAAAAAAAAAAGAAATCAAACAATTGCAAGTCGGGCTTGCCCACTGAGTGTCCATTATTTTTTTAAGTGTTTATTTAGGTGGCTTTACCACCTAAATAAAATAAAATACTTCGCTAAGGCTCTGTCTCGCTCACGAGTCCTAGCTTTTGCTGAGCGATGGCCATATTGAGCGAATGTGACGCATATCTTCCCACCTTTCATAAAATTTTAAATATGTTTAATTAATTTATTTTTTGGTATCCGCGTTGCTTGGCGCAAATAAAGGCTTTTTTCTTTCTTTTGCGGGGAAATAGGAAGCCAATTATTTTCTTTGTGAATCCTAGAACCAAAAATTCGAAGACATGTGACAACATCGATCAACCCGCACTGGGTCCACGTGGTGGATAGCCCACTCCCGCTCGAAAGAGAGGAGGCCTGTATCCCAGCAGTGAGAACAATATAGGCTGATTATGTATGTACTATATGTTATGTATTTGCATTGTCATTACTTAATATTAATATGGGAAGTGCGGCAGGTGGTGAACTCCTCCATAATTAATAATTATTAGGGGAAAGGGAAACATGCTTATAGTCCGGAGTCAGCTGGGATGGTGATAAATCACAAAAAACCCCAAGCTCCGGTGTCAAACTCAGAGGTTATACCTTACACCTCTGTCTACACCTGAATTAAATTGAATTAAAAAATAAAAATAAATTGAATTTTGTTTTCACATAAGTGTACAAAGGCCTATTTTTAGCTGTCATAACCTTTAATACGGCTCTATGCGCTCTCTCCAACACAATCATAAGAGTTTTACAACAGCCACCCCACACACATATTATGCAGTAAGTTATTACCCAAATAACATTTTGGTGTCAGTTACAGGCATTTTTATGACTTTAAGTAATATAACAGGGCTATAATTATCTCGGTTATAACTACAGACGATATAGAGGTGTTAACAAACAAGTTCTAGCCCCAATCGCAGCACTAGAGCTTTAATGGACGACGTAATACAGCTTTGAGAGTTATAATGGTGCTAGTAGCAGCTAGTGTACCTAATACGTTATAGATTTAACCTTTCTGTGACACCCAATTCTTTATAAAAGTGTTCGCCAACTCCTTTTAACTATTATTGTTGTATAGTTATTGTATTGAAGTGTTTTATATCACTTAAGGTGCTATATTGACTATTATTGCAGACATAGGCTATAAAATAGAGTTTGTCGAGAGTTTAGTAACACGAGAAACTAAAAGTGCCAAACAACTCCTCTATCTAGGTTTAACCTGTAATAAAGGGTTTAACTAAGCTTATTGTGTTAGGCAGTACCTACTCTTTTAAAGATGTTCTAAAAGTATTGGTGTCAAACAACGGAAGTATGGGTCGTTTTTAAAACTAACCTCACTTTTGTAAAGTTCGCTATTGTTTTGGTAACCTAACAATTAATATTATTTCAGTTATTCAACATTTCTTACATTATTGAAGAATAATGTTTAGCTTGATGTACCTATTTTATTATCATAAATTTTATTTTAAATCTTTAATAAATCCTAGGCGCGTTAAAATTGAGATGAGAAACATGGTATACATTTACCGTGAAATCATAAGGGCAGTCATTTTTCACTTCAGTTACTTAAATAACTTAATATTCCATAATATTATTCTGCCGTGTTGAATAATGGATGACATAACACTTCCGCTACGAAAACATTTAATTTTAGTAAGGTTACAGGCTTTTTCAATCTTGACGCACACTAAAAGTTATATGGTTAATATATAATGTACTCAAGAAGTTTTTAGTGGCAAAGCATACTTATCCGGGGCTTTTCTACGACTTGTAGTGCTCACCAACGCGGTATTACAACGGTAATACCGGTTAAAGTAGCAATAAGTACTCTTGTGCAGATTTAATATCTTTGTGACACCGTACTACAGGCTTTCTATAACTTTTACCTGTAAAACTGCCAGCCTAAGTGAGTTAGAGCATGCTCTAACTACGCTTGTTATCAAGGTGAGTTACAATATCATTTGTCAGGTTCAGAACGGCGTCCTCAGTAGATACTCCCTTTCTAAATCCATATTGATTTTCCCCCAAAATATGGTATTTGTCCAGGAAGGAAATCCGACGGTTATTTAAAAAAAAGAACAGGATTTTAGATAGGGAGAGAAGAACAGAAATAGGTCAGTAGTTATTGACACTGCAAATAACTTCCATGTTTTTGACTGACCGACCTTGACGTTTCAAAAGTGCCTGTGAATGGTTTATTTGAAATAAAATGCTTTGACTGTCTTTGTCACCACTCTTATAAATAGGATGGACAATGGCCTTCTTAAAAACTCTCGGAAATGTACCCTGAGTCAGAGATAGATTACAGAGATATGTAATCAGCGGACCAAGTTTATTTCGACAGGCCTTAATAATTAGAGGGGATATTATCCCAACCGGTAGCACTATCTTCTTTCAAACCATTGATGACCGAGTTTACTTCATGTTCGTCAATATTAGTCAGAACCATGGAATTGCTGTTGGTGACCGCAGTATTTGAGAAACGAGTATTGTTGTTGGGATTATTTAAAATAAATTGGCTAAATTTTTACCGACGTTAGAAAAAATTGATTAACTGCGTTCACGGATAGCTTTTTATCTGGAAAAACATGGAGGAGATTAGTTGAATGGCTCCGGGTATGAGAGATATTAGTTATTTTTTAATAGCTTTCCATGTTTCTTTCACACTATTTTTTTAATTCTGTAGTGCAAGTTGGTAATGGTTAATTTTTAACTTTCTCGATAATTTATTACAGAAATTCCTGTAACGTGAATAGGTAAGCTTTAGCTCATATGCATCTTATAGCGAGTGTGAATACACCTTAATAAGCCGGGAGTAATCCAGGGTTTTATTGTAATTTTACTGTGTGCGATTTTGATTGCATGTGATTTTTTTGCAATTATGTCTTATATGGTGCGAACAAGAAAAGCAGCAGATTCATGAGCAATATGATGAGTGAAAATTAAGGAGAAGTTCATTTATTTCGTCTATAGTCGCATCATAATTAGTTTTAAGGATAGTTGTTCGTGAAGAGTTTGGAGATTTATTTGTATTTAGGCATATGAAGGAAGGCTTATGGTCTGTAATAAAAGTATCGATAATTACAGTCGTAAAAGACAAGTGGGTTTTAAGAAAAATATGGTCTAGGCATGAGTCTGATCGAGTAGGTAACTGATGGGCTGGTAGCATTTCATGATAGGCAAGGAACTCTAAATAACGTGGGGTGTTATTAATTGTGTTATTTATATACAGACAAACAGAATTTAAGGAGGTAAGGGACAGCAGGATTTGGTTGAGAGTGTTTAGAAAATTGACGATATTTTTGTAGGAAGGTGAACGATAAATTCCCACTACCGCTAGACTCCGACCTATCTTAATAACTAAACAATTTCCGTCACAGAACACTGGTTCAACAGTAGAGCAAGTTATTGAACGTTTGATGTAAGCGACTACCCCGTCGTTTTGGTTATTCATATTTTTACTATAGAACGAATCGTAACCATCAATTTGAGGGATAGTATTTACCTTGGAAAGCCAGCATTCTGATAAAATTATCAAATCACAGTTAAAGCCAATATTTTTTAGTAATACTTGCAGTTCATCAAAATTGCAATTAATGCTGTGTATAATTAAATAGAATAATTTTAAGCAAGCTTTTATGTTGTTTATAGAACTGAGCGCAAATACTAGGGGCACAAGTGTAGGCACGCGATATTTTTATTGCCTCGATTTCACTAGAGATATTGGAACAGTCTAAGCTAGGCATTGAGACTACAATTGGCTAAGACGATTATTGTAAACATATTGTTGTCCGTCGAAGGCATGGTTATTTAATGTACTATCAGCAGGAGGGAGATATACAATGGTATGCAAGTTACAATTTTACATTTTCGAAAAGGACATAGGGCTATGAAATGTAAAACTATCCGACATTTGGCGATTAATAGAGTGTGTGCGTTTTAGGTGTGTGTGAACAGTATGTGAGATTTTATATAGTGAAAGTGTGTGTGTGTGTACATTAAATATATTATGTCGTAGATTTTTACAATTGCCAACAGAACAGCAAAAGAAAACATAATTATTAAACTAGAAGAGTGTAACTGAATAGTCAATTTTGATCACAGAGTTTTTCTAGGCATTGCTTGGATTTTATGATAATGGATTTCAGTCCTTCCCCCCCCCCCCTCTGCGTAATAGTACATTCCCGTTGGCCGTCCAGCAGTGCTTGAAGCCATTTGCGTTGGCAAAAACACGGGACTCAAAAAAGAGCTTTCTCGTAGTTTTGATAGAACTTATTTTTTAAATTTTTGCTTTTTTTTCGTTCTTCTTTATACTTGTACAAATAGTGTAACTACTTACTAAAAGTTTGACTACCGTAGACAACTTGTAGGGTAATTCCAAAATACAGATATCGCATATTTGTGTTTAGGCTACTGAGAGGTCAAAATCGAGAAATATTTATTTTTGAGGGTAAATCTAAACGAAAATTAAATATGTTTTCTATGCTTAAACTAAATAAAAACATTCTTTATCTGTAATTCAGAATTACCCAAACATACTTCGATATGTACTTGTACAAAGTAAAATAATTAGTATTTTTAAACACTTGTATCTATAAATATCAAGGATATATATTAAAGTCTTTGAAATAGAGCTTTAGGCTGTATATTCAAGTAGATAAAGCGACGTAAACTTGCATCATTAGCTCCACCAATTCCGAGTGTTAGTTAAAATATAAACATGCCGCAAACTCTTCAAAAATCCTTTTGTAATTACCCGAATCCGTCACATCTGTGAAAATTTCAACTGTCTACCTATTACGGTTCTTGAGATGCAGCCTGCTGACAGACAGACGGACGGACGGACGGACGGACAGTGGAGGCTTAGTAATAGGGTTCCGTTGTTGGATACGGAACCCTAAAAATAAGTTTGTAAGTCATAACCAAAAAGTCCTGCGCAGGACCGGTCGTTGTGGCGACGTTTGGGGGAGACCAGCAGTGGACGTCTTTTGGCAGATATGATGTATGAAAAAGTATCCGTTCGAAACTGCTGTAGATTGCTATTTTATCGTACTTATAAATAAACTGTAGCATGACCATCAATTAGTAACTATGAGTACGAGAGATGGTCAAAACAAGCATCTTGGGAAGCCAGTACAAACCTTGAGGTATATCGTATCTCTCCAACGAACTCGCTTCTAATCCGCTGCAGATCACAGCTCAATAGTTCCAGGACCAATTGGTGATCTGCGGGTTTAAAAAGGTCACTTTAGCAGAAAAAGAACGCACATCACACTAGCCGTATATGTCAAATTTTCCCAATCAATCTTAAACCTAATGCTTTAGCAATAAAGATAAAAATGAAATTGGACAGATTGTTGTGTGATTCCAATATGATTCTTCAAAACTTTTTTAGACCCGCTGTTACCTAGGTTACCGAGTCCGTATCTATGGCAATAATATTGACGATCAAGGGAATGATTGGGGTGAGCGGCAACGTGGGAGTGTGAGAAAACAGTAAACGTTTTCTTTGTTTTGTCTTGTTAAGTTCTAGTATACTCATCATATTTTACCGTACGGTGCCGTATGGTGTCGGCCGGTGCTGTATGGTGCCGTAAAAGAAAAATACCATACTCTATGAAAATTTCAACTGTCTGCCTATTACGATTGTTAAAATACAGCCCGCTGACAGACGGACGGACAGCGGAGGCTTAATAATAGGGTTCGGTTACCCTGTGCGAACCCTAAAAACATGAACTTTCATGTGACTAAATTTCTTTGAGTCACTTAGTACCTAAATATTGTATAGGCGAAATACCCCAAGGCTAAAAAAAGTAAACCTTAAGCATGCCTTTTCAATAAAAGATTCACCAAAACGCTTAAATGCAAGGGATATGACAACTTCCGGGTCTTTTACCGTATGGTATCGGCCGGTGCCGTGTGATGCCGTAAAACAATAATACCATCCCATCACTTCCCGTGGGTGTCGTAAGGGACGACTACGGGACTCAACAGAGAATGGGTGGTTTCTAAGAGCGTAGGTTAATAATTTCTGACAGTTCGAAAGGCGTGATTTAGCATCTCTTTCCCCAAGCACACCGCATACTCTCCTCGTACTTCCACACGGTAAGTTCGAAAAATCTAATATAGCGACACCCCGTCAACTAATTCAAACCGCCAAATGATTCAGTGTTGCTCGCACGCAAATTGAATTAATATATATCGACACTCTTATAAACAGCCTTTTTAAAGAATAAAATAAATATTCAAAGTAGACAATAAAATTATTCGTGTTATATCGTTATCTGCCTAGTCTTATCCCAACTATACTGTGGTCGTGTTGTCGTTTTTGAGGAGTTCGTGGCTAGATAATAACAGCCGCACGGATCGATCTTCAAGGTTAAGCAACGCTTGCCAATGTTGGTCTGTGGATGAATGACCGTCTTAACATAACGAGTTCCCTCCGTGCCTCGGAAAGCACGTTAAGCCGTTGGTCCCGGCTGTCATTTGTTGATCTTTGGCAGTCGTTACGGATTGTCAGAAGCCAGTAAATCTGACTCCAGTCTTGCCATGAAGCACCGTGTTACCCAGTTAATGGATTGTGGAGGTCTGGTTGGCAGCCGCTCCTCGTAAAACACTGGTATTCAGCTAAATCCGGCTTGACTGGATTTAGCTGAATACCAGTGTTAATTGTTGAATTATTGACACCAAGCTAAGGCAATTCAAAGGCAAATTGCAGTTCAAAGGCGGCCATTTTGTTTTGGAGAGTTTTAATATATTGATAATTGAATTAACTTCTTTCGAAAGTTCTAATACAACTAAAGAACTTCCAACTCTTACTCATCGCTGATGGTGTGTAAGAGCCTATGCACACAATGTATTTTTACCGCACCGACAACGCACACTCACGGCACTCTAGATGACCAAAAATTAGATGCTCGGATTTGCGCGGGAAGCGCGTTCAAAGTGTATGAATTGTCGGAGAAATGAAAGAGGTGATGTGGGAGACGGGGCACTGCACGGTTCATTTGTTGACTTGACACTCGCGTGACATCCCATAGCAGTTTTATTTTTTCTCATCTTTTATTTGTGACCATTATTTTAAAAGTAGTATTTTATTTATTTATTTATTGTATCATTTATGTAGGTACACACAGAAAAATAGTGAAATTAAACATTATAAATATGAGTACAAAGGTACTGCTTATTTCTAATGAAATTTCCTCCAGCAGACCTGCGACAGGAGAAATGAAAAAGAAATGTAAACAAAAGTGTGTAAGAACAAGACAAGAAGAGTGTGTAAAGCCTTAAAATTAAATAAACAGATAAAAATAAAATATACATAAAATATATACCTATACCGAACACCTATACCTATACCGAATATAACTATCATAGTTGAGAGGAAAGATAGTGCTCTTTAAGACGATTCTTAAAAAGAGAAATTGATTTTAAATCTCGAATGCTAGGCCGAAGTGAGTTCCACAACCTAACTGCATGGACAGAGAAAGAGTAAGAAGTATTATTAAAATTACCTTCCTTTTTTGCTCGTGAATAAATCCAATTGAGTTGCTTATTTTTCCTTCTTCTTTTTAAATCTATACTAATATATAAAGCTGAAGAGATTGTCTGTTTGTTTGTTTGCTTGAACGCGCTAATCTCAGGAACTGCTGGTCCGCTTTGAAAAATTACTTCAGTGTTAAATAGCCTATTTATCAAGGAAGGCTATATATCATCATGCTAAGGCCATTAGGAGCGGAGCAGTAATGAAAATTGTGACGCTAACGAAGTTGCGTGGGTCAAATAGTCAGTAATAAAGACAGCGCAAGCAGCGCTGTCTCGTCAGACTTCATTTTAGAAGTGTTGAGGTGTCTGAAGAAAACACAGTTTCAACAGGTACTTAGGTACGCGCGACTGCAGCGCGTCTATATCGCCGTATCAGTGCGTTTGTATCGATAGAAATGAGCGTTTACAGAGCCACTAAGTTATTGCACGTATAATACATTATATTTTAATGTCTGCGCCTGAATTTTGTTTAGAGCGCGTTAAATTAGCGCGCATCATCACATAACATCATGCTTGTCGTTGGCGCGATAAAAACGCCGTATGCAAAGGCACTGAAGGTTTTGTTTTTTTTTGGGAGTGGTTCAGTGGACAGACTGCTTTAAAAGCAACGGGATGGACGGGTCTTGCGTCAAAAAAGGCGAGTAGGTACATTTCACAATTGAATTAATCGGATAATGTTGCAAACTTGCAGCAGATTCTGGACTGCTTATTTGATTCTTCTTTACACATTGGTCATCGAATAAACAATACCCACCTCAGTTTTATTTAGTATTTTATTCAACTTACAGTCCCATATTTCGAGAATATGAACTGGCTTTGAAATGGCAAGCATTGTCAATTGACATTGAAATAAGCGGATAACATCGCAGACTTGCCTTGCAGCAGAAGCTGGGCCGTCTACTTGATTCTTATTTACACATGATACGGATCCGAGGCTTTGGTTGGTTTCTAAATTTAATATTTTAATTCTGTAAGTACCGCAATGACATTTAGAATTAAATAATACAAATTAAATGATCTAAATAAAGACGTCAATATCTAATAAAATCACAAATAAACTACAAGGAGGTCAGAATCATAAAGGAGTAAAATTTGCGGGACTAAATACTATTTATTTAGTTATCATTTCTTTTCAGAAGAGTTATATTTTTTTTAAATTATTCTCTCTTTTTCTGAAAATCACACAGACGAAGTCGCAGGCAGAAAATAGTTTCTAAACTCAATTTTTTTCGTAAGCTGGTAAGTTTTAACTAAACTTACCAGCTTACGAAAAAAATTGAGTAGAAACTATTAATAGAGAATATATATACTAGATACTAATAGAGAAAGAAACTTGACATATTTATGTTTGACGTATTTCAAACGACGAAATAAAATAATTTATTTTAGTCTGTTTCTTGAGATAGAATGTGAGATTAATGCTCACACACACTTAAATAACTTTAATTTCGGAAGTCGGTGTTCAAAAACGAAACAACCAAAAACACCGTCTTCCGAAATTAAAGTTATTTTTTACTTTGTAGTGTTTTGTTTTTGGAAGTCAGTTTTTTTTTTTTTAAGTTTTTTATTGTTCCACCACCACCATTAGCCACCATTAGCCTTGAATACGATAATGAATCTCGATCTTGAATCTAGATGATCAAAACTAAGCAAGTTATACGAAATACTATGAACATGTCGACTAACTTTTTTTAGAATAGTGAATCAATCTTTTCCCATATCTTATATGAAACTTTTTCCATAACCAGGTCATCGTCAGAAAATATACACGCGTTTATTTAAAAAAAAGCCGGAAAAATAAAGTTACGTCGCTTTTTCTACAGTTTGTAAGGAATAGGTAAAACAGTTTAATATGTCAAAATGTTTATTTTGCCAAAATTAAATTTATGACACTTAGAATATAACGTCGTTAGTAAACAAAATTTGTGATCAAGTGTGTAAAAAACTGTCTGATCTTGATATCCGGTCAAGTTTTTTTTTTAAAAAGATTTCCCCTTTTCAATTAATGCTTGAAGAGGCCAAAAATAATGCCTTGCAAGTTGGGAAGGTCTTTGATTTGGGACGCAATATGAATGGTACCTTTGCGCCATCTCGTCTTAGAAAGTTAGAAACACGGTTTATATGCGCCACGCATTATGCATACAAAAAATAAATAAATAAACAAAATTACAATACAACGACTTCCAAGTCGGAACTCCAGTTCCGAGCTATGCTGGGGCGGCTCCGTTGCTGCCAGTGCATAAAAACCCAAGTGGCACAAATATAACAACGACATTATAAATTATATCAATCTTTCGAAAACTTTTATTTTGGACAGTAAAAATCCATAATACACACAGCATATATCAAATAAATAACAATTAAAATTCAAATAAACAAAAATAAATTAAAATCATACTTACAAATGAAATTTCACTTAAAACAAATCATATTAAAATTAAATGAAAATCATATTTAAAATTAACATTGCTTGAACCATTTTGAGACGCATGGGCTGCAAGTGCTTATCGAGTTTTTTGTGATTTTATTAAACAATAAGTGCCACGGGTGTCCACCACGTGGTCAGACGGCTGATCTTTTCTTCGGTCAAAGAAATAGCATTGCTATTGAACATGGCAACAGTTGATGGGTATATTAGTGTTCTGGGTAGGCTCGCTCTATCGTAAACTTTGTCTCTGTCAGCTCTGACATAGACTAGAGTCAAGAGCAAACCCATTACAAATAAAAAAAAATGCAATTGCAGGCATTTCTTGAATGGATGGATAAGTAATTTAAACAAAGCACCCCGAACGAATAATATGAGCGTTCCCCAGATATTTTATGACCTGAATTTCGGTAGTACATATGTGTGCCTATCAATAGTAATAAATATATTAACTTATCAACATTACGATACCCAGATATTTCTGGCACAATGTAACAACGTTTGTCTTACACGCAAAAATATGTGTTCTTGTAAAATTAGATAGAGATACAACTTCATTTTCCAACGACAAAATTACCGAAATCAAAACCTCTGCTTCTACTCGATTTTATCATCTAACTAGTTAACCCGCGCAACTTCGTCTCCGTCACAATTTTCATTACTGCTCCGCTCCTATTGGTCTTAGCGTGATGATATATAGCCTATAGCCTTCCTCGATAAATGGGCTATCTAACACTGAAAGAATTTTTCAAATCAGACCAGTAGTTTCAACTTTATATATTAGTATAGAAGTATAGATTATTGTTCCCTGAGAGAGCTAGTTTCAACATTTGGCATGAAACTTGTTCAAAATCATAACTAAGAAACTCTAGGATCAACCCAATAGAACCTAATTCGTTATACCTCAGTAATTGAGACAGTGTGACTCATAACGAACGTGTAATGTCTTCATAATGAACTACAGTTTAGAATTATTTATTTTGTTGGAACGCCATCACCAAGGCAACGGTGGCGCCCTCCCTCACTCCAACGGAGCTTGTAGCAAGGTAGGTTCGTATGACCTCGGTTCCAATCTGAAAGCTTGGCGTTATAGTGCTGCCTCTGTCTATCATCCCGACAATGGACAGTCGGATAGAAAACTGTTCGATATCAAATATCTATAAAAGTAAAACTGTTTTTTTGTTTTAATCTGAATGGTATAAGCAAAAAATTACTTGTTCCTCCTCGCAGGGCCTACGCCTAGTACAAAGAGAACGCGAGCGTTGCCATGCTCGCGTTCTCTTTGTTTTTTTTTCTCTTTGTTCAGTATTAGGCTTAGGTGGTTTTATATTTTTTGTTTAAGTTTTTTTTATTATTTTCTGAAACTAAATTTTATTTAATTGTTGAACACCTACCACAGTGTATTCTTTTTAACCCAAAGATTGACTGGTAGAGAATGCATTGTTGCAATAAGTCCGCGTATGTACCAATTTGTACATGAAGTTTAAATAAATAAATAATGGTGGGAACGCGTTTGGTGGTGGGTGGCAGTACGAGGTTGTGCATAGATGTATCCAGAGGTTAAAACAATAGGTGAAGTTATTATTATTGAATGGAACTGTCTCCTGTGAGCACGGATTAAATATAAATGAAGAATGGATTGTTTTTTTTTTAAGAAAATAAGCAGATCTGTTTGTACCCAGCAAAATTATTCGAATTTATACTCTAATGGATTCTTTAACATGTTTTTGGATAGCGTAAAACTCAAAATTGTAGACCAATGAATCTTTTATGTTTCGATCCAAGCTTTTGTAATGTTGAACCTTCGTTGGCATGTAACAAGTCGATGAAATTTTACTAGGGGGAGACCAAAATAGGATAGGTTTTGGTCTTGAATTTATTTTGGACCAAAAATGATTTAGTCTGACAGATTTGATCATCAACATCATCTTATCAGCCGAAAGACGTCCACTGCTGGACATAGGCCTCCCCGTGCGTATCGCCACAACAAACGGCGCAAAATGCGTCTTGCATCCATTGGCTACCCGCGACCCTCGCCGTAGGTTTTAGACACACTGCCAGTCTGTCAACTATGGCGGTTGTCGAAATGCTAAAATATAAGGGATTTATTAGGGGAGTATTGAAAGACAAACTTAACTTTGCATTTGAAAAAATGTTCTCTCACACATTTTGGTGTGAAAATAATCACTACGTTGTACTTTGGTACGTAATGAACATTTAACCTACCGCAAATATATCTTTGTCATAGCTAATTAACTGTTTTTGGACTTTTTGTTTTACTTGGGCTGTGAAACCTTACTTTTTGCTATATTTCATCATTCTCAGTCAAGGGGAACTACTCTAAAGGTTTTGATTTGTTTGCGAAGTGTCGAAATACTACTCTGTCAAGAAAGTACCGGGAAAAGATCAATAATACACAAAATGTCTGTTATTCATCCAAATTTATTTTATCACCTTCAAAGTATGCTCCTTTAGAAACGATACACTTGCGCCAACGAATAATCCATTCATCAAAACATTTTTTAAACGCTGCTTCCGGAATTGAGTTCAGTTCTCGCCGCGAATTCTCCTTTATGTCTTCTATCGATTGAAAACGGGTGCCACGAAGTGGTAATTTGAGTTTAGGAAAAAGAAAAAAGTCAGCAGGAGCCATATCTGGTGAATATGGTGGTTGCTGGATGGTATTTGTTGAGTGTTTGGTTAAAAATTCGTTCACAATGATAGCCTTGTGCGAAGGCGCATTGTCGTGGTGCAAAATCCAAGAATTTTCTTTCCACAAATCTGGCCTTTTTCGTCGAATTTGCTCTCTTAAACGCCGCATAACGCTCAAATAATATTCTTTATTTACCGTTAGACCTTCCGGTAAGAATTCAGAGTGCACAACACCGCGATAGTCAAAAAAAACAGTCAATATGACTTTGACTTTTGATCGACTTTGGCGTGGTTTTTTCGGTTTCGGTTCAGTTGGAAGGCGCCACTCCGAAGCTTGTTGACTAGTTTGCATGTCAAACTCGTAAACCCACGTCTCGTCACCAGTAACAATGCGTTTCATGAATGTTGGGTCCGAACTGACTCGTTCTAGCATGTCCTCAGCGACTTTCATGCGATTGAGTTTTTGGAGAAAATTCTGATCTTTTGGGACTAGCCGAGCAGCAACATGTTTCATACCCAAATGATTAGTTAAAATGGTACGGATCGACTCGTGAGATACAGAAAGTTCGGCGGCTATCTCTCTTAGAGTTGAATAGGGATTTTCAGTCACTATTTCCTTCACTTTTGCGATGTTAACTTCAGTTGCAGACGTTGACGGCCTACCAGAGCGAGGCAAATCTTCCATCACATCTCGACCGCTTTTGAACGCTTTGAACCACTCATAAGCACGAGTTTTTGATAAAGTCGATTCACCGTAAGCCTTCTGTAACATTTTCAGTGACTCCGAACACGAAATTCCATTGGCGATGCAAAATTTAAGACAAACTCTTTGTTCGATATTTTTGTCCATTATGAAATTCGCAATACACACTATATATGATATTACTAAAACCAGCACTGTATTTAATATAAATAACAGATGCAACTCAAACTCCGCGCCAAAATGGAAAACAGTTGTGCCAATCTAACAACTACTAAAACACAGAAATTTGAATTTGGAACCATAAACAAATCATCCATTCCCGATACTTTTTTGACTGAATGTATGTTGCGTAAATGGTCGTATTTTTATTGCTTTAACTTAGACGCTGAATTTTTTTAGACCTATAAGAAACTATGGTCTTTCATAATTGATATTGCCTCTAATTTCAAATTGATACTTTCGCGTTCCTAAAAAAAAGTGTGGTTACAGACAGACAGACGGACGGAGGACGACGGGTGATCCTATAACGGTTATGTGTTTTTCCTTTTGAGGCACTAACTTACCCTAGAAACGGATTTTTGAGTCACCAGACCAGATACAAACATACTGTACAAGTACCTACTTGAATGAAATGAAACATGTTCTATGTGTGATGTTTTTTAGGGTTCTGTACCAATAGGATCCCTTATGGTGTGACTAAGTCTGTCTGTCTGCTTTGGATTATATTCCATATTTGGTTCGGATGTTCACATGCACATAGATACGTCTTTGTTGATGTGATATGTGAGTCCGCCGTGGAGAGCTTTTTACCTCAAGCAAAAATATAACTTTTATTCATGACAATCTAAGAAGTTGGATTACTCAGTTTCCGGTGAGAATCGAACCCACGACCACCGGCAAATGCCTAAATACGTACGTAAAGGGCATTAAGAGGAAAATGAATGGGTTTTTATCAGTAATAGTCTGACACTCCCTTCTGCTTCGCTTAGAGCTGGTGATTACCCATTCATAAAAAAAGCGATCACTACATTTTGTTGTTTGCGATGCATCTGGCGTGTTTGCCGACATCGATCGATGTGTTTTGATACATTTGGATGGTTTTCATGCCATCCTCCAAAAGAGAGACACATTCCAGCTACATCTTTCATCATTGTGGTTGGCCGAATTGACTGATTAATTGCATCGGCTTTACTTTCCATATAAAATATAGAATAGAATAGAATTGTGCGCAGAGCTGGACTGGAATTCCCTGCTAGAGTCTGTATTTCCTGATAGCTACAACCTGAAAGTCTGTATGTCAAGAGTGCTATTCCATTAATGAATATTTAGACGATAAGTATAGTTGGTCGCTGTGCTGAACACAGCATATTTTTCATGTTCTTTCTCTTTATGTAATAGTTTTAAATAATATTGTTATTTTTTTATTATCTTGCTATGTAGGTCAATTCATTTTTACTTACTACTCGTTACAATTACACGTTTATTGAATGGTTTTAACGATTTAATATTTATTTATTTGACTCTGCTGGCCCTAGTTTATTACGTGTGGTTCGAGTTACAGTTCTGTCGTTAAATTCTACTATTGCATGTGTAGGGCACACTAATTGAATTCCTGGAGGCTCATTTAGCTAGGTTACTTATTTATGTTTGAGTGTGTATTTTCGTAAAAGATAGATGTGTTGCTGGGAAGTTTGTTGCGCAATTTTTTCTTCCCAGCAAAACACTTGGAAGTAGTGACGGGTGAGCGTTTTCGGGGAAAAAATTTCGTAAAACGTGACGTCCAAAGAGTGCTGGCTCTCCGCCTAATTTGAATAAATGAATTTTGACTTTGATTTTGAGTGAATAGATTACTTCTAGGCAAGCGTGAGCTCCATCTTCGACCACATCATCGTTTATCATCGGGTGAGATAGTGGTCAAACGCGTGGTCCGAATTGAACTACAAATTAATAAATGACTTATGACTTATGACTTACCTGACTCAGTTAATTTCGGACCGCGTTAGAATCAATAAATGAAAAAGTGGTTCATTACATAATCATGATTTTTTCATATGTTATGTCATGTTTATATTACATATAGTCATATATTACCCAATGCATAATATTAACTGACTGAACAATTATTTACTATATTTTATTTTATTTATTCAATCTATCTAATCAATTAGTTTATTAAAAAATCTTTCGTTTATTAAAATGCATGATTGTTATGAATATATTAAAATTAGAATTTTTATGATAAAATTATTATACCATCCGAAAGTATAGCTTATAAGGATTATATTCTGAGAAGTGATTTTGTAATTTCTGCCCCATCGACCATTTCTGTTCTGCGAGCAATGTGTCCTGCTTAATGGCCACTTCAGTTTGGCGATCCTTCGGGATAGGTCGGTAACTTTGGTTCTCTTGCGGATATCATAGAAAAATACCTTTTATTCTTTAAAACGTTAACTAGTGGCGATGCAAGTAAGAATGATTTTTATCGGACTGCGGCATAGCTAAATTAAATATACAAAATATATACTCATAAGTTGTTATTGAAACCTGATACAAAAATTTAAATAAATAAGAACCTGAAATATTATTTATGTATTTATTTATTTTATTACTGTGCCTTAAAATAGTTGCTCACTGTCGTATAAGTATCATTAGGAGATTCATGTCATCACACAATATTTTTTTTATAGGTTTGCTCTTGACTCTAGTCTATGTCAGAGATGACAGAGACAAAGTCTACGATGTAGCGAGCCTACCCAGAAGGAGCCTGATCACTCTAACTTTGATGTGGTTAGGTTATCTGCATAACCATACAAAAACATCAATATCTCTTCTAGTTGATAATAAGAACATGCATAAACTAAATTGCTGGTCAGGTCGTTGAACTCTAGAAACTTCTTTCGTGTATCTCAATAGGCCTCTCTTTTCTTTTTTTGTCTTGGTTTACAAACTTATGTTTCCCTATTATTTAATTTTAATGGTACCGTTATCAAATTAAACGCTATCAGGAAAAAAGGAGATACCCCGTTTCTGCCTAGGCGAGTTCGGGATCATGTACAGAATTAAAATTTTTACACTTAGATTAAAAAAAAAGATTTAAACTGTCGTGGTTATATTATTCCAAATAAGACCAAAGTTAAAATCTCAAAAAAACAGTATTTTAATTGCTTCCGCTTAGTAAAATTACTAGAAAAACTAGACCTAACGTTTTTAATGATATGTGTGTGTATTTCTATGAGTGGACACCATCTGTTTTATCACTGCTTATTAATGAGTGTCATTACTTTCACAATACATCTGTCATTAGACCTGCGTGGCGGGGAGGGACGACCGGCAACCGTTTCTTAAAACTGATGATTCTATCGATTCGTGTCAAATTGCGAAAAATCAAAAAAAAAAAAACAAAAAATCTAGATTGATATTTTATTTTACCGTTTTATCTTTTTAATTATGAAAGGGTTTATAGCAATGTGTTAACGTACAGATTTATTTTGTAATAATCGACATTTGGTCATTTTTATCGTTAAAGAGATTTACGAACTTTTACCTACTGCCTATTAATGTCATTGCATACTGAAGTAACATAACCAAAGTGTAAAATATGGTTCCACGGATGAGTTTGATGGGTCAGAGTTTTCTAATAAAAACACTGATTTCGATTTTATGATTGATTTTAAGATTGAATTAGTGTGTTGTGAAAAAATAATTATCGATTCAGATCGCCATTCACCATAGTCACATCCTTACTTGCACACTGATATTGGCGTATTTTCATTAACGTCAGGCGATTATTGTGTCCAATTTCTGGCTAGAAGGGTTTAGGTAGTTAAATAAAGGTAGCCGTAAAACAATTTTTACTTAAATACCTATTAAACAAATAAACTACTGCTTAAGCTAGTGGTTCAATTCATTTAGTAATTAATATTGTTGTATTTAAATTATTTTTAGTTTCATTTTATTTTTAAACTGAATTTTTCACCAAAAAACTCCATCAAGATTGTTTACTTTTGTTTTCCTACCTCGATGCTATTTTTAAACTAGATAACCACAATGCCTAGCGCCTTTTCTTACCGAAAAACAAAGTTGTTTAGAAAAAGAAAACTTATTTTTATTTTTCTCAGTTTCCTTAGCTTTTAGACTCGTGAAACTTTTTATCTGTAAACTACAGAATATAACAATCCCAAAAATATAACAATATTTGCTGCACATTGATTTTAATACCTAGGCACGTGCCCATAGTATCACTGGTTATGTATTTTAAAAGGAATCATAAAAAATCACTAGGATATCGAGCACGTACTGAGATAAGAAAGGTCTTAAAGAATCAAAGGAAGAGATAGAAACCTTAGATTGTGTCACACACGTCGAGATTTAATACTGGTGTGCGGCATGTTCGCGCTGATAAAAACATTGTTACAGATAACAGCTCGACGCCCTTGCGTCAATTGAGAAACGGGCCAAGAGGATCATTGCCAATGATAGGCTCGTCGAGTCGAGGGTCCAAAGTGAGCTTGAGCATCGACTCCGCGTTGCTAGCTTGACGGTTTTCTACCGGTTGCATTTTGAGCTAAGCCCGTTCCATCCTTAGACCACAAGACGTACGGCGATGCGCCACAGGTACATGGTGGACATCTCACCCACGCAGAAAACGTTTTGGGAAGACATTTATTGTGTTTACAGCCCAAGAGTGGAATTCCCTGCTAGAGTCTTTGTTTCCTGATAGCTACAATCTGGGAGTCTTTAAGTCAAGAGTGAATAGATTACTTCTAGGTAAGTGTGCTCCATCGTTGACCACATTATCGCTTACTATCGGGTGAGATTGTGGTCAAACGTATGCCTATCAATAATCGGTTACTTAACCATGTTTTCTATTTCGTCTTAAAGCGATTATTTTCATAGTTGTCTCAATTCCACTTCCAATATATCAGTTGATTTATGTAAAATGGCTAATTTAACTTAAAACTACCCTTTATTTGAAATGCTTTTTTTTGTGTTGCTTGTGCTAACACAAAAAAAAGCAATGATGGATTAACATTAAGCTCCTAGAAATATTTCTCATTTTTATTAAATTTTTACAGCAAAATGCTAATGACATTGTGGATGGGCCGTGAATTGTAAAGCTAGGTTGAGATTGATGATTAAAAACCGCGTGATTACTAAAGAGTTACTTTTCAAATATTATCTAGTCTTTTCAAATATTTAGTTCTCAAAGTTACAGTTATGAGCGTGTCTGTACCTATAATTTCAATCGTTGCGTCAAGGCAGAAGCTCTGTGCCCGCGCTCCGGCAGTTTTATTTGGCGCGAGCTAGAGCACGGTTCTAGGTTCTAAAGTCATCCGTAAAATCTAAAAACAAGAAAGGATTCTGGTAGAACGCAACCATGACGACCCCGGCAGCATCACCTTCTTCTTCTGAACTATCAGACTACGATTCATCTTCCAGTTTGGAAATACTCGTGAATCCAAAGAAGCTAAAAGAAGAACTTGAGAAAGAATTGAAAGCCGAAAGGAAGGCCGCTGCCGAAAAGGGTGAACCAACCTATAACGATGGATCTGCGGTGCAGATTGGGAGCGATGGCAGGATCCGTAGCGCCAGGGCAGTGCGCCTCGAAAGGATCATGAGTAAGTTGACATATCTTAGTGTTTAGAAAACATGCGATGTATGGAAGGGATACTGGTTTTCTTAAAGCGTTGATGGTTTTGAAGCTTTTGGTGTGATTGCGATTTTTCTGGCGAAGATGAATGCGAGATACTTTAATTTAGTTTTACTGTTTTTTCGGGTGTTTTGGTTGTATTAACTCTGTTTTGTTTGTTCATCTCGTTAATAATATCTCTCTGAAATGTAGTATTTCATTTTATGCGTCATACAAAGATGTCCGGTAGGCCGCCACTGTTATTGATTTCGTTGCATAAACCGCGCAGGAGACCCTCCCCTTACTGCGCAGCATGCAACCTACGTAGTAAATTGTATACAATAGCAATTTCTGTGAAAAGCTCACTCCGACCTAGATTCGCTTGAAAGCCTGAAATTCATAATCAATATCCTGAACAAACTCTACTTGTTGAATCTTTCAATACACAATAAAAATCTGCTAGCATCCTTATTTTTTGAGAAGGCATATCATAATGAGTGTTGCATTTAACATAAATACAATGGTTTGGATAGCTATCGCGTGTCAGCCTCAGCTCTTGCTACTGTTTATTTTATCTTTTAAATATTAAAGCTGTTTTTGACAGTTCGCTCACGCTCTTTTGCAAAGTATGGCGATTTGTGAACAATTTTTTACAAGTCTTTGTGCAACATTACGATTTATAATTTATGAATATCACTCTACCGCGACTTCGACTAACATTCTTTTTACATGTCGTAGTAATATTTCGTAATTCATCCGGTCGGGGGTTCCCCTATAGTTGTATTTTGAGAAATATACCTACATTAAAAAAATCAACGCAACAACCAGTGGGGTTGAAGTTTGTTCCTTGAGAGAGGCCATGGTAGAGCGGACAAATTTGACCTTAAGCGTTGTCTCCCAGTGGGGTGATGACAATTTGGTCACTTTTAACGCCACCAAAACACAGGCGTGTCTTTTTACCGCAAAAAGGAGTCGTTTTGACCAAGCTCCTACTTTTCGGGGTGCATCTGTTCCTGTGACTGATCGGCTCGAGCTCCTAGGCATGGAGTTGACATCCAGTCTCAACTTCGGCGCCACCATCGAGTACAAAGCCCAAACTGCGGCCAAAAAGCTGGGCATCCTAAACAGGGTGAAGCGATACTTTAGGCCTGGACTGCTTTTAACACTATACAAAGCACAAGTCCGATCCTGCATGGAGTATTGTAGCCACCTTTGGGATGGCTCAGCTAAGTATCAGCTTGCCGCGCTTGACTCGGTGGAACGCAGAGCTAAGAGGCTCATCGGCGACGTTAAACTGGTGGATGCCAAGCTACATAGCTTGGCTCATCGCCGTAAGGTTGCCTGCTTGTCGGTCTTCTACAGATTGTACTTCGGTGAGTGTGCCCAAGAACTCTACGACCTCATCCCACCGGCCCCCTTCTACCATCGGACATCCAGACGCACTGCATCTTACCATCCCTACCTTGTGGCTATTCCACCAATTCGCACTAAGCGTTTTCAAAGGTCTTTTTAATGCGCACAGCAAAGGAGTGGAACTCTCTGCCTGCGTCTGTGTTTCCGAAAGCTTACAACCCTTATCTCTTCAAAGTTAGACTGAACAGGCTCCTTCTGGGTAGGCTCGCTCCATCGTAGACTTTGTCTCTGTCATCTCTGACATGGACTAGAGTCAAGAGCAAACCAATTACAACAAAAAAAAAAAAAAAAACATGAGAAAAGTTTCGTTTTTCTAGTCACAGCAATTTCGAGTATTGATATGTCAGTTAGTTTCCTTTTGATATATACTTACCTACATATATAAGGGGTCATTGTATCGACAAAATGTATGCTGATTTTTTGCGATTTCGGTGTTAGTTCCATAGTAAAACTTGTCCATAATGATGAGTATAGTGCCCCCTTATTGTATATGCCCAGTGTTTATTCTGATAAATATAATAGAATAGAAAGACTAGAATAAAATTTATTTAGCACATTCATGAAGCACGCATACAAAAACAAACAGAAAATAAAAAAAAGGTTGTTGGGGTTGAGGTATACATTTTCTACCAGTTATATGCACTATATTCATGTATTATTGTTATTTCAGAGGCTCGCAAGACGATGAAGGCTCAAGTTGTACAGAATATCGCGAAGCATTTGCAGAAGCCACATGTGCGCCAAGCCTTTGATCATTTCAGGCGTGACCTTCCACCAGAAAGTAAATACCTTTTTTATGAAAATCATGGTATATCATATCGTATCGTATCGTATCGTATCGTATCGTATCGTATCGTATTATATCGTGTCGTGTCGTGTCGTGTCGTGTCGTGTCGTGTCGTGACGTGTCGTGTCGTGTCGTGTCGTGTCGTGTCGTGTCGTGTCGTGTCGTGTCGTGTAGTGTCGTGTAGTGTCGTGTCGTGTCGTGTCGGGTCGTATCATATCGTATCGTGTCGTATCGTATCGTATCGCATCGTATCGTATCGTATCGTATCATATCGTATCGTATCGTGTCATGTCTTGTCATGTCATGTCATGTCATGTCATGTCAAGTCAAGTCAAGTCAAGTCATGTCAAGTCATGACATGTCATGTCATGTCATGTCATGTCATGTCATGTCATGTCATGTCATGTCATGTCATGTCATGTCATGTCAAGTCATGTCATGTCATGTCATGTGTTGTCATATCATATCATATCATATCATATCTTATCATCGTATCGTATCGTATAATTCAAAATTATCAAGGAAAACTTATGCCATGCTATATTTATTCGCAGATGACCTGTGGGCAGATACGACTACAAAGAAAATGAGTATTACGGCTGACGAAAACCGCATGTGTGTGAAAATTGTTCGTTCACCATTTTAAACAAGGTGAATAAACTAGCTTGATGTTTAAAAAGAATATAATTAAATTCAATTCTTATTTTGATGTTCTTTTTTATCTTTTCAGATTTCTACAACGATCCCACGATACTCTCTTGGAGAGGCATGTTTATTTATCCCAACTCTCCGTGCAGAGGCGTATTCATTTATTGTAGTGCCGTTGTCTGTATCCCCCGCTTCACTCTCACGGAGAGGCACATTAATTTACAATAGTTTCATAAGATTATTGATTTATGGTCTTAGTATGGTCTAAATAAAGTATTACGATGCCATTGAAAAATGAGAGGGAAGTTCAGTCTACGCCCTTATACCAGTAGTAAGTAAAATGTTAATAATTTTTAGTTTTAGTAATTTTTGAAATAATTAAATATTATGAAAATTACTTATAATGTGTTACATTTAGTTTGATTACTTGAAAATTATTCTTGTACTCGTATAGCATTTCGCGATTCCTCCGTGCCTCGGAAAGCACGTTAAGCCGTTGGTCCCGGCTGTCATTTGTAGATCTTTGGCAGTCGTTACGCGTTGTCCGAAACCAAACAATCTGTCGCCAGTCTTGCGAAGAATTACCGTATTATTACGTTAATGGGCTATGGAGGGGAGGTAGGAAGCCGTAAAATACTGGTATTCAGCTGAATCTGGTTTGACTGGTAGCCGACCCCAATATAGTTGGAAAAAGGCTAGGCACATGATGAGTAGGATCTCCAGTGTCCGTCATCAAGCCTAAAAATAACCAGAAACCTAAAAATGTGGTAGAAAGAGAATCTTAATTGTTAGTAAAAAAAAATCTTGACATAATTGTATGTCAAGATTTTCTACTAAATACTACTTATTATTGAAATAATTAAATATTGTGAAAATTAATTTTATTGCTTTTGTCGTTAAAGTCTCAGTCAATGTTTGGATTGTTAGATTTCATTGTAAGATTACTTAAAAATTATTCTTGTGCTAATTTTCAGAATCCATAGATATTTGTTGTACAATTATATTTGACGACACAGTGGCTGAGCAATTAACTGCTGAGCTTCGTGCCGCGGGTTCGATTCCCGCACGAAACAAATATTTGTATGGCCTACAGATAGTTGTTCCGGGTCTGGCAGTTTGTTTATGTGAGAATATAAGTATGTTAGCGAACTCTCCCACGACACAGGAGAAATTCCTAGCGTGGGGAACGTTTTATTAAAAAAATATATATATTATGTTTAAATATGATCTTGTTGCCAAATGGCAGGTAGGTAGGTTAATTAGTAAATAAAATATGTAACCAAGTTAGCGAATATAAATTAAACTTATTCGTAGTAGAGAACCAATGGAAGTTGTATAATCACCCGACAACACAGCTGACAGTCTTAAAGTGGTTTTTTAACCATCAAGAAACAGTTTGAACAGAGAAGAGATTCTTAAAATTTTAAATAGGTTAAAGTTTTACTCCCTATTACTAATAATATAATATTATAACATTCCATAGTTAATCCTCATTTTTATTTATAGCAAAAGTAGGATGTGGCACGGGTCGACCATCAAGGTTAAGCAACGCTTGCCGAGGTTGGTTTATGGAAGAGTGACCACCTAAGCACATCGCGATTTCTCCGCACTTCGAAATGCACGATAAGCCGTTGGTCCTGGCTGTCAATTATAGATCTTTGACAGTCATTTTGCATTTTCCGCAACCAGAAAATATGTCACCACGCCAATATTGGTGTTCCGCTGAATCTGATTGAACTGGCAGCTGACCCCAATCAAGTTGGGTAAAGGATTAGTAGGATCTTTAGCGTCCGTCATCATGCCTAAACATAACTAGAAATCTAAAAAAACTGTAGTAACAAAATCTTTATCGTTTGTCGAAAAATCTAAACATATTATTTTAGATCAGGTATTATCCCATTGCCAATTGAACGGTTACAGTTAAATTATACCAGTAATAGGATAAATATCAAAACGCGTTTACATAAAATCTTAGTAGTTCATCTTAATCTTAGAAACTTAAGATATATATTGGCATAATTATATAAATAATTAAATATTAAGAAAATTACTTTTATTGCTTCTTAAAAGTTGGTCAATGTTTGGATGGTTAAATTTATTTGGATAAATTGTAATTATTCTTGTGTTAGTTGACAGTAATGTAAATTATTATTTGTTTCGTCAATTGTTATGATTATGTTTAATTAATAAAGGAATACAAATATTAGTTTGTTACTTTTACTCTGTCGCAAGTGGTAGTGAGTTAATTAGATTTTTAAATTAACTACTCAGGATCCGTAAGTCCCTTTCGGGACAAGAACGTTCGCGCGATTTAAATGTTATTTTAAGGCGTCTTGCTATTAAAAAGATTTTACCCTCTCGGGGGCTAACGAATGCTGAGTCGATAAGTGTTTTTTTATTGTTGATTTTATTTCCTAACATATTAAACACGTACACATGGAGCTCTGATTAAAAAACACATTTAAAAATACCACACTTGCTTATTCAATGAGCGGGCTTAGGGAATATGCATGTGGTTTTTTTATTTGCAAAATGAAATACTTATTAACTCTAGTAAACAATCATGAAATAATTTTTTTAAATACCTTCATCAGCGATGAAGTTATAAAGCTTCAAAGATTAGAAAAAGAAGTCGGATGCAAACTTTGACGTCATCGTGTATGAAGGCTATACAGCTGCCATAGAAAACAGCGTTTTCGTGAGAGGGACAGATAATATATATTTGACTAAAATAATTATATCTCCTTCCTTGTTCGAGTAATTTTGATTCTATTTTCACTGTTAGTATTATATTTTTGTTCATTTTTAGATAAACTGTATAGATGATAAATATATTTTTCATACATATTTCCTATTCAGCTCAGCTCAGCCTATAATGTTCCCACTGCTGGGACACAGGCCTCCTCTCGGTAAGAGGGAGTGGGCCCTAATCCACCACGCGGGCCCAGTGCGGGTTGGTAGATGTAACATGTCTTCGAATTTTTGGTTCTAGGACAAGCCGGTTTCCTCACGATGTTTTCCTTCACCGTTTTGAGAGCAGTGGTGATGAAATTATTTACACAAATATTCCCTTATACCAGTAAATAACAATTACCGTGATGAATAATGAGCCACTTTCATTCGGAAAGTATTCGCAGGAATAGATTTTCTCTTCCCTGTCGTTACACTCTTGGCAGAGGGCTCATGACAAGGATGGTGGAAAAGTTCACAATTCATCGCCATTCTTCTAGTGCTGCTTGTCTCGTGCATTAGTGGAGTGGACCATTTAGTGCAGTTTTGATTTGGACGATCCAGCGCAACCTCGTGCCCTCAATTTTGCCCTGAACCACGAGTCAATACGTTTTTTGCGAACTAAGTGTACAATGTTGTTTTGTTAGTAGATACTTAGCAGTCTTTTACAAGCATTGCAATATTATTTGCCTGCTCTTTCCATCCTAAATTAGCATGCATTAAACATTTCGATTGCTAAGTTATTTTATATCAATAAAATTAAATTGAGAAATTATAGTTAGATTAGAATTAAAATTAAAAAGGTAGGAACATAGAATTTCATTTTAGTTTTGTTTAAAGCAAGTTGCTGTTTCTTATCATATCCCTATCTACATACACACGTATTTTTATTTTTCTCATAAAATTGAAAGTAAGAACATCGAGTAATTTTGAAAGCCATTTGGAGCTAATGGTAAGATGGTCAATCAGGCTCTTGGTGACTCCGTTGGATGAGTTCCAGATTTCCAGGTATATTTTTGGTGGTCGCCATGAATGCACAATGGTTCAGCAATACCATGATTCTGGCAAAACTTGGTAGATAGTTCACCATTTTCGTAGTTCTTGTAGTTAACACTAACCGCGAGCGTCATAACCCTAGCCATGGCGTTGTTAAAGTTGTATTTGGTATCCTCAGGCGGTGCATTGGTTGGGTAGAAATGCACGTTGCATATCTTCCGGGATCTAGAGTTAAAACTGGCACACATGATGCAGTCTGAGATCGGTTTCCAGCTCACCATCTTTTTTTAGCAGTATGCCACATTCAAGCACATCTTGCTCACATCTTGCTCACTTTCTGTACCAGAATACAGGAAAGTGAAGATTCAAGATTCCAATACACCATTTAAAATACTTAAAGGCACTTTTTATTTAATAAACACCCAATAAGGTTCATGTGAGTCTGTGTTTCCTGATAGCTACAACCTGGGAGTCTTTAATTCAAGAGTGAATAGGTTACTGAGGAGCTCGTGGCTAAATAATAACAGCCGCACGGGTTGATATTTAAGGTTAAGCTACGCTTGCCAAGGTTGGTCTGTGGATGGGTGACCATCTTAACATAACGAGTTTCCTCCGCGCCTCGGAAAGCACGTTAAGCTGTTGGTCCGGCTGTCATTTGTAGATCTTTGGCAGTCGTTACGGATTGTCAGAAGCCAGTAAATCTGACTCCAGTCTTGCCATGAAGTACCATGTTACCCAGTTAATGGGTTGTGGAGGTCTGGTGGCAGCCGCTCCACGTAAAACACTGGTATTCAGCTGAATTCGGTTTGACTGGAAGCCGACCCCAATATAGTTGGGAAAAGGCTAGGCAGATGATGATGAATAGGTTACTTCTAGATAGACGTGCTCCATCTTCGACCGCATCATCGCTTACCATCAGCTTGAGATAGTGGTCAAACGTATGCCTATCACTAATAAAAAAAAGTGACCACTGACCGAACTGAATAGTTCGATCGTAGAACAAATGAAGCTATTGCTCATTCAGGAAACCATTTGTGGTGTCCTTGGACAATTCAAGCCTCCGGACATTATCAGCTCAAACAACCGTTTCTTCTCACCACGCTACGACAGATTATTTGTAGGTTATAACTAACCATAAGTGCCAGTTTACGGACACGCAAGACGTAGAGAGTCGCGTGCGGCGTGGCGGCTCGCACTAAATTCAAACATATGGCGTTGTATGAGAGCGTTCAGGCCGCGGGCACGAACTTAGCGGCGGTGCGGCAACGCAGATCCGTTCACGAAACCAGCGGGCAGATTGCGTGGCGCTAGAGCGGCGTGCATAATTATTGTTGTGTTATGAGACCAATCCATGACTACGTCACTACAGATGCGCGGTCACCGCTAGAAGAGAAGCACTTTACGCATGCAGCGTCGAACGCAGCGCGACACGCGGCTTCGCACGCCCAACGCCCTGTGTCTCTGTAAGGGACCATCTTCACGAGCGGAAGATTCGCGGCGATATTAGAATAGAGTAGGATATAATATAATCAAATTTACTGGAATAGAAAGGAATAGAATAGAATAGAATAGAACAGAACAGAGCAGAGCAGAGCAGAGCAGAGCAGAGCAGAGCGGAGCGGAGTGGAGCGGAGCGGAGCGGAGCAGAGCAGAGCAAAGCAGAGCAGAGCAGAGCAGAGCAGAGCGGAGCAGAGCGGAGCAGAGCGGAGCAGAGCGGAGCAGAGCGGAGCAGAGCGGAGCAGAGCGGAGCAGAGCGGAGCAGAGCGGAGCAGAGCGGAGCAGAGCGGAGCAGAGCGGAGCAGAGCGGAGCAGAGCAGAGCGGAGCAGAGCGGAGCAGAGCGGAGCAGAGCGGAGCAGAGCGGAGCAGAGCGGAGCAGAGCGGAGCAGAGCAGAGCGGAGCAGAGCAGAGCAGAGCAGAGCAGAGCAGAGCAGAGCCGAGCAGAGCAGAGCAGAGCACAGCAGAGCAGAGCAGAGCAGAACAGAGCAGAGCAGAGCAGAACAGAGCAGAGCAGAGCAGAGCAGAGCAGAGCAGAGCAGAACAGAGCAGAGCAGAACAGAGCAGAGCAGAGAAGAACAGAACAGAACAGAACAGAATAGAATGGAACAGAATAGAATATAATTGCATAGAATAGAATTGAATAGAGAAATTAAATATATATATATATATACAATTATGAATATAATAATAATATTTTTGCCTGTATACCTATATACTCGTAATAGCCTATATAATAGTTTTGATGAATGAACGTTTTAAAGTGCCCTCAAAATAGGCTTTCCACTGAAAAAATCTAATTAGTCCATCAGTTACATTATTAAGTACCCGACCCGTTTTTTTATTACTTTGTTACGTAAACCAAAATCGATGAAGATACAACGCTTTTAAAATTCTCAATACATCACGCCGTGGTACAATTTTTTGTACTTTTTGACGTCACGAGCCCCACTCCCGAGTTATGATGCGTTAATCTTTGTCAATATTCATTTATTTATTTATTTATTTATTAAAACTTTATGCACAAGTGAAACACTGTACAAAGGCGGACTTAATGAAAATACTTGTCCATTATTTTTCAATAATCTAATAAATTTGCTATTGATGGTAAAAACTAGGCTATTTCATGCCAAAAGTGATTGATAAAGTACCGGTCCTTTACTGTTTCCGTTTCAAGAATATTATATTGTTACGCAATCGTTTCATTAGCTTATTGTGCGATAATCTGAGGCTCTAGGCAAGTGTCATGCTGCAGTAACGTGGCATAGGCGATTGTCAAAACGTCAAATATGTATGTATAGGATTGACAGACGCTGTCGAAATGTCACATGATCTATCCTTTACATTTTGGCATTTCGACAATCACTCGCTTGTAAGCTGGCACTCTATCTAGAGCCTCTGGTATGGGGCTGCGACTTAAAACCCTATGGCTGTGCTCAGTTTATTTCAGGTACCTATCTGTATCTTTTTTCTTTGTGAGTAGTTTATAATGCACTTGCACACAGCAAAGGAGTGGAAATATGTTTTATACAAAAAAAAAATATTCTTATATTATTCTCTACCTGCATCTGTGTTTCCGAACGCTTACAACCCTAATCTCTTCAAAGTTAGAGTGAACAGGCTCCTTCTGTTATCTCTGATCTAGACTAGAGTCAAGAGCAAACCCATCAATAATTAAAAAAAAAAAGAATTTAAGGCGTAGAATACCCTTTGCGTTGCTGCATCTTAGCTCAGCTGCAACTCTGGGTTGCGGACGTGCAACGGTGCGGTTTTAGTAAGTCCCAGGGGGGAGGAGACGTGGATGACTCGGACTGATTAGGGTTCAGCTTTATACGGTACTCTCTTTCTCTTAGTACACTATAATTATGGATTCCGTTTCGAAGTACGGGGCCGTAAAAAATAATCTTATTGTGGCCATCTCTCTAACATCCAAATATATAAAGTTCTTCCGTTACTAAGTGAGTGACTGACAGACAACGCATAGCTGAAACTACTGGTTGTAGAAAGTTGAAATTTGGCGTGTAGGTTTCTTAGAGAGTGTAAGGGAGCAATAAGAGAAGATTTTCCGAAATTTCTACAGGAACGGGAAACTACGGGATATGCGCGTCCGAAGTCGCGAGAAAAAGCTAGTAATAATATTGCTCCATAACATGATTAAAGTAAATCAGTGTCGATGGAGGTTTTTTGAACGTTTTTCGTCATATGAATCTATGACTTTTAATTTTTCTTATCTTTCCGATTGATCGACTGGACAGTTTAAACTCTGTTCAGAATCACGTTGGTAGTAAAAATGCAAAGATAAAAAAGAAGTTACTGTAGCTGGCGATCGAACTTGCGGCTCAATTAAAACAGATTATAATTCATTATTGCTCAGCCTCCTTAGGACCTAGCATGATATTTTTAGGCTTGTCTTAACACGACCTTGAGAATTAAAATCGTAAAATTACCTAAGCTAAGGCACTGCGATTTTATTCGGGCGAATTAAATTCCGTCATTGGCATTGTTTTTTCGCCAGTGCGGATACTCGCATAGGATTCAATGTGTTACAGAATTGCAGAAAAAAATCACGCGAGTAAAAATCACAGTGCGGACAGGGCCTAAACAAATCTCTCTGCCTGCGTCTGTGTTTCCAAACGCTTACGCTAATCTCTTCAAAGTTAGAGTGAACAGGCTCCTCCTGGGTAAGCTCGCTCTAACGTAGACTTTGTCTCTGTCATCTCTGACCTAGACTAGAGTCAAGAGCAAACCCATCACAAATAAATAAAAGTTAATAGGGTGGTGCGTCTCCGAAAAGTATGCACGCGTTCACTGTGAGTCGGCGTGGTTGCGTTCGACCACCCCGTTGCTTGCTAAGCGTCTAAGCCGAATCCTATTTGATATGTTCGATCATATAGATGTGAGGTCAACTAAAGTTACCTAAAATATCACTTTGCCAAGATATTTGGAGGTTCCAAATATCTTGGCAAAGTGATATTTTAGGTCACCATCTTGCCATTTTTTTTAAGTGTCTTCAACTCATATGTATATGTGAACGTGAGCTGCAATTTTGAAAAAAAACTGACGAGTCGGATTCGAGTGCAAAGGGTTCTGATTTTTTTTAACAGGTTCATTTAACACTGTAGTTTCCCTGCAATACGTAGGTAAATAACTATTTTCTGCATTTTTTTAAGAATTTTTGGCTTAGTAGTTTCGGAGATAAGAGGGCAAATGGTTATTTTTAATCTAATTTTTTGAATAACTTCTAAACTATTTATTTTAAATTATGAATAAAATATAATTAGAACCCTCACAGTAAGCCTTTTCATTTGACACATCAAATGATAAGGTTTACTATGAGAGTTACTGTGGGGGTTGTGTGGGGGTGTCGGGCTGTGGGGGTTTCTGTATCGTGTGACACATCACACGATAAAGTTTGATGACTCCTAAAAATGACCAAAATTTCTACAGAATCGGAACAGTAGATCAGGAGGAAACTGGCTGTGCCAGACACCCGTATGATCCTATAAAAGGGTTCTGTTTCTTACGGACAAAATGCGGCGGGGGACCATAAAAATGATAAATGATACTTATTTTGCAAAAAGGTTACAAGTAACTCGTTTACACGTATTTTTTTGACATTTTAATCTTGATGAGGCCGGGGTTTCCTGCTGACTAGTTTGAGAAGAAACACCGAAACAAAGTCAAAGGTCAAAGTCTCTTCTAAAGTCCATACAATCGCCAATAACATATGAAAACCGTGTTGGTTAACGTCTGAGGTGGCCTTTTCAGAAAAAAACCACGCAGGTTTGAGTGGGCCTGTCCAGACAGTGCAAGCATTTGTTATCGTGCAGCTCAACTCAGAACTTTGAGGAGCTCAACGAACCGATGAACAATACCAAAGTACTTAAGGATATTAGGCCGCATTCTTCTTCGACGTTTCACTCTTGACAGAGTGGTCGTGGTCGGCTTTAAGATCGTGTAGCATGCTTCACAATCCGTCGCCACTCTTCACGCACCTTTGCCATTCTGGTGCACTCATACAAGGGACCATTGTCTAATGCTGCCTTAATTTGGTCGGTCCAGCGCATAGGCGATCTACCACTTGCTCTTTTGCCCTCGATGTTTCCTTGTACCACAAGGCGCTCTATGGAGACATATCCATATCTCGATACGTGCCCGAAGAAAGTGAGAATTCGACCTTGTACGATAGAAGATAGGCGCTGCTTGATACCTAGATCCTGTAAGATGGACATGTTGGTTCTATGCTGGGTCCAAGATACCTTGAGCGTTCTCCTCCAACACCACATTTCCAGAGCATCTATCTTTTCTCACTCTCTCAATGTCTAGGTCTCAACGTCGTACAGAAATATGGGAATGATGGATGGGGGAAACACTAGCGCTCTAACTAACCGAATTTTCGTGGCTTTTGTGATGTTCCGGTTTCCCCATATCTTTTGAGCCTATCCATGGCAGACCTTGTTATAGCCATACGACGCTTGATTTCGTCAGCGCATCCACCCTTGTCCGCATCGTAAACTCAAACTGCCAGACTGTCATGAAATCAATCCTTAAAACTAAGGACCTACTTAGTCCTCACACTTATAGTACATTATTTTTAAGAACCATGCAGATTAGGTCTGAGATTGTCTTTAGAAAAAAGAACCACACAGATTTGTGAAACCTGTCCAGTCAGTACAAGCATTCGTCAGTAGTCGTGTAGCTCAACTCAACGCAAAAAATTCGTAAACGATTTTTTGTGTGGGTCGTGAGAAAATACTTTTTTTTTAAACAATGATCCCAAGTGGTGAAACCTTGTAAAAATATTTACGTAAGCAAGTTCAGCGTGGGTCTTACGACTGCGAAATAAATTCGTAGGTACATGTTTTTTTTTTTCAAAACAACTCTCAGAGAGAAACCTTACAAGATAACCTTTACAAAAGGTTCCAAATTTTGTATTGTTTTACTTATGGTTTGTTTCCCAACCATGGCACGTAAAATTTTGTAGAAAAAAATACAATCAATATGGTAGACAGTTTTTATTCGAGAACACCTGCCAGTATGCTGTTGAAACTGCCCTGATTCTGTAGCGCATCGGAAATGTTTGAACCGAACTGATGGCTTCTCATGCAGTGATTCGCAAGAAGACTGCATCACTGATGCGTAGAATGCGGGGCAGTAACGATAGCATCTTGCAAACAGTGATATCACTCAGATATCCACTTTGTTGTTGGGTTTTTGTGCTTATTTGTGAACTAATACTTCCGGTCATCAGAGATCTTACTAAAAAAATGGACTGTATTATTGTGCGAAACAAATAAACTAAATTTACTGTCTCTCAAAAAAGATTCTTCACCAAGTTTAAAATTTTACTGTAGGTGAGCTTAAGCAGCATTGTTACTAACACCAAAATACTAACTAAATAACAGACTGTAGTCTGAAATAAAGTTTTATTTACTTATTTTATTTTATATACCCCCGGGTTGCAGCAGTGGAACAGCCCGGGGTATACCCCGGGCTGTTCCACTGCTGTGCAACGACCCTCCTCGGATACGAATTACATACACAAAAAAGCTACATACATTTAATTTACTATTATAACGAGTGAAAATACAAATGAAACAGGAGAAAAGGCAACATAAAAAATTGGTATGTACTGCATCAAAGTATGCAAACTTAGAAGAACCTTATCTTCATTTAAATTTCAGAGTTCTTGACTGCTGGTGCCATCTATCGGTAGGACTTACCGGAATACCAATTGCCGGGACTTTTCTTTTAAAGTAAAGTTGCGAGTCTGAGTGTGAATTCACAATAAAATTAAAGCAAATAAAAATAGGAGTAATCCCTAATTGTTCAGGTGTCATTTTGCTGATTAATGCTGGTTTATCGGTCGATTGTCTGTCCATTAAAGCCATAATGCCATTTGTTGGTAGGTAGATAAGTGGTTAACGGCTATAAACGACCGTTAAAGTACCTCAGAAACCGGATAAGAGGATAAGCAGAAGAGTTTTGTTAATATTTCAACCATCCTACTGTGAACCCGCTTGTGAGTAGTGGTGATTAGGGCATATCACAACATGATAAAACCAAATACATTAAACTAATTAGGCTCCCAGAAGAAGTAAACTGACGAACTGGTGCAAGTGGCGAGAATCTCCACATGACCACATGTTTGTGGGAACCGCAGAACTGGCGGAAATCCAAAGTCCAGACTCTGGCGACCACGACGTTGTCACGCCGGGAAAAATCAGATCAAATGATGGCTTTGAATGCTAATAAAAACCCACATTATGTATGATGCAAGACTCCAACCAAACAAATTTAAGATCGTGAGAAAATAATTTTGGCATTTTACTTTTTTTTGTAAAATGTCTTCACAATAATGTCATTGGTCAAGAGCCAACGCTTCACCGACCCAAAAGCTACTAACTATTTAGCTAAGCAACTGCAAGAGCTACCAGTGGTATGTCGCGCGGCTCCGTCGCGAGCATAGAAATATAAAAATCAGGTCGGGAGGATTCGTATGCCATGGGTCGCTTAGTGACAGACGACCATGATCGCCTGGGGCCCTATTATGACATTGCTAATGCCAGTATGATTAAGCTATAAAAAGGGATAGTGTTACGCATCTTGTTTAACTCCGTCTCCCTCCCACACCGTTATCATGATGGTTTTAAGATGTCATAGGTGCCTAGGTACTCTGGTCGTCTGCTCGCGGTCGTGCGTCACGGTCGCTAAGATCGGAATTGTATCTTAAATGGTTAAGAACATGATGTTGTAGGTGATGAGATGTATCAGCAGAGTAGGTATTTACATATTATTATTATTTCTAGCCTGTAGATACTGTCCCACAATTGGGCAAAGAAATCTCAAGTGTCAAGGAAGACAAAGACATCCAAGTCATTCCACTAATTCCTTCGGGCTACCGTGACTCCGTATTATTTACTTATCTACTTGGAAAATTTGTCTGAAACACCACTAACATAATTAGGTACATACATCCCACGACATATCTATTATTACCAGTAATATCATAACTTCATAACAAAGGAACATCAAAACAATTTTCCAGCATCGAATATTCTAGTACAACGCGAGGGTGGATTTTCAGATATTAATAAACCCATCTAGCCTAGAAACAGACACATCGAAGCGATGGGCGGTTCTCTGAGCCGTCATTGGTCTACTCTTAACCTTTGCGAGAGCCGCGCCCAAGATGGCGTCGCGCCGTCGCAGTCACTGCCGGCCGGTATTGATTTTGCCACGTCGTCGCTAGTCCTTGCACCGATGCAATATGGGTACCTATCTAGCTGTCTAACTTTAATATTTTAGTACTAATGTTTCCATGGAGATGTAAAACCTAAACAATGGTCAAATGAATAAGTGATTGTTGAATTGTAGCTACTTCTAGCTACAGTAGTGTCAGTGCATGTAAAATGTAGGTATAGGCTAATAAAAAAGAACTCAGTCTCCTGCTTGATATTGATAAGGAGGAAAGCTAAACTTTTTTTCCCACTCCTCGGCTGTAGATACTTTTCTGATTAATTTCGTTTCGGGATCCAAGACATTTGAATCGTTTCTCCGGGACTCGTCGGGCTTCACAGGCTCGGCGTTTTTCTGGTGGTCGCCACTGTTGATTCTAAATTCCGGAAGTTACAGTGGTTGGGAACGTGTGGCGGGCTAATCTAATATAAATTAAAGTTACTCGTCTAAAGGCTCTTGAAAACTAGAAGAGAAACTAGAAGATAGTACTCTGATAACGCTGTGGACTCGTCTTTCTCTTTAAAAAATGCTGCTTACACTATCATCTCTTTCCCACTGCTGGGCAGGTCTTTCCCATTATTATAAGGCCACATTCCCAATAATTTTATTTCACCGTATGCCACACTGCTTTTTTTAAATTTATACTTATTTTACGAAATAAAAATAATATACACCTAGCCATCACCTTGGTCATCGCACAAAATACGGGAGAAATGCTGTAATGACCCGACTGCCTCGCACCTACTCTGAGAGTTTTGAAAATATTGATATATTTCATATATCCAAGCCATCATTTCGGAAGCAAGTCAAGAAAATGTTGTTTGATGAATAAATTGTGCCATCACTCATTTCATAAGTTAAAATTAAAACTTAAAATAAGGGAATTACGATTGCGATACTGTGCTTTTTCCCAATGTTTAGTCGGTCATGTTTGCACTTAAATATCATGACTCAGATTTGTGAAAAATGTGTCAACAATCCAGCACTACTTTGCACTGTATTCATTTCTTTCCTTTTTCTTTTAGCCACTTTCTAGTTAACCTAGCTTTGTCTATGCCGTGAAGCTCTGTTATTGGCTTAAGAGATAATTGTCATCATCTCGCTGTCAATGTTCAGTGTGGGCAGACTTTGGGGTGCTAGTTACTTTGTTGTAACTGCATTGTTGCTGTTCGTTGACAGTGGGGTGAAATTTCACTTAAAATGTCAAATTAATAATAAGCTGTTGAGTTTCCAATAAATAAATAAATAAATACAATTTGTGTCAATTAAGTTAGATACAATCTGGAAGTTTTTAAGTGAAGAGTGAATAGGTTACTTCTAGGCAAACGTACTCTATCTTCGCCCACATCATCGGTTACCATTAAGTAAAATAGTGGTGAAATGCGTGTCTATCAATAGTAAATAAAAGTCGAGGTCCAAAGATAGGCTCCAATATCTTTTAGGTATTTATACTCACCCTTAATATGATTTAGATATTTTTTTTAGTAAGTCCGTCCTTTCCCACAGCTGGGAAAAAACTTCCCCTATGTTCTTCCATAAACATGAAAATAATATAATATTACTAAAACAAACAAAAAACATAATTATTATCCTACTATCTACAAAATAACCATGTAATGTTTTCTTCATCTATCTTTTCTGTAACATAAATGGTGTACATAATAAAGAGTATTCTATTCTATTCTAAAATATCCTTATTATATAGGTAGTATGATAATAATTATGTTTTTTGGTTGTTTTTATAATATTATCTACTATCGCATTTATAATAAATGCGAAAGATTATGAGGATGGATGGATGTATGTTTGTTACTCTTTAAAATCGAAACGCCTAAAAGAATCTTCATGAAATTTGGCAATGAGGTAGATTTTAGTCTGGAATAACACTTAAGATATTTATTCGTACAACAACGTTACAACTAGTAAACTATAATAATTTTGATAACACATCATCCAACAAAGGAAAACCTACATACACAGTCTCTGCATATGCAGGAGGATAGGCTCTTACACACTCCCAGGGTCAATTAGGTCCGCACTCGGCCAGATTGACACTAGAAGTGCGAAGCTGTATGGAAAACACGGGAGATCATTCAGGAGCGGAAAATTTTAACACCGCGATTCAGGATTGGTACAGTAAGCTGCAAATAACGCCATCTAGAGAGGTCGACTGAAGCAATTCATAAAATGAAAGCACTAAGATTACTAGATTAGCTAACGCCGGACCCTGGTCTTCAAATCTTCCCTGAACAGTTTCCGAGCCGCGAAAATAGATGGCGCTGCGTGTATGGTTAACTTTTATTTATTTAATGTTATTACAACGGTTTTTTTTTATTTTATTTATTGGGACAATAAACAGCTACAATATACATATTTACAAAAAATTTCGCTAAGTGAACGCGTAAAATATTGCAGCCCACTGCATTATCTTCATATTCCACTAATTAAACCAATAAAAACCAATTGTAGTAACTAAAGAAACTTTTAAACTATGTTGAGCTGGTTGGACCATGACGTCGACGACTTTCGTGTTCCTCTCCTTAGCGAAAACAGTCATCTGACCAGACGATGTCCTTTTTACTTACAAACACTTATCTACAATAAGATAAGAAAGAAATGTGACATTAAATGCCTTAACATCCACTCATGTAAAAAAATGACAATAAGTTGGCTTCTTTCCCTATCATACATCGAAGCTGAGGAAATAGTTACTCGTAACTCCAAACTCCAACCCCTAAACTTCTGACACTCCGATTCATCACTGAAATTTGCACTTCACCACTCATGCTGTCATATTACATTATTTACTATTATTTTATTTTAAGTTAATTAGTTTTTAGTTGTTTTTTGTATATTTAGTCTGTTACTCTCTTTCATTCATGCTCATTAAGAAAAACCCACCCCCCAAACCAGGCCCCCAAGATACAGGCGCTGCCTAGTTTGGGGACTACCGTTTAATAACTATGCTAATTATTTATCTTTGTTACTGTGAGCATATGTTTTTAAGTATTTCGACCATTCGTCATATTACTCTATTGTAACAATGGACCAATAAACTATTATTATATTATTATTTTGTTTTGATCATGACTAGTTTTTGTGTTACCAGTAACATAATTGTCCCTTTAGCTTGAGAATTCCGATATTTTATTTTTCAATGAAGCATCTGTTTTTTTTCTTCAGTTTACTGAGTTATTTAAATCTAATAATAATGTAGAAAAAGTATTTAAATGATTTTGAAAAGTTTTTTACATTTATGACGAAATTATTGTTCAAACTTTAAAAACAATTTCTGCACCATCAGTTTAAAAAGTGAGCTTTATATTGGGGTTTTTAATATAAAAAGATAGCTGAGTATCCTGACGTACCATCTGCTAAACAACCGATCCTTAACAGTGATAACGTGTTTGTGCTAGAACCTCCTGAAAACTTCAGGTTTCACCTCAAATCTCCACTTCTAAATCATATTACTGAAAATTGTTTGTATCTAAATAATTCTAATTTCAGTTCTATGCTACATAAATGTTCTTAACATGCTCGCTTAAATTTTATATTGTTCCACACAAAAAGTGTTCTTTTTTTAATTAACAAGTAAATTAATTTTAGTTAGACTTTAATTTATAAAAAATAATTCATGTATTTTACTTAGAATCCGTCATTCCGTCATTTTCAATGATTTCTAACGCAATAAGTCTTATGTAATTTTTTTTTAGGCTACGTGTATTTCATGAAGACTGGCCGTCTCGGACATCCAACTAATATTATAAATGCGAAAGTTTGTAATGGATGAATTAATGGGTTGATGGATGTTTGTTACTCTTTCACGTCAGAACGCCTGAAAAGATATTCATGAAATTTGGCACAGAAGTAGATTGTAGTCTGGATTGATACAGGTTATTTTTTTCCTCAATTAGAGTCGCGATTGACAGTTAGTAAACAGGTGAGATAGTGGTCAAACACGTGCCTATTAATAATAAAAAAAAAAACTTTTGATCACATATCTTCCAATCTATGGAATACCTACATACTCAGTCTCTTCATATGCAGGAGAATAGGCTTTATAACACCCTCCCAGGGTCAATTAGGTCCGCACTCGGCCAGATTGACACTAGAAGTGCGAAGCTGTATGTGAAACACGGCAGGTCATTCAGCGGCGGAGAATCTTAATAGCGCGATTCAGGATTGGTACAGTAAGCTACCAATAACGCCATCTGGGTCGACGACAACAGAAGCATCAAGAGGCGCTACAATGCATGAAATGAAATGAAAGCACTAAGAATACTAAACAGAAACTAACCCCATACTTTGAGCGTTAAACCTACCCTAAACAGTTTACGAGACGTGAAAATAGATGGCGCTATGTGTATGATAAATTGTGATATAATTTGAGCTAGCAATTTGTGTAAAAGGATATGAATGAATTATTATGTTAATAAAATTGAATCATTGATTCCCACATCAATCATTTGGGATGACTTCTAACGCAATAAATCTAATGACATTTTTTTTAACGCTACGTGTATTTCATGAAGACTGGCCGTCTCGGACATATCAGAATAAATAGAAAAAGTTATTAGCTAACAATAAGAAAAATGAAAAGAAGGTCTACGACACGTCAGCAACTACCTATTAGGATAGATTTTAGTTACTTAGGTGACATTAATTTATGATGTAACACGTAGCAGTAATTATTAGGTACCTGACATCTTAATATGAAGTTGAAGCCACATGAAATTAATAACAACTGAAACCTCCAGTGCTTCGAAACAGATCATTGTTGATAATTATTCTGACCTGAAGATAGATGGCGCTGCTTTACTAATCTATCCTCATCTTCGCATCAGTTCATCGACCGACTAGTGATTTTGTTCAAGTCCAAACATGAACGAAAATAAGGTTGAAGAATTTATTGATAAGGTTTAGAGTAGTCCAGCGATATGGGATGTTAAATCAGACAAGTACAGAAATAAAATCGAAAACAAAAAGGCTTGGGAAGAAATATGCAATATATTTATTGGGAACTGCACAAACAAAATATCAAGTGAAAATTAATAGTATTAATTAATTAATAGTAACGCTAATAGCAGTATTTCTTCGTCAGAGTTCATCGTGAAACTAAATATACAGCACTATGATGCTCGAACCTAGCGGTTGCAGCGCGGTTGCAGCGGCATTTTAGAGCTAATTTGAAGGTCGCAGAAAAAACGAACAAACACTTTTTTGACACTCTTCATTGTCATCCATATCCTAACATATAAAAATCTTCCGTTACTGATAAGTGACTGACTGAATGACTGACAGACAACACACAGCCGAAACTACTGGTAGAAAAAAGCTGAAATTTGGCATGGAGGTTCCTTGGGGAGTATAGGGGAGCACTGAGAGGATTTTCTACTTCTTTTCCACTCCGCCGCCGCAACTGCCTTTATTTCCTGAGTGATGAGAAGGTACTTTTTGGTAATACTTTTTATTGGGTAATACTCTGAAACCAAAGGATCAGTGCACCCCATTGGGGTTTCAATTATTCCATTTTATGATTGTAAATTGCTCCCCTAAAATTTTCTATCACCACTTGACACCTTCATACCTTACCTGTCATACTTGTTATCAAGATTGTTAATGTCGCCGAGCTTGATTGCAACCCCAACAAAACCCAAGTCTACTTAGTTTTTACAAAGTTCATCGCACAATAATCTAGATTTACACACTAAAAAACAAGTCAGGAATATTTTACTGTAGTAAGAACTACTTAGTTGATGGTACTTACACTTGATTGTTAAGGCCGAGACCAAGACGAAACCCGCCTTTATCTTAGACTAATGAGCAGCATTATATGTGTGAGTAAATAAAATGATTCTGATGAATCGAAATAATTAAATCTGGAAATAAACTTGTACAACTCCTTTTAACCTTATGGAGCAAAAATGTGTAAGGATTTCATAGAAAATTACTTTAAAATAAATGCATTTTATAATTGTAAGGTTATGGTAAACTGCAATCAGGCTGCAGGGGCCAAAGATTCCTTTTTACAAAGACAAACCAAAGAAATGCTTACCCTTTTTTGTTCTCCTATATATATTCAGAGAGGACAGAGACGAAGTCTACGATGAAGCGAACCTACCAAGACGGAGCCTGTTCACTCTAACTTTGAAAACTTGGTCATTGAAAACCATAGTTTTGTATAATGTAGAAGCATTCTTTTAATTTTTGTAAATTTGAGCACTATGGAGCTATTTTCATATGTAATTAGTTATAGATTTTGTTATTAAATTAGTTTGACATGAACGAGTGCGGCAGTTGAGAGCTTGTCATGTTCACACAAATGTTTCGCTGATGGTGCCGCGTGTGTTGGATCATTTTGTTCCCTTAGAAATGGTTGAGAGAGATGGTGTTGATACACGCGTCATGTTCGTGAACGGGCGCCGTCTGAGACTGGTCATCTCTTACCTGGCACTGGCTTATTTTAATCTGTACATTTTGATTTGTTTATATTTTTTTGTTCTTTGCATTGTCCTCACAATCAAAGATATTGTTAATAAGATTTTTGTAAAACATCACGTGGTTTAAAAGAGTTTCCGTGGAGTTTCTTGCACGTTCTTCTCCATAGAAATCTACGCTTTGGAACGTGCAAAAAAGCTTCCATGTTTTTGACTGATCGACCTTGACGTTTAAAAAGTGCAGGTTTGTTTGAAACAAAATTATTTTGAATTTGAATTTGAATTTAGATTTAGTTGGGCCTAACCTATAGGCTAGGCAGATGGAAGGACTGTACAAAAAAAAAAACTCGTTTATTTGGCACACACAGATACACACAATGTAACAAATAGAAGGAAACTTAAATATAACTTAGAAATATTGTGTGCCCCATGGCTGCATTGCCATGAGCAATATATTTATTGCATTGCATTGGGTATTTTGTTTTTTTTTACTACCTACATATAGGCACACAATAGGGAATATGCATGCGATTTTTTTATTTACAAAATGAAGTACTTATTAGCTCTAGTAAACAATCATGAAATTATTTTTTTAAACCTTCATTAGCGATGAAGTTATAAAGCTTCAAAGATTACAATTAGAAAGAGAAGTCCGATGTAAGCTTTGACGTTATCGTCTATGACGCCTATACAGCTGCCATAGAAAACAGTGTTTTCGCGAGAGGGACAGATATATTTGTTTGAAACAATTAGATCTCCTTCGTTTTCCCAGTAATTTTGATTCTATTATCACTGTTAGTATTATATTTTTGTATATTTTTAGATAAACTAATAGATGACAAATAAGATTTTCATGCATATTCCCTATTGACCTAATGGTACCTAAGCGATGATGTGGTCAAACATGAAGTACGCTTGCCTAGAAGTAACCTATTCACTGTTGACTTAAAGACTCCCAGATTGTACTATCAGGAAACAGACTCCGGCAGGGAATTCCACTCCTTAGCTGTACGCACTATGTATTTGTTCCCAAAACGTTTTGTGCTCGTAGCAGACAACTAGGAGTTGCTTGACACTGGTTTCCGACTGAACCTTACATTGAAAAATGAACTTGACTATAACAAGCCATTACGGAGGAGTTCGATAACAAACACTTATACATTAGAAGATTAGAAAAACAAAGATAGCTTTTGCCTGCGACTTCGTTCATCATCATCATCATCATCGTATCAGCCGAATGACGTCCACTGCTGAACATAGGCCTCCCCAAGCGTCGCCACAACGACCGGTCCTAAAATGATAAAACTTAACATTGCAACCTGCAGACGTGTCAAAATGTTCCTAAACATAATTAAACCAATCCAACAAGGCCTTCATACATTTTTATGTCAAATTAATGAACCTAACGAAATTGTAAGAACTATTAATTTTCATCACAGAAAAAGTAATCAAAAGTCGGTTCCACCATTCCCTTAACTGATAAGCAAAATTAATCACAGTCAGAGAGCGGTGAGTTAGTTCCTCCGGGTAACGGACGATTAATCTTGTGCCAATCGGACTGTCAAGCCGACGTTAACTGGAGTCTGTTGTGGTGCCTACGAGCTATGGCTGCGTATTGCGTAATTGAGCGATCTTGGTCGAGCATTTTTCTAGTTAGTAGTAATATTATGCTTTTGTGAACATTCAAAGAACATACGAGCATAACATATAACAGAAGTTGTTAATTATGAGTACAAGGTACATTCACTATGGGTCCAATCAAAATATTTCGACAAATGTACTAGTACTTTATCGCGATTTCGGGGTTGGTCCTGTAGTACCAGTTGTTCATAATGCTGCCTGTCCATTGTCGCGGAGCGAGGTAGGCGGAAAAACGGAGAAATTTCTCCGTTTCTCCGCTCCGCTGTAATCTTGCTGTTAACTAGCGACGAAATGTTTAATGCTCACCTTCGACTTCCTGCCTAAACCCCAGGAACAATGGCACCTGGACGAGAAATGCAGTGACTTCAAATTAAAGCCCTAAATTGGTTGCGCACCGTTTGGCCAAATGGGGATTTACGGAGCCGGTGTCCCTGTTCAGAACATGCTACACGTCATCGGCAAACCAATGGAATTGCATGAAATCTCCGCACTACGTTAGTCACTGACATTTTGACTGACATGATTAATATTTCTCTGTTTCTCCACTCCGCTGCCTCGCTCCGCGCAAATGGTTAGGCACCCTAAATAAAAGCTGTGCTTAGTTAATATACTTGCATCTACAAGCACTGGTACTTCAGGTAAAATGTATAAGAATTGCCGTAGTTTTTGCAGGTCCTTACACTTTTTCCTCAGCGTTTCGTCGGTTCAGAGAATGAAAAAGCAAATTTAAAACAACAATGATTTAACTGAACCCCCGAGGAAAGGAGAAGGCGCAACAAAAAGTGCTGGTCACCAGCGTCATTAAGCGCGCTGCAGAGCTACCTCTTGCAAATGAGCCGCGCCGCCGCCGCTCGCTGCGCTCAGATCCGACATTTTTGTTTTATTTAGATTGGAGGCGTGGGATTAGGGAAACTGCGAAGATGACGCAAAGCAGTCAGTCAAGAATATTCTTTGTTAAGTTCACCACATAAGTTATAGAAAATATAAATTAAAAATGTTGATGGCCTTATCGCTAAAAGTGTTTAAAGGCAACCATTGTTTGGATTTAGAAGAGACAAAGATAAAGCAACCAAATATGTAGAGGGAAAATAATGTCTACCTATACTCTATCTATCTACAACATGTAACAGAAAAAACGCAGTACCTTAAAAGGTACAAAGTGTAACAGAATAAACGCAATACCTCTTAAGGGGTCATTGTACTCATCATTATGAACAACTTTCACTATGGGACCAACACTGAAATCGCGAAAAAAAATCGACTCTGTTTGTTCGTTTGCTTGAACGCGTTAGTTCTCAGGAACTACTGGTCCGATTTGAAAAATTCTTTCAGTGTTAGAAAGCCCATTTATCGAGGAAGGCTATAGGCTAATATATAATCACGCTAAGACCATGGAGTGGAGCAGATGAAGTTGCGTGGGTCAACTAGTCTTGCAAATTGGTTGCGTATGTTTTACCACCTGTACGAATTTGGATGAAAATTAATTACGAGCAGCCTAATTACGTTGGGAATTTATAATTTATCGATCAATATATTTAACATTCTTCCGTTACTGACTGATTGAGTGACTAAGTGACTGACACACAGGCAACGCACGGCCGAAACTATTGTCGTAGATAGTTGAAGTTTGGCATGTAGGTTCCCTACACTCGGAGGGAAAGCACTAAGAGAGGATTTCTCGAAATTCCTACGGGAACAGGAAAAACACGGGATATGCGCGTACGTAGTCGCGGGCAAAAATTTTTGGTTTATACTCCTCACTACCTCATGTCTCACTTACCAAGTACAAATTTTATCTACCTACAAGTCGATATGTCTGCTCCGCTCCTATTGATCTTAGCGTGATGATATACCTATAGCCAAAAAAAAAAGCCTCGATAAATGGGCTATCTAACACTAGAAGAATTGTTCAAATCGCTCCTGTAGTTCCTGAGATTAGCGCGCGCAAGCAAACAAACAAACTCTATAGCTTTATACATTGGTATACTTAGATAAGAAAAATAAATTGGTAGCATTAGCGGCAAGAGCAGGCTCTCAGTTGACTGATAGCGTCCGTCTAACTCTTACATTAGTTGGCCAGCCGCTGCGCACCGCCTGAAAGCTATCTGTTCAGATTTATCTTTCAAGCCTGCTTCGTAGAGCATAGATATTTTACAGCACCCACCGCAACGCACGGAGAGGCTGCGCATGTGTGTGAGGCTTTGCCTTGCATGAAAATGTATTAGATTGTTTCCATTGCAACACACGGACACGCTACGCATGAAGTGACGTCATTGACACTCGCGTGGCTTGCTCGAATGTGGCGCCCACATAGTTCAAATCTGTCAACGACATGCACGCTGTGTACGCGGTACACGCTATACACGAATATTAACTCACGACGATGTCAAAACTATATTCTTGCAAAAAAACGTGCGTAGCTTCTCCGTGTGGTGGTGGGCCACTACAGTTGTACATAGTCATGAGTTTAGCGTGTACTGTAGTGGAAACGTAGACCCACGTTGTCAAACAAATGAACCCACGTAGCTGAAATGCGCCGCGTGCCCGTGGATAGCGTACACCGCGGTGGGTTCGCGCCTTTAACTTTCATACAAAGAAAACCGCGACAAGTAGCTAGCATTTGACTGCCGATCTGAGTGCCAATAGGGAAGATGCAAATAAAAAAATACAAGAATGTTGTTAATAAAATGATTAAAAAGTAAAAACTAAAACACTTTTATTTTAGTTAATATCGATTTTTAACAAAAATAATGAATTACAATAACGTGAAACGGAACGTAGTTAAAAAAAATGCATTTAGTGACGTCACTGCTGTTATTATCACGAAAAGGCAACCTTATGTCTTTGGGTTAGGACAAGTTTGCAGCTTCTGACTACCCAGCTCATGGTTCATGGTTAAGCAACGCTTGCTGAGGTCGGTCCGTGGATGGTTGATTTTTACACAGCGAGATTCCACCGTGTCTCGGCAGTTCACCACGTCATTTGAAGAAGGCTGCGTTTCTTCTTCGCTGTACTTTTCTGATTAGTGTTGTTGCAGGATCGAAGACAGTTGTATCGTTTCTCCGGGACATCGACTCGGCCTTGGCTCTTTCTGGTGGTCGCCACTATTGATGCTAGCTTTTAGAAGTTGCAGTGGTTGGGATCGTTTTTTGACGTCAACTTAGAAAGGAGACGGAAACGATTACATACAATCTTGGGCCCATCTTGTAAGATGAAAATGGTGTGAATTAATAGATTCAAACTTCTCAGTCCTCATTGAAACTTCTATAAGTTTTAACAATCTGAGAGCAGAGTTGTTAGAGGTTTAGTAAAAGTAAGGTTATGGTACAATCTTTGACTAACAATTCCTGAAGTGCAAAAGATGCTCATTAATGTTTATTATACCTATTTAGTGAAAAACTTTTGAAGTCATATGAATTAACGTCATGATAATTTGAAGTCATAGGTAGGTATCAGGTATGGAGTTATGGAAAGGATGTCTACAATAAAACAAAACAAAATATATTTAATTCATATTCACTCCCTTCCGTTTCACCCAAAGCGGGAGGAGTCATTTGATGATTACCCATCCTTATAAAAAATAGTGTAATCGATTCCTAAAAAGCGATTGTCTCACGAAAACAATTTATCTCATATTTCTACACTTCCAGATCGAGGATTGAAGTGGTTTGTTCATGTTCTAAGTTAAAAAAATGTGACTATTTTTTTGATCATATCTAGATAAAGATAGATAGATAAAACATTTATTAGGATACAAGAACAACCGATCGATCCGATCCGATCTTATTACAATCTGGGCCCACCGTTTTCCATCTCCTTTGATTTTTCACAGCTTCAAGGGACTGTAGACTTGCATATGGTTTTTATTTCAACTCGATACCTCGACGCGCTCCCGAGATCCAGTGTGTGTACGTTTGTGTGTACGTGTCTTGACAGACAGACGGACGGACAACATAGTGATCCTATAAGGGTTCCGTTTTTTCCTTTTGAGGTACGGAACCCTAAAAAAAGACTGTACTAACGATATAAAATACTTTTCCAATTCAGATTAAGATTAACAATTCAGATTAAACTAAGCTGACTTGTGCCAACATTCCTGTGACAAATCAATCAAATCAGCTTACTTGAATCGTGATTTATTACGTGTGCAGTCACCAAAATAAGACAGTATCGACATAACTTACATAGCAGGGGCGTAGCTACCATTTAAACCGTATCAAAGACACCGGGCCCCTGGGTTCACAAGGGCCCGGGCGTGTGATCGCAAAGTTAATCATAGTAAGGCTAGTCTCTCGAAAAAATGTTAAAAAATAGCGTGGAGATGAAGCAGTGTTTCGTCGGCACTAACCGAGAAATTATATCTGAAAAAAAACGTTAGTAATCTATTCGTAATTTGGGTTACAGAATCTATCTATCGGTATCACATAATAAGAAAAAAAATTGGTTGCCTGTAAAGTCGGTATACGGGCGAAAGTTTTATGTGACAACGACTTTTTATGTCTGTCTCTCTCGCTCTTAGGCGGGCTAACCATGCCCGAGTGGAAGGGACGCGTGCCTCTCACTCGCTCTCATTGTGAGCGCATAACGTGAGCGGAGCGTAACGCAGTTTCTTGAAGTGTCACCCGGCAAACCAATTTATAAGACGTTGTCACGTCAAAAAAAAACACTAAATCGTTTAGATGAAACCAGTTTACTTCTTCATTCTTTTTTTCGATAAGGCCGCCCATTGTGTCACCCTATGTAATGTTTTCTTCATCTATCTTTTCTGTAACTTATATGGTGTACATAATAAAGAGTTCTATTCTATTATATTCTATTCTATAAAAAAATAATTACTGCTTTTGCAGTGCAAACGAAAATGATTTGGTTTCGTTACTTTGTAACCGACTTCCAAAAAAGGAAGAGGTTCCAAATTCCGTGGGTACTTTCTTTTTTTTATGTAGATAAGGTAAGATAAGATAAGATAGATAAAACATTTATTAGGAACAAGAAAAGAACCACAACACACAAAAGCACATAACACTAGAAAATACAAATAAATTAAATGAAAGCTTAAAAAAAAGAATATGCAGAATATAGCAATGACTAAACCAAGAAATTTACCAGACTACAAGTACCTACATAAAAAAAAATTACATAGCTACTCCAATGTGCGGTGTGTGTGTCTCTTAGTTGCACCAAATGGGAGTCCAACTCAGCATGTGCCAGGCAAATATACCTGACGCTGGTATTCTGCTGGATCCCAGTAGCGACATACGGGTGTCAAGCAGGATGCCGTAATAATAAAGTAATTAGTGGTTTTGTGTATGGCGAGTCCAGATTTGTTATTTTAAATATTTTGCGGAGGTACCTATTTTGCTGTCTTTAGGTGTGTATAATATTAATGGATATGAATTTGTGATGGTAAAAATATACATAGGTACTGATTGTGACATTATGATTGTGTAATTGATAAAAATTGGAGGCGATGTTGAAAGTACCTACATTTAAATAGATTATAAAGGGTTGCTGTGATTGACAGTGTTTACTACTTACATATGTATATCTTGTAAGTATGTAACCGCTAGACCAAGTTGGTCACGAATAAATAATAATAAAAAAATAAAAAAAATTCTATAATTTAAATTTTAAAGTATCGACGTGTTCGAAATCGTCACGCCCAGTTCTTTCTGAGAGTTGATAAGGAACTGCCGGAGCCGAATTCTGAAGGTATCAAGACTTCTAATGTTTCGTATCGGCGGAGGAATATTATTCCAGCACTTGGATGCAGCGTACCTAAAACTTCCTCTGAAGGCGGCTGTCTTGTGCGGCTGAGTAGCAAGTTGTTGCGAGCACTGTCTGCTTGCGCATTCCCTTTTACTAGCGATCCAGCTCAGTTTGTTGTCAAGGTAGGTCGGCTGCCTGTACTTTATAACGCCAAACAGTAGGCAAGCCAAGTGCAACTTACGACGCGACTTCATTTTGAGAATAGAGTGCTTATTTAAAAATGGTGTTACGTGAGTTCTAGGAGGGATTGTTAAGCAAAATCGAGCGCAGGTGCTTTGCACCCTCTGTATCAGTCGATCAGTTCTTGCCAGCAACCGAGGGCCAATAACTGTATCCGCATAATTTAAGTTTGAGAGAACGAGCGACTCAACTAATGTATGTACCTATACCGATTACTCCGAGGTTTCTGATCCAATTTCTGTTTTTTTTTTGTTCGATGCGGTGTACTTGCCATTTGGTCCCGTAAAATTTTGATTCAGTTTGATTTAGTAGTTTATTTTATGAGCATTTTTGCTTGTTTAAATTTCTGCGTAGCCGAAGATGTCGCTCAAGTAAAAAGTGAAAAATGTAACCGACTTCCAAACAGAACATTACAAAGTATAAAATAACCTTAATTTCGGAAGTCGGTGTTAAAAAAACAAAGAAACAAAACTAAAAATACCGATTTCCGAAATTAATGGTTATATTTGTACGTTGTAGTGTGTTGTGGAAGTCGGGTATGTTTCTTTTTATAAAAAATTAAAGGCTTAAGTCCTGCCATCTCCTCCGTGACCTGCTAAGACAGTTCTGAGCTAGTGGGGCCCATTATGTTTATAAAAGCAATACCCCTAAAACCGGGCCCCCAAAAAATGTTTGTTGGGCTGCGGACTTTGTTGGGCTGCGGGCTTTGTTGGGCTGCGGGCTTTGTTGGGCTGCGGACTTTGTTGGGCTGCGGACTTTGTTGGGCTGCGGACTTTGTTGGGCTGCGGACTTTGTTGGGCTGCGGACTTTGTTGGGCTGCGGACTTTGTTGGGCTGCGGACTTTGTTGGGCTGCGGACTTTGTTGGGCTGAGGACTTTGTTTGGCTGCGGACTTTGTTGGCTGCGGACTTTATTGGGCTGCGGACTTTGTTGGGCTGCGGACTTTATTGGGCTGCGGACTTTGTTGGGCTGCGGACTTTGTTCGAAAGAGTCAGTACGGCCCTGGAACGCAAAGGGCACTAGGAGGAACACGGATGGGTTTTAGTCAGTAAGAGTCTGACACTCCCTCCTGCTTCACCCAGAGCGAGAGGAGTCATTTGATGGTTTCCTATCCTTAAAAAAGGGCTCCTTTGAGAGTAGCTACGCGACTGCTACTTAGCATAGCTTACCTTCAAGACAGATCCTTATCTCTGTCCAACGACTGTGCAATGATTTTCGACAAACATTTTTAATGTTCCGTACCTAAAGTAACCTACGGAACCGTATTACCAAGCCACCGCTGTGCGTTCGTCCGTCCGTGCGTCCTTCTGTCAGTCAGCGCGCTGTTTTTCTAGAACCGTTTTAGGTAGACAGTTGAAATTTTATGCTACTACCGCTATCACAAAAAAAAAATATAGGGCATCCCCATTAATTTTTAATTAGGGTTCGTACCCAAAGGGTAACCAACAGAACCCTATTACTAAGCCTCCGCTGTGCGTCCGTCCGTCCATCCGTCTGTCGGCCTGTCCGTACGTCGGTCTGTCAGCGGGCTGTATCTCAAGAACCATAATAGGTAGATAGTTGAAACTTTCACAGATTGTGTATTTCTATTGTCGGCCGGTTTATGATACGGAATCCTTCGTGGGAGTCCGACTCGCACTTAGCCGGTTTTTGTTTCAAAGTTGCGGCGCACGATCTATCATGCATTATGGGTAGAGGACACTAAAACAAGCAAAACAATTTTAGCAACATGGTGCCCTAAAGTGTCATGTTGCCGAGATATTTGAAGATAAAGTCACCATACTATGAGAACATCAAAATCACTCACTTTTTACGGGGTCAAACTAGAAAACTGCAAAAAAGTTTTCAATCTGTTATATCAAATAAAAAGACTTACTGTGACGGTTTTAACTTATTTTTTCGCTATTTTAAAATATACGGTTTTGAAATTATTCAAGAAATTAGACCAAAAATTACCATTTCCTGACATTATCTTCGAAACCACTGAGCCTATAATTTTTGAAAAAAAAATATATCTACTATCAAAATGAAAATATTAAAAATGAAAGTAAATTCACGATTCTAAAGATTTAGGATTTTGAAAGGTTCAATTGGTTCAAAGCTAAATTTCCTGGTCTTAGAAGGTTTTTGTTACATACTATTTAATATGAAGTTTTACTGCGTAACATCATAGATGTGCGAATCATACATAAACATTTACGACTTGCTTGCACAAATTAATCACAGTCAGCACATTGTCTTTTACATATTGTGTATTATTTATTGGGTCACGTTAGAACACTGTCTAATCAGATAAAAGTGATGACGTGGACGATGTAGCTGGCTCGCCTAGAAGTAACCTATTTACCAACTCTTGATTTAAAAAGATTTGAAGACACCCAAGATGTCATATTGAAGAAAAACTGCCGTTGTAATGAAGCGTTTTTTGAATATTTCATTAAAACAGACATGCTCAGGTTCAATTTTAGCTTCGAGTGTACTAGTATCGTCTACCCAATATTTACAGCATGTGGCTCAAAAAAATCGAGTGACATGGAGGTTTCTGTTTTTTAGGGTATCCAACCGGGTAATCAACGGAATTATAATATTACTAAGCTTCCGCTATCCATCTGTCCGTCTGTCTGTCAGCGTGCTGTATCTCAAAAACCGTAATATATAGACATTTATTTTCACAGAGTGCATATTTCTGTAACTCTAACAAATATATTAAAATTAAAGTAGGCTGCCATGTAAAAAACGTGTTTTTATTTTCAGTTAAGGGTACGAAATCTTTTGAGTGAGAGTCCATCTCGCACTTGGCCAATTGTTTTATTTAGGTACATACAATAATACAATTTTTTCAGAAGTCAGTAAATCTGACTCCAGTCTTGCCTAGAAGTACCGTGTTACCCTGGTAATGAGTTTTGGAGGTCTGGTAGGCCGCCGCTCCACGTAAAACACTGGTATTCAGCGGAATCCGGTGTGACTGGAAGCCGACCCCAATACAGTTCAAAAAAAGGCTAGGTAAATGATGATGATACGAAATCCTTCGTTTGAGAGTCCGAGTCGCACTTGGCCAGTTTTTTAATTACAGCACCGTTTAATTTCGCCCTCTCAGGAAAATCCTGACGTGACTTTTCAAGTACCTTTTCGAGTAAGGTTCAAAGGTTCTATATCTTCCTCAGGGTCAAAAGTAAGATCAGATAAGTAGGCCCCTCTTCTGATTAATTTCCTCCTCGAGGAGATAAGAGTTCTCAACTTTATTTCGGGCTCGCGGCGAAAATAGAACTTTCATCATTACGGATTCGCGGTATCTTACCGTATCTAGTTTCAACGGATTTATTTGATTTCGTTGGTTCCAGATATTTTTTCTGAAGAATGGAGGAAAATTATTTATTTACGTCTCGCATAGGAAAGACAAAAAAAAATATAAATTAAAACTGACAAAAATAAATTAGTTATACTGCAGGAGTGCAGTGGTGGCCCGGTGGCTGCGAGTTACGAGTTGCAGGTCGTAGGTTCGAACCCAGGCAGGCGCTTTACTTTGTGTAAATTATTTCATCACCACTGCTATCAAAACGGTGAAAGAAAACATTGTGAGGAAACCGGCATATCCTAGAACCAAAAATTCAAAGACATGTGACATCCAACCCGCACTTGGCTCGCGTGGTGGATTATAGCCCACTCCCGCTCGAAAGAGAGGAGGCCTGAGTCCCAGCAGTGGGAACAATATAGGCTGATTATGTTATGTTATGTATACAGCAGCCGATAGTCGTTACTGTCAGTGGCTTGATCGCCAACAGTCTCGAAAAATGATTTATGAGTAGGCGCTCATTGGCCGCTGGATCAAGGTTCTAAGACTCGGTAGGTAAATGAAGCGACTTTATTGGTTCATAAGTCGACAACATACGCCAGCAACATTGAGGGAAAAAAACGCGCACTCGTTTCACACCCACGCGACCCAAAATTCAGTAGTTTTTTGTACTTTCCTTATTATCCTATGACTTAAAAAAATGCCGTACCTACTTATCCAAATGTAGATAGTTAAATTGTCTTTGAGATAGCGCAAATTCCATTAAAATACGCTCAGCGATTTTGGACCGATTGTCGTTTATATGGCCATGTTAAACATAACTTTACAAATTAAAACTATAATGAACGAATGACACATTCCAAAGCGAAGAACCGTTTGCCGTATGTTATTGTTCGGTGCCGTAAAAGAATATACCATTCCATCACTTCCCGTGGGTGTCGTAAGAGGCGACTAAGGGACTGACCAGAGAATGGGCAGCAGCGATCTCTGTAAAACGCAACACCGTACCTGCGATCGTCAACCCGCCTGCCAACCGTGGCGATTATGGCAGCCCCCCCCCTCCCTTTGGGGGAGGCCTATGTGCATCAGTGGACGTCTTTCGGCTCTTATGATGATGATGAACGAATAAAACTCTATATTTACATATTTTAAATTATTAAGAACTAGCTGACCCGGCAAACGTTGTTTTGCCATATAAAATTAACACGAAAATTTAATATAAATTTTATAACAAACACAATGATCCGTGATTTTTATACTACTCTGTCAAGAAAGTACCGGGAAAAGATCAATAATACACAAAATGTCTGTTATTCATCCAAATTTATTTTATCACCTTCAAAGTATGCTCCTTTAGAAACGATACACTTGCGCCAACGAATAATCCATTTATCAAAACATTTTTTAAACGCTGCTTCCGGAATTGAGTTGAGTTCTCGCCGCGAATTCTCCTTTATGTCTTCTATCGATTGAAAACGGTTCAGTTGGAAGGCGCCACTCCGAAGCTTGTTGAGTAGTTTGCATGTCAAACTCGTAAACCCACGTCTCGTCACCAGTAACAATGCGTTTCATGAATGTTGGGTCCGAACTGACTCGTTCTAGCATGTCCTCAGCGACTTTCATGCGATTGAGTTTTTGGAGAAAATTCAGATCTTTTGGGACTAGCCGAGCAGCAACATGTTTCATGCCCAAATGATTAGTTAAAATGGTACGGATCGACTCGTGAGATACAGAAAGTTCGGCGGCTATCTCTCTCAGAGTTGAATGGGGATTTTCAGTCACTATTTCCTTCACTTTTGCGATGTTAACTTCAGTTGCAGACGTTGACGGCCTACCAGAGCGAGGCAAATCTTCCATCACATCTCGACCGCTTTTGAACGCTTTGAACCACTCATAAGCACGAGTTTTTGATAAAGTCGATTCACCGTAAGCCTTCTGTAACATTTTCAGTGACTCCGAACACGAAATTCCATTGGCGATGCAAAATTTAAGACAAACCCTTTGTTCGATATTTTTGTCCATTATAAAATTCGCAATACACACTATATATGACAGTACTAAAACCAGCACTGTATTTAATATAAATAACAGATGCAACTCAAACTCCGCGCCAAAATGGGAAAACAGTTGTGCCAATCTAACAACTACAAAAAAACAAAAATTTGAATTTGGAACCATAAACAGATCATCCATTCCCGATACTTTTTTGACTGAAGTACATTAGAAGATTAGATAGCTGTTGCACGAAACTTCGTTTGCATGTACCTATTTTGATACAGTTTGATGTCGCTAGGTAAGATCGGTAAGATAAGATATCATCATATCAGCCGAAAGACCTCTACTGCTGGACATAGCGTCGCCATAGCCCGAAGCGTTGACAAAACGACCGGTTCTGCGCGTCCCGCATCCATCGGCTATCCGCGATCTTCATCGGTCCACCTTGTGGGAGGCTTTTCAACGTTGCGTCTTCTGGTAAGCGGTCGTCACTCCAGAATTTTTCGGCCCCATCGACCGTCTGTACTGCGAGCAATATGCCTTGCCCACTGCCACTTTAGATTGGCGATACTTCGGGCTATGTCGGTTACTTTAGTTCTCTATGAATATTATCGTTCCTGATTCGATCAAGTAAGGAAACTCCAAGCATTGCCCTCTCCATTGCCCTTTGAGTGACTTTAAGCCTTCTGATGAGGCCCATTGTGAGCGACCAGCAACCATTGTGGCATAAGATATACCAATAGTCAACTTCTGGCATTGCTTGACCCCCTTAGAATGCAAGGGAAATGCAGTATCACCTCTTCTATTCAAAACGCCGACCCACCTTAGTAATTTTTCGTAATGAGAAACGTTTTTATTTGAAAAAAGTTGCTAGGGTAGAGCTACATAAAGTTGAAATGGAAAACTGTATCCAGACGGAAAGACTACCCGCAACGGAGAGAGTACAGTTGAGATTCCGTTATCCGCACTTAGACTCCCATTCGCGCCATTGTGCTTAGGAGTCCTGGCAAGGTTTCGCTGAGTGTCCTCATCTTTCCGAAGATTTATGCACGTCGGGTAGCAAAGGCCTCATCTCCAGAATGAAGTGCACTACTGATTTCTCGGTATTGAAGCAACCTCTTACATTGGGCTGTCTACTGGCGACTATCATCATCATCATCATTTCAGCCAATTGCCGTCCACAGTTAAATGTAAGCTTCCCACAAAGCGCCAACCATTCCGGTCTTGTGCAGTCCACGTCCATCCACTGCCAACCTTTTTTAAATCATCGATCGATCTATCGTGCCGCAGTGCCTATGTTGAAAAGATATACGGGATATTTTTTTACGGGGAAATGACCCGTAATTACCTGTTATTATTCGGAGGGTATTTCTGCTTGGGTTGAGAAGTCGCTTAGTTAGTCGCATGTATAGGCTGCACTGTAATTTGTAGACGCTGACCATCCGTTGTCTTGAAGTTCAGCTGATCTCAGGCAAATTCATGTACGAATCAGTGATACACGGATAGTTTTTGGCCCTGAGCTGTTGCTTTACTGGGACTTGAACAGTTAAGACTGTTCAATTCCCAGTGAAGCCATGCCGGAGCAATCAACCGAAATCTTATTTCAGGTACTATGACAGTTAGTTGTATACGTGTGACTTTCAGCCAAGTGCCTTTGCAAAGTTTTTTAGAAATATCATATTTAAATAGAAATCACAAAATTTTATCGGATGGTGCGTTATCATGGAAATATTTTCCTTATTTTTCCCAGAAACATTGGTCAATATTATCCGTATTAATAGTCTGCTTGGTCGGTGGATTCTCCGTTCACAGAAGTAATGAATTAATGCTGAAGCAACGGACAACATAGGCTATCTTATAAAATAACCTAACCATCCTTTGATTGTGGTGTATACCATCGGCAATTTTTAACAGTATTCGTAAAATAATGCGCATTTGAATGGCCTTCTGATATCATGTTCGCATTTTTCTTCTTCTCCTTCGTTTCTGGGATGCTGAGGATCGCGACCACACACGCCGCGTATCCATGCGGTCTTCTGCAGTGTAGACCGCTCTGTGCATGCTGCCTTTAACAGCCTTCTTTATGGCGTCTGGCCATAAAAAGGCCATATATTTGCATATTTGATCTTTAGTACCTACCTATGCTAATATTATTTTGCGCTATATGAATGGTGCTATTCTGCAAACTACTAAGTTAAGAAACTACTTGAAGAATCAAGTTAATTCTCATATTATATTTAATTATATTTATTTCGAATCGGGAACGTTAATCGAAACGATTTAAGTTTGTAAAACCCAGTTAGACATCCGATTAACCAATTTAATTCAACTCTTTTCGCGACTCTTCTACCATGGGACTTTGCCAGCTGCTCGTGGGTGGTATGATGTGATCCCAGGCCCTAGACCCGTAAAGATTAATTTTTGAGCAACTCAAGTTAAGCTTAGCAATTGTAAGCGGACGCCTGTTGACGATTTTAAAAAATTAGATCAAAATTATATAACGCCATCTATGGAATCTGAAGTTGAACTGTCTTAATATTAGTTCTGAGTTTGTCTTATTTTTATTATTAAAATAATCCCTTTTTTTTCAGACGTCTTAAAAGTACCACTAATAACAAAAAAAATATGTTTTGATGTAATTCTCATGTTGTCTTGAGGTCAATAGATGGCATTATGGGTAAGTGCATTATGTAATGTTGATTTCATGTAATTTGCCACGATTTCTATCCGGTTTATGTGTAAAAGTTACCTACAATGGTTTTGTACCTTTGAACGTGAAACGTTCTGTTAATTATCATTTAACATATGGGCCATTATATTTTGGTATAGATAAATGCCAAAAAAATACAATAATAACATGTTACAATGTATAAAAATATTAGTAAAATAAAAAAGACAGGAAAATAATAATTTAAAAATATGTACAAAATTCAAAAATAACCATAACTGTTTGGATTCGAACCCATACCAAGTCGTTAGAAAGGCAGTCTCTAAACCGATGATCTATGGGAACTGTTGACAAATGGTTGAAATAGCCGATCTTATTTATGTCATGGTTTTTCGCTGCTCAGCTCCTTGAAAGTATAGCGTGATGATAAACATTGCTAAGGTTAGACGCATAAGTATCTGCAAAGTTATATTAAGTTGTGATTTTTATAACAATTCCCCACTAAACTGTTTGGCAAAATGTGAAATATAAATTTAAATCTTATTTTAAGTACAAAAAAACCCATTTCATTATTTTTTTGACAATACTTTGGTGTAAAAATAAAGTTCAAAAGATAAAATAAATACAAAAATAATAGCTGTTGCTGGCCGGGGATCGAACCTTGTGTCTGTCATTAAAACGGACATTTTTGAATATTGCTCATCCTCCAAAGCACATAGCGTGATAATATATAGCCTAAAACTTTCTCGTGACCAGAACGCACACAACAAAAAAAGAATTATCGAAATCGGTCCAGCCGTTCAAGCGTGATGCGATGACCAAGGAAAATAGGGATTCATTTATATATATATATATATACTATATACTAGCTGACCCGGCAAACGTTGTTTTGCCATATAAATTAACACAAAAATTTCATATAAATCGGTCAAGCCATTTCGGAGAGTTCGGTAACAAACACTGTGATCCGAGATTTTTTACATTAGAAGATTAGGTATAAAAAGATAGCTCTTGCACGCGACTTCGCTAAGATAAGATATCATCATATCAGCCGAAAGACCTCTACTGCTGGACTTAGCGTCGCCATAGCCCCAAGCGTTGCCACAAAAACCAGTTCTGCGCGTCTTGCATCCATCGGCTACCCGCGATCTTCATCGGTCCACCTTGTGGGAGGCTTATCAACGATGCGTCTTCTGGTACGCGGTCGTCACTCCAGAATTTTTCGGCCCCATCGACCGTCTGTTCTGCGAGCAATATGCCTTGCCCACTGCCACTTTAGTTTGGCGATGCTTCGGGCTATGTCGGTAACCATGGTTCTCTACGAATATTATCATTCCTGATTCGATCACGCAAGGAAACTCCAAGCATTGCCCTTTGAGTGACTTTAAGCCTTCTGATGAGGCCCATTGTGAGCGACCAGCAACCATTGTGGCATAAGATATACGAACAGTCCTTAGAATGCAAGAGAAATGCTGTATCACCTCTTCTATTCAACACGCCGACCAACCTTAGTAATTTTTCGTAATGAGAAACGTTTTTATTTGAAAAAAGTGGCGAAGCAACCTCTGTACATTGGGCTGTCTATGGCGACTATTTTCATCATCATCATTTCAGCCAATTGCCGTCCACTGTTAAATGTAAGCTTCCCACAAAGTGCCAACCATCCCGGTCTTGTGCAGTGCACGTCCATCCACTGCCAGCCACTTTTTTTAAATCATCGATCCATCGTGTCGCAGTGCCTATGTTGAAAGGATATTTTTTACGGGGAAATGACCCGTAATTATACCTATTATTATTCGCAGAGTATTTCTACTTTGGTTGAGAAGTCGTTTAGTTAGTCGCATGTATAGGCTGCACTGTAATTTGTCGAAGGTGACCATTTGCTGTCTTGAAATTCAGTTTATCTCTGGCAAATTCATTACGAATCAGTGAGAAAGGTAAGAGGAGAAGTGGGTACAGATCCAGCAGTACCATCTCGGAAACTCTCTTCGCAAAATTCGTCTCTGGCGTCATTGCCTGGGGATCTACAGTTTCCCATGATCCACTGGAGGGTGAATCCCGCAACGAATAGTTTTTGGCCCTGAGCTGTTGCTTCACTGGGAATTGAACAGTTTTAAGCCATGTCGGAGCAATCAACCGAAATCTTATTTCAGCTACTATGACAGTTTGTTGGATACGTGTGACTTTCAGCCAAGTGACTTTGCAAAGTTTTTTATAAATTATTTATTTAAATAGAAATCATAAAATTTGATTGGATGGTAATATCATTTTCTTCCTTTGCGTTTTCATGGAAATATTTTACTTATTTTTACCAAAAACATTTGTTAATATTATACGTATAATAGTCTGCTTGGTCGGTGGATACCCCGTTCACAGAAGTAATGAATTAATGCTGAAGCAACGGACAACATAGGCTATGTTCTAAAATAACCTAACCATCTTTTGATTGTGGTGTATGGCATTGGCAATTTTTAACAGTATTCGTAAAATAATGCGCATTTGAATGGCCTTCTTATATCATGTTCGCATTTTACTTCTTCTCCGTCGTTCCTGGAATGCTGAGGATTGCGACCACACACGCCGCGTATCCATGCGGTCTTCTGCAGTGTGGACCGCTCTGTGCATGCCTTGCCAAACCATGTGTTTGCATATTTGATCTTAAGTACCTATGCTAATATTATTATGCGAAATATGAATGGAGCTATTCTTCAAACTACTAAGTTAAGAAACTACTTGATGAATCAAGTTAATTCTCAATTTATTTCGAATCGGAAACGTAAATCGAAACGATTTAAGTTTTTAAAACCCAGTTAGACATCCGATTAACTAATCTAATTCAACTCTTTTCGCGACTCTTCTACCATAGGACTTCGCCAGCTGCTCGCGGGTGGTATGATTCCAGGCCCTAGACCCGTAAAGATTAATTTTTGAGCAACTCAAGTTAGGCTTAGCAAATGTAAGCGGACGCCTGTTGACGATTTAAAAAAATGAGATCAAATACATAACGCCATCTATGGAATCTGAAGTTGAACTGTCTAAATATTAGTTCTGAGTTTGTTTTATTTTTATTAATAGGAATTCATTCAGAACGATATTTTTAAGGTATTAAAAGAATCCTTTTTTTCAGACGTCTTAAAACTACCACTAATAACTATAAAATATGTTTTGATGTAAAGCTCATGCTGTCTTGAGATCAATAGATGGCATTATGGGTATCTGCATTATGTAATGTTGATTTCATGTAAATTGCCACAATCCGTATCCGGTTTATGTGTAAAAGTTATCTACCATGGTTTTGTACTTTTGAACGTGATGCGTTCTGTTAATTGTCATTTAACATGTGGGCCACTATATTTTGGCAGAGATAAATGCCAAAAAAATACAACAATAAAATATCAGCTAAAATAAAAAAAGAAAGGAAATGAATAGTTTAAAAATATGTACAAAATTCAAAAATAATCATAAATGTTTGGGTTCGAACCCACACCAAGTCGTTAGAAACGCAGTCTCTAAACCGATGGTCTATGAGTGCTGTTTACCAATGGTTGAAATAGCCGATGTTATTTATGTCGCGGTTTTTTGCTACTCAGCTCCTTGAAAGTATAGCGTGATGATTAACATTGCTAAAGTTAGACGCATAAGTATCTGCAATATTGTAATATCTTGTGGCTTCTTATACTTAAAACATTCTCACTAAACTGTTTAGAAAAATGTGGATTATAAACTTAAATTTTATTTTAAGTGCGCCAAAACCCATTTTTTTATGTTTTTTACAAAATTATGGTGCAAAAATACATTTCAAGAGACAAAATAAATACAAAAATAATTGCTGTTGCTGGCCGGGGTTCGAACCTTGTGCCTGTTGTTAAAACGGACATTTTTGAATATTGTTCATCCTCTAAAGCACATAGCGTGATAATATGTAGCCTAAAACCTTCTCGTGACCAGAACGCACACAACAAAAAAAGAATTATCGAAATCGGTCCAGCCGTTCAAGCGTGATGCGATGACCAAGGGAAATAGGGATTCATTTTTATATATATAGATAGATTGTAGTCTAATGTAACATATATTTTTTCCAAAAATTACGACTAGTATCATCATTTGCCCATTAACTGGGTAACACGGTACTTCATGGCAAGACTGGAGTCAGATTAACTGGCTTCCGACTATCCGTAACGACTGCCAAAGATCTACAAATGACAGCCGGAACCAACGGCTTAACGTGCTTTCCGAAGCATGGAGAAAACTCGGTATGTTAAGGTGGTCACCCATCCACAGACCAACCTTGGCAAGCGTTGCTTAACCTTAAAGATCAACCCGTGTGGCTGTTATTGTCTAGCCACGAGCTCCTCGAAAATTATGACTAGTAGGCACATCTTAACCTTTTGCTCGCGACATCGTACAAGCATATTCCGGTTTTTCCCGTTCCCATCGAAATTTCTGGAAATCTTCTCTTAATGCTCCTCTACAATCCCAAAGGAACCTACATGCCTAATTTCAGCTCTCTACGACCAGTAGTTTCGGCTGCGCGTTGTCTGTCAGTCACTCAGTCACTCAATCAGTCACTAACGGAAGAATTTTATTATGTATTAAGATTATAGATACAAGTCATCATCATCTTCCTGCCCTTATCCCATGTTACTTGGGGTCGGCGCAACACGTTTCATTCTTCCATTCTGTTCTATCAGTCGTCACTCTATCACTAACTCCCTTTTCTTTCATATCGCTCCTCACACAATCCATCCATCTTTTCTTTGGCCTTCCTCTCCCTTTGTGCCATTGTTCTTTAAGTACGAGTACTTAATACTAAAATAATAATTCCCATACTACTTCACTGAAAGAAAAATACACTATTTTATTCAGTGCATGAAAGGCTTCTTTGATTAAAATTAATGTTTCTTGCGAAAATCACGGGAATGATGCCGGGGAAATAAATAGTATCGAGAGGTTAGTCTTAATACCTATTATTGAAGATTTAATTACTTACCTTATTCGAGTTAGTATTCACTTGATTTTGAACGACAATATTTTTTCCGGTTTTTAAGTCAGTACAGTGTTTTTATGGAAGACTTAATTTTGAAACAGTAGTCATGTGTTTTATGTGTGTGTTGCTGGCAGAACAGATGGTCGATGGGGCCGAAAAGTTCTGAAGTGGTGACTGCGTGCCGAAAGACGCAACGTTGTAAAGTCTCTCACGAGATAGACCGATGTCCTGGTGAGGGTCGCGGGTAGCCGATGGATCGAGACGCACAGGAACGGTTGTTGTTGTTATGACATTTGAGGAAGGCCTATGTCCAGCATTGGGCGTCTTGCGGCTGATATGATGATGATGAGTCATATGTCTCCTGACACAAGACCGTTGTTGGAGTCCAGAGTGGCATCAGTCGTATTTATTTCGCGTTTGTATTTGCACTGTCGCCAACTACCAAAAACATTTTGAATATTGCCGCTAAGATGATATTGCGATTTAAATAGACCGCCCCCTCAGTCGTAATTGGTAAAGTATTTATATAGGCAATTTGTATAGCTTTTGCTCGCGACTTCATACGCGCATATCCCGATTTTCCCGTTCCCGTAGGAATTGCACTTGGTCAATATCCCAACTAGTCGTACGTACTCAGTGCTTCAACTCCAATTTATTATTGCCAGAGCCAAAGTGTGGTACTCTTTGCCACTGTCTATACTCTTCCACATAATAATATAACCGCCTTCAAAGGAAGAATGACCAGCCATCTTCTGGGCATGTTCGCTCCATCATAGACCTCATCCATCGCTTTCGGCATGATCGAGGTCAAGGAGCAAGCCCATTCCTAAATAACAAAAAATAAGGAAATCCTATCTAAGTATTCCCCGAGGAACCTACATGCTAAATTCAGCTTTTTACGAGTAAGACCGTGACGACGTTTCGACTGTGCGTTGTCTGTCAGTCACTCACTCAGTCACTCAGTTACTCAGTCACTCAGTCACTCAGTCACTCAGTCACTCAGTCCCTCAGTCACTCAGTCACTCAGTAACGGAAGAATTTTATATATTAGAATATTGATGAAAGACAGGGACAGAGTTACACTGTTCTATAAAATCACTTTGCTGGCACTCGCTCTCGTTATTCATAACCTCCCCATTCACTCAGTCACTCAGTTACTCAGTCACTCAGTAACTCAGTCACTCAGTCCCTCAGTCACTCAGTCACTCAGTAACGGAAGAATTTTATATATTAGAATATTGATGAAAGACAGGGACAGAGTTACACTGTTCTATAAAATCACTTTGCTGGCACTCGCTCTCGTTATTCATAACCTCCCCATTCACTCAGTCACTCAGTTACGGAAGAATTTTATATATTAGGATATTGATGAAAGACAGGGACAGAGATACACTGTTCTATAAAATCACTTTGCTGGCACTCGCTCTCGTTATTCATAACCTCCCCATTCTCTGTGAATTATTAAATTATCCTGCATCAGCACAATAGAGGAATGAATGTAACTCACAGGGGTATATTTCATCTTCCCTCCTACGAGGAGGACTAAAGTGATGACCTCCGGCGTTTCCTCAGTAAAGTTTTAAAGTAAAAACCGTATTGTGAAGGCCTGAATTTCAGTTGTAGGTACTATGAGTGAATTTGTAGAAGAGACACAGCTGTAGGAGTATTATGCCTACTCTTTCAAAGTATGTGTTCTTTTTGTGTTTGTATTTTTCTGCTAACTCACACACTGTGAATTAGTGATTCCAATATTTGTAAATGTGTGAGTATCATGTACCTACTTATTTAGAAAATTGATAAGTCTACCTCTGCATACCCTAGGTGCATGGTCCTCACATATAACAAAATGTTTGTATACCAAATATTGTAAAAAAAATATTTGAAAGGAGTTTCTTGTCCATTCTTCTCCATAAGAATCTACTCGTACCTTTCCGAGTAAAGTCACTTTAGATTTTTTATATTATTTGTAATGTGAATGACGTTCAAAAGTGCCGTCTAAATAATTAAATTAAACGTTTTGACTTATATTTTTGATTAATTTAATGAAGTAATGCTGCGTTTCCACCTGAGCTGTACGCGGATGCGTAGCGAGGAATGTGCTTGTTCAGAACTTATAGAATCCCTTCATTTACCTAGCCTCGCTCAGCGCAAGCTATCGGTTCTTAACGAAAATTTCCGTCCCAACGCGTCCTCGCATTGTAACGCAGACAGGCACTAGCCCTGGCGGACCCCGTCTACTATGCTGACATCTCTTTGAGGCATCCGAGGAATACAACGCGCCGTCGACTCGGGTCTGGTTGTGGAAACGCCGCCTAAGGCTGTGTCTGAGTAGCATCCAAGAACAGATTGAAGGAAGGTTGGTCATCCGGATCGGCAATTCTTGCCATCACAAGTAGAACCTGGATAAACGTGGTACAGGAGTGTGGGGATTGGCATAGGAAAAGAGAGACCTACGTCCAACAGGCGTATTTGGGCTGTGGTTTATGAGGACCGCAATGCTGAATGAAACCTTATATGTAAGTACTACCTAAAATTTAAATCAGAAATTGAGATGACTAAGAACTTTTAATACACCAAATTCTAAATAAATTCTGTAGGTTCATTGCAACGCATATTTTTAGCGCGTTTTTAAAACAAACTTAGAATCATAGTCCAGGAAAAGCAGCTAAGGAGTTTGATTCGTCTGTTACGTGTTAGTGTTATAACTTTAAAATATTGTCACAACTGTAAATACGCTAGTCTATAACAAAAATGGCCTAGTAGGGAGGTACGTTTACATGAATTGCTCCGGATGGCATCCTTGAGTGACGTGTGGTGCGAGGCATAAGATGCAGCGAGTAATGTATCAAAGTGTGTCGTCTTTGACCGGCAAAAATATGTATTACATTTATTACCAAACTAACTTTTACCCGCAACTTCGTACGCACATATCTCGTTTCCGTAAGAATTTGGATAAATCCTTTCTTATTGCACCCCTTCACTCCCGAAGAAACCTAAATGCCAAATTTCAGCCCTCTATGACCAATAGTTTTGGCTGTGTGTTGTCCGTCAGTCACTCAATTAGCCAGTAACGAAAGAATTTTAAAATTAGATTGAATCAATTTTTTGAGTTACAATTTAATAGAAAAAACGTCAAAAAATAGGAATAGGATTTACCAGTAACGTACGAGAGTGTAAATATTATTCATTTTCATGACGCATGACGCGGTTTGAAACATCCAAGCTCGATTATCATTTCTGTTCCAAGGACCTCACGGAATGGAACGGTGACACTGGTTTGATACGTTACTACTGAAAAAAGAAAATTATGTTACCTGTAATCTTAATAATCTATTAAAAAAAATTGCACCTGGTGGTAGTTTATGTCGGGTACATTAAGTGGGCCGTTTTGTAATACCACTAATGGCACCATGTATAAAATAGTCAATACGTTGGAGGTCAATGCTCGCTCTTTCTTCCTAAGATCAATTTATTTTTCAGTCAAAAACAATAAAATAGTGTTTTCGCTAATGGAAATGGCTTTACAGTTTTTAAAATCAAAAGAAGGTTTTGGCAAAACGCCAGGGAGATGTTAAAACGCTACTAACTTAAGCCAAAAGTAATGCTAGCAAACAAAGAAGACACAATGCATTACTAAGAATGCGAGCTTGTTGACTATTCAATTTAGTAGTGTTACTTACACTGTTTCAAATGTATGGTGAGAGATGAAAAGGACTTTTCATAAACAAACGTTTTCTACATTGCGGGCATTTGTTAGCTTATTGAAATTTCAAGGAAACTGACTGGTTTGTGATAATTGCGTTTCCGAGGTAAGAAATGGATATTATTTGGACTTCATGCACATGCTAATAGGAACCAAAGCGGACTTAATGCCCAAGGATCTATCAAAGATTTTTTTACCAATATTTATGTTTGACCACTATCTCACCTGACGGTAAGCGATTTTGCGGCCGAAGATGGAGCACGATTGCCAAGAAGTAACCTATTCACTACTGTCTTAAATACTCCTAGTTTGTAGCTAACTGAAAACACAGACTCTGGCAGGGAATTCCACTCCTTAGCTGTACGGAGATTTGTGGTCAAATCACGTCATTTACTGAAATTTATCTGAGCGGCAGCACTTTATGAATGTGAAAGTTTTACATAATGACCGTCCCCCAAAACGCCCGTCACCACTTCTGTGTTCAGTGTTTTGGCTAGGAAGAAGTGGTGCTACAAACTCCACAGCAACACATCCATCTGTTAGGTACATTTTAAGGATGAAGAGTCAACACGGCAAAAATGCAATCTTTAATCAACCACATACACATGGCGTAAAATACTGCTATTCAGCTAAATCTGGCTTGACTGGAAGCCGACCCCAATATAGTTGGGAAAAGGCTGGGCAGATGATGATACACATGGCGTAGGTACTTGTTAGGGAGCCTGTAAGGTTCCACATATAGGCTTCCTATACAGGAGTGATACGACTATGTATTAACGATGTTACGACGCTTTTCTAATCGACTTCAAAAAAGGAGGAGGTTCTCAATTTGATTGTTTTTAATGTCTGTTACCTCATAATCCCCTCATTTATGAACCGATTTGAAAAATTCTTATGTTCTTATTAATACTCTTAAAAAGAACCGTGCCGTGAAATAATTAAAAGTTACCGATTGGCCACATTTAAATTTCATCAAATTCGGTTCAATAGTTTGGTTTTTAAATCAAAATAGTTCTTCTTATCGTATAGACGGTAAGGCTTAACGACCACACACACACCCTATTGTCAGAGTAAACCGCCTCAAGGGCCTCTGACATGGTTTATGTGATGACCGGGACCACCTGCTTATATTATGTGCCTTCCGAAGCACGGAATCATCTTTTTATCACACAATCAGGTGATTCAAGCCTGCAATATATTTTGTATTGAAACAATGAGGGCTGAGGCATGCTATTAATATACACAGGGAGGAAGACGCTGTCGACTGAGACACAGTTTATACTAGTACAGTCAACGTAATCTCTTAAGCTTTAGTTATTAGAAATTGTCATTTTTTAACTGAGATAGATTAAGAGAAATTTGTTAAATTTTATGCGTTAAATACATAAACTTTATTTAATATCCTAGCCAAACTGGAAATAACTTTACCATGTATGCTTCCCGTGAGAATCAAACCCACGACCACCGGCACACAAGGCAAATATCCTAAACCACTCGACCACGGAGGTAGTTAGAATTAGTTTATTTATTTGATATTTGGTTTTTAAACGAAATTGCGTATTTTGCTTTTTTTGTTAGGTGTGTGGTAACCTAAAAGTCAAAAATAAAAAAATATTAAAAAATTCAGCTGGCTTCCAAACTCTACGAAAGAATTACAATTAATTTCTTTTTTTTTTACTTGAGATTGGTTTGTTCTTGACTCTAGTCTAGGTCAGAGGTGACAGACAAAGTCTACGACGGAGCGAGCTTACCCAGAAGAAGCCTGTTCACTGTAACTTTGAAGAGATTAGGGTTCAATGCACTTTCGTAGAAATTATCGTGTCTAAAGCTAGGAATAGACTATACACCGAGTGTCTATGTGTGAGCACTGGTATCTGTCATTGTGACAGTTATTGACCCGTAACATAATTTAACTAATATTACTGTATCTATACTCTATACTAACATATGAAGCTGAAGAGTTTGTTTGTTTGCTTGAACGCGATAATCTCTGGAACTACTGGTCTGATTTAAAAAAATATTTCAGTGTTTAAACAATTTAATGAGACAATAAATATAATTGTAAATGAGACATTTTTTTTTGATAGCCCATTTATAGAGGAAGGCTACATATCATCACGCTAAGACCTATAGGAGCGGAGCAGACGAAGTAGTGCGGGTCGGCTAGTATAACAGACTATAATATTCATTTCGCACATATCTAATATTTATTTGAATTGGATACTATATTGATATATAAGGTATGATGATACAAATTGTGTGTGCCGCATAAATTACACTAAAAGGCTTTGGAGTTCTTCTTTTATTCTTTAAGGTCATGTACAAAGGCGAGCTTAACTCAGAAATGAGTTTTCTCCCAGCAAAGCAAGCAAACAAGCAAGCTGCAGCAGCAAGTTCTAGATTTTATATTCAAAATTCGCTTTAAAGATAAAAGATAAAGATAAAGATAAATTTATTTGCCCAAACATGTGTACACATACAAGATTAAAAAACGTGCATGCAGGATAACATTAGACTAGAAAAGTTCATACATGTTTGCCACATACGAGCTCGTACTATGGCGTGCAAATATTATGCAAAGTAAAGAATTTATTACAAATTATTATATTTGAATTATTATAAATGTCAATGGTAAAAATTAATTAATGTCAAAATATTAATCAAATTTAAATTATGTCAAAAACTATTCAAATATTATAAATGTCAAAATCAATGCAAAAATTATGTCAAAATTATATAAAATGTCAATCGAACAAAAAAAAAAAAAAAATAATAATAATTAAATACCTATGTCAAATTTACCAATTTTAAATTAATACATAATATCAATAAAAAGTCCAAAACAAAGTTTATATGGATTATGTCAAAATAAATGATTCTGCAAGAAATTCGTTGATACTATAGTAAGCCCTGTTGCTTAGAAACATCTTTAGTTGATTCTTTAGTTTTACATTATCAAGCTCCCTCCAACTTTTCGGCAACTTATTATAAATAGTGGGAGCCATGCAAAAAACACTTTTGCGCATAAGTGCAGTCCTACTCTTATGCAGACAGAGCTGACTTTGATCTCGCCTGTTTCTAGGGAATCTATCTGCCATTCGCGAAAATAGGTTTTTATTGTTTCTGACAAACATTACTGTTTCCAGAATATAAAGGGATGTCAATGTTAATATTCTATAGCGTATGAAATAGGGTTTACAACTATCGATAGTTTTTAACTTAAACATGGCCCTGAGGCATCTCTTTTGTGCTTTAAATACAATTTCTTTACTAGTTGAGTTACCCCAAAAGATAACCCCATATCTGAGAACAGATTCAGTTAGCCCGTAGTAAGCGGTTAATAAGGCATCTACGTTAACCGTTCGTGACAGCTTATGCAGGGCGTACGCACTACTGCTTATTCTTTTAGTCAGGACATCAATGTGTGCCTTCCAATTTAAATTTCGATCGATTGTCAGTCCTAGAAACTTAGTTGTATTAACTGTGTCAATTGAAATGTCATTATACTTTATGTCAAGATTAGGAAGAGTCAATGAGCGTTGGCTAAAATGCATCATAACTGTCTTATTTAAATTTATTTTTAAATGGTTATTATCTACTCATTCTATAGTTTTTTGCAAAGTATTACTTATGTCCTCTTTATAAAAATCTATTTCATTGCAAGGTATTGTTATTGTACTGTCATCTGCGAATAATGTCACCGGATGTTTGATTGCCATTGGAAAGTCATTTATATAGATAGTAAAGAGCGGTGGTCCCAGTATACTTCCTTGTGGAACTCCGTAGACAACGTCGCGTTCATCCGATAGAAATACTTCTTCTCTTTTGGTGCTAGTATTTAGTCTGCTTATTTCAGTAATCTGTTTTCTGTCAGTTAGATACGATTTTAAGAGCTCAAGAACGTTTCCTCTTACCCCGTAAGCTTCAAGCTTTTTCAGTAAAATATTGTGTTGCACGTAGTCGAATGCCTGGGTCATGTCACAAAATATCGCACATACTGGTTTATTTGTATCCATATTTGTCATAATAGTATGCAAAAAGTCATAAATCGCCATGTTAATTGTCTTGTTTTTCCTAAATCCTTTTTGTTCGTTGCAAAGAATATTATTTTTCTCTAAATAAAAATTAAGTTCTCTATAAATGTACTTTTCAATAATTTTAGAGAATATCGGAATCAACGAAATCGGTCTGTAGTTTTCCATGAACTCTCTATCTTGTTTTTTGAATAGCGGCTTTATTACAGATTTTTTTAAGCAATCTGGAAAAATACCTTCGCTAATGCACAAATTTATGATGTAGCTTAGCGGGCAACAAATTTCTTCAGCAACTGCTTTGATTATTTTTGTGCAGATGCCATCGTAACCGACACTGTTCGTGTTGTTAAGGGCTCGAATGATTTTTAACACAACGTTCGGTAAACATGGAGCCATAAATATAGAGTCCTTCCTGTTTATAATATGACTAGTGACTTTGTCTCCTGAATTAATAATGGGCTGAATTTTGTCAGTAAAATAATTATTAAATACATTACAAATGCTCTTTGGATCAGATATTACTTTGTTATTATTAATTATAAGTTTATTAATATTATTCTTTGGAACATTTAGCTTTGACTGGTTTATAATTTGCCATGTAGTTTTAGATTTATTATACGATGTCTTTATTTTATGGGTATTTTGAGCTCTTTGAGTTAAATTAATAATCTTTTTTAAGAGTTTTGTATAGTTTTTAAATTTCATTTTATTCTGTTGAGTAGGTTTTAATCGGAACTGCCAAAGTAATTGCCGTTTTTTTAAACTGCATCTTTTAATTCCACGTGATACCCAGTTTTGTTTTTTTATGGACATTAATCGAAATCATAGTTTCGGGGAAGCACTGTTTGTATAGTAATGAGAAGATATCTGAAAACGAATTAAACGCTACATTTGGTTTATTTGCTTCATATACTTCTGAAAACGACAGACTCCGCAGATAGGCTTTAAATTTATCAATGTTATCGTTACTGTAATCACGACTTCTCCTACTCCACCGACTAAAAGTACATATCGTGTTTATTGGACACTTCAGTAGTTGGGCTGTGTGATCCGATAACGCTAATTCTAATACCGACGATTGACAGCGCCTGTTAAAGTTATGCGCAAAATTGTCAATGCATGTTTTGCTCTTAAGACGAGTTGGTTGATAAAGTGCCAGTTTCAAGTTAAAGCTTACTAACATATTTTCGAATTCTATTGACTGATTAGTTCTTTTAAGTACATCTATATTAAAGTATCCCGCTAAAACAATATTTTTACAGTCTGTTTTTATTAACATTTGTAATATCTGTTCTAATTTCTTAATACATTCATTGAAATTTTTAGAATTTGGCACTCTGTAAATACAAACACATACAATTTTATGCATAGTCAGTTCAATGGCGCAACATTCAAAGACACCACTTGCAGACATTTTTGCTATTTTTGGCAGTTCTCTCCATTGGTGATCGGACCTCACTAGTATGCAAGCTCCACCTCTTTTGTTTTAATTTCGACTGAAACAGGCTGCTAGGCAGTAATTGTTCAGCTTTAGATGTTTTTCATAAGTTTCCATCATAAAGTGCTCCGTAATACATAAGACATCTACGACTATGTTTCTATCAATTAATTCATTTAAAAAAACCGCAAGAAAATCGCATTTGGAAAGCAGGCCTGCAATATTTTGGTGCATGATGTAAATATGTTTAGTCAAGAAAAAAATTATCTCCTGTTTTATTAGCGTCATTCAAACTTTGATAAATGTCACAATTTTCCATAATGTCAATCATAAAGTCCAGCAGATCCTTAAATATAGTAGATAATCCAAGTTTATTTATTTTACCAGAATATTTGTTAAACATACTGCAGTCATATTCCAGATTTAGGTTACTGTCCAGAAGGAACGCGTGTCCATGAGTCAATATATCTAATTATAACAGATTGTTAAATGTCTCCACTCGACAGTTGAATAAACTGACGTCAAATGGATACTTATATGTCGGCATACAAGTAATTATGTTAGTGTGTTGCACTTCTTGAAGCACCTCTCGTATGTGAAAAATTATGTCATAATAATCATTAGTTCTCCTAAAGTCTTCTTCCCCAAGAAATATGATGCAGAAATCATTCATGGTGTAATCTATTAACTTTGTTTGCAAACCGCTTAGAAGCTGTTTTGTTGTTGTGTTCGATTTTAAGTAATGACATAGACCGTAGTTGTTCTGGAAAGTGCTTTCAGCTGTTGATAATAAGTCGTTTTTACTATCACTACTGAGTAAACATATCTTGCGTTTAGGTGTACATTTTGGTTTCAATTTTCTGTAGTCCTCACCCTTTAATACCGGAGCGGGATCACTTTGCGTAAACGTGTCTTGCGATTTAGAACATTCCGACTTTTTTGTTGAATGTTCGGTGTTTGCAGACATTATTTCGGATGTACGACATGACTTCTGAGTCATGGAAACCTGTTTCTTTTTGACAGATTTAGGTGTCCGAGTAGGCTTTTCAGTTGAACATACTTTTTTATAATTATTTATAATAAGTTTACATTTTTCTACTTCTTGTTTTAATGAAGTATTTTCTAAATTTAAGTTTGTTACTTCTTGGTTCGCAATAAGTAATTCTTCTTGTAGCTGGTTTATTTTATCGTACAGCTCTTTATTGTTTTGTGATTCGTTGATTGAAGTGTTTGGTAAACTTAACATTGTAGTGTCTAAGAGGGATTGGTTTGACGACAAGTCGTATAGCGAACTTGAACGTTGTGGTCTTCTATAAGTGATATTATCACCTACCTCAGTATCCATCGTAGTCTCGTAACTAAATTAATTGTTTCGAAGTCGACGTTGAAATTTTTTTAAAAGTTTTAATGAAATTTTAAGATTCCAAAAACTTTTTGTATGGAGTGAGGTGCGAACTCACGGCCACACGATTGCGAGTTACACTTTGTAGCCCCTCGACTCTGTTTAGTACAAATGTTGTTGAAATTGGGCACCGCTTCTATCACGCAGTATTTTTTTCAATAAACAAGTCGTTAGTGAATGACTCATTGAAAAAATTTTGCGGTCTGTTTTTTTTTTGCACCAAATTATCAGAACTTAATTTGTTGTCATCATTTCCACAGTTTTACTTCACTTCATAACACAATACATTAATAAAAAAACGTCTACATATATCCAAATTTATAGTTTTTTGTTGACACTTAGTTGTTCAGTATATTTTTATTTATTATTGATCGTCTATTGCAGATAACACTCACACTTTGCTATTAGTCCATTATGAGTATTTTAACATTGAAATCACGATAAATATAGTACATTTACAGAAAAAATACGAAAAATTATGCTTTACATTAAAGATATCGTAACGTCACCACGCCATACGTCAAAATATTCGTGCTAGGCCCTCCGTACAGAATGTCTGACACTTGTGTCGCAATTTCTGTAATAGTTTTATCTTAGCTTAGTAACTGTCAGTGGGAACCCAAGAAACGGAGAAATATTAACCAATCATGTCTATCAAAATGTCAGCGAGTCACGTGGTGCGGAGATTTTATGCAACTCCATTGATAAAAAAAATCCGTTTCTCCGCTCCGCTGCCTCGCTCCGCTAAAATGGTCAGCCAGCCTTATGAGGTGGTAGTTTTCCTTTGAAATTTGTATATATTCTACTATCCTGCATAATGGACTGGCACCCTTGTGGCTCCGTTTCCACCAGAGAGTGCGAGGTTTTCAAAATTTGGTTTTGACAATTACATCCCTAGCTACGCATCCTCGCATTTCTCAGGTTGAAATTCTCGCTAAGGCAGGTGGTTTTTAGGGTTCTGAACCCAACGGGTCCCTAACGGAACCCAATTACTAAGCCTCCGCTGTCCGTCCGTCCGTCTGTCTGTCAGCGGGCTGTATCTTAAGAACCATAATAGGTAGACGGTTGAAATTTTCACAGATTGTGTACCTATTTCTAAAAAATAAAAAGGTTTATGGGACGGGACCGTATGCGATTCCAACTCGCACTTGGTCGGTTATATAGTTTACCCACTGGATTTGCAAAAAAAACAAGAAATAACTATAGAACGGAAGATATTTTTTTTGCCAATTTACAAAAGTAAATCACGAATTTGCTTTTACAAGCAGTTTTATCACATAAATAAAAGTGTCGGAAACGTTACCGGAAGCTATAACCGCGCTCCATCAAGCCCGACGATTGAAAGCAAATAACAGGGCCCCGGGTTAATAGTGGATGATGGAATGCTTTCGCTGGCAGTGGCTTTTAGTTAATGCCAATATTTCTATGTCACGGTCTATTCACTCATGTAAAACGATTGCGGTTCGACTCGCTAGCTGACGTTCCGTTTATCCTTAGATTTTCGATATTTTTCATGTATTGCATTACTAGTAGTCCCGGCGAACTTCGTCATGCCTCGGGATTATTTTATGCCCTGTTTTGTTTTATTGTATTCAAATTCACGTACTCTATGAGAAACGAAGTTTGTATTCTTGTTTAATTTTTCCAATGCTCTGATAGTTATTCTGCTATTCGGGGCATCAAATCTAGCAAACCAAAGATCTTCAATATCGGTCCAGCCGTTCTTGAGTTATAAATGGTGTAACTAACTCGATTTTGTATTTAATACATAATGTAGATTTAAGTTCCGTACGTCTTTTTGTAAAAACAGAGCCCTTATCATAGTCATCGTCTGTCTGTCTCGAATTTGAAATCTACTAGACCGATTTAGTTGAAGTACTAATATGAACTTCTGTAACTCAAACACGTAACAGCGTAACGTAAATAAATAATACTTTCAGTAGGCGAACATTTTTGGGGAACAAAAAAATAATTTTTCAATTGTGGAGCTCGACTATATAAATGGCTATTTAGTCTGAAATTTATTTCTAATAAGTAATTTAAAGTTGTAAAGAAAATTGATGAAAGTAACAACGCACCTTTTTGTAATACACTTCTGGACACATCTATTGGCCCACCTTGTATTTTCAGTTTCATTTGGTCCTAGCTAAAATTTTATATTAGGTCGAGCAAAAAGTTTTTATGCAGTTTTGAACCTGGCACATTCACAATTTCATTCAATATTCTTTTTTTTAATTTCGAACACAGAATTTAAAGAAACAAAAGACAATTTGTAGCCTGTTTGTTGATATCAAACAATCGAATACTAAGAAAACTTGGTTTTATTGGTTTACTTGGATTTAATTCTTGAAAAAGTGATTGATATCTTTGGTTTTGCAACAAACATTACTTATTCTTAACATTAAGGTGAGGTTCTATCAATAATCTATGGATACTTTACCTGAAGTCGCCGCCCAAGCTTATTCAGGCCGGACACAGCCAAAGAAACGTGAGTGCTCAACTTAATTTAAGTCGATCTGCGGTCCGAAATTTTATCGGAGGTACCTAGAGACTGGCGGCTTTGTTCGTCGCCAAAGAAGGCCACGATCTCGGGTCACAACTGAAAGGCAGGATCGATTCACCGTGACGACCAGCTTGAGAAATCGTCACCTTACCTCCATTGAGATACAAAACCAACTTCGCGACTTCCACGGAGTATCTGTGAGCGCTCGAACTGTTCGGAGAAGGTTAAAAGAACGCGATATGGTACCACACAAGCCAGCTAATGGGCCCAAACTAACGCGAGCCCACCGAACAGCGCGCCTTCATTTCGCACGCAGTCATTTAAATTGGACACAGCAAGATTGGAGCCGTGTACTCTTTTCTGATGAGTCTAAAATTGTGTTACATGGCAATGATGGAAGGAAGAAGGTCTACCGACGTAAGGGAGAGCGTTTCGCACAATGCTGCTTTGAAGAGAGGGTTGCTTATGGCGGTGGCTCATGGACTGTCTGGGGCGGTATATCCGCGAGCGGCAAAACTCAACTTGAGGTTGTTACAGGACCACGGCTGCCAACATTAAATGCTGAAATGTACATTCGTGAGTGCTTAGAACGTCACGTGATACCATACGCGGACTATGTGGGCCCAAATTTCCTTTTTATGCATGATAATGCAAGAGCCCATGCGGCCGGCATCGTCAGGGAATATCTTCGGGATGTGAACATCACAGTTATGGACTGGCCAGCCAGAAGCCCAGACATGAACCCCATTGAGCACATGTGAGACGAGCTAAAAAGACGTGTTAGGGCTCGTCAGCCAGTTGCCCAGACGATGCAGGAGTTGAAAACTGCCATAGAAGAGGAATGGGAGATGATCCCTCAAAATTTCATAGAGCGGTTGATAAACTCTATGCCTAATCGTATGAGAGCTGTGGTAGATGCCCTTGGAGGCAACACGCGTTATTAAATTAAACCTTTATTTGATAAAACATGTTTTTTATTCAAAAATCAATTGCCTTTAACAAGGCGCATATCCGACTTGTTAGGCGTAGCTCCATGTCGTATGGTATTCTGAATTCAAATTTAAAACAATACGATCGAAAAAGATGGTAAAATGTATCAGGTTTAAAACTGCATCAACAGTTTTTGTTCAATCTAGCAATCATATTTCGGTAGGGGCCATCGAAACCTAAACTCTAAGGTGGGCCAATAGATGTGTCCAGAAGTGTATATACAATGTAACATACCACCTTAAGGCACTTGTGTCACCGCCGGCGAGGGAGCGATTAGCTATCGAATATTTGCTCGCTGAGGAAAGGAACAAAAGATATAGATCTCGTGAGATTAAAAAAGACACACACATTTTTTATAGTCTATACCTGACTGTTCACATTGCCGGCGAACCGATTGTTACCACTAGTTGATCGCAGCGACAAGAGCTTTCAAAGATTGTAGTCGCTCAGCGACATTCGCTCGGCGATGCTCGCTTGGCGGTCAAAACGCACCAACTTACGATAATTTCTACCTATAGTTCAGATCGGAGCGAATATTGCGAGTAATGGCCCATCGCACAAAAGCACTCGCTTAAAGCCAAGCGATAAAACTTTCGAAACTTTTCACTCGCTACTCGCCAACTAGATTCGAGTTTCAAGCTATACTCGCTACTCGCTGATCGCCGGCGGAGAGACAAGTGCCTAATATAACTGGCTGATAAAGAATTGATAGATACTATGTTTTTATTTCACGCTCAGTTCAGCACACAAGCTTTCATGCGCAGCGAACCAGCAGATTGCAGCACGCTGCTTGGACGGAGTATATGGCCCCATGCAGTATTGCCAATAGCTCCACTGAAGATTGACGAGCTGACTGGCTGGCGTAGGCTTGAAAAATACAACAAAGATAGATGACTGAGCTGTGACTAATAGCTTTTAGAGTTTTATTCTGTGCGTTTTTGATCAGAAGGGCCATTTTGCCGTGGACACCTCTTTTGATGAGCTTTTGACATTTATTGTTGTTGATGATATTGAGACTTGAGTTTATATTGGCCTTATGGCCCGTTTCCACTCAGAAGGACCGGCTGTTTAGACAAAAAGCCGACGATCAGCATATTCGTTCACACTACATCCTATCCGGTCGTTTAGATGGCTCATCGCAGCGGTAAAATGTCCGTCTAAAGACCTGGATCTTTCTTTTTCTCGGATTATTCTAAATGTGCATATGACATATAAATTGAACTGCTACTGGCACATCCGTCTTTTTAGACGTACCGGTAAAACAGACGGTCCGTCATGGTGGGAACGGGCAGTTTTGTTTATATTTTAGATTTTCTATCGTCGTTTGTTTTTGTGAGTAATGTTTGGCCTATCAAGTTGAAAGTTTGCGTAGATTTTGATTCTAATAACTGAGTGCCAATTCTAGTCATTTTTATTAAGCAACGTTGACATTCGCAATCTATGAAAATGTATAGATATTAAGGCGTTTTTGGCAGATTGCGACTGAGATGCGAATCAACCGTTTGTAGGAGTAGTGAGGTTTTAATCAGTAGGAGTAACACTCCAACACTACATTCAATTCTGAACCAAAACGAACAGTGTAAAAGGATCTTCAGCTCCACACACAAAAAAGGCATAGCCTGGAGCTGTAATGACTAGAATTTCTTTTAACAGTACATTGTATAACGCCTACAGGTATCGGGTGTATAAACTTCACAGTGAGGACACTTCTACGCTTCGCACGAAAATACTCTTTCCTTAGTAAGCATAAGTTTTATTTTTGGGCTGTAGATAAAGTTGTGTGTGAGGCAGACCGTTGTAGTTTGCACAGTGGGTTATACTATCTCGCTATAACAACAAAAATAAAAACAAAATATGTTAGGAATCGATAGAAATGCTACACTATAAAACATCATAGTGATGTTTTTTTAGCATAGAACAAAAATATGCTTTCCACGGTGAAATGGTACAATAGCAATCGTCGCGGCTCATAGAACATTTATCGGGCAGTGCACAGAGGGCTCTATGGCAACGTGGCTGCGTATGTTTCATTCGCGCGTCCGACTGCACCCGACCAGCGACGAACGAGCGTGACTAGCCGCGCTCTGACAAATGAACTGCAGATTGATGGTATGTTTGCCCTAATTGCTTTTGTTGGTGCAATTTTTCCAGTGGATAGGATTTGTTTCTTTTTTGGGTTTTGTAGCTTGCAGAAATTCCGAGATAACCATAATACTAAAGGTCATGGCACAGTATAAGGGCACCGCAACGGCACTGCTTAAATCCATCAATTTACTTCCCATTCAAATTACAGCATTAAATCGTGTCTCATATAATATATTTCGTAATGTCAATATGAAAAAGCCAACGGCGGGCAGTCAGCGCGCTTGCCGCTACTATACGATTCGACTCGTAGCCCGCCCGCTGCAAGCGAGCGGACCGCGTGCTTCCAACGCGCCGATCGCGTGTTACTGCGCGGTGACTCTGAGTCACATTGTTACATTATGAAAACAAATGCTTAATAGCAAATGTGTTCGCAGTGACTGCAGGCTTGCACCTCGCGGCCAACGAGCTGACTGCAAGCTTGCACCTCGTACACGACGCGTAGTTAGCGCGCTGGCGGTTAGCCGTAGCCTAAATTCGAGGCGACGCTGCAGGCGACCTTTAACCTGCGTTGTTCGTCTACATCTCATGAACCATAATAGTTATACGGGTCAAATATTTGCATAGTGTGTATTTTTACTGTCGCTATTAAGTATAACAAATGATTAAAATACAGTGAAATTTTAAATTAAAACTCTTGGGACATTGTCAAAAATTATCCCAAGGGACCACACTCCTGGGTTAAAAAGCATTCTCTGACACATTCCAAGGTGGGAAGTCTCGACATAATTATCGATCGTCTACCGACCAAATATGAATGCAAAATACGGATATAACTTATTTAGTAGTATTGACACTCAGATAAAACTGCAACAAAATAAAACGCTGAAAAATATCTGAAATAACCCCACAGAAAGATTTATAGTATTTAACGCCATTGTTCACAGTTGAAACACTAACAACGCTATTCACTGCTTTCCACAACGGATTTGATTGACGTAATGGGATTCGGTGTGGGTATTATTTACTACTCTTTGATGGAAATTTAGGTACCTACTATTAATATTGCGAACGAACTTTTCTATTCAATTCAACATGAAATACTAGTAGTTAGTATTTATTTTAATTTTCTCTTCAATAGTGGCACATGGGCTGACTTCATGCAACAAGGCATTCTCTACAGCCATATTTTTGTCATAGTTCTGTTTCTCTTTTTTTTTTCTTTCTAATATACTGACGGAAGAGGAAGTCGTGGCTAAATAATGCTACACGAATCGATCTTTAAGGTTAAGCAATGCTTGCCGAGGTCGGCCTGTGGATGGGTGACCATCTTAACATAACGAATCTCCTTTAGCTAGGTAGCTGAGTAACATTAAGAAAATTGTTTCAAAAACCTACCTGTGTATTTGTTTACATTTTGGTGTAATGGCTGCGTAGTCAATAATCAATGCTTTCATACTTGTTTTGGTGCGCAAGTCAATGTTTCCTGATAGCTACAGTCTGGGGGTTGTTAACTATAGGGGGAATAGATAACTTCAAGGCGAGGGTACTCCATCCACGACCACAATATACTGTACCAAAAATGTAGGGAAATTGAAGCTTTTTACACAGTTTGCGATTGACATGCAAATGTGAACGTAATTTAATAATAATAGTAGAATTGGCTCTCGGTGTGATCTATAAAGAATGTACTGACACTCACCTAAACCAGTGCCGACGTAACCAAAAGTGCTCAAAACTATTTCATGCCTGGATGTTCCAGGACTAGTTGTTCTGGAACATCCAGACCCATTAACTGAGATCACTGTCGAAACGTAGCTCGTTCACATAAATACTACGGAACTATTCAGTTGAAGCTAATTAGCTTCAAAATTACTGAACACATTTCAGCGCTGGAAATTTTACTGACATACCTTCTATACAGCTGTGATGCTAGTGCAGTTATAACTTTGGTTTCAGTGCCTACCGAACGAATTTGTCATCATTTTTTAACATAATCTTCAGGTCAGGTCAGGTCGTGATTATGAAAATGATATGAATTGCGTGGTATCTTCTCATTTCACATACCACTGTGTCTCAAGATGAAACATAACTAAAAGAGTTATGAACATAAATGTGGATGGATGGAGAGGGAGAGGAAGGCCAAAGAAAAGATGGATGGATTGTGTGAGGAGCGATATGAAAGAAAAGGGAGTTAGTAATAGAGTGACGACTGATAGAACAGAATGGAAGAATAAAACGTGTTGCGCCGACCCCAAGTAACATGGGATAAGGGCAGGAAGATGATGATGTGTCTCAAGGTGAAAGTCTATGACCATTGCGTGTTGCCAGTGATGACTTATGGAACTGAAACGTAAACGCTCACAATAGGCCACAATAGCAATGCTTGTAATTTCCTTGCGTGATCGAATCAGGAATGAAGATATCCGCAAGAGAACCAAGGTTACCGGCATAGTCCGAAGGATCACTAAACTAAACTGTGAGGCAGAAAAGTTCTGGAGTGGCGACCGCGTACTGGAAGACGCAGCGATGGAAGGCCTTCCACAAGGTAGACCGATGACCTGATGAAGGTCGCGGGTAGCCGATGGATGCGAGAAGCGCAGGATCGGTCGTTGTGGACACTTGGGGGAGGCCTGTGTCCAGTAGTGGACGTCTTTCGGGTGATATCATGATGATGTTGATTATGAAAATATTTTGGTAAGAGAAGAATACAATTTGCAATTTACTTGATGCATGTTTATAATGTGTCTATTAGAAAAGCAGCCCAATGCATTACATTTAGGACGTAGCAGCAGACTCTTGAGGTTAAAAGAACGGCATCAAGTTACTTATTCATGTATAACAAAGTGCTGAGTTAAGGTTTACACACACCGCAGGCTCTTTAAGAACCTTTGGCATCGGCTTGAAGAATTACATTTGAATTTTAAATATGACAGGAAAGTTATTGCACAAGTCTGCATAATTTTTGCAGTTCACATAGCTTAGCTAACCATATATGCAATTTTTATTATTATTATTCCTGGCTTACATTCATTAATACAGGAGTAATATAGTAAGTTAAATCACAACAAGCCATTCACAAGCTTCCACCGTTAACAATATGGTAGGTATTATTGTGCAAGTTGTAAAATTAATTGACTCTTAAATACTACTAAGTTTAATATAAAAATAAGTACCAGCGTAGGTAGAAATGCGCTACCACTATTAGAAAACAACAGAACCCACATGTAGTATCCAAATACTACATGTGGGTTCTGTTATACCCAAGTATAACAGTAGTAATAATCGCTAAGATGCTTGTAAATAAATCTATTAATCATTAACAATTTTGTTGCTGTTACTATACTACTTTTTTATTGTTTAATATAACAATATTAAACAACGAGAGCTGTGCTTACATACTGAAGTTTTCAGACAAGGAAGGGTTTTTCATGCTCAATTTAAATATCGATGCAGTTTATTGCAAGGATAGCGAAGAGACACTATTTTAAATCCAAACGCCATTATATATCATATCACAATCATTTATTATATGATAATCATATCAGCGGAAAGAAGTCCACTACTGGACATAAGCCTCCCCCAACAACTGGTCCTGCGCGTTTCGCATTAATCTGCTACCCGCGACCTTCACCAGTTCATCTGTCCAACTTTTGGTAAGCATTCCAACGCTGCGTCTTCTAGTACGCGGTCGCCACTCCAGAACTTTCCTACCCCATAGACCATCTATTCTGCGCGCAATGTGCCCTGCCGACTGCCCTCTCCATCGCCCTTTTAGTCACTTTACCTTCTGATAAGGCCCGTTGTGAGTGACCACGTTTCAGTTCCATATGTCATACTGGATTGTGTAACATGGGCATAATATTGGGTATCAGATAAAAGGTTTTGTTAAGATGCACGTTTACAAGCGCGTCGTTTAAAAAAATATCATATAATTATTTGTTATTAGATAAATATTTCTTAATCTTCTTTATGAAATTGTGACAGAGCAATTAGACAAAATATTTAAGCTATTCCAAGCAAGTTTAACCCCACTTTAGAAAAGTAATATTTCTTCAGGATTTCAGTTGAAATTGAAATTTAGCTCAAGTTACTGTTTGCGTACTCGTATAACTTTTAGCTTTCTGATATTACAGAAATTAGATTTGTGATTAGAGTAGACTCTAGTGGGTTCATAGCAAAGTTGTTGACTTGTTATGCTCTCAGGATATTGGGAAGTTTGTATTTAGCATTTCTGAGTTTGGATGGGTATGTACATAACGTTGTTTTTGTAGTGCCTGGATGGGAGACGACACAGGACCAATCGATCCGGTGATGCTTGTGGTAGACCTACGGCCAGCATTGGATGATTTTGATAAAAAAGATGATGATAGTACCACTGTTCTTAGGTTAAATGGGTATTATCAATGATACATTAATTACATATTTGCGGAATTCGTTCAAAATAGTCACCGCAGCCCTGGACCAGACCTACATTTTGGCCAGACATAGCCACTCCCAGCACAATAGTTTCATAATTATTAAATTTTTACATCGTTTTTCAGTGTATTGTCAAAGTTTATTTTATTTTTGTATTTTGTATCCGTTTTTATAAATTTTTTACTTTGTTCTGTTTTATACTTTTTATCTATTATTTCTGTTTTTTATCATTTAATGTCTGTAATTTTTATGTGTGGTGTCAATTGTGAATATAAGTTAGTGACAAATAAATAAACCTTAGGAGAAACACGGATGGGTTTTTGTCAGCAAGAGTCTGACACTCTTCTATCCTACACTATCCAGCACTAAAAACATTTAAGAAAACGACCAAACCTGCGATTAGCGCGTTCATTCAAACAAACTCTACATCTTTCTAATATTAGTACAGTTACATCATTGGGAATTTGGCCTTTAGTACCTTACCTAGTTTATTTACACCCCACCGCCTCCCAACCCCATAAAACTAAAACCTGAACATTAAAACGGCATGAATAAACAAGAACTCATGAACGATAACAGCACGGACGCGGAATAATAAAAAATTCAGACGCACCTGTTTTTGCCATGAAATATCCCGTGAAAATGATCGTTCCTTCCCTGCATACGTCAGGCTTGAGGTTGCCAAAGGAATTTAATATTAATGGGCAGTCGAGTCATAATGGCCCGATGACTGATCCCTGTACCTGGAGCTGTGGCGGTCTTAAATCTCCATTTGTAAACATTATGTTGATGTGATGACGAAGTTGGTACGCTTGGAGACACCGCTCATGTATATTTTTGGGGTGTACCTACCTGATGGAGTTTTTTACTGACTTGTATTTACCGCTCACTCTTTGAGTGAGTGAGAGTGGGCTTCCAGAACATTTACAAATTTTAGAAACAAAAATGTTTCTCTTATTATTCAGCTAGGAAATATTGGCTGCATTAATAGTTTAAATTGACAAAATTTAGTTGTTCTAAAGTCATCCTTATGTACGCGTATAAAATTCTTCCAATACTGATGAATGACTCAGATACTGACAGACAACGCACAGCTGTAACTACTGGTCGTAAACAGCTGAACTTGGCATGTAGGTTCCTTGGGGAGTGTAAGGGAGTACTAATAAGGATTTTTCAAGACTATTACGGGAACGGAAAAAAATAGGATAGATATGCGCGTACGAAGCCGCACGCATAAGTTAACTCCATGTCTTTTGAAAATCATTATCACTTATAGAATTGTAACTTTGTCGTGGTCCTGTTATTAAAACTTTTACCGACCTGGGTGTTTTTAGAACCTTACCGAAAATCTAACGGGAACTGGAGAAAACGGGATATACACGTACGAAGTAGCTGGCAAAAGCTGTCATTGAAGGGTACAGGGGAAAAAGGATCATTGTCAAAAGTGAATTATTGTGAGAAAAAGGAAAAACATTATTTACTTTGGTATCATAATTTATAAAACAATTTACTACAGTAGCAATTTAAACTATTTTTGTAGCTTATTTTATAATTTGGTTTTGAATTCTTAATTATCTATTTATTTACTTGGAGTTACCTTATAAAGAATATTTAGAAAATATTTATCAAAATGAACTCGAACTCGGATGGAACTCGTGGCTAAAGAATAACAGCCGCACAGGTCGATCTTCAAGGTTAAGCAACGCTTGCCAAGGTTGGTCTGTGGATGGGTGACCATCTTAACATAACGAGTTTCCTCCGTGCCTCGAAAAGCACGTTAAGCTGTTGGTCCCGGCTGTCATTTGTAGAACTTTGGCAGTCGTTACGGATTGTCAAAAGCCAGTAAATCTGACTCCAGTCTAGCCAAGAAGAACCGTGTTACCCAGTTAATGGGTTGTAGAGGTCTGGTAGGCAGCCGCTCCACGTAAAACACTGGTATTCAGCTGAATCCGATTTGACTGGAAGCCGACCCCAATATAGTTGGGAAAAGGCTAGGCAGATGATGATTTATCAAAATGAAAAAAAAGATCAATATTCATCTTTCTTTCTGCAACTAGGGCGACATTGATCTGCTGATTGATTATGCAGCCATAATTATTTTTTTTTGAGTCCTTCGCGCACTATGATCGTTTTCAGCGTTTTTCGTAAATATGATAAGAAGCTTTCTGTATTTTGTACTAGATGGCAATGTTAGTTCTTTTTAACTGAAAAGTTGACAATGTTCCTTTTTTCCCTGTACCCTTCATTTGTAATATAGGTGCTACCTCCACGAGCAAGTATCTCGCGACGATCTTATCGTCCTGCCACTTTGCTCTATAACAATTTTATGAAACTGCCACACAGCAATATTAACGCCGCAATTCGACGAGTGCCATTGACGAACGAAACGTCAACTCGCAGCAATACCATTGCTCCTTGCAGAGTCTTTCCCCTTGTGAACTTAATGGAACTATTACAAAAGCGATGCTCGCTGTCAGAGGCAGTTCGGAATCTGCTTTCAGATACTTATATTAAATTTTGGTCAAAGTTACGCTAGTCGTTGCATTAGAGACATAGAGATTGCGAAATATGTTCGAAAGAGTAATTGCGGTCCTGAAACACAAAGGAAATTTGGAGGAACATAGATGGGTCTTAAAAAAGTCTGAGTCATTTGGTGATTGTCTATACTAAAAAAAAGAGCTTTATTGACGAAAGAATTTTGAATCGGAAGTTAGTGCGAAAGAATAAAACAAATTACAGTTTTGATCGACCATAAAAATATAACATTCTTTACGAGTACATATAGCTAGCTAAAATCCAAAGAGGTACAGTACAATATACCTATTATACCTGTAGGTATCCAAGAGTGACTAAGAGACGCATATAAATACGAACTGGCAAGGTAGCCCCACTCGCATCCTTGTTGCATCTCCTGGGGGTGTTTATACAGAATCAAAGCTTTACATTCAACTTTGAAGGGATCCTTTCTGTCTACTGTGGCTTTGTGTAAACCCTTTTTATTGCCTTCACGCTTGTAATCACCGGTGGGCTCTTCAAAGGAGTACTAAATATTGTATCCAGATCTGAAGCATATATCCATAGACCCCATCTATTCAGCGAGTAATGTGCCCTGCCTACTGCCACTTCAGTTCGGCGATCCTTCGGGCTAGGTTGGTAATCTTGGTTCTTGTTATGTTGTACAATGTGTGGCGGAGAAGGTCCGTACATTCAGCAGGGTAGCTACATGGAATTGAAATTCAACGAGGAACGTCCATAGTGAGGAACTCGTGCAGATTATAAGCACCAGCACTTTAGTTGCAGCAGTGTAGTAAAATAAATCAGGCAGTATGTGTAATGACAGAAATACTGCCAGAAAGTTAATTAATTTTTTTGTTTGTAATGTAGCGGCATCAAGGCCGCCACAAGAAAAAAAACCTACGGAGCAAATCTACATCGCAACAAAAAGAACCGCGACGCCATCTATCCGACTAGCAGCGAACTACAACGTTGAAATCCTGCATCGCGCAAGCAGAGTTTACCGTGCGATTTGAACATATACATCAGCCCGAATAACAACTAACGGGCAGTAGCCCGCCAGGCACAACAGCCGCCTGGTCGGAGGATCCTCCTTCCCATTTTGAGGTGTGCGAGACTTTACTCTCTGTTCCGCATACCTCTAAACTTCCTTCCTTCGACATTGAACGTCAGCGCAGCCTTCGTGCAACTACTTCAGCGTGACGTGATCATCACTTCTCCCCATCGTGACCTCAAGCTCTCGAGCAGCGCGTCATACAGCCAGCCAGTACCCACGGCTTCTACGGATATCCTGACCACCAGCAAGCAGCAGCCGCGCATTCCTGTTCAGCATCCTTAGCCTCAATCATCACCCCGACTCACTGGGGCATCGCATACAGTTCCGACTCACTGTGAACTCTGCGACTACCGGTTCCGACTCACTGGAGCCAGCAACAGCACCACTCCGACTCACTGGAGCCTGCAGCATCATCCCGACTCACTGGGATCCCGTCACCCCGACTCACTGGGGCATCGCATATAGTTCCGACTCACCGTGAACTCTGCGACATCCGGTTCCGACTCACTGGAGCCTGCAGCATCATCCCGACTCACTGGGATATCTCATCACCCCGACTCACTGGGGCATCGCATATAGTTCCGACTCACCGTGAACTCTGCGACATCCGGTTCCGACTCACTGGAGCCTGCAGCATCATCCCGACTCACTGGGATATCTCATCACCCCGACTCACTGGGGCACCGCATACAGTTCCGACTCACCGTGAACTCTGCGACTACCGGTTCCGACTCACTGGAGCCAGCAGCAGCACCACTCCGACTCACTGGAGCCTGCAGCATCATCCCGACTCACTGGGATATCTCATCACCCCGACTCACTGGGGCACCGCATATAGTTCCGACTCACCGAGAACTCTGCGACTTCCGATTCCGACTCACTGGAATCAACCTTCAACTGGCTTGGCAAGCATCTCAAGATGCATGGACGACTCATCCACTATCGACCTCCGGTCTCCGGAGGGGAGTGATGTAGCGGCATCAAGGCCGCCACAAGAAAAAAAACCTACGGAGCAAATCTACATCGCAACAAAAAGAACCGCGACGCCATCTATCCGACTAGCAGCGAACTACAACGTTGAAATCCTGCATCGCGCAAGCAGAGTTTACCGTGCGATTTGAACAGCCCGAATATCAACAAACGGGCAGTAGCCCGCCAGGCACAACATCCGCCTGGTTGGAGGATCCTCCTTTTCAAATGAGATATGCGGGACTTTACTCTCTGTTCCGCATATCCCTAAAGTAATTTTATGCTGAGAGTTTGTGTGATTGTTTGTTTATTTGCTTGAACCCGCTAGTCACAGGAACTACTGGTAAGATTTGAAAAATTCTTTCTGTGTCAGATAGTCCATTTATCGAGATAGGCTATATTGCATCACGCTAAGACCAATAGGAGTGGAGCAGACGAAGTTGCGCGGATCAACTAGTTGACATATAAGGGAAACTGACTAATTGATTTATGAACACTCAGCTGAATCTACTGGAGCTAAGAAGATGACATTTTCCACAAGGCCGTTAGATAACTTTCAAGGGGTGAAAATGGGGAATTTTGTACTAAAATTGCGCAGAAGAAGTCAACTCGGGACACTGTCCCGGACCTTTGTACGTCATATACAGAACCGAGGCCAACTTGTGGAGCCCGGGTTAGACATTACTAATGGAATTAACAATATTTATTTTTTCTTTATGCACACAAAATTTACTTTGTTAAATATTACTTTTAAAAAGTGCAATCATCATCTCCCTAGCCTTTTCCCAACTATTTTGGGGTCGGCTTCCAGTCAAACAGGATTTAGCTGAATACCAGTGTTTTACAAAAGTGCAATGAAAAATATAAAAATAGTAGTGCGCTGGGAGTCTTGGAAGTAGGGTGTTAGCTACCGGTCGTTAAGGCTTCAGAGAAAGGAACCTCCTTACCCTATCTAGATCGACCCGGTTACAAGGTTAAGCAACGCTTGCCAAGGTTGGTCTGTGGATGAGTGACCATCTTAACATACCGAGTTTCCTCCGTGCCTCGGAAAGTACGTTAAGCCGTTGGTCCCGGCTATCATTTGAAAATCTTTAATAGTCGTTATGGATGGTAAGAAACCAATAAATCTGACTCTAGTCTTGCCATGAAGTACCGTGTTACCCAGTTGGATGGAATGTGGATGTATGGTAGGCAGCCGCTTCACGTAAAATACTGGTATTCAGCTAAATCCAGTTTGACTGGAAGCCGACCCTAATATAGTTGGGAGGTTGGCAGATGATGATGATTTTTAGGTCCTTAGTCAATATTGCCGCTTCCGTTTTGTCAATACGAAGCAAAGGAGGTTGACCGCACATGTTGCTATTTCAATGGTTCCGAACTAAATCACGGTGGATCAAAGGCCAGCTGTCATTTTTTATTATATTAGGTATTTCATTTGTATTAAGTTTAGTTGTAACCAAAATTAAAATACGCTCGTAAAATTTCATCTGTCCATAATTTATTACGGGTTCAAGAGATTCAGCCCACTGATACGATAGACGATCAGTCAGCGGATGCTTACTACTAGGTTTCGCTGGTTACCCATTCCCAACCACTGCAACTCTCAAAAGCCTGAACGAACAGTGGCGACCACTAGAAAACTCCGAGTCAATGAAACCTTCGGTAACGGAACCCTAGAAATAATCAATTTGTTTATTATTTTATATTTGTGATGGGTTTGCGCTTGACTCTAGTCTAGGTCAGAGATGACTGACCAAGAAAGACAAAGTCTACGATGGAGCAAGCCTATCCAGAAGGAGCCTGTTCACTCTAACTTTGAAGAGATTTGGGGTGTAAGCGTTTGGAAACACAGACGCAGGCAGATAGTTCCACTCCTTTGCTGTGCGCATTATAAAAGACGTATGGAAACGCTTAGTGCGAATTGGTGGAATAGGAACAAGAAAGGGATGGTAAGATGCAGTGCGTCTGGATGTCCGATGGTAGAAGAATCCTTCCGAAAACTTAACCTATACTTTAGAAAACCTTTAAGGGATAAATCAATTAGTTAGTTTCCCTTATATGTCAACTAGTTGATCCGTGCAACTTCGTCTGCTCCACTCCTATTGGTCTTAGCGTGATGCTATATAGCCTATCTCGATAAATGGGCTATCGAACACTGAAATAATTTTTCAAATATGACCATTAGTTCTTGTGATTAGCGCGTTCGAGCAAATAAACAAACACACACAAACTCTTCAGCTAAAAATATAACAACAAAAAAAATAAAGGAACTTTCTGGCAGTATTTCTGTCATTTCACATACGGCCTGATTTATTTTCAACTAAACTGCAAATGCTTCTAATCTTGGCTGGCCGAAACTCGCGTCGCCGCGACCCGCCCATTCTCATTAAAATTCGCTTATGTGTCTACAAACTCATGCCAGTCTGTGATATTTTCTAAATAACATTTAGAAAATAGCCCAGACTGGCATCCTGAATTCAGAAATATATTATAATTTCTGTATTCAGGTTATGGAGGTAAAATAGATTGGTTCAGTCGCCGTCAGATAATAAAATTGTAGTGGACACATACAAGACTTAACCATAGATCCGGTACGGGCTAAGCACCTGACCGTGTGAGGCCATCGGGCATAATGCACGGTAGGACACTGTAGGAGTACGTGACCTACTAACTACAAAGTATGGCGGATGCAACAACATGTACAATAGTACATTGTACAGGTACTCGTAAGATAAGTAGAGATGTAATGTAACGGAGGCCTTTTAGCGGAGGGGTTGCCATTTTAATATTACTTCAGAAAAATGTGGCGTACAAACTTTATTCCATAAAAATAGTTTTTAGGGTTCCGTACCCAAAGGGGAAGCAACGGAACCCTATCACTAAGCCTCCGCTGTCCGTCCGTCCGTCCGTCTGTCTGTCAGCGGGTTTTATCTCAAGAATAGGTAGAGAGTTGAAATTTTTACAGATTGTGTATTTCTATTGCCACTATAACAACAAATAATAAAAATTAAGGTTTATGTTACGGAAACCTTCGTGTGCGAGTCCGGCTTACACTTGACCGGTTTTTCAATTTTCATACTCTGAAAGTATTATTTGTTTGATCTGAGTAACGGGTAGAAGGCGCTGCTTTTTTTTTACTATTAATAGGCACGCGCTTGACCACCATCTCACCTGATGGTAAGCGATGATGTGGTCGAAGATGGAGCACGCTTGCCTAGAAGTTACCTATTCACACTTGACTTAAAGACTCCCAGGTTGAAGCTATCGGGAAACATAGACTCCGGCAGGGAATTCCACTCCTTAGCTGTACGCATTATGAATGTGCTCCTCATCTAAGAGCGGTACAGACTAATTGTAATAGTTTTCCAGCTTTATCATCTTCTAGGCGATTTCCTAGAAGTTAAAAACAAAAAGTGCCTACACGTAACAGTTGCTCCTCCTGAATTTGGTGAAAAACATTAAAGAGTTTTCGCTACAGCTTCGCTATAGAGGCGGGTTTGTGCAAAGGCATGAATCCTTGCGGCGAAGGTGAGGCTAAGTTCCGTCACAACACTAGTAGGTACTGGAACTGCACATTCGGAGTGCCATCTGCTACAAAGCTACGTGACTACACTGAAGCTATTTATCTTATCCTATTAAAATTATAAATGAAGAGGTTCTTTTCAAAACGGGATATATTATTAAATATATGTTTTTTTCTTACCTATGCTAAAATACATCATTTTAAACCATATACGAATGCAAAATAGGATATGCTACTCGTACCTAGAAAATTGGAGTTAAAAATGCGTGATCTGAACAGAACGGGATATTTTCTCAAAAAAATATAGCCATTGTTCACAATCTATTGTTTTCGTTACAAAAGAGGATATTTTACAAGGGTGTCGGTTACCCATCTATAGATGGTTTCTGAGCGCATATTTTTTTCCCTCCGTCAGTTGTCAATGTTAATTGTAAAGGTGGAAACATATTATCGGACGTGTTCAATAGACGCGGCTGAGTAGTATGTACAGTCGGCGGACATCCAACGAGCCAGATTTATATCGGACGTCCGACCGCTTATGTACAGCCCAAGGTTGCGTCCGCGGATGATGTTCGATAGTGTGCACAGTTAAATGTACATTGTACATTCATAAGACTCTAAGTCGCGTCCATAAGCCGCGGCTTATGGACGCGACCAATGTTTCCAACTTAACTTACTGTCGAATCGAAAAAAAAAATCTGATTTGGATGGATTTCAGCAACTTAAGTTTTTATCATTAAAATAGGAAATGCTTTCTTCAATATATTAAAATGAACAATCAAACTGAGAGTAAACTAAATAGTGGTGGAAGAAAAGACAGAATTGCAAAAAAACTTCGTAAAGTAAAATCGTAAGTAAAAATAGTTAGTTTTATTTTGTAAACACATTTTTTTCAGCAATTAATGAGTTATTTTCATTGCAGATATGAAATTAAATATCCTTTATTTCATATCTGCAAAGAAAATACAATTCAAAAGAGGAAAAGTGAATAAACTGTCCACTGCAAAAGGGGATGTTTCCATGAAAGATGGAACAAAAGAGGACATTTTATTTTTTATTTCCTTATTAGCAATAAACCAGAATGTATTAAAATAAAAAAAGTATAATTCTTAGTATTTTATCATGTAGTTTTTTTTATAGTAACTTTATTTTTCTGTGCACTAAAAGGTATTTCTACAATCAGTTTTTTCTAAGTTCTGAAAAATAAGTTACCATGCACATATCCCGTTTTGAAAAAACCCTCCTCAAATGTGGAAATCTGTTACATTTTTAACGAACCTACTCATCATCATATCAGCCAAGACGTCCACCGCTGGACATAGGCCTAATCAAGCGTCACAATAACAACCGGTCGTGTACGTCGCGCATCCATCGGCTACCCGCGACCCTCACCAAGTCATCAGTCCACCATGTTGGAGGCCTTCCAATGACCAACGCTGCGTCTTCCGGTACGTGGTCACCATTCAATAAGTTGTCGGACCCACTCCTTCGGAAGCTCTAATGAGGTCATCGAGTATTGCACTAAGGTCCTCCAAGTCTTCGTACCGTACGTACATACGACCGTACAGCAAAAGGAAAGAAACGGAATCCTGTCCTTCTCTCTGACACTTGATTGACTGAAAAACATTTTTCCAAAGACTTCAAAGAATTTGTTATTTATCGAAACACGACAAAATCATTTTCCAACTTCAATATTAATTTCTTACAGCAACGTAAGGTAAAAGTGGGTGTCAATGTACTTTTCCATAGAATACACACAATTTAGGTGTGAAACTAAATCAATAGATTCGTAGAAAATAAAGAGTAGATATTTTTCTCTGGCGTAATGCGTTTCGTGCTGTATAAACATATCGTAAAATACGGGCCACAGAAATAGCGACTTTACTCTTCATTCTTCAGCAGACTTTTCTCAGCTGGGTCAGCGAGACACCATCAGAAGATCTAGACAAAAAGCCATTCCACTAGCGATGGTGATTGACAAAATACACAGAATTGATGGATGACACCTGACATTTTGACCGTTTTTGACAATCGCATGCGCCACGTTATTGCTGACAGAATCTCTCTTGTCTACAGCCGTAGGTTATTTTTTTTTTTATCTTTAAAATTGTTGTAAGTTGTACAATCTGCCTGTATTTCAGGACACAGTTCACTTTCCAGAAATAATGACCAGTATTAACAGTAGTCGGGTTTTGCTTTTACATGTTGTGTCAATCTAAAACGTATATTATCCAAGCGTCTTTGACGTCTTTTAAGACTGGCTAATGTGACTTTTCTGTTCTGTAGTTTTTAGGGTTCCGTACCCAATGGATAACCAACGGAACTCTATTACTAAACCTCCGCTGTCCGTCCGTCCATCTGTCTGTCAGCGGAATGTATCTCGAGAACCGTAATAGGTACACAGTTGAAATTTTAACAGATTGGAATTGAAAAACTTGATTGAAATCAAAATTTTTAAATCAAAATTTTGCTTAGCTGGGAAAGAAACTATGTACCTAGTACCCGAACCAAACATTTTTCTCTTTTTTAACCGACTTCAAAAAAAGGAGGAGGTTCTCAATCCGGTGTTTATTTTTTTTCTTTTATATATGCACACCGATTACTCCGAGGTTTCTGATCAGATTTCTGGGATTTTTTAAATTCGACGCGGATTTGTCATTTGGTCCCGTAAAAATTTAATTCGGTTTGGTTCAGTAGTTTTTATTTTATGAGCATTTTTGCTTACCTATTTCAATTTCTGCGTAGACAAAGACGTCCAAGTATCACCACTTAAAAGTGTTACAACTTTTTGTAAAAAAGGTTTTTTCTTGCCTAATATTTCCCAGCCCGCTGGTTCCCGAGCCGCCCCCACCTCGTGTGAACTCATTACACCTCTTTGTCAGTGTCGGTTGCAGCTCATTTCTGCTGAGCTTGACACATTTGCTCTGACCGCGACATTAAACACGAATGCTGTTACTTTGTGTTACTCTCATATTTAGTTCTTAAATAATTCCACGATGTTGGTAAAGATTGGTGGATGTATTTCTACGTTGGTAATGGCGCAGGCATTTATATAAACAAGCGCCGGAACATTCGGCGCTTGTTCATATAACTGCCTGCGCCGGTTAGCGGCGTCGACCGGTTCCTATAACCGCTGGTAGGCTGCCAGCTTTCTTTCTGTATATGGCCTTAGGAGCGAGGCAAGGGAGCGGAGAAGCGAAAAAATTTAAGCAAACTCGGTATGTTAAGATGGTCACTCATCTACAGACCAACCTTGGCAAGTGTTACTTAACCTTGAAGATCGACCTGTTATTATCTAGCCACGAGTTCCTAAGGAGATTTTATGCAACTCTATTGGTTAAAATTGCTCCGTTTCTCCGTTCCGCTGTCTCGCTCCGCGCCAAATGGACAGACAGCCCAATAATTGGTTATGCCATACATATTCTTAAAAATTCGTTTTACAACTATTTCAATCCTACATTCGCTGAGACGTAGGTAACGTCTCCGAACTAGAGCCAATTGATTGATTTTGCTTTTTGCGTATTGATTTTTTTTAATTGACAGCTACGATTAAATCTATTACTAATATAGCGAGCATAATGAAATAGAACAGCGATAGGAGCGGAGCAGTAATGAAAATTGTGACGCAGACGAAGTTGCGCGGGTCAACTAGTTTCTGATAGTATTGTATTTTTCTCTAGTCGACCCGCAAAACTTCGTCTGCTCCGCTCCTCTTAGCTTTAGCGTGATGATAAGTAGCGCCCTTCCTCGATAAATGGGCTATCTAACACTGAAAGAATTTTCTAAATCGAACCAGTAATTCCTGAGATTAGTGCGTTCAAGCAAACAAACAAACTCTCCAGCTTTATATATTAGTACTAGTTGACCCACGTAACTTCGTCTGCGTCACAATTTTTATTACTGCTCCGCTCCTATTGGTCTTAGCGTGATGATACATTCCTCGATAAATGGGCTATCGAACACTGAAATAATTTTTCAAATCGGACCAGTAGTTCCTGAGATTAGCGCGTTCAAGTAAACAAACAAACAAACAAACTATTCAGCTTTATATATTAGTATATATACAGATAGATAGATTTCACCATATTCAGATATGGTGGCATACAAGATAGGACATTATTGGTCACATGTATTTCATGTTCCATTGTCTGTTTGCTGTGTATAAAACTAAGTTTGACATTATGTTTTAAAAATAACGTATAGTTTGCACAAAAAATGACTTCTCCTTACGTCCTTCGGGACTAAGAAGGATATATTCCGTACTCTATTTACTACTCATAAAATATCTCCGTTACGACTTTTAAAGTAACAACACTATAAGGAAGTTTTAACTACTTTTTCATGTCCCTTTCCCGAAGTAACTTCTATAACGAAACGACGGTGTCTTATTACAGTTTATACGGCCTATTACGAATAAAGAAACTACTGTTCTGTCCTACCACTACTCTTGATCATACATCTAAAGGAAAATTAGCCTTACCGCTCTGGAATAGTATTGGTTTCAGACTGGTAAAAGCTGTATTTACGACGATTTAACGGTAATAAGGGAGCAACTATGATATTATGATAAACGTTTTTATATACCCTGTTGAGTTATGGAGTAGGTACTTTGCTTTGTAGATGAAACATTTTGCTTGTCTATATAAACTATATCCTAATATATAAAGCTGAAGAGTTTGTTTGTTTGTTGATTTGAACTCAGTAACTACTGGTCCGATTTGAAAAATGATTTCAGTTTCGGATAGCCCAGTTATCGAGGAAGGCTATATATCATCACGCTAAGACCAATAGGAGCGGAGCAGACGAAGTAGCGCGGTTCAACTAAAAGTTGAAGTATCAACAGTGCTTGATACTTTAACCAATAAAACTGATAATAGTCATAATTATGAGATTTGTGAGCAATTTAAATTTGAAGATTTTGTTTGATTTAGCAAAAGTGGTATATGAAACCGGCCAAGTGTGAGTCGGTCTCTCACACAAGGCGTACAGCACCATAAACCGAAAAAACACGCTTCTTGTGTTCAGGGGCAATTAAAATACACACTGTGTGAAAATTTCAAGTTTACACAGGTTGTCACAGGCGTTTCAGAGCCATATGGATTATTCTAAATATAGAGACTGTATAGAATTACATCACCATTACCTGGGTACATTTTTTTTTCGAAACCTGTCTAGTCGCGTATCAAGATTAAGGGCTCGAGGAGACGATTCCATAAAAGTAACTCACAAGAAATTCAATCACTGATCCAAAGCCACCAACTGCATCAGACTGCTTGAAAAGCGACTTGTTTCGAACTTTTTAGTCGTTTTTTAGCGTTCGGGTTTTTTGACAAAGTCAATTTTTTTCCCACTGGACTGCCAATATTTATTTCTAATGTGTGCTTTATAACTTTTTAAGCTTATGACATACTTACGAGTGTGGTGTACAATAATTGTCTACAACACATTCACAACATTGTTTAAAAGTAGTTACAAGTTAGCTGCCTGCATACCGAATAGCTTTGTTGACTGTACACATAGAACAACAGTAATAATTCATATTGTACCTAATAATGTTTCTTGCATATAAACCTTTTGATTTGAACTTCATAACACGATACTCCTTGGCAAGACCTATATACCTACCCATACAGTACAAACTTAACGTTAAAAAGGTAAACTGTGCTCAAAACCTAAATAGACCAGTCACACACATTCCTTAAACCAGTCCACCTTCACAACTGCCTACCCCTCACCGCAGACACAAGATAAAATCTAAAGACTCCAAGATAACACACGAAATATTTTACCAACGGCCATAGTTTCTCAACATCCACTCACTTCAAAAACTCGGACTTTTTCTAACATATTCCCACTCTTCGGGCAAAAATATTGCGGGAGCTCTACAAAATATTGCGGGAGCTCTACAAAATATTGCGGGAGCTCTACAAAATATTGCGGGAGCTCTACAAAATATTGCGGGAGCTCTACAAAATATTGCGGGAGCTCTACAAAATATTGCGGGAGCTCTACAAAATATTGCGGGAGCTCTACAAAATATTGCGGGAGCTCTACAAAAAAGTTTCGCTCGAATAGTTTTTATTTCGACGCCAACCGTTGGATTTGTTTAAGAGCGTATTGATAGATTGGTTTACTCCATTCCCGGAGGTACGCGGTCTAGTTTCGTTTAACATTTTTCAGGCTATTCCTATCCGCTTTGACATCCGATCTTAGTGGAATATCCGTGTTTTGGTTGTGTTCTTGTAGACTTTGTTTTGTGGCAGTAACGAACGGGTGTCTGTTTGTTGGGGAAAAGATAAATGGGCTCGATTTTCTTTTAGTAATCTTTTGGTTGGCGGACGAAGTATTAGTATCATGCTCAAAGGTTCAAATAACTTTAACATTATACAGTTTCGAAGGATGATTTAGCATTGGCCGTTGCGCGTGCTGGTAATTATATTTTCCCCATTCTAAGTGTTCGGGTATCTTCAGACTTCAAATATTCAGTTTATACAATCCACTGTAATTATTTTAAAGTCCTTAGACAGGTCCCTAACACTAAGGGTTCCGTACCAGAAAAGAAAATTATGAGCCTTTGGCATCTTCGTCTGTCGGCAAGAACTTATTCCTACATCACATTGAAATTAATATCAAATAGGACTCAAAACTACAGTCCCTTTATAACGGGACTAGAATCGTATGAGCACAGCTCAGTGTTGACCAGAATTTTCTGTATTTAAAATTAGCATAACAAACATTTGCCTTCATAAATCATAGCTATTTTTGGCATGACACTTTTCCTTATTTAAATTTGCGCATTTCCTTCTCCCCCTAACTTTGAGAGTCGCTGTCCCCAGCGTCAACAAGTCTACAGAATCTGTATATATAATAACAGTGGGTCACAACCGACTCTGTATTCATTCGACTCGTCGATACGTCGGAGATTTTATTACGTATTTCATGTCGACCTTCAAAACTATCTTCGATGTAAGACAACAAATTTATGAGTGGCACTATATTCTGGTGTTTTTCATAAAACGAAACTGAAATTTCAACAAAAACTATGACCTTACTTCACCCGCAAAGTGACTCAGTGAACATTTTTAGTACTTATGTATTCATGAACGGAGTACTTATGTAAAACTTGACAACGTGAACGAAGGCAAATGATGATGATCTTTCATATTAACTAATGTGCCGTTGTCTTTCTGTTATTCAGGGTACCGATATACTTTTTTCCGACTGCTCCTGAAATAGGGTAGGTAATGTTTGCCGAGAGTATCAATGTATGTTTGTATGTATGTCAATTTCTTGGAAAGGTTCAAATGAGGCCTCATTAGATTCATTAAGCAACGCTTGCCAAGCCTAAGGTTGGTCTGTGGATGTGTGATCATATGAACATACCGAGTTTCCTCCGTGCCTCGAAAACCACGTTAAGCCGTTGGTTCCGGCTGTCATATGTTGATCTTTGGCAGTCGTTAAGGATATTCAGAAGCCCGTTAATCTGAGTCCAGTCTTGTAAGAAAGAAGAAAGAAAAGCGTTCATTTAAAATACCTGAATCCGATAGTAATTAAAAAATCTGAGTCCGGTTTGACTGGAAGTCTACCTCTTTTTATAACTAAAAGCAATCACCAGAGTGTTGCTTAACCTCGCTGATCAACTCGCTAACAATCAAGGTCAAGTTTACCACTTTCCAGTAAAAATGAGGGTAGTTTATTTCCCCATCTTTATGCCTCACTGGCCTGTATTCCCGCTGAATTGTGAGGCATGAACAGATACTCATGTTTTTTTCATACATGATTATGGCAACTCACGTTTTACATTATTTATGTGTGAAGTTTTTACGAGTATTAGCCTTAATAATTATGGTTAGCAAAACCAGCTATTATTTATGGCACCTGAAAAGGGTATTAAGAAATACGTCATATGTCTAGCCTTATTAGGGTCGGCTCCTAGTCATGACGGATTCAGTTGAATATCAGTATTTTACGTGGAGCGGCTGCTACCATATTATCTCCACAACCCATTAACTGGGTAACACGGTACTTAATAGCAAGCAAGACTGGTATCACACTATCTGGCTTTTGACAATCCGTAACGACTGCCAAAGAGCTACAAAAGACAGCAGGCTCGGAGGATTCTCGGTGTGTTAAGAACACCTATCCAAAAACCGACCTCGGAAAGCGTTGCTTAACGTTTAAGATCGGCCCGTGCGGCTGTTATAGTTTGGCAAAGACCTCCTTCATTATTAATAGTTTTTTTTAAGTAATAAATAAGAAATACATGTTTCAAGAATATCGTTTCATGACGGAAAATCACCAACTGTGGATATTTTTGGCTGCATTCTGTAGTTCTATGATTTTTGGAATAACTTATACATTAGTACCTAAATATAGGCTCACGTTTAATTATAATCTCTCCTGCTGGTAAATGATGATGCAACCGACGATGGAACACGCCTGCTTTGAAGTTACCTATTCACTTTAAACCTAGAAACCATCAAGATCATAGACAATCATAGACTCCGCCAAGGATTTTTAAGAATAGCTGTAAGTATTTTTTTCTTTTAATATAAAGCTTATTTTTAGGGTTCCGTTGTCTAAAAGAAATCCGTATAGTTTCGCCATGTCCATCTGTCTGTCTGTCCGCGGTTTATCTCGGAGACGCTGAACACTATAAAGTTAGAATGTGATATGGGTATCTGCTCAACTTTTATAACGCAATTAAAATAGCTAGAAAAACAAACGAGATAAAACAAATACATATATCTGTCGCTCTCGTGAAAACGCTATATTTTCTATGGCAACTGTATAATAAGCGCAATATGACGTCTATCTTTCTAATTGCAATCTGAATTGAAAACTTCATGGTATTTAAAAAATAATTTCATGCTTGTTTATTAAAGCTAATAAGTACTTAATTTTTGCAGAATATAAATAAATCGCATGCATATTCCCAGTGACGTGCAACTACGGAACTCAACACTGCGCGTGGCCCGACATGAACTTAGCCGGTTTCTAAATTTGATATTCAATATCTTTATTTCTATACCTATCGTCTTCCTTTAAAACAACTTGGTAAAATTATGACGTCGTTTTTAAGAAAAATGGTAAATTCAACGCCGTGAAAGAAACTTTTAGGCGCAATCTTTTCCTCTCAAACTTTTTAAAAGGGAGAAGGCACGTAATTGGATGAGTTCGTTACAACATTTCGATACGATATTGATTTCCGATATTTTCGAGCTTTTTTCCAAGATTTCAGATTGTTAAAAAAGTGTCGTACCTGCTTGTTAGAATACCGGAGGCCTGTTGTTAAGGTGACTTAAGTACTAAGGGTAAATAATGTTAAAAGTAAATATTATGTTTAAATTATTAAGTACCTATTTTCTGGGACTAAAATGTTTACCTATGACATATAATTAATAACTACACAGTATTTATAATTAAACCTTATTGTAAGATAAATTTCACATATCTCCCAGTTTTTTTGCTCTATTAATAAAAATATAGACAGTAGTATTGTGCCCAAAGGTAACCAAACGGAGCCTACCAAACGGAGGCTTATTAATTACTAAGCCTCCCTTGGCTGTCCGTCCGTCCGTACATTCCTCTGTCAGCGGGCTGTATCTCTAATACGTGACTGTTATTTATATGGATGAACAAAGCAGCGCGTCAGTCGCTCTGCTGTCGCGCGGCACTTAGCGATAAATTTGAAAGCGCGCTACATAATAGGTAGACGGTTTCAATTCTCAAGAGCAAACCTATCGCAAATAAAAAAGTGTATTTTTATTGCCGCTGTAACAACAAATAATACAAATTAACTTAAAAATTAATGGCTCCCACACAAGAAACATGACGGTTTTGGTATGGTACGGAACCCTTCGTAGGATAAAATTTACAGTCCTGATTTTAATCTTTTATCAAAATCATATAAGATTTCATAATTAGTAAAGAGAATTTCAGATAACATGATTAATGAAATCCACACAAGACAATTTGTCATCGTACTTTCCCGCCGTCGTCACAGAGTTACTCCACCCTTTCCCACCCTTATTTAATCATCGTTTGAGTAGCTGTGTGAATTTTGATAGCATACACCAGGATATTAGAAGCAAGAGAGATCATTGTACTGTAAATAAAGACTGGAGAGAAAGAAAGAAACAAACAGTGCAAACAAACAAACAGCAAACAGCGCAAACAGAGTCTCGAGAAGAAAGTCTATGACCAGGGCGATGTCACCGAAACGTGGGCTCTCACAATAGTTTAAAGTTACCCAAAGGGCAATGAAGAGGGCAATGCTTGGAGTTTCATTGCGTGATTAAAACATACTCAAGAAAACCAAGGTTACCGACAAAGCTCAAAGGATCGCCAACTGCCACGTTTGGCATTGGGAGGGGCACATTGCTTGCAGAATAAATGCACGATGGGGCCGAAAATTTCTGGAGTGGCGACCGCGTACCGGAAATCGTAACGTTAGAAGAACTTTCACAAGGTGGGCCGATGACCTGATGAAGGTAGCCGATGGATGCGAGACGCACAGTACCAGTTGTTGTGGCGACACTTGGGGGAGGCATATGTCCAGCAGTGGACGTATTGCGGCTGATATGATGATGATGTTGATTATGAGCAAATTTGTGCACAAGAAAAATCCTAAATATAAGCCGTAGTAGGTACCTTTCTCTTTCACCGACAGACCTCCGATGGAACGGTTTTTCAATCAAATTAACTTAGGACAATAATCATCATGCCAGTCGAAAGGCGTTCACTGCACGACATAGGCCTACCCCAAGGATCGCCACAACAACTGATCCTGTGCGTCTCGCATCTATCGACTACCCGCGACCCTTACCAGGTCATTGGTCCACCTTGCAGGCTTTCCAACGCTGCATCTTCCGGTACGCGGTCACCACTCCAGAACTTGTCGGCCCCATCCACCATCTGTTCTGCGAGTAAAATTCTGCAAGTAAAAACTATAACACAATTACAAAATTGACGATAGTTAATTTGAACAGAAATAGACTTCTGTATCATAAGACCCTATTAGGTTAATATTTTGACTTTAAAGTAACTTTTGATCATATAAAAGCGACAGCAGCATGTGTCCTTGTATTACAAACTTTTCTGTACTCCCATTTCACACGCCAAGCGTAATTTCTGAGAGCGATCTGTGAAAGTGTATCGTTGCGCGCTTTTTAAGGGGATACGCAGTAATTGAGGCACAGTGTATGTCGGTTATCTTCAAGGTCTCTCATCTATGGCGGAAACTGGAGGGATTATTTTAATGCTGATTTTGTGTGAAAAGATTTCAGCTCACTGCTCTAAATGTTGCCCTGTGGTTCTTCGGTCGCAATGGTGGTGGCCGTCGCGATACAACAACAGTTAAATACTTTTAATGTAAAAAAATCAGCGGCCCCCATGTTTTTTGATCGATGGGTGGCCATAAGATATTAAACGTTGCATTTAAAAAAAAGAAGTTTAAACTGCGTGATTTGGTGTGGCATGTGGAATGCCATTAGGCGTCAATTTCAGTTGACGCCCAGTGGCACCCCGGTGTGCCCGCGACAACGGACCGATTAATATTACGATTATAAAAGTGGTAAACGTCACTTTTTGCCTCATAAGGCTAAGGGTGTGCTAAGATGCAGGTGACGCAGCACAGCACAGTACAGATATTGCAGGGCCGGGCAGGCGAGGTGAACATACGCATCTGCATTATATGTGCGTGCGCTGCAGCGTACGCGGCTTTAGTAGGTTTATGCTTATTTTGAAGTCTATCCGCCCGCATTTCCTCTTAACGGCAGAATTTAGTTAAACTTGGCACATGAGTAGACTTTGTCTCGGAATAGGGCCCATGTCCTATTTTTACTATAATTTTCAACGTTGACGCGAATGAATCCGCTGGTAGGAGCTAATAGGTTCTGCGGGCGGCGAGCATTGGGTGGCTCGCCGTCCGATCTAAACCAGGCCCGGGTCAGCGCGCAGTGTTCCACGCGCGCCTCAAATAGCTGTCAGCATAGAAGACGGGGCTCGCTAAGGCCAGTGCCTGCCGGGGTTGCGGAATCTGGTCAAAAGAGGCACCGTGGTCCTGGAACGCAAAGGGCGGTAGGAGGAACACGGATGGGTTTTAGTCAGTAAGAGTCTAACACTCCCTCCTGCATCACTCAGAGCGGGAGGAGTCATTTAACGATTTCCCAGACTTAAAAAAAAGGAGCTAGAGGTTATAAAATTAACCAATTTCATTAATACGTGTTTAAATCGAATAACAAAGCAAACCACACGGAAATCCTCGCACAGATAATGTGACATTATCACACAACATGTCATTTGCAGGACAGGGGACTGTTTAACTGGAATTCTGTCGGGGGTACAATCATACTTCATTTGTTTTTTTTTTATTTGAGACGGGTTAATGTATTGTGGAGGCCTGGTAGGCAGCCGGTCCACGTGATATGAAACGGGTTTGCTCTTGACTCTAGTCTAGGTCAGAGATGACAGAGGCAAAGTTTATGGAGCGACCTTAACCAGAAAGAGCACTCTGACTTTAAAGAGATGAGGGTTGTAAGCGTTCGAAACACAGACGCAGGCAGAGAGTTCCACTCTTAAATCTTGATTGAATCTGCCGAGCGTTTTCTAAACTATATTGGGATTGGCTTATATATTTATTTAATACTTCATACATACAAATTCTCAGAGGGGTACTTAATGCCTTGGGCATTTTCTACCAGTCAACTTTTGGGTGATACAGAGACAGTTAGTGGTAGATGCCATTTTGGGAAAGAGACGCGTTTAATAGATGGGTATTCAATAAATACAAAGATGCATAAATGACCTATACATAATTGTATGTGTGATACAGGGTCTATTTTTTAAGTGTGCTTTTAGGGCCAAATCCGAAACTATAAGGAATATCGAAAATCACTGAAAGAAGTCTCGAGCCCGATTTTGTCGAAAACTAAAACTGCATCATAGGATATAAAAAAAAAAATACATCCAGTATAGCTAATAAGATTCAAGTTCTGGGAAGCAATCATCATCTGCCTAGCCTTTTCCCAACTATATTGAGGTCGGCTTCCAGTCAAACCGGATTCAGCGGAATACCAGTGTTTTACGTGGAGCGGCTGCCTACCAGACCTCCACAACCCATTAACTGGGTAACACGGTACTTCTTGGCAAGACTGGAGTCAGATTTACTGGCTTCTGACAATCCGTAACTACTGCCAAAGATCTACAAATGACAGCCGGGACCAACGGCTTAACGTGCTTTCCGAGGCACGGAGGAAACTCGGTATATTAAGATGGTCACCCATCCACAGACCAACCTTGGTAAGCGTTGCTTAACCTTAAAGATCGACCCGTGCGGCTGTTATTATATAGCCACGAGCTCCTCAACTTCTGGGAAGCAATAACATATGGAAAATTAAAGGAAAGCTCTTGTTTTTAACAAATTACTTTAAAAATTTTAGAAAAAAAAATAAACATGGAGAAATTTTAACCAATGGAATTGCGCAACGGGTTACGTGCTCATGCTTCGTGCTTCAGCGAAACAGTGTGAACATTTAATTAGCATTATCAGACTGATTTCTCACAATCAAATTCCGAGTTGCATTGACAAGCGAAACGTGAGCTGGACTACATAATTAATATTGAATAGGCAATCATCGACACATAACAATATATCTGCCAATTTCAAAACATTATGAACTTCCGAATTCAAATGGATTTATTCGCAAAGTGCCCACTATTTGCTGGATAGAATCATGAAATTCAGCTCCATTGAAATAATGCACCTAATGGAATAAATTTAATGCAACATGCATCACGCATTTTTAACATTTGACTTCAATTCAAAATAGCAGGCAGGTAAGAAAAATATTCTCAAATAGCCTGGAACATAAACAAGTCTGTCAAGTCAGTCAAGTCTTGTCAACAGCTGTCTCGTGCTTTGTCGAATGTAGAATTCGATTTTAGACAAGAAACTTTTTATTTTTTCTTAAAAACAACATAATTTCACAAAGAAAGATAGCAGTCACCAATATCTTAATATAAGAACAAAACTATATAGGTAAGAAACAAACAGAGTAATCATGTGCCATATGTGTCATCATGTGACATATCATGTGCCTAGCTTTTTAGCAACCATATTGGGGTCGGCTTACAGTCAAATCGGATTCAGCTGAATACCAGTATTTTACGTGGCTACCTACCAGACTTCCATAACCACATTAGCTGGGAAACATGGTATTTCTTGGCAAAACTGTTGTCAGAATTTCTGGCTTCTAACATTCCGTAACGACTGCCAAAGATCTACAAACGACAGCCGGGACCAACGGCTTAACGTGCTTTCCGAGGCACGGAGGATTCTCGGTATGATAAAGTGGTGACCCATCTACAGCTCAACCTGGGCAAGCGTTGTTTGGCCCATCCGGCTTTTATATGAAATATTTAATATAATACTGGCGGCATAGTTACTTATTTATTCTTTTTGATGTTCCTTACATCAAAAAGTTATTACTTAACCGTTGTCTTTATTAATTTATTTTTCATTATTTGGTCATTTACAACCATAGTTTTGTGTAAAGTAGAAGCATATTTTTCAAATTTTGTAAATGTGTGTACCATGAAGCCATTTACATTTTATGTGATTAGTTATAGTTTTACTTGTTGGACATGAACGAGCACGGTGGTTGAGAGCATGTCATGCTCACTCGATATCTCGCTGATGGCGGCGCGTGGGTTGGATCATTCGGTTCCATTCAAAATGGTTGAGCTGAAAGATACCGATACACGCGTCATGTTCGTGGACGGGCCGTCGGTTGAGACTGGTCATGTCTTAACTGCCATTGGCTCAATTTAATCTTTATATTTTAAATTGTTCGTGGACGGGCCGTCGGTTGAGACTGGTCATGTCTTAACTGCCATTGGCTCAATTTAATCTTTATATTTTAAATTCTTATAATAAGCCCTTTTTTTTCCTTTGCATTGTCCTCACATGCAGAAGCAACAAGTATATGTAACTTTGAATTTTGTAAAACAGAACATGATTTAAAAAAGTGTCCGTGGAGTTTCTTGCACGTTCTTCTCCATAGAGATCTACGCTCTGGAACGTGCAAATAGCTTCCATGTTTTTGACTGACCGACCTTGACGTTTCAAAAGTGCCTGTGAATGGTTTATTTGAAATAAAATGCTTTGAATTTGAATTTGAATTATTATTTTTACACAATCCAACTATAAAGTAGCTATAAACCTAAACAAATAAGAAATGAAAACGGACACAAATTTATCAAAATGTTTGTTTTCGTATCTTTGGTAGTTCTCTTAAGTTGCCTTGTGATCCCTTTCAGATGAATCCTGGGATTTAAAAATATTTTAAATCACGCAATGTGGGATTTAAAAATATTTTAAATCACGCAATGTGGGATTTAAAAATATTTTAAATCACGCAATTTGGGATTTAAAAATATTTTAAATCACGCAATTTGGGATTTAAAAATATTTTAATTCACGCAATTTGGGATTTAAAAATATTTTAAATCACGCAATTTGGGATTTAAAAATATTTTAATTCACGCAATTTGGGATTTAAAAATATTTTAAATCACACAATTTGGGATTTAAAAATATTTTAAATCACGCAATAGAGCACAGCTTTAAAAATTAATTGTTCCAATTTCAGAGAAAAATGTAATTACTCTGTTGTTGAATTTTTATCGACTACATTTTTTAAATGTTTCATGTCCGCTTGACGATAATTTATTGTTTTTAGGGTTCCGAACATCCGTGAAAAACGAAAACCTTATACAATCACTCGGGTGTCTATCTATCAGCCTGTCAGTCTGTCTGTCTGTATGTCTGTTCATCTGACACAGCCAGTATTCCCTGGATCTACTGAATCGATTCCGTTGAAATTTGGTATACATTTGGATTTCTGTAGCCCAAACATGGACGCGTTATGTAAAAATATTTTTTTTTGTATCACTTTAGGAGGTCAAACTAGAAAATATTAAATAAAAGTTTTTCAAATTGTATCGTGCGATATATAAAATGAAAGGGCTTACTGTGAAGATTTTAATTGTATTTTTTCAAATTTTTGAAGTATTCAAGAAATTAGACATAAAATGACCATTCTTCTCCCCTTATCCCCGAAACTACTGAGCTTATAATTAAAAATAAAATGTAGATAATAGTTCTATACCTAAAGATTACAGCAAAATCCATAAGAAGTCTGTAGTGTTAAAATAATATGTTAAAAAAATTAAATTGTTTCGGAACCCTTTGCACGTAGTCCGAATTGCACTTGCCCAGTTTTTTGATTATCTTGTGTCTGTCATGCATGACTTATAGTAATAATAGAATTTATATATAATTTTCAAAGGTATTTATTTCCATAAAATCATTAGAATTTGATCATGTAATGTTCATTATTAAGTATTTAATTATTGAAATGAACACCTGTATGAAATCTATATATCTCTATGAACCCCTGTATGCAGTCGTTAAAAAAAAACGATTGTATTGATTAATTGGCATTTAAAAGACTGTATCTTTGATTCCCGCGAAAAACAAAATCTATATTTTAACAAAGCTTGGTCAATCATTCGGTCATTTTCAAATTATGCAGGATCGGATGTCACATCTGAAACAATATTTCATACAACGGACGCGGATAATTTTCTGGCAAAGAGGGTGAGATGAAAAAGACCCCTTAAAGTCCCGTCCAATCCCTTTGCGAGCAAGTAGGGTGCCGGGGAGTAATTAAATAAATTAATGATCAAATTGGACATTCCTACAAGCAATCCGATTGTTCGCAGCTTCCTATAGTTATTGCCTTTTATATACATCAGCGTATTCATAGGGTTCCTTACCTCAGTCATCATAAATGGAACCCTGATCGGATAATTTTGTTGTCTGTTTGTCAAGAGCCTTTCTCAGAAACGCGAGGAGGAATCAAGCTGAAATTAATATTGAGAAGTCTACTATTCCTTTGAACAGTGAAAATCAAACTTCTAAGTAAACGCAAGATGCCGTTTATGCTCCGATCATGGCACATGTTTTGTCGCACGCAAGGGAATTTAAACCTAATGGGTAATATAGAATACGCATGCGATTTTTTTATATTTGCAAAATGTTTATTTTTTAAATACCTTCATCAGTGATTGAGTTATAAAGCTTCATAGATTACAATTAGAAAGAGAAGTCCGATATGAACTTTAACGTCACGCCGCTATAGCTGCCATATAAAACAGCGTTTTTGCGAGAGGGACATTTGTTTAGAATTATTGTATCTCGTTTTTTTTTGAGCTAGGGAGGGAGGGAAAGGATTAAAATCCTTTTGTCATGCTATTATATTTTTAGATAAACTGTATACTCGCAGATGATAAATATTGTTTTCACGCATATTCACGTTTGCCGTTGATAGCAAGAAGATAGCTCTTACAGTACAAGTAAAGGTATGAAAACCAGCTGTGAAGTCCTGCAAACCTCTACTGAAAAGTAATCCTCCAACGGGACGGGTGTTACGTGTGGGCAACTACCTGATAGTTGTTTGTCGGGCGACTTTATGCGAGTACGTTCAAATAGTGCGGAGAATATTGAATCCGTGGAGTCGGATTTATGTGATATTAGGTCTTTAATATATATATGGCGGCCATAGGTACCACTATATACTTTTCTTACTACAAACATGAACCTTTATCCTCTGCCCTTTTCCCAACTATATCGGGCTCGACTTCCAGTGGGATGAAGCAAAACTGGGGCGGATCTAGGATTGTCGTTTGAGATTTGATTCCCACTCTGGGCGGAACAGAAGGCAGTGTCAGACTCTTACTAACTAAAATTCATCCATTTTCCTCTTAATATCCTTTGCGTTCCAGGGAGGAGCTCGTGGCCAAATAATAACAGCCGCACGGATCAATCTTTAAGGTTAAGCAACGCTTGCCAAGGTTGGTCTGTGGATGGGTGACCATCTTAACATAACGAGTTTCCTCCGTGCCTCAGAAAGCACGTTAAGCCGTTGGTTGCGGCTGTCATTTGTAAATCTTTGGCAGTCGTTACGGGTTGTCAGAAGCCAGTAAATCTGACTTCAGTCTTGCCAAGAAGTACCGTGTTACCCATTAATGGGTTGTGGAGGTCTGGTAGGCAGCCGCTCCATGTAAAACACTGGTATTCAGCTGAATCTGGTTTGACTGGAAGCCGACCCCAATATAGTTGGGAAAAGGCTAGGCAGATGATGATCCTTTGCGTTCCAGGACAGTGGTGACTCTTTCGAACAAATTCCACAACGCTTTCCCGATAGCTTCGACTCGAGAGTCAAGGGTGAATAGATTCCTTTAGGCAAGCGTCTCCATTGTCCGCCAAATTTTCGTTTTCCACCAGGTGAGGTTGTGGTCAAACGCGGGCCTATTATAAAAGAGGAAAATAGAGTCATTCTCAAAGATCTTTGAAAGACAGTTGGGACAAAAGACTAAAAGCTAGGAGACTAACCAGTGGTAGAACAACCCAGTAGATATGTACCTACTCACCGGACTGATTGCCGAAGCTGCCACGAATGCATTTAACTAGCGTTCGTACTATAAAAGTTTGTGTTAATGCGCAACTTTTACTGCACTGTTCCTATTAGTGTCGTTAAGAGCCACTGGCCACCGAAGAAATATGCCTCGGTTTTATTGAAAACCGTTGGAGCAATACGAGCCTAAGATCCAACGATTTAGGTAGTCTATTGTTTGTCAGTGAATGAATTTAATAATCGGGCGTTTCTTGCATGTTCTATATAGAGATCTACGCGTTGGAACGTGAAGATAGCTTCATCTCTTTGACTGACCGACCTAGATAAATCAATAGTGCCTGTAAATGTTTTCAATGAATTTTTTTTTTAATTTTTGAGGGCTTTAAGAATATTTTGTTAAGTTGGTAGAAATGGGTTTTATTGACTCTTCAGATCCATGTAATCAAGCAAGCCGCAATCAACGTAGCTACCTACTGGGCCCAATTAATCCTAATGTATAAAATGTGACAGACAGACAACGCACAGCCGAAACTACTGGTTGTAGAAACCTGAAATTCTCCTTGGAGACTGTTAGAACAAAGATGATATCCCTAAATTCCTACGACAACGGAAAAAAAAACAAAATATGCGCATAAAAAGTCGCGGGAAAAAACTAGTATAATATAGTAGTTAACCATCGACTCAAAAAGAAGAAGTGAATATTCCAGTAAAATAACTGAACATTTTGAACATTATTAAAGCAGCAATATTACTATTCCAATCAGTGAGTTGGGGATTAGTGACAACACTAAACTATGCGACTGCCAGCAGTCGGTTGACCGCGGTAGTGATAACATCAGGTCGGATTAGCAAGCAAGACCTCTTGGCTGCCACGATACAACGCGGGCAGGTAAGTGCGAGCAATCGGGAATATTCGGAAGTCCTCGGTTCGATTCGGAACGTTTGGTAGGTATGCGAAACTAAGGCGAGGTGACAATGTCATTCTAACTAATATTACAAGACCCACTTACGCAACCAGCGTTAGATTTTAGCGAGCAGACGAGAAAAAAATTGTTGAAGTAGCTCGGATACAATCTACTATCCAACTCGCACGTGGCAGTAACTCGTATGAAACGTTCATACGATGCGAGTTCAGTAACTCGACATAGTAACACAGAACACACTTTGTAGGTTTCCATACCCAAAGGGTATCCAACGGAACCCTATTACTAAACCTCCGTTGTCGGCCCGTCCGTCCGTCCATCCGTCCGTCTGTCTGTCGGCGGGGGTTGTCGCGTGAACCGTAATAGGTAGATAGTTGAAATTTTCACAGATTGTGTATTTCTATTGCCGCTATAACAACAAATAATAAAAAATAATGTTTGTGGTACGGAACCCTTCGTGTGCGAGTCCGACTCGCACTTGGTCGATTTTTATTCAGTTTATGAAATATGTTTCAAATCGGTCCAATATTGAAATAGGCAACAGGCGATGATATCCGCAAGAGAACGAAGATTACCGATATAATCCGAAAGATCGCCAAACTAAAGTGGCAGTGGGCAAGGCATATTGCGCGCAGAATGGATGGTCGATGGGACCGAAAAGTTCTGGAGTCGCGACCGCGTAGCCGTAGCGCGTAGCGTAGGGTAGCCGATGGATGCGAGACGCTCAGGACCGGTCGTTGTGGCGACGCTTGGGGGAGGCCAACGTCCAGTAGTGGACGTCTTTCGGCTGATATGATGATTCATCATATATTATCTTGTTCTTTCAACAGACGAGAGCCAAACCTCGAATTATTACTTTTTACATATAAAGTTACGCCGCACGCATTTCCTCTAATTCGCTGAACAAATATTAATGAATTTTAGTACGAAAATATATGAAACTCTGGAGACGGTTATAAGATACGTTTTTCCGATAATCTGCGTGGACGTAAGCAAAGCTGCGGTTAAAAGCTAGGTTTATCTGGGCGTTGACCAATCGACTTTCAATTTGGAAGTCAATGATTGACTTTCAGATGCCTGAGGCTATATACATTCAGTCAAAAAAGTATCGGGAATGGATGATTTGTTTATGGTTCCAAATTCAAATTTTTGTTTTTTTGTAGTTGTTAGATTGGCACAACTGTTTTCCATTTTGGCGCGGAGTTTGAGTTGCATCTGTTATTTATATTAAATACAGTGCTGGTTTTAGTAATATCATATATAGTGTGTATTGCGAATTTCATAATGGACAAAAATATCGAACAAAGAGTTTGTCTTAAATTTTGCATCGTCAATGGAATTTCGTGTTCGGAGTCACTGAAAATGTTACAGAAGGCTTACGGTGAATCGACTTTATCAAAAACTTGTGCTTATGAGTGAATCAAAGCGTTCAAAAGCGGTCGAGATGTGATGGAAGATTTGCCTCGCTCTAGTAGGCCGTCAACGTCTGCAACTGAAGTTAACATCGCAAAAGTGAAGGAAATAGTGACTGAAAATCCCCATTCAACTCTGAGAGAGATAGCCGCCGAACTTTCTGTATCTCACGAGTCGATCCGTACCATTTTAACTAATCATTTGGGTATGAAACATGTTGCTGCTCGGCTAGTCCCAAAAGATCTGAATTTTCTCCAAAAACTCAATCGCATGAAAATCGCTGAGGACATGCTAGAACGAGTCAGTTCGGACCCAACATTCATGAAACGCATTGTTACTGGTGACGAAACGTGGGTTTACGAGTTTGACATGCAAACTAGTCAACAAGCTTCGGAGTGGCGCCTTCCAACTGAACCGAAACCGAAAAAACCACGCCAAAGTCGATCAAAAGTCAAAGTCATGTTGACTGTTTTCTTTGACTATCGCGGTGTTGTGCACTCTGAATTCTTACCGGAAGGTCTAACGGTAAATAAAGTATATTATTTGAACGTTATGCGGCGTTTAAGAGAGCAAATTCGACGAAAAAGGCCAGATTTGTGGAAAGAAAATTCTTGGATTTTACACCACGACAATGCGCCTTCGCACAAGGCTATCATTGTGAACGAATTTTTAACCAAACACTCAACAAATACCATCCAGCAACCACCATATTCACCAGATATGGCTCCTGCTGACTTTTTTCTTTTTCCTAAACTCAAATTACCACTTCGTGGCACCCGTTTTCAATCGATAGAAGACATAAAGGAGAATTCGCGGCGAGAACTGAACTCAATTCCGGAAGCAGCGTTTAAAAAATGTTTTGATGAATGGATTATTCGTTGGCGCAAGTGTATCGTTTCTAAAGGAGCATACTTTGAAGGTGATAAAATAAATTTGGATGAATAACAGACATTTTGTGTATTATTGATCTTTTCCCGGTACTTTCTTGACAGAGTAGTACAAATTGACCGGCTATTCCCGATAACGATGGAACACGTGAGTTTTGAGAGTCGCATTTCAATCATACACTTTTTATCTCTCTGTGATAAATAAATTTCTGCGGCTGGTAGTCTGTTACTTGGTCTACTAGAGCTTACGGTTTTGTTCAGTCAAACCTATACAACGTTCTAAATGTTTATATTATTGAAAAAATACAGATGACCATTTAATTTATTTTTTGTTACCTTGTACTTGTGCCCCACTGCTGGGCAAAGGCCTCCTGTTTCTCCTTCCAAACTTCTTTGTCCTAAGCAACCTCTGGCCAACTTTGCCCCGTAAACGTGATGAGATCGTTACACCACCTTCGTCGTGGTCGATCTCGACGTTGATGACCTTCCTCCGGGTGTATTCGAGCGACGTGGCCAGCCCACTCCCACTTTATTTAGCTTGGCGAGTTTTTTCATTTATCCTTTTAATAAAAAAAATAGGATCAGTGCTGTAAGATCAGCCAGGCTCCAAGTCTGGTTACCAAATTCCCTACAGACGTAAGTAAGACGTATTAAGAAGAGTATCAACAATATCATTCAGATTCACGCAACAACTGGCCCCTTGCATTAACAATTGCTCCAATGAAAATGGTATCGTTTCCACGAAAACCGCCACCACTTTGATATTTATAAGTTACCGTGTAGCGTACTGCGTTGCACGTTGCATTGTTACACGTTCCGACGATGAGGACGTATCTGAGCTATTGGAGCTTGTCTGATACGCGGAGCGTTGTTGCGATACCTGTGTGAAGCCTGTTGTATATGTGTTTATACATTTTACAAGCTCCTACATATTTAGTTTCACCTGTCCCGCTCTGTATAAGTCTATAATGAAATCTTGCAACTTTAAGGGCACAAAACCATTGTGGAACAGTCCCCCAACGCCATTTTGTTTTAAAGTAAAATCTTCTTTGCGCCTTGATCAATCTTTGGGTCAGGAAAAATCTTTGATTTTACGTCATCGGCACGTCACAAACCCTTTCTATCTACACTAATACGTGTGTTTTAAAGAGGAAAGATTTGCATCTTAAAAACAAAACTACTGGACCGATTTCAAAAATTATTCTTCCGTTCGAAAGCTACATTATCATTGAGTAAAATAGGCTATAGAATATTTAAAAAAAAGTTGGGGGTCCGTATGAAAACGTCAATATTGTAACCCAAGGTGTTAACAAAAAACATTAAAAAAGATCATTATATCGCGTACGCTGCGGAAACTATTGGCAATAGAGCAAAGTGATGTACTACAGTTTTATAGAAGACATTAATATCTACAAGAAAATCTGTAAGAGGGCCCTTGCAGACTTATGTGCAATAGAAATACCCACACTGTTAATATTTTAACCGTCTACCTATTAGGGTTCTTGAGATAGAGCCCGCTTATAGACAGATGGATGGACGGACGGAGGTTTAGTACTTAATAGTGTTTCGTTGGTTACCTTTCGGGTACGAAACGCTAAAAACAAGCCTCTAGCTTTTTGAAAAAGCTTGGGAATGTCTCGTTCAAATTAAAGCAGCGTGTGATCTTTGTTTTTCAATACTTGTCGAACCACCCATCATAAAGTTTTCATCGCTGCAAAGTCGTGAAATGCTCTCAATTCCCAGAAGGCAATGAGAGCGCCAGACAATTTCTATAAGGGCATGATCCTCATAGCATTGCTCAGCTAGCGTGTCACGGTTCACTACGGAGGACCCGAGAGAATACATAGCTTTGCTCGCGTGGCATTGAACTATGGTGATGACAGGGTTGCGTAGGGATGTGGCCTGAGACCTTGGCTTAAGGTTGCACATTTTTATAAAAGAAAGAGAGAGAGTGTATTATTATCAGATTATAAAAATGGTAAATGAATACGGTCAATTCGATGGCTAATGGGAAGATGTTTTGGTTAAATATGCTGGAAAAACCTAGACTAGACTAGCATGGAGGACTGGACTGAAAAAAACCTCAGCGCTAAAAACGACTAAAAACTTCCAAATAAATCACTTTTCAAGCAGCCTGATGCAGTTGGTGACAGTAATTTTTTTTCCTACATTTAGTGACTTACATTTTTGGAATCGTTTCTTCGGGCCCTTTATTTTGATAGGTATCCCACTCGATATGTTTAAAGGATAAAAAATTGAAGACATAATATGACGCCAGAAATCGGCCATTTTCATTGTTTATGTATCCAGTGGCACTCGTGCAATATAGACTAATCTAACGACAAATGGTATTATTCAACCTCATCAACCTCAAATGGTATTATTAGCTGACGATACGTCTTTAATTTTTAAGATAGATAGACGTTCCATAAATCTTGACGACGTAAATAACGCCCTACAGCAGGTCCAAAATTGGTTTACTGCTAATAATTTAGTATTAATTGAAAAAAAAAACTAAATGCATCAGATTTGTCTTACCGAACGTTAAAAGAAATAATTGCGACATAGTATTGAACAAGGAGAAACTTGAATTCGTTGAAAACACGGTTTTCCTGAGGATTACGCTTGACTCAAGGCTACAATGGGGTCCTCATTTAACACCTCTAGCGGGAAGGCTAAGTTCAGCAGCATACGCTGTCAGAAAAATCCGTCAATTTACTGATATAGTTACCGCGTGGCTGGTCTATTTTAGTTACTGTCATAATATCATGTCTTACGGTTTCTTACTATGCGGACGTGCTGCAGACATCGAGTCTATATTTATCCTGCAGAAAAGAGCCCTCAGAGCCATATACAATCTCTGTCGGCGTGATTCCCTAAGGGAACTGTTTGAGGATATCAACATCATGACGGTATCTTGTCAATACATTTACGAAAATATTATGTAAGTTTGGAAAAAACTTCATCTTTTTAGCAAGATTAGTGACAGGCATAATTTTAATACTAGAAATAGGAACAAATTAGATCAACCCCGATTCAGATTGGCTAAAGTACACACTTCTTTTATGGGGTACTGTGTTAAATTTTATAATAAGATACCAGTTGATATTCTCGAGAGAAGAATATTCTTGAGAGAAAATTTAAAGCATGCATAAAACGCACACTATGTAGACAAGCGTATTATAAACTCGAAGATTATATCCTCGATTTAAACGCTTGGTTAAATGCTGGTCCTGCTCCACAGTCACAGCTGCTTGGGTCCACTTGTTAGGTTTTTATATTTGGAAGAGATGCTCACCCTCTTTTTTTATAATAATATACATAATAACATAACATACATATAACTTACATAATTATTATTATTTTTGATGTAAGAACTTAAACGTTGTTTTTATTAATTTATGTTTCATTATTTGGTCATTGACAACCATAGTTTTGTGTAAAGTAGAAGCATATTTTTCAAAATTGTAAATGTGAGTACCATGAAGCCATTTACATTTTATGTGATTAATTATAGTTTTACTTGGACATGAACGAGCATGGTGGTTGAGAGCATGTCATGCTCACTCAAATGTCTCGCTGATAGCGGCGCGTGGGTTGGATCATTCGGTTTCCTTCGAAATGGTTGAGCTGAAAGGTGCCGATATACGCGTCATGTTCGTGAACGGGCACCCTCGGTTGAGACTGGTCATCTCTTAACTGCCATTGGCTTATTTTAATCGTTATATTTTTAATTCTTATAAAAGCTTTTTTCTTTCTTTGCATTGTCCTCACATGCAGAAGCAACAAGTATATATAACTTAGAATTTTATAAAACAGAACATGATTTAAAAGAGTGTCCGTGGAGTTTCTTGCACGTTCTTCTCCATAGAAATCTACGCTTTGAAACGTGCGAGATTCCATGTATTTGACTGACCAACCTTAACGTTTCAAAAGTGCCTGTGAATGGTTTATTTGAAATAAAATGCTTTGAATTTGAATTTGAATTTGACACCTCTCAAGCTAAAATCCATCAAGCATTCAGGCAACGGAGCATGTCAAAGAAATATAAATACATACATACACACTCTGCGTCTGCCGCAGTCAGGTAAAAATAAAAATGAGCAATAAGAAAGGTCATTATATCTAGAAACAGAAAGTATATTCAAAGAAGACTAAAAATATATGTAGAGTAAAATCTTAAAAAACAGACTGAGTAAGCTTCACTATTTTACTATTTGAAATAAAAATATTTCGTAGTTTTTGTAAACTAATGGTTATGACACATTATACCGGCATCGTAGCTGCACAGCTGCAGCCACCAGCCCGCTGACTACGCATTGTCCACGAGATGCAAGCTCGCAGTCCACGGTAAGTACGCGGTCGGCACGCTATAAGCACGCGGGCTGAGAGTCACGTTGTATGATAGCGGCAAGCGCGCTGACGGCCCGGTTGGCTTTTTCATATTGAGATTATGGAATAAATTGAACACGATTGAAAGCTCAAATTTAAATGGCAAGTAAATTACTGGGTTGGAGCAGTGCCGTTACGATGCCGGTATAGTGTGCCACGACCTTAACTGTACGACTACAATTTCAATGAAGACGGTTATCTTTTACCATGTTTTTATTTTACCGCCACTGTGCGCTAACGACCAAAAAGACGAAAATGTCATCCCTCTCTATGAAGCGGCCGGATTTTATTCAGTTCCATTAAAAGTCAGAGTTATAATTAATAGTATTTAATTGTCTTGGAGTTTTATAAAGTACTGCAACGAATGTTGGGGAATTATAGGTGACTCTTCAAAGAAACCCAAAATATGCAGGTATTTAGTAAATACTACGTATTGCCTCGATGAGTGCACACATGGAAGCAGAAAATGGCAGATGGTACAAATATCCTTACATCTTCTAATGGAACCTAATTAGTACGCAACGCCGATTTGCCAATGCTAAACGAGCAGGCGTTGGCTCAAACAACGCAAAATGGAGTACCTTCAATACTGTAAATTGGTATGAAGTTATGAAATTATGGCCCTATAATTACCTATAGGCAAATCAACTGAACAGTCTGACGTAAAATTTTTGTGAAACTAGAGATGTTAGATGTTTTAGTCAGTTTGCGCCAGCAAATAAAATACCCTCTCAGAAAACTACTCTTCAACAATGCCTTTTGGTGATTTCAGGCTTTTAAAAATGATTGTTCTCATGTTAAAAAGAAAAAAACATTGATTGTGAATTTCGTTACATTCCCGACAAATCAAAAATAGAAAAAACAAAGGAACGCAAGTGGCGTTTCGTCATGATTTTAAACTTCATATACCCGATTTGTCAACTTTTGAGGATACTTATATTTATTCCCGTTTGGTCAAACTTTTGTTTGGAAAGTAAAATCAAGAGTAAAAGGAAATACGAGTACCATTGTTACAACCATATTGCATGCCTGAAAACAAAAAGCTTTGAACAGCTATTTCGATTTTAAATACCAATAATTGGGCTTCTCAACACCGCGCTTTTACAATATCTTTCAGTGCCCGTTCCCACTCAGACGGACCGTCTGTTTTCCCGGCCCGTATAGAGACGCATATCAATACCAGTGGCAGTTCAATTCTGCGAAGAGCCATCTAAATGCCCGGATCGGGAGTAGTGTGAATGAATCTGCCGATCGTCGGCCGCCGTCTTCCGTTTAAACAGACAGTACGTCTGAGTGAGAACGGGCCCTTCTTGATTTCAGAATATGATTACTGTGACTGTTGTTTATATTTTGAGTGTGCGTACATGATGCTCCGTCGTCACTGTTTATCTATTTCTTTGTCGACATATTCTAAATGCGTATTCATATCATGATAAAGCGGCGATGCGCCACCGGTACAAAGTGGACATCCCCACCCACACGCAAAAAACGTTTTGGGAACACATTCACTATGCGAACACATTCCTTAGCTGCCTTAGGAGTGAAATTCCCTGCCAGAATTTGTGTTCCTGATAGCTTCAATCAGGGCGTCTTTAAGTCAAGAGTGAATAGGCAAACGCGCTCCATCTTAGACCATATCATCGCTAGCCATCAGGTGAGATAGTAGTCAAACGCGTGCCTATAAATTGTAAAAAAGATCATTGATGCATAACCGCAAAGAAAAGCGTTCTTTATAGGAAAGAAAAAGGGCCACACTAAGTCAGTTTACTAACAAAAAGAGCGAGTTCTTTACTTTTTTATTATTCGTGCTCCGTCCGTATTATAACGCCTAAGTTTAAGCCTGAGGTTTAGCTAACTTTAATAAGTTTAAGGTTTAACTTATGAGTGGGGAAGAAGGAAAACTTTGTCAATGTGGGGAACTACTTCAATACTTCTTAAATTTTGGTGGGTAAATGTAGTTTATAATGATGGTGGAGGGCCCTCATAGGTCCGCTCGTGGGTGAGGAAGGTGAAACTCTAGGGTATTTGGTGTTGTGTGTTGGTGAATATGGAGAAATTTTGTTCCTATTCGGAAAATAAATGAGCACTAATATTGGTCACGGTGCTTAGAGCGGTTACTTGAAACCGTTGTAATTTCAGCTGGTAAACTTGACTTATCAATTAATTAAATTAAAATTTGTTTGTCGTTAATTGGACTACGGAGATCCGTATTTGTTACTATTTCAAACAGCTTACATTCGAATATTAGTAAAACATTGATATAAAGAAAATATAAAGAGGTAAAGTTGTGAGTTTGTGATGTTTTGAGTTTGTGAGGTTGTAGGGGGTAATCTCTTGAAAATTCTTTGACCAATAGAAAGCTACGTTATTTGTGAGTGTATATATTAACCCGAAAAATACCGCCCAATGAAGTGGGCACGGGTCAGATAGTATGTATATAAAATTCTTACGTCACTGACTGATTGAGTGGCTGATGGCTGAGTACTTATTTAAGTTATTTATTTAGCAAATATGGATAAAGTACGTCATGGCGATAAATAGGTAAAAGGTAGATTCAGCCATATTTGTCAGCATCAATATATACACCTTGATATTTTAATGGTGGTTTTCCCGTGGCAGGCGGCATAACGTTTAACTTACAAAAATAAATAAAGTAATAATATTTATGTTTTCAAATAATTTATATAAACATTCATAAACTAGAAAGTATGAGAAACAATAGTCGTTTACTATGTAATAGTGATTAATAAATGTTCAGAGCAAAGTAAGCTCTCTAGCGTAGTGACAGATACGGCATTAACTGCACGCGCGCATCTTTCATTTTTTCTTTATTTATAAAGCGATACCAAGTGTTACCAAGACAAAATCACGGCGCTGCGGAAAAATAACCATTAATGTATAAAATTCTTCCATTACTAAACAACTACATCCAGCTTTCTATAACCAGTAGTTTCAGCTGTGCTTTGTCTGTCAGTCACTGAGTCAGTCAGTCGGTAACTAATTAATCAAACGATTATCAAAGATCTACAAGTGACAGTCGGGACCAACGGCTTTACATACTTTACGGGAGGAGTCTCGGTAAGTAATGCATGGTCACCCATCCAACTATCGATCTGGGCAAGCGTTTCTTAACCTTGAAATTCGACATGCAGCTGGTGTTATTTAGCCCGCTTTCACATAGAATCATAATAATAAAACCTGCCGCGCGTTCCCCCGTATCTTCAGACCCGTCCGTCACATACCCAACCGCGTGTGTTGTACTCCTGAAAGTAATCCCCAAGTAAGTGGAAAATCTTTCAGCGGAAAATAGAATAACAAAATTAAGTTCATACCTTTTTCTTTCAAGGAAAAGTCGGGGAAGTGACACAGTCACAGTTCTTAAGTGATGAAGGTAATAGAGTCGATATAGTTTGTTTTCATTTTTGTATGCGTACGTGTTGTTTTTTGTTTATAGGTGAATTTTGAAACATCCATCCATCCATCCATGTACAACGTGTAACAGAATAAACACGATACCTCTTAAGGGATCATTGTACGCATCATTATGAACAACTTTTATGGGACCAACTCTAAAATTCGACTCCTCCATACATTAATGTGCGCATAACCTACTGAACAGCTGTTTTTTTGCGATTTCGGGATTGCTCCCATAGTAAAAGTTTATTCTGATAAGTGCAATTACCCCTTAAGAGGTATTGCGTATATTCTGTTACATGTTGTTTATTAATAAGAATTACGCACATTATATTAGTAGATTCCATTTTTTCAACCAAAACCCTTTATTTAATTTAAGGATGGGAATTTTCTCCTCCCACTTTGGGTGAAGAGGGAGAGAGTGTCAGATTCTTAATAACTAAAACCCGACCGTGTATATTCAAATGCCCTTTGCATTTCTGGGTCGCGGTAACTCCTTCACACATTCCTGCAGCTCTGGCTGGCTGAACTGTCTTAATGTAAACGTTCACGGACAATAAGTGAAAACTAAACTAAATTAAAACAAACATAGGTACGCCTGAACGAAGCAAACCTTAAGAAAGCCCAATTGCACGAAACGACAACCCAAGATCGCTTGACTTGGCGCAGGAAGATGAGGAGACCTGACACCAAATAATGGGATAAGGAGAGGAAGAAGAAGAAGACGGTCACGCCTGAACATTTATTAGACGTGCACGTACGGCATGTCCAAAAAAAAAACAAAATCTTAATTGATAGATAATTAAATTAATCAAATCATAAATCAAATTTCAAATAAAATTATTTATTTCGAGCAACAATGACTCATAGTGTTAGTACAATAAAAAACTTACAACTATGTTAGTGACACAATACAAAAGCAACTATACGAATACACACAACATAATTATCACCGCTTCAGCATCCTAGCTGAGATACTGGAGCAACGATTAACAGTACTGCAGTCCAGCCTGTCAGCAATCATACCCAGGATGCTTTTGGAACTGGCTCGCACGCTGCACACCAAGGACGCACATCTTTTACGCATTAATGCATAAAAGCAATCAACACGCATTTCCGCAAACATCCCTGATGCGCTACAGAAGCGAGGCAGCCCCATCAATACCCTGAATGCATTATTATACTGAACGCGAAGGGCACTGTACGATCTTCGCGTAAAATGTAAACCAACACTTACCCTAAAATAAAAAAACCTAAAAAACGAATTTGTTGTTGCTAGAATCGAACCTGCGATCGGTAGTTATCGCGAGTCAATGTCGTATTAACTTTGAATGGAGCAAGTCGGCGGAGCCAGTATGAGGCAACTTTGAAACAGCCCGTTTACTGACTAGATTAGAATTTACCCTTCAGTTGACCTGCTACTGGCGCGAAATGGACACATGCGGAAATACTATATGTATATAATTCATATTATTTATCACGTTTGATTTTTTTTTATGATAATTTGAAATTTGTTCAATAATTTAGTTAATTTACCCTTCAGCTGACTTGGTACTGGCGCGTAAACGACACGCGCTTAATTTTTATATACAATTTATATTATTTTTCACGGTCGATTTTTTTTTATGATAACTTGTTGAACATATTTCAACAATTTAGCTTATCACTGTTGTTATAAAAGATAGGTAAAACTTTTCATATTTCGTTTTATAATATTTAAAAACACACACAAAATGATCTAACCAACGCTGAAACACCGAACGAAAAAAAACCGCAAAAAAAATCCGCGCGCAAAACTTGCGTGTAGGTACCATTTAAAACAACCGAGCCCAGATAAGGAAGGCCAATCTAAGTTGAACCGTCATTTTTGTCTAAACACCCCCTTAGCATCTCCGTTGTGTGGCGATCGGGGCGCTGGGTAGTTCTCAAAGAATTGGCGGCTTACGCACGTGTACAGTTAACCTGCGCACAAGTTGCAGAATCAATCAACGTGGTTATTTTGCTGGGCAATCGCTGGGAAACGTACCGCGCATGCGTTCTCCAGTAGTGATGTTAGACTCGATGTTTTTGTGCGTGAAACTTCGCCTATCGAATTTTCGGGCGTCTTGAAGATTGGGCGGGCCGCTGTCGTGGCGCGCGTTTTGTAGTTTTTATTTTAAAAAAATATTTATTTCGATATATTGGTTTTTATTTCAACAATATACACTCGTAAATATATAGTAATGACTAATGACACGTAATATACTCACGAATGCAAATAAAATAAATTTGTTGATTCAACAGAACCAGACGGCATGACTGTCTCAAACAAAGTAAACATCGATGATTAATATTAATTATTGTTCTGATAACAATAAAATTAGACGCAAATATACTTATCGATAGTTCATGCGGTCAAGTTAGTCGATAGTCGCCTCACTCGCACCGTGAGAATCCCGCCGAAAGCAGCCAGTGGGAGCACTTGACAGTATCCGCTCGCAACCGGTGTGCGACAGACGTCCCCATGCCACAGGCGACGAATATCCCTCGCGATCAAGGTACGTCACTAAAAACTTATTTAAAAAAACATTTTTTTTTTAAACTGACATTAATCCTCTTTAAATATCTAACCTTATGCCTATTAAAATTTTCACCCGTTTTTTAATTATATTCGTAATTCAAGCGAACGTCTTAGGACGAAGACAAGTGACAGCCAAATTGTTTACAATCGAGGAATTTTTCGGGTGTTCTAAGCGGAGTTTTCGGATGCCTCGGGTGTTGTTTGTGCGGCGGTTAAATATTTTATAAGTGCGAGTGCAATTAAAAGTTTTTGCAAACTTTTTACGCGGGTTTTTTTCACGTTTTGCGTTCGTGTTGTTGTTTGTTTTTAACAAAATTGCGGGCTACTATGTGATATCGTGATTTCGTCCAAGATCTTGGCTTTAAACTGATCCGTTTGCTTTAAAAGATTTTAATAAAAAAATAATCAAGTGTTGCTTTTAGGGATTTACTTCGTTTTAGGATTTTTAATTAATTATGCTCTTGACGTTTCTTTGTTTGTCTTCATAACAATGTTGTACTTTACGAACTATGGAGCGTAATAATTTATCATCATTAGCATTCTCGTAAACAATTTTACTGGTTGACAAAATTCTGATGAACTTCCATTTAATTTGCAATAATCGTTTGTTGATAATAGTTATGATATACATCAGTTGAAAAGTGGTCAGCAGAATTCAATTGTTATTGGCAGAACATTCAATTTAACGGCGAAATTTCCTTGTTTTTAATTTTAAAAATATCTTTACTTAACGTAACACAATAAATCGCCATAAATTCGCACCATATAATTAATTAATATAATGAAGGTTGAACGAATAAACTATTTTCATTAAGTCTCAATCTTCGACCACATCATTGTTTACCATCAGGTGAGATAGTGGTCAAACGTGTGCCTATCAATATTAATAAATAATAATTCTATATGAGGCCGCAAATTTTCTAAGCCAGCCTAGTATGTCTGTCATTAACTATTTCTGCTATGACAATTCAATCTTCCCCGATGGTGGTCAAAAATAGACTGTGTCAATGTTTAATAAATAAATAAATAAATCATTTATAATAAAAAAAATTATATAAATGATATTTATTTTGCAAATAGGTTACATGTACCTCTTTAACACGTCAAATGTTTTTTCATATTAATCTAGATGAGGCCGGTGTTTCCCAGCAGACTACCTTAAGTCATAAGACATTTATTTCTCATCAGTCATTTTTTTTTGTTTTTTTTTTTATTTATTAGAAGAAACACCGAAGCAAACTCAGAGGTCATTGTCTCTAGTCCATACAGTGCCAATAACATATAAAAGCCATGTATATTAACGTCTGAGGTGGCCTTTGTCGAATACTCTTCCCCTTATTTCCCTCAAGTATTTATCTTTCAGGGTAGCTGATGGATGCGAGACGCACAGTACCGGTTGTTGTGGCGACGCTTGGGGGAGGTCTATGTCCAGCAGTGGACGTCTTTCGGCTGATACGATGATGATACTGAATCAATATGTTGAATGAGACACAATTTTGTTAAGTTTCAATATATTGTTAGTTTCTATTGAGGCTATGTAAAATCTCATGTAAGATAGGCTCTATATTTTTTAAACCACAGTAATGATTATAGAATCAAAATCTGATCTTTCTTATGATATAAATGCGACATTAACACTGTCTGTCTATTACCTCATTACTTCTTAACAGCTGAAAAGATTTGGATAAAACTTGGTGCACAGATAAACCATGATATAGGACATCTTAGCCGGGGAGCAATTTCCCTTGGGATAAAATTCTACTTTTGCGTAGGCGATTGTAATATCTTATTTCATTTCCTCCTCCATTTAAATATTCTTCAAATGAATGAAATTTCATTAGCAAAATTTAAAATGGAAATACAATTATTCGCCAAGCTATAAATACGAGCTCATTAATTCCAATAAAGCAATTTTACCAATAATGAAAATTCATATCTCTGTTTAAAACAAGAGTCATGTAGGTACCCCTGCGTGCGCTTTAAATTAGAATTAATGTCCGCATTTAACCTGAAATAAAATAAATGTAGCTCTCCGTGGTTTACACTGAAACATTAGCTAAGTTGAGGGTGGAACATGCATACTCTTGGATAATATGGCTGTTATCCAAGAGGTGGGTAAGCAGAACACTTCCTTTTGGATCTCCATATTGCCAGGAGTGTTACAGACATGCTATTATGGCGGTATTAGAAAGAAATACACAATCTGTGTAGATTTCAACTGTGTACCTATTACGGTTCTTGATATGTCTACCTATTACGGACGGACGGACGGACGGACGGACGGACGGACGGACGGACGGACGGACGGACGGACGGACGGACGGACGGACGGACGGACGGACAGCGGAGGCTTAATAATTGGCTTAGGTTCCGTTGGTTACCCTTTGGAACGGAACCCTGAAAACGCACTAAGTCCTCTGTAAACATCTAATTGTGTAAGCTTAGGTGAAGTGGAGAGGTCAGGTCAATCCATACAAACAAGATAGAATGACAGTTCACTTCGCCCTCACTTCACCGAAGTTCACATGGTTTGATAACCATGTGAACTTCGGTGCGGAATAAACCGGCTTTGGCAGAATAAACCGGTTGTAAATCCCTAGAATCTGTTGGAAGTTGGAATTATAACTCATTTAAAGCTATTTATTTAAATTTATTTTCAACTAGCACTTCGCCCGCGACTTCGTCCTCGCTGCAATTTTCTTAATTATCCCTAATTTTTTTCTAGACCAATTATATACTAAAACCTTCCTCGAGAGCCGCTTTATCCTTCATCCAGAACAACATGAAAATCGGTGCAGTAGTTTTTGAGTTTATCGCGAACAGACAGACAGACGCAGCGGACGACTGTGTTTTATAATATGTAGTGATGGTGAGATCAGAGTTATTTGCAAAATCGACCGGCAGATCCCTGACACTAATTGGACATCTGAATCTACTCATGAAAAAAAAAATGTCTGAGAAACTTAGGTCTTTCGCAAAATGTCGACCTATCAACGATAAAGATTATCAAATTTTGGTATTACGGATCCATGTATTATAAACGCGAAAGTATGGATGAATAAATGTTTGTAACTCAATCACATTAGAATGGCTGAATGGATCTTGATGAAATTAGGCACAGTGCTAGGTTATAGTCTGTAATAACACAAAGGATTTAAATCCGGGAGTAGGTAATGTTCTCTTGTGATCATTTTCGACATTGACGCGGGCGGAGCCGGGGCTGGCAGCTAGTAATTAAAATTTTACCTCTCCACAGGTTCAGTTATAATGAATTCGGTTGTAATGCTCATTTGTTGGTTATTAATATTATATTTTGATCGCCTTTGATGTCAAAACCACAAAAGTGAGTGTTTTCCCGACTGTGGTTGATATATTTCACAGTAATATTCAGTGATGGTATCCGTAAAGCCGATCAACTTCAATAAAATCAAAATTATTTATTTGCAGGCTTAATTTACGGCTAGTTACCTACTCAAAACTGGTCGAAAATATAATTTTTATTATATTTGTTACTGTTAATAAAAATATAACACTGTGAAAATTTCAACTACATGCCTATTACGGTTCTGAAGATACAGCCCGCTGACAGACAGGCGGACGGATAGCGGAGGCTTAGCAATGGAGGTTCCGTTGGTTACCCTTCGGGTACTGAAACTTTATCCCATACATATTACCCACCACTCATATTGACGTTAATTAGCAAACTTATTGTGCACAATATAAATAGGTAGGTATTCTTGTTAGTTACGCTACGAACTGTTATAATATAGTCGGGGGCGGAGGATTTAGTTCACTATAACAGTCTGGACTTCAAACTTAGCATCGAACAGGAAGGTTTATCATCAATCCGTGGTTCTAAAACGACCACTTTAGTAGAATCAGAAAGCACATTATACTGCCCGAAACTGTCAAATTTTACCAATCAACATTGAACCTAATTCTTTAGCGATGAAGATGAAATTTGATACATTTTTGCATGGTTTTATTGTGATTCTACCAAAGTGGAATTTTTAGACCCGCTGGGCGCAAACGTGTGAGTCCATGGGTTTTGTGGTATTTCACCACTGTGGAGTCACTGCGGCCCTGGAACGCAAAGGGCATTAGGAGGAAAACGGATAGGTTTTAGTTAGTAAGAGTCTGATACTGATAATCATCATATTCCGCTTCTTCTTTTTCTTCCGATCTCGGTGAAGCGGAATAAGTTGAAATTATGATTATATACAATCCATAATCCATAAAACAAGGTCTCGGGTTTGATTCCCATATCGGGAACAGTGTTACAGAGTTCTTCATTAAGGAATTTCTCAGTGGCCCAGAATTTGAAGGTGGTTAATGAGGCACCCTTGTGTCTCGGAAAGCAATTTAAGTCGTTGATCTTATGGTTGACGGTGGAGGAGATCTGCCACAAAGGTTCTATTGTCAGTCACGAAATACTTTTATTTTTCAAACCATATTTTTGGCCAGTAACTAAGCAAAACATTTTTCTCTCAATATGGGTTTCTTTAAAGGACACACCAGTTGGCAGTACTGAGGCAGATCTTGGCAGCTAACAAAAAGCTTATGCTATTCGACATGCGTTAAATAGACCTCAACGTCAGAAAGCATAACATTTATCTTTCAACTCAAAACCTAGGTGGGCAGGCCTACGTCTGCTATTCGTACGTAAAAGCCAGTGGCGTAATGCGTGGGTGCATATTAGTGACGAAAATTAGACGGATCCCTCAATAGAACTCTACTGGAGCTATAAGATATGGGTCATGGTTAAGGTTACTATCATAATGTAACCTTAACCATGACCCATATCTTAATGTAGGTGTTACATTGACGGCGATACGTTTCTACTTTTACGTAGTCTATTTCGGGCATAGCTTTAGTGAATCAGCGTATTTCGTACTTGACAAACTTTCCAAACACATTCTTTCACAACTCTAGAAAAGAAATACCCTGATAGGGTTGCGGAATTGGTTCGGAACAGTTACTGCGACCTTGGAACGCAACACACACCTATGAGCACTCATACTACATGATTACCAATGAGGTATGCTTGTACTTTGTACGTGTCCGCTATGGCCAGTACCTACCCGGGTAGCAGAATTTATTCGAAAGAGGTACCGTGGCCCTGGAACGCAAAGGGCAGTTGACGGAACACGGATGGGTTTTAGTCAGTAAGAGTTTTACACTCCCTTTCGCTACGCCCTGGGCGGAAGGAGTCATTTGATGTTGTCCCATTCTTTTACAAGAAAAGTAATAGTAGAAATACTTTATTACAAGTAAATACATATGCCACAAATAAAATGTAGTTACCTTTACCTGACAGCAATAAAGTTAAACATCAATATATATTATATTCTTCAGTTACTGACTGATTGAGTGACAGACAGACAACGCCCAGCCGAAACTACTGGCCGTAAGAAACTGAAAATTGTCATGTAGGTTCCTTGGGAGGTGTAGGCAGCACTAAGAACGGATTTCCCGAAATTCGGAAACGGGAACGGGAAAGACCGGTATATGCGCGTACGAAGTCGCGGAAAAATGCTAGTATTTCTATTAAGATGAATTTCAATTTAAACCACATTTTTGGTATACTCTTAAAATATTGTGTGCAGGGATGGCAAACGCCTGCCATTTGCAAACGTTTTTATAGGTTAGTTAGAAATCTCAGACTATTTACTTCTAATTCAAGGTATCTCTAATACAGGGTTATTTGTAAAACACCAGCAGACTCTTAGGCAGTGAAAGTCTACATGGTTATAAGCAACTTTTACTTTGAGAAAATCCCGAAATCTCGAGAAAAATATCAGTTTTTTCATACATTTTAATTGGCTAAATATTGCATTTTGTATGAAACAGCTATCATTTAAAGCTAGCATTTAATCATGTGTACTTTTACTGCGTAAGAAGTTGCCGGTGTTTAATAAATAACCCTGAATGTCTCTGGTGGGCGTGGCGTGGACGGCTAAATTCAAAATTGTGAGGAATAGCGAAAAATACTTTCAATCACATAGTGGTGGGAACCCACTCGCTAATTCTTGGAATTCACGTTCGCTTTTCTAATAGTTGTTTTTTTTTTCAAAATGGGATGCAAATCACGGCCATGCTGTTTGACGGTGGGCTAGCTGTCTCTGTATACAGGTACTTCCCAGGCTGACGGATATGTACCGATGGAGATGATATCATCATCGTTTATCATAAAACAAATTAGAGTATTCAATTAACATCTTTTTTATTCCGATACAAATCATTGAGGACTGGTATTATGATACAAATCAATTTATTTTATCTTATTTACTAGTTTTTTACCGCCTCACGGGGACAAAAAAGTTCTTTCCAATTCCCGTAGGAATTTCGGGAAAGCCTCTCTTACTCAGCTCAGTAATTCTCACATTTAAAAACTCGCCTTTTAATTGAATACGAGTATCCAATTGAGATAAAACAATACCATCAAGAAAGTAAATGCAAAGAGAGATGCATCGAAAAGAGAATCCACGATCGTTAAATCCGGGCAGGCAATCCAAACTAAAATATTTCATCACAGCTCGCAACGATCTTGTTAAAGATTGAACAGGCACAAAAAATAACCATGTAGAGCAAAACACGGTAGTTAGTACTGCTACAGGGATAAATCTCACTGAAACTTTACGTCAAGAGTGAATAGGTCACTTCTACCTTTGACTCTTTCTTCTTCTATCTTCGACCACATCATCGCTTACCATCAGGTGAGATAGTGGTCAAACGCGTGCCTATCAGTTTTAAAAAAAACATAGCTAGCCATCATACGTTGCACAAGCCTGCATCTGATATTGTACTCGGGTAAACTGTTAAGTGGGTGACATACGTGCGAGCGAGTACGCGTACTTGTGACTCGACGACCTTTTTCGCTCGAGTATCACCGTAAGTAAAAACCGCCGAGTAAGTTTGTTGGCGATCCAACTGGTTTGAAATTTTGCTCGTAGCTCGCCTCGGTTCGCACGTCTGTCAACGCCGCAAACCGCAAGCCGCGAGCCATTGCTTTGTGGATTGACACGTCGAGTGCTATTTTGTTGCAAAAATTACTAATTTTAGAACTAATTATTAACAGAATTATTTTTTTTTGCTTCTCCATAATTCTTCTTTGTATCCTATGTGACAAAAATGAAATACTTTTTACTATTCAGAGTAGTATTTATTATTTCTGATTAATAAAAAGTTTCCTACATTAACGACGTCGCGGTCCCCCTGGCACTAGAGTGATGAGCAAGCTTTCACGTGTGTCTCCGACGTCGAGCCGAGTAAGTTCGCGATGTTAAAAACCGCGTACTATAAGTTCGTACGTCTATCACCCACTTTATGGCTACAAAATCAATCTATCTAGCGTTCTCCTAACTATGTTGGGGTTCACTTCCGGTCTAACCGGATGCAATTGAGTTCAAGTATTTTACACCAGTTGACCCGCGCAACTTCGTCTGCTTCGCTTCAATTAGTCTTAGCGTGAAAATATATAGCCTTCCTCGATAAACGGGATATCTAAGACTGAAAGAACATTTACGTTTCTTAACGTTGAAAAGTCACTCGCGTGAATGATTTAGTTTAACCGCAAGCTCCTCGTTTAAATACAGAATTTTGGTACTTAAAAGTGACTGAATTATGGCTGCAATGTGCCAAAATCCTGTAAAATCTGCAAGTCGATCAATTCATTAGTGCTGAAATGCAGCTGCTCATTACATCGGCACAATAGGTTTGTTTGCATATTCATTCATCATTTACCAAATTATGAAGCTTTTATTTATAGGCATAATTGTTCATTTTGCTGTGATCAAGAATTAATACATTGCAAATTTTCGGTTGAATAAATACTTACCGGGACTCGTTGATATTGTTATTCTAATTTGGTTGTGTTCACATTATGATGTTGTAATAATCTATATCTATCTATACTAATATATAAAGCTGAAGAGTTTGTTTGTTTGTTTACTTAAACACGCTAATCTGAGGAACTACTGGTCCGATTTGATAAATTCTTTCAGTGTTAGATAGCCCAATTATCGAGGACCATAAGACCAACAGGAGCGGAGCAGTGATGAAAATTGTGACGCAAATGAAGTTGCGCGGGTCAACTAGTAATTAATATGAGTGATTAATGAGTAGTAAACTTCAAACCTAAAACTAGCTAATAGCATAGAGTTTGCTCATTAAAAAAATATATTAATTTATCAAGACTCCATTTTCCACACTTAGACTCTCATCATCGGTCCGTTGTGCGTTGGTGTCCTGGCTACGTTAGCCAGCCTAGCTCCTCCCAGAAGCACAGAAGTTTCACAGGCTCCGTAGGAATGAATCCTGGTGATTTAGTGGAGCAGGTCAAAGACTGTAAAGCATTAAAGCCACACGGGTCGATCTTCAAAGTTAAGCAGCGTTTGCCGGAGTCAGTCTGTGGATGGGTGACCAATGTGTCCATCTTTACAAACCGAGATTCCTCCGCGCCTCAGAAAGCATGTTAAGCCGTTGGTCTCGGCTGTCATTTGTACCTACATCTTAAGCAGTCGTTACGGATTGTCAGAAACCAGATAATCGAACTCCAGTCTTGTCAAGGAGTACAAGGATAGCGAGTCAAACCATATGCGTAATAGTTCAGCCAGTTATATCTAACACTAGCTGGCCCGCGCAACTTTATCTACGGTACATTTCTCATTAATGCTCCGCTGCTATTGATCGTAGTGTGATGACATATGACCAACAGCCTCCTCGATAAATGGGCTATCCAAGACTTAAATAATTTTTCAATTCTGACCAGTCGTTCCTGAGATTAGCGCGTTAAACCAAACAAACAATCAAAAAAATCTTCAGCTTTAAAGTATTAGTAGGTATAGATAGAAAACCATATCCTTTTTATATTATAAATCATATTCATATTATGAGTTTATAAAACAATACAATACAAAATAATATTTGTTATTTTATGCACAATTTAGCTATGAAAACTAATTGGCCAGACGTATCACTGTTGAAATTTCTGAATGGAACAATGATTTTATTTTCATACGGGTTTACTAACTGATAAAATTCATTCCTCGTCAAAATGTGTTTCTATAGTGACAGCTATTGTTTCATGCATTTAATTTCATTTAATTAGTACTGTCTATTGCCGCGGAGCGAGGCAGCGGAGGGGAGAAACGGAGAAATTTTAACCAATGGAATTGTATAAAATTTCAGTGACGTGGTGCGGAGATTTTATGCTATTCCGTTGGTTATTATTTTGCAATAGTCCTGCATCAACCGGGGATTGTCTCTGGGTATACTTTCACAGTGACTGCATACAGGGATAATCGTCGGTTGGTGCCCAATTCTATTTGAAATGTCTGACGGGGAAGAACCGGATCTCCAGGGACCTGAGAAAGTCAAAGACTCTTTATATCTTAAAATAGAAAAAAAACTTGTATACTTAAATAAAAAAACATCACCACATTAAGTAACGATGGATATAAAAACGATCCTCTTTGGACATAAACCCGGACGCCGGACAGAAACATGTCACACGCTCGAACGGACATGTTGTAATTAAAAAGGTTCTTTGTTTCTCCACGGAACCCCAACTGGGCCGCATAGAAGATTATGCCGAAACAAAATAAAAAGCCTTCCGTCCGGACAAGTAAAATGTTATCGACGCACTCTTTTTTTAGCGCCGTTTCTGTGAAGGCATTGTACAGATTTTCCGACATTTTTCCGTTAATAGACCATTGGAAATCGCCGTTCGTATAAATATTGTTTAGTCTACATTGTTTGAGATTTTAATCCTTTTTTTGGGTTGTTAGAGCGCAGTGCTGTTAATTAATTGTTAGCTAAAAAACAATGCTCATAATGGAACGCTATCGTCTCGTGTATCGTGTCTTTTTAAATAAAATGTTAGCCATTTTGAGTGTATTGATATATTTTATTTATACACAGTGTATTATACAGATTTAATTAAGAGACAGAGCACATTTACGTACCTATTGCAAGATCAGTGGGTCTAAAAAGGCCCACTTTAGCAGAATCAAAAAGCACATCGCGCTACCCGTCGCTGTCAAATTTTCCCAATCAACCTTGAACCTAATGCGTTAGTGATAAAGATGAAAATTAAATTTGACAGATTGTTGTATATATGATATTCCTAGAGTGGCCTTTAGGAGTATCAATATATGTTTTGTTTGACCATGTTTCGAACAAAAAATCCAAGTAGCCAATATAATTAATCGTAGTCGCACTTTACGATAACAATGTGTTAAGCTAATTCTTCAAAATTTATTTTTAGGATTCCGTACTTGCACACTTTCAAATTTTCACAAGAGTGTGTATTTCCGAATAAAAATTGAATAAAATTAAAATTTGAAGTGAGCTCCCATATAAGAAACGATTTTTTTTTTGGTTTGTGGTGTGGGACCTATCGTGTGAGTCCGACTCGCACTTGGCCGGTGTTTTTTTTTTCAAGGAATAAGTTCTTTTAACGATACTGCAGTGCCATTCTGTAAACATGTCGAAGTGAAGGCTTGGATGAAGTGATCACGAAGTGAGCTGTCAATCCAAGTAATTAAGATGGAATGTCAGCTTACTGAGCATGAAGACTAATTCTGTTAAGTCTTCGCGCTCACTTCAGCTTTGACTTCACGATGAGAGGTTTACAGAATCGACCAACTGCTAGCATGGAAGAAAATAATAACTTAAGGTGGTTGCGCCGGGGTAGCCCGCGAAATTCAAATATTTTTATGTTTTTTGCAATTTGCCGGTCAGTGTGAAGCTGTATGTGGACCAAATGCGATCCACGACCGTAACGCGTATTTATCTAAAGAATTATAACCATATTATATTTCAGAAATAATCATTCTTTCGAACTACATGAACTTAGAGGGCTATATTGATGATTAAAATGGTTATAATTCTTTAGATAAATACGCGTTACGGTCGCGGATCGCATTTGGTCCACATACAGCTTCACACTGACCGGCAAATTGCAAAAACATAAAAATATTTGAATTTCGCGGGCTACCCTGGAGCATTCACCTTAAGGTGGTTGCGCCGGGGTAGCCCGCGAAATTCAATTTTTCTTACGTTTTTTGCAATTTGCAAGTTACTATTAGGTTATATTTTGATTTAAGTATAATTCGCGGGTGTAAGAATTATGTTTTTTTTTGAGAATTATAACCATTCAAATCAGTAAAATAACTCCATAACTTCAAGATTTCATGAAATAGTCATTCTTTCGGGTTGAGGAGCTCGTGTCTAAATAATAATAGCCGCACGGGCCGATCTTTAAGGTTAAGCAACGCTTGCCAAGGTTGGTTTGTGGATGGGTGACCATCTTAACATAACGAGTTTCCTCCGTGACTCGGAAAGCACGTTAAGCCGTTGGTCCCGGCTGTCATTTGTAGATCTTTGGCAGTCGTTACGGGTTGTCAGAAGCCAGTCAATCTGACTCCAGTCTTGCCATGAAGTACCGTGGTACCCAGTTAATGGGTTGTGGAGGTCTGGTAGGCAGCCGCTCTACGTAAAACACTGGTATTCAGCTGAATCCAGTTTGACTGGAAGCCGACCCCAATATATAGTTGGGAAAAGACTAGACAGATGATGAGTCATTCTTTCGGGTTACCTGGCCCTATGGAGTTTTATTGGTGATTTAATTTTTTTTACTATTAATAGGCACGCGCTTGACCACCATTTCACCTGATGGTAAGCGATGATGTGGTCGAAGATGGAGCACGTTTGCCTAGAAGTAACCTATTCACTCTTGACTTAAAAATACTAATTCTGAAAATACATAATTCTTACGTCCGCGAATCATACTAAACCTAATACTGACTTGCAAATTGCAAAAAACGTAAGAAAATTTGAATTTCGCGGGCTACCCTGGCGCATCCACCTTAAGGACGGTATCCCTTTAATACCTTCCTATACACCCGGGTCCCATGAATAATAACGTGTGATGCATATTGCTAATATTCCAGTTAGCCCCATCAATTATCAAGGCTCTGGGGTCGGGCCGGTTCGGGCCGGTTCGGGCTGGGTAGCGATCTTACGACCTTTCGGTCACCGCAGACGCTGGCAAGCTGTGCCATCGATATATTAACAGAGTGCGGAAATTATGTAATATCCTAATTCAAGCTGGGGATCCTGTACTAGCTTCTTACTCAAACAAGGCGATAATATTAAGTTCTTTAAGGACTTGTGTTTGTTAGTCTCAATCTTAAAAGTGTTATCATTATCATATCAGCCAGAAGAGGTCCACTACTGGGCATAGGCCTCCCGCGCGTGTCGCCGCAACTACCGGTCCTGCGTGTCTCACATCTATCGGCTACCCGCGACAATCACCAGGTCAAGTAAAAGTATTCTATACCTTAATCCAGAGAAAAAATTCTGCTATTTTCCTTACTCTTCAGGGTTCCGTACCCGAAGTGTAACCAACGGAACCCTATTACTAAGCCTCCACAGTCCGTCCGTCCGTCGATCAGCGGGCTGTATCTCAAGAACCACAATAGGTCGAGAGTTGAAATTTTCATAGATTGTGTATTTCTATTGCCGCTATAACAACAAATGATAAAAATTATGGTTTATCCGTACCATAAACCATAATTTTTATTATTTGTTACCTTTCGTGTGCGAAACCGACTCGCACTTGGCCGGATTTTTGACAGCTTAATGTCGTTTATTGCCACTGAGAAGTAAGTTGAATGAAATTTCAACGTTCTTTGGTTTTCAAATTCGTTCAGAAGTTATGTTGTATGTTTTAAACCTAAAAATATTATTGTTTTCATATTTAAAATGAAATTTAGGTGTTTTAAAGTAGGGTTCTGGCAACATTACTGAAATAAACCTTTTTTCGTAGGCGCGAGGGACACTGTGTGACACGGTTTTTTCAGTGTCACTTTTTAAAGATAAAATAGGTACATATATAGATTTCCAAAAAAATTGGACACGTGTTTTTTGCTTTAACAAATCAATAAAAAATGACGACAGTGAAACGTATCAAAGATCAGGAATGGGAGCTTGTGACGTCACTATTCGCTAAAAGTGTACTGAAATGTGACGTCATACGAGTTTGTAATGAACTCATAGTCATGTTCCTGCCCTTTTCTCATAATTGATAATACTTGTGTTGGGGCATATCTCGCTCTTTCTCAATTATTAACAACATTGAGACTAGCACAAGTTATTACAAAAAGTGACTAAACTTTAAACTTAGGAAGAAAAATTAACAGTGTATGTCTTATAAACTAATTAGCAGCTCTTTGTGTAACTGTAGTTGTATGCTTTTGTGAGACTGTATGTACGTGTTGTTTTTAAAATCTTACCATCTAATTATTTTTTTAGGCATTATCCCTAAAGTAACACAAGTCATACATAGGTACTCAATTTTATTCTGTATGTGTACAATGGCGGTCTTATCTCTGACAGCTATATGTAACACACATCTGTTTGGATGGACTGAAAAAACTTAAATAAAAATATAGACAACTAGAAACCTTTCCTACCACCACAAACCACGACAGGAACTCTAAAAATACACGCCAGCATCTTTGCATTTTTCCGTCCACAATCCGAAAAGCTAATATCACCATTTCTCCGGCACCCTTACAAACAAGGATCGTTTCAAAAGACCCGACAGCGGGGTATACCGCTAATTATTGAAGGTCTGCTATCGACATACATGATATGCGCTATAATTACGCCATAACTTTCAGCGGGGTAGACAGGAAGGTAAGTAAAGCTGATGAAATATTGCTTGGTGTAGGATATTTTAGAATGTAGCTTGTGCCCGTGGCTCTACTATCGTTGGTGTCTGTGGAGCCGATCGTTTTTGGGAATTAAATCTATACTCTAAGCTGAAGAGTTTGTTTGTTTGTTTGTTTACTTGAACGCGCTAATCTCAGGAACTACTAGTCCGATTTGAAAAATTCTTTCAGTGTTAGATAGCCCATTTATCGAGAAAGGCTATAGGCTATATATCATCATGCTAAGTCCAACAGGAGCGGAGCAATAATGAAAATTGTGACGCAAACGAAGTTGCGCGGGTCACCTAGTTAATCGATAATGTAGCTTTAAACAATGAGTTACAGAATAAACGTAATCCTTGAAAAGTTATTGCGTTTTACTATTGAGAACGTGCAGAAAATATAGATGGCAGCACAAAAATGTCTCTGTCAAGTATATTTTACCTATAAAATTCGTAATGGCAACGCTAGATGGCACAGTCTACGTCGCGCACTTTCCTCTAAACTGAGCGTGAAGGAACCACAGGTGGCAGCATGGTAGCGTCAATGTCAAGTATTCTGACCCTTAAAGTTTCGTATATGCGAAACTAGATGGTTTACTCAACACTGTGCACGTTCCATGTGGGGCCAGCCACGAAAACGCAAAAAAACAGCTCATCACATAGGTCGAAGACCGGCGAAGTCGATTTTATATTCGCGAGTTCAGTGTTGGGTTGTTCATAATAATGAGTACAATAATGAACCCTTTTCAGTTATTGTGTTAATTCCGTTTCACGCTGTAGAATGTAAATTTATCCAGACCTAGAGGCCTTCCCGGGATCGGCTCATTCATACAAACTATTTATTTATACTTATAATATAAAGAGGTAAAGTTTGTGAGTTTGTGAGGTTGTAGGGAGTAATCTCTACATCTACTGAAATGATTTTGAAAATTCTTTTACCAATAGAAAGCCACGTTATTTGTGAGTGTCCTGCGTGTTCAATTTAATAATGCTATTAGGATACTGTTGGGACTGCCATGGCGTTGTAATGCTTCAGGAATGTTCGCGGAGGCTCGCACAGATGGTTTTCATGCCATCATGCGAAAGAAAGCGGCCTCCTTACTACAACGCTTGCATGATAGTGACAACAGCATCCTGAAAATGATAGCTGCCAGACCGGACTGTCCCTTTCAGGGCCACTGGGTGGGGACAGTCATAGGTTTACTTAAATAAATAAATGTTATATACCAACAATACTAACCTACTTAAGTAAGCCCCATTGTAACTAACACCAATACTAACTAAATGTATGGACTGTATAGTCTGAAATAAAGTTTTATTTAATTTAATTTAATTTAATTTATAGGCTACAATTTTACTCGAAAAATATCACCCAACGAAGTGGGCACGGGTCAGCTAGTAAGATATATTTAGAAGACTTGTGGTTTAATAGAATGGCAGACAGCGGCAACTGCACTTAATTACGTTCAGTTCAGAGTTCAATCGATTTGCGGCTGTCTGGAAGATATTGCCATTAGTGATAAGGTAGCGAACTTAATTGCATTGTATCTCTCTTTCTGTACAAAACAATGAAGCTTTACTTGCGAATGACGTTTTGATGTTCAGCTTATTAATAACAGTTACAGGTTTCGGAGATCGTTTTGTCGGATTTTAGGTTTTCATTTCTGCAACCCCCTCGTGGGTTCGATTCCCGTGGGAATTATATTTTATAAAGTTGTTTCTAGTTTGGCTAGGACATTGCAGGCTTGAATCACCTGATTATCGGATAAATAGATGATTCCGTGCTTCGGAAGGCACGTATAAGCCGGTGATCCCGGCCCCCGAATGTCGGTCATCAGATGAACCACGTCAGAGACCCTTGAGGTGGTGAAGAAACTCTGACACTTGGGTGTGTGGGGTCGTTAGACCTTACTGCCCATACATACAATAAGAAGAAGACCCAAGGTATAAGAATTGAAGAATGAAATCACATAGTAAAATTCGTGATTCCTTTTGTATAACTATGCACTACCTGAACCTCTAAAAACCTTCCACCAACAAAGTTCACACGAAGGGTTCCGTGCCATAAACCGGCAAAAGAAACCTTTCCTGTATGGGTCCCATTTAATTTTGAAGTAAGTTAGATTTTATTATTGTTGTTATAGCGGCAATGGAAAAATTATACATTCTGCGAAAATTTCAACTGTTTACCTATTAGGGTTCTTGCTATACAGCCGTCTGATAGAAAGACGGACAGATAGATGGACGGACGGCGGAGTCTTAGTAATAGGGTTCTCTTACGTAAAAGATTAACAAACATCCTGCCATCTAACCTCACAAACTTTTGTGAGAGGCCAACTCGCACTTGACCGGTTTTTTAGTCACCTCCAAACTTATCACCATTATCAAATCAAATTCCAACAGTTGCTCACCGTTCCGTCCCTAATAGGTGTATCCACTTCACACGACTGTTTATAGAAAATATTTGTGGCTGTGACGTATCACGTACTCGTCACAGTGTCAAGTTATCCTTGTTATGACTTTGCCAAGTCAAGTGGAATGTTGATAGTGTATGCGAGGAGAAAATTATTGGCTGTAGGTGACTTAATCTGTTTGGTAACATAATCAGCCGGTCGATTCTGCAAAACTCTGCGCTGCCGCCGTGTTGCTTCGTTAATCCATATAAATAAAAAACGCGTGACTGCAGCGCTACATCCGCGCTGCGGCTGCGCATCAGTTCATCGATCGACTAGTGACGATTAAATTTTTTGGTTTTTTTCAGCACAAATAGTATTTTTGAAGGATGTATTTTGTTTTCCAATATAAGGTTCTAAACGGGGAAGTCATTCGTAGAATTGTTTTCTTGATAATCGTAAGTAATTCTGAAAGTTTTACTCACAATTTACGTTATGAAATTCAGTTCGTTGATTTATACAAAATAACGGTTATGTTCTTAGGTTTCTTTTTCCAAAATATTTTTTTTAATGTTACTATTAAAAAGAAAAATAACTAACAGACCAGTGTTTCTTCGTCAGAGTCCATCATGAAACTAAACGTACAACTTTATGATTCTCAAACCAACCGGTTGATTCCGTACACATGTCGAAGTGAAGTGGCTGAAGTGATCACGGAGTGAGCTGTCATTCCATCTTGATTACATGGAAGCCTTCACTTCGACATGTTTACAGAATTGTGGAGTGAGCGCGAAGTGAACTGTCGTTCCATTTTGATTAACTAGATGATACTACACTTTAAAATATAATTTTTGAGGTTTTCGAGGAATTCGAGGAAGTAGGGTCATACATTGAGTTGAGGTTGTTGTAATACTCAAACAATGGCTAGTTTACACAGAGCAGATAAGAGGTTAGAGGACCTCCTTTATCTGTTCTGTGCTAGTTAAACATACATAGAGCGAAATAGCGTACGAGTCAGCCTGCCAAGTAGCTGTAGTGTGTAACTCGCATCGTATGGACGTAAGAGTTACTGACACGTGCGAGTAGGATAGTAGCTCGCATTCGAATAACTTCAAGATTATTTATTATCACTCGCCTGCTCCCCTGCGAACTAACTAACTAGCTTAAATTAGTTTATTATTGGAGTCTCCTTCTAAGTATGATAACGCCTGTGTTAGGAGACTCCGCTCCTCCATAGTGTTGGCTGCTTGTACAACCTACAATTTTCTTTTTTTCCAAGATTAAAAATAATTGTTAAATTATACATTTTTTCGAGCGCGTGTTGCGTTTACATTTATAAGGAACAAATTAAATTCATAATTTCAAACATGCTCGCTCGCTCATGAATTGCGAAGAATGAATGGGTACATTGTGTGGTGTGTGATGTGTGTGTGGTGTGTGATGTGTGTGTGGTGTGTGATGTGTTTGGGGTGTGGGAGGTGTGTGGGTGTGTGTATGAGAGAAGATGGACGAGTGGCTGTGCAAATATATATAACTAAATTCCACTTATTGTAATAATGATTCCATATCTGCAAATGATTCAATATCTTGTACCTACCTACCTACCTAAAGAAATCGAGTAATTTTCAATGGTAAAAATACTTTGTAACACTTATCTATAGCGTTGTAGCAATTAAATTATTGGATGAGCACTCACACAGATTACGTTTTTATATTGGTTTAGTAATATTTAATTCGATTTTGCGGTGCAATCTATTAATATGTTTGTATTTAATAAGAGATAATGTTAAGTTGTTTTGTGAACTGTAGATAAGACAGAAAAAAAACCCTTATCAAGAATGTTTCTCCAATCAGTGTTGCACTTTTTCACAACTCCAAGTCCCTCGTTTATCATTACTCAATGTCATGAATACACTTTTATCCAAATTTAATGCAGGGAACCGAAAATCTGAGCTGTTTTTTATAAGGATGACAAATGATGCCGGAATATTTTTCTGCGTTACTCGGATTCTTTAATTTCTTGTGTTATATTACAGTCCGCTTATTTGTGTTGTAAATGTTACGATTTTCTTGGAGTGTTTCTTAATAAAATTCCATAATAATTGACCACTGCACCGCGGATAGCTTTCTCTGTAGATTAAGCTGCAGTTGTCATTTGTTGATGGGAACGGTTAACAGGTCGATCTTTCCGTCCTTCCGTGTAAAGCCAAGTTACCTACATGCAGCCAACTCACATGTAAGTTATATTACATTGTGTCACCCTATGTAATGTTTTCTTCATCTATCTTTTCTGTAACTTATATGGTGTACATAATAAAGAGTATTCTATTCTATTCTATTCTATTCTATTCTACATTGAGGGCTACTGAGTTTTCCAATTACTGGAACCTGTTTTTGATATGTCTATGACTGGAACATTCTATTCTGAACTGAAACCAATTCAGTTTCTCATTCAAACATAATCTTTTAGCGAAAAGGCCGCCCATTGTGTCACACTATATAATGTTTTCGTCATCCATCTGTACTCTAACTTATATGGTGTACATAATAAAGAGTATTCTTTTCTATAATTGGACCGCTTTCTGCAAAAGTGATCCAACCCACAAACTCGACATTTTCGATATTTTGTGACGTATGGACTCCAAATAAGGTATATTTTGACATATCAAAGACTCAGAACTCTATGTTAATAATTGACGAAAATCCGTATGATCCAACCCACAACTGTTATGGCAAACGTCATTATTTATAATGCATGAGTGTTTCAAGCTATTAGAAACATTTTTGTATTTTCTTGATTGCCCTGATATGTGCTATTTTTTTTTTGCTACAATGATTCAAACTACCTGGAACATTTATGCTTTTTATACAATATGGGAAATATTACGAAAATCATTTTGCTTAAATGTTCCAGTAACCTTGAATCATTTTAACTCTATTCTTAATAACATCCGACTACATAAATAATGACTCAGACCACATGAATATCTACTTAAATATAGGAAAACGAAAAAAAATAATTCTTAGAAAACGATTCACGGTGAAATCTAAAATTATCATTAATATTTTTTCTTTAAAGTAAACAGAATATTATTTTTTAGCCTAAAACCTTTATTATGTAGGCATTTATTTATTTAAACCTTCTATATTTTATTGCAATATTTTGTATCTTCAATAAAATTTTATGTTTTGCATGAAATTTATTCTATTATTATAAGATAATAAAATTAATTTGTGGTCATGTAGTCAAACTCATTGAAGATCATATTTTATGCATATTTCTAAATCGACCTTTTTAATCGCGCTAAAGTTTTGCTAAACTGATTCTAGTGAGCTGGATCATTTTTGTAAATCTTTAAGCGCTGTGAAAGATTACTGTTAAAGAAGATGAACGAAGATTTTAAACAGGCTAAAACTTGTGTAGAAACTGAATGTCTGACTTACGATTTGGAGAAAACATTGCCGTTACCCAGAATACCGACCAATATCGTTTTCTACAAACGGCAGTTATGGGTGTACAACTGCGGTATACACTCGGCTTCCAACGATGTTGGGAATTGTTTTGTTTGGGCTGAAAGCGAGGCTGGGAGAGGGGCCCAAGAAGTGGGTTCATGTTTAAGAAAATATATTAAGTGCGTGCTACCCCCTGCAGTAAAAAATTTGATCTTGTGGAGTGACTGTTGCGGGGGTCAAAATTGGAATATAAAAATCGTTTTGATTTTAAAGGCTTTATTAAGGTGGATGCTCCAGGGTAGCCCGCGAAATTCAAATATTTTTATGTTTTTTGCAATTTGCCGGTCAGTGTGAAGCTGTATGTGGACCAAAATAATGCGATCCGCGACCGTAACGCGTATTTATCTAAAGAATTATAACCATTTTAATCATCAATATAGCCCTCTAAGTTCATGTAGTTCGAAAGAATGATTATTTCTGAAATATTCATTCGTTCGAACTACATGAACTTAGAGGGCATAAAAATATTTGAATTTCGCGGGCTACCCTGGAGCATTCACCTTAAGTAGCCACCCCACTCTAGAGACAATCAGTTTCCGGTACCTGGAATCAGTACCCCTATTCTGTAACAACATTTTCGTATCTCGACAGCGGAATCCGAGGTGAGTATCAAATTACGTCAGACGTAAGACCTTATGTTGTGTGCAATAAAGCTCACTTTGTGAGGATTGTCACTCAGGTGAAGCTTGATATCGAAGTGGTTACTTACAGAATAGACTAGCAGGACACACTTTCCTTCCGAATGATAACGATTTCGCAAAAATAGAGACTCGACTCAAGCAATATGAAAGGATATACTCTGTGGATGACTATATTGCCATTATGAAACAATGCAAAAACAAAAACCGTTTACAAGTGCATAAAATGGAAAGTTGTGATTTTTTTGGATCTCAAATTCTAGAGAAGAACATAGTCAATAGAAAAACATTTAATGATAAGAGCAAAGTAAACTGGCTAAAGACAAAAGAAATTTTAATCACAAAAGAGAGTCCACATTCTTTGTTCATGAGAACTTCCTTTAATGAGGATTACAAAGAATTGAGCATTAAAAAGAAATTTAAAGGTGTTGCTTTGGCTGTCGTAGAAGAAGATTTGCAAACATTATGGCCTTCAGGAAAACGGATTAACAAAAAGAAGTTAAATGATTTGAAATCGTTATACCATCTTATACCAAACGATGCAATAATAGACGATATACTCGTAGATGGTTATTGTGAAGAACCTGATTTTGATTTAGAGGAGGAGTAGGGACTTTTGTATTTTTTTAAATAAAACAAAAATATTAAACAGTTTGAGTCTCTATTTTTTGTCATACTTTGGAACATTTTTGCAGTTTTAATTCCGCACCTTATTCAGCTAATTTCATACAAAATTTATTTTGTAATAATGATTCACGCACATGTTTTCTTGAATACCTATTAAACTATTGAATTTTATTTACTAAATACATGCATGTAAATTACTTTAGTACACCTAGAATATCATAAAATAAAAAATACAGCATATAGCATTATAAAGCCAGAGAAATACCGGAATAAACTTTAAACTCAATTATCTCGAAATGAGGTTTCGGTGGGCTGGATCATATTTGCAGAAAGCGGTCCAATTAATGATGATGATTGTCTAAAACGGTTTTTTCTTTGCATTTTCTACGCCAAATTATTATTTTTTGAGTTTCGGCTCTGTCACATTTAGAAATATCTACTACGAAGTAATGAGGTTTTTAACCTCTTAACGCCGTCCGTAAGCCCCTATTGGGGTCTTACTATTGTCTTGTAACTGTCCCAGTGGTCGTGGGTTCGATTCCCATGGGAAGGCTTGCTTTGTAAAGTTGTTTTCTAGTTAGTGCATTGCAGACTTGAATCACCTGATTGACTGGTAAAAAAGATGTTTGCCGTGCTTCGGCAGGCACGTATAAGCCGGTGGTTCCGGCCGCCAAATGGCGGTCGTCAAATAAACCATGTCAGAGGCCCTTGAGGCGGTTTAGAAACTCTGACACTAGGGTGTGTGGGGTCGTTAGACGTTACTGCACGAGAAGAAGAAGAATTGTCTTGCATGCTCGGTGCCTCACCGGTTAAGATGAAATTACACTATCGTAGTAGTATTAAAAGTTTGATCCCATTGCCCTACTCCTACTCATTTCAATCAATATTGGAATCTTCAACATCAAATCGTAGAACCTTATCCAAACACGAATATCTAGCCGTATTTGCTATCCCTACGTCCGACGGCGCGGCTATAAGGATCCTATGTAAACAGTCATATCAATGATCTACGGAACCCGCTTTGACGACGTGATCTTTGTTGTCGAGTAGCGACTCCTCCTCCTCACAAATGTCAGTGACAGCTTCTTGGATTCAGCTACTTTAGTTAAGTGCAGTCGTTGACCCCGTTTCGTTTGCTTCTTGTCATTTTGAATTCATTTTCAGGTCATTATTTCAGTTTCGGATTCTTGTAAACTTTAAACGTGTATTGCTAATGGAGTACTGTTTGATATTTTATTTATAAAAAATAGTTTGTTGCGTTATTAAAATTCTTATAATTTGCTATGTTGATTGAATACCATCAAGCTTATATTATTATAATAAATAATATAAAAAAAAAACAAACAAAATTCTTTTTATTAAAAATTAAGATATATTTTTGATAATAACCTTTTTTTAAAATTTATTTTGGAAAATTAAAAATAAGATAAAGAATTGCCGTGACACGCTGAGGTGTGTCACGGCGATACTAATGATTTATAATTTGTTAAAATCTATCAAGTCGTTAAGGCTGCAGGGCCGGTGATGGTATATTATTTTGACTCTATAATATGAGATATGACACGTTTACGCTGGAGCTGGTTAATTTTAAAGGAATCATGCATTGTCTCCTTTCCGCAGCTATTCAAATTAGTACTAAACGTTATATTATACATGAAACGGTTGAATTAAACTAATAGATATTTATGTATTTATGATGACCGCTGGGCAAAAATCTTGACGCAATGGGTGCCAGGGGATGGACGGCGTCACCGAGGCCGGCCCAGAAATCGCTGGCGGGATGACCTGGATGCGCACCACAAGGGCTGGTTCGAGGCAGCGCAGGAGAAGAGTCTTTGAAAGGATGTGGGGAAGGTCTTTGCCTAGCAGTGAGACACTGTAGGCTAAAAAAAATGTATTTAAGGTGAAAAATGTCGTTTAACGTAAAGTAAAAGTTAATAAACATCATGGTATGGTGTGGGTATACTCAACATTATGAACATTTGTATCATAAGACCAATCTTGAAATCGCGAAAAAGGAATTCACGATGAGGACGATTTTTATCATTCAGACCCTGAACTTGGGTCCCTATGGACCCACTTTATACAATTATAAGAACACCAGCCCAACATACTTGACCGACACCCCACCCGAAAATAACCATTATGAACAATCCACTTCCTTACTCTTAGTATTCTAATAAACACGGTGCGAATAATAAAGAAACAAAGGCTAATTTCCTGTGAGCCCTGAAAGCCTGGTACGTGAAAGCCGGAGAGCCTTCCTGTTTGCTTATACGTACACTTGACCAAAACCGGAAAGGGAAATCGTATTTCCTCGCACTTTTCCTGCTGATTAAATTTGTTGTGCCTCCTAAGAAAACGTTCTGCTACAATCAGAAATGTTCGATAAATTCTTATGAAGGGTTTGTGTTTTTTAACTTTCAGGGAATGCTTTGGTGATGGAAAATATGTGTTATTTATTGGCCTAGTCCTAATACTTCTTTGATTATAATGAAAACCAGCCAAGGTTTTGTACCATAAACTGAAAAATACTTTTACGGAAGCCCACTTTAATTTTTAAAATCTGAAACAATAATGGCAGTGGGCCATGCCAGCTCGAAAACCTATTACACTAAATTATTAAAAAAATATCTAAAGAATTGCAATAAATTATTATTACAGGAACCAAATAAATTAATTAAAAGTAAATCATTGCAATACTCTGTTATCTATATCAATATGTGAAATGACAAAATAAGCTACATTTATTGAAAAACGCACACTAACCAATTTTCGTGCCTAATACACAATAAAAAAACTAGCCCGCAGTGAAATAAGGAATCTTTAATTGCGAGCAATTTAGGTCAAGTGTGTACAAGAAAAAATCCCCACCGAATTGAGAACCTCCTCCTTTTTTGGAAGTCAGTTGTTTTTATTTTGTGATGGGTTTGCTCTTGACTCTAGTCTAGGTCAGAGATGACGGACAGACAAAGTCTACGATGGAGCGAGCTTACCCAGAAAGAGCCTGTTCACTCTAACTTTGAAGAGTTTAGGGTTGTAAACGTTCGGAGACACATACGCAGGCAGAGGGTTCCACTCCTTTGCTGTGTACATCATAAAAGACGTTTGGAAACACTTAGTGCGAATTGGTGGAATAGCAACCAGGTAGGGATGGTAAGTGGCAATGCGTCTGGATGTCTGATGGTATAAGGGGGCCGATGGGACAATACTCTCCACGATACTACTACAAGGCATTGCACAAATATGATTTTCTATCATCTGCTTAACCTTTTCCTAACTACATTGGGGTCGGCTTCCAGTCAAACCGGATTCAGATGAGTACTAGTCTTTTACGTGGAGCAGCTGCCTAACAGACCTTCACAACCCATTCATTGGGTAACACAGTTCCTTGTCAAGACTGGTGTCAGATCTTCTGGCTTTTGACTATCGGTTGCAGCTGCTTTTAGAAGCACTGAGTTTTGGCATTTTAAGATGGTCACACATCCACAGACCAACCTTGGCAAGCGTTGGTGAACCTTGAATATCAACCCGTGCGGTTTTCGTTTATTCTCGAGATCCTAGAAAAAAATACGATCAATAGTTTCAAAAAATCTTCATGAGACATTAAATAAAAGCGTATTTTTAAATTGCTGACAACCAGCTAAACCAACTATGTGCAGAATTTTTTTTTTTTATTTATCTACGTAGATAAAAGTTCTTCGTTCCCGTATGAGCCATTTTATCTGGTTCAACTGCCCAGATGACCCGGAATTCGTACATACATATGTGTAGGAGATGAATCCCCGAGATCTAGGTCCATCTGGCGCCCTGAAACTGAAACAGTTCAAGTAGAAATATACGACACATAATCCAGCTAGTACTGGACGAAATATTCTAGATACAGACCGTCCTCATTTTGTATAGGGCCAAAAGTAAGAGTTCATTAATCATTCATTCTTTATTAACTTGAAAATATTCACTCATAAAGATAGGTCCAAAGATTTTGATTATAAAGGCAAAGTCGGGTGTACGGTTACCACAGTAGTAGCTACCTACATTTTTCTGAAAAGAACACCGCTACCCGACCTCATAAAATAATCCTCCAGTCGCCTTTGACATCAACGTGAATAAAGAGGACCCTGTCACACTGAAACTGATACCCTAGCCTGTTCACTTTTTAATAAGTGACATAACACCCAAAGTAAAACGCTCCCGTGAACATTCCGGGCCTTTTTAAAAGTCACTTAAGAGCCTTATTTTGTTTGTAACGCGAAACCTTTTTTGTTTAAAAAAACTGAATTTTCTAAACTGGATGTGATGTTATGAATATTTCATGAAATACTTAGCTCAGTGTGCGTTCGTTGAGCGTATTTATAATTGTGAGGCCAAAATAATGCGGGAATGTTTTATAAAAGGATGTCGGCGTTACAAAGTTTGTACCATCATACTTATTTAATAGTCATTCCGATGCTAAACATAAAAGGCCCAAGTGCAGGTCCCTGTGGGAACCCTGAAAGATGTGACTTCTCTGCGCTGTCTGTGGGAGATTGGTAGAATTCAATTACTTGTAGGATGCATGTGGGTCACGTCCCATGTAGACGTGATCACCAGGAGATGCAGTAGAGGTAGTTTACAGCCTAGATCCGTACTCATAATGTCGAACGTTTAGGAATGTAAGTCCGTAGGCAGCAGGTCAAGAGAAAAAGAGATCTGAGTGTTATTTATATATAAAGACACGATGCTAGTTTCTTGTTTGTTTTATACAATAATATCAAAGCAACAAATACCGTCTATATAAAGTAGAGACTAGAATTACTATAGATACCGTCAGACAGGAAATTATATTGTATGGACCACTGTGGAACTCTTTTTAACCGACTGCAAAGAAGAAGGTTCTCAATTTCGCTGTATTTGTTATATATATAAGTTATTTTATACTTTGTAGTATTTTTTTTTTATTTAGGCGTCGGTTGTTTTTTGTTGTAATAAAGCAGAATCAAAAACCCCATCGCGCTACCCCTCACTGTCAAATTTTCCCAATCAACCTTGAACCTAATGCGTTCGCGATAAAGATGAAAATGAAATTTGACAGATTGTTGTGTGATTAATATTACGATTCTAATATGATTACGTTGAAGTGGCCTTTTTAGACCCGCTGACAGATTAATTCTTATATTTTAACCCGACATCACTGTCACAAGCCTGACCGACTATAACAGTTAATTTACTTTTCAATAAAATGTAAAACCTATTCTTGCCAGCCTTCTACAAAGGTTTTATGTTTAATAGTACCTACAAGGAGGTTTTCTTCAAATTCTTTTACCGGCAAGCTGACTAGCCTGCGCTTAATCAGACCGACTCCATTCCAACTAGAATGAATATCAGCGAGTCAGTCAAACGGAAGCGGGCTCGGCAGAGTGCCAGGTCCACGAGATTTTATACCAATTACATTTTTGCTTGCTTTCAACAGTAATTTCGTTATAGAGAACTGGTGACTATTTATTTTCATGGAACTTTTGCTCAGGTGTTAAAGACAGAGGTAATCGTGCAGAGTGTTTGGATTTCAAAATTGTAGGTAGTTTACGATTATTGTTCAATGGTTCTGATACTTTAGTTTCGAAATTCATATGTAGTTTATTGCTAGTACTGCAACTAATTACGTATCGATCGGAGTTTCAAAAATGAGACGCTATAGTCCAAGGTGTAATATAAATAATGCAGAACTTGAAAAACGTGTAAGTCAAGAGTGAATAGGTTATTTCTAGGTAAGCGTGCTCCATCTTCGACCACGTCATCGCTTACCATCAGGTGAGATAGTGGTCAAACGCGTGCCTATCAATAGAAAAAAAAACCGTCTGTACATGTTGTCAAATTATGCATCATAAATTTATTTTTCTTGTTTCGTCAATTTATTTTTCTTGCTAAGTTTATTTTTGTCACATCCTTTATTTTAAGGCACAGATACGGTAAAGCTAAATTATAAAATTTTAAAATGAGCATCACGTCTTAACAGCTAGTCGTACTTTTCTGAAAAATAAAAATATATGTTACACTAGACAAGTTCCTAATAATTTGACACGAAAAATTAGAATTTTGTTCGTCCAACACAGTGAAATTAATTTGTGAAGTTATGTCTAATACGGATATAGAAACGACCATCGAACCAAAATTATCGAGCGTATTTTAATGGAATTTGCATTATTTCAAAGACAATTTAATTATCTTCATTTTGATACACGGTTTTTTTTTAAGTATAAAATATTAAGGAAACTACAAAAAAAATACAGAATTTTGGGTCGCGCGGGTGTGGAACGAGTGCGCGTTTTGTTCTTCCAAGGTCGCTAGCGTATCGTCGTAGCGTTGTCCCTTAGAGCACTTTTTTATGAACCACCCAGAATGGGAGAACCCTCTGGGCAGCGCCGAAGGGAAAATCTTACTGACTAAAACCCATCCGTGTTTCTCCTAAGGCCGTTAGATTCCAGGGCCGCATTCCGCATAATCTTATTGCAACAACATAATCGTAGTGCAGTGTGGGATATGGGCTTCACAAAATCAGAAGACATTCGGTTAACTGCTTTTCTCGAAAGACATACTTTGTGTTTTGAACCTTCTTAAGGTCACCTTCGGTACTTTAAGCTATGGTTTAATATATTTTTAAAAGGCTGTTCGTGGACTCTTCTAAAATATTTGTCCTTCCCGCAACCAATTGTTGTCCTCCACCACATTACTTCCAACTCAGCGTGTACTTTGAAAGCTCCGATAGTTGTGATTCATCTTTGGTTCATTGTGCTCCACCTTATTCCTCTATATCAAAAGCACACTTTGTAAACAAGCTTATTACAAATTAGAAGATTACATTCAGGATAAGAATGCCTGGAAGCATGCTGGTCCTGCTCCATAGGACAGTCAATGTTGTGGACAAAAACCATACTGGTTGCTTAAAGTATTAACTTTATAGCTGTTCTGTTTCTTTTTGTGTTTGTATTTTTCTGTTAACTCACAGACTGTTAATTAGTGATTCCAATATTTGTAAATGTGTGAGTATCATGTAGGTACCTACTTATTTAGAAAATTTATAAGTCTACCTCTGCATACCCTAAGTGCATGGTCCTCACATATTACAAAATTACTTACCAAATATAGTAAAATATTTATTTGAAAAGAGTAACTATGGAGTTTCTTGTCACCTTTCCGAATGGACAGTAGAGTCACTTCAGAATTTTTATACCTATATTTGAAATGTGAATGACGTTCAAAAGTGCCGTTTAATGACCTAATTGGAATAAACGTATTGACTTTGACTTTGTCTTTGACTTTGACTATAAAATGATAACTTGCCGGAAAGTTCAGCTAGAGCAATATAGGCTCGGATATTACAGAAGATATCAGTTTGAAATCAAATCAACCAGGGAATTTGGACGTAGACTTTAAAATTGATATTTCATCCACAACTGCGACTATGCCTTGGTACAATCGAACAAAACGTTTGATATGCAGGTTTTCTTTCCAACTTTTTGGTTTGTGGATGTCACTTCTGTGACTATGAATATTTTCTGTCTTTCTTCTTCACATAACATCATGCTTTTATTTTTTTAAAGTTAAGCATTGGTGTATCTATACTACATCCACTTTTTGCCGGTAATGTTTAAGTGTCATAATGGTATAGTATAGAAGTAGAAGCCCATTGCCATGGTACTGGATAATAAATGTAGATGGTGTGGTTGTGGTTGCTACATAAAATTTCTTGATGAAAATGTCAATACCTAAGTGTTATATTATCAGACCCAGATATCGAAGCCCTAATCTCACTAAACCAATGAGGCTGTTAAAATGTATACAGTAATAAGTAATAGTTATTTACGATTAAGAAACTTTCAGAAAATATATGTTTAAGTTTTAATGTTTTGACTGGAAACAATGTTAACATTGTTGAAGCTCTCTAGTCAGCTGCTAGAATACCAACCCATTTGTTATACTGTACTTGTTCCATCAAGATAGTATTTCCTTCCATTCGATTTACTGAGATATATCGCATGTGATCTCATTCGGGAGATCATTGCACATTACGTTACCTCTATTGGTTCCTGAGGGACGCTTGTAGATTGAAATATAGTGTATGTGTGTTGCTGCCCCTTAGCTTTGAACTATGTGTCTAGACAACATACTCATATATTGTGACCACAAGTCTAGACTAGTGGTCTAGTGGAACCAAGTCTAAGGGGCGTATTGTAACTTGTTACAAAGCGAGCATTCGTGCATTTAGTACGTGGAAACGCACACGAACACGCCAGAAACGAGCCGGATTAAACAATAATTTAGTAGAATCAAAGATCCCAACACAACAGACATCTTGACTGAGAGTGTCTTGCGAATATTTGGGCAAAGAGCTCGTACATAATACACAGATTTTAGGACACTCGAAACGAGTTGGCGATCAGCGAGTAGCGAGTGACAAGTTTCGATAGTTTTGATGCTCGGCTTTCAACGAGGGCTTTTGTGCGACGGGCTTTTACTCACAATATATTTATCGCTCCGTCCCGCACTGTAGGTAGAAATTACCGCTGTTTGGTGAGTTTTGACCGCCAAGCGAGCATCGCCGAGCGAGTGTTGCTGAGCGAGTACAAACTTTGATAGCTCTTGTTACTGAAATCAACTAGAGGCAAGAGTCGCTAGCCGGCAGTGTGAACAGCCAGCTATCGACTATGAATGTCTGTGTCTCTTTTACGCACACGAGATCAATATCTTTTGTCCCTTTCTTCAGCGAGCAAATAGTCGATAGCTAATCGCTTTCATGCCGGCGCGGTCAAACAAGTGCTTAGAATTTATCATACAATGTACGAGTATAAAACAAAAACGATCACTTTCTTTCTCACAACTTTCAAACGTTCTAATTTCAAATGAAAACCGGTGACTTTTTCTGACGTCATCAATAAACGCAGTGGTTTCAATTGATGACGACTCAGAACCGCTGAGCCAAATTGCCATGCAATTGGTCTATAAGGATGCATATTAGAACTGAAGAAGCTTAAGAGATCGAGTTTAATGTCCCGTGGGCCGTGCGGAACTTGGCAAGGAAAAGTTTGTCTCCTTTTCTTCCTGAGGCTGTTGAAATTATGACTATTATAATGCGATGAGGGTGGGCAATAAGGATGCTTATTTTCTGCTTTCAACAAGCCAATCCCCTATATAGCATCGTTTGTATGAGCAGTTTTACTAAAGCTTTTGAGTCAAGATGGCATCTCCACAAGTGCACAATTTTACTGACTATAATTTAATTATATTAATTTATTACATCACGATTGACTAATACGTTAGGGTACAACTAACCAACAAGTTGTTGAACTTCGCAAAATGCGCTTAAGTCCCGAACCTCAATTCAATTTTCGAATATCCGATACCGACTACAATTTTGAAACTATCGGTATTTTAATATCGGCTTATCCGCTTCTCAAAAAATGGTAGTTATTTTAGGTTAAACCAGTGGTTTCAAATCTTTATTTGACCTGGGACTACTTTGATTTTTTTTTGCTAAAAGTGCCCAAAAATTAAATTAATCCGTAGTCATCTAAAAATATATACAATATATAATAATACACAGGTAAATCATATTTGTAGATACTCAAAACCCAGAGAATCAGGATCCAGTCTTGCCAAGAAGTACCGTGTTACCCTGTTATTGGGTTATAGAGGTAGGCAGCCGCTCTACGTAAAATACTGGTATTCAGCTGAATCCGGTTTGACAGGAAGCCGACCCCAATATAGTCAAAATCAGTTTGCATCAATGACATTTTGGCCCTTCCGGACCACAGGTTGGGAACCAATAGGCTAACTAACTGCGATTGACTATCCATAACTCACGGTTCGAGTGTCAAACGACTCATCCCGTAATAATTGTGCATCGTTAATTAGGGACAAACAAAGCAACTGGGCAGTGTATGTGTTTGACATTGTAGCACAGTTCTGCCCTTTATTGTACACTGAAACTATAAATGATTTACTGTACATCATCATGATTCATCATCATATCAGCCGCAAGACGTCCACTGCTGGACATAGGCCTCCCCCAAGTCTCGATACAATAACTAGTCTCGCATCCATCGACTACTTGCGACCCTCACCAGGTCATTGGTCCACCTTGCAGGCTTTCGCGCACCTTCAACGCTGCATCTTCCGGTACCCTGTCACCACTCCACATCTTTTTGACCCCATCGTCTACCGTCTTGATTATTTTGTCCTACTTAAAATTTAGGAATATCTTCATCGTGGGTTCTAAGGAACGGAACTCCGGAGTGTGTTAGCAACAATAAAGGGGTCTTGTGCTATATCGTCGGCACACGTGTGTGCCATTGAGCGTCAACTGAAATTGACGCTTAATGGCATCCCACATGCCATACCAAAACACGCAGTTTAAACTTATTTTTTTAAACGTTGTGTTTAATATCCTATGGCCCCCAACCGACCAAAAAACAGGGCGGCTGCCGATAAAAAAAAAAAAAAAAAACTATTAAATTGTTGTAGCGTCATGGCGACGGCTATTACGACCAGTCGACCACAGGTTTAGTCTTGAGTGAGTAAGTTAATCCTAGTCAAGTACGCTCCATCGCTCTTAGAAAACTCTTGGTTCAGGGCTATATTTCTTCTTCCATGCTTCGCTTTAGTCATCGTTTCCTTAGTCATAGTATCCTTAGTCATCCCCTTTGTAAATACATATTAGGAGCTTTACATCACAGAATTCAGTAAAAAGGTCCTCCTTGAAATTACTTTACGCAAAAAAGATAATTACTCTGTCAGTGTCAATTACAAATGAAGGACAAGGATCATTATCGGCCTGTTTTTTCGGAACTAGGGATATTGGGGTCGTCCAGTTCAACCCTCAGTTATTGAGTAACACGATCCCCAAGATCGGTTGGGGAATTTACAGAATTTTGGGCTTCAGACTACAAAAATCTAAAATGAGAGCTGGGCTGAGTGGAACTGGAATGGATGGCGTGACCGCTCTGGAACCGTGAAAAGTTCGATCCATGCGACTATTGGACCCTTCGCGCACTAGACGGCCACGACCACCACTGGTTGTGGCACAAAATTTCAGTCACTGATGTTTTGTGCAATTCCACTGGTTAATATTTCTCCGTTTCTCCGCTCTGCTGCTTCGTTCTGCGTCAATGTACAGACAGCCTTAGAACAGCAGGCAGCCTAAGGGCGGCGCGGAATGGAACAGCAACAATATTTTGATACGTAAACCTTATTAACAGGGTGTTTCATAATTCTTGTGCATTATTTATTTCTATTGTACCTATTAATTATACAAAAAAAAAAAAATACTTAATAAATTATTTAAAAATTAATTGAATTTTAGAATTTACGCCCAGATGTAGTTTATGTCGGAAACATTAAGTGGACCGCCTTTGTAAGTGTTACATATCAAAACAAATACAGTGACTGCGTATAGTCTCACCATGTTTGTATGTAACGTAAGACGGCTGACCATTGTTTGATAATAAAGACCATTATTTATAAACATCGCACCTCGGGCGATGATTGCCTGTAGCGCCATTTTTAGCGCGAAACATGAAATGTGTGTTACAGGTTTTGCTGCTACCATGTTTACTAACTCGTTCCAATGTCGCTTTTGCTTTTGCGTTTCCATTTATAATACTAGTACTCAACTGTATCAGTCTGTACTGGAAGCAGACCCCAACTTAGTTGGAAGAAGGCTAGACAGAGAATATATGGATAAATTAAGTGACAGATGACTAGAAAAGGGTAAGATTTCTGCTACCATCCTTACTTTGATCATTCACACAAGCCATTTGCGAATACTACATCACTAATGTTGCCAGGCGAATATAGCTTTTGGGGTATGAAAACATAAGGAAAAACGCAAGTTTTCCCATTCCTAATGCTTAAAGTTTCCCATAGTAGGTGCCCTAGTTAACACCGGTCGTAAATAATACATAACTGAGCATTTGCGAACAAAGGGTGGGCACAATACCCGCTGGTTTTAATTCAGGTTTTTTTGCTGTAAGCACGTAATGTGGGGTGTTCGTGGGTAGTTAAGTTTTTTGATGCCGGGGCCTTTTAAAGACGGTTTAATTTCTCGTCAAAGTAGGGTAGTAATTCGCAGTTAACAACTTATCAATCATCAATCCAAATATATACAATAGGCACCCATCAATAAATTGCAAATCTCGTGACGTTAGAACGCACTAAAAATTATACCACAGCGTGACGATTGAAATTTTAAAAACGTATCATCTTCGTCAACTTTGATAATGACGGATTTATTATATTTTTTCAGTGGACAAGCCAATCTTCCGTTACTGACAGCCGTAGAAAGCTGAAATTTGGCATGTAGGTTCCTTGGGGAGCGCAAAAGCACTATGAGAGGGTATTCCCGAAATTCCTACGGGAACGGGAAAAAAAAGAATACGCGCGTGCGAAGTCATTGGCAAAAGCTAGTTTTTTCCTAAGTCTTTTGATGTAGGTCCATTCAAGATAAGAGTTAAGCATCCACTTACGGACTTGACCCATAATTGAGCATAGACCTCTCTTCTCATGTGCCAAATCTCACGCTCCTTCGCCATCCTCTCCTCCTGTGCCATGCTCATCCAGGGAGCTTCTCCCTAAACCCGAAGTCCATAGTTTCGGCATCAGTTGCGGACGTTATCTACTGCGTATCATTGAACCAATAAGTTTTAATGACAGCACGATTTGACAGTTACTGTCAGAGTAGCCCCTCAGGTTGCCCGCCCGCGATGTCAACAATACAATCTGCCCATCTCGTCACTGAACGACCAGCTTCTTCCAGCCCGCATAAATACATTAATATTTATTATTGAACAAAAAAGTTTTTTTTTTTTGAAACCGCACGAGGGCTTTCACTCATTTATTTCCACATTAGCAGGAAAATATGCTTTTAATCCTCCCATCCGTAAAGAACCCTCTTTAATAACTCACGATGCGGCTTGTCGAGTGTAATCCTTATGAACACATGTATCTACAATATAGATACGAGTACCTATTCATGTATCGAACGTATGTATATATCAAACAGATTCTATATGCTATGTACATACGTTCAACACGTTTATATGATAGATTATATGTAGCCCGAGTGTCGTACCTGTTCTATTGTAAAATATATACTCGATAGAGAAATCCCCTTCATCCAATCCTATTTCAGAGAAATTTTCTTTAAGAATATTCATGGCTTGAAAAACACAACTTTTGCAGTTTCGCTTTTATTGTTGAACAAAATGTTGACACGGAAAGGAAATTTTCTATGGAGAAAGAAGTATTCATTGAGGAATAAATTATGTACCGAGGGAACAAATGCTTTAGTTATCTAAAAGCCGTGTGTCCGATAGATTTCCCATCGCGTCGAAAAGATTTCATATAATCCTTCCGTATAATCTTTCATACCCAATAAGCCCTTCTATTTTTGCGATTTTTTTGAAACCTCTCTTTAGAGCTTACCATCGTTGTGCTGGCCGTCTGTCAGAGATTATTTAATGAATATTATGCGAATATGGATGGATGTTCGTTCCCATTATGACGGACCGTCTACAGAGATAAATGTGGCCGCGGCCGTACATTTAATATGACACTGTTCACATTTAGACTAATCTGAGAAAAAGGACGTATCCGGGTTTAAGGCGGACGTTTAGCCACTGCAAAGAGCCGTCTAAATGCCCGCATCGGATGTAGCATGAAAGAATCTGCTGATCGTCGTCCGCCGTCTTCTGTTTAAACAGACCGCCCGTCAAAGTGTGTACACGCACGTCCGGCCGCCGTCCTCCATTTAATTCCGTTATTTTTTGCAGAATCGGGTTCTCGCCTGTCTAACCTCGATTTGCAGGTGCTTTGCGCGAATTGAAATTTTGATTGGTCGCTGAAAACTCGTTTTTTTTTCGAAAAAGTGTGTTTCTGACCTCTGTACAAAATTTTATTGTTTTTGAAAACGCTTTAGCTAGCTTGCCGCGCCAAGACGCGTCTTCCGACACCTCAAACGTGTAGCTGGCTCGCATATAACGTCAAAAAATTCGCTGATGGTGTGTCTATACCTCTGTATGTACCTCTACCCGGGCGAAAACGGGGCGGACTGCTAGTGCAAAATAAAATTAATAGTTTTATTTTTGTAATTGAACAAGAAAACGTGGTGCGTTAACCCCTACTAAATTGGGACAAGAAGTATACAAGTTTTCCCATATTGAACGTATTTTGATCGAAAACTTATCCTAAGTTCGGGTTCTCTTTGTAATGCGACCTCATTGACACATGATGTACTCGCTCCAGCAATATTCATGAGCTGTATTCATGATGGGCTCGCTCTAGCAATATTCATGAGTTGTGAACGAACATGATGTGCACTGAGCGTCAAATTCATATCAGCTGCAGTACGTAGGATACCTACCCATTTTTCATGTTAACATGAATTTACTGATAAATCAATCTGAAGTTGTATGAGGGGAAATCTAAAATTTTAACTTGTTTTTCTCAAAACTTATAGTGAAAAAATTACTACTGAAACTAATCACTTGCTAGTCATATTTAATGAATTTGTGCCGTCGAGTCTAAACAAATTTTTGGATGCCATTTTTGTTTATTTACACAATGGGGTATTTTACCAAAAAAATCTAATTAGTCCGTCTGATAGATTTTCAAAAATATTAGACACGTTTATTGAAAATCTATCAGACGGACTAATTATTATTTTTCAGTAAAATATCCTATTCATTCGAACACATTCTCCATGTTATTTAAAATGCAAAATTCATAATAAAGTTTACAGATTTACTGCAAAATCAATTAAAACAGATTCTGAACAGTCGCCTTAAATTGGACATTTTTGTAATGCTGCTACCGTAATATGGCAATAATTACGGCCATAATTGGTGTTGTTTCAGTTAGTTTTGTTTCAATTATGGTCAAAATTATGGCCATATCACGATAGCGGAGCCGCAGAATAAGTAAAAATAAAATGGCACCTTATGTATTTGTGTACTATAATAACATGTTTTCACGTCCAAATGCGCTCATCTACTAAGGGCTGTCCACACACCGTTCAGGGGACTATAATAATATATTATTCACGATATTGTACCCAAGTTTCGTCGTAAAACCTTGTCTGTTTATCTGACGAAGCCCTAAAGTAAAACTTTAATCGAATTACTTCAAGCTTGACCTTATGTTGGAGTACTTTGTACTATATTTACATATGTATGACAGCGGCAAGCTTTGGGAAGAAAATAAAATTTAAGATTTGTGCTTGTTAAGACCTTGTACTACCTGTATTCCAAATTCTTTTCAAAGCTTGAACAATGAATCAGCATCACTCTTACATTTTATGAGTAAAGTAGCTTCCTCCACGAGCGAGTGCATCGTGAATTGACGTGCTACTCGTCAATATTACTGGTTGAGTTGCCGCGATTATGTCGCTGCGTGGAAGAGAAGGGATGAGATGCATGTAACTAGAAGAGTTATGAACCTTAATGTAGATGGATGGAGATGGAGAGGAAGGCCAAAAAAAAGTTGGATGGATTGTGTGAGGAGCAATATGAAAGAAAAAAAAGTTAGTGACAGAGTTACGACTGATAGAACAGAATGAAAGAAAAAACGTGTTACGCCGACCCCAAGTAACATGGAATAAGGGCAGGAAGATGATGATGATGTCGCCGCGTGGAGACTCTTTCATTGAGTTATTTTAGAATGAAGGAGTAAGTCGTGAAGGCAGTAGAGGTTGAGTCTAAGAAATTCGACGGATGTAAGGCATCGTTGAAACAGACAATTTAGATTGCCATCGTGTATTTTGATGTAAGCACAATGGCATAAATATGCAAACGTCAATTTGTTTTGGAGTTCTGAAGGCAAATTATAATATTCTCTTAATAAAAAATTCTAATTCTCATAATTAAACATTTATAATTATTGTCATATTTAAAAATGACAATTCTCATATTTAAAAATTTCAAATTCAATATTGCGACTTGTCAAAATTTCTAAAAATGTTGGAAAATTAGAACGCAATGCAAACGCGAACGGTCGCTCCTTGAAAATATGAGTATTTCCTCTCTGGCGAGCTTACCCAGCGACCGACTAACGATTGGATCCAACCGATCCCATTTAAAGCAGATCGTCTGACTTTGATGAATGCCAGCAATCAATTTCGGCAGTGTAGATCAGCCAATTGCCGTCCACTGCTGAACGTAAACCTCAAAGAGCTCCAACCCTCCCGATCTTGAGCAGTCCATATCCATTTCCTGCCAGCCAACTTTTTCAAATCATCTGCCTATCATGCCACAGGGCGTCCCACGCTACGTTTTTCAACCCTTAGGGAGGAGGAACTAACATTTGCTAGGAGGCTATCAATTTATGTAAATATTTAAACGGCATTATCGCTCCTGTGTTCGCAACTGATTTTAAAGTTAAAACAACGGAATCTAGGCTTTTACAGTGTATTGTCGGTCTGTCGAGATTTATTTACCTACCGTCGATAGTGCAGGGGAAAAACGATGAGGAAAATCGTTTATTGCAACGTGTAGAGTGTAGAATCACCCTCATGAAGTATGCAGCAGGCATTCTGTAAACTTAACTTCACTTGAACGGAACGCAATACATCGTCTTCATATCAGCCGAAAAATGTACACTACTGGACACAGGCCTCCCCGCGCGTGTCGCCACAGCAGCCGGTCCTGTGCGTCTCGCATCCATCGGCTACCTGTGACCCTCACCAGGTCATCGGTCCACTTTGTGGGAAGTTTTCTAAGGCTGCGTTTTCCGGTACGCGGTCGCCACTACACAACTTTATATTCAAGTCAATATCGTCAAGAACTTAGCACGGTGAAAATTTAGCTTGGAGGAACTGTCAGTTCACCTTGATTTGCCAGTTTACTTCACCAAAGTTTTCATGGTTAACAGAATAGCACTGCTGGTATTAAATCAGCACGCATCATGACGCATTTTTCCTCTTCCACAGCGTGACGACTGTATCCCATTTGTATTTTTCATCCCAAATATCTTCTTTGGGTTATTATTTCGGACGAACTCCTTCAAAAATCCAGTCTATAATAGAATAAACGCTATATATATAAACCTCTCTATATGGGGCCTAACTTACGATAGGATCAAAACTGAAATCGTGAAAAAAAATCGACTGCTCCATAGGTACATTTATGAGCGCATAACTCGACTAAAATGTGCTGAACAACTGATTTTTTTTCGCGATTATATGTGTTGTTCATAATGGGGTATTTTACTAAAAAAATCTAATTAGTCCGTCTGATAGATTTTCAAAAAATATTCGACACGTATTTTTTCTTTTTTCACGTAAACAAATAATAAAGAGAATACAGCGAGTTGAAGACACGCGTGACGTCATATGGCTTGGTAAAAATGTACCAAATTTACCAAACCATATGACGTCACGCGTTTTTTTCGTAAAATACCCTATTATGAGTACAGTGCATAAGAGGTATTGTGATTATTCCGTTACTGTTTATGTTGTTTAAAATTCTTTAGCAACTGACGTGCGATTGATTGTCCACAACGCCCAGCAGAAACTACTGATCGTAGAGCTTTGGCATATAAGCTCCATGGGGTAAACCGTACCATACAAATATGCTTCTAGGAACTTAAGGATGAATTAAAAATAATATCTAAACAATTTATTTATTTACTAACCTATTTACAAAAAAAAAATATAACTAATTCGATGTAAGTTGATCAAAAACCAAATGTAAAATATTTTTAACTATCTACCTATACTACAATATTTCAGTTACATACAACGTGTAACAGAATAAACGCAATACCTCTTTAGGGTTTTATTGTACTCATCATTATGAACAACTATCATTATGGGACCAATCGCGAAATCGCTAAAAAATAATACATTATGTCGAGTTATGCGCGCAAAAATAAATGGGGGAGTCGATTTTGTTTCGCTATTTCAGTGTTGAAAGTGAAAGTTGCTCATAATAATAAGTTCAAAGACCCCTTAAGACGTATTGCGTGTGTTCTGTTACAGGTTGTATAGTGCGTATAAGAACGTCCATTTGACCTGCTCCACAAGACTTCGGGCATCCATGACGTAACCACCGCAGTATCAATAGTTGTTCTTCGGTTCCGGGCAGGCACTTTCCAGCAGATATAACCACTCCTCAAAAATAACGGAACTTGTCAAGAGGTCTACATGTGATTGCTATTTTTTCCTTAATGTATATGTGCTGGACCGATGACCTGGTGAAGGTCGCGGGTAGCCGATGGATGCGGGACGCGCAGGACCGGTCGCTGTGGCGACGCTTGGGGGAGGCCTATGTCCAGCAGTGGACATCTTTTGGCTGATATGATGATGATGATGATGGTAAAGGAGCTACTCGAAGTCACCCTTAAATATTTACACTTCTGGATCACCTCGTGTGGCGCAAAACTTTTCACGCGCCATTCCTTCAATTTATTCTCATTATTATTGTAGAAATCCAATCTATATAAGGACTGATAGGCGTATAGCTAACTCTGATTTTGGACCCGTCAGTAAAATTATAGTTTTGTACTGCAATAATTTTATTGTCATACAACAGTGGCGCCCCGGAGTCACCTGCGGACGAGGCTTGGTCCTTGCTCGAGCACTTAGGAGTGAGGCAGACTAAATATCTGTTGAATCCTCGTACTTTCTTATCACAAGTTATAACAGCACCTTCACCGAGTTGTATATGTTTTTTCTGAGCGTTGCCTGTTTTTTTCATTAGGCCTGCGTCACCTTCACCGCCCACAGTCGTGACAGGGAATCCTATCAAAGACGTATAGTCAACAGATAACAGCTTTCCATAAAGCTTCAGACTTATCGGACTCACTCGCAATAGAGCTAAGTTATTGTCTATGATCCTCTCGTGACCCTTCAGTTCGGGGTACGCACGATACGCTGGGTGATAGAAGATGTTCAGCACGCGTGAGGTTTGTCGCGCATCAAATGCAGCATTTGTGAGCTTTCCGTACCAAATGGATGGGTCAACTATGGTTTCCACACAGTGCCCACAGGTTAACGCCCAGTCTTCAGCTATCATTGAGGCTGTGAACATGCTAAGCCATGGTGGTCTAGGTAGAGGGGAGCCATACCCCGTGACGACGAATGGGATCTCACCTTTACTCTCGTCTTCTCCATCGATCGTTCTTCGTTGTTTCTTGAGTACCATTTGATCTGCATTTGTTGCTGTTGTCCCATACTTTTTTTCTAATATTGGTAAAACACACAATGCGACGGTAAACTTGTACATGATACATGAATTTTTTCGTGAAATGAATTTCATTTTCGATGTTCAATACAATATAATCTTTATGGTTTTTAATATTTTATTTTATAGAGGGATTTATATTGACACTTACTTGTACGAGTAGGTGTACAATCTTTTTACAGCTACAAACTTAGTCCGCGAAGAATCTAACGTTCCGCCATACCATACTCCGATTTTATTTTTTATTTGATTCTCAATAATAACACTTGTGTTTACAGCCTTATGGCATATTTTCCACGATTGATGATTGTTCGAATACGTGACTGATTATTTAATAGCTAGCCAATCTGTCATTAACAACCGTTCTCGTTACAAATGGCATTCAAGAATGTCGTCCGTTCATTCCCGAGAGAAGCAATCAATTACTCAATATTTATTGTTTCAATTAAATCATCAAATTAGTTGCGGTGTCTTGTTTAATTATTATTCAGCTCATTCGTCTCCTTCAATGGGTAGCGGAGGGACCGACACAAATGAGTTTGTATAGGAAGATGCTTGCATTATCCAGAACTCGAGCGGCGTAAACAGCAATTATTTTTTTTTGCTAATAATAGGCACGCGTTTGACCACTACCTAACCTGATGGTAAGCGATGATGTGGTCGAAGATGGAGCACGCTTGCCTAGAAGTTACCTATTTATTATGATTCCTTTTTTGACAATATTTAACACGGAATACATCAATAAAGGTTGCTAAGCGGGAGTAACATACTACTTAACTTACTTTATTTTATCCACTACTGTTTACCTGTACAGACAAACTTATCCCAAGCCACCTATTTCCGAGCCACCTCGAGCCTGCCCTTGCAGTAGGCAAAAGTCATCTCCCACCTGTTCCTAAGACGGCCTCGGTGGCACTTTCCATCTATATGCACCCACTTCGTGGACCGACTCTTTCTTTCTCTCTTTTTTCTTGGTGTAAATTGTTTGTAAAAGGTAGTTTGTAGATATGATTAGTTCTTTTCCCTAGCTAGTCTGTGTCTCATTGCGAGGCAAGGGTTGGCGCTTTTCCTTTTATACATCATCATCATATCAGCCGAAAGACGTCCACTGCTGGACATAGGCCTCCCCCAAGCGTCGCCACAACGATAGTTCGTGCGCGTCCCGCATCCATCGGCTACCTGCGACATAAATCAGATCATCGGTCTGCGAGTTTTCTATATATAGAGTATACTAACAACTAAAAATTAGGGAGGTTAATCTTCTGAGGTAAAAACACTGGAAGTGGTGACGGGCGGGCGAGTTTTGCGGGACCGTCTTTGTCTTTATGTAGAACTTCGATGTTCAAATACTGCCGGCACTCAGCCTAATTTGAATAAATTTTGATTTTGCCTGATTGCTCAAAAATATGCATGCAATGTTAGAAAGTTAAGATATTGTCGAGTGCCTCGGTGCGCACGTTAAGCCGTTGGTCCCGGCTGTCATTTGTAGATCTATAGCAGTCGTTACGGATAGTCAGAAGCCAGTAAATCTGACTTCACTCTTGCCAAGAAGTACCATGTTACCCAGTTAATGGGTTGTGGAGGTTTGGTAGGCAGCCGCTCCACGTAAAACACTGGTATTCAGCTGAATGCGGTTTGGCTGGAAGCCGACCACAATATAGTTGGGAAAAGGCTAGGCAAATGATGATGACTCAAAAAATATGCATGCAATAATAAAAAGCTAAGATATTGTCGAGTGTAATGATATAAGTAATGTTTTAGTATTTCACTATCTTTTTGTATTGCTTTCCTCACAATATCACCCACCTCATTAACATACATGGTTCTCAAATGATTTGACCAATACAGATCATATGGACGTTAAAAATACTTGGCCCTCTGAGTTTTCTCAGGGTAGTCTGCTAGGGACAGCAGATTACTATACTTTTTTTTTCGTAAACTTTGCCCGAGACTAGGACTTTCTCCTGTATCGTAGGTGAGTTTACAAACATACAAACTCATACACAAACAGCCAGAGCAAGAAAATCTATCTGTAGGCCATACAAACATTAGTTATGTGCGAGAATCGAACGAGTTAATCGCTCAACCACTGCGCCAACCGAGTCGTCAACTATACATATAATACTACTAGATACCTCTACTGTTGATACAATGGACTTATCTGGATTAAACTGATCTAATATTATCATCATCTGCCTAGCCTTTTTCCAACTATATTGGGGTCGGCTTTCAGTCAAGCGGGATTTAGCTGAATACCAGTATTTTACGTGGAGCGGCTACCTACCAGACCTACACAACCCATTAACTGGGTAACACGGTACCTACTTCATGGCAAGACTGGAGTCAGATTTACTGGCTTCTGACTATCCGTAACGGCTGCCAAAGATCTACAAATGACAGCCGGGACCAACGGCTTAACGTGCTTTCCGAGGCACGGAGGAAACTCGGTATGTTAAGATGCCTACCCATCCACAGACCAACTTTGGCAACCTCGAACCGTGCGACTGTTGTTATCTAACCACGAAGCTCCTAGTCGAATATGTTAATGTGTAAAAGTGTTATATTTAAACTATTCGCAAAATACATAGGTAAGTTAAATTATCTTTGGCATGATATTTATATTATCATTATAAAATCATCTTCACAAGCTCATTAAGTAGATATTCAGGTACATAAGGATATTTCCTCTGGCCGGTTATTATAAATACTAGATTTTAATCGTTTGGCGTGCATACAATATCTAGTATGAGACACTGCACGTCAAATGCATTTCACCAATTTTACAATAGTACACCACGTTAACTGTATTGTATGAAATTAAATTCAGTTTATTATTATAGGTAGGTACTACAATATCAATATCGATAAAAAATGTTCGTTTACCCAAAGTACTATAAGAATAACAAAGCTTCAAAAATAAGATTCGAAGCCTTTGTACCTATATAACCAGTAAAATACAGGGAAGTGATTCTGAAAAGGCGAACTTTATTGTAACCTATGTCGTGGTTTATATAAATATTTCAAGGTTACACTTCAGCCCCTGTTGTTTCCACTCACAAAAATCCCAGTGACACAGAAAAAAATTTCGTACGGCGACACACATTTTCGAGCAATTACTTATGGTTCACGGATTTAAATCATTAATTTCTCTTGTCACCTTCCTTTTAAACCACCACCTATGACAAATTTAACCTTAAGTTCTCACATTTAGAGCTCAGTTTAGAATAACACTTCAGTTCAAGGTTGTACTATTCATGCCAATGGAAAACCCACCTTACGGTTTCAGAGCAACACTAGATTTTCATCAGCGCGTATTTGCACATTAATCAAAGCCTAGACAAATAGAAATGAATCTTACGTCTTGGGTTTAAAGTTTAATTTGGCATGATAATACATTCGTGATCATAAACCACAACATTACAGTGCAGTGCAAAACAAGTGGTTGTTATGACTACACCCGCTGTGATCGTACACTGGCGGCCACGCGCACACACCTTTCCTTCATAATCCGGTGCACGTTCACAGATCACTGATATTTTCATGGCTCCACTGCGGTCACCCGACTCAAAGAGAAAGTTATTTACGAACGAAACAACAATTAACAAGTTGGAAAATTATTTTAGAGAGGCTTAACATAACTGAAATGGACCTTAGAACGTTCTAAGCGGATGTTGGAATGCCAAAATTTGACTTTTTGATATTTTAGTAGCGCATTTCACTCCCGTAGAAACTTTAAGGAACTTTGTGTATCGTTTTCACTGATAGAATTTAGCTTTTTCTAGGAACTCCGGATTTATTTATAGATAGATAGCGTCATGAACTGATTCTCCCCTTTCTGAGGTGCTTTAATGCGCGAACGGAGGCGCAATTGACGCTCTAAGTAAACAATCAAATCGATACTATATCTATACTGATATCATAAACCTGAGAGAGTTTGTTAGTTTGGTTGGTTGGTTGACCGCGTTCATCTCAGGAACTACTGGTTCGAATAGAAGGGAATATTTTATTAACACCAAAACAACTTATATTAGATACAAACAACTAGAGTAATAATCACGGCATTATGTACAAACGCGTATTAAACAAAATATATAATTAGGCATAAAAAAAAACATACAAATTGCTGTCAATGGCAAAAGTGCCCAGAACACTGGCAGCATTGCCGCGTTGAGTGGAAATAAATTTGAATTCTGGTTCGAATTGAAAAAATATTGTAGTGTTGGATAGCCCATTTATTGAGGAAGCATCTAGGTACGATAAATAGGAGTAGAGCATTAATGAAAAATGTCACGCAGACGAAGTGACGCGGGTCAGCTAGTATCATTTTAAGGTAACTCAACTTATTACCCTTTCTTTTTTTTTAAGTACCTATGGGAAATCATCAAATGACTCCTTCCGCTCTGGGCGGAGCGGAAGGGAGTGTCAGACTCTTACTGACTAAAACCCATGCCTCCTCACTCCGGACCATAGACTGAACCTGGGTCGGTCGCGAGAGGTCGCCGCCGCCAATCGCCTCGATGAGGACTCGGCGTTTCTTCGCCCAAGCAGGGCAGACCTTTACCCTATGCTCCACTGTGTCCTCCGGGCGATCCTCACAGTCCCGGGCGTGTCCTCCCGCCGAATCCGAAACAGGTATCTCCCGAAACAACCTCCGTCAGGCGGAAGGTCTTTGAGGAGTGGCTGGAGCGGCACCACAGCGTGTGGTGCCGCTCCAGCCACTCCTCAAAGAGAGGACTAATCGCCTGGATTGTGGCGTGCCCAGCGCCGGGTTGCGACAGTCGCTGTCTCCATACCGCCATGAGATCCGTGCCGGAGCTCCGTCCGCCTTGCTGCGATTTGCCGCGGCAGAGGAGTCTCGCTGGCGAATTTATTACCCTAACATATTTATAGTAGATACAGTCCAAAAAAAGGCAGTGTCTTAGTCAATGAAAACGAATAGTGACAGAAATTTATTTAAGGTTACCTCCTGTCTGCTCTTGTCTAGAGCGCTTTCAGTATTTCCCCAAGGAGTCTGGTCATACGAGGTCAATGTACGTAACACGAGCCAAAGTACGAGTAGTATGTTTATTGTATAGATTGATGTGTTGCTGGGAATTTGTTGCGCTACTTCTTCTTCCAAGTTTGAAAAGTAGGAAGAGAACTGTTTTTACTGTAAATTTTGACGTTAAAAAGTGTTGATTTTTTGGCTAATTCGAATAACTAGTTTTGGATTTTGTAACAGTTAGATAACAGTATTCCTTTGTGGGAGGCCTATGTCCAGCAGTGGACGTCTTCTGGCTGTTATGATGATGATGATAATTTAGAATTGGGTACTTTTCTGAAAAAAATCTAATAAGCACGTCTCAGATTTCCAAAAAAACACGTATGTTTTCTTTATTCACGTTAACAAAATAAATTAGGCGATACAGTACTGTTTTTAATTACATGTGACGTCACCAGCCCCCTCTCTTGAACTTTGATGCGTTTTATCTTTATCAGTTTTATAGTTTTGAAATGGCAAAATGTAATTCCAATATTTTTTCATAATATTAATAGCGAACTAAATAGATTTTTTTTTTATCTAGGAAAGTACCAACCCAATTCCCTGCGACGAGGCTAACGTCACAAGTAGGTACAATCGGCATGACGTAGCCACTGTTGGTCGATTAGTGACGGAGTCGGGAGTCAAACGAGGTCCTATTACAGTTGATTTGGAACGCCGAATGGTACTGTTTGAACAGCCAGCGTTGTTTGACGGTTTGAGGCATTTTGTGTAGTACTACTAACTTTAAAGCAACGTTTGAATTTGCATCTCAATCGTTATCAGTCAAAGCTAGCTTTGACAGATAGCGACTGAGATGAGAATGCGAACGACGCTAGAAAATTAGTAGAATATTAATGGTTTTCAGGGAAATAATTTACTCCAGCACCATAAGACGTCGACATCAACTTAACAAATTCCAGAAAACAAGCGATATGATGGGTGTTTGGGACTGATGCTTCAGTGCTGCCACCTGGTGGTCGACATTTCAGAAAACCCTCATTGGCACTACCGGATAGTCATTCTCTAACCCTTTTCCTAATTAATTCGGAGCAGCCCGTGGCTAAATTATAATAGTCGCTCGGCCCTGGATGGGTGACTGTCCGCTACCTGCCCAGTTTCCTCCCTGCCTCGGAAAGCAGATTAAGCCGTTAGCTCCGGCTGTCATTTAAACATCTCTAAGGCCTTGTTTCTGAGGTTTTTATCGGTCGTTTCAAAATAGCAAACTCATTTTTCTCCATTAGACACGAACACATTGGAAACTGTAAAATTTGGATGGGATTAAACGTTTACAAAACGGTTTTTTCATAATAAGTATATCGAGAAGTAATAATCTAATAAAAATGTATTACAATCTTACGGAGTTCGCAATTTTCCGGTGACATAGGTAATATATAAAGCATTCTGGCTGACATCTTACTTTCAAAACACGACAAAAACCCGCTACATAAATCTTTCCGCTTTCCAGCCGTCACAGTGAAAGGCAACAAACAAACAAACATTCAATGAAGTTATAGCCGAAACAAATGGCGAACAAATATTGTTTGAGCAAACACAGCGGTGATTCAAAGTTTGAACTATCATAAATTGGTAGAACGCGCTGTAGTAAGCGCGGATTCAAAAATTAATTTCATATGTGCCTTAACGAACCGTCTACCAGGCGAGTGGGAATTGTGGCCCCTACTAGAGGTGCGGATGCGAGTCAGTGATTTTCAGGGTCCGAACAACCATAACAAATGGAACCTTTTTCGTGTCACTATTACTCGGGTGTCTGACTGTCCATCTGTCACAGTCTCTCCTACTGGACCGATTTGGTTGAAATTTGGTTCAGTATGTGGACTTCTGTGACCCAAACACGGACACAATGAAACACGGATGCGTTACGTAATTAAATAAATTTCGATTATGAAGTCACTTTTGGGGGACAACTGGATACTTAAAAAAAGTTTTTGAAACTGTATTGTGTGATATTATATCAAATGATAGCGCTTACTGTGCGTGTTTTGATAATATTTTTTCATAATTTTAAAATAAATAGTTTTGAAGTTATTCAAGAAATGTTATATAACTCCAAAAACGGTTTGAAGACGTTAGTGGCAATAAATAACAAGCTGTCATATAACAATGACTTAGAATGTGGGCGTTAGCTTCACTTCATATGAAACAAAGTTATATGAATACTAGTTGACCCGCGCAACTTCGTCTGCGTCACAATTATCATTACTGCTCCGCTTCTATTGGTCTTAGCGTGATCGATAAATGGGCTATACAAAACTAAAAGTAGTTTTTCAATTCGAACCAGTAGTTCCCGAGATTAGCGCGTTCAAGCAAACAAACAAACTCTTCAGCTTTATATATTAAAGTATAGATATAGATTGAAAAATTAACCTTTAAATAAATATTAATCATTAGCTTCTGCCAGCGGCTACGCTCGCGTGAGTGACGTAAAACCCACGGGAACATTCTCGTAATCCCGGGATAACGAGTCACAAATCAGAAAAATCAAAAAACCCGACTGTTAAAAAGCCAACCGAGACACACTTTTATGAACCAAAACTGTTTCCTTATTGAATTCAAACATAAAGCTTATTTATATTTTTGTAACCTCCATTTCATTTCCTACATTTTGAGACACTAATCGATAGGTTTGGTTAAAAAAAAAATTAACGACCTACAATTTAGCGCCCAAAATCTGGCATACCTACTGCTTTTTGTTTTTAAACACCTATCTAAGGACACTTGGGTCTTTGAAATGAATCTAACGACACCTTAAAAGTCGAAATCCGTTTGGAAGATACGAAGCAATAAAAAAATTTACAAACCAACAAAAATACATCCAAGATCTGCGTGAAAAACATTACCCTTCCTTGGCAATCAGTTAAAAAGTATCTTCATCCGTGACAAATTTAATTCAGATCCGTTCTACCGTTCCAGCGTGATTCAGTAACAAACATCGATCCTTCCAAACTTTAGAATTAATAATAGTAGTAAAATTGACTAACACGATAAATACCTCATCATCAGCATCATCCATCAAAAACGTCCACTGCTGGATATAAGCCTCACCCAAAGCCACCCCCCCCCCCCCCAGCTTGCCATAATCGCCACGCTTGGCAGGCGAGATGGCGACCGCAGGGTACGGTGTTGAGTTTTACAGAGAAGTAAAACCGAAAGTATCTACGAAACCATACATTGATATGATTGAAAAATCGATGATGTAATTTATGCATTTCCCGTAAGTATTAATCATTCGATTCAGTGTCTTTCGAGTGTTTAACCACCGTCTAACTTATCACAAAACGTGGCCAACTATGTACTTTCAGGATTTTCTTATTACCCTCTCGAGTGCTCAAAGGTAAACTGAACTGCTTTCATGTAAATTGTCGCATCTAGCACTTATTTCTGAGAGGATTTCAATTCCAGTTGAGTTTTCTAACCTGTTGCTTTTATAAAATATTCTATATTAAAAGGTGATAAAAATAATATTTTTCTATGTACGAGTACCTACCAGGTTGGAGAAAAGTTATTTTTGATTGACGTAGGTAAACTACGGTGTTCTCCATGTTTTAATCAATTCAAAAATATTGCTGAAAAACTCATGTAGAGGTTGTGATAGCTTTACCATGAGGCAGAGTAGCTCCTGACTCCGAAATGAATGAAGACGAGAGAACTGAACCAAATACAACGCTTGGTAGGGGCCACCTAATCGCTAATTACTGAGCTAAACGACTCCATTGTTTGAAATACTTCCTTCGCTTGTTCCCTCCGTGCATATCTATACATACATCATGCATGTCTATACATCGTCTCGCTGTTTGAGTTATCAAATTACTGTTTAATATTGCTATGCTCTCTCGGAAGTTATTCTTTCATCATGAATAACAATTGAAGATTGTCTTTCGAAAACAACCGTGCTATAGCTGTACTTAATTTTGCGCTACACCTGTAATATATATAAGTTCTTCTTTTTATAGATGTTTTGGTGATCGCAGGAAGAGAAAAAAAACATGAAAAAAATGACTATCTGTTAATTCGGTTTACGGACGATAATTTTACGAAATAACGTCATAAGAAAACAATTGAATTCTTAACAAACAAGCCGAACGCTTACACCGATCCGTACTCTCTATCGCTTGTTCCATGCTCTCGCTTGCACGCTCGGCTCAGGCGTTCCTCGAATTATAAGACGTTATCACGTCAAAAATGTCAATCTACGAGTGAGCGCTTTATCGAAATTCCACGTCTCTTACATTTTGACATTTCGACAATTTATATAACCTACCATCTGACCCTCGCAACTTCGTCTGCATCACATTTGTCATGAATGCTCCGCTGCTATTGGTCGTAGCGTGAAGTAATATAGCCTATAGCGTCCCTCGATAAATGCGATATCAAACATTTAAATAATTTTTCAAATCGAAGCAGTAGTTCCTGTGATTAGCGCGTTCAACCAAACAAACAAACTAACTTTGTTATATTAGTTTACTTACATAAAAATGTCAAATGTTTTAATTTGATGATTTAATTTCTTTCTTGACTATCTATTTGACAAAATCTTCCAATAGAAACCTACAATGATGAATATGATTGTACAAATTATATTATAATATACTACAAGAAAAACCTGTGTCTACACATTTTTGCCACGCAAAATCACGTTGTACATACGAGTATCGAGCAGATATTCTTAACAAGGAATATTTACCCAAATCGTCACGTTTCCGCTCGTTTTCAATTTACTTGTGTCAATTTGTGAATATTTGCTGATCGCTGTCTTTTGACTCCGTTTGTATCGCTAAATGTGCGCTTTTTTATAAATTGTGTCGCTTTGAATATACTGAATCAGAAATATTGCGCTCATTCTACTGCGAGTAAGTCAAAAGAGTCGTTGGAATTGAAAGATTCTAAACGAGCTACATAGCTTTTATTTTAACCGACTTTCAAAAAAGGAGGTTCGCAATTCATTTGGTATTTTTTTACGTATGTACACCGATTACTTCGAGGTTTCTGATCCGATTTCGGTGATTCTGTTTTATTTCGATGTGGCCATATTGCCAATCGTTTTTATTTTATACAATGTTTTAATTATATCAATTTCTGCATAGACGAAGACGTCGACTATGTATCACAACTTAGAAGTGAAAAATAGTAAAATTAAAAAAAAAATATAACCGACTTCCAAATAAAACACTACAAAGTATAATTTTTTTAGGTTTTAGTTTCGTTTTTATATTTTTTTTTAAAATGATTTTTAGTATTTCAAATAAGCCATTTAAGGCACATTTGAATTGTCAAGGTCGGTCACTCAAAAACATAAATTTAGTTGCACGTTCCAAAGCGTAGATTTCTATGAAGAAGAACGTGCAAGAAACTCCACGGATACTCTTTTATCTCAGTAATTGATTACAAAATAATGGTTAGATACGTAATGTAATTATTCATTCATGCAAAAATTGTTTTTGATACTAAAGACATTGAATCTATACAATGCAATTGTTAAGCGGCAAGAGAACCACGCTTGTGATGTCACTAGCGTGGTTCTCTATACAATTCAAATACAATCACATGATTGGAGCAACCCCAAGCCTTTATTTCTTCAAGGTAATCTTTTACAGAATACAAAATCTCTCTGGCCATGCTGAGCTCTGGTTTCAAAGCTGAGCTGTGCTTTCAAAGCTGAGATCTGCTTTCAAAACTGAGCGCTTTACTTTTAGTAGGCCATGTATTATTGCTTTCCAGAATTTGATCCTAATTAGCAACACTTTTGGATGGTGTTATAATACCTGTGCTTTTTTTCTTGCAATATCAACCGGTTCAATTTCTGGCTAGGAATACCGATTTATCAAAATTCCAATGATGCAGTTTTGGTTTACATCAAAATCTTGCTCGGGACTCCTTTTAATGTTTTTCGATATTCCTCATAAGTTTCGGATTAGGCCATCCACGCACACTTTAAAAAATCATCCTGTATAACTTGCGTTACAGCTATGTTATTAGTACCTTATATTAGCCCTGGACTACAAAACCCGTAACAATAATAAAACCCGTAACAATAATAATAATTTATTAAAACTTATAACACTAAACAAAAAAAAAAAAACTGTGAAAAGTCGAACTTAATGCGTTAGCAATTTTCTTTCAGTCAACCTTTGGGTGACGCAGGGGCAGAATGTGGAAGGTACAGCGTAATGAAAAGACAAACAGGAAACAATACTATAATAAATACAGACTACATATTACAATTTGAAACCCTTTACCAAAACCTTGATTCTAAACTCCGGTCGGCAAATGTAAATAAAATCGGGCCCAAGCGTTATTTATTCAATTCCGATTGTTTTCATTCTCTATCCCTTTTGTTAAGTCAATAAATATTTTGCGGATTCCTACTAAATTCGCTGAAATTGCGGATGCGGACTCCGGAAAGCGATTGACGCTTCCAGTGTTTTGATCGGCCGTCGTCGTCGTATTTTTTGGACCGAGCTATGAAATCCTTAAAAATTTGTTTCTGTTACTGTTAAAGCTTTTTTTTAAGGATGGAAAATCATCACATAACTCCTCCCGCTGTGGGTGAAGCAGGAGAGAGTGTCAGACTCTTACTGACTAAAACCCATCCGTGTTCCTCCTAGTGCCCTTTGCGTTCCAGGGCTGCGGTACCTCTTTCGAACAGAGTCCGCAGCCCCAGCAGGCACTTGCCCTAGCGGGCCCCGTCTTCCGTGCTGACATCTCTTTGAGGCGCGCTGGGATCGCAGCACGTCGCCGACCCGGGTACTGTTAAAGCCTGAACTACTGTCATCATCTGCCTAGCCTTTTCCCAACTGTATTGGGGTCGGCTTCCAGTCAAACCGGATTCAGCTGAATACCAGTGTTTTACGTGGAGCGGCTGCCTACCAGACCTCCACAACCCACTAACTGGGTAACACGGTACTTCTTGGCAAGACTGGAGTCAGATTTACTGGCTTCTGACAATCCGTAACGACTGCCAAAGTTCTACAAATGACAGCCGGGACCAACGACTTTACGTCCTTCCCGAGGCACGGAGGAAACTCGTTATGTTAAGATGGTCACCCATCCACAGACCAACCTTGGCAAGCGTTGCTTAACCTTGAAGATCGATCCTCAACTAAAAATAAGCCTGAACTACTGTTAAACCATATATTTAGCGGTATTTCGTCGGATTTTCCAAGGCTTTAGTTTTAATTTTCAACATTTACGTGTCTCTGGAGCAAATCGTTTACGTGTTAGAAAAACTCAAATTAGTTATTGACGCGTACCAGACTTTTACAAATAAAACTTGGTAATCTTCGGTTCTTCGGTTTTTAAGCTTTATTCTCCAATTAGGTTTTGCCCGCGACTTCGTACGCTTGTGTTTCGTTTTTCCCCGTTCCCTTAGGAATTTCGGGAAATCCTTCTTTTCTCTGCCGACAAACTGTACAGCAGTTTGGTAGAAGATATGTGTATTTTTTTTTAAGTTACTTTTCTGAAATAAATAGAAACCTTAGTGCACCTTCTACACGCCCCAAGAAATCTACATGCCTGAGCTCTCTACTACCAGCAGTTTCAGCTGTGCGTTGTCTATGAGTCACTCACTGAGTAACGGAATAATTTTATATGTTAGGATTAATGGTCAAGTAACACGCACATAAACTTGATTTTATTATAATCTTAGCTACTAAATACAAGTCAGTTAAGCAATTAAATAGATAGTCTGATCCAAGCTGAGGCCTAAGAGAATTTTCAGCCCTTTTAACGACCGTCTCAGCGATGGATTATCGTGCTCTCTGAGAGGAAGAGGGCGTTAAAAAGTCCCGAAAACCGATTTTAGACGGCAGCTTAAAACCGCAAACTTTTTTGATCGTTATAAAGCTTAACGAAGATGTTTGTCATAACGTCAAGAATATATGAGATTGACAAACGCTAAATGATAAAATAAATGTTAAATGAAAGAGGTTCGATCTTTTTTCTCTGGGAGCTGGCATAGCACCCCCGCCTCTATTTTAAGTTTTTTTAAAGTTGCAGCGCACGATTTAACATGCATATATGGGTAGAAGACACTTAAACAAGCAAAAAATGTTAGCAACATGGTGCCCTAAAGTGTCACGTTGAGACATTTGGAGGTAAAATCACCAGACGAGAACAATAAAAATCAATACAAATGAACTTATCACGCGATTATATGCGGTAGATTGAATTCTAATTATAATTCTAGGCTTGATTTAACCATTTAAATAAGTTAAACACTATTCCTTTGCGAATTTCTTTATTAAGTGGTTTTCACGTGTTTTTATTTTTACTTTCTTCCAAAATAGATAAGATTGAGCTGGAAACTATTATTTGAATTTAATCTAATGCAAACAAGCACATTATTAAGTAATTTTTAATGATAGTTATGATGTCGCATGGTGAATTTACCTCGAAATATCTCGGCAACGTGACACTTTAGGCCAAAATGTTCCCGACATTTTTTATTTGTTGAAATGTCTTCTATTATGCATGTTAGATCGTGCGCCGGAACTTTGAAAAACTCTTAAAATGGCGCTGGGGGCAGCTTTTAAATTTTATGACATATGTAGTACCACATGTCGATGCGGGAGTGCAAATCGATGTCGGCTACTTTGATTTCAAAAAAGCGTTTGATTTGGTGGATAACGACATCTTATTAACAAAGCTGGCGACTATTGGATGCACCCCCAAATTTCTAAAGTTCTTTGCTGATTACATGAGAGACCGCAGGCAGTTTGTCGAATATGCTGGCTACAAATCGGAGCCTTATTATACCAGATCCGGTGTGAGCCAAGGCAGTAACGTAGGACCTCTTCAATTTATTATTATGATCAACGACCTGCCGGAAGTCGTCAGGGATGCCGGTTGTCTGTTATTCGCGGACGAACTTAAACTGTTTTTGGACATTAAAGACGAAAGGGACTGTATTCGGTTTCCGAATGATGTGAACCGAGTAGTCGAGTGGAGTAGGAAAAATAAGCTACATTTCAATATGTCGAAATGCTCAATCGTAACGTTCAGTCGCAAGAGAGTTCCCCTCCACCACGACTATGAGCTAGACAACGCAACGATGAATAGGGTGGAAACTGTACCTGATCTAGGAGTACACCTAAACAAGGAGTTGTCATTTCGCGATCACATTGTCAAAGTTTGCAAAAGATCGTACACGAGCCTAGGTACTTCATCGTTCTCAAGAGTTCAAGGGCATTAAAGCTATTACCACCTTGTACAATGCTCTGATACGAAGTCAGTTGGAGTGTAATGCAATCATTTGGGCACCACATGAAACTAAATACAGTCTCATGTTGGAACGCATTCAAAATAAATTCATTAGGTATCTGTACATGAGACTTTATGGAGTATATCCTTATTATCCATTGATGTACCCAACATTGTTTGTTCTAGGCATGGTTGGATACAACAGTTTTAATTAAGAAGGGATATGGCTCTCACCATTTATATTTTCAAACTAATCAACGGTAAAATAAAAAATCAGGGGGTTTTAAAGGAGGTGAATTTATGCGTGCCCGATAACTACGTGCTGAGGCGGAGACGGCCGCAGCTGCTGGCGGTGCCGCGCGGCAGGACTAACTTGCTTCAAAAAGCGCCAGTTACTCGCGCCTTACGTATACTCAATGAAGTCGCCGAAAGGATTGACATTTTTTACTGTTCATTGAATGAATTCGCAAGAATGACTGCATACCATTTATGTTACAATTTGTAAAGTAGTTAAAGACCGCCCAATCGCTTTGGGATATCCTGTAATGGTAGAAGAGTTGCGATAAATAAATAAATAAAAATAAATAAATATTTTGACATTTTGACAACCGTATTGGCTGATACAGGTACAATGGTACTTTTTCTAGAGCCTCAGTTCTATATTTTGACTAAAACCAAGCCGCAGCAGGCGTTTCAAAACGTCTTTTTTAATGCGCACAACAAAGGAGTGGAACTCTCTACTTGCGTCTGTGTTTGCCAGCGCATTCAACCCACCATCTCTTCAAAGTTAGAGCGCACAGGCTTCTTCTGGGTAAGCTCACTCCTTCGATTTTGTCACTGTCACCTCTGATCAAGACTAGAGTCAGGAGCAAACCCATCTCATATAGAAACAAAAAGTAGCGTAAAACCTTAGTTCTAGTTTCTGCCTAAACTAACCAACTGCAAGGTAGTTGATAAAAAAAAAAATACTAAACGGAGTTTTTGTTGCGTCCATAATCGACTCATACTTTATTGACGTGTGTCGTCTATTTCTCATTGGCAGATAGTTTCGTTATAGTCCCATTTTCAAAACTCACTTTGTATTTTTCGCCCTCGATTGACTAACACCAACGAACAATAGCTTGTGACTTTGCATTGAAGGGATATTGCAGGCAAAAATAAAAGTAGACTGTTCTAAAAGTATAAAGGCTTCCACAGACAGGCGGAACGCGATACGGAGACACATTGACCAAGATTCTGGAAAAAAATGATCGACTCGTCACAGTGATACAATTGGCTGAAGGATTTATTCAATGAGAGAGCGAACAGGCTTCTTCTAGGTAAGCTCACTCTATCGGTGGCTTTGTCTCTGTCACCTCTGACCTAGACTAGAATCAAGAGCAAACTCATCTCAAGTAAAAAAAATGCTTTGTTGTGACAGTTTGACAGTTCAATATTGCAATATTCAATATTGCAATATTATTTCCGCGACAGTACAATTAAAAAAAAAAAAAACTTCTCAAAATCGGAGATGTTTTTGACAGTTTGAGACTGCGACGCGAATGCAAACACTCCTTAAAATACGTAAAATGCAATAAACACAAGAAAAACCAACGTAGCAAAATCTACCAGCAGCGAACTACTAACGAAAATCTGCATCGCGGTATTAGAGTTCTCTGTGCGATTTGAACATATACAACTGTCCGAATATCCACTATCGGGCAGTCGCCTACAGGACACAACATCCGTCTGGTCGGAGGATCCTTCCTTTTCAATGGAGGTTTGCGGAACTATGCTTTATGTTCCGCATACCTCCATAATGCCTCTCAGAACTTTGTTTTCATAGAAATCGTTCTACGGATCGTTCCTTCAGATAAATAATATATCGATCGCCTAGCCTAAAAATGTATGTGCCAAAGTTGAAGTATTGCTTGATCTGGAGAAAAAATATTTATGAAATCACAACTTTATATCATCGACAGCACGACGTCGTTTGACACAACTCAATCTAACTTTGTGGCAAAGGTAGAATAACTGTTCAACAAACATGGCGACCGAAGTATCGGGGCTTCAGTTTCCTATTAGTTTTCAGAGCGGAGATTAATTAATTGCCTTTGCATATAGTAATTATAACGATAATGAAGTTGTTACTGGCGAGTTGTGTGTTTTGAATTCTGATGTTCAATTTGTTGCTTGGTTAACTTAAATAGGTACTACACACGAAAGCGAACGGGGTGAATCGGAATGCAGGGGTGAATCGAAACAAAACTTTTAAGGAGATTTTCACATTATTTAAATATTGTTGGCAGCGTGTACGGTGTCTAAATTTATTGAATAAAAATTTTAAGAGAAAATGTTGCTTTCTTTCGTGAAAATCAATAAAATGACAAGATAAAATTCTTTTAAAAAATTTGTTTCAATTATCCCCACCGTACCTATTCACCCCGTTTGACGGTAATCAAGGGATCTTTGGAATTATATAGATTTTAGCAGGTCATGTGGAGATTCTCGTAGAAGTCTCCTATCTAGACCACTTTGCCTGTCGGTCATCATCTGCCTAGCCTTTACCCAATCATATTGGGGTCGGCTTCCAGTCAAACCGGATTTAGCTGAAAACCATTATTTTACGCGGTGCGGCTGCCTACCAGACCTCCACAACCCATTAACTGGGTAACACGGTACTTCATGGCAAGACTGGAGTCAGATTTACTGGGTTCTGACTATCCGTAACGACTGCCAAAGATCTACAAATGACAGCCGGGACCAACTAACCTAACTTAACGTGCTTTCACGGCAGGAAGCACGGAGGAAACTCGTTATGTTAAGACGGTCATCCAGCCACAGACCAACCTTAGCAAACGTTGCTTAAACTTGAAGATCGACCCGTGCGGCTATTATTATCTAGCTCCTCATCACTTTGCATGTCGGTGTGTCGATTGAAATAACCGTACAGAAGAACACTTCGGTATGTCATGTACATCCGTCATAAGAATATCAAAAAAAAGTTTTAAAATCCAACTTTACTCTGAAGAAATCCATGTTAAAAAATGTGGTAGTACTCTTATATAAAAAAATCCGCGATAAGAAAAGCGTACATCGAAAAATGAGTACCGAGTACAACCAGGTATCTTTCAAGTGTTACCTTGTGTTTATTTTTCCAGTGAATGTCAAAAGTGTGTATTATTTTACCATTTTAGACTGTAATTTGTACGTCCTACAAACTGCCTTGCATGAAATTTTCATGGCTTGAACTTTACAACGCTTCATTTTCAAAGATGTCTATTATTTTTGATTAATTGTACTTTCAGGGATTTGTTCATTCAAGAGCTATCCGAAAAGTATCAGTTGACTATCCAGAGTGTAATAGATTTCTCACCATTTGCTATTTTGGTCGTGAGGCGGAAAATTTCTAAAATCTTAAAAACTTCAATAATTCGAGAAAACAAACCATAATGAACTCCAAGTTTTTGGGGTCAAAATCGTTGTATCAGCTCTTGATTTACCCATTTTAAGGAACGCATTTAATTATCAATATCCCTATATATTGATGAATCCTTGTTTCCCTTGGTCATGCCATAACTTGAGAACGACTTGAACGATTTAATTAATTCTATTTGTTATTGTTTTTATTGCATTAGGTTAAAAAAAAAAACATGTGATAGCTCTAAGTTATGATAAATAAATAAATTGTTAGGGTGAGGTTTGTATGAAAGAAAAATTTGGAAAACAAATAAACTCGGCGAAGCCGGGGCGGACCACTAGTTTTCAATCAATGACAAGCTGCGATTGATAAACTGGTGAATCGAGTTAAAGAACATTGTAAATGGGCCTTACAGCCACGTACATAAGTCTCAACCCTATTCTTCACATGTTACAAAACAGAAACGTATATAACATTAAACCGGTGGAATAGTACCGGGAAGCGAGTACCGTCACCTGTTTGGGGTGCCGATAAATCATAGTTTAGAAACTAGTGGGAGCTCTGTTAACTTTAGTTTTGTGGCCAGACCCTCTGTAGGGAATACACACCAATGAGCACTCATACTTTATGATTACCAATGAGGTATGCTTGCACTTTGTACGTACCCTTTAACGGGGCCGCTATGGCCAGTGCCTTCCCGGGTTGCGGGATTTATTCGAAAGAGGTACCGCGGCCTAGGAACGCGAAGGGCAGTAGGAGGAACACGGATGGGTTTTAGTCAGTAAGAGTCTGACACTCCCTTCCGCTCCGCCCAGAGCGGGAGGAGTCATTTGGTGAATTCTAATATTTCCCATCCTTAATGAAAGGTGTCCTTACGCTCAGGTTTTGAAGCGTAGGTTATTAATGAAGGCCTGTCTACTTTACTAATGTTTTCACGAACTGTAGAAAATGTTTTTTTTTAGTATATTTTTTATCAAATTGTATTGTCCAATGTTCTCTCCCATAGCCTTCCACTCTTCCCGGTGTATTGTTCTCTCCAACAAAAACGTCATGAACGCTCGAAGTCATCACGCCAGCGTTTCCTAGACCTTCCTCTGGCTCCCACGGCGTAACGACTTTGGCAAACCTGTCCTGATGCATTCTACATTAATGACCCGCCCAATCCCACTTCATCCCGGCCTGGTTTCCCCCTCGGCGCTCCCTGCTTTAGAACGAATCGTGTATTAGAATAATTTAATTTAACTAAAATCACTTCTCTTAGGAAAACAATATAGTTTATACCACCTTTGTGAGTTCAAATACCCTGTAAACTAGTTTTCGTATTACACAAAGATGATAACAAACAAGAGGATCATCGGCAATGAGAGGCTCGTCGCGTCGAAGCTCCAAAGTCTTGAACATCGACGACGAGTTGCTAGCCTGTCGGTTTTTTACCGGTTGCATTTTGGGGAATGTGCGTCGGAATTGCATAATTTAATTCCGCCAAGCCCGTTCCATCATCGGACCACAAGACGAACGGCGATGCGCCACCGGTACATGGTGGACATCCCACCCATACGCACAAAACGTTTTGGGAACACATTCATAGTGCGTACAGCTAAGGAGTGGAATTCCCTGCCGGAGTCTGTGTTTCCTGATAGCTACAACCTGGGAGTCTTTAAATCAAGAGTGAATAGGTTATTTCTAGGCAAGCGTGCTCCATCTTCGACTACATCCTCGCTTACCATCAGGTGAGATAGTGGTCAAACGCGTGCCTATCAATAGTATAAAAAAAAAAAAACAATCAAAGGAAGACGCCTGATGCAGGTTGTGCAGAGATTATTAAATAAGCTTCATACCCGATTATTTTATTTAAAAAACTTCAGAATGGGGAGTGAAAACTCTCCACCGCTGTTTTCAGAGTGCTATTTTATTGACCCGCGTTCTTTGCATCATTGAAGTCGTTAGTTCGGTTCTGCCAGCTACAAATATAACATTAATTTTCTTATAGGATTATAAAGAAACTGTTTGTTTTCCTATGGAACCTGGGAGTCTTTATGTCAAGAGTAAATAGGTTAGTCCTCAGGTGAGATAGTAATTAAACGCGTGGCTGTCTGTAGTAAAAATTAAAATATATATTTTCTTTGTGAAACATACAATCGTAAGACTGGTGTTCGCAATTAAAAACTTTTTTACAAAAGTTTGGGCGAAAAAAATTTTTGACTCCGAGTATTTTTTTTTTCAGGTATCGGATTGGTGAGGACTTTTTAGCCTTCATTTATGAAAGTGTTTTAAACAATCCTATTAATTTTAAGCTGGGTGCTAATTAATGTAACTTCATCCCTATTTTGGTCTAATTTGACCGAACTATAATATGCTTTTTGTGTTTTACACAAAACAGCTTCATATGAAGGTGCATTATTATCACCTGCCAATAAATAATAATGTTCCTATAGGTAGTTAGTTTTCAAAACAATTTGAATGTTTTATCAATGTGACTCTATTATATAGGCTCCTTCCTACCTTACAAAATATAAATCTCGAAGCAGCCCATTGGATCGAATTCCAAACCTTAGGTACTCAAATTCAAATTATTTGTTAATGAGAAATAGCCAAATTACCCTAAAGTTAACAAGTACTTAAATATAGTCCAAGTAATAAACTAAGTATTCCTCAACTTCTACAGTAAAATAACTTACCCACGATTTCTGAGTTTAAAATGAATCCGGCCTTTATTTAAATAGGTACGCAATTCTTTGGAACCAGCTGTTCAATAGTTCAGTTTCACGATTCGTCCGCTAAGAGTAGTTCTCGATGGCATCACTATTCTGTAGGTGTCAAATAAATTTTCAATAGCGGTCGTTATCCCATATTATTGACATTGTTTGTCTAAAAACGAAACGTTGTCAACGATTTTTCTCCGCATATCTCGTCAAAAGAAGATAATAGTTTGATAACAATATCAAAAGAAAAATCTAGTTGTCAGTTATACAAAAGTGAGTAGCGGTAGTGAGTGAGTGTAGAGTGAGTGAGTAAAAGTACCTACTTTGGAAGAAGTTAAGAAAATTCATCTACTGATAGTAAATTACGCACCGAGGGGATACAGCAATGTCTTATGTCACGGGTGTCAATTGAAGCCTGAACCTAATTACTGTTTCGATAATGACTACCAAGCGAAGTAAGGGAGAAGACACCTCTATCCCTGAGGAGCATACTCTACTTTTCACACCTATTGCAAGAAAATTGTTCGCAAGTCATGAAGAGAGGTGGCTGGCTGCGAGCGTTCCCGTCGGCCTCCAAGTTGGATTCCAAATTCAAATCACATTATTGACCTTCGGGCGTAATGACTTAATTTAGTTTGAGTTTGCATGACGTATAAACTGACGTTTTCTTGCAGGTGGTGTATTTCTTTTATAATTTTAAAACACCTACCTACATACATAGTTTTAAAGTTTCACCATCAAAACTACTGATTCTATTTTTTAAGGAGCATCCGCATTCGCAGCGCCGCCGTTGAAAACTGTAAAACACCAACATTTTAACGAGACTTTGATCGTGAATGTTGCTGAGATGATATTGCAACTTGAATTTCAACGCTATTTAAGTACGTCAAATTGGCGTTCTGTTCCTACAATGTTTATTAATTACCGTTCTTGTCTTAAGTTATTAAAACGAAGGTATCCAATAATGCCAGCATCCACCTTAACTAATATTAGGTAATCCCAAACAAGATTGTATTAAATTATTTGAAAAATAATAAGGTACCGTTCTCAATTTTACATAAAATGAAATTCTTTCACGAAACGAGATTGCCCCGAGGCGGGACTAGAGAAAATGACAAGCAATTTGTTATATTTTGAAAATACAAAAGCACAATGTGGAACTACCTGAGACTGAGCATGGAAGGGAAAATGGATCATTATTTAATAACATGAAATTACACTACTTTTCATAGCATGGGATAAGCTAGTCGTTGTAAAAATTGCTGAGTTCAGAATTTTATTTATTTTTAATAAGTACCTGTTGATATAGCGTACGGGTTGGACTTAAAGGGTTAGCAAAGCTTGGCAAGGTCGGTCCGAGGATGGGTGACCATGCGTTACATTTATATAATATACTTTATTTTACACCTTAATATGAACACTTGATTTTATCCTGTTTTTAATATGAAAACAGGACAAATATTGATAAAATCAAGTGTACAATGGGCGCTCTTATCGCATACGTTACATACAGAGTGTCCTCCGTGTTTCGGAAAGGTCATTGAGCCGATGGTCCCAGTTGTCATTTGAGCACCTTAGTCATAGTCGTTATACGTGAAAAAGGGAAAAATAATATAGAGTGTGAGTCTTTATAATGTGCACATACAAAAATGAGAGAAGCTATGCTAAATTTGAAACAATTCTGACGGAAAACGTATTAAGATGAGGATGAGGGTAGTATTTCCCAATCTTTTCATTTTATTTGTATGCCCCAATTACTTCCAATCATTTTGGTTTCAGTGCGATAGATCGCTTAGTTTAAAATAACACCGTTTTGTTTTCACTGGGGTCTCAGTAGCGAACAAAAATTAAAAAAAAAAAACTAAAAAAGGAATTAGATTTTTTTTATACGTTTAAGGTCCATAAAATTTAACATAGTTTTCCTCATTTTTGTACACACATCAAAAATAGTTTGCGATCACTGGCATAAGCTGTCATACTTTTTTTAATTTAACTTTATCAAGAAAATTTCTTTGTGTGTTTTCTTTAAATAAAAAAACCCTGTTTAAAATTAAAAAATAAAATATTTGTATCCGTCAGCCACGTCCCCGGACAGAACCAGGGCTAAGAGAAGCCGCTATTCAAGAATGGGACACGTCACCCCAAGAAATGCTGGATAACTTGATCCTCAGCATGCCCAGGAAGATCTCCGCATACGTTCGAGCCAAGGGAGGAGTTATATTTTATTGAATATAAACCTTTTATTAATAAATTGTTGTTTAGGTTTGGTTAATCAGTCTTTTTTTTTCTATTAAATTCAATTTTTTGTTAATAAAAATTTGTTCTCTTTTTTCATTTTAAACAAGATTGTTCTATTTAAATAAAACACACAACAAAGAATTTTTCTTGATAGGTTAAATTAAAAAAAATATAACAGCTTATGCTAGTGATCGCAGGAAGAGCTTGTGGCTAAATAATAACAGCCGCACAGGTCGATCTTGAAGGTTAAGCAACGCTTGCCAAGGTTGGTCTGTGGATGGGTGACCCTCTTAACATACCGAGTTTCCTCCGTGCCTCGGAAAGCACGTTAAGCCGTTTGGTCCCCGCTGTCATTTGTAGATCTTTGGCAGTCGTTACGGATTGTCAGAAGCCAGTAAATCTGACTCCAGTCTTGCTAAGATGTACCGTGTTACCCATTTAATGGGTTGTGGAGGTCTGGTAGGCAGTCACTCTTCGTAAAATACTGGTATTCAGCTAAATTTGGCTTGACTGGAAGCCGACCCCAATATATAGTTGGGAAAGGCAGGCAGATGGTGATACTAGTAATCGCAAACATTTGATGTGAGTATGTGCATATTAAAAACACTCACACTGTATACATAGATCCATGTTTTAAGGTAGAATGCCAACTTCATCCCGAGGTTGTACCCGCGCTCAACTGATTTGCATCCCCGGAGACCGATATATTTACCCGGACATACTCTGTTGCTAAAATTTTTACCGTAACGTACCTATGTAGAAGGCCTTCGTGTGTATTTTAAACCAGTTTACTTAAATCTCTTTCAATAAGCATTCGTTTTTATTATAAATGCATTGAAAAATTGGCTTTTACAGTAATTATTTGTGATGTGTTTGCTTTTGACTCTAGTCCAGGTCAGAGATGAAGCGAGCTTAGCGAGAAGGAGTCTGTTCACTCTAAATTTGAAGAGATTAGGGTTGTAAGCGTTTGGAAACACAGAAGCAGGCAGAGAGTTCCACTCCTTTGCTTTACGCATTATAAAAGACGTTTGGAAATGCTTAGTGCGAATTGGTGGAATAGCAAGAAGGTAGGCATGGTAAGATGCAGTGCGTCTGGATGTCCGATGGTAGAAGATGATTATTTCACTTTGAGCCAATGCCTATTTGAACTCTCTACTACCCAATTACTGGGTAACACGATTTCCGTTGGCATGTATGTGTTTACAATAAGTAATTTCAGAATTTTATGTTTTTAGTTGTTTCTTCGTGTTTGACACCGATTTCCGAAATGAAAGTTTTTTAAATTCTATACTGCTGCTTTGTTTGGAAGTCACTAATATTTATTTATTTTTTGTTAAAAATCTGTTTAATTTTACGTTTTTTAGTATTTTCAATTTCGTAAAGTCACAGGAAAGCAAAATACACAACTTCGTTTACTTGGATGACATATTTTCCCAGCTATTTTGATTTGTTCAGGCAAATACGCACGGTTTTACGTCTTAAAAAATTGTAAGATATTTTATTGTAGATTTGCCCTATAAATATACGATATTATTATTATTATTCAAAATACAAACTACTGAACCGATTTTGATTACCTTTCTATGGGACCAATCGAAAAGTCAGTATATCCTTTCATATAAATACTTACTAACACAATAGTAATTAACCGATAATAATTGATAATTATAACTTTAATAAGTATTGTAGTTTAACTTATTTATCTGCTTTTTTAAATTTGTGATTTTATGGATTGATTCCGATCTGAAATAAACTGATTAATATATATATATTTAATCTGTTCATAAATGACGAAGTTATGAGGTCATAAACATAAAACAAGCACCGAATTGAGAACCTCCCCCTTTTTTGAAGTTAGTAAAATAAGAAAACTAAAAACAAGATACAGTAGGTATCAAAACACAGCCAGTTGAAACTATCTGCCTCTCACCGCGGGAAACTCGAGTAGAAAAGGTACAATCAGACAAAACCGGAAGCTTAGCGTGTGCTGAGAGATATTGTAACCTGTTCTCATTGTTATAAGGACGATTATAGCAGTCGTATAAGTTCAGCTCAAATACTTGAGGAATGCACTATGAATGAAGTTTGGGAGTTTGAGCGAAGGAACGATGAGGGTTTAAAAAAAGTGATGTTATGATTGTTATTTGCGTGGTATGGAGCTTTTTCTTTCGTGTTAGACTTTTTCTTTTTCGAGTGTTCGGATATTGCCATTGTGCATATGTAATGTTTTCTTCATCTATCTTTTCCGTTTACTCTTCTCTACTGTACTGTGCTCTACTCTACTCTACTCTACACTAATTCACTCTAATTTACTCTAATCTACTCCAATCGAATCTACTCTACTCTACTCTATTCTACTCTACTCTACTCTACTCTGGGCGATAGCATATAATATGGTGTCTAAAAACAGCAGACAAGGTAAAAAAATTGTCATTCAAGCGCTGTTTAACTTACTGATATTGAAAAAAAAAATTATAACTTATGCAGTTGCATGTACAAATTAGCAGCCAAACCAGTCCCTCAACCCAGTAACTGGGTGCCACGATGTCCTTGGCGAGACTGTGTCATATTTCTTGGCGTTCCTTTAGCTTACCCGTAACGACTATCAAAAACCTACAAATGACAGCCTTGACCAACGCACGCTTTCTAAGGCAACGGATCGGTGCCGCTGTTATTACTTGAACTCTTTAGCATACAATGGCGCGTTTACATTAAGTTGGTCCCCGAATGCAGCGACCGTATTCGGCTTAACCGTATTGATTCATTTAATTGGGCTGTTTACGTGTAGTCGTTTAAGTTGTCGGTTTACCGGATTCGGCACCCGTAATCAGCCGAACAATGAGTAATAACAAATCAGCCTTGTTTAGTCATTAGAATACGGCTAACCGAAAACCCGTTTACACTATTCGGTGACCGAATAGGGCTGCAACCGAATCGACCAAAACGACCTAATGTAAATGAGCCAAAACAATTACGAATGAATTGAAACTTCTATCAATACCCAATTAATCTTCCTTTCCTTCCTTCCACAATATTGCAACATCGTAGGTAAGTTCATTTTCTATTTCCGAGAACGCCGCACACAATACAAACGAAGGGGATTGAATGAATATTTAGATTATCTATTGTCCGAGCCGGGCCAATCGGAACGATAATACCTCTTTGGAAGAGAAAAGAGTTGCATTTACTTAAGAAAACTGTCTGCTATTGCTCAAGCATTGCTTGTACGGGGAGATAAATTAGTGTGATTTGGAGTTTCTTCTCAGGATAACCAGCTGGGAAACTCTTAGACGAGGCGTGAGGTTAATATTATGTCAAATAAGATTGACGTATAAAAGAGTTATTTCTAACCTATTTGCAAAAGTAAATATTATTGACCACTAGTGGTATATTTTCCAGGTTTTCAGCAAGAATTTTTTCCTAAGAATTGGATATTATTTAAAACCAAAAAAATCGGCCAACTACGAGTCAGACTCGCACATGTAGGGTTCCGTATCTTAAACCATAATTTTTATTATTTGTTGTTCTGTGAAAATTTCAAGTGTTTACTTATTACAGTTCATACAGCCTGCTGACAGACAGATGGACAGACGGACAGCGGAGGCTTAGTAATAGGGTTCCTTTGGTTACCCTTTGGGTACAGAACCCTAAAAACTGAGAGAAGAAAGAAATAACGACTCGTAAAATACAAACAATAAAATATAAAATAAATAACTAAGTAACAAAAGCTTATATAAAAAGTACCCGATCGAGGCTAAAAAGGCTTCTGTCTGAGCATCCTCGTATGCTGCAATATTTAAAAATATACATCGTAGCGCTTGTAGAAAACACTGTCCTCTTTTAAGATGATTATTTTAATTTGATTATATTTTTCTTATTTTCCTGGAGATGTAAAATATTTTTATTAGGTAAACTACGAGTATTTTCATTTTCTCCACTGGTACACACAGTTAAGTTCAAATCAACTATTTGCATAATAAGACGACAAGGTGCTACAGCAAATCAGCTTAGATACACTGTATTACGACCTAGTGAGGTATGCATTTGCATAGCACATTAGATTTACCTTGGTAATACAGATACATGATCAAATTCAGTGTCTGCTTTGGAACTGAGTAAATACGGATATCAGATCAAAGCCGTATCTGTTAAACAAATTTTCTAGAGCAACCATTAAATGAATCACTCATTTAAATGGTTGCTCTGAAACAAATCTTACCATTTTTTTTAAGGATGGGAAATCATCAAATGACTCCTTCCGCTCTGGGCGGAGCGGAAGGGTGTCTGCGTCACAATTTCCATTACTGCTCCGCCCCTATTAGTCTTAGCGTGATGATATATTGCCTATATCCTTTCTCGATAAATGGGCTATCTAACACTGAAATAATTTTTCAAATCGGACTGGTAGTGCTGAGATTAGCGCGTTCAAGTAACCAAACAAACTCTTTAGCTTTTATAGATGTAGAATTGCATCTAATATTTTTTTATAAAACACCCCACTTTCCATAGATTTTGACCGATCGCAACTGAGATGCAAATACGATCGTTATATTAAAAATAGTAGACGTGGTCCGCTAATGATTATAATTTCGATATTTTTTAAATAAACCTTGAAAATATATCTAAAACTAAACTGTTTTAATTCATGTATTTCTTACTTTCTCACATTTTAAAAGCATACGTTTTGTTTGTTGCAGGTGAGTCACACTACTTCAGTGCTCGCGTACGTCGGAACCGGGGTGGTGCGTTCATTTCCATTTGCAGATATTTCAGGCACACTGCATTCAGTGGTCTTGAAATTCATCCTTTTAGTGAAACTATCTTACTGATGCATGCAGTGACGTTGAGTTGAGTAACGTCAGTTTATTGAAATACTAAACCGCCGCGCGAAAGTCTGTAATCGTCCCATGGAGCATACTCCTGGTAATGCAATTGTTATATATTGTAATTTTTGTTTGAAAGGGTAACGAAAATCTATCCTAACATACTTTCAAAGTAGGATGAATAGTTTGACCAGATGAGGGCCGCGGGTAGCCGATGGATGCGAGACGCACAAGACCGCTTGCTATCTACCCTACCTGCCCTAACTACCCTACTTGCCCTGCTTACCCTACCTACCCTACCTGCCCTACCTACCCTACCTGCCCTACCAACCCTACCTGCTCTACCTACCCTACCTGCCCTACCTCCCTACCTGCCCTACCTGCCCTACCTGCCCTACCTGCCCTACCTACCCTACCTACCCTACCTGCCCTACCTGCCCTACCCACCCTTTCAACCCTAGTTTAGACAAAGTTACAGTGAAAGGCTTCTTCTGCATAAGCTCACTCCAGTGTCGACTTTGTCTGTGACACTTCTGACCTAGACTAGAGTCAGGAGCAATAAAAGAAAACTTATATGTCTCGCAATTGTAACGCTAGACGGCACTGTCTACTTCATGCACGTTCCCCTAAACGTAACGTGCAGGAACTGTAGATGGCAGCACAGAAGCGTCAATGTTGAGTATTCATAACGTTAAAGTTTCGAATATGCAACACCAGATGGCATTGTCAACGCTGTGCACGTTCCCTAAAGGATACTTTGTCCCAATGATCCATTTGGATAATTTTCGACGTGGATGGAGCACCAAGCGGCAAAGAATCGTAACATAAATTCAAAAGCTTCTTTTACTCCCACCTTAGCCATGAATAATTCACCAACAGAAACAATAACGCTTTGATCGTCGTAAGTTAATTTCATAAAATTTAACACATAAAATGTTCAAAAAGGTTTTATTACCCCTTATAACCAGCGAGCTATTAAAATAACATCGGGCGAGTTAAACGTGAAATTAATTCGCAAATTGACTGAGACCCTTCTCAAAGTTAGCCTGTGGCTTGAGGATGTTATTTTAATCATTTTAATGGAATCTCTGTTTTTTCAGTCCCTAAACCAATAGTGAGATTAAATTAATACAATTTGTTTTGCGACTATCCACAGTGATGATAGGGTCGGCGCACATATGGCGGAGCGCAGCGCAGAGTATTTTTCATTGCAATACTATTATCGACATTGTCCTTATTGAAATAATATCTAAAATCAATAACACAACAATTAATTCATGAAGAGCATGGAAGCGATTACTTACACACATCCCCTTCCAGTCGTACACATTTGGACTCTGAAAATTTAAAAAACGAATGACGTCAGTGTGTCGAGTACAGCGCTAGCGCATACTCGCGCATGCGCGCGCATGCTTGTGTAGAAAGTCGCCTCAAGGGTCACGCGTTTAGAAGACTTTGCGGCCCTCGTACTCTACCATTCGTGCGCGCCGGCCCTTAGGCTTTGTCCACAAAAACGAGGTCCATGGTAGTTAGTTGGAAAATGTTAAAAGGTGCTGGTTACCTTTTTCCCGTAATTGTTTGTGACTGACTTTGTTCGTTATACTTTCACGCTTATATCGCTCTATCAGATTTTGGTACAGGTATAGATGAGCCCCTTAAACGGTTACAACCTCCGCTGTCCGTCTGTCTGTCTGCCAGCAGCAGAACATCACAAAGTGTGTATTCCTATTGTTGCTATAACAACAACTCATAAAAATTAAATTAAAAGGAATATAACCCTTCGTGTGAGTCCGGCTCGCACATGGCCAGCTTTTTACTCAAAGTGTTGCACACACACACAGCAATATAAAAAAAAATCCCAAAACAGCAAATAAAAAGTTTATAAACAGTGAAAGAAACCGAACAAAATGCCCCATAACAATTCATTGGCCATTGGCGCTCAGGCTACAGTTTCAAAAAGGTAGTGAAAATAAAAATAAAGTACCTAGAGGACAAGTACCGACATAAAAACGGTTCCTGCTGAACCCTTTGCAAAAGAATGGACATCTGATAAGAGATCCGCACAAATCCCCGGACCCCTGAAGGATCCGCTGCAAGAAAGACATAAAGATTTATTTACTTATAGGGCTTGTTTTGCTGTTAAAAACTACGTTGCTATTGTTTAGACAAACTGATCGACAGATAGGTAAAACTTATTTATTTATTTATTTCATACTTAATGCACACAAACGTAAGTACAGAGGCGGACTTAATGCCATAGGCATTTTCTACCAGTCAACCCTTGGGTGATGCAGAGACAAGTAGTGGTAGGTGCAATTTTGAGCAAGAAACGCGATTAAAAGATATTTAATAAATACAAAGATATATATGAACTATACATACAATGGGTACTATAATAGATATACTCAATGAACAAACAAATACACGAATATACTATAACAGTTTATGCAAACAAACAATGACTAAAAACTTAGCGCTGTGACGATACGAAACTTGAGGTATTTAAGTCAAAAGTGGATATGTTTTCCGTCATATAGATGTCCAAACAAATGTGGTCATGTAGTTTTTCCTTTGATACAGTGCTTTGTAACCTCGTTTCGATATACTTTTATCGGAAAGTGACATCACAAGACCCCACTCCTGATCTATGATGTGTTTTATCTTCGTAATTTTTTATTAAAAAACACGTGTCCAATATTTTTCAATTAACTAACTGACTAAATAGAATCGTATTTTTTTTTTTAACTCAGGAAATATCCCAATATTTATCACACATTACACAGCACAGCATTAGTGAGGAGCTTGTGGCTAAATAATAACAGCCGCACGGGTCGATCTTGAAGGTTAAGCAACGCTTGCCAAGGTTGGTCTGTGGATGGGTGACCATCTTAACATAACGAGTTTCGTGCCTCGGAAAGCACGTTAAGCCGTTGGTCCCGGCTGTCATTTGTAGATCTTTGGCAGTCGTTACGGATTGTCAGAAGCCAGTAAATCTGACTCCAGTCTTGCCAAGACGTACCGTGTTACCCAGTTAATAGGTTGTGGAGGTCTGGTAGGCAGCCGCTCCACGTAAAAGCACTGGTATTCAGCTGAATCCGGTTTGACTGGAAGCCGACCCCAATGTAGTTGGGAAAAGGCTAGGCAGATGACACAACACAGCATTAGTAGCGGTGGCGTTTCTTCAACTTCCTAGCGTACATTTTAATTTGAGCAAGCTTAAATTCATTTCTCAAAACTTGCAATCACCGATCTAAAGTCTCGATAATTATTATATTATGTACTTTATTACCACTAAAAGCAGGTTTTTGTATTAAATATCTTGTGAGCCTCAATTTTATTTTGACACGTACTTAAGTACGTGTCAAAATTGAGGCTTTCAGGGTAAAATCGAGTTTGGCAAATACTCAATTTCAAATGATTGAATAAGTTAATAACCTGGAAGTCTATCAGGAGGTTGCTTCTAGGCAAGCGTACTCCATCTTAGACCGCATTATCGCTTACCATCAGGTGAGATAGTGGTCAAACGAATGCGGTTAAGTTTATGATTCACAACTCAAAACTACTCCTTTCTTAGAAAAACTTGAATAACAGAAAACCACATTAGGCAAATGTTACCAAGAGAAAAATACGGGAAGCCATATTTTTTCCACGTAAATCAAAACGTCAAAGTACGGCGGTCGTTTATCAAAGGAATCTGCAAAATTTTATCATTTATTTTAGCGCTGCGAACTTCCGCGATCGACCCTCGCGACTCATTTAGCTCGATGCGGAGGATCTTGGAGAACACCGAGTACCTACGATGGGTTCATGGAAATACTTAATCACTTAGCACATACTCGTAGTTTGTGGTAGAGACGATAGTTTAGAAGTGTGACTTATTTCTATTCGCAATATGTCGTAAAATAGCTGAGAATCTGACAAGGGGAATTTTATCAGTATGAAAGAATCAACAATCAATATATATAAAGTTCTTCCGTTACTGACTGATTGAGTGACTGAGTAACCGAGTGACTAAGAGACAACGTACAGCCGAAACAGCTGGTATCAGAAACCTGAAATTTGGCATGTTCTTGGGGAGTGTAAGAGAGCTCTAAGAGAGGATTTCCCGAAATTCCTAGTGGAACGAGAAACGGGATGTGCGCGTCCGAAGTCGCTGGCAAAAGCTAATCGCTTGGAAAAACTACTTTATATTTGTCTATAAATACTATAGACAAATATAAAGTTGCCTGATTTTTAAACAACAAAATTGTGTGCCTCACGGCTACGATAGTAAAGTATTAGACTACTATGAAAAATATACATCAATGAATACTTGTACTTATTAGATACAGTAATATTTGTTTAAAAAAAATTGGTGCAAAAACATAAAAGTTATTTTTCTATGCTTGTAACACATAATGTACAAGGATAGAATGGATGGCTTCAATTAAATATGGCGGGACTTGAGAGTGACGTCACACGCCATTACTGCTGTCTCTATTAATCACAGATATTAAAACGCTGATAAAGCTGCCATTTTGAGATTTTTAAGCAATATTTTTTATAATAAGTGTGTCTTATCTGCTCTCTGTTCGTGAGGTGTAATTAAATTGACGGCATGGTTGGCGCAGTGGTTGAGCGATAGACTGCTGCGCTGCGTGTCGCGTGTTCGATTCCCGCATGAAACAAATATTTGCATGGCCTACAGATAGTTGTTCCGGGCTGTTTTTGCATGTGTATTTATGCGTTTCACTCACGATACAAGTGATTCCTAGTGTAAGGCAACGTCTTTTTAATAAAAAATATAAAAGGAAAACCAATATGCGTTGCTAAGGGATCAAATCTGAAATCGTGAAAAAAATATCAGGTTATTTCTTACACAAATATTTTATATCAATTAAGGATTGTACATATTATTCTCACCTACGAAACTTTGCGAATTTACCTCATAAATGCAGATGCTTGTTTAAAAATAAGTAAAAAAGGTCGAAACCTTGGAAAATAAGGTGGTCATAACAATAACCAACAAGCTTGTTATTATAATACTAAACGTAACCACAAAAACAACAAGACAAGTTAAATAAAACTCAAGTTAGAAAGAGAACTAAAAAGTTAGTTTCATCATCAAACCCAGTTGCCGCTGTAGTGAAGTTCCTTCCTGATGTTTTCAGAAATAAACATTTTCGAGACCAATGAATATTAAATTTTAGTACATTCGATAGTGAAACTTATGCTGTTTAGCAATAGCGGTTTTTTTTTTTCTGTAAAAACGTTGCCCCACACTAGGAATTTCTCCTGTATCGTGGGCGTGTTTACATACATATAATATCACATACACAAACAGCCAGACCCGGAACAACTATCTGTAGGCCATACAAATATTTGTTCCGTGCGGGAATTGAACCCACGACACGCAGCGCAGCAGTCAATCGCTCAACCACTGCGCCAACCGTGTCGTCAAAACCGCCAACCTTGTCTTCCGAGGACGACGCGGAATGGAACAGCTACATTGTTTTGATTCATAAACATTATTAATAGGGTGTTTCATAATTCCAACACAGTTTTTATTTTTAGTGTACCGAATAAATATGTGAATGAATTATAAAAAAAAATGCCAAAATGCCTAGAAAAGTAACTCTGGGCATTTTGGCGATGTTTTTGATGATGTCGGGTACATTAAAGGTGCTTCATGGTTTTTGTTTGTGTTTAGTAGTTTTTGGGATTTAGTTGGTTTTAAACCATTGTAATTAAATAAATAAATAACTAATAGGCCGCCTTTGTTAGGCAATTGAAATACGTGATATACTCGTAGTTTATTGTTCGGGTTCTTACAAAGATGGGAAACAGGAATGATAAACATTGCCATGCTAAAATGAACAAACTCTTTGATTTGTCTTACCTCTGATGGCTGAAATAGGAACTTGAAATTGAGTTTTTGTCAAAATCTAGCCTGAAAACCTGTCAAAATTGGCATTAAATAAGATTATTACACGTTGTTTATTGCAAATGCTCAACTTAGAAACCAGAGCTCAGTCGAGTCAAAATTAAAAAAAAATAAGCACACTTACGAGTATACCAAATTTGATTTTTGTTTTTCTCTACTTTAACCACATTTTAGGCGTAAACACGATTGACTGTGTACTTACCAGAACGTGAACAAACGCGATATAAAATATTTTTTTTAAAGTAACAGAACGCTACCTGAGTTGGCGTTTATTGAGATGTGATATTGAAAACCGTAAAATATATTCCATTTTTTAAATTAGAAACAGAAGGAACAAACCAAATATAGTCATAAAAACAGAAACAACATAAAAATAAATACGATTGAAATCTCACGCAGGCCTATCGTAATAAACTGATGTGTACCGATAGATTTTGTGAATTCCTGGAGCAGACATGTTTCAGTTGCTGTCAATATTATTCATTTTAAGTAACATAATCATTGGAAGTTCCACTAATAATAATAATGATGGGTTAAAAAATGCAATAAAAGCTGCTATTAAGTATAAAGACGATGATATCATGTGGCATGGCCATGATTTGGCGGACGGAGTGTATCCCTTCGTCGTGTCGGTGGCATTCATTGAGGAGCCGGTGGTGACCCGCCACTGCTCCGGTTCACTCATACATTCCACATGGGTCCTCTCGTCTTCGCACTGCTTCTACGACTTACTGGACCGCAAATTCTACGTTTGGTACGGAAACTTCACTGTCTCACCCTTGGTTTCGAATCTATATTCTGCAGTTCTAAATATTAATATACACCCAGATTTCTCCAATACAAAGTTTCTTGAACGGGGTTTCTTCTTTGGTGACAACGATATAAGCCTGTTAAAAGTTGAGAAGATTCGCATTGCAGCATACGGAAGGTTGTCAAACATAGATCATACTAAGATGTACGGTCTCTCTGTGAAGTACATCGGAGGTGCTGTAAGAAACTTTCGAAATGGCTTGAAGTACGTTGGAGGTCTGAGGAAGAATTTGGAGGAACAGTTCAAACCGCTGCAGATAGGAGAAGGTATCGTCATCAACTGTGGCATGGAACTGACGATTTGGTCCAAACACGTGTTGTGTATTGCTCCTAAGTGTTCAGACAGACTGCATCAGCCTCTGCACGGAGACTTTGGCGGACCGTTTATATATAATGGTAAAATAGTTGGAGTAATGTCTTTAAGTTTCAAGTTACCTAAAACATTTCTATCGTCAAACGGATTAACGCCTGTGAACCCTTACAAAGTTTGGATAAACCGCATCATAAGTAAAGAATAAAACTGACTTAACCCTAAAGAAAAGAGAGAGATATGAAAAGATAAAGTGAACAAGTGCAATAATACAAACAACGTAAAACAGTCTGGTGGCACCGTTCATTTATTTTTATGACTCTGTAACTGTAGGTGGTCGTAAAGTTGTTAATTAGTAGCTAAGTACATACATGTTTCTAACAATACCGAAAGGAGGTTCATTACTTTGTTTCTTTGTGATAGTGTCTTGGATTATAGTAGCCTGACAAGTCTGCTGGGAGGTAGGTAAAACATAAGAGTTATTTTCGTCAAAATCTATTGTGTAAATACTATTTATAAAAGATTAGGCTTGGTGTCAGCTAAGACTGGGCTCAACCTGATTTTTCTTTTATTAGTACTCTCAACAAAACACCTGAATGTCAACAAATAATTGCGACTAAATAAATGGAGATGGGGAGGAAGAAAAGATGGACAGAGAGGAGTAATATTTTGTTTTTTTATTTTTATTTGTAATGGGTTTGCTCTTGACTCTAGTCTAGGCCAGAGATGACAGAGACAAAATCTACGACGGAGCGAGCTTATCAGAAGGAGTCTGTTGAATATGAAAGAGAAGGGAATCAATTTTATTATATCATGACGGGTCATAGAACAGAATGGAGAAAGAAAACGTGTTGCGTCGACCCCAAGTAACACGTGATAAGGTTAGGAGGAAGATGATAAAATTGCCCGCGAAATAACGCTTACTTTGCTAGTGTTTCGTAACATTCTACCCGTTTTTTTATCGCAAATCTCACAAGTCGTAAAAATAAGCAATTTAATTTCATAGAATTTTTAGAGCACGTGGAATATAAAATAAAAGATTGAGTTTTACATAGAATGCCGAATTTCTCAATTCGCTCTTGCCAGCATAGGTCGCGATGTTTTATTGTTTGATCCGATAATTCTGACATTTGCGTGCCAATAAATTGAGACTACTAAAGAGTTGCAATTGTAAAGCAGCAGTAGAGTCCTTCAAGGTAACGGTGCCTGGTGCAACGGAGCAAACTCTTGTACCAGTGTCCTGTGTAATAGTTCATCTGACAAAACTCTCCACGGACGTCACTAATATACCACGCTCGAGAGTGCGCCGTTCAGAACTGACACCTGATGTTCTAAAGAGCAAAAGCCGAAAATGAACTAGATTCAACATCAATAAAATATTTGATGATAATTATGTTCACATGCTACTTGGGAAGAAAACGATTCAAGTGAATAAAATAAATATCTAGGTACGTGATACGAAAATACCATTTACACACCATTTGGAATGAATCGGACTTTCATCATTTGGCACTCTTTGAAACATGTTCAAATTCATAATAATGTTGCTTTTGCTGACAGCCTTCTATTTGATAAACAATATCGAAGGAAGTGAAGTGTCTGATTCGAGTTTTGACAAAAATTGTGATGTAAAATCAGAGGATTATCCATTCGTCGTTTTAATAGTGGGTATTATTAGAAAGGATAACATTAAAAAAGTTAATAGAATTGGTACGGGTGTCCTGATAACTGAATCCTGGGTGCTAACGGCCGCCCATATCTTTCTCAGTCTAGACCAAAAGAAGCGTGAAATCCTATCTGTGTGGTACGGTGAGTTTACACAGTCACCTTTCGATACTAATATGTTCACTGAAGTGTTTAAACTTTTTGTGCACCCTGGGTTTCAAAAAACGCATTTCTTTTCCACTGACATGTTCGCTAGCACCAATGACGTGGCTCTCCTGTTCATCAGTAAGGTGTATGTATCGGACTGCTGCGGCAGGTTGTCTTCCATCAATCGCGCCGCCTTGCTGGGGCTGCCCGCCAAATACGTCGGCGTCGCCAAGTCAAACCACAACCAGACAGTAGAAGATGCAAATAGGAAGCTGAAATTTGGGAGGGGATTGATTACAAAGTGTGGCCCACCAGTAAATGAGTGGTCCCAAAATCTGTTATGTGTGATACCGACCTGTCAACAAACTCAGGCCAAAGTGAGCTATTCTGGATCTTGCGGCGATCCACTTTTTGTTGAAAACAAAGTAGTTGGAATATTTTCGTTGATATTCTATGATTCGTCATCATTTGTATGGACTGCGTTCACTCCAGTTGAAATGTACTCAGACTGGATTCATTATGTAATAAATGTTGAAAATATCAAAGAGCGGAGGTCCATTTCAAGAATGAACACGACCACGTGATGGATTCATGTCATGAGTGATGGAGATATTTGAACAAAAGCCGAAATGTGCTTATAGATTATGAGTAGTAAAGTTAATATCCACTATCACAATATTATGCAGGGTGTATTTAAAGCCCAGATGAAACAAAATAGTTGATGCCACGAGTACCTACGGCGGTCAGTGTAGCACTAGTGAGTTGCGCGAGGTTTAGGACTGCGTTGAAGAAGACCTTTTCCTTGGATGGGATATCATCAAATGACTTCCCACTCTGGGCGGAGCGGAAAGAAGTGTCAGACTCTTACTGACTAAAACCCACCCGTATTCGTAAAAACGCTCTTTGCGTTCTAAGGCCACGGTAACTTTTTCAAACTTCCACAAATCTGAATTGGAGAAGACCTTTACTCAGTAATTAGTAATAAGAGTTCAAGAGAAGAGAAATATGGACATAGGATAAGGCAGTTCTAAAATAATTCAAGATGTTATAAAAGACTACACTACACTTTCTCACTGCTAGACCGAAATATGTTATTATTGTAACTGTGAAGACAAACCACCACACCACATAGGGAAAGAGATCATTGAAGTTTGTTTTTTATTTTACTATTAATAGGCACACGTTTGACCACTATCTCACCTGATGGTAAGCTATGATGTAGTCGAAGATTGAGCTCGCTTGCCTATTCACTCTTGACTTAAAGACTCCCAGGCTCAGGAAACACAGACTCCAGGAGGGAATTCCACTCCTTAGCTGTACGCACTATGAATGTGTTCCCAAAAGTTAGTCTAGTATAAGAATATCTTTGAAGGACATTTCTCAATAATCTACGAGTCATTTTTATAGGACTCTGTCAAGAATCTACGTAGTTGTATTTGTGAAATAAGGACTTAATTATTAGTGACAAAATAAAAGTTGTTTTTCTTCATTTCGTCCCACCGCTGGGCAAAACCCTTCCTATTCTTCAAGATAGGTTTGGAAAACTTAAATAGTAAACTTTTGAGACGAAGGGCATTAGAGTAAAGGTACTTTGGCTTTGAGTTCGAAGCTGAGTTATAAAGATTCAGCTTCGAAATGTATTTTTGACCCTGAGTGCCAATTTTACTATTTTTAAAGCAACGTTCACATTTGCATCTCAGGCGCTATCTGTCAAAAATGTATTGAAAATGAACGATGCTTTAGAGTTTGTAGAGGCCAATTCTAAAAAAACACAAAAAAGGTTTTATATATTTATTTTTATTACAGGGCAGATGCAAATATAGAATTTATGAGAATGTTGTTAGTAAAATGATAAATTAAAAATATAAAGTAATGGCCATTGTAACGTTTTTATTTTATATCGATTTTTAACAAATTAATTAATTAAAGTAACGTGAAACGGAACGTATTTAAAAAACAACAATCAGCGTTTAGTGACATCACTGCTTTTATGACAACGAAAAGGCCATCTTATGTCTTTAAGTTAGGACAGTTGTCAGACATGATTGAATCAACTTCTTTTTTCGGGCGAAATTTCAATTTGACAGTTTAAAACCACAATAATTTTGAAATGAAATTAAAGCACTTTATGTTTTTTAATTTATTTACCTATGGTTTTTTTACAAAGATTTCTTTAAAATGGAAGCAAGATGAAAATACTGCATGTTCCCTATTGTATTTTTTTAAATCTCTTTGAATATGCCATACGATTTCAAAATACAAACAGATACATAAAAATAAATTTATAGTCGTTAAACCCATTTCACAGTAAATTACATTTTGACTATGAAATCGATTCACACGATGTTGAAATAGTTTCACGAAATCTTGCACTTGCACTTACATAGCAAAGCACTTTTATTTTTCTATAAATATAATAAGTAGTACACCACCCACTTCCTTCTCGTCATACTGTGCGCAGGAACCTGAAACTCGTAGCTAATTCATATCTATAGTAAGCGCCATATAAATTTGCAAAAAAATTACATTGAACTATGCCTAATATGCCTTCGTATGCCCGAAGAATAAATATCAACCGTTTTACATTAATAGACAACGTAAAAAATAACGATAAAAGTCGATTCAGCACAGCTTTGTCTTTATTTCTGTTTTTGATATTAAGAAAGTCAGCAATTTATGTGAGTCAATGACCGTAATCGCTGGTGTCTAGTATTATATTAATCTCCTTTCACGAGTATATAGATACATACTACAAAAAAATACATACTGCCGAACATAGACCCTCCTCCTTTTTAAAGAAGTCGGTTAAAAAGAACTATTCTATCGATGTTTTAATGGATAACTATTATACTATTATAGTTATCCATTAACCATATTATTGTATTTTTGTAACCGACTTCTTCAATAAGGAGGAGGTTCTATGTTCAGCTGTATGTATGTTCACAGATTTCTCTCCAATTGCATAACGAATTAAATTGTTAAAAAAAAAACTGGTGGTTGGTGGTCCCACTGTCACCAACTCAGAATCTAACGTTGGGCACATACTATGTTTTTCATAGACTTTCTAAAGCAATTTAGATATTTGTTGGTAATTATCATCTCAAATTGCTGAGCTGATGATGAAAGGTATAAGTTAGGATCTGATGATGGGATTTCATGAAAAATTTTTGTTAAGCGATATTTTCTCCAATTGTTAACGGATTTGGATGATTATTTTTGTTTGGAAAAATATTTTTCCGGACTGGTCCCATTTCAATTTTTGTTTAAAACATAACTTTAGTACGCAGTGAAAGGGTACGCAGGTACCAGTAAAAAATTAAAATTAAAAAACTTGTTTTTGGAAGTCGGTTTTATTTTCTTGTAATTATTTTTAACGCTAACTATCGTCTGAGATTGCATAACTTTCTTATAAACTGGTAGATATATTTTTCCTACACTTGTGTCCCATTGCTGGGCCAAGGTTCTCCTTTCTCCTTCCAAAACTCTTTGTCTTGACCGATCTCCAGCCAAGCTTATCCCGCAAATAATATGAGACCTTCGCCACGGTCGACATCGAGACGACGTCCTTCCTCAGGCGTCCAGTGAGCGACTATCTTCACCGACCTCTCCGGATGCATTCTTGCGCAGTGACCAGCCCACTCCCACTTTAGCCTGGCTGTTTTTCCCTAACATCTGTTACTTTAGTTATGGAGCGCAAGGTGGTGTTTCTCAGAGAATATGGCGGAGGACCAGAGCCGGGTCGACGGCGTGTTGTGGTCCACAAGCGCCTCAAAGAGATGCCTAGTTAGTAGGTGGGGCCCGCCAGGTCCAGTGCCTTCCATAGTTGCGGAATTTGTTCGAAAGAGAAAACGCGGCTCTGGAACCCAAAAGGCATTAGGAAGAACACGGATGGGTTTTAGTCAGTAACTGTCTGACACTCCCTTCAGTCTCTGAGATATTTTGATGATTTCCTATCCTTAAAAAAAGGGTGGTGTTTCTAACGCAATCTGTTCGCTTGACCCCTACTTATGCTGCGCTCCATAGCCTGTTGACGAATCTTGAGTCTGGACTTTTGTTGTTGAGTAAGTGATATTATAAAGAAATAAAATTACGTATTCGTTTTGTGGGTAAATTCTGAAATAATTTGGATGGCAAATGCCTCTTTCCGCTCCGTGTTCCCTCGAATACCTTCCAGGTTTTGCGTTCCAGAGCAGTGGTTAACATTCCTCTTCCAGTTAATCCTTCGAAAATTCCCGCAACCCTGGCTTGTGACACTAGCCTACCAAAATTATTGTAACCATTCAAACACTACATAAGATTGAAGTTTCAAAAATTATCGACTAATGGAGCTGAGTAGTCCATTAGTCGATAATTTTCTCAGAACGATTTTGGTCACACTTATACAGTTCTGCTGCGACAGAACAGCGCTGAACTCTATCTACGTAGGTGGCACTCGCATGAAAATAACACATCTTTTCCTCATTTTACACTCGTTTGCCTCGAAAGCTGAATAGATGCGGAAAGCTGAACGAATTCGTACGCGTCAAAACCGTTGTTTTCTATGGGCATAGGCTAAATAGAGCTGAATAAGTGTGAGCAGTCCTTTAATGTCGAATCGACACGCGATGCGCCCTACAAACGCAAACAATAAAGAGAAACGGGCAAACTAAGGCAATGGATACTGAATATTTGAGAATCCCAAGTAATCCCAACTCGGTAAAAGTTCTGCTCAATAAAAAGAAAGTGATATGTTTAGGTTCGAAGGTTGACTGTCCCTGGGTAGCTTCGAGCTGAGTCACATAGAATTTTTATAGACTGCTTTGTTTCCGTTCACATTATATAGAATGTCGGAAATGTTTTTTTTTAATTGAAAGGCACGCGTTTTAGCACTGTCTCACTGGTTGGTAAACGATAATGTGGTCTAAGTTGGAGCACGCTTGCCTAGAAGTAACCTATTCACTCTTGACTTAAAGACTCCCAGGTTGTAGCTATCAGGAAACACAGACTCTGGCAGGGAATTCCACTCCTTAGCTGTACGCATTGTGAATGGGTCAAGTATTTTAGCCGATTACACTGTAAGAGATAATACACGATAGATACTCACATTAATCATAGACTTGAAAATTATTGCGTACTGGCTGACCCACGTAACATTGTCTGCGCCACATTTTTCTTTAATGCTCCGCTCCTATTGGTTGTAGCGTGATGTTATGTAGCCTGTAGCCTTCCTCGATAAATGAGCTAGGGCTATCCAACGCTAAAAGATTATTTTTAATTCGAAGAAAGAGTAGAAATTAGAGCGTTAAACCAAACAAACAAACAAACTCTTCAGCTTTTTCATATTAGTACCTATAAATTAAAAAAAAATCATGAATGAACTGTTTGATATATGTACGAGTCGGAGAAATTGAAGAAAACACTGTCAGATAGAACAGGTGGCCTATAAAGGCCTCTTCCGCAGAACCATAATAGAATCATTTAACTACACAACAATCTGTCAAATTTCATTTTCATCTTTACCACTAAGGCGTTAAGTTCAAGGTCGATTGGGAAAAAATGACAGAGATAGGTAGCGTGATGTGCTTTCTGATACCGCTAAAGTGGCCTTTCTAGACCCCAGGTTTTCCCTTTCGGAATTAGGAGTTGACCTGTTTCTCTTGTCCCCAGTTTTCACTGCCTTATGTTTGCATTTATAAACTTCCATTAAGAGTATTAATGTAGGTACCTAAAAAGGAATTAAAAAAAAACATGAATAATATTGGTTCACCATTTCCAACGAGTGGGTAGCCCATGGATGCGAGACGTACAGGTACGGTTGTTTTGGGAGAGGCTATGTCCAGCAGTGGCCGTCATTCGGCTGATAATTATGATGATAATGATTACTTGTAATGGTGCATTTATTATGTTCATAGTCGTCAAACAGCGCTCCTTTACTATATGAATGTGTCCTGTGTCTGTTTGCGTGACCATTGTCAACAGACTTTATAGTGGCAAGGTTAAATGAGCGTGTCTTATAGACGTGCCCGCAAACAATTCCTACGCTGGTAACCATCACATAGATGTTTATTCTTGTGTACGTGTGAACTCCTCCTAAACGACTGGACCGATTGTGTTTTTTAACGTGTTTTTGGGTGAGTCTCAGAATAGTGGATATTCCCAATCAACCTTGAACCTAATGCGTTAGCTCTAAAGATAAAAATTGAATTTGACAGATTGTTGGGTGATTAATATTATAATTTTGATATGATTCACCTAAAGCGGCCTTTTCAGCCCTCCTGTGCCAAGCAAGATGCCCCAACGGCTTCTTGCTGTTCAGCTAGGGCTTTCAGAATGCTGTTGGAACTGCTACGACCTTTTGTAAGCAAAGAAGCGGTTTGAATTAAAAATTATTGTAATCCGTTTTAAAGATCTGTGATTATAACAATACTGAAATACTTGATTTGTGAGTCTAAAGTCCCAACAATTTGCACGCCGTCAAGTACCTACAGCAATACATTGAAATACAGTGTATCTGTCGACTTTTATTTTACCACTTTTATCAACATGTATTATGCATTTTTTTGATAATATATTTGAGATGGGTTGCTCTTGACTTTAGTCTCGGTCAGATGTTACAGAAAAAAACTTGACAATGGAGCGAGCTTATCCAGAAGGATTCTTTTCACTCTAACTTTGAAGAGATTAGGGTTGAATGATTTCGAAAACATAGACGCAGGCAGAGAGTTCCACTCTTTTGCAGTGCGCATTACAAAAGACGTGTGGAACGCTTGGTTCGAATACATTTGAAGTCAAAGTTTGTTAGGTCCGCTAAATAAATAATCTATACTAATTTATGAAGCTGAAGAGTTTGTTTGTTTGTTTACTTGAACGCGCTAATCTCAGGAACTACTGGTCCGATTTGAAAAAATTTTTCAGTGTTAGATAGCCCATTTATCGAGAAAGGCTATAGGTATATGTGTCATTACGCTAAGACTAATAGGAACGGAGCAGTAGTCCTATAAAAATATGCCTTAATTCATCATCATCATGTCTATGAATAAATATGCCTTAATTCATGGTCCACCTTGTGGGAGACCTCCCAACGTTGCGTCCACTCCAGAACTTTTCATCCCCATCGACCATCTGTTCTGCGAGCAAGGTGCCCTGCCCACTGCCACTTTAGTTTGGCGATCCTTTGGGCTATGTCGGTAACCTTGGTTCTCTTGCGGATATCATAATTCCTGATTCGATCACTCAAGGAAAAAAACCTTCATTATAGGCCAGTATCCTTCCAAAGTATACGGCTATTCAACGTTGCATTAGCCTATAATATATACAATGGAGCCTGCACACCGATCGGTGCCAAATAGATTAGTGTAGTGCTAAATCTGTGCCAGTAACGTCCCCTTTCAAGTTTAGGGGCATCATGAACTTTAAACTAACCGTTCCGACAGACTGGGAACCGACCGAAATAGTTACGCAGAGTTAATTGTTTGCTTGTTCATATGTTTGTAAAACATAATCTCTGAAATGATTGAGATCGATTGCAAAATAGCCAGAGAAATCTTTCGACTTTTTGAACTTTTGGCAATAATTTTCGCTGATAAATGACGGACAAATCTAAAGCTCAAAGTTGACAGAAGAAATTCTCGTACCTAAAGTCGGGTAAAATGTTTAAATTTGAGTCACAATATCGTCTCAGCGACAGCCAATGTCAAATGAAATCAAAAGACATTTATTCAAACTGGGCAGAAAATCGTCCCTTTTTGAACGTTAAAATTTACATGAAGACAGTCCCCCAAACCACCCGCCCGTCACTTTCTAGTGTTGTAGCTCGGAAGAGGCAGTAACGCAACCAACTCCCTCTCAAAAACTTATCAAAAATTGAGAAATAAGAGGGGTGTGATATTTCGAAAGTCAGCAAGTCATAATCTCTCTGTATACTTCTCCAGAATATAAAATATAAGTGCAACTTACAAGTCACAGTATTTTCTAGTGTTTGTGTGCTGTGTAAAATATTACAAAACTCTAAAAACAATACCTCAGTTTAAAAACAAGTGTTCCTTAAAATTGTAATGTGCATTAAAAAAACTTGACCAAGTGCGAGTCGCACTCGCGTACAAAGGGTTCGAACTTTTGTTTTTTAGTTTGACCTACAAAAGTGACCCCCGTACTAACAAAAATTATGATTTTCGCACCGCTTCCATGTTTGGGTCACAAAGTTCCATATAATAATAATAATAATAATAATAATAATATTCCACACAACTATCACACAACGCCATCTAGTCCCAAGCTAAGCAGAGCTTGTGTTATGGGTACTAGACAACTGATAAACATACTTATATATTTCTAAATACATACATATTATAGATAAACTACACCCAGACACAGAACAAATGATCATGCTCATCACACAAACATTTGTCCTGGGTGGGAATCGAACCCACAACCTCTGGCATAGCAGTCAGGGTCACTAACCACTAGACCAACAGGCCAGTCAATATGTATACCAAATTTCAACAGAATCGGTCCAGGAGAAAGCTAGCTGTGACAGACAGACAGACACCCGAGTGATCCTATGAGGGTTTCGTTTTTTGTTTGTGAACCCTAAAAACCAAATAGTTGGCCAATCTTTCACGATTACACTTTAATATGTACCTAATATGTACATACACTTTTCATCGTTAAAATCCTTACTCATAACGGGACGGTCTACACAAGAGTATTAGCTGAAGCCAGGGTAAAAAGATTAGCTAAGATCAAGCTAACAGGGTGTCTGAGTGCCTGGGGTACGCTGTCACTGGGGAATGCCATTTCATTGCGCTTTAACTGAAAACCACTTTGAGCTACGAGGGATTTAAATACTATTTTCACGTCAAATGTGTCGTGAAACACACTTCTGTTTTATCTATGTAATAAAATCAAATTTGCCGTGAATTATACTCTAAGCCTTTTTGCTGAAGTTTGTCGCTTTTATTTAATTGAAGTATACCTGAATGATTTTTGTCATATGGCTTCGTTCTTCTTGAAATGTTTGAAACTTCAAAATGTTTATGGTTTGAAGTTGTAATATTCCGGTGGAAGAAAGTATACCGATACAATTTAATTGTTGACCAGCTTTGTCGCCATCGGTCCCGAGGCGAATCCCGGAGGAACTGTGCAATTTCCCGGATAAAGGCAGTTAATACATTTGCCAATAGTGCAGCAGTCTGTCATTATTTATTTTTTGTAATTGGATCAGAACTTCCTGTGGTTCTTCCAAATAAATAGAGTTACACTTTTGTATAATATTAACTTGGCGACGCTTGGGGGAGGCCTATGGACATAGGCCTTGCGTGCAGTGGACGTCTTTCGGCTGATATTATGATGATAATGATAATATTCCTAGCCCCTGGCGGTAGTTTTTCTGTGTCTTGCCTTCCTACCAGGAGTCATCATTTCTGTCAAAATACGCCCACTTCATAAATGTCCTCCAAGTGTCGTCGTAAATATATAAGAGAGGCAGTGTCAACGTCTTACCCACTGCCCACCCCCCTGTCTATCCGAACTACATAGTTTCTTCGACGACACAATAGAACAATAGGCGTTTGGAGGCCCAAACATATCGGCTTTTGTCGTACTATTGTCACAATACCGTACGTACAATGATCCAGAATGTGCAATTGTATGTATTACACAATAAAGACGCTTTTCAGCGACGGACGTCGGTTTGTGAGGCGTCGTTTTACTTCTTGCGACGGATTTTATGCAGTTTTCATCAATATTTAGAATTATAATATTTTCCAGAAGGTGCATGTGCATAGTCCCTGAAAATCAAAATGCTGCGCGGTCTACGCCAGCTCCCATAGATGAATGTCCGAACTTCTTTATTATTTATAACCAGAAGAGGGTTACCCCCTAAATATTAAAGGGGTTCGAACATTTATCTATGGGAGCTTGGCATAGACCTCCACGCTGCATTATGTTTTTTTTTCAATGTTGCGGCGCACGGTATAACGAGCATACAACAAACAAAAAATGTTAGGAACGTGGTGCCCTAAAGTGTCACGTTGCCGAGATATTTCCTCTACCCATATAATATTACGCATGTTAAATCGTGCGCAGCAACATTGAAAAAAAAAATCAAAATCAAACATCTATCTGTTATCTTAATATTTCAATATCCACGAAAACCAACCTATTTTTGTATATCTTCTCTTTTCAAGCAACTACACTGGTTTTGAAACAAATTGAAAAAGGTTCTCGTGACGAAGGTGAAACGTTTCGATCTTACAGATATCCCATAGAATTACGAGACATATACCTTTTGAATAATTTAATTCCCTGCAGTGGAAATTACTGTTTGAGTTTTCTTATGTAACAGGAAATGATTCGGGGTTGATAGTACAACTAAATTAGGACTAAGAAGACATGTTTCGCCTATCCCAAATGCATTGCGATGAAGACAGGAGTCACGTCGTGTTTAGTTTGAATTTAGTTGGCTCAAAAGAAATAAAATAAAGGAAGATGGATAGACTCTGTGAATGAAGGTGTTGCTAGAAAACAGGTCTATAGGCACTTTAGATATGGTGACTAATACTTCTTTTTAACCGACTTCTTCAAAAAGGAGGAGGTTCTATGTTCGGCTGTATGTATTTTTTTTTTATCTATGTTCACCGATTTCTCCGCCAATTCTGGACCGATTTTAAAAATTCTTTGTTTATTCGAAAGCCTATACTCCAAGTCAGGATCTGATGATGTGATCTCATGAAAATCGAGGGAATCCCTCAAATTTTATAAGCACATACACTGTTTTTCATAAACTTTCTAACGCAATTCAGGTATTTGTGCCTGGTATTCATCATCTCATGTTGCTGAGCTGATGATGGAAGGTATATAAGTCAGGATCTGATGATGGGATCCTATGAAAAATGTTCGTTCAGCGATATTTTCGCCAATTGTTAACCGAATTGGATGATTCTTTTTTGTTTGAAAGAGTATTTTCTCGGACTGGTCCCATTTAAATTTGGTGTAGATCTGATGAAGAACTTCGGTGGTAGGCAATGGAACTCTTTAATAAATGATAGCAAATGGATCGGGATTTCTGTAATCGCATGTCACATGATTGTTTACACCAGTTCATAACATAATATCACACCGGCACGCTGTGGGTTTCACTTTTTAGTGGTACCTGCGTACCACTAAAAAAAAACTTAAAAAAATAAAATAAAACCGACTTCCAAAAACAAAACACTACAAAGTAAAAAATAAAAAGTAAGTAAAATAACTTTAATTTCGGAAGTCGGTGTTCAAAAATGAAATAACCAAAAACACCGACTTCCGAAATTAAAGTTATTTTTTACATTGTAAGTTTTCTATATAATAATTCTATAAAAAAGATAAAATTTTAATGATACCGATCGGTAAGTATATCTTTTCAGATAAAATAAGATTTTTTCTAATCAGTAGGTACATAAATGACGGAGTTATGAGGTAACAAACATAAAAAAAATACAACCGAATTGAGAACCTCTTCCTTTTATTGAAGTCTGTCACAAAATAGGCAAGCTAGAGAATAATGAAATTCAGATGATGAGAGCTCCTTCCTGATTTGACACTTATTTTTTAAATACAAAGATGTAAAAATGGTTCATGAAGAATTGGCTAATCTTGTGTTAAGGGTGCTCTCTCGAAAAGGCTTAAAAATAGCGTGCAGATGAAGCAGTTTTTCGTCGGCATTTACTGAAAAATTACATCTGAAAAAATAGGTAGTAATCTACACGATATTGCACGTAACTTGGTTTAGCCAGAATTTACGTATTGGTATCACATAATAGGAAAAAAAATCTCCAAATCAACTCCAAATCGTTGAGATGAAACCATTTTACTCCTTCATTTTTTAACAAAAGACTAAAAAAATAATATCTACTGCTGTGCAATACAAACGAAGAGAACTTGGTTTTGTTACTTTTTTAAAATATGTATTTGTTTTATTATAAAAAAATAAAAAGACAGCTAGCGGAGTGGCGCGCCGAGGTGTAGTTAGCTCCGTTTGTATGCACAAGGTCATTGGCAAATATACAAGCCTTAACTTCACGACCCCGAGCCTCGACCCCGAGCCTCTCTTTCAATGGCAGTATCTGTCTGCCAGACGTAGAAGGTAGTTTCTTAAAACCAATATGTACCTATTTTGATCTAAGTGGCTCTGATCGTAAAGTTGTTAGTATGTAACTTAGTAGGATAACATAAAAAACTGAAGAAGCCATGATAATTCAAAACAAAAGGAAGTTGTAAAGACAAACGCCAAAATCATAACTTTTAACAACTTGTGGAACTCGATTTGCAAACTGAAATACCTAAGTACGAAGGTACTTAGGTATTCTTCTGTTCTTCTCTACACCCAGAATACTAAAGTACTGAAACTATTTTAAAATTTAATTTATACACAAACAAAGAGACTCTCAGGGCTCTGCGTGGAGGTCTGGTAAGCCTCGAGAACCCATTGACTGGGTCATACGGTACTTCTTAGAAAGACCTATGTCAGATTTTCTGGCTTCTGTCAATCCGTAAAGACTGCCAAAGCAAACAGCCGTGACCATCAGCTTAACGTGCTTTTCGAGGCACGGAGAAATCTCGATAGCTATGTTAAAATGGTCACCCAACCACAGACCGATCTCGGTAAGCGTTGGTTAGTCTTGAAGATTGACTGCTGCTGTTATAATTCAGCCACAAGCTAACATATTATTTAATACATTGGCCGAAAATAAGAAACTAAAATCTCCGCCAAATCCATACTACTATAGAATTTGTGTAAAGTCACGGCCTGAGCCAAAAATCGCCAGAGCTGAAAGTCCAGGCAATATTTTTTGTCGGAACCCGTTTACCGGCCACTTCTTATTGAAACCTTGCTAACTGGACCCTGAAATCTGGAGCTAGGTTTCTTGGCTGCATGCCACGCCATAATATACGATTAAACTCCTTCATATTTTCAAAGTTTGTTGCTCTCATTTTAATTAAGAGCTCTCTAAGTTACACCTCAACTTTGTTGGTTCGCGCAAAGAAACTGGACTCAGTCCTTTAAAGAAAAATATAAAAATAAAAAGTTTCTATAAAAGTGTTCCAGATTACAGTTGCAGCGGAGTAATTGCGAAGTAAAGTGGTTCTAGAGTGCTCTTGAGATTAGCTTTGTGCGTTTTAGCAGATCAAATATTGTTGGATTAGCGTATGAATTTGGAACGTAGTCAGGAATCAAATACCTAATTATATGCTAATATATTTGACCACATTACCAATGAATCAATCTACTAATCCTGTCGCGACCACAGGATCACATAGCCCCAGTACAGTAATATTGGGTTAGGTCATTTTATTTAGTAAAAATATTCACTAAATTAAAAGAACTTTGTTTTTTATTTTATTTAATTTAATATTACATCAACGCTTGCCAAGATCGTTCTGTGGATGGCTGACCATCTTAACATATCAAAACTCCTTCGTGCCTCGGAAAGTACGTTAAGCTTTAAAGTCCCGGCTGTCATTTATTCATCTTCAGCAGTCGTTACAGATGGTCAGATGCCAGGACAGTCTGTCACTAGTCTTGCCAATAAATACCGGTGATGGGTTGTGGAGGCCTGGTAAGCAGCCACTCCACGTCAAATAATGGTATTCAGCTGAATCCGGTTTGACTGGAAGCCGACACCATAGTTGTAAAAGGCGAGGCAGACGGTGATTAAATATAACTTCAAAGAATTTATTTAGAAGGCTAAAACATTTTTTCCTTTGGTATCGTTAATAAGGTTGAAGGTTGAGTTGTTGCCTTGTTGATTGAAGCCATAATTTTTCTTATAAATATCTTGTTACATAAATTATTTTCTGATTTTATTTCGAATTGCCATAAAGATTAAACCTACGAAAACATTGTAGCAAACCAGGTAGGTAAATTAATATGATCATAAGTAAAATACCAAAGTTCGGCCATGCTTGTGCCCGATTCGGCATAAAATAACGTTAAATTGTCCGCATTTATTGCCTTCATTACTGTAACATTATCGTTGAATGCCATCCTCATCATTACGCCCTCCAGCAAAATAAAAACAGTGCTTTAATTTAAAATTTAAAACGCTGCATGAGCACAGCTCATTTTTCTATAATGGACACTTAAAAAATCCGTTTCGTGTCCGTAAAATCTTTTAATAAAAAATCCAAAATCGCCCATTACTTGCTCTACAATAGCGTCGCGACACTGGCTGAAATAAAATTGCCTGGACGATCCCAGCCAGTTCAGTTTTAAAAGAAAATTTCTTTGCGAAGCGGGCTTTTATGAATTCTTCCTTCTGTATCTATATTTTGGTTCTGTAGCAAATTAAATTCATTTGAATTTGGAAATCGTCTAAACAAAATATTTCCTCTGTTTTAACGATTGGGCTATTCTCGGTCAAATCATTCATCAGTTCGTGTTTTATTTCATGAGGTTGACTTCCCACCGCATTATTTAAGCGTCATGCTAAAGGCAGTCTGAGTGAAGTTACTGTTGACTGGAAACTAAAGGCATAAAGCCAATAGTAGTCACTTATTTACTTTACTACACACTCACACACACTCCACACGCACAAACACATACACTCTCAGGATAAGCGCTGTCAACTGCTGTAACATTTTTATTTTTTTGTTTTTATTGTTTATATTTTTTCATTTGACTTTTATGTTTTAAAATGTTGAGAGTCTAGAATCTATTTAAAACTCAGTATTGTACACTGTTTTTTAGACGAAAGAGATTGAACCCTACGACACAGGGTATCCTAGTGTGGGGTCCAGTGTCATGTAAATGATTGATATTTACTTTTATGAACAATAAAATTTTATTATTATTTCATTTATTCACATAATCACATATTATTTACATTTTTAAATATTTCTAAAAAAATACAAAAACATTTAAAAATATAAAAAATAGTAGCCCACCGGTATCGGGAACAGGGTCCAAGCTACCGGTGGTCAGGGCTCCTGAGAGAGGAACTTCCTAACGATGCGCGCCGTGTCCAGGAGTACTGCTTTCTGGATCAAGCCCTTGATCCAGCTGCCCAACGAGAGCCTCTTTATTATTTTTATTACTTATTTAAAAGGGTAGATAACGAAAAAAAAAAACGAATTAACCTCTCAGATAGATTTCTCTTTTTTCATCATCATCTGCTTAACCTTATCCTACCATACTCGGGTCGGCTGCCAGTTAAACCGAATTCAGCTGGATACCAGAATTTTACGAGGACCGGCTGCCTACCAGTCCTCCACAACCCATTAACTGGGTAACACGGTAGCTTTTGACAAGACTGGTGTAGCATTTACTGGCTTCTGACAATCCGTAACGTTTTTCACGGTAAGAAAAGATTAATGCAATGCGTTGAAAACTAATATGACGTCACTTGTTAGTACACATTTGACAAAATAGTGATGTCACAAACCTTTGATGCGTATTATCTTCGTCAAGTTTTATTGATTTGTCAAAGCGAAAAAATACGTGTCCAATATTTTTCGATAATCTTACTGACAGACCAATTAATATAATCATGTTTTTTACTCAAGAATGTTGGTTATTTTCTGCTTGTATCTCTATAAAACCGTCAGAATAACGCTCTTGTTTTAATTGGTTTTAAAACATCATCGGCGTTGAGTGGAAAACACGGTTCTACATTTTAAAACACTTCCCTTAAAAATTCAACATAACTTGAATATTTTGATTGTTACTGAAATATTTACAGTATTATTTATGAAATATTTTCGCGAGCAGTCTGTGATATTAATATTAATGAACTGAGCTAAGCTTTATTAAAAAAAGATCCGGCCAAGTGCGAGTTGGAGTCGTGGACCGAGGGTCCCGTACCAATTTGTCGGTATATATTGCTTTAAATAAAGAATATCTTTTTTATGATTTAGTTACAAATATATAGTATACCCTATACATTTTGATTCCCTTGAAAATGTTGAAATATATTTTTTTTGCGGCATAAACAGCCGTATCTTTTCTTTACGCTAACCTAGAAGTTTGATTTTTTTTCACTTTTCTATGGGACTGTAGATCTAACTATATGGATTTAATGTCAACTCGATACCTCCACTCGAACCCGAGATGTCTGTCAAGACCCGAAAGAGTCTTGACAGACAGTACCGACGGACAACAAAGTGATCCTATAAGGGTTCTTTTCCAGCATTTTGGTACAGAACCCTAAAAACCTAGTATTTTAGGCAGATGAGATTGAATTTATAACTTGTAGAATGTTCTGGGTGTGTCGTATCAACCGATCGAATTACGGTAAAATGGAATAAATTGTAGATATTTTGCCACATGTATACCCTATTAATTATTGTTATAAATAAGTACACGTCCTGTCTCTTAATTAAACAAATAATATATCATACTCGCAACATTACCCAACTTTATGTTATACTAGCTGACCCGCGCAACTTCGTCTCCGTCACATTTTTCAACAATGCTCCCCTCTCATTGGTCACAGCGTGATGTTAAATACTCGTAGCTTTCCTCGATAAATGGGCTATTAAGCACTAAAAGAATTTTTCAATTCAAACCAGTAATTCCTGAAATTCCTAAGTTCCTGAGAGCGCGTTCAAACAAGGAATCTCTTCTCTCAATATTATGAGAATAGATTTTATGTTTTGCAGCTTTTTAGATACCAACACAATTTTCAAAATACAATGTAAAAATGTCAGAAAAGTATCTACGAAAAGTCACCGACACTCGTGTCCCCCAGAGAATACGGAACCGTCTGTACAAAAAGACTGTAGTAAAGTGCTTCAGCAGACAAGTTCTATCTCTATTTTTCTTGAATATTTTAGATATATATTAACATGTTACCCATTAGATAAAGCCAGATTTGGATGATCTTGTTATGTAACGTGCTGTGGTGTATGTAGTAGATAAGTATATTATATTCTACCTATATATAAATAAGACGCATCATTAGACCAAATATACTCAGTATTTACTCGGCATCGAAGATGCTTCATTCTCCTTCCACTTGAGCGAACATTTCAATCATGTGTGAATTTGATCTACATCGTTCTCTGAGTGAATGTCATCGAGTTGAAAGCCCATTGAAAGAAAATCATAATTTGTCAATCAAAAGTGCAAAATGTGTCCGTAATGCACGGCCACGCACCGCATTTTAGCTGCGTGCGTCATTTGTTTGACAACGAGGGTCTACGTTTCCACTGCAGTACGCGCTACACGCCCTCGACTATATTCAACTGTAGCGTGGCACATACGCTATATATATATTATAAAAGTATGTACTGGTTACTCAGAAGGAAATCCTGTTTATCAATACATAATAAAATAACCCTATAAAAGCATATTCTGATGCCAATTTGGACGTACGGTATCCAACTTTGGGGCATAAACACAGCAACGTCAAAATAATTCAATAATTCTGAAATAAAGTATTCAGGAATGCTGTCAATGCACCCTGGTACATAAAAAATGACGCCCTTCACCGTGACCTTAAGATGGAGTTTGTCACCACCATTATTAAAAATATTGCTGAAGCCCATGAACACAGACTTCATCGACACGTGAATGTTGAGGCAATTCAGCTGCTAGACCACACAGACTTAGTGCGTAGGCTATAAAGAACTAAACCTTTTGAATTAAAGTGAGTGAATAATAGTAACAATGTTGTGCTATACAAATAACACACGAACATAGTGTTTTATAAATTATATCAAACTCTAAGAAAGTGCTAGGGACTTGTGTAAAAGTGCAAATGGACACTATTCTTAGTTTTAAGATAAACTATCACGTAACATATTAAGTTAGAGTTAAAGTTCTAATTAGTATTTTAGACTAGATCGTAATTAATTATTAAGAATATTGTACTTACTAAAAAAGTACAAAAAAAAGTGTAGCGTGGTCCACCGCGGCACACGGAGAGGCTACGCACGTTTTTTTTGCAGGGATATGGTTATGACATATTCGTGTACAGCGTGTACCACGGGCACAGCGTACGTGGCGTCGACAGCGTTAAGCTACGTGGGCGCCAAATATTTTTTATTCCTCTGCTGTTATTTTCGGATTAATTTCGTTGCGGGATCCAAGACAGTTAAGTCACTACTCCGGGAATCGTCGAGCTTCATAGGCTCTGGGTTTTTCTGGTGGTCGCTACTGTTGATTCTGGCTTTCAGGAGTTGCAGTGTTTAGGAATATTGTGGCAAACTTGTCCCAAATAAAAAAATCCTTCCCAAGCCTTATCTAAACACAGTTTTCAAAAGTGGAATTATAATCAAATCATTATTATTGAAAGCGGTGAAATTCTGTGAGCCTATAGAAACACAAGATTACTGGTTTCGTAATGCGCTTACGTAACAGGTGTCGACAAAAATATCTTCTGAAGAAAATATAAGCGTAGGCCGCATATTCAGGATGTGGAAAATGAGATGGAAATATTTGAATAACAAAATCTTTTCGTTTACCTATAGAACACGAACAATCTTGTATACTTGCTTTGTCCTATGATTTTGCTCTCATAGCCTCAGAGATCGAGTATTTTTCGGGGAAATGACACTTAGAGACAGTGGAATGTATTCATCAGAGTTATAATTCTAGAGCCTATCATCTTTTATAAAAACTCTGTTACTAAGTGACTGTCAGACAGCGCACAGCCAAAACTGTTGGTCGTAAAAAGCTGTAGGTTCCTTGGGGAGCGCAAAGGTGCACTAAGAGAGTATTTCCCAAAATTTTTACGGGGACAAGAGAAAACGGAATTTGCAAGTACGAAGTTGCAAAAGCTATTTTATTTATAATTAGCTGTCGCCCGCGGCTCCGCCCACGTGAATGTCGAAAAAATTATCCTATATATTATTCCAGACTATAATATACCTCTGTGCCAAATTTCATGAAGATCCTTTCAGGCGTTCTGACGTGAAAGAGTAACAAACATCCATCCATCCATCCCTACAAACTTTTGCATTTATAATATTATTATTCATTAAATGTATGTAGTAGGAGTAACATAGGATATTAGTTTAGATTTTGAATGAAACGTTCTTTGAGTCTTGAAAATAAAGCATTGGTCCTGCATCATTATTAATGCGGTGAGTGGCCTTTCGGTCGCCAAGGATTATCTCCGAAGGTGTACGAGTAGGTACCTACAGAAGGGGAATGTGTTACTTTGACATAGGTTCTACTCGGCAGTCCACAGGGACCACCCCAGTGAGAAATTCGTACTTATATAAAGATTTTACCAAAGTGGCTTTATTTGCAAGTCGTTAAGCATAAGAAATTTTATTTGTCGTTGCTGCTTTTATTTTCCTTCTAGCCGACCCACGCAACTTCGTCTGCATCATATTTTTCATGAATGCTCTGCTTCTATTGATCGTAGCGTGATAGTTATAGAAAGTTATAGCCTTCCTCGATAAATGGGCTATCAAACACTAAAATATTTTCAATTCGAACCACTGGTTCCTGAGATTAGCGCGTTCAACCAAACAAACTCTTCTTTATATTCTTTTTTGGTTTGCTCTTGACTCTAGTCTAGGTCAGAGATGACAGAGACAGAGTCTACAATGGAGCGAGCTTACCCAGAAGGAGCCTGTTCACTCTGACTTTAAATAGATGAAGGTTGAAAGCGTTTGGAAACACATACGTTTGGAAACGAATATTAGTATACTCGTAGATGGTTTTACATATAAGTATTTTATCAGTGTTATTGAAAGGATGAAGCTAAAATCTATGTAATAGGTACGGTGCTTCGGTTGCTGGCTTGTAGCATTAAATCCACCTGTGTATCACTACTCCACATAAAGTTTAAATAATTCATCATCATCATTATCATCTGGCTAGCCTTTTCCCAATTATATTGGGATCGGCTTCCAGTCAAACCGGATTTACCTGATTTATATTCTTCTCCATATAATCTACACTTTGGAACGTGCAACTGCGGTGCTGTAGATGCAACTAGCCGCTCTTGTCGCTAGCGCGGCAGAATTAGTTCCATTTATTTGACTGACAGATCTTGACTATTCAAAAGTGCCTGTAATTAGTCTATTTAAAATAAAAGATTTTGTATTTAGTTTAAATAAATAATACAGATATTATGGGTAAGGCCGCATACACGAACTCAGCGGGCAAGGAGCGGCGCGGCGGTGGCGCTCATTTGAAATGAACGCGCCGCTGCAGCGCTGGTCGTGCCAAATGCGTAGATGTATAATGTAACTGCTGCATCACCGCCGCGCCGCTCCCTGCCCGTTGAGTTCGTATCCTCGGCCTAAGCGTTGCATACACAGTCATAAGCGGGCAGCGGCATTAATCGGCACAGCCGGGCGGTGAAATCGAATATAAATGTTGCCGAATGTAATATAATAATTGGTACAGGTCGGTTTTTTCCACAAATACTGGAGAATCGAATGATGGACGACACACAAGCCGACCGAAACCGAAAAAGTGCAGTTATTGCTTCGATCCAGCTTTGTTATACAACAAATACTGCCGAACTGACAATGTGTGTAGCACCCTACATCATACTGGCAGCAAGAGACTATGGCCTCTTTCGAATATTAACTAAAATAAATATAAAAAGAAAAACCATATTAATCTTTTCAGCTCCAACTCAAAACGATTACTAAAAATATGAAATATAATAACCCCAAGGCCCCTGATTCACGGCAGAAGTCAGGAATCAGAACAGCACGTGTATCGGGCCACCTCCGCCGTGCCGCCGTAGAGCCGAACAATTCAATAAACGACTCCACACACTTCCCTATTCCGGTCACGTATAGGCACAGACTAAAAAAAATAGTTTTTTTCTCATGTTCTGCTGGCGAAATTATTGAATATTTTTGTGAATTTGTGAACTAATAAAACGTTCGTGCTGTTCGAGTATTGGCGCAGATTTTCATCGCATCTTTTGCATGATGGTAATAAATGATCAAACCTGATTTTTGTTGCTCGAAAGTAGTATTCAATGTTTTAAACAGCATACAATCTTTTATAGTTGAAATCTAGCCATCATTATCTTCATATCAGCCGAGAGACCTATAAAACCAAACCGGGTCGTCATCCGTTGGCTTCCCGCGACCCTCACCAGGTCATCGGTCCACCTAGTGGGAGGCTTTTAATGAAAATAACTCTAATCAGAGAACCATGCAGTCACACTAAAATAATAGCTATACCTGTACATCTCAGATCAAATCAGCATCTTTATATACCTACTTGAAATCTTAGAATCATCTAATGTCTGTTTTTTAATCTCGGAGACTAAATTGACAACTTCAAATGTCAAAACTATTTAAGTCAGTTTTGACATTTGAAGTTGTCAATTTACAACCATACAGATATAAAAATATCTCTAGCACTTGACACTAGATGGCAAAATTAACAAACGCGGGTAGGTGAAAATACATTTGCTAATCAATAGGGAAATAATTACAATAATCCAATTTTTAGTTACAAATATGATGAAAACACAAGGTTCCTACAATATCTTTCTTCTAGCAGCATAAAAATATAGCTAACTCCTACAGTGCACAGGGTGTATGGTAGTCAGTTTTTCACCTATTCGGAAAAAAGTTCTTTTTAGGGTTCCGTACCCAAAGGGTAACCAACGGAACCCTATTACTAAGCCTCCGCTGCCCGTCTGGCCGTCCGTCCCTCCATCTGTCCGACTGTGCGTCTATCTGTCAGTTGGCTGTATCTCAAAAACCTTAATCGGTAGACAGTTATAATATTGCCGCTATAGGTAATAACAATAATAAAAATTTAAATTTATGGTATGCAACCCTTCGTGTGCTAGTCCGTCTCGCACTTGGCTGATTTTTTGAGTTAAGTGTGCGTATTCATCTATCCAACCTATTGAAATTTATGTCAGTTTGCCGAAAATGGCAAACTGTTCTAGATTTCAATTTCAAACTTGTCAATTTAGTCTCTGAGATTAAAAACAGACTATAGTTAGTAATCTCGAAACGGCTGGTTGACGCTTCTCGTGTTCACGAGAAGTGCAAGCCGTTCGGGCTGATTTGTACTTTGGCCAGAGGCTAAGTATTGCCTTTCAACGTGGCAATGCCGCCAGTCTCTTGGGCACATTACTACAGCGTTGAGGACGATTTTTTGATGCCAAATAAAACTTAGTTGTTAGTTTAGTTTATAATACACAAACTTCAACGCTCTTTTTCACCCCTTTACGGGGGAAGTTTCCTAAAATCCTTTCTTAACTGACGTCTCCTACTTATAAATAACATCCGCGCTAAATTTCATCTTCATATATCAAGTAGTTTTTAGTACTTATTAAACGAGTTAAAAGAAATAGACTGAATTGAGAACAATAAGGAGATATGAGTAATGTTGCAAACAACATCAACCTAGCATGATTGGCTATTTCGGGCACTGTTCATAAACGCGGTCATTAACATACAAAAGTGGACCGCAATTATCTGTCCATTTAGCCACTCCAGTCACACAGTGCTCCATGAGAGTGGCAATACTTAGGTAAATGAACGTCGTGCAACTCTGGGTAGTGAGCAACACTGGTTAATTTTATTTCTACTGTATGAGCAATTCTAGTCATTAGGTATGTGCGAATGTAAAGGTCAAATCTCGTATGAAACATTCAAATTCATTCGCAATTTAATCTTAGCAACATTCAGTTTGAAATTATCAGGAAAATTGAGGCATTGCTCCTCAGAGGTTTACATTAATATATCTATAGGCTAGCGTTTGTCCACAATGTCACCTGATGGAGGGCAATGACGTGGTCGAACGATGGAGCACGCTTGCCTACCTCTGGAAATAACTTTAACTTTCAAAAATAGGCTCGTCGCGACGAGGCTCTAAAGTCTTGATCATCGACGACGAGTTGCCAGCCTGTCGGTTTTCTACCGGTTGCATTTTGGAGAGTGTACAATGGAATTGCATAATTTAATTCCGCCAAGCCCGTTCAATCATCGAACCACAAGACGAACGGCGATGCGCCACCGATAAATGGTGGACATCCCCCACACACGCGCACAAAACGTTTTGGGAACACATTCATAGTGCGTGCAGCTAAGGAGTGGAATTCCCTGCCGGAGTTAGTGTTTCCTGATAGCTACAACCTGGGAGTCTTTAAGTCAAGAGTGAATAGGTTACTTCTAGGCAAGCGAGTTACATCTTCAATCACATCATCGCTTACCATCAGGTATAGTAAAAAAAAAAAATAGCAATAACAATTTAATCAACTTCTTAGCTGTAGGCACTACGAAAGTATTCATATCATGCGGTTTGGATATCCACCATGTAAAGGTGGCGCATCGCCGTACGTCTTGTAGTTTAATGATGGAACGGGCGAAGCGGAATCAAGATGTGCAATTCCAACGCACACTCCCTGAACATGTGTCATTAACTAAAATCAATGCTTGATCCTGTATTGCCTCTGCCAGAGTTGTGGAATTTGTTCGATGGAGTCACTGCGGCCCTATAACGCAAAGGGTACTAGGAGAAACATGGATGAGTTTTAGTCAGTAAGAATCTTAGAGTCCCTTCCGCTCCACCCAGAACGGCAGGAGTCGTTTGATGATTTCCAGTCCTTAAAAAAAGTATTGCAGCCTAATCATGAACATAGTCCCATCATCCCGATCATTGATTCTGACCACGCGACGCTCTAAATATTAACCATTGTGACTGGTGTTATTAAAGTTCTATAAACCACAATAGTAAAACCACTTCATTCGAGATCTAAAACGTGGCTGGCATTGGAGCACGTCTGCTCATGGCGTCTGTATTAAAGATTGCAGTAAATCAAAGTGATCGTGCAGAACGCGTCTGTTGATAAATCTGGTGTATTAGGTCACTCTTGCACTGCTATTGGCGCTGCTCTTTATGCCAGTTAAGTGGTATAAATGAAGACTTCTTTAGGTGTTGCAAGTTTTTTTTTGGTAGGAATTTTAGCATAGATGTTAAAGCAATTGCTTTTAAAAGAAAAGAAAAAGTCAGTCTCGTACAAGTCTTCTTCATCATCATCCACAGCCCAACTTCGCCCGCTGCTGTACAAAGGTCTCCTCTAATCTTCTGCCAATCCCCACGTTCCTGTGCCAGCCTCATCCAGGTTCTACCTGCGATGACAACAATGTCGTCCGCCCATCTCGGACAAGTTAACTATCAAATTAGGTACTAGCCTCTGTCAGCGGCTTTGACTGCGTAAAAGTCGCAATTTTTTAACAAGAGAACATACTCAGGGTGAAAGAATCCCATGTTCCTTTGCAGAACATGTTTGGCTGAACGGATTTGGTAGGCGGGTAGATCACAACAAACAAACGGGCAGATAGACAGATAGAAGCAATTACATTAAGTTTAGCATTTATAGCTTTAGGGTAGGCGCCATATAAACTTGCAATTAATTACATTGACCATTCCTTAATATCCCTTCGTAAACCGAACAATAAATTATGTACGGTTTTTCATTACTAGAGAACGAAAAGGATCACGATGGAAGTCGATTCAGGACAGCCTCGTGTTTCGGTTTTTGATTTTAAAAAGTCAATAAATATATGTGGGTCAATGACCGTAATTGTACATTTATTTGGCACCCACCATTGTATCCTATTTATACCAAAGACCTAGAAGCAAATTGTTGCCTTAAAAATGCCTGAAGACTACCTTTTTTTTTTACAGCCACCAGAGACGTATCCAACAGAATTTACAGTTTCACTTACATTCGGGTTTACACCCGCAGATACTTTCACTTGAACTTTCAACATAGATACACATCCAACCTTTTCAAAGTCGGTTAACAAACCAGGAAATACGTGTTTAGTTTAGAGAAACGTGCTTTTGTTCGGGAGGAAATCGACGCCGGGCGAAGAAGTAAGTGTGTAGATTTATCGTCGCGAGCCCGCCGCGTATTTTAGCGCTTGTCTTGCACGATTTGTCTTGAGTGATGAGCGGGTGCGGAAGCGGGTTTGATAAGGTCTAAGGCTGTCTGTCCACTGGAGTGGAGAGGCGAGCAGCGGAGAAATATTAGCCAATGTAATTACATAAAATCCTCACTCCGCGTCCGTCAGCACTGAGATTTTATGCAATTCCATTGGTTAATATTTTTCCGTTCGAAAAGTATTAATGTCCTATTCAATTCAGCTGGCTGATCCTGCAGACATGTCGAAGTGAAGAAGGCTGTCAATCCATGTAATCAAGATAGAATGACAGCTCACTTCGTGATCACTTTACTCAAGCTTTCATTTTGACATGTTTAAAAAATCGACCAGCTGTTTTGTTACTATTTGCGTGAGAAAATCCAAACTGATCTCTGAGTTTGTTGATCAGCCAGAGTAGTATACGTATTGATTGCTCCGCTCCCTCTCACAACTTGTACCTCGCGCCGCCCTCCCAGATTCGTCTTCAGCGAAAAAATAAATTATTCTTTTCTCCAGAAATTACTTCTCTCGGCGTTTTACGGTTTGTATGTTACAATACAAAAGTTCTCCTTTGTGAGCAAAGGATTTATTTATTTTTATTAAACATTCAGCGAATGATGGCACTGTATGACGAATGTAATTTGTAACTTGTCCTTCTTTATATATTGATGTGTGTGTTTTTATGTGACACGCTCTGAGAGCTACATAGGTACATTGCGAGTTTTTGGAGGAAAGCGATAGAGAGGTACGATCGGCCTAAGCGTTCGGCTTGTTTGTACAGTTCAATTGTTCTTTTATGACGTTATCACGTAAAATTATCGGCCGCAAACCGACTTTACAGACTACCAATTTTTTATTCATGTAATATAAAGCTGAAGAGTTGTTTGTTTGTTTACTTGAACGCGCTAATCTCACAAACTACTGGTCCATTTTGAAAAAATATTTCAGTGTTAGATAGCTCATTTATTAAAGAAGGCTGTAGGCTATATATCATCACGCTAAGACCAATAGGAGCAGAGCAGTAATGAAAATTGTGACGCAAACGAAGTTGCGCGGGTCAAGTAGTAAGTAATAATGCTGGTTGATTAATTTATTTTTATCAATGTCTATGTTGCTGGGTTACTGCGAATGCCGTAATTTCACAATATATCCCGGCAAATAGTAAACTATTTTTTCTCAATAAGACACGGATAGATTGAAAACTATTGAATTTGTGTGGGTTTTAGGTTTTAATCATGTTAAATACATATATATTTAACATGATTTTGTTCACAATATAAAGGGATTTTATAATCGGATAAAATGTATTACAATCTTACCGAGTTTGCAATTAATCGGTGACATCTATAAGTGGTCATAATAGTTATACCTTCTCACACTTCTAATATGCAAAAGTTAGTAAAAATGAACACATGGATGTTCGTTACTTTTTCGCGCAAAAACTCTAAACGGACACATTCTTGCTATTATTTTATCTATCTTATACTAATATATAAAGCTGAAGAGTTTGTTTGTTTGTTTACTTGAACGCGCTAATCTCAAGAACTACTGGTCCGATTTGAAAAATTCTTTCAATGTTAGTTAGCCCATTTATCGAGGAAGGCTATAGGCTATATATCATCACGCTAAGACCAATAGGAGCGGAGCAGTAATGAAAATTGTGACGCAGACGAAGTTGCGCGGGTCAACTAGTACTAATATATAAAGCTGAAGAGTTTGTTTGTTTGTTTACTTGAACGCGCTAATCTCAAGAACTACTGGTCCGATTTGAAAAATTCTTTCAATGTTAGTTAGCCCATTTATCGAGGAAGGCTATAGGCTATATATCATCACGCTAAGACCAATAGGAGCGGAGCAGTAATGAAAATTGTGACGCAGACGAAGTTGCGCGGGTCAACTAGTACTAATATATAAAGCTGAAGAGTTTGTTTGTTTGTTTACTTGAACGCGCTAATCTCAGGTACTACTGGTCCGATTTGAAAAAATATTTCAGTGTTAGATAGCCGATTTATCGAGAAAGGCTAAATGCTATATATCATTACGCTAAAACCAATAGGAGCGGAGCAGTAATGAAAATTGTGACGCAAACGAAGTTGCGCGGGTCAACTAGTACTAATATTTATAGCTGAAGAGTTTGTTTGTTTGTGTGCTACTATGACCTGAATGCAGATCTCCTCAACTAACTTGACCGCCTTCTAAATTACTGCATTCGATTTGTTTTTAATTTGCGAAAATATAACCATGTCTCTGCGCATCGGTCTCTTCTGAAGTGGCTACCCATACGCCAGCGCAGAGAACAGAGGGCGCTAACTACCTTGTTCTCATTTCTTAACTCTCCTAATTCCCCTAATTATCCAGCACCCCACTTTTAATACATTAAAATTGCTTTTAATACTTTTAATACATTGGAATGCGCTACCCCAGGAAATCTGGATGGCAACCAGAGTTCGCGAGCTTATTCGCAAGAGGTTGGGTTGGGGATAGGAGGCAGTAGTATCGTCACAGCGCTAAGTTTTTAGTCATTGTTTGTTTGCATAAACTGTTATAGTATATTCGTGTATTTGTTTGTTCATTGAGTATATCTATTATAGTACCCATTGTATGTATAGTTTGTATTTATTAAATATCTTTTAATCGCGTTTCTTGCTCAAAATTGCACCTACCACTACTTGTCTCTGCATCACCCAAGGGTTGACTGGTAGAAAATGCCTATGGCATTAAGTCCGCCTCTGTACGTTTGTGTGCATTAAGTATGAAATAAATAAATAAACGTGCTAATCTCAGGAACTACTGGTCCGATTTGAAAAATTCTTTCAGTCCTAGATAGCCCATTTATCGAGGAAGGCACACGGCGTGGCTATATAACATCACGCTAAGATTAATAGAAGCGGAGCAATAATGAAGTTTGTGACGCAAACGATATTGCGTGGGTCAACTAGTTATTCATAAAAGTATTGGTAAATTCCTAATTAAACACTGGTGGCTCCGCAAGCGTCAGTTAGTTTGAATATAAAGAAAATGTACGCTAAAATCACGCTTACAATTAATATCACTACTTACTGTTGACCTTATTAATGATTCTTTTGACCAAACTATTAATATTGAGAGATAGGATTCTTTTGACCATAGATCAATACAAAACAACATAAATACAACCCAATATTCCTAAACCATTTACTTTCAAAATATCTTACAAAATAAATCACTTGTGTCAGATTTACAACTCCGCCGTTACGAGAGTAACTTGTCGCCTTTACTAAGCCCTCCAATACAAGGCTTTATGTCCTCCAATACGTTGCTTTATGCCGTCGTCCGGGCAATCTGGCGCAGTCTGTTCAGTATCCGGGTCTGTCCGGGTCTATCCGGCCCCGTTCCCGGACAGATTAGAATTCAGCGAGCCTATCTAACTGTCAGTCACAGCAGGGACCTATCTCAATCTACTCGGTGGAATGAAAATTGCTGGGACGTTTTCTTAAAAAGGGTGTTTTTTATTTTAGTGTATTTTTACGATTTTTATTTATTCGATTTTATTCAAATTCAAATATTTTATTTCAGAAATAAGAAGGTAAAAAGAGTTATAAAAACACGCGAACGAAAATCGTTTCTAGACATCATTAATTTTATTATTAGTAGTTATGGCGGCAACAGAACTACACACTGTGAAATTGTTTCAACTGTTTAACGGAGGCGGAGGCTTAGTAAAAGGATCCCGTTAGTTACCCTTCGGGTACGGAACCCTAAAACGGATAAAAAATATTCTTTCAACAAGACAATAAACAGATGATTAGTTTAAATACCGATTAATTGATTCTTAATTCTTCTTCTCTACGGCTAAATAAAGAATTATGAGTCTTTTTTATTTGTTATGGGTTTGCTCTTGACTCTAGTCTATGTCAGAGTCTGATAATTGGTATTTTAAATTAATCTTAAAACTATACAAAAACATCTGTGAAACCTTTTCCTAACTTTATTGAACTAGCTTCTGCCAGCGGCTTTGCCTGCGTAACATACTCTGGGGATACAAAGTAGGTAACCAACAAACATCTATTCATCCATTCATCCTCACAAACTAATGGCGGTATAGCCAATCCAACGAAATAAATCTTTGGGTGCTACGAGACGCTACGGTGCTACGAGCTACGGCGTAGCTTTGATTCGGTTGCGTTCATCGATACATTTTTGAAGTGTTTGTAAAGAGCCAAGTACTTACAGAGAATAAAGAGATGTGGTTACAGCTGATAGTTACGCACAATGGTCCAACATCTGGACAAAGTGCGGAAACCGTACCTCAAAAGACAGATACAGCTGAAATCCGGAACATGGCTACGTGATTGATAAAACCACTCATGTTACATCCTATAATGTTTTAATCTACTTCGAAAAAGAGAAGATACTAAATTCGGATATTGATATATATATTTTTTAAATGTATGTTCGTGCATAAGTCCGTCATATAAATACGTATTTGCAAAACTATTTTTTTAATTCAAAATAAATATAATTTAAAACTATTCTATTTAAATTACGTTAAGATTTGATGAAGAACTTCGGAGATAGACCGCTAAATAGATATGGACTGTTTGGAATATTCGGGGGGGGGGGGGGTCTTGTAGCACTAAACGTGAAGTGAAAGCTAAAATCTATTTTAGAAAAAAAGTACAATTGACTTTCAAATAAAGTTTTATTTGTCTTATTGTAATTTTGTACCGTGCACAATAAATCTATCGATATATTATAATCACTGCTGAGCTTGATGCCAGGCGTGACCAGTTGAAAGCCCGACCACCTGCGGCAATTAACTATAATTTATTATAATTAACACGAGCCCGCAATGTGCGCGGATCTTCACAAAGAAAGTTGGGTACATAAGCCACATGCGAGCTCACGAAATCGGTTGGATCACATCATCATCAATCACTGCTAATATAAATATTGAAAATTAATAACATTAACCGTGTAAGATTCCACGAAAACACTTCGTGAAAATATTAAGCGTGAAGTTTGATACAGCGTAATAGGAATTCCCGTGAAAACCTACTTTTTTACCTTGGAATAGTCAAGCAGATGTCGAAGTGAACGTTGTAATTTCCGTTACTGTACACGTGGGAAGAGCTCTATATAGTATATCACAGAACATAATTACATATTTTTGTACTATTTTTACCAACGTTTATTTACTTCTTTCATTCGTACATACGAACTTTTACGGAGCTGATCGATGCGAAATTTGGAATTCTGTTACTTCAATGACATTGCAAAAACATGGTTATATTGACCTGATGCTGTGGCATTACATGAGGTCTGCAGAATACCCAACTTCTCAATAAGTTGCAGAAGAGGTATCGTGTTTGAACTCACTGGAATAGTTTAAATGAATATATTATATTTAGAACTTTAGATCAGTACCCTTAACCTGATGCTAAAGCATGTCCTGAAATCTGTAGCATACCCAACTCCTCACTTACAGCAGATTTTCCGTTTTCGTATTCATTTAAATGGTCGTAATTAATACATTGGTGGATGAAGTGCCGTTTAGGTGAGTGTAGATCATATGTGGATGGATGGAGAGGGAGAAGAATACCAAAAAAAGATAAATGGTATGAGGAGCAAAATGAAAGAAAAGAGAGTTAGTGATAGCGTGACGGTTGATAGGACAAAATGGATGCAAAAAAACGTCTTGCGTCGGCCCCAAGTAACATGGAATAAGGGCAGGAAGATGATGAGATCATAGATTATCTAGTAGTATCTATTAGGTAAATTCAGTTTAAAAAGCATGAAATAAAATATAATTAAAAATTTAATAAACCCCGGCAAAAAATAACTTTAAAAAGTGAATAAAATAATACGTATTGATCCTTTTACTTTAATATATCAAGAAGGCTGAATCTAAATATTCCTTTAAACGTAAAATCCGAAAACACTACTTGAAAGCCTGATTCTTAGTTTGGTCTTCGTTATTATTATTATGAGTTCTCTTAATCAGAAAGATAATTATAACCTAAAAATTTAATAAATCTTTAACAAACACATATTTTGAATATGCATTAGAATCACTTACAATATAATATATAATAATAATATATAATCCGCAAGGCAGTTTTGTGGCGAACTGTTGGGCACTAGCGACCCCACGGACCTGATCTCCAGGGAGAATTCTTGTTCCTCATCTCCGGCTTGCCTTTATTGGCTGGCCGGAGTGAACACTGACGAGGAACAGAGCTCCCACCTCTTTCTAGCCTTAATCGGCCGGTCTGAGAGGAGATTCGCAAGAGCAAACGTGCTCGGGAGAAGGACGTATAATCCAGTAAGGTGCTGGTAGGGATCTTGACCGTACTTCCGGGATTGTCCTGATAGCCGTGGTATACCTCTCCACTCCTCTAGCACCTCAGGATATGTTGCCCCCTTGGCGCTACGTCACTTTGTGCTAGCGACCCTTTTCGGGGGGCCCATTTATTGAGTGTGCAAGTCACCCCTGCTATTTTAAAACCGTTTTAATTGTCAATGGTCAGGCAGGGGCCAATAGTTCTTCCATAGTAAACGATTATTAGTCCACTAAACCAGCCAAACCCATAGCGTTTCATCCTTTGTTTCCATATTATGCAAGTTTTGCTCCAACCGGGGATTGTCCTTGGGTATACTTTCACAGTGCATACAGGGATAATCGTCGGTTGGTGTCCCATTCCATTTGAAATGTCTAAAGAGGCCTCTGTGAGTTGGCATCGGCCCCTCGTTCGCCTACCAAAGGACCGGGTCTCTAGGGACCCGAGAATGTCAATAACATAAAAAAAAATATATAAAATATATTTAGTATTTTCACCATTATAAGTTTTTTAGCCTTTTTGGTGGCAATTGACCAATCACAGAGCCCGCCTGTGTCCCAACAGCGAGAAACTTCTAAGTTGTTAATGTTGACAAAATTCATAAAACTAAATCCATACAAATATTATAAATACGAAATTCATTCTGTGTGTCCGCTTGTTACCTCTTCACGTTTTAGCGGCTGAACGCATATGGATGAAACTTGGCCCAAGGGTAGGTCACGTCGTGGAACAGGACATAAAATACTTCTTATCCTAGGAGTATGCCTTGTTGGGAAAATTTTCAACATACACGCGGGCGGCTGAAGCCACTTTGGAAATAAATGCACAATGAAAATGCACAATATTTCTTTTTAAGTATGGGAAACCATAAAATGACTCTTCCCACTCTGGCCAGAGCAGAAGAGTGTCTGACTCTTACTGACTAAAACCCACCCCAGTTCCTCTTAATGCCATTTGCGTTCCAGGGCTGCTGTGACTCCTTAGAATAAATTCCGCAACCCTGGCAAACAATGACAAGCTCCTTACCCTCCTTTTCAAGGCAAGTATGAAACCACCACTTCCCCCCTCCCCAGGGGAGGAGCCCCGACTATCTCACATAAAGAGATAACACATGAATCCTTCAGTTACGGTGTTTTTTCAGCGCATTTGTAACGGGTCGCCCGTCGTCAGCCTCCGGGGAGCTAATTACGTAAATTCATTGCCGCCCATCCTTCCCAGTATTAAGGCTGGCAGATCAGGGATCTCAGTAAAGATCGGACTATTCGTATATTTGCTCTCTGCAATTTCGTGGCCACTTGTTTTTCTGTGGGTCACCTTGAGAAGTTTCCTTGAGGTTTTTCCTTCTGATTTATCGGTTTGAAACTTCAATATGATTTGCCATTCATAGAAACTATTATGAAGCAATCAAAGTTGAAATAAAAATGATAATTTTACTGTCCATAATAATTTTTATAAGACCGATGACCTGGTATAGGACCGGTTGTTATGAAGTCACTTGAGGAAGGTCTATTTCTAGCGGTGGACGTCTTTTCGCTGATATGATAATGATGATGAATAATTTCTACTTTTTAATAGTTACTTATTAGATAGAAATATTTGTTTGTTCTTTCACGTAGCTAGAATCTATAAAACAGTTTTAACTAAATTATCATAATTTCATAGTACATATCTTAACACAGACGTACTTATTTTAGTTACCTTTAAAAATGTCACATGTCCTTAAAATACTAAAAATATTACACGGAAAAGGCCGAGATACCCGGACAAACAATGTATATTATAGCTTCACAAAACGACCCTTTTACAAATATACTCTGTTATTCTTAGACGTGCCAACCCTACCTGAGACGTATTCTAATGGCTGTTTCCTTGCGTTCCGTATTCACAGTATTGTGACAAAGTGTGCGCTGTAGCGCTAGCGGCACTACCTACTTAGTTTAAATGTTGGCTTAGTAGGAACTAAACACTTTGACACTTCCCCAGAGCATTGGGGAAGCCAGAAATGTAATTTTATGTTTGTCCTTTAAATAGGAGCTTGCTACAAATGATAGGAGCTGTGGTGAGCTAGTGGTTAGAATCTAGATGTCTTATGATTCTATATGGAAGCGTTATGTGCAAAATAATATTCGACACACTTTTAGCTGTCATGATAAATAATAAGGATCGGCCCGAATGGTCTTACCCCTCATCCTGTGACTGACAGATAACGCACAGCCGAAACTATTAGTCGTAGAGAGATACAATTCGGCATGTAGGTTCCTTCGGGGTGTAGGAAAGCACTAAGAAAGGATTTTCCTACGGGAATGGGAAACAACGGGATATGCGCGTACGAAGTCGCGAGCAAGAGCTAGTTTATAATATAAAAAATATCCGTACTGAGTGACTGACTAACAGACAACGCACAGCTGAAAGTGCTGGTCGGATTGAGCTGAAATTGGGCATGTATTGACCTTGGGGAGTGTAGACAAGCACTAAGAGAGGATTTCCCGAAATTCCTATGGAAACGGGAAAAAACAGGACATGCGCGATCGAAATCGCAGGCAAAAGTTGGTATAAAGATAAACAGGTACTATCTAACTGGCTGCAGCTTGGCTTAAGTGGAGCTGTATCGACGACTAATGCTATTACAGCAAACCTCGTTAGATCTAGCTAAGTACGATTAGGTTGGTTTCCAGGCAGACACTCACGTCCTAAACAACTTAAATTAGCAAGTTAATTGGAAATATTGTTCATCTTTGTTGTTTCAAACCTATTGTGCGCTTTGTGAAGGAACGTTGCTAAAGGTAATTTAAACAAATTGTTAAGAAAGTAATGTTTCTATGAATTACATTATTATTTCAAAGATTTTCGATTTATAATTAGGCCGCCAGCAAGAAGGCGACTTCAAAAAAAATTGACAAAATGTAAGAAAATAAGTGGTGTTTTTAAGGAATCCGTATCCGAAGGGGTAATCAATGGAACCCTATTACTAAGCCGTCCGTCTATCCATTCCTCCGTCTGTCAGTCAGCGGACTGTATCTCAAGAACAGTAAATGCAGACAAAAGTTTTCACAGAGTGTGTATTTATATAGCCGCTATCTAACATCATCTTCCTGCCCTTATCCCATGTTATTTGGGGTCGGCGCAACACGTTTTATTCTTCCATTCTGTTCTATCAGTCGTCACTCTACCACTTTCTATATTAATCGCTATCTATATCAATAAATATAAATTAATTTAAATTAAAAATTAAAGGGGGCTCCCATACAAGATACGATTCTTTTTCGCTTTATGGAACGGAACCCTTCGCGAGTCCAACTCAAACTTGACCGGTTTATGCAGTTTGCGATTACTTGCAAAAACAATCGCTCCTGCAGTGCGATACAGCCGGTCGATTCTGTAAACAACTCGAAGTGAAGGCTGGGGAGGAGGGATCACGCAGTGAGATATCATTCCATCTTGATTACCAGGATTGACAGCTCACTTCGTGATCACTTCACCCAAGCCTTCACTTCGACATGTTTACAGACTCGCACTGCTGTAAACACATGCAGTTTTAGTTTTCATCAAAATCGGGATCGAGACACCTTTCATTTTTTTAAATATTTTATTTATTTATTTTATTTTATTTTAACAAGTACAGTGACAGACTACAGACTAAGACAATTCAACACAGCTATGACAATATATTATATATAAATCTGAAGTCCAATTATTACTGAACACAGCGCTCAATATCTTATATGCTTCATTAGTGACAATAGTGAAATTTAAGGTTACATATTTATTATGGAGAAGTTACTAAACAATAGTGTTTATAGTTTTGGATTTGGCCATGACGGCACACTTGAAAAATTAATTCTGTATATCACAAACATTTCATCAAGGAACGCCTTTTGTTCTAGTAAAATAAATAAATGAACGAGGTAGTAGGTACTGTGAAGATATTGTGTCTTTACTAATAATCCTCTCTGCATGGTATGATTAATCCAGTCTTGTCCCGTCCTCTTCCTACTAAGAGAGCCATTTATAAACGGGAATTTAATTCCTTTTTAAATAAAACGAGAATAATCCTACCAAACTTTATTTGTTACAGGCATTTTATTTATTTTTTAGTTTTGCAAGAAATGCATAATATACTTGATACAGACTTGTCTATAATTTTTCTTAAGAACGTAATCGAAAGTACTTAAATGATGTTAGTAATATTAATTATCATCATCTGCCTAGCCTTTTCCCTACTATGTTGAGTTCGTCTTCCAATCATACCGGATTCAGCTGAATACCAGTATTTTACGTGAAGCAGCTGCTTACCAGACAACACGGAGGTAACACGGTACCTCTTGCAGGAACGGAGTCTGATTTACTGGCTTGTGATACTCCGTAACGGCTGCCAAAGATGACAGCCGGGACCAAAGGCTTAACGTGCTTTCCGAGGCATGAAGGAAACTCGGTTTGTTAAGATGGTCACCCATCCAAAGACCAACCCTGGCAAATGTTGCTTAACCTTGAGTAATATCAACTTAACTTTACAACAACGCTTTTCAAAAGCGTATATTCCTCATGGTATTCCTAATTAGGCTCTTTTCTAAAAAGTTCAGAACTAATTTTGTTGATCTAGGTGTCTTGCGTATACATACCAAGTAACATTAAAATCAGTTCATATATTTCCAAATACTTGCGACTTAACATGTATGAAAATAGCTTTTGTCCGCAACTTTGTACGCTCATAATATTATCCTGTTCCCTATAGCCTACAGCCTCATGAATGTAGCTATCATAAAATAAAAAAAAAACTAAATCCGACTGGTGTTTCATGTAGTTCTAGAGGTTAGCACGTTCAAACAAACGAACAAACTCTTCAGCTTTATTAAGCTAGTATTTGATAGGTACCTACTGAATGGAATATTATGAAAGTAATTTTCGAAATTCGATCGGAAAAATAGGCCGACTAAGTTGCTGGAACATGTTAACATAAAACAAAACCTTCCATTCTCCTATACCCATTTAGAATACTAAATTAAATAATTTGAAGTGAATTTCATCCCAGTTTCTCAGATATACACCGCAGAGTCGACTGTATAGATTAACACTGGATCACTAGTGACGTGCCGCTCTCTAATTGTAGGCGAGCTACAGACTACAGAGTGCAGACTACAGGCTGCAGACCTGTAATTTGATTTCAGAAGAGCTTATTTGGAAGGACGTCGTGCCAAGACTTAGATGTTGTCAGCTTTTGTGTATTTTAGTTTTGTCTTCAGTTTAAAGCGAAATGTGAATGTTTTTTTTTAATAGTGATGGTCATTTTTAGTATCAGTACCGTATTGACCACTTTTAATAGAGCTGGGGTAGAACCCTATGCATGTTATTTCATAAAAATCGTTAAAGTCAAAAGAGTTCTTGTTTTATTAAGGTTTTCACTTATTTTTTTCATAAGTGTAAATTATGTGGTTTTATTGACATCTAATAAAGATATTTAGACCAATTGAGTACAATCATTAATTATTTACAGGCGCATAAAAAAGGAGACAAGAAAAAAAACATTCAACGTCAAACAATTCTTCAATAGTAATGGATAAAATGGACAGAGTAGATATTATTTATATCGCACTTCTTTTGAGGTGAGGTTATAAAAATTGTAGAAGCAAAACCACTCACCTTTACGTCTGGACTGACTGCATGTTATCCCTTTAAAATATATATGGTAAAAACACTATCTAAAGACACTTACCTAAACGAAACTCGGTCGAATCAAACCCAACGCGTCGCCATAACTACCTACCGTCTAGCAGATAACAAAAGAAGCACTCAATTAATCCACAGCTGACTTATATCCATGAATGAAATATATTCATAGACGGCTGACTTCATAGATGAACACACTTCTCTCCGATTGTCCTTGTCGAGCGATCGATCGTCGCCTCTCACTTGTCTGAACTGTGCCTCTGTTGTCACACTCCTGCCTGTCTGCTGGCGCACCGGGTCTGGAATAAATTAACTTGTATTAATTATTCATTAATTTTAAAGTAGAGGAACGTAATAAGTTCACCTCTCAGATGCTTGAAGGTTTGAATATGGGGAAGTCAGTTAATCGTGTGTGTAGTTTATTTTCCTTTTAGTCCAGTCGAATTAGCATTAAATATGGGTATATATCGGAATGAGAAATAATAAGCTGGAAACTCGAATACACCTTTATTTTGGCGTTCTAAATGTTGTGTCAAAAGTCACATAAAATCTCGTGTCTGCGTTGTAAGTTATTGAACATTGATAAAATGACAATAAAAATCGGGTTTTCGCGATTATCTCGATTTCTGTAGCTCCAGCGATGTTAACACTTATGAATAAAATTGTAAGCGTAAAATTTGCGTAATTTTTTGTAACACGAACTTTTTCATGCGCTCAACCGCGACTTAAGATAAAGGGCAGAGAGCGCGCAGCGCTCATCCATACTGTAATTATATGTTAACCGTGAATCTTGGTGATATCTTGTTTAAAGTTTAGAAATCATTAAAATGGATTCCAGCTTATTATCTCTCATTCCGAGGTGAAACGCTAATTTGAATGGACTATTTCTGCATTGAGTAAGTAAAGAAAGCATGGACTACGGTTCAAATAAAGCCATAATATTAATACTCAAATATTTCCCGCAGTTTTGCTCAAGTTGAAGTATCCTGCAACAGTCTCTAGAGTCTCTTCTATGTTTGTACCAACATTCATCACAATCTATATTGCGGTTTAGGAGTGACAGCGTAACAAATATACCTACAAAGATATTTTCCCATCAGAGATAATATTACTGAGAATGAAATTCTCACATTACTTAGGACTTGATTCAAATTGCTCGCAGAACAGATGGTCGATGGGACCGAAAAGTTCTGGAGTGGCAACTGCGTACCGGAAGACGCAACGTTGAAAGGCCTCCCATAAGGTGGACCGATGGCGGGTCGCGGGTCGTCGAGGTGACGCTTGGGGGAGGCTTATGTCCAACAGTGGACGTCTTTTGGCTGATATAATGGTGATGATTAAATTATCGCAATTTCAGGCTAAATTATTTTTGTGTCATTCTATGACTTTAATAAAAAGATACACCCAACTCTATCTCCATTGTGACAAAACCTGTGAACTATAATGCCAAATAGCTACCGTCACTGTTTCAAATAGACTCGTAAAGCGATTGTCCTGAATTTATTACTTTGGCGGTAAATTCGTTTCCAAGTAATTTACCTCAAAGTGGGAGAGAGTGTGAAAACAATGGCAATTAAATTAAATCGCGTGAAAGCCGCGCAAGAGTTCCAGTACTTTTAACCGCCTCATTGATTTAGTGGCGAAGGAAACACGTTTCCAGCCAGTAACATATTCACAAACAATAGCTTTTATTGTGACAGCCCAATATTTTTTATAACAACGGAAAATTTTTGACAGCTATATCAACGAATACAATAGTATTTTGAGCTGTCAAATAAAGCTACTGTGATTCGTTACGCCATTTACGCTGAATGGAAAATTGTGTTCACTTTTATTGTTGACAGTTAATTTAGAATTGTTAAACCAGTGCGACGGTGGATTAGATATTGCAAACATACAGTTTAGTGATTTGTATAGGTGTGTTTAACTTGTAAGTATTTTTTATGTTATTGTTTTTAAAAATTAAATAACATTTCCTTTTATTGTACATAAACTGTGTGAATCCAAAAAAAAATGTGTGCGTAATAAATTTATCTTCTTTCTTAACTTATGTTTTACTGATAGATATGTTTTAAGATTTTATAGTTGATAGTGTTTGTTTGTATAGGTACTCGTCCTAGTGTAGTTTAATATTTATATGCCACCGACTATGACAGGACACAGAGATCCATTACCAATTGTGGCACCCTTTTTAACCTGTGTTGTGTTTGAGGCAATCGATTATTTTTTCGCGTTTTAAGTGTTGGTCCTATAGTTAAAATCGTAGATAATGTTAAGTACAATGATCCCCTGAGAGATAGTATTGCGTTTATTCTGTTAGAAGTATGTTTTAGAAAGATGGAAATATTGAAGCAGATTAAGATATAGAAAAAATGACCAGCAGTTGATATTAAAATAGTGTGCGGGCATGATCAAATGAACGAACATAATAAAATATTAGTTTACTTACCCGCTACGATTCGAACTAAAGTGGGTGCTATAGGTACTTTATCTAAATTGTTTAATTCACAACTTTTCTTTTCACAAGCCCGAAACAGTCCAAATATTAGTTTTTTTTTGTTTTTAAAAAACGTTGCTCCACGCTAGGAATTTCTTCGGTATCATGAGTGCGTTCACAATCATATTATAAACGCACATACACAAGACCCGGAACAACTAGCTGTAGGCCATACAAGTAATGAACGAAGAGGCCATGGAGCATTTGCGAAACTGCACGGGGCCTGCAGTGAATGCATTACAGGCTGAAAATGCATGACTGCTTCTGTATAGGAAATCCTTTTGCTGAAACCTGTAAAGCCGCTCTGAGAGGGGTCCTGCAATGATGATGATTGATTTTGTACTGACGTTCGTCATTTATGCTAAGAGAAAATCAAGCAAACACGATTAATCGCTCAATACAAAATTTTAATCTATCTCTGTAAAACTGTTCAATGCTTTGTTTATTTTTAAATGTTACTTGCTAAAAATAGCTCATTCAAAATAGTCCCCATTGTTTTTGGCCCCGTTTCCACCTGCAAAATTACGAGTACTTGAATGCAAGTTTAATTCACAGCGGGGCACAATCGAACCATTGATCACATTTTGTATCTCGGTAGCTCGCTAAGTAATGCCACTAGCATGCCAGCTAGTTGCAGGTGGACACGTGGCCTTGACTAGTTTAGACAGTGCGAGCTAGCGTCAGCCCGCGGAGTAGCCGCAGTGCAGTAACTGGCATTGTTTGGACGTATCTTTCGAATTACTGCCACATCAACATTTTTTGTTTTCGGATATTACTCGCATCGTTTGACAGTAGCTTGACGGTTACAGCCAGGGAATTGCGTTCGAGACCTGTATTTTTGTGTGATGCGACTCGCAAGTGACTGGGCTACTACTATCCCCGTGTAGACAGCTGAGGCGGGCCGAACTACTGGCATAAGAGTAGACGACCCGAGTATCTGCCTGCGGTCTAGTCAGCAGCTTGCACTGTGTAAACTAGCTTCTATATCTATTATGCAACTATCGTCCATCAATAGTCCATCAGGTTCGGTCAGGCTAAAACCGGACGGCTGAATAAATTCGTTTTAAAGGAGACTGACCAAAAGTGGTCTATAAACTAATAGCGGTACAGTTGTGGTATGTCTGTGTAGGTAACTCAACTATACTTTTGTGTAAAGTGGCATCTAAATCTGAACTGGAAGTTTTGAGAGTTATTATAATTTATAATACATATTTATTTTAAAAACGTATTAAAGGGATAATTCTGACTTTATAATACTTATGTACTTCATTAATGTGTTTCTCTGATAGACAAAGTCACTTGTCACCTCAACAGTACTGAAATACAGTATGTTTTTCGTTTTTAACCGATTTCAAAAAAGGAAGTGGTTCTCAGTTCGTCTGTTGGATTTTTTTACATTTTTTTTATATTTTCGTTCACCGATTATTCGAAGACGGCTAGACCAATTTAGGAAATGTTTGAAAGGGTATACTTAAAAAATGTACCCTTGTCACCAAGTTTGAGGATCTGATGATAGAATCCAGGAGAATGTAGCAAGAAATTTGAATTCTAAGTTGTTATTTTTCTCCAAAATGCCAGGTTAGATTTTGATGCCCCTTTGCACAAGGTACCACTAAAGTATCGCTATTGGTTTATTGACCACTTGCCATACAAATTAAAACAGTCTCCTTTTTATTTTCAAAACCTGTTTGTTTCAAAGGTTTAAAAATATTGTGCTGATTTCAACTTACGACCGCGTGTTTCATTGGAACGTTGCCTCAACCACTGAATTTATTAGGATAAGGAGCTGCTCGCAAAATACGCGCTTAGTCGTGGAGTATAAAATCGCCTAATATTCGTGACACTTAAGCGTATGTCCAACAGTGGACGTCTGTCGGCAGAAATGATGATGAAAAGAAAGAAATCAGAAATAAGGTAGGTGCACGTCACACCAGACGCAACAAAACTCCCGACTCAGCGTGATCTTATGCCATGGGCTCACCCACAGCACGGCGCTGATTTTCTCTCCGCACTTTATTCCCACTTTCCATATTCGTCCATTTCCTCCTCTCACATTTCTCAATAACCTTCATTTCATAGATTTCACGTTTCACAGACAGCCGACCAGTATTCAATCACAATTAAAACGCAATCAACCAAGGTACCCGGTGTGCGTCTGTCCCGCGACCACTTAAGGCCTACATAGGTACTATGTACACGAACCTCGACCCAGCTGTCTACCCAATTTCAAGATTAAAATCAGTCCTGGTAGGACGTTTTATTAACAATTTTCAGCCAACAGAATTTTATCTGAAAATTACCGGCTAAGTTTGAGTCGGGTTACGGGATTAGAGGAATTTTTCTTCGGAAAAATAATGCTGGCCTATTTACAGCTTCGGATTTTTTTTGTATCGTTGATTTGGTTCGCGCTTAGAAATCTTTGAGCCATCTAAATATAGAATACCGTCAATTTTTTTCAGACGATTGAGTTCGCAAACTACTTTTACCTACTTTGAAAATGTGAATTTTTTTAAATGTGATTCCAGCCATTCCCATTGAACACAATGTACTAGGACCTTATGCAAGGCTGTCGAAGACCGAAGAGATCTGCATTTCAAGGCAGACAGTTCGACAGATCTCATTTGGTATACCTACTGGTGTTTCAGAAATGTTCCAGCCTGTTGCAGTTACTGACATCAAATCTGTGATTAAATTTAAAAAAAAATCAACAACTGCATCAACAAGCTTTGATTTTTTTTTTAACTATATCTTTGTTTTCTGCAGTCGGATTTTTTGAGAAAATATTTTTTTGTTGTTTTGCTATTGTTTCTTTACAATGTATCAGCTACCCGACATCACCTTTATGAACACGCACTTTTAAAACACCCTGTGATCAACGAGCAGCGAGTAAAGCTTTAAACTCGAAACGAGTTGGCGAGCCGCGAGTAGCGAGTAGCGAGTGAAAAGTTTCGTTAGTTTTGACGCTCGGCTTTGCGTGCGACGGGCTTTGACTTGCAATACTCCCTCCAGCCTGCACTATAAGTAGAAATTACCGCTGTTTATTTAGCTTCGACCGCCAGGTGAGCATCGCCGAGCGAGTGTCGCTGAGCGAGTACAATCTTTGATAGCTCTTGTCGCTGCGATCAACTAAAGGTAAGAGCCGCTCGCCGGCAGTTTGAACAGCCAGCTATCGACTATGAATGTATGTGTTTCTATTACTCACACGAGATCTATATCTTCTGTCCCTTTTTTCAGTAAGGAAATTCTCGATATAGCTATCGAGAATTTCCGCTACGAATACTCGCTTCTTCAAAGTCAGCGTAAAATTTCGTTACACGTAATTTTTTATCCTAATGTGTAAGACGTACTTTCAGCAGGTCAGTCGTCAGTCCTGCTCAAAATGTAACTCACTAGCACTTCGCCCGCGACTTTTTCCACGCTGAATTTTCTTAAAGCTCCGTAATTTTTTCTAGTAATAAATATAACCTATGTTACTCAAGGATAATGTAGCATTCTCATGGCGAAAGAGTTTTTGAAATCGGTCCTGGAGTTTATTCGTTACAAACATACCTACACAGAAATATTATACTTGAAAACAATATAATAATAATAATAATAATAATAAAAAAAAAAAAAATAATAATAATAAAAATATTTATTAAGAAAAATATTTTTTTAATTAAAATTATTAAAGTTTTTGATGGGAAGTCAAATATATTATACATATAAATAATTAGTTTTCTCATCATATTCAAATGTAAAGAAATAATCATACAACCAATATTCCTCTTTAAAATATTAGTGTAGACGGTACAATCCTATTTTAGGGTGGAATGTAATGATGCAATGGAGAAATTTTAACCAATAGAATTGCCTAAAATATCCATACCACGTGTGTCAAGAAAATTTTGTCTGACTTTATTGATTGGTAAATATTGCACCGCGCAAATGAACAGGCACCCTAAAAATGTTACAGTGACTCACGTGGTACGGCGATTTTATGCAACTTCATTGATTAAAATGTCTTCATTTCTCCGCTCCGCTGCCTCGCTCCGCTGTAATGGGCAGGCATCCTTACACTACTAAGTCCTATTAAAACCAGTTGTCAGACGTGTTCGGTTGCCGGCCTGTCCGGTACGAGTGTCAGTGCGTTCGGTTGGTAGCACTGATGGCTCGTACGTAAAGTTGGAGGAGTCTCGGGGTGACGTAACCTACTGACTTTCATCGATCAGTGTATTTCGGCACTATTGGAATATTTTTTGCCTCTACTCTCTGGTGTGACCATTGAGACGGAGCAGCATATGTCCGTCCCTGATGTTTGATTTTGTTTTTAGTTTTTTGTTAGGGTTAATAAGTTTATTGTTTAAGTATTAACGGAACCCTATTACCTAACCTCCGTTGTCTGTCCGTCCATCTGTCTGTCAGCGGGCTGTATCTCAAGAACCGTAATAAGTAGACAGTTGAAATTTTCAGTGTGTACTTTTATTGCCGATATATCAACAAATAATACACATTAAATACTTAAATTAAAAATTAATGTTAGTAGAATAAGGTTTTTATTCTATGAATCAGATCTTAACTGATTTGGAATAGATAAAACTGAGCAAGTGTGAGTCGGCCTCGCGAGCAAAGGGTCCCGAAAGCATAATATTTTTTTAAACATTAATAATTTAAAAAATAATATTTTTTTATATTTATTTAATTGGAAGTAAATTTTTTACGTATGTTCTCAACCCTAAAACAGAGACAATATTATTTGCAAAAGGTTTCAGATATTTTTTTAAAGTTTACAGGATTGCTGAGGGCTACAGGACTTTCGTTTTTCGCGAACGAACTCGCAGGCAGAAGCTAGTTTGTTTTATAATCACACCTAAGCTTTTGATTGTCCTATATACATTATTTGTCAGTAAAATAAAATAAATAAGACTTTGGTAGTAATAAAACAATAAAAAATTTGGTAGAACCACTGACACATTTTTTTAAAACAGTCAGTTACAAATTCAATTATTTTCCCGATATTCATTGCGGACCTCTGAAATTATCAGCAAACGATAGACGAAAGGTTAATCGGATTAATTTTATAAGTAGGTTATTTTCAGGTAGATAAGTACTCAAGGATTTACAGCGATGAGTTTCTACAGCAACGAGATAACGAATTTTATAAAGGAGATGGAAAACGGTGGTCCCAGATTGTAATAAAGTGAGAAATGATGTCAAAAAATTGACATACTTTTTATCTTAGAACATGAACTAACTACCTCAATCCTCGTTCTGGAAGTGTAAAAATATGAGAAAAAAATTCGCGAGGTTTTTTTTTTTTGAGGATTTTATATCATCAAATGCCTCCTCCCGCTTTGGGTGAAGCAGAAGGGAGTGAAGATAAATAAAATTTGTTTTGTTTTATTGTAGACATCCTTTCCATAACTCCATACCTGATACCTACCTATGACTTCAAATTATCATGATGTTAATTCATATGACTTCAAAAGGGTTTTCACTAAATACGTATAATAAACATTAATGAGCATGATTTGCACTTCAGGAATCAGTTGTTAGTTAAAGATTGTACCATAACCTTACTTTTACTAAACCTCTAATAACTCTGCTCTCAGATTGATAAAACTTACGGAATTTGCAATGAGGACTGAGAAGTCTGAATCTATTAATTCACACCATTTTCATATTTTTACATTTGGGCCCAAGATTGTTATGTAATCGTTTCCGTCTCCTTTAATCGTAAACCTTTTTGTACATAATGAGATCAATTAAAATGGCGGCGGACCGGCGATGTTTTACGTCAATTTCGATAAATTTCAAACAGCTATAAACATTTTCTCCCTACATCAAAGCAGAAAAACCTATCTATACTAATATATAAAGCTGAAGAGTGTGTTTGTTTGTTTACTTGAACGCGCTAATCTCAGGAACTGCTGGACCGATTTCAAAAATTCTTTCAGTGTTCGAAAGCCCATTTATCGAGGAAGGCTATAGGCTATATATCATCATGCTATGATAAATAGGAGCGGAGCAGTAATGAAAATTGTGACGCAGACGAAGTTGCGCGGGTCCACTAGTTCTGAATAAAATGTATAGATGTATTTCGACGAACTCGTTACTTCAACCAGTCTTTTCTAAACACCTTATCGTGAATGCTTAAACGCAGTGAGATGAAGCGATCTGTTAAATTCCGAAATATTTGTGCTTGTTGCTTAAATTATTTTCTTCTCTTTGTTTTTAGGATACCGTACCTGAAGGATAACCAACAGAAACCTAAAAACTAAGACTATGCTGTCCGTCCATCCGTCTGTCTGTCAGCAGGCTGTTTCTCAAGAACCGTAATAGGTAGACAGTTGAATGTATTTGTATTTGCAGTGTATTTCTATTGCTGCTATAACAACAAATAATTGTCATTAAAGGGAGCTCCTATCCAAGAAACGTGTTTTATTTTCGATTTATTGTACGGACCCTTTCGTGTGAGAGTCCCAATAGTTCCACTCGCGCTTGGGCAGTTTTTTCTGATAGCGTAGGCATAAAATACATGGTTATGGACATCCATCTACATACAGACTGCGGCTAATGCAGCGTAAGTCGATCGTATATATAATAAATAATAATATAAATAAAGCACAGTCATGACAGTAATAAACCCCATTTACCAATTTATAAGCGGTTACTATGAACTAATTTATAAATTAATAAATGTATTAACATTATTATTTAAATAATGTCCGTGGTTTTAATTAGTTCTGCTTCATTTACATGCCGCATGTCAAATTTATTTAAAAGAACAACTTGTCTGCCTCGATGGCCTAGCAGTCACAAAAATACTGCTCAGCATCAAGTCTTCGGGGCCGGCTGAGGCCAGTGCCAGCCAGGGTTGCTGAATTTGTTCGAAAGATTTACCGCGGCCCTGAAACGCAAGGGGCATAAGCAGGGTCATGGATTAGTATTATTCAGTGAAAGTCTGACACTCTTCTGCTCCGCCCAGAGCGAAACGGGTCAATTGATGATTACCCATCCTTGCAAAAATAGCATGAGGCCTTGGGTTCTTGTACTCCTTTAAGGGCAATAGGCTCCCCCCTATTAGATGGGAATATATGAAATTCAACTCTTCCATTATTGAGTGGAGTGACGGATAGACAAAGCACAGCCAAATTTCTGGTCGCAGAAAGCTGAAAGAGGTTCGAACTTTTTCCTAGAGGAGCTGGCTTGGCCCTCCGCCGCCGTTTGGCAATATTTGTCATGGTCATCATGTTGCTAACAAAAAATGAAATTATCGTGGTGCCCTAAAGTGTCTCGTTGCTGAGATATTTGAAGGTAAAGTCACCATGTGGGAACAATGAAAATCATTTGTAGGTGTTTATTTGGGCATGATATTACAAACTACATTGGTACACACGACACTGGTATTCAGCTGAATCCGGTTTGACTAGAAGCCGACCCCAATATAGTTGGGAAAAGGCTAGGCAGATGAGATGATGATGATTACAAACTACATTTCTGGCTGTTAAAAACATAGATTGTAATTTTTCAAATTCAGACATTTATTTCCATTTTCGAAATGCATTGATAAATATTGACGATGGACGCGTTATTTTAATATGTAATCTTCTGTCGTTAATTTTGCAATTGAACCATTTATTATTAAAAAGAGTGAAAAAAAGCAGCAATCACAAAGGTCACACATGACTGTTTAATGATTTAGCAGTATCCTTTTAATCAGGTTTTTACGGCTGTAGGACCCAATTAAGTGGGTCCTTAAGTAAAAGGAAGCAGGACACAGCCAAATAGTCGGCATTTTGCGGACATAAAAAGGTGGAAGGAACCCAACTCACGTGCGCACCCAATTAATAAGAGTTCTCTTTTGTTGCAGATCAAGCCCCTAAAAGGAAAATTAAGTTTCTCGGCTTCTTAGCAGGCGGTAAGTACCTTATATTAAGAGGTTTTGGAAAATAAAAATGTAGCCTATTTTCTGATGCAGATTTCCGCTGTCGCCAGCGCAACCGCTGTCCATAAAGACCTGGATTCGATTCCTGGGTTGAACAAAGTATTACTGGGGCTTTTATCTGGAACTCACATTTTTCTCCACATCTTGGACACAAGAAAGAAAGGTCATATTCCAAGTCTGTTTAGAGGAACTCTGCTCAACTTAATACCATAGAAACGAAAAAATACCCTAGTTTAGTCACTTCGGTCCGGTCCTGACATAGTTTGATATTGTAACAAGTTTTATTTCGTTTTTAGTTAAAGTCACCAAAATCTAAGAAGTCCGATTTGACATGAGGATACAACATTACATTACTAGTAAGTATGAAAGAGACATAAAAATAAATCTCTATCGCACTTAGTGGTAAAGCAATCTTCTATCCCTCTCTATTCAGCTGTCAAATCGTACTTCTTAGATTTTGGAGACTTTAGTAAGTGGTTTTTTTAATTTTGTGCCTGTGCCTCATTTCTGGCGAACATAGGTTTTTTTTATGTTTTCGTTAACTTTAACTATCGATCTTACGACAAAAGGTTAATTCGATTTGGAGTACACAACTACTATTGAAAAACCACTTAGGATTAACCACGTGTAATTTCGTTATAGCATTTCTATCCACCATAGATGAAATGTCATTTAGTCAAGGCCTTCTGAAGCTATGGACAATTGACATTCTGTCAGCTGTATCTTGGCGGAGGCGATTGTCAATACGTCAAAAAATTACGGACCTATAACCGCTGCCGAATCGGCACTTGATTAATTTCTTATTTTAACACTAGCTGACCCGCGCAACTTCGTCTGAGTCATATTTTTACTTATGTTATATGGCCTTTAATCGATAAATGGGCTAACCAACACAAGAATCTTTTTATAACTCGTTACTTCTGGGTAAGCGTGCTCCATAAATGATTTCAAAACTATTTGTTTTAAAAATATAATTAAAACCCTCACAGTAAGCCCCTTCATTTCATATGTCACACGACATTGTTCAAAAAACTTTTGTTTATATTTTCTAGTTTGACCCCAAAAGTGACGCCCATACTAAAAATTTAATAATTTACGTGAAACGTCCGTGTTTAGGTCACAGAAGTCCATATTTGTACCAAAATGTTCACAGTATCGGTCTAGTGGATCCGGAGAAAACTGGCTGTGATAGACAGACAATCATATTTATTATTTCGACATTTCACATTCGTTAGCAGAATGGCACAAAAAGCCACTTTCGCAGAATCGGAAAACAAATCACACTATCCGTAACTGTCAATTTTTCCCAATCAACCTTGAACCCTATGTTTTAGCGATAAAGACGAAAATTAAATTTGATAGATTTTTGCGTGATTAATATTAAATTCTAAAATGATTCTCCTAAAATGGCCCTTTTTAGCCACTCCGGTCATTCACGAAACACATTCTGGACATAAACCCTGTATTTTGGCCACAATTTTGCGTTTGAGTACCATCACGGCTCTATCAAAGCATCACGCTTCAATGCAGAATGTCACTGGCAGACTAGATGCGGGCTCGTTGTTCGAAGCCAACCGTATGGGAAGCCTTTTGTTATGCCGATTGGACCTCTACGGCGCGGGATTGAGATAAAAGTACTGTCAAGTTTATTTAGGCAGGTTTGGGGATGGACTGACTTTCTGTAGTTACTTAGACGTTCAAAGTGCTTTAGATAAGAAAAAATATGACACGTAGGAATTTCAGGAAATCCTGTCTCACTATACCCCTGCTAAGTGTAGGGAAGCAACATGCCAAATTTCAGCTTTTTACGTCCCGAAGTTTCAGATGTTCGTTGTCTGTCAGTTACACAACTACTCAATCAAACAGTAACGGAAGAATTTTATATACATATATATTTATTATCACTAATCCAGGCTTTTACTAATTAAAAAAACTTAAACACCTAAATTAATGTTTACACTGCACTGTTGGATTTTAAAGTCTAGATGATATGGAATGCGTTAAATTCAACAGCGCACTTACAAATAAAGTAATAGCTACAGCCTGGGAGTCTTTAAGTCAAGAGTGAATAGGTTACTTCTAGGCAAACGTGCGAAACCATCTTCGACCGCATCATCGCTTACCATCAGGTGAGATGGTGGTCAAACGTATGCCTATTAATAGTAAAAAAAGTTCGTTTATCGGTATGAGCTAGTTTGAAATTGAAATGAGCCTTAGTGTGCGAACGATCACTGGTATTCAGATGAATTCGGTTTGAATGGAAGCTGACCCGATTATTAAATGCAGAGTTTTTTTTTATTTGTTAGGTATGGGTTTGCTCTTGACTCTAATCTATGTCAAAGATGACAAAGACAAAATCTACGATGGAGTGAGCTTACCCAGAAGGAGCCTGTTCACTCTAACTTTGAAAAGATTAGGGTTGTAAGCTTTTGGAAACACAGACGCAGGCAGAGAGTTCTACTCCTTTGCTGTGCGCATTATAAAAGACGTTTGGAAACGCTTAGTGCGAATTGGTGGAATAGCTACAAAGTAGGGATGGTAAGATGCGGTGCGTCTGGATGTCTGATGGTAGAAGGGGGGCGGTGGGATGAGTTCGTGGAGTTCTTGGGCACACTCACCGAAGTACAATCTGTAGAAGGCCGACAAGCAGGCAACCTTAATGGGTGAGTCAGACTCGCACTTGTCTGAGTTTTTTAATATGGTGAGGTAGGTTATTATGGCCTATCTATAGTACAAGTGCTATGTGGCCAAGGAAGAGAAAAGGTTGGGTACTGCTGTACTAATCTAACTAACTAACAATATTATTATTACCTGTTTTATTGGCTGGCGTATGTAGTGCTATTATGGGTCAATAAACCTGAATATTGGCATGACTTGGAATTTTCTGGAATATTTTTCTGAATTTCGATGTATTCAATGATAGTAAACTGTTTGAGATATCATGAGTATGCACGACGACATATCAAACTATAATAATAATATAATCAGCAACATGCTCTGAAGTTATTTATTTTATTTAACACTTTCAGCACACAAATTTGCAGAAGCGGACTTAATGCCATAGGCATTCTCTACCAGAAATACTCTTTAATGGAGTCGAAGGTGGCGTACTATAGGTATGCGCCCAACCCAGTTCTCGATAGTATAATATATATTACATTGTACTGGGATCGGTCCATCATCACTGACAGAACTATTGTTGCCAATAAGCTTGATATAGTGGTGGTGGACCGAATCGAGAGGCGTATAATGATTGTAGACATAACCGTCCCGCATGATGAGAACCTCGTGAAAGCCGAGAAAGATAAACAAATCAAATATTTTGACTTGGCTCGCGAGGTTGTCGACATGTGGGATGTGGATTCCGCAATCATTGTACCGATAGTCGTGTCGGCCAATGGCTTAATAGCCACGAGCCTCGACGAACACCCTAAGAGGCTCTCGTTGGGCAGCTGGATCTAGGGCTTGATTCAGAAAGCGGTACTTCTGGACACGGCATTGTCTCTCTGGAGCCCTGACCGCCGGTAGCTTCGACCCTGTTCCCGATACCGGTGGGCTACTATTTAGTATATTTTTAAGTGTTTTTTCTTTTTTTTTAATATTTAAAAATGTATTTTTAGGAATATTAATTGAATAAAGAATATATTTTATTCATTCCAACATTAGTACAATACGTATACACATGTTATGTCAGTAGACTTAGACAATAAAAATAAAATGTCTCTGGCCCTCCCACTAGGATTCCCTGTGTCGTAGGGTCCAGTCCCTTCCGTAAGTTTTAAAAAATATAACTACTCATTTACGGTATAAGCTGGTCGCGCGTCGTACTTTTCGACGCTGTACGCTTTACTTTTTGACTCTGTGACCAATCCAATATTTGCATTTATAAAGCTGAATATTATGATGATGATGACATACGATGTAAAATTTAAATTCCTAATAAAAAAACAGGTTCAATAAAATAAATAATATATTTCCCGGGATTCAGAAAGCTTATGCATGTTCGGATAACGGTCACTAAATCCCTGGAATACCTGCTCACTGATTATAACACTGTAGGCAGAGGCTAAGCTAAGCTTTGGTTAGAAACCCAATTTTGGTTGGAAATAAATATTTACGCTATTAGGTATCTGGTATTGAGCATAATAGGAAAAGGTAGATTAAGTGCCCGTCCCTACTATGGCGAACCATTGGTTTTCCCGATCCGTCTAAAGAGACGGATGCGCCAGTAGCAGTCCAATTTATATGGCATTGAGAGCCTAGCACGAATATTTTGACGTAAAGTAACGTTAACGTAACTGAATTTTGAATGTGAAGATCTACAAACCCATAGTATTTTGGTTTAATATATATATTTGTCATACACAATTTATATTATTAAAAAATATGAACATAGTATTTAATGTACGAAACGAGTATTGTTACTATGGTAAAATTTTACGTTTAAAGCCTCTGTTTACATTTAACCTTGGGCATGCCTGGTTGTGTCTATCAGACCCATCCTTCAACTGAAACCGTTGTATTTAATTAAAATATGATGTTTCTGCGTCACCACTCTCAGTAGCTGAACATCATCAACCAACCGACGCTTAATGGCCACTATTTTAGTCCGGAGTCAGCTGAGATGGTGAAAAAACACAAAAAACCCGAGCGCCGGTGTCAAATTAATTCAGAGGTTATACCTTACACCTCTGCCTACACCCGTTGATGGTAGTGACAAGAACTGATTATTATAGCATTATCTTATAGTCTTTGTCTTGTGCCTCCTATTTTCTAAAGTTTAGTTGAGATTTCTTTTCTTACAGTAAAAAAGGCCTGTTTTTTGCTAAAAACATAACATTTATTATGATTTTTTAATAGTACGAAAAATAGTCACTTTAAAGTCTCACAGTCTCACCAGGCCATACCGCGTAACATTTTGCCACCAGGCATACCGAAAGTTAAACGGACGTTTTACCGCTGCGTAGAGCAGTCAAATCACTAGGATCGGATGTAGTGTGAACGAATCTGCCGATCGTCGGCCGCACTTCCGTTTAAACAGTCCGCCCGTTATGGTGTGTACACGCACGTCCGGCCGCCGTCCTCTGTCTAAACATACGGTTCCATTGAGTAGGAACGGTCCGTAACGTGTCAATGTTATAGGAAACATATAGTTAGTAGTAGTTATGTAGACCAGTGAACAGTATCGGATGTTTAAGATGATGGACGAGAGGAGACGTATTATGTATTTATTTATTTTATTTGTGAAGGACTCTAGTCTAGATCAGAGATTATAGAGACAAAGTCTGCGATGAAGCGAGCTTACCCAGAAGGAGCCAACAAGGTACGGATTGTAAGACGCAGTGCATCTGAATGTCCGATGGTAGATGGGGACACTCCGAAGTCCAATCTGTAGAAGACCGACAAGCAGGCAACAGACGTATGGACGAAACATAAATGCTCAATAATGACGCGAACTCAGACAGTGATGATATATTATTAAGAAAACCAGACCGCCAGTTGGCAAGCTCCTGAGAAGTGTCAACTTTTACAACGTTTTATATTATTCTTAAATAAGGAATGGGCCGTCTTGAACAAAAAACAATAATTTTCAAAAATCCCTGTTTGAAAAGGAAGATGCGAAGAAAGGTGCGTTACTTGTGCTGTCCAGGCTAACCAACGGAACTAAGTCTCCGCTGTCCGTCCATCCGTCTATCCGTCAGTCTGTTTGTCAGCGGGCTGTATCTCATAAACCGTAATTTGTAGACAGTTGAAATGTTTACAGAGTGTTATCCAGTGCTATCCAATTAATGGGTTGTGGAGGTTTGGTAGGCAGCCGCTCCACGTAAAACACTGGTATTCAGCTGAATCCGGTTTGACTGAAAGCCGACCCCAATATAGTGGAGAAAAGGCTAGGCAAATGATGATGAAATATTCACAGAGTGTGTATTTCTATTGTCGCTTTAACGTAACTAAAGGGGGCTCACATACAAAAAACGTGTTTCATTCGTTTTATGGTATCCAACCGTTCGTATGAGTCCGGCTCACACTTAACCGGTTTTTTACGTACCAAGATAACTTTAGTCTCCCTACAATTCTGAACTAATTTCGTCTTCTATATTATTATACTTTTAATTCCACCTTTGTAATTACATTTCTCTCCGCCTGACCGTTTTGAAAAGTTTCGAGCTGAACTTCGTCCTAGAAATTAGTTTTTTCTCATTACTGCCGTCTATTGGTTTCTAACTACAAACATTCTCAGATTGTTCTTTTTAGGGTTCCGTACGCAAAGGGCCGTATTTCTGACAGCAGGCTATATCTCAAGATCCGTAATAGGTACATAGCTGAAATTTTCACAGATTGCGTGTTGCTAATGCTCTATAACAACAAATAATAAATATTAAGGTTTTTGATGTGGAACCCTTCATAATATTAATATTAGAAATAAAGATAAATTAGATCAACCATTTTGTAGATTAGCTAAAGTACACACATCTTTCATGGGGTACTGTGTTAAATGTTACAATAAAATACCTTGTGACATATTAGAACTAAATGAAAGAAAAATTAAAACCTACATTAAAAGCACACTTTGTAAACAAGCATATTACAAATTAGAAGATTACATTCAGGATAAGAATGCTTGGAAACATGCTGGTCCTGCTCCATAGGACAATCAATGGTGGAGACAAGATCAAACTGGTTAGTTTATGTATTTACTTTTGTACCTACTTTTTCATTTTTGGGTTTTTATTTTTCTGTTCACTCACACTCAGCTAATTAATGGTTCCAATATTTGTAAATATGAGAGTACCATGTACTTATGTAGAAATGTGAGTACCATGTACTTATTTAAAAAAATAATAAGTCTACCTCTGCATACTCTAGGTTCATGGTCCTCACATATATTAACAGAAGTTTTGTAAACCACAGCACATGTAAAACATTGATTTGAAAAGAGTAACTATGGAGTTTCTTGTCCGTTCTTCTCCATAAGAATCTACCCTTCCGAATGGACAGTAGAGTCACTATGTTATTTTAAATGTAATAATGACGTTCAAAAGTGCCGTTTAATGGCCTATTTGAAATAAACGTTTTTGACTTTGACTTTGACTTGACCTTCATGTGCGAGTTTGATTCGCAATTTGTCGTTTTTTTTTTCATTTGTTATAGGTTTGCTCTTGACTCTAGTCTATGTCAGAGATGACAGAGACAAAGTCTACGATGGAGCGAAAATAGTATAAAGAGAACCAAGTAGGTTATCTCCGGCCCAATTCGCGATACAATTGCCTACTGTCTTAGGGTTGTCACTTTTAGATAAATTTTAATTTATATTATTGTATTGTCCGGGTACAGAGTTTGTGAGGCCGATTTTATCTAAACGATGAAAGAAACAGAATCATTAATAATCAAGAATAATTAAAAGAATCACTGTAAATACAAAACAACATTAAAAAAACTAACGACTGTCTCTTAGACTATAATCGAATTTGTTGTTATGATTCGAACTTTGCTTTATATGTATATCTGATTTACAATTAGTCAATTACTTATTTTGAATTACGATTTTATAACTGTAGGTAGGTACTTAGTTACTATACCTACAATACTGAGAAATCAGCATAACTAAACGTAAACAAAGCAATAGCGGCAAATCAATTGACAGATCAAAAGTACCTAATACATTCTAGTAGGAAATTAGGCCTACCTACCTACTTCCTCTGTGTGATAGAAAACTAATACAACAAAAAATAAGTAAGTAGGTATCTCATCATCAAGTAAAAATTATATATCTACTAGAATAAGTAACTAGCTTACCTTTCCTGTTCAATAGGTAATCTGAACAGAGACAATTCTGGAATCGATGAATTATTAAGACACCCAAACACACAGCAATACGTTCTCCTGCGATTATCAGACATTTTGGTTTTATTTAGCGGTGCCGAAAAGCCGCGACGCGCGAACCTCGTGCAGTGTTAGCCCCGACTGGCGCACTGAGAAACGGGTCGAGATTTTGTTAAAGTGTGCGTGCGTCGATGCATAGATACTATGGCGCACACATACAAGCCGCGCGCGGTGCGTTTGTATGAAGATAACCTACTGGGTTCTCTTTATACTATGGAGCGAGCCTACCCAGAAGAAGCCTGTTCACTCTAACTTTGAAGGGATTAGGGTTGTAAGCTTTTGGAAACTTAGACGCAGGCAGAGGAGTTTTATTTCTAGTTCTAAAGGAGCCTCGTTAAAAACCATGTTGACTGTGTGTCTTCTGAGAGTGATTTATCACTTTATTTTTACAATCCTGAACACTCGCACTAAGTTGGATTCTGTCACTAGTCTTGCCAAGGAATACTGTGTTAGCCAGTTGCTGGGTTGTGAAGGTCGTATATAAACTTAGAAAACTGGTACTGAACTGCATCCAGTAAGGCCAGTATTAACAAACAGAAACTGTTCACTCTAACTTCCCAAAAATAAGACAAAGTTTAACAGATTTTCAGGCTGTCATAAAATTGTGACGGGCCGTCAATGTCTCATTGGCACGCTTGGTTCAAATGCCAAGTCACAGTTGTGACAATGTCGACTGTCGCAGTGGCTGACAATACGTTTCCGTGTTCTGTGGTCGCACATCACTCGTTTTGTGAGCTCGGGCTGTAGGCCGATTTGTTAGCATTCAAGCGAGCTCACGCGGGACTCCCAAGTTGTACAACTGAATTATATTGTTATACGGCAAGCGTTGGTATATACGGTTGCGTTTAACTTTATAGTCTCCAACATTTTATAGTTAGGCTACTTTGTGTCGTTTTGTAGTGTGATGTGGTAAAATTGTACCTTTTGATGTGAAAACGTCTCATAAATCGATGAACAACGACTGCACGCACGAAAAAGTGTCACGTTGCAAGAGCGAGAGCGCGGTACAAACGAGAGAGAGGCACGATCGGTGTAAGCGTTCGGCTTGTTTGTTAAGAATTCAATTGTTTTCTTTTGACGTTATCAAGTAAAATTATCGTCCGTAAACTAACATTACAGACACCCATTTCTTTTCGAAAATTATGGTAAATTGAACCTCTAAAAACCTCGCCTACTCTAAGCGATTTCCAGTACATGCATGTTTTTTTTTTCTAATTATCGCGCATTTTTTCTGAGTAACGAGTTTTCGAAAATATTTAATAAAATATGAAGGTGGTCGAATTTAGCTGGGGTTCTAATTTACCATACTTTCCCATATTATGCAAAAGACTTCGGTGACAAATAAAAATATAACCTTTTTATATTCATAACAGAACTCGTCGCAACCCGCCCAACCGGATATGATGACTAAACAAAATGACGTAATTTCCTCCCATCCAATTAGCCGAAATGGATCTTTGTTTTTACCTTTTACGTTCGGAAACTCAAAGTTAATTAGCCAAAAAATTAAATTCAACTTGTATTCGTAAGCGCTTACTATGCAAATGCGGTGATAAAGAAATAGGTGAATCAGCTGCTGATTTTATTCCGTAGGTTGTCGTTAAAATTTGTTATTACTTTACTTAGGATCTGTAGTGATATTCTGTTAATCTTTTTGGCCTGGCACGGACTAAAATAACGTTAAAAGCTATTATTAATTAATTATTAGGTACTGTTCGTTTTAATTTGACTTTTGTCTGTTTTGTGCAAGTCCCAAATAAACAATATTCCTTCTTTCTTTTTTTTAAATTCCGCTCTGAAACCTCGAGTGAAGTGAATATACAGTCAGTTGTTAATGCATTCAATCAAGGTGACATTGTTATTGTAGGTTGTTGCATCGAGCACAAAGTGACTTATAATTGCATCGAGTGTTAGTTTGGAGGCCGAGCTTTAGCGAGGGATTTAAAAAACACGAGTGCACTATAAACGTCACGTTTGCGAGGTTCATAATCTGCTTTTCTTTCAACTACCGAATAAAGAACTGAAGTCACTTCAAAAAACTACAAAAACACTACATGTTCTGGTAAATTCTGGTTGTGATTCGATTCGCTCCATATATATTTTTTTAGCCTATGGTCGTACATTTATTCTGCCATTGTTTATCATCTGCTTAGCCTTTTCCCAATTATATAGGGGCCGGCTTCCAGCCAAGCCGGATTTAGCTCCATACCATTTTTTTACGAGGAGCGGCTGCCTACCAAACCTCCACAACCTATTAACTGGGTAACACAGTACTTCGTGGCAAGACTGGAGTCAGATTTACTGGCTTCTGACTATCCGTAACGACTGCCAAAGATCTACAAATGACAGCCGGGACCAACGGCTTAAAGTGCTTTCCGAGGCACGGAGGAAACTCGGTATGTTACGATGGTTACCCATCTACAGACCAACCTTGGCAAGCGTTGCTTAACCTTGAAGATCGACTCATGCTGCTGTTATTATCTAGCCACGAGCTCCTCCTCTATTCTGCCATTGTTCCTGGGAGTAAAAATAGCGCCGATTGGCTCGTAGAAAACTTGTTAGTCGTGCATCCATTACTGCACCGTTTTAAAGCAAAACAGTGCAGAAATGGATTTTCATACATACTGCACTGTTTTACTCTGAAGCAGTAAAATGCTGCTTTGTTCTCTCTATGTAGGCTAGTTGTCAGGAAATTATTACGTAGTTTGAAGAAAAAACCTTTTTTAGTCTAATTTATACACACCCTGGCCATTGCTTTTTTGTCACATATTGCTTTTTTCTGCTGTCACAAACTTACAAAAATTATATTAGGTAAGATATTAGCAGAAATGACTTGCTGTTTACTTCTTATATAAATATTAAACAGCTGACTCGCGCAACTTCGTCAGCGTCACATTCTTCATTAATGCTCCACTCCTATTGGTCGTAGCGTGATGATATATTATCATATAGCCTTCCTTGAAAAATGCGCTATTCAATATCTTTAGTATCTATTCAAAAACATAATCGTATCTTTTGTACTAGAATTTTAGAACCTACATTTGTTGCGCAATAATATTTTCAAAACTACAAGCAACTTACCGATGAATTAAGCTTATTGGTCGTGAGACTGAATCAATATTCTTGAAAATATAAGTTAAAAATAATAATAAATAAACAAAATAGAACGCAACGAATAAATAAGTGGAGAAATGAAATCAAAACACTTCTAATGTTGAATTCACGAGAAACGAACGACCAATTAGCAAGAAATGAGCGATTGAGTTCTTTTTCAAATTATGAGTACATTTTCATTTTTATGTGTTCCTTTTCGGACTTCCATTACGAAGCTGGAAGCAGGTAGCTGCGACACTGGCATACAGGATTACTTCGGAAATAGTGGGCATTTATCTTCCATGCAATTAGCATCAAACAAATGTATACATGGTGGACATCCCACCCACGTGCACAAAATGTTTTAGGAACACTTTCATTGTATGTACAGAAGTAATAATTGTAAGGAATGGTAAGCCAGAGTCTGTGTTTCCTGATAGCTACAACCTGGGAGTCTTTAAGTCAAGAGTGAATAGGTTTCTTCTAGGTAAGCAATGATGTGGTCGAAGATGGAGATCTTCGACCACATCATTGCTGACCATCAGGTGAGATAGTGGTCAAATACGTGCTAAGTAAAAAAATCTATAATTAGGGTTCCGTACTAAAAGGGACCTAACCAAGGAAACCAACGGAACCCTATTGACTCCGCTTTCTATCCATCCGTCCATCTGTCCGTCTTCTGTTAGCGGGCTGTATCTCAAGAACAATAATAGGTAGACCGCCGAAATTTTCACAGATTGTGTATTTTTATTGCCGCTATAATAACAAATAATAAAAAAATAAGGTTTATGATACGGAACCCGGACAGCGGAGCGGAGAAACGGAGAAATTTTAACCAACGGAATTGTTTAAATGTCAGTGACTCACGTGGTACGGAGATTATAAGCAATTCCATTGGAAAAAAATTCTCCGTTTTTCCGCTCCGCTGCCTCGCTCTGCGATAAAAGACAGACAGCCTTATAAATAAGGTCTTAACACAAACAGCAGCTGAACGTGGCACTCAAATGCCTTGAACAGTAAAATCCTCTCGTGGAGGGCACCGATTATTTTCTATAGAATTTCCTCATTCTCTTCTGTAATCGGCTTCGTCTGCGCGAATATTTCAAATAATCTCAAGGGAATATTCCTTTGGGATAATTAAATTATAAAGTTGCCTATACATGAGCTACTTTACCCGCTATTATCTATCTCTAAGGCAAATTTCATCCATATCCGTTCCGCCGCTCTAGCTTGATTGACTAACTAAACATTACTGACAGATAGGAGATGTGAGAAGCATTCGTCTAAAATTTACTACCTACGTTGGCAAATCTTCACTTAACCAAGAGGCAAAACGACGGTGTATTTAAACAAAACCACCTTCGTGTGTATTTCTTTAGCGATTGTCAATGCGCATACATTGTTTTATGTTGTTCTGGTGTGGCGCCCGCTCCGGAAGACGCAGCGTTGGATGCCTCCCACAAGGTGGACCGATGACCTGGCGAGTATAATGGGTAGCCCACGGGTGTTGTGGTTATACGCGCGGGAAGGCTTATGTTATGTCCAGCAGTGGATATTTTATTATATTATGTTCAGATGATTTGATGATGATGACGATGATGATGATACACTTACTGATTAATTGAGACGCTTACAACCCTCAAACAATCTCTTCAAAGTTAGAGTGAACAGGCTCCTTATGTGTAAGCTTGAATACGTGCTTCTCTCCCTACGTCTTACTAACTTTTGATCGGGACACGTTTCCTGACGCGAGTTTAAAATTTTTTACCCATCACAGAAAAAGTGCACAACGACGCTAAAGAAGTTTGCAGGACACGTGACCGTCTTACGAATTTTCGATCAGATCACGTGTCCTGACGCGAGTTTATAATTTTTTACCCATCGCAAGAAAATGCACGACGCCGCTAAAGAGATTTTCAATTCAAAAATACTTGTGGTACGACACTTTCTGACAACTATTTTCGCTAATTAAGTGTCTGTTGTCTAACTTATTACTATGGAATCATTTCAGTTCAGAAAATTACGAGTATTTACCTTTCTCTCAGCAACATTTAACATTGTAAAATTGATGGAAGCCTAAAAACGAATTAATTGAATTTACCAGAGAGCTGTATAATGGAGTAGTAACGAAACTGTCGCAGCTCGACACAGCTCACTGCTCCCGCTCCCGGCGTAGCTCAAAAGCGCTATTAACACCGTCACAATAAATCGTTAATGATGGGCTGTCTTTCACACCGAAGTGTAACTTTAATTTCCTGTAAACATTTAGTTATTGATTTAAACAAATATTTAAATTAAAAGGGTACAAAACCTGTACAAAAATGTATTGAAGAAATGATATGCGCAATAGCGCATATATCCTAATCCTAATATATAAAATTCTAAAGCCAAAATTGCTGGTCGTAGAAAACTGTTTGGCATGTAGGTTCCCTTTTTCTTTTTTTTTTTAAGAATGGGAAATCCTCAAATGACTCCTCCCGCTCTGGGTGAAGCAGGAGGGAGTGTCAGACTCTTACTGACTAAAACCCATCCGTGTTCCTCCTGGTGCCCTTTGCGTTCCAAGGCTACGGTACCTCTTTCGAACAGATTCCGCAGCCCCAGCAGGCACCTGCCCTAGAGGGCCCCGTCTTCCACGCTGGCATCTCTTTGAGGCAGGCTGGGATCGCAGCGCGCCGCCGACCCGGGCCTTCTGTTTTGATCATACGGCGAGTCACCCACTGCTCGCCGTCCGCAGGCCCGCGGCATGGAGGTTCCCTAGAATTCGTAGGGGAGTACTGGATTCTACTATAAGTTTGTATGTCACTGAAATCCTCCTAAACGGCTGGACTTATTTGAATGTTTTTTTTATGTGTTAGGGTGGCACCCTGGATGGTTAGGTTAGGTGAATTAGCACGGTAGATGGCGCTGCTCATGCAGGACAACGTCTGTCGGGTCTACTAGTATGTATATAATATTCTACCGTAACTGGTGCCTGAGTGAGTAACTGACAGACAACGCCGCCCGAAACTACTGGTCGAAGAAAGCTCAAAATTTGGCGTGTAGATTCCTTGGAGAGTGTGCACATTTTATAACATAAGAACTAAAATCTAAAATCACTAGTCCAATGAGATGCCAAATATATTTTGCAACGTAAAATAAAATCGGGTGTACAAAAATATGTTGTAACAAAGTTGTCTAGGGGCCGTGCGTTGAATGAAAGTCGTGAGAAGTTATCCGAGTGTCGACTAAGCTCACGAGCAACTGTTTGTGCATATTGAATGGGAGCGAGCGAACGTCCCGAACGAACCATCTTCGATTTGCATCAAGTTTTTCACTCCATGTTTGTGGGTGTGTTTAACATACGTTTGAATCAATTTTTAAGATCAAACTTTTGCGGGATTCGAAGACGGATTTGTGGAATTATTTTTATAAGTTTTTGCATCTTATGATCTCCGCCGTCTCCAGGGTCCCATGTATCTCTGAACCGAAAATCATTATAATAGGTTAGTTGAGGCGTGAAAACGTAACGAACAAAAACACGTTCGCTTTTATAATATTTGTTAAGAATTACTTATGATGCAACTGAAAATTAAACATAAAAAGCGTTGGTACAGTCCGTGACCAACATTGTCTGACGCTCTTGACTATTATTCGCTAATAATCAAGAGGGTTAAGGCAAAGACCTATATAATATTTAAACTACTAAAACTGAACTGAAGATACTAAAACTGATATCACAATCAAACAAATAATTCCTTAACTCAGAGATGCATTAATTAATCGGTAAAGCCTGAAGCTATGGACGCACTTCATCCAGTTTAGTTAGATGTTGAGGTTATCTCCGCATACATTACGGACTCCGACGTTTTCTGTGAGAGACTACGGAATGTTATGCTCCAGCTATCGAACTTGCTGTGACGATTGGAGATATTTTAAGTGATACGTAGTTTGTGATATTCAAGGTGATTTGAAACTATGTGTTGAAATGATGCGTTGAAAAAAAGGCCAAAATGTGCAAAATTGTCGTCTTGTTTTGCCTACCGTTTAAGCATATTTTCAATTGTATAATGAATGCTACAATGCTCCATGTAAAGTCAACAAAGTTTTTGGTTTAAGGCAACTAACAACTACTTTTAAAGAATGTTGTGAGTGTGCTGAGTAGAAAATTATTGTACACCACACTTGTGAGTGTGTCATAAGCTTAAAACGTTATAATGCACACATAAGAAACAAAAGATTGACAGTTTAGTGGAAAAAATAATATTTTGGCCTAAATACCAATTAGCTTTGTTGACTGTACCTTTAAAGATTGAAAATAAAATTTTATTCTATTCATGAAATGCCTTTTTGTTTGTGAAAACTCTAGTTGGATCCAAACCAATCAGTGTTCCTACCCTTTTCCCAACTATGTTGGGGTTGGCAACCAGTGTTATCTGATGCAGCTGAATCCAAGTATTATTTTGTCTCACTTATACTGTAATTTGTAACTGTTTTATGTCCCAATAAAGTAAAATAAAATAAAATAAAATTCTACGACTGCCGATCTTACCTCCACAACTCAGATACAACGTAACACGATATTTCTTGGCAAGATTGGTCCCAGATTTTTCGAGGAGCTTGTGGCTAAATAATAACAGCCGCACGGATCGATCTTCAAGGTTAAGCAACGCTTGCCAAGTTTGGTCTGTGGATGGGTGACCATCTTAACATAGCGAGTTTCCTCCGTGCCTCGGAAAGCACGTTAAGCCGTTGGTCGTTACGGATAGTCAGAAGCCAGTAAATCTGACTCCAGTCTTGCCATGAAGTACCGTGTTACCCAGTTACTGGGTTGTGGTCTGGTAGGCAGCCGCTCCGCGTAAAATACTGGTTACAGCTAAATCCGGTTTGACTGGAAGCCGACCCCAATATAGTTGGGAAAAGGCTAGGCAGAGAAAGATTGGTCCCAGATTTATGCCTTTACCAGCCATTGTCGTTGCCCTTTCCTCGATGTTGCAGTGGGGGATGTGGCTCCACGCTGAATGTTAACAGTGTATTTTTATCTGTGTCTGTGTGTGTACTTACCTTATGGACTCCGGTCTGAAATAAAAAAGATTCTATTCCATTCTATTCCATTCTATTCCATTCTATTCCATTCTATTCCATTCTATTCCATTCTATTCCATTCTATTCCATTCTATTCCATTCTATTCCATTCTATTCCATTCTATTCCATTCTATTCCATTCTATTCCATTCTATTCCATTCTATTCCATTCTATTCCATTCTATTCCATGCTATTCCATTCTATTCCATTCTATTCCATTCTATTCTATTCCATTCTATTCCATTCTATTCCATTCTATTCCATTCTATTCCATTCCATTCCATTCTATTCCATTCTATTCCATTCTATTCCATTCTATTCAATTCTATTCCATTCTATTCTATTCCATTCCATTCTATTCCATTCTATTTCTATTCAAACCCTAAATGTTTTCATTCTTCACTTGTACAACACGGTGTGACAGTCAGCCGTCCCTGTTCTTAATGTATTACTCTAGAAATTGAACGAAAGTGTCGCACTTTGTGACACTATAGTACCAAGATATGGATGTCGGTCCCGCTTCGCCGTACTCTAGGCATGTAACTAACTAAGGCTATTACATATGTACCACAACCACACCACGCCGTCGCGACAAAAGATGGTCAAGCTGTGCCCAACTAACATTTTGGTGTCAGTTACAGGCTTTTTTATGACTTTAAGTAATGTAACAGGGTTATAATTATCTCAGTTATTACTAAAGACGACATAGAGGAGTTAACAAACAAGTTTTAGCCCCAATCGCAGCACTATAGCGTTAATGGACGATGTAATACAGCTTTGAGAGTTATAATGGCGCCAGTAGCAGCAAGTATACTTAATACGTTATAGCTTTAACCTTTTTGTGACACCCAAGTCTTTATAAAAGTGTTCGCCGACACCTCTTAACACTTATTGTTGTATAGTTATTGCAATGAACTCTTTTATACCACTTAAGGTGCTATATTGACTATTATTGCAGTCATAAGCTATAAAATAGAGTTTATCGAGAGTTTAGTAACACGAGAAACTAAACGTGTCAAACAACTCCTCTATCTAGGTTTAACCTGTAATAAAGGGTTTAACTAAAGCTTATTGTGTTAGGCAGTCCTCTTTTACAGACGTTCTAAAGGTATTGGTGTCAAACAACGCAAGTATGGGTCGTTATTAACACTAACCTTACTTTTGTAAAGTTCGCCATTGTTTTGGTAACCTAACAATTAATATTATTTCGAGTTATTCAATATTTGACTACAATAAACAAAATTTCTTACATTATTTGAAGCATTCCATGAATGCCTCTTAATTTTACATACCACTGCTCAAGAAGCAGGAATGAATAGTAATGTTTAGCTTGAGGTACCTATTTTATTATCATAATTTTTCTTTTAAATCTTTAATAAATCCTAGGCGCGTTAAAATTGAGATGAGAAACATGGTATACATTTACTGTGAAATCATAAGGGCAGTCATTTTTCACTTCACATACTTAAATAACATAATATTCCATAATATTATTCTGCTGTGTTGAATAATGGATGACATAACACTTCCATTACGAACAGATTTAATTTTAGTAAGGTTAACTTTTTTAACTTGACGTGCACTTTTTACCACCTGTAGTGCTCACTAACGCGGTAATACCGGTTAAAGTAGTAGCTGACGATGAATAAACGCTCTTGTGGAGCTTTAATATCTTTGTGACACCGTACTATAGGCTTTCTATAACTTTTACCTGTAAAACTGTGGGCCTCTTTCGTGGTTATAAGTGAGTTAGAGCATGCTCTAACTCAGTTGCACAGGTATGCGTTAACACTTTTATACTCAAATGGAACTGATATACGAGTCTTATATAGGTTTTTTTAACGCTTTGGTGCTAGTTGGGTGGTAACGTATGAATAGTGTCGCTGCGGCTTCTTGCGGTTACATTGAGGTACCTACAAAATGTGGATGTGTTTACGATGTGACCGGCCGCTAGTTCGCGGTTTCTGGCAGTGTGAGGCTGCAATGTGGTCCCGGTCGATAATGACGGCAAAGTGTGGTCTGTGTCAATTTAACTATTCATTTGTATACAAATTAGCGTCCATCCACGTGTTTTGGGTGTGGTGTGGTTGCGGTACGTGTGAAACAAGCCTAAAGTCACCGGTTTACGATACCTGGGCATCATAAAAGATACTGAAGGATTATGACGAAAATTTGGGAATGAAATAGAAAATTGCGTTTATTCTGCTCATAAAAAAAATCCTGTCTGCGTTTCTTTTGTTTATTTGTTTGTTTGCATAACATGCTTGCCTCTTCATGTCCAGGAAGACCATGTTCTAGGATACGCGTATTTATTGTTATTCTTTTGGTTTAATAATAAATACGCAGTTAAGCCGCAGGTAGCAACTAGTCAACAATGAGAACGTTTACAAGGATGCTAAATAGGCTAACTCAGCGGTTCCCAAAGTTCACCCACCTAAACAACACGACCAAATTCGGGACTCGTTCGCTGTCTCCAAAGAGACTGTAACTAAAAAAACAACAGAGACGTTCTCTGTTGTTTTTAATTAATTATTAAAAACAACAGAGAACGTCTCTGTTGTTTTTAATAATTATTAATTAATTAATAATTATTATTAAAAATTTAATTTAATTGAATCACTTACCAAAACTCCTTGTTATAATTTTGAACATAAGGGAGTGCTATTTCAGTCAAAATATTTGTTTCCTATTTTTTGGCATTAAAGCTATAGCTATTCAACAGCATCTCAGAGCCCATTCAATTTTCGCTCGCGACTGGTCGTGTATTGACCCATAGTTTGGGAAATTCTGGGCTAACTTTTCTCTGTGAGCTTTCAAAACAATGTAAGTAGGCTACCTATTCTTCCTAAGCTTAATTACCCAGTCGGACATGATTCAGTCTTTTACTGGAACAAACGTCTTTATTTGAAGTCCGTTTCTTTATTCGTAATACACAAATTACTTTAAATACTTAATGAGATTCTTTAATTACTCAATTGGGCAGCTCGAGTACCGATTCATTTTCTGTGATTGCTGCCAAGAGTACGCTTAAGAATCCGACGAATACATAAATACGTTTTATTCAACCGCTTATTTTAGTTGTACTAAACGATTTTAATTGACATTCAAAAAAGGAGTGCGTGCCTATCAATAGAAAAAAAAAACAAACATTTTTCATGAGATGATGACTACCAGGCTCAAATACGGCGAATTACGTTAGAAAGTTTATGAAAAACATTTTATGTGCGTATAAAATTTGAGGGTTTTCCTCGATTTTCATGGGATCCCATCACCAGATTCTGACTGTCACCAATGGGATCACCCCAGGAGTATAGACTTTCGAATAAAGATTTTTTTAAATCGGGCCATAATTGGCGGAGCAATCGGTGAACATACATAAAAAAAAAGAAAAAAAAACATACATACCTACAGCCGACCATAGAACCTCCTCTTTTTTTAAAACGTCGGTAAAATACCAAAAAAACCGACGAATACATAAATACGTTTTATTCTACCGCTTATTTCAGTTGTACTAAACGTCTTTATGAATCGTTTCGTAGAATAACAACCAACATAGTAGCTATGTTACTCTCCAAGTTCCTGATTAATACTTTCACCGACTTTTATGACAGTGGCAGCCGTACTGCCTACATCACCCTGGACAAATTCTGTGAAAACATTCAGTTATTTACTTAAGTAACAGTTTTTTTGGTATGTAACTCTTTAGCTCGCCGTCGTAAATTAATCCGTTCCTAAAATACGCAAAGACCATTAAAAAATTAAAGTGAAAAGGGTCTCAGCTGTACTAGATCATTCTGTAATCCAACGAGAGACAACAATTTCGTACAAAAAGATAATCTCCAGGAGCATTTTAATTACTTTTAAAGCTCCCTTGTTAGAACTGTATTATGTATTTTGTACAAGACCGGGATTACCTGGTAGGTACCCGTCATAATAAATGTGCTGGCTTTTTCACTCACATGTGGAATTGTATGCTTGTCTCTTTTGCCGTGACCTGTTTCTGACGTGGAGGTAAGCTGGCGACCTGTAGAGTGTTTTGATGTTGTTTCCTCTAAATCGTGTTAGTTATTCAGGGATGGTGATTAAGGGCGACATTCTTGGCCTTGGGGGATTAAGGTGCGAAGGACGTGGCCGTAATGTTGAGCTGTTCTGTGCGAGATTTATGTGTGTTACAGCCGTATCTAGTGAGATTGGATGCTGCGCCGACGTTCTAGAAAATAGGATTATCTTAGATGCAAATAGTGTACTTGGTATGTTAGGAGTTGTAGATTTTGTGGTAATGTGATGTGTGTTTCTTAGGATTATCAGTTTTGTATCGTAATACCGGTTGAAGATTTATTCGTGCATACGGCTTTTAAAAACTGAGAATACGTTTTTAAGCTTTTGAATGTAATAGATATTATTAAATCTAAAGAAACAACAACATAGGTAGTAAAATGATGGTACCAAATTACGCTGAGCATGTCCATACCGAAAGGGTTCTACTCGTATCTCAAAAAAATGGGAAACCACAAACTTCTTTACTGTATCTCAACCCAAAAACTGTCTTACAGAGACTAAGTCAACTTTACAAAACTACTTCTTATCTTCGCCCGCGACTTCATTCACGCGGGTTTAGTTGGTACTCCGCGAACTTTATCTCCCCTCTATCTTTTTAAAGGGTAATGTGTAAATTACTTATTAATAGACAAACGTAGGGCACCTACGGATCCCAAACTTTTTTGAAAACATTCTTTAGCCTATGTTCATCAGGAATAGTGGAGGATTCTAATAATGAAAAAATTATTCAAATCGGTATAGTAGTTTCGGGGCCTATTCAATTCAAACAAAAAATCATTCCTCTTTATAATATTGGTGTAGATACTCGTATAAACAAATGACAATATTTGAACCTAGAAGATTCACCTCTGTTCGTACCCACGTCTCAGTGAAAACCTGAACTAAAGAAAATGTGCCTATTACTGTAGCAAGCAATCTCCATTGTCTCCACTTTTATAACTCGCTAGATAATATCGGAGCAACACAATGTACTGTGTTTCTACATTGTAAAATCTTTGCGCAGATAACCTAACGGTATCATCGTAGTTTCAGAGTTTTTTTTTATTATGAATATATTCTAACAAGGTGTCTGACTCAGAAGGCCAATTCTAATCAATTTTTAGCACCGTTTGCAATCGCATCTCCGTCGCAATCTGTCCCTTATTCCCTAGATTTTGAAGGCTTGGAACTGAGAAGCGAATGCAAACGATCCTTAATTAATTATATTTTTAACTATTTTTTATTTGTTGTTACAGCGGAAATACAAATACATATTCTATGAAAATTTGACTGTCTACATAAGTATTACGGTTCTTGAGATGTAACCCGCTGACAGACGGACGGACGGACGGAAGGACAGCGGAGGCTTATTAATTGGGTTCCGTTGGCTACTTAACATTGGCCAGTTTAAATACTGTTAAGTTGATTGTTATATCAGTCAACTTATAGTTGTGAATACGAGTAGAAAACATGCCATGAATCATCATGATGCGTTGTTTGCGAGGATTGAAAAATATACATATAAATTGACAAGCTGGCACGATATATCTAAGTAAAATCACAAAAGTACAGTTAGCACAACAGTGCACCTTTCAAGCTAAAGATCAGCACTTAGGTAGTTACGATTTTAACATTCAACAGACTATTCAACCCCTTTTGCATTCCACTATTCTACCTCATGTATGCAGTACGGAGATAACGACAGAGTTTGAAATTCATGTCGTCAATCAGCCGCTGTGCGGTTGGCCGCTGCTCCAACTCAATGTGCTCGTATGACTCATAACTGACATACGTTATAACAATGTATGTGACACATAAATAGTAGAGATGGGCAGACTAGACCACTAGTCGGTGCTCAAATGGCCAACTAGTCGCTGGCTGTAAAATTAACAGATTAGTCGCCACGAAAACTAGTCTTTTCGTCTCTAATAGCTAGGTAGTCTACGAGTATCTCAACTTGGAACCCAAATATTTTCGTTTGGTGAATGGAAACTTTTATAGAACTGTCTTACCAAAAGTCAATAATTTTACTTGTTGGTGTTTTACGAATAACCGTATATTATACTTCAATGTTTTGTTCGCATGGAGAGTACCCACTGTTATGGTGGTACACCGCTCTCGTCATCTTGATGGCCAGTTTTTCGCTGTACTGAATGACCGTTCTCTCTTACAGCCAGGATGATAAACCCGTGTGAGCGCCGCTCGGTGGCCTGCATGCTCCTGGCCATCATAGCCGTGGTAGCAGCCGCCTCCTATGACCGGGAACGGCTGGAGATCGCCAAGCAGATCCTGGAGGAGGTGCCTCTCACTGACGGGTAAGACTTAAAGAGATATTAGTTTATGACAGGTATACACAGCTTTGAATGTAGGCCTTTGAATCTCCATTTTCCGCAAAACCTTTTCTTCAGGTTCTGTATGAATTGTACAACAGACATTCGGGTAACGACTTTTAGGTTAGTAGTCTAGTTAAAACTGCAGACATAGCTTGGCAAAATGTTTGATTAATTGAGATTGAGATTTTGGCTACTTTACGATCACGAAGAATTGAAGGTTGCAGTGGACACAATCACATACATTTTCTTGCAAAGCGAAGCTTAACACACGTGTGTAGGCTCTCCGTGCGCCGCGGTTGGTCTGCGCCTTAAAGCCCATAGAGTTACACTGAGTTTGTGAAACTCATAAGGAACACTAAACTGGACAGTTTCACGTTTGCCACGTGGATTTTGCTGGACTTTTAACGTGTTAATAATTTAAAGAATATACCTAAATCAAAATTAAAACCACACTACTCAAGTACAAGGCCACACTCGCAACAGCTCGCACATTCAACATGACACATCGTGACATTACACAGTTCTCAGAACTAAAACTAATACGTTAAACACAGTTTTCACGTGGAGTGAGGCCACAAACCGCATTAGGAATAATTACGTAAAAGCGTGACTTAGTACCAGACGGAGGCAGGGTTTGGAGGGAGAGGAATTCGCCTAATGTTAGTTGCGACGTGTTGAAAGAATGATTAAATGCTCTCCCTGATTCACACGACGATATATTTGGAGACTCACGCTCTTAAATTCCGTAGAAAAGGGGTAACTGATTGGTTACTAGAATATAAGTACTTTAGAGCTTGACTTTTGACTAGAGGTAACTTTCGAAATTTTCGGTCGTGAGCTCAAAACTAGCCAAGCACTTTTATCATCATCGACCACCCAACCACGCCCATAGCTGAGCAAAGGCCTGTTTTCCTGTCAATCTCCATGGTCATCCGACAGTAACAGTTTGCGCTAGACCCCATTTCGGGTAAGGGGAGGAGTGAGCTCCACCTGACCTTTTCATTTAGCCACTTTATCCGATGGAAGAGGGCCACCGCTCAGTCCTTCGGGCACAGATTGGCAAAGTAAAGGATTTCTCCCACTCCCTTCCGTAACCTCTTTCGCTTCTGCTTGCCATGAGCTCTCACTTTTGACCATTCGTTTGATTATGGTCGGAAACGAGAGATCACTCCCTAGTTTGGATCATCACGGTCCTTTTTTTTAGCATGTGGAAATCCTCATGGATGTCCTCCGCTCTGGGGCGGGCGCCTACCAGACCTCCACAACCCATTAAATAGGTAACACGGTATTTCTTGGCAAAACTGGAGTCAGATTTACTGGCATCTGACAATCCGTAACGACTGCCAAAAGTCTACAAATAACAGCCGGGACCAAGAGCTTAACGTGCTTTTTGAGGCACGGAGGAAACTCGGTATGTTAAGATGGTCACCCATCCACAGACCAACCTTGGCAAGCGTTGCTTAACCTTGAAGATCAACCTGTGCTGCTGTTATTTTTTAGCCACGAGCTCCTCAGAATGGTGTTCGAACAATAACGGCGACATAGTGTGGCAAGTGATCGATCCATTCAAACATTTCAGGCAGACGTTTACCTCTGTTCCGCGTCAGACATTGAAATGTAATACCCTTGTGTGCATGACTGTACTCGATACACTCATGTGTCTGACGCTCACTTATGTGGTGTACCTTTGATGTGGCAAGTTACTTGCATTTAACAGTTCCATAATGCATGGATTCGTCGATTCTATAAAGGGGGGATAAGTTGTTTGTCGTACAACTTCGGGCAGAGATGCTATTCGAAGCCGTTAGTTTCTATGCGTCATAACATATGTAAGCCTTGAATTATGAAATGCCCCAAAAATTCTGGCTTACACTGCAACGGCAGCCATTGCATTTTTTTAATTCCCTGTTTTAATCTTAGCCTAGACTACTTTTCGTCCTGCAACCAGCTTGCATGCAATATATGTGATATTGCGAGCTACCGAGGTATAATTTGAGCAATTGCTCAATCGCTCCCCGCAAGGTTAATAAACTTGCATACGAGTTTTAGGTACAATTGCAATAGTAAATGTATTTACTAACAGGGTTGTGTACCCAAAGGGTAACCAACGGAACCCTATTACTAAGCCTCTGCTGTTCGTCCGTCCGCCTGCCTGACCGTCAGCGGGCTGAATCTCAAGAACAGGTAGACAGTTGAAATTTTCACAGTATATTTCTATACTCGCTATAACAAAAATGAAATTAAGGGGGTCCCCATACTAAAAACGTGTTTATTTCCGTTTATTGTACGGAACTCTTCGTTTGTGAGTCCGACTAGCACTTGGCTGGTTTTTATTTTATCTCAGAATAAGTTTGCTCTAAAAGGGTTAAGATTCGTTTCTTTGAAAGATCGTCAGTTTGCTGATGGGAAATACCATCAACCTCACGACATGTTTTTTCAATAAAACGCTATATTATCTCATGATTTATTTTCCCAGTCGTGAATGAATGTTTTTCCTCCGCACAATTGAACAAGTTGTCTCGACAGTCACAAAGCTTGTCGTCGTTCAATTCTTCAGCACACAGATACGAGATGTTCGCACAATCGTACAATGAGCAGAGATTGTCAATACAATTTGTTACGTAGGTACAGTAAATATAGATGTGGTGTAGTAGTTATACCAAAAAATCATGCGTTCATCTTTTGAGTCACAGCCACTTCCAAAATTGTAAATGGATTTTGTTAGCGTTATTGTAGCGTATGGAACTAAGCTTATTGTAGCGTATGGAACTAAGCTTATTGTAGCGTATGGAACTAAGCTTATTGTAGCGTATGGAACTAAGCTTATTGTAGCGTATGGAACTAAGCTTATTGTAGCGTATGGAACTAAGCTTATTGTAGCGTATGGAACTAAGCTTATTGTAGCGTATGGAACTAAGCTTATTGTAGCGTATGGAACTAAGCTTATTGTAGCGTATGGAACTAAGCTTATTGTAGCGTATGGAACTAAGCTTATTGTAGCGTATGGAACTAAGCTTATTGTAGCGTATGGAACTAAGCTTATTGTAGCGTATGGAACTAAGCTTATTGTAGCGTATGGAACTAAGCTTATTGTAGCGTATGGAACTAAGCTTATTGTAGCGTATGGAACTAAGCTTATTGTAGCGTATGGAACTAAGCTTATTCATAGACAAACAGATTTTTTAGAATATTGTCAGCTTTCGTCACCACCATCATATTGACGAAATTATTGGTTTCGCGGTAATCTCAGTAACTACAGGTCCGATTTGAAAAATTATTTCAGTTTTAGCTAGCCTTTATCGAGGAAGGCTATATACTACTCTGTCAAGAAAGTACCGAGAAAAGATCAATAATACACAAAATGTCTGTTATTCATCCAAATTTATTTTATCACCTTCAAAGTATGCTCCTTTAGAAACGATACACTTGCGCCAACGAATAATCCATTCATCAAAACATTTTTTAAACGCTGCTTCCGGAATTGAGTTGAGTTCTCGCCGCGAATTCTCCTTTATGTCTTCTATCGATTGAAAACGGTTCAGTTGGAAGGCGCCACTCCGAAGCTTGTTGACTAGTTTGCATGTCAAACTCGTAATCCCACGTCTCGTCACCAGTAACAATGCGTTTCATGAATGTTGGGTCCGAACTGACTCGTTCTAGCATGTCCTCAGCGACTTTCATGCAATTGAGTTTTTGGAGAAAATTCAGATCTTTTGGGACTAGCCGAGCAGCAACATGTTTCATACCCAAATGATTAGTTAAAATGGTACGGATCGACTCGAGAGATACAGAAAGTTTGGCGGCTATCTCTCTCAGAGTTGAATGGGGATTTTCAGTCACTATTTCCTTCACTTTTGCGATGTTAACTTCAGTTGCAGACGTTGACGGCCTACCAGAGCGAGGCAAATCTTCCATCACATCTCGACCGCTTTTGAACGCTTTGAACCACTCATAAGCACGAGTTTTTGATAAAGTCGATTCACCGTAAGCCTTCTGTAACATTTTCAGTGACTCCGAACACGAAATTCCATTGGCGATGCAAAATTTAAGACAAACTCTTTGTTCGATATTTTTGTCCATTATGAAATTCGCAATACACACTATATATGATATTACTAAAACCAGCACTGTATTTAATATAAATAACAGATGCAACTCAAACTCCGCGCCAAAATGGAAAACAGTTGTGCCAATCTAACAACTACAAAAAAACAAAAATTTGAATTTGGAACCATAAACAAATCATCCATTCCCGATACTTTTTTGACTGAATGTATATCAACACGCTAAGACCAATAGGAGCGGAGCAGACGAAGGTGCGCGGGTCTACTTGACCCGCGCTATATAAGTATTAGATATTATGGAAACCCAAAACGTACAAAACGTTTTGGAAACACATTCATAGTGCGTACAAAGAATTCTCTGCCAGAGACTGTAATTCCTGTTAGCTACAACCTGGGAGTCTTTAAGTCAAGAGTGGATAGGTTACTTCTAGGCAAGCGAGTTCCATCTTCGACCACATCATCGCTTGCCATCAGGTAAAATAGTGGTCAAACGCGTGTCTATTAATAGGCGCACGATTAAAAATGCCATTTTACAGTTTTTAGTCCAGACATCGATTGCCACGTGGCCTTATATTTTTAACAGACTTCAAAAAAGGAGGAGGTTCTCAATTCTGTTGTACTTTTCTTTGTTTTTTTTACCAGGATATTAGTAAACCCATTAACGTAACACGTTAATAGGTTTACTAAACCAGTTAATAGGTTGTGGAGTTCTGGTAGGCAGCCGCTCCACATAACATACTGGAAAACAGATGAATCTGACTCCAGAAGACTCCAATGTATTTGGGAGAAAGCTGGACTTAGAGGATGAGAGACAGATGATGATGGCTATTCGACTCCATAATCAAGTCTCACTAGTTTGAGATTAAAAGAGAATTTTCTAATTGTCAGAAAGATAAAACTAGCCCTGTTATTAAAACAATAGATAGTTAATTATTATTTACAACATCACCAAAAAACAAAAGGAATGGACATGATTCTTGCAAGAAAACATGGTGGACAAGCAGCCTGTCATTAGACCTCGTCGTTAAAAGAACCACTATTTTATTTGTGGAAAACTAAAGACTAAAGCAACAGTCAGAAAAATAACTATTTGAGCCCAAGTCTCATAGAAAGCGAGATCGGACCGGTTTAGCGGGAAACCCCCGTTCAGCAATGTGCGATATTTATTCTTCAGTGTAATTCGATGAATAATATTATTATCTAATTAGTTTTTCCATTAGTCTACAATGGTTTGTAAAGGCGCTTAGGGCACTCCAATTGAAAAACGCTTGCTGAATTCGATCGACAGAGTCACCGCGGCCCTGGAACGCAAAGGGCATTAGGAGGAACACGGATGGATTTTAGTCAGTAAGAGTCTGATACTCCTTCTTGCTTCGCCCAGAGCGAGAGGAATCATTAGAAGATTTCCCATCCTTAAAAAAAGAGAGGGACCGCTTTCAAAATTGATATATTTAAGACGGTAACATTCCATTTTGCCATGTTGTGTTCGCAATTGAGTGTCTTCCATTTAAGCCACTGCAGTTCACATCTAGGTGGCAGGTGCTTCTACAAAATATGGCGAAAAGCAAAGTCGTTCCGGGTAGTCAGAAGTTCGGCAAAGATTACAAACAGTCTGAGGGCCATCAAGCAACGTTCACATTCGCGTGTCAGTCGCAATCTGTCAAAAATGTATGGAAATTAAGGCTTTTTTGTCAGATTGCGAACAAGATGCGAATGCGGACGTTGCTTAAAAGTAAGTAGACTTGGCAAAGGATGTCGTCCTACCCAGTAACTGGGTATTAGAGGTAAGACACTCCTTATTTCCACCTAGTCCGTTCTATCATCAGACCACAAGACATGGCGATGCGCCACCGGTACATGGTGGACATCCCACTCACACGCACAAAACGTTTTGTGTACGCACATTAATTGTGCGTACACCTAAGGAGTGGAATTCCCTGCCAGAGTCTGTGTTTCTTGATAGCTACAACCTGGGAGTCTTTAAGTCAAAAGTGAATGTTACTTCTAGGGAAGCGTGCTTCATCTTCGATTGCATCATCACTTACCATCAGGTGAGATAGTGGTCAATATACTTAAGAATAGTAAAAAAGAATCTTGCGGTCCTTCCTTGTAAAGTACTAGCATCCTGCACCATCTAGCTATAAGTTCTAAGATGATGCTCAACATATTTGAAAATAACCGGCTAAGTGCATTTTAGGCCACACGCAGTGTAATATTTTTTCTGACTTCCCATGTGAATTTAGATTTTATATTTTTTTCTTCAGTTACCATCGTCCTATGTGGACCCGTTTCTGGGCGTTTTAACCATCAAACCGTGAACTTAATTTAAAATAAGCAGTATTCTATGTCGGCAATCGTGACGTGCAACTATAAAACCCTGAAAAGGCTAGGCAGAACTCCATGACTATAAGTAAGATGAGAAACAAAATCCGCTTCCGCAGTCTGTATAGCTTCGGTCCTAGTGGCCGTCGCAACGTCTGCTTGCCAAATTCCAGATATAGCTTTTAAAAGTTTTCTAGAACAAAAACTGCTCTCTTAAAACGGCGGGATGAAAATTTTTGCGGTCAACATTCATAACTTGTTATTGTTTTTGTTTATCAAGGTATGAATTTTATGAAAGTTCTTGGAGTATATAGATGGAGTTAATGCTTTTGGACGTCAAAAGAAGTTGAAGCCATTTTATGTGTACAACCATCAGACTAAGTAGGTAGATATATATGTTTTTTTAGAAATCTTGAAACGTTAAAATGTAATGAATGAATACTAAACGCTGAACTGAAGATCGGGGTTACAATATATTGTCAATGGTCGATCTAAACCCCCTTCGATCAATGGCTAGTCGATACAAGGTGTGAAATAAAGACCAATATTCTGCCATTGACTGATTGACTAACGCCAATTTCTGAGATTTCTGAGGCACTTCATCGGTCGGTTTCCGTTAACGGTATTTTTCATAACGCCAATGGTTGGTTAATGGTTAATGGACAGATAAACGACCGATAAAATACCTCAGAAACCGGGCTTATGCAATCCAAGAATATGACTGTTCTAAAAATACCTATTTTTAGCTTATCACTACAGCCAGTTCTCTATCCCCAGACACAACGACCTTCCGTGGAACATCAGAAAGTTCCTGCGCAACCAGATCAATGAGTTCGAGTTGAACACCGACCTGACCATGGTGGAACCCTGGTCCATCTCAAAGTACTCGCACACTGACCTGCCGCGGCTGAAGACTGGGATGGTGGGAGCTCAGGTATGTCTAGTGATATAAATAAACCCAGCAATGAGATATCATTGCTGGGCAAAGGCCTCCCCCAGATCCAGCGAGAAATTCTTACCACACATTGCCGTCATGAAAAAAATTTAAATTATTTACTTGTGAACATAGAGTATAGTTAAAGATGTTATACAAAAAATATTCCTATCAAAGTGATGTGGCGACGCTTCAAAGAAGTTTACGTTTAGCAGTGGACATATTTTGGCTAATTTGATGATACAATTATTTTTAGCCAGCCATTTCAAACATTAAGGTGCCGCTTTAGCAGCCAAAACGGAGCGCTTGATCAAAAAAATGTTTCATTAATATTGAATAGAACATTTTTCTACAAAGCCAAGCTTAAAATACAGTCCACGACAAGCCAAACTAAGCACGGATGCGTGACTGGTAAAAAAAGAACACAACGCAGCAGACGTGGCTAATATCTCCGAGTACATTAAATTTTACACATTTTATAGCTACCAGTGGAAGGTAGACTTTACCCATAGGTCATCATCGAGTTTCCGTACAGTTGCTATCCCATCAAAACCATAAATGTGAAAAGGGGAGCCAAACTTCAATGTTAATAATATCCGTGATTGTAGACTTCAGCGAAAAAATAATTGAGATCCAAATAGGCGCTGAGTTCTGTAGATAATCCTGAAATAAGGTAAATGCAGATTCAAGATTCGACTTGGTTAGTTTTTAGGTAGGTACATGTTACCATATATTTGACGTTACTTATCATCTTGTATGTTATACTTACGCAAGGTTTAGGTTTTATATCTAAACTCTTCTAAAAATTTGATTTTCTGGTGAACTATTGACTGGACACGCTGCCGCGTGTCTAGATAAAATGAAGTCGCAGATCGATAATTTATCGTTGCAATAAACACGCTGACATTTCTTTAAAAATACTAATAGTAAAACATTTAATGCTGAAGGTACCGTTACTAAAAATCGGGGCTCAACCCTCTTTTTAGAGTTCCGTACCCAAAGGGTAACCAACAGAACCCTATTACTAAGCCTCCGCTGTCCGTCCCTCCGTCTGTCCGTCCCTCCGTCCGTCCGTCCCTCCGTCCGTCCGTCCCTCCGTCCGTCCGTCCCTCCGTCCGTCCGTTTGTCAGCGGGCTGTATCTCAGGAACCGTAATAGGTAGGCAGTTGACATTTTTTACAGATTGTGTATTTCTATTGCCGCTATAACAACAAATAATAAAAATTAAAAACTCGATATATTCTCAAACTGCCTAACAACCTCATTCTAACTATATAAACATACGCAAAAATAAAGGCAAAATAAGCTTGGCTCTCAAAAATTCAGCAAACGATGTAGTTTTGAAATTGCTTTAGTGATGTATGTCGCAATTTGTTCCGTATTTGTCACTCGTTGATCATAGAGCAACATATTTGACGGACGGCAATTGGCGCTCAAATATTTGAATGTTGGACCAAAATGGAGGACTTATGAATCAAGCATGAGGTTCCGAACGACCCTTTTTAATGGCCAATCGTATTATATTAATATCGGGGCTATGATCACGACTTTCGCAGCCGGATTCACAGATTGTTGTTACGGCTGTCCAGGCCAGTAGTTACGCATCCTCTGTAACCGCCATTTACGATACCCATAAATAGTGATGGCGGCCATTTAAAGGTTTATTTAATAGTGAACCCAGAAGAGAGTGAATACAGATGATAGCGGTAATAGAACTAAGTATTATGTTTTTCCAGTGGGGAATTAAGGCGGGAAGCTTCTGGAAGGTGTAGAAAGTGAACTACGAACGATTCATAGTTTTTTTTGTTCAATTTAATGGGGTTGGTGCCATTTTGGTACCTGACATTAATTAAGAAATATAGAAATATTTGTACGCCTTTTGATGGCAGGATATGCTGGAATCATTATTATAACATCTTTTGTTCTATATTCTCAGAAATAAACAATTTTGATTTGACTTACCTCTAGGCACCTTTAAAAAAAAACAATTTTATTAATTAAGATAAAAGGTACACTAAAAATAAATGATGCATTAGAATTATGAAACACTTTGTTTTAAAATAATTATAATAGGCGCACAGAATTGCCCCTCCGGATTTCTACAATTTATAGACCACCATCTAACTTGTCGGTAAGCGATGATGTGGTCGAACATAAAATACGCTTGCCTAAAAGTAATCTATTCACTCTTGACTTTCAAGACTCCCCCAAGGCTGTAGCTATCAGGAAACACAGACTCCGGCAGGGAATTCCACTCCATAGCTATACGCACTATGAATGTGTTACCGAAACGTGTTTTGCGTGTGGGTGATTATGTGGGATTATTATCTGACATAAACTGTCACGTGAAAACAACTCATTTTACTTCAAAACCTAACAACTTATTTGCATGATTAGAAGCTTTTCATTTAACAACTTTGGTTCACGCAACACTTCATTCAGACCAAACATTCTTGTATATAAACTACGCAAGGCTACGCACATCTAAATAAAGACAACTGACATCGGTCCCTAAATCTTAGGAATAATTTCCTTCGTATTTAGACCATTCCGACATTGTGGAACTTTCGAGAACAACTGAGAGCTAACCAGATAATAAGTTCCTTGCTATAGTTTGATCTGGAAATACTGGGCCAGATAGTTTCGTATTGAGTGCTTTAACACTTCTAAGGACATTTCTATTGAAATATTCAAGTTTAGTTAGGTAACTGAGTATTTAGCTATTTAGTTTAATAACTGCTCAGTTGGTCTCATGGTTGTGACTGCCAAGCGTGGAGTGCCGGGTTCAATCCCAAGGTCGGGCAGTGTTTTGAGTTTTCTATTAGGTATTCCTCTGTGACAGCCCGGAGTTTTGATGTTGGTGGTGTGACACCCGCGTGCCTCGGTGCGCATGTTAAGGCTTGTATTCATGCCAGTGACCTTGTGCATACAAACGGAGCTAACTACGCCTTTGCGCGCCACTCCGCTACCGGCATTTTAATTTTTTTATAATAAAAGTAATACATGATTTTAAAAAGTAACAAAATCAAATTATTTTCGTGTGCATTGCAAAGCAGTAAACATTTTTTATACTCTTTTGATAAAAAATTAAGGTTTCATCTCAATGATTTGGATTTTTTACTTATATGAAAATTAATTTTTTTAATCTTTAATAAACGGTTGTTTTTTTTAAGTCATAGAATATTAAGGAAAGTACGAAAAGCTATTGAATGTTTGGGGCGCGCGGGTGTAAAACGAGTGCCCGTTTTTCCCTCAAGGTCGCTGGCGAATGTCGTCGCCTCAAGGCGGAAACCGTGTAGGGGATACATGCCTTGAAAAGGTGTCGTGTGTAGCCTAGTACATCAGAGTGCCAATCATACTAATTTTCAAGCAACATTCTCAATCGCATCTCAGTCGTAATCTGTCTAAAGACGCAAATAAGAACGTTGTTTGAAAAATAGTAAAAATGGCACTTGGGCCACCGGGTCTTAGTGAATGCAGAGTCATTCTGATCAGATTTTCTAAAGAAGAAAGGATTTGATCACCAGAGTAGTGGATGAATTAAGTCATCACGTGCTGGTATTCTGATGATGACTAAGTACTGATCATGTCTGATAGATCAGAACAATGCACTGCTGAATGTTCCCTACTTGTACTAGTTTATGTTCACTTCATTGTCGACTCTATCTCTGTCACCTCTCACCTAGGCTAGAATCAAGAGTAAATCCATCTCAAGTAAAAAAAACACAAATTTTCCGAAACATTTTGCTTCATTTTTTGTCAAAAAACATCGGATTATCACAAAAAATGTGCCAACATCAGTCTATCTCTAAAAAAATAAACCCTTTAAAATTCTACGGGCGTAATAAATTGTTCCCAATAACTCTCTGGTAGGCAGCAAAAATATTTATTGCTGGCATAAATTCAAATTAGACCCCAGTTTGCGACTCTGGGTGCAAAAACACCGATCGACGCAAAGGAGGGTTTTACCCTTGATGTTAACCTACATAATTAATAATATACATAGGACATGTGTTTGTCTTTCGGTCGCAGAATATAAATTTTGAAATTTGGTATGTGCCGTTCGTTGAAAACGTAAAGGTAAGATAACCGTAATGACTTTCAGGATCTGTTTATTTATGTTACTTACAATATAATATTTCAAGTATTTTCGAGATGGCCCGACCAAAAAAAACAAGAATATTTCATCAACTTACGTAAGAAAGAAAAAAAAATGCAATATTAGAAACTACCGTTAAAGGTAGGTAGGTAGTTCCACTCCTCTAGTATTCAGTAACGGTACAGAAAACTATGGGCCTAGCACGAGTAATATTTCTGTTACACATTGTATTTCTGACTAAAGTTCTGTTCTATTGTACAGTGTCCGAAGCACAGTACGATCGCTAAACGATTCCCATTTCATGCGATATTTCACCACAACAGGTGTGGTCGTCTGTCCCGAATGGTGATACGTCAGATGTCGGCTCGAAGTGGTTCATAACGTGCTATATCTATTCTATTATCTTCTACGGCGGATGTAAAAATGGCTATGCAGGAGATTAGTTTCTAGATAGAACAAAAAACTTATTAGGAAAAATTACTTTAGCTATTTCTAGCAAAACAGAGGTTATAATCGCCTTTTAAACCAACACCATCTGCAACCATAGTTATTTTACTATGGTTGCAGATGGTGAAACGATAAAGAGGTAAATGTTTGAATTTATGAAATGGGCTTTTTAGTTACGTTAGGCTCGTTACAGAAAAAGATTTGCTCTACCTGCCGAACCCAAAATTAAATCATTTAGTTGCGTGTGCAATTTTCCATCGGCAAATATGACGACCTACCAGTTAAACTGTCGTCCATTCTTTTTTTTTATTTGTAATGGTTTTGCTCTTGACTCTAGTCTATGTCAGAGGTGACAGCGACAACGTCTACGATGGAGCGAGCCTACCCAGAAGGAGCCTGTTCACTCTAACTTTGAAGAGATTCGGGTTGTAAGCTTTTTCGTCCATTATTTACTACTTTAGGGCATGAAAAAAAAATGTTTTCTCTATGCAGTGTCTGTCAGTGAATTATGTAATTAAAGAATAGGGAACATGCAATATTATCAACTTGCTTCCATTTTAAAGAATTCTGTGTAAAATAGACCATCCATAAAATAATAAAAATAAAAAGCGCTTTAATTCCTTTTCACAATTGCGGTTTTGAACTGACAGTTTGCCATTTCGCCCGAAAAAGGAAGTTGAGACACTTGTCATGAACTGTCCTAACTCAAAGACAAAGTTGCCTTTTCGTTGTCATAACAGCAGTGACGTCATTAAACGCAGATTGTTTTTAAATACGTTCCGTTTCACGTTACTTTATTTCATTATTTTTGTTAAAAGTCATATTTTATATATATAAAACCGTTGCAATGTCCTTTATTTTATACTTTTTTATCATTTTATAAACCACATTCTAATAAATTCTTTTGCAACTTGCCTATTTTAGCCGTAATCTGATCCCCGAGCTAACACACGAATATATCATTGACTGTCTCTTCTAAGGCACGAGTAGTACAAGTTAAATGAACAGTCAAGAGCCAGAGCATAACACACCCGCTCCCCTCTGATACGGCTTACCCCATACATAAATACGAAGCACGGGCTAGCAATCTATCTCCCGTCGACAGTGACATACTGCGCTTACAAGCTAGATTTGTTACTACAACTTGTTCCAAAAAGAACCCTCCTTCGATGGACTGAATCTCATAAACTACTGGCCAGGTGGAACAGAATTTGCGGAATTTGTTCGAAAGAGTCACCGCGGTCCTGGACCGCAAAGGACATTAGGAGGAACACGGATAGGTTTTACTCAGTAAGAATCTGACGCTCCCTTCTGCTCGGCTCAGAGCGGGAGGGGGGTCATTTAATGATTTTCCATAGCTAAAAAAAACGGCTAACTGCGAGTCGGACTCGCCCACCAATGGTTCCGTACAAATTTGTAGGTACATGTTACTTTAAATAAATACTATTTGTTATGACATAATTACAAATATAATATTAATTCCAGACTTTTTCCTATACCTACTTGTAGTCCCTACTTGTTGTAGTTCTAGGTCAACACCCTATACATTTTGATTCCCTTGAGAGTGTCGAAATATAAGTTTTTTTGCGGCATTAACGGCGGTATCTTTTATTAAGTTAACTTAGACTGTAGACCTGAGTATATGGTTTTAATTTCAACTCGATACCTCGACGCATTCCCAAGATAAAGGGTCTTGACAAACAGACGAACGGACAACAAAGTGATCTTATAAGGGTTCCGTTATTTCCATTTGAGGTACGGAACCCTAAAAAGGTGGAACAGAATAAGTTCTGCTGGAAGTGAAGCAGGTGAGCCTGCTTCTAACTACCTAGCGTTTTAAGAGCTATATTGGGTTCGACTTCCACTCTAACCGAATACAGCAGAATACCATCGAGCGAGTGCCATCTGACCTTCACAACCCATTAACTGGCTAGCATGATTCCCTTTAGCAAAGCTGGTGTCAGGTTTTCTGGCTTTTGACTCTCCTGTCGGTCTTCTACAGACTGTACTTTGATGAGTGTGCGCAGGAACCCCCACGACCTGATCCCATCATCGCCCTTTTACTGCCGGAATACCAGACGTACTGCAGGGTACCATCCGTATTTGGTCGCGTTCCGTCTAGTCATACCCAGCGCTTCTCCTCCACATTTATTATGCGCACAGCTAAAGTGTGGAACTCTCTGTCAGCGTCTGTGTTCCCGTTCATATATAATATAACCCGTCTGCCTTCAAAGTAAGAGTGAACAGGCATCTTCTGGGCAAGTTCGCTCCATCATAGACTTCATCCATCGCTTTTCATCAGGCGTGATTGTGATCAAGAGCAAGCCCATTCCTCAATAAAAAAAACCCTCAACGGCTGTTAAAAATAATAATTGACAGCCGACAGATTAGTGGTCACACATCCACGGAACCAACGTTGGCTAGCGAAGTTTAACCTTGAAGATTTTATGATTTCGCCACAAGCACTTCGCACAAAATATTCTACATAATCAGTTTCATCCCTTGCCCCACATTAATAATGTCGGACTACCCTCAGACAATTTGTATTGAGGTCAACGGCATCATAGTAATATACCGATGAAAAATTGTGGGTCATTGAACCCTCAGGGCCTGGGTGGCGATAAAACGCAACTATTTGTAAAACTCGTAAAGTTCTCGTCGAGAGTCCTTATCATGAAGGAAGCGGAAGGCCCCTACTATTTGCAAATGTTTCGGACTTTGGCAATTCTTTTTACGGGATCAACTTTTACCTACGTAGTTTAAATTTGTTGTTAGTCGACTGGAAAACAATGCTATCGTATTTCATTATGACGGAAACGCCGACGTAGAACAGGTATTTTTTTTAATATGTTGGTGATTCCAACTTTCCTGCTTCTAACATTATACACTAACGAAACACAAGCCAATAACTTTGAGATAAGTCTAATATTAACTATCACGTTATTTATTTATTTTTAAAGAATATAATATCAAAGATAATATTGTCCGTCTATAAATCAAGGGTATTTTGATAAGGGTCTCCACCACATGGGGTTGTTTAATTTTGATAACTGATGGGCTTGGAAACCTTGTTCGAAGACCTGGATAAAACAGCGGGCAGATAATAAAATTTTATGTAATTTACAGCCATAAGGAAAAACAGCTTTAATTTGTACAAAGCAGAGTTTTCTTAAACTTCCGAGTTAGTTGCTAGCCCGGGGTCATTCATTACACATATCATGTTAGCAACTATTTCTGGTGTTAAAATATAACTTTGATTACACAAGTGGGCCTTATACATATTTATTTGACAATTAATGTACGGAGATGTTAATTTTTGGCATTAATGTTAAGCACACAACGATATATGAACGTGCATCGCGTTGATTGTGCCATCTAGTCTTGCATTTAATAGTTTCTCCACGCTCCATTTAGGTGAACGTGCACGAAGTAGACTGTACCATCTAGTGTTGCAAGTTTGAAACATATATGTAAAATATACTTATGACTCAATGACACTTCTGTGCTGCCACCTATAGTTTCTGGAAGTACCTTATAACTCATTGCAAGTACCTCATTGGCTATTGAATCTGACAAGCTGCCAAGACAAGTGAAGGGAAAGGAGGCACTACCGACCCTTTCTAGACCCATTTTGTCGTATTTTCGAGCCCTTATAGTTTCAGTCTAAATAACACCAGACAGCCCAAACTCAAGATGACGAAGCACCAATAGCGTTTCAGTTCCATGTAGGCGTTGCAGTGGCTTATATTGAGTTACCTGTTCATACCTACTTGCCAGGTAGCCATGCACAGAAATAAGTAGGCAAGACTACCAAGGCATATCCTCCATACCAAACACTATCATTTGAAACTAAATTTGTTCGGTTATCAAAAGAGTGAGACTGATGAATTTTTTTCTTATTAAAATCTATTTAATTAAAAATAGCAATGAACAATTTTAGATAGGCAAGCCATTTAGGCGTGTTTACAAATCAACAAAATTTTAGACATATTTTTCACCAAAGTGATCTGAAGTGATCTGAAGTGATCTGAAGTGATCTGAAGTGATCTGAAGTCTGAGTTCCAATTTACTCATTTTCAAACAACGTTCGCTTTCGCACCTCAGTCGCAATCTGCCAAAAATTAATACATAATATAAGTTTTTTTTTGACTTGTGACGACTTGTTGTCTTGAGATGTAATGCTGAAAATTTTGTACAGTTGGACCTCTAAAATATTAACTGCAGAAGCTTTAGCGTTATGAGCTTGAGAGTCTTATCAATCAATTTCCATTAAATTTTTTGTGGGCTTTTATTTACGGCAAGTTTTCCGTTTGCAGCGCATCTCAAACAACGGCACACGATCGAACAGCCTGGCCGTATCCAGTCCTTTATTAAAACGGCGGGTTCACACGCGCTCATAAAACGCACCGACTCTATTCGCTTCTTGCTCCTATCCCAAAACCGTTTACGAATTTAAAAAGAGACCCTTTGGAACTCAGATTCAATTACGAACAATCTCTCACTTCTTCATTGCATTTAAAACCTTAAGACTTAAAGTTTAAAGACTGTTTTGTGTCGCAGTTTTGGCTAGGGTAGGAGATGATTTGTTTTGTATCCATTGTTGGGAATTTCCTTAGCGAAAGTATTTCTCATGCGTATGGAAATCGAGGACTATCATACTGGAGGAATATTTGCGCTTTCGTACGAGGTATCACTATAGTAGTCTGTAGGGTAGGTTTGTAGTGGAATTGTGTAACTTGAGAGGAAAAACTATTTAAAACCTCGTATTTATTGAAAATTAATATGTTCAACATTTGGCCTCCCACAAGATTCACCGATGACCTGGTGAGGGTCGCGGGTAGCTGATGGATTCGAGATGCAAAGGACTGGTTGTTGTAGCGACACTTTGGTGATACCTATGACCAGCAGTGGACGTTTTTTGGCTGACATGATGATTTTAACATTGTAACCCGATTTTAGCGCAACAGATTTTATATGCATGATTTCACAACCGTTTCCGAAGAAGACTTAATAATCTATTAAGTCATCGAAACTTTAATTTTACTGCTCAGCCGTATAAATTTGACACCTTGCTTAGGTTTTATTGCATGAGGGAAATCATTTGGGGTATCATTTAACTGAGTTCTTCAAAAAGGAGGAGGTTCTATGTTCGGCTGTATGTATTTTCTTTATGTATGTTCACCGATTTCCCCGCCAATTTTGGACAGATTTTAAAAATTATTTTTTATTCAAAAGCCTATACTCCTAAGGTGGTCCCACTGTCACCAAGTTAGAATCTGATGATGGAATCCCATGAAAATCGAGGAAATCCCTCAAATTTTATAAGCACATACAATGTTTTTCATAAACTTTCTAACGCAATTCAGATATTTGTGCCTGGTAATCATCATCTCATGTTGCTGAGCTGATGATGGAAGGTATAAGTCAGGATCTGATGATGGGATCTCATGAAAAATGTTTGTTCAGCGATATTTTCGCCAATTTTTAACCGATTTGGATGATTCTTTTTTGTTTGGAAGAGTATTTTGGTTTTAACTTTCAACTATAGCTGTGTTTACAGTTATACCAAAGAATTACGTTGTAAAAACAACTAAATCCTCGTCCAATAATAACTCGCCACGATAACGCTTGCGGTTATGTCTCGTCATCAAAGATTTAAGTATTTGGGCTACAGGATCTTAGTCAAAGAACACTATTTAGGCTCTTGTCACACCGCCGGCGAGGAAGCGATTAGCTATCGACTATTTGGTTGCTGCGAAAAGGGACAAAAGATATAGATCTTGAATGAGTAAAATATATACATTCATTCATAATTGATAGCTGCCTGTTCACACTCTTACCACTAGTTGATTGAAGTACCGGGAAAAGATCAATAATACTCAAAATGTCTGTTATTCATCCAAATTTATTTTATCACCTTCAAAGTATGCTCCTTTAGAAACGATACACTTGCGCCAACGAATAATCCATTCATCAAAACATTTTTTAAACGCTGCTTCCGGAATTGAGTTCAGTTCTCGCCGCGAATTCTCCTTTATGTCTTTTATCGATTGAAAACGGGTGCCACGATGTGGTAATTTGAGTTTAGGAAAAAGAAAAAAGTCAGCAGGAGCCATATCTGGTGAATATGGTGGTTGCTGGATGGTATTTGTTGAGTGTTTGGTTAAAAATTCGTTCACAATGATAGCCTTGTGCGAAGGCGCATTGTCGTGGTGCAAAATCCAAGAATTTTCTTTCCACAAATCTGGCCTTTTTCGTCGAATTTGCTCTCTTAAACGCCGCATAACGCTCAAATAATATTCTTTATTTACCGTTAGACCTTCCGGTAAGAATTCAGAGTGCACAACACCGCGATAGTCAAAGAAAACAGTCAATATGACTTTGACTTTTGATCGACTTTGGCGTGGTATTTTCGGTTTTGGTTCAGTTGGAAGGCGCCACTCCGAAGCTTGTTGACTAGTTTGCATGTCAAACTCGTAATCCCACGTCTCGTCTCCAGTAACAATGCGTTTCATGAATGTTGGGTCCGAACTGACTCGTTCTAGCATGTCCTCAGCGACTTTCATGCGATTGAGTTTTTGGAGAAAATTCAGATCTTTTTATTCTTTTTTATTCGGGACTAGCCGAGCAGCAACATGTTTCATACCCAAATGATTAGTTAAAATGGTACGGATCGACTCGTGAGATACAGAAAGTTCGGCGGCTATCTCTCTCAGAGTTGAATGGGGATTTTCAGTCACTATTTCCTTCACTTTTGCGATGTTAACTTCAGTTGCAGACGTTGACGGCCTACCAGAGCGAGGCAAATCTTCCATCACATCTCGACCGCTTTTGAACGCTTTGAACCACTCATAAGCACGAGTTTTTGATAAACTCGATTCACCGTAAGCCTTCTGTAACATTTTCAGTGACACGAAATTCCATTGGCGATGCAAAATTTAAGACAAACTCTTTGTTCGATATTTTTGTCCATTATGAAATTCGCAATACACACTATAATATATGATATTACTAAAACCAGCACTGTATTTAATATAAATAACAGATGCAACTCAAACTCCGCGCCAAAATGGAAAACAGTTGTGCCAATCTAACAACTACAAAAAAACAAAAATTTGCATTTGGAACCATAAACAAATCATCCATTCCCGATACTTTTTTGACTGAATGTATGTACTCGCTCAGCGACACTCGGTCGCCGATGCTAACTTGGATGTCAGAACTCAACATCATCTGCCTAGCCTTTTCCCAACTACATTGGGGTCGGCTTCCAGTCAAATCGGATTCAGCTGAATACCAGTCAGAACTCACCAACCAGCGGTCATAACTACCTACAGTGCTGGTCGAAGTGAGTTCTGTGAGTAATCGCCCGCCGTACAAAAGCACTCGCTTAAAACCGAACGTCAAAAGTGGAAAATTTTCACTCGCAACTCGCTACTCGCCAACTCGTTTCGAGCTTAAAGCTCCGCTCGCTACTCGCTGATGGCCGGCGGTGAGACAAGTGCCTGAGGCTGCGTTTTCACCAGAGATGTGCGAGGCTGTATAGCGACTTACGTGTTTGATAAGAACCTTAGCCTCGCTCAGCGCAAGTAATTCTATTGGTTCTACAAACACATCTCTTTTCAACGTGTGTAAGTGTCTGGACAAAAATAAAAGATTTGCATTACACACTGAAAGTCAATAATATTTATGTGGGGGTAAAATCAAATGGAATAAAATAATTGTATCTATAAATTAGATAGTTGTTTTTAATCAAGCAGAGCAATGTGTAATAAATAACTGCAGTTAATACAACAGTAATGTAACATGTATGTGATTAACATCATAGTATAGTTACATAGAAACCAAAATGAAAATCATCAGCAATTCTATTGCAAAACAGTCATATTTATAATGACTCATAAATTCATAATATTTCAGAGCAATATTAGAATAGAATTAAACTAAAACATACCTGACCGTTCAGAAGGTTCTTGCCGAGTTCGAAGCCGAACCAAATCTGGCCGGTCTAGCCTTGAGCACTCTCTTTTACAGTGCGGCTTGCTTGTCAGTGGCGGGGAGTGATTAGTCAATACACTAACTTATTATACCGGAAGTTACTCGAAAAAATACGCAAATATTTTTAAATCAGAAATTACATTTTTCTCCCACACGGCCATTCCGACGAGCAGCCGATATGGCTCGTGAACAAAAATTTATTTCAATGCGTAATTACCAATAACAATAAAACAATAATGAAAACACAACAAATTAGTCATATCTTAGACAATTAACAATTTAAAATAATCACCACAAGATTGCCTCGGTAAAAAGCCTTACAGGAAGGAGGGCATAAATTAAATGGCCTCGGTAAAAAAATCTGAAGGATACGGCCAAAATAGCACACTGATTACCAGGCACTCATCCAACACCTGGCCAGAATGTTATGGATGCATACAAGGCAAAAAGTTACTAAGTTTCAGAATCTAGTGATTCTGTCATTACACAGCCTAAGTCTGGTGAAACAAGTCTCAGATTTGAAACATAGGTACAAATCTATGAACTTTTACAGTATATCGTTAATTTTCATGAGTATTAGTTATATATAATATCAACGATTTTAAACGGGATAATTTTTGCCGTGTTTTTATCAAATTGAAGTTTTTTTACCTCCACGCGTTGGTCAATGCGACGTTTCGCCGCTTCCCGACAAGCATTACGGCTCAAGCGTTCAATATCATTTACAAGAGCAGAAATGGCTGGAGGCGATCGATTGCAACCCATGAGAAGCTGAAAGGGAGTTTGTCCAGTGGTTTTATAAAACGTGCAATTGATTGCAAGTTGGTCTTCCCCGACGGCATCCTTCCAGCTTCCTCCGGTGGTATTTTTTAGTACCGTGAAACAGTCAGTGAGGACCTTCATTAGCCTTTCGACCTGGCCATTTGCACGGCTAACATCAGTTGCTATAAAATGTAATACAATTGACCAGTTTTGGCAAAAATTCCGTAATTCCTTTCCTGTATATGACGTCGCTTGATCACAAATAATTATTTTGAGAGTCCCAAAAGTAAAGACAAGATCTTTAAGACAGTTTACTGTAGCATTTGCAATAGGGTTACTTACGGGTTTTATCAGACAATACTTTGTAAAAGCATCAATAAAACTTACTCTTAGACATGTTTGGAAGCCAATACTGTTCGCGTACCTTTTCTAGGGTTTTTCTCCCAGCCCAAGTCGTGATACAACTGAATTAAGGCCATCTATAAGATTTAGGGACGAACTAAGACTTTTTTGTCTTATTATCTTTTGTACTATAAATACGATATAATAAGTTATTAAGAATTTCATGACTAGAAGCAAAATTTTCATCGATTGTACCATTTTTAATTGAATCTATTAAAGGTTTGGTTTCCAAATCCTTTTGCTGTTCCGTTTCTAGCCAGTCATTGTAATTTAAAACATTACTTATGTTGAGAATTGCGGGGTTTCTACGTAGAAAATCTACATGAGGTATGTGCTCTCCTTTACGATACTCAATCTCAAAATCGAATGATTGCAAGTATGCCCACCATCAATGAACACGTTCATTTTTACTTCTAGATGCTTTTAAATTACGAGTATTACAATCTGTTACGAGGTTAAAACTTCTACCGAACAGATAGTGCCTAAAATGTTTTATGACAGTAGTCAACTACTGCCAAAGTTTCAAGCTCGTACGAATGATATCTTTTTTCGATGTCAGTGGTGCGCATACTAAAGTATTCCAAGACCCTAAGGAAAGCATCATGTTTTTAGAATAGAAAAGTACCGAAACCAGAGGAACTGGCATCAGTATGCAGTTCTATAGTGCAATGTAGTTGGGGAAAGTCTAGGCAGATGATGACGATGATTTTTTTTTACTTTGATATTCAGTTCTCCTGTATTTATTTGTTTAACAGAATTCTCTGATGTTAAAAGGTCTAAATAAGATTTCAATAAATTAAGTAAATGATTTTTTGAAATTTTGTCTATATCAGTATCAAGGCAAGTTCTGTAAGCAGTCTTAGAAATTTTGGTTTCTGAATTAGATAATACCACTTGTATGCCAGGAATGTCAAAAATATTCTCACCTAAAAGAATGTCATATTGAATGTAATGATCGGGCACTAGTACAAGCTCCAAGTTCAGGTCATCAATACAAATCTGACTAGTATGAGTACGGTTAGAACAAAATGTATTTTCTCCAACTCCGCGTCATCCCGAATGCTTTCACGCATGTATGAGCACTCTACGCCACTGTCTATAAGACAGTTAAAGTTGCGAACATCGATTTTGCCAATCGTGGAATGGTTGGTAGTAACCAATATAGAATTTACCTATTTTTCAGTTTTCGGTTTAGAATTAAGCCGTTTGAAGCAATTTTCAAACTTATGTCCCAACTTCTTGCAAAATGTACACATCACGGAGCTTTAGGAGTTACACCAGTTGACAATTGCTTTGGTCACTTTGATTAGGGGTCTTATTAGTTTGACTAGTGGCAGTATTATTAATGGGGGTATTTAAATCTTTACGGGTACGAAATACGAATCTCTCTTTGCAAATGACCTTTCTTAAAGCACTTTTGACAACGTTTTAACTGTAATCTTGGGTATTATATTTCTTTTTTGAGAAATATTGTGATCAGCGGTATCATCTACAGGATGTTTACGTTTATAGGAATTTAAATTTTGTATCAATTGAGGCAACGTTTTAGGCGTGAACCGTAACAAATCTAATCTACTAGGTATGAAGTCCAACACACCTGATATCACGGCGTCCACCGAATGCAGCTCGGTCACCTTCACACCAACCGCCTTTTTCGCCAGCTCATTTACGGGACGCGTATTTGGTGAAACTGATTGCCTTGACGCTCGAATACTCCATGAAAGCAGTAAGGTCGACATAGTATCGGGTTTCGTCTGCAAACGTTTGAATGAGGTTAGACTTCATCTCTTTCCAAGAAGTCAGCGTGGTATAGTTGGGATGTGCCCAACCGGCAGCACGCCTCTTTAAGTTTCGCCTACAAAACTTCAAAGTTTCACGCTCATTAAGCTGGTATTCCGACTTCAGATCGTCAACATGATGACACCATATTTGGATGGTATCTGTATGATCGTCGGGATCAAAAGTGGGTAGATATATGTTATCTGAATTTCTTGCACGTGGTAATATATGCATTATTTGTGGCGTAGAAACAGTACTTAAAGCATGCAGATATGACCTGTTCTTTAATAAAACTTTCACAGAGTTGTCGCCCTGATTGTCTAGTCCCGGAGTAGTAGAGTTCGAAGGGTGCTCTGATTGGTGCTAGGGCCATTCAGTGTTGTCTTGATTTTCTTGCAGACTCTGCCATCTGGCCCGCGTGCCAAGGGTCGGAGACGTCAGTTCCTCATTAGAGGTGCCATCGGAGTTTTCTGGATTCTTAGGAGCCATGTTTTGATCGTAGTTTGACCTTACCTAAAACTCAAGCCAAATGGAAAATGTGTGAGTGTATGGACGCTCCATTCCGCTTCTGATGTGGGGGTAAAATCAAAAGGAATAAAATAATTGTATAAATTAGATAGTTGTTTTTAATCAAGCAGAGCAACTTGTAGTAAATAACTGCAGTACATACAACGACAGTGTAACATGATGTGATTAACATCATAGTATAGTTACATAGAAACCAAAATGAAAATCATCAGCAATTCAATTGCAAAACACTCATATTTATAATGACTCATAAATTCATAATATTTCAGAGCAATATTAGAATAGAATTAAACTAAAACATACCTGACCGTTCAGAAGGTTCTTGCAGAGTTCGAAGCCGAAAAAAATTTGGCCGGTCTAGCCTTAGCACTCTCTTTATTGGTGCGGCTTGCTTGTCAGTGGCGGGGAGGGTAGTGAATACACTAACTTATTACACCGGACGTTACTCAAAAAAATACGCAAACATTTTAAAATCAACAGAAATTTCATTTTTCTTCTATATTTATTTAATCTGAAGATAAAACTTAACACAAACTTCAAAGGAACTTGTTTCTGACAACTCTTTCTCCGTACTCCTCGAACTGTTTCTTAAGCACCCACAGTCTGGCAGAACCGTTCATCCCCGCGAACACTGAGCCACCCATCCACGCGCACGCGTGGGCCTCTGCCGGCTCTGGAATGAACACAGGACGATGAATGATTGCCGAGACTTCTTTAGCTAACCGCTTGTTGAACCCAGGAATGGTCAACCGGCCTCCATGAGTGACAATAGAGTCGTACATTTCTTGCCGCAGTCCTTCATCGACTTTTAAAATTGATGTGACAATAGCTTCGTGTATAGGTATTTTATCTGATGGTTCTCCTAGTACCATCTCAGGCTGGAAGTACATTTCACCTGCCATAAACACCTCGTCGCTCACATCTATCCATTCACCGTTCGGCAGCTTGTATTGCTTCTTATATTTTTCTTTTGAGCCTGAGCAGTCTTCACTGACGTACAGATCGTTCCACAGATTGTTCATAATTACCGCGCATTTTTGTCCGTAACCAAGGTCAATACCACGCTTTTCCAGGCGTTCTTTCATCCAGTTCTTTATTTCTTTTCCAGCAACATTGGTGAGAATATTAGCGTAGCTAATAGATCCTCCTTCGTAGATGGGGTTGATTTCTGTGACGTCTTCTCCCAAGTCTACGGACAACCCTGTGGTGAACCCTGAGCCGAACAGAGCTAAAAAGCTTTGTGGTTTCACGCATAGTGCAGGGGCGTTCAGAGTTTCGAAGAAAACTTCACAGCATTTTACTCTGAAATCGAAAACAAAACACTTAATTATGTGTAGCTAAGCACATTATTTAAGTTTATTTAATTTGAACTCTGGGTGTAGAAATGTTGAACATTCTTATGCAGTCAAAATTACAGGCGCAAAATACTGTAATTCAACTTTTTGATAGATGTATAATTATTATGGCATTGAATTTGCAATCCTATACACTAATCTAAAAATCAATTTTGAATACAAATTCAGGTATTAATACTTTTTAATAATACAATTTTGAATTTAACATTGCAGTGTTCCTAACAAGTCTACCATGCTATCTACACCAACAATTTATTAGCATGAAGCGTGAAGTTCTCGTCGTCCATGACTGAATCAGGCGGGTAGATAACGAGGCGATTACCGGCGACAATGCACTCGCTGTATATCAGCTATAGTGTCTACAGACGTACTATCATCAAGAAAACTAGTAGTTGGTAGGAGATATAAGACCATTTTAGGTTTCTTAGAACTGCAAACATTCGAAACAAATCTGTATTGTGCTCAGGTATTTGAAAATATAAACGTGTATGCAATTAAAACTGCTGGGGCATGAATAATATAAAGATTTTGTAAGATTTATTAATGTAAACACAATACACGAGTATGTTAATACAAACGCCTTAACCTAAAAAAAAACAATAAAATTAACATCAAATTAAATGGAATGTTAGAATAAAAGATATTATTACTAAACCGAAAACAAAACATCACAAAATAAAAATCTTGTATAAAAACAACGCGTCCCTTTCTACATTACTTCAAATCCTTATACCTGGACAAGGTTACTTAAAACCTGTTCCTTATAATTTTCTCTCCATACTCCTCGAACTGCTTCTTGCTCACCCACGCTTTCCTAGCTTCTACTAAACCTGCGAAGACGGCGCCCCCTAGCCACGCCAGCGCATACAACTCCGTACATTGTTTAATCTTTATTGGCTTCTTAATAATTGCCCCAATTTCTCGAGACAATCGCTTGTTCAACCCTCGCATAGTTGCCATTCCCCCGTGAGTGACAATGCCGGCGTACATCTTTGGTTGGAGCCCTGGATTACATTTCAACACCGCAGTCACAATAGCATCTTGTATAGATAGTGCGTCCGTTTTCTTTCCCAGCACTTTTTCTGGTTGGAAGTACATCTCACAAGCGTTATAAACTTCCTCATTCACATCTATTTCTTCACCACTGGGGAGTTTGTACTTGGTCAGAGAATCCCTTCTTGCTATTGTGCCATCTTTAGTGATGTAAAGATACTTCGTCAATAAGTCTTCAATGACATTATCAATTTCATGACCAAACTGTAAGCCTCTCTTCTTAAAACTATTTTTTATGTAGTTTGACAGGTCCTCACCAGCTATTTTCGTATCCATGTTAGCATAGCTGATGGAGCCACCTTCGTACACTGGATGGATTTCTGTGATGAGAAAGCCTAGATCTACAGACAGGCCTGTAGTGAATCCTGAGCCAAACAGTGCTAACACGCTCTGTGGCTTCACGCACAGTGCAGGTGCATTCAGAGTTTCGAAGAAAATCTCGCAGCATTTTGCTCTGGAATAAAAACGTTGTGTTGTGTATTAAAGACGATTTAAGCAAAATATAATTTTATGGTCTCATGGTAGTTTGGGAGTGACAAAAGACTGAGTTTTTAACGGTTGTGCCAAGTGCTCAGTCCCTGCGACAACCATACCTTTGATCTAAAATAAATCAAAATAAAATTTAAAAAATATACACTCAATTATGTCAACTCATATGCAGTCAAAACGGAGTTTCTTCAGTTTCAAGTTGAATTGTCACCCTTTAAAAAAACTAGCAAAAGACTTCTTAAAACACAATAATTTGGATTAAATTAATTTCAAAAAACAGTTCGGTATCTATGTTTTACTATAATGTGTAACAGAATAAATGCAATACTTCTTAAGGGGTCATTGTACTCATGAACCACTTTCACAATGGAAACAACACTGAAATCGCCAAAAAAAATAGACTGCCCCATACATTTATGTGCGCATAACTCGACGAAATGTACTGAAGACTGATTTTTAAAAGCTTTTATTAAACTTTCAATGTTTTTAAGTATGTTTGTTTGTTCGGGTGGAATCTTGCTACTCAATTTTGAAGCAGATATCTTCAACCGAATGAGCTGAAATTTTGTATACACGTTTAGTTTAGATGACAATTGCTCGATAAGTGTGACGTCATTCTAAACCTAATGTGGCGGACCATCCAAGATGGCGGAACAGTTATTTTTTTATGCACTTCTACAAAATGGTTATCAAATGATAGGGCTTGTTGAGAGTAACTAAGTAAAAAATAAATTATAAGGAAATTGTCTTGTCGCGAGGTTTAATTAATTAAATAATTATAGATACTTACGCAAAGCTCGCGACAAGCTTTTTTGATAAATTTTAAAGGTAAACTTTTTTTCTTTTTAGAGCATTTAAACAAAAGCTTTTTTAAGATTTTTTTTGTTTATAAATTTTGTATTACGATTTCTATTGCGTTTATTTTGTTAAATATTGTAAATCACTCTGCTTCGGTAAAAAAATTCAAACGTATACAAAAATAGAGAAAGTTAGCATCTGTAACTAGAAGAAAATTAAATTAAAATAATAGTAGATAAACACCAGATCTTGGCACCCTAACTTGATACCGTAATCCGTCTCCAGCAGCGCCATTAGTATTCCGGTACCACGCCAGTTAATTCCGGGTAGGTACGGCCGGGAGTCGAACCCGAGACCAAGAGATGGGCCGGCTCTAGTATCGGTCTATGATTGATTACTATAAGGTATGGTCTTCGTCGTTGATGACAATGGACATCATTGTCAGGTATGAATTAATGTCTCGCTAGGGTATCTATATTAATGCGTAGGTGAATTAGACATTCATTTTTACTAGTACAGTCTACCAACATTAGCTAACCCACTTGACTATTATTCGATTATTCGCTAATATTAATTATTTTCATGTTTTTCACTTTCTCGGGTCCCTAGAGACCCGGTCCTTTGGTAGGCGTACGAGGGGCCGAAGCCAACTCGTAGAGGCCTCTTTAGATATTTCAAATGGAAAGGGATACCAACCGACGAATTATCCCTGTATGCACTGTGAAAGTATACCCAAGGACAATCCCCGGTTGGAGCAGGACTATTGCAGAATATGGAAACAAAAGATGAAACGCTATGGGTTTGGCTGGTTTAGTGAACTGATAATCGTTTACTATGGAAGAACTATTGGCCCCTGCCTGACCATTGACAATTCAAACGGCTTTACAAGGCAGGGGGTAGGGGGTGACTTGCACACTCAATAAATGGGCCCCCCGAAAAGGGTCGCTAGCACAAAGTAACGTAGTGCCAATTTTATTTATTTATTTATACAGACATGCATACATCTATTATGACAGAAACCCAATGCGTTAGTGTAGAGAAAAGAAAATAATAATTACAATTACAATAAATTTCAATTCACAGATGTTATTCAATGAAATTAAATGACCATGAATAATACAAATAAATACAATACATTATAATCAATTCAATACACTTATTTCAATCAATATAAATTAATTCCCCTTTATAATCTGCGCCGCCGCGATTCTCTAAGGGAACTTTTTAAAAAGATTAATATTATGACAGTCCCTTGCCAATTCATTTATGAAAATATAATGTATGTACGGAAAAATCGCCATCTTTTTAGTAAAATTAGTGATTGACATAATTTTAATACTAGAAATAAAGATAAGTTAGATCAACCATTTTATAGATTAGCTAAAGTACACACATCTTTCATGGGGTACTGTGTTAAATGTTACAATAAAATACCTTGTGACATATTAGAACTAAATGAAAGAAAATTTAAAGCATATATCAAAAGCACACTTTGTAAACAAGCTTATTACAAATTAGAAGATTACATTCAGGATAAGAATGCCTGGAAGCATGCTGGTCCTGCTCCATCGGACGGTCAATGTTGTGGACAAAATCAAACTGGTTGCTTTATGTATTAACTTTATAGATGTTCTGTCTCTTTTTGTGTCTGTATTTTTCTGTTAACTCACACACTGTTAATTAGTCATTCCAATATTTGTAAATGTGTGAGTATCATGTACCTACTTATTTAGAAAATTGATAAGTCTACCTCTGCATACCCTAGGTGCATGGTCCTCACATATAAAAAAAAAATTGTATACTTACCAAGTATTGTAAAAGATTAATTGAAAAGAGTAACTATGGAGTTTCTTGTCCATTCTTCTCCATAAGAATCTACCTTTCCGAATGGACAGTAGAGTCACTTCAGAACTTTTATATATTTGAGATGTGAATGACGTTCAAAAGTGCCGTTTAATGGCCTAATTGGAATAAACGTTTTGACTTTGACTTTGACATCGGGCACGCACGTACTCATCATGCACGCATGTACCCACCGGGCACGCACGTACCCATCGGGCACGCACAGACCTCCTGTAACACACCCGGATTGTTTGTGTTACCCCGGAACACTCCAATGACATATTATGACGCCAACGCTCGGTCCCTTCTCGTCTCCAACTTGTTGTATCCCACCATGCCTAACACAAACAAGGTTGGATACATCAAGGGAAACAGGGGGATATACCCCATAAAGCCTAAGGTAAATTTAACGCATATATTTATTTTGTATGCGCTCCAACATAAGATTATATTTCTCCTCATGTAGGGCCCATACAGCAACATTACCCTCCAACTGGTTCCTAATTAGCGCGTCGTACAAAGCCGAGATGGCCTTAACATTCGTGAACGCTGCTGCTCTGCGAAGTACTAATAATCGCAGCCGTTTGTATGATTTTTTACAAATGTTCACGATATACTCCCGGAATCTCAGCTACGCATCTATACGAACGCCCAGGTCTCCCACTGCATCTGCATCCTCTAGTTTCATAGGCGCGTCGTCCAAATTGGAACTGTAATGTAGTGGTACTTTTGTACGGCTGAATGTTATTGTTACACATTTCGAAGTATTCAACTGCAGCTTGTTTACCCGACTCCATTCAACTACACGATTAATGTCCTGCTGAAGGCGTTGACAGCCTCCCTCGTTTTCGATCGCCAGAAGCAACTTGAGGTCGTCCACAAATAGCAGACACCTGGCATCACGTAATACGTCAGACAGGTAATTGATCACAATAATAAATTGTAACGGCCCTACATTGCTGCCTTGACTCACGCCCGACCTAGTAAAATAAGGTTCAGACTCCCACTACAGTTAGGTACTTTATTCATCTGGGCGAATTCGCAAAAAGACATAAAAAATTCAAAATAATATTTAGTACTTTCATAACTTAAGTTTGAATTAAAATCACCCAATAAAACTACACTTTCATATTTAACACACAATTGTTCAATGATTCTAAAACACATCATATAAATCATTTGTCTTTGGTGGTATGTAAACAACGCAACACAAAAACATTAAGGCCACGTACGGAAACTTATTTACATTTTTAAAACAGTACGACATGAAGCACACGCATCAGTTATCCGGAATGTATATTTCGCTCTTTGCCAATCACTAATCACCTATTGTATTTCCTGTTGGGGAGGAGCTGCTAAGACAGTGATGAAGCCAATAGAGACCGCTCACAGGGCCATACTTAAAGTTGCCACCTTCCGACCTATCTTATTTAAAACCACGGAACTTTATAAATCCTGGAACGTTTTAAATGTACGACAACAGTACATTTTACATATAGTTTTATTACAACATTCCAGAACACCTTACAGACATATCTCTAAACGTAGAAAAGACAGAATCTGCTCAATTCCACTTCCACGTACCTCTTTCGTAAAATGATTCTCTTTATATCTTGATCTATCTCTCTATAATAAAATTAACGAAAAAATCCATATCTTTATATTATCATTGCACAATTGTAAAACAGCTGGACACTTCTTTTGGACCTCAATTATGATGACACTGAATTATTCCTTGCAAAGTAATCTCATAAACACATATATTCACGCACGCACACAAATACACACACGCACACACCCACACCCACACACTAGATGTCTTGTATAAATAAAAGTAAAAATAACTATTATATAGTAACTACAGTCACAGATGCTGTTACAAATTTTATATTAAGCGCTCACTATTTTATAAAATCCGCCAATCAGGGGACCGGCACTGTCTCTTCTAAACACAGGCTAAATTTTAGCCTAGCTAGGAGAACAGTACTTCACCCTTATTTATTGTAGATTGTTAGTGAACCTACAAATATGTAAATTAAATATCCGTGAACTTTACAATCCCTTTATGAAATAAAAATTATAAATAAATAATTATAAAATGTTAGATAATGTTGGTTCCAGACGTACTATTTACTTGCTTGTCGGAAAAATACACGGAGATGACAACTTGAACCAAGCGTCAAAATTAGTCTCTTTATTCTTTTATTGTACTAAAAATATAAGCTCTTACATGCTTTCAAACCCCATAGAGGGGGATTTCTTAAAAACTAATTAGCTCAGGCTTTGGTTTGTTTCGATGTGTGTTTGTGCCAAGTTTCAAGTTTAGGCACTTGGGACTCAATAAGATTTTTTAAATATTTAATTTTCACTCCTCAAGGTTGAAATTTCTAATAATTCTTCCTAAGCGGTTGCTTACGTTATAAATAAAACTGGCAAAGTGCGAGTCGGACTCTCAAACGAAGGGTTCCGTAATATAAACGGAATTGAATGGGAGCCTCTTTTATTTTTAATTTGCTATCTATTATATCAGTCGTGCGCGCATCCCTCAGTGCTGGGTGCTATGAGCGTACTCCGAGTGTTGTGTTGACAATTATTATCAAGTGTAATTTGTGTAATATAGTGATCAACGAGCTTTTATCCTAACTCAGAACAAAATCTCGATAATAGACGAGGAAACGCTGGTGCGAATATGTTCAACGCCATTTTACAAACGAAGAAAGCTAAATCTAAATCATTATTGTTAAAAGCTAAATCTAATGATTTAGCTTTTAACAATAATGATTGATGATGATGAAACAATAATTTGTTTGAATCCATTTGAAACAAAGGAAGAGACCTAGTTGATATACTGAGCCTCTTTAAATCGAGTGAACCCGACATCATACCTATTTTTGTGGCTCGCGAGCTGGAGAAGCTACCCCCGATTCTTTTCGATCATCTTGAATATTGACTGCACGTAATTATTGAAAGACCTACTAAAAGTGCAAAGTGAATTAGATGAAGTTAAAGCTAACTAAGTCACCAAAGACCAGCTGAGTGATTGCAGATCTGAGTTACTACAGTTGAGACACGATTCCTTACCAGCTGTGTCTCCTCAGAATGTGAATTTATGGCGCGGAGCTTGGCAGCTGTATGATAGTGAGCCAGTTGGTCTCTCGCATAATGTAAACGATTCCACTATAAACAATTCCTCGTTAATGCATGGTCACCTATCTAATACTATGGTCATCTTTTACAGCCAAATCCTATAATTAATCAAGACACTTCAGAGTTTTGCAATGGGTTTAGTCAATCACCTATAGAGCTTATAAGTATAGTTGACAATTTTATGATATAAGTGCAAATGTAAGTTTCACTAAATGGAAAAAAAACAAATAGTTTATCAACAATGCATGCTCATAACATTGATCCTCAATCTCACACCAACGCGTTCCAGTCCAATTTATTAAATATCCCATCTCCCATTGTCAGATGCTTTTCAATACAAAACCTGACTTAATGCCTCGATGGCTTAACAACGAAATATACTGGCGCGCACAAAAGAACGGCAATCGAAATTATGAGGAGATCGATCGTCGGACAATGAACATTCTTTTTTAGTCGATGGAGGAGAGAACGCACTTTGTATAACATCAGCTTTGTAGCATCGTATTGTGTTCTTTATTGTGGAAGTATTGAATGGTATACCTTTCGACTGATAATATTAATTTTCGGAACCAATCAATCGCTGTTAGGGCTAGAGGAATAATAGCCGCACGGATCAATCTTTAGGCACTTGTCTCACCGCCGGCGATCAGCAAGTAGCAAGTAAAACTTCAAACTCGAAAAGAGTTGGCGAGCAGCGAGAAGAGAGTGAAAAATTCGGTAGCATTGACGCGCGAGTGCTTCTGTGACGAGCTATTACTCGCAATACTCGCTCCGGTCGGCACTATAGGTAGAAATTACCGCTGTTTGGTGAGTTCTGACCGCCAAGCGAGCATCGAAGAGCGAGTGTCGCTGAGCGAGTACAATCTTTGATAGCTCTTGTCGCTGCGATAAACTAGAGGTAAAAGCCGCTAACGTCAATGTGAACAGCCAGCTATCGACTATGAATAGATGTGTCTCTTTTACTCACACGTGATTATAGCTTTTGTCCCTATCCTCAGCGGGTAAATAGACGATTGCTACTCGCTTCCTCGGTGAGACAAGTGCCTCAAGGTTAAGCAACGCTTGCCATGATTGGTTTGTAGATGGATGACATTTATAGATCTTTGGCAGTCGTTACGGATAGTCAGAAGCCAAAAATCTAAGCACGGACCTTAAAAGGAGTCGTGTGGGCGAACATTCTACTCAGCCACAAGGACACAACTGGTGGCGGCTTATCACCACGCTCGCACACGACAGGAAATCAGCAGAGTTTGTGTAACGACGTCTAATTTCCTGCTGCAACACCAGCAGATATGAGCTAGACATCTAGCCGGATGATGGAGCACTAATGATATGCCGCACATCGGTGACAGCCGGGAAATGGAAGCCTTACTGAGTGTTTGTTCAGCTAATGAACAGTTTCATACTCGTATTGTTCACTGTTCTATGTGCCCAGCTGCTAGGTACTTAGGTATTTATTTAATTCTGTGGTGTAGGATGGCTCAGGCTGATTTTACCAAGGTTTCATGTGATTTCTGAACTGATCGTTTCAATTGAAGAACTTGAGAAAAAAAGCATAGCAAATTCTTAAATAGCCGTTTGATCATGATGAACGACATTCTTCAAATCAAATACTCAGATCTTAAACCAGAGAGGAGATCGTGGCTAAATCATATCAATAATGCGTTTCGATTTTCGAGGTTACGCAACGTTTGCCGAGGTCGATCTGTAGATGGGGAATAATCGACATACTATACTCGGGCCTCGTAGAGGCGCGAACCCACCGCGGTGCACGCTATGCACGACCACGCGGCGTATTTTAGCTGTGTGAGTTAATTTGTTTGAAAACGTGCATCTACGTTTCCACTGCAGTACATGCTACACACGGCTCCGTTCCACAATGCATATCTCAAAATTCAGCTCCGATACCATTTAGACATAGTCGTGGGTTAATATTAGTGTATAGTGTGCACCGCATGCACGGCGTGCATAGTATTAACAGCGTTTAGCTACATGTGAGCCATATTCGAGTAAGCCACGCGTGTACCAATGACTTCATTTGATGTTGCAGTGGACATGATCACATACGTTTTTATGCAAAGCGAAGCTACACACACGTGCATAGCCTCTCCGTGTGGCGCGGTGGGTTAGCACCATAATTGAGTTCTGAAACCGAGTAAGTCTAAATTTGAACAAACGGCTCAAAAACTTGACTCTGACCACATCGTACATCCAAACGCGAAAAATAAGCAATTAAGTCGCATTCCTCGCTGAAGCATAACTTTTTATAAGGCTTTAAAACTGAATTAATCTTATACTTAAAGATAAAATGTCAAATGCAGAAACCGCTGTCATAAAAGGTCCGCTTATCTGTGCGGACTGTTCGATAACGGAGCGAGCAGGATCCTAAGTGAATTCGACATAATTTGACATAATACCACAAATTACTATTGCTAAATAAAGCTGAATTTTGAACGGTCTTTCGGCGAATTTGATAGCGCAATTTGTCCTAGATTGTACGGGACATAGAGTACTGCTAGTAAACATTCTAGGCTACAACAATTTCAATGCAAATGAGACTCTGTGTTGCTAATTCCAGTCAGTGTAGCGAAATGTTAACAACCCGAATGGTAAAACAGTGATGTGTCCATCGATGTGTTCCAAGAATTTCTATCGTTTGGTAGCTTCGATTAAATTGTAACTTCCAAATCTTTCGTACAATCCTCGCTCTGACTATTGCAAACACAATTACTATAAAATAATTACCAATTTGGGTCAGTGGTTACGAAGTTATGCGCGTACAAACATTCCAGCGACTCATTTTTTCAAAAAGATAGATAATATAAACAATTTGAATATTTCCATTTACCTACTAACCTGTGTTTATATCAGTTAACACAAGTATGCGGACAACAAAAATAAGACCAAGCGCTGAAAAAAAAAACAGAAGAAATTCCTAATTATAGCGAAAATAAATTAAAAGCAAAAAAAAAAGCTTTTTAAAAACAGCTTTTATTTAAATGCTCTAAAAATAAAAATATATCATACAAGCTTTGCGTTTGCGTAAATACCTATAAGTATTTAATTAATCATACCTCGCGACAAGCTTTTGTGACCCGAACAAACATACCTACATACATACATTGCAAGTTAAATAATAAAAATTATAAAAGACATACCTTTGCCTAATTCAATTGCAGCTCTACAAGATTAAAGAAACGTATTTATTTATTTATACATTTATACATATAAAATGCTTTGTCCTGAATGACTGACGGATAACGCACTGCCTAAACGGCTGATCGTAGAGACCTGAAACTTGGAGGGAGTGTTCTTTATATGACGTAGGCAGGCATCTATCAATAAATACGTTCCTTTAATATTTTGTTTTTAATTTCCCCAATATTTGCAATAACAAAATAGAAGAAAATGGGTAGGTAATAGATAAACAGCACTCATTAAAAGTAAAGGCGGTCTTACATTAAAACATTTTCTTTCTTCATGTCTTTGTAGCAAGCAATTAGCTTTGTGTTTGCTTTTTAGTTAAATAGTGAAAAGGCCATGTAATAATGACATAAAGGTGTCAATATTTCTTCTTCCCAGCTAAAACACTAGGAAGTGATGACGGGGTTTTGAGGGGACTATCTATTTATAAACGTTGACGTTCAAAAAGTGCTGGCACTCAGCCCAATTTGAATAAATGACTTTTGACTTTTCTGTTTTTGAAAGTCAATAAATGTATGTGGGTCAATAACCGTTATTGCCCGGGTCTGAAGTCCTCCATAATTATCTATACATTGAACGGTACGAAGTTCCAAGCTCAGATGTAATCCGAATCCTAGCTTGTTAGTTATAAGCCATAGCCGGCCGCACTTGTACAGGTTTGGGAGCAGTGCTACCGACGACAGACGCGATACTTTCGCCAAAACGTTCTCTTGTTTCAGCCGGACAGAAAACTAAATGTGAACTAGTAGGAACAATCGAGCGATTCTGCAAAGAAATCATCTTGAAGACTTACTCAATCCGTAGTAGTAGTGACTGGATTTTTTTTAAATACCGTTTTTCAAAACCAAAAGACAAAACCAGAAATGGTAAAAACAAAATCTATACTAATATATAAAGCTGAAGAGTTCGTTTCCTTGAACGCGCTAATCTCAGGAACTACTGGTACGATTTGAAAAACTCTTTCAGTGTTAGAGAGTCCATTTATTGAGGAAGGCTATAGACTGTTTATTATCACGCTCAGACCAATAAGAGCGAAGCAGACGAAGTTGCGCGGGTCAACTAGTCTACGATAAACAGTGACAACAATTAGATGTGACGTCACTAGCGAGTCACTTTCCACCATCCAGTACACTAGGTAGAGTGTACAGAATATACGCAATACTCCTTAAGGGGTCATTGTTCTCATATTATGAGCAACTTTCTTTAGGAACCAACACTGAAATCACGAAAAGTTAATTTTAACTGCCTTGGTTGGCTCAGTGGCTGAGCGATCGGCTGCTACGCCGCGTGTCGCGGGTTGTATTTCCGCATGGAACAAATATTTGTATGGCCTACAGATAATTGTTTCGGGTCTGGCTGTTTGTGTATGTGACTTTGTATGTTTGTAAACGCTCCCACGCTACAGGAGAAATTCCTAGTGTGGGGCAACGTTTTATCTATATCTATACTAATATATAAAGCTGAAGAGTTTGTTTGCTTGAACGCGCTAATCTCCGAAACTACTGGTCCGATTTGAATTTTTTTTCCAGTGTTAGATAGCCCATTTATCGAAGATATGTCATCATGCTAAGACCAATAGGATCGGAGCAGTAATGATAACGCAGACGAAGTTGCGCGGGTTAACTAGTTTAAAATATATATATTTATGTGCGCTTATCAACCAGAAATGTATTGAACAGCTGATTTTTTTTCCGCAATTCCTGGTTTGGTGGTCCCATTGTGAAATTTGTTCATAATGATGAGTACAATGACCCCTTACGACGTATTGCTTTTATTTTGTTACACGAATACCTTTTCATAAATTGTTCTATCAAGTTTTTTAAAGTTTTGGAGTGGCGACCGCGTACCAGAAGACGCAACGTTGGAAGGCCTCCCACAAGGTGGACCGATGACCTGGTAAGGGTCGCGGGTATCCGATGGATGCGAGACGCGCAGGACCGGCTGTTGTGGCGACGCTTGGGGGAGGCCTATGTCCAGCAGTGCACGTCTTTCAGCTGATATGATGATGGTGAATGAAGTATTTTTGCTTATTTTTTTTTTATTGCGGTAAGGCCGGCCGTTGAATGTGTTTTTGTTTTTTTTTTTTTGAAAACGTTGCCCCACACTAGGATTTTTTCCTGTATCACGGGTGCGTTTACAGACATATAATCACACATACACAAACAGCCAGACCCGGAACAACTATCTGTAGGCCATACAAATATTTGTTCCGCGCGGGAATCGAACCCGCGACACGCAGCGCAGCAGTCAATTGCTCAACCACAGCGCCAACCGTGTCGTGTGTTTTAAGTTTTCTTTTTTTATACTTTTGGGTGTACAATAAAATGTATGATAAATAAATAAACAAATATTTTTCTGATAGCAGTCAAACTATTGGAACGACAGTCCACCTAAGTTATGACAGTGAGTATGAAGCATGTGGTAAACTATTTCATAACATTTCGTCTACTGAGATCTCCTTCAGTAATCTCGTGGAGAATTATGGGTCCAACGGAGTCCTATCTATATCTCTCGACGCGTTAAAGCATTCTGATAATAAAGTACTTCGATAAGTCGAAATTGTGAGAGAATACTCACCTACTGCGATTACCCGATGGAGAAGACCAGTAAATCTTTCTTAACTTGATTTCTTACCCACAAATGGGAAAATTCTTAAGAATATCAAATTGCTAGAATAGAAAAATTTAAGGTAAGAAGGTATATATAATAAATCAGGAGACTCATATCCCATCTACTGATGGTAATTGGCTCACAACTAACAGTCTTAGAATAGGATAGAATAGAATTTTATTTTGCAAATATGGGTAATACACAGCTGTTGTTGATATATCAGTGCTCAGCCATATTTTACCATTCGGCATGGAAACATTTTAGTTTAGTAAGTAAAATATTTTTCGAAAGTCGTGTTCTTTAAGTCAAGAGCGAATATGTTGCTTCTGGGCAAAGTGAGCTCCTGCGAGGGTTGCCGAATCTACCAGGGTTTCAGAATTTGTTCGAAAGAGGCACCGTACCCTGGAACACACAAGGCACGAGGAGGAACACGGTTGGGTTTTAGTCAGTAAGAGTTTGACACTCCCTTCCGCTCCGCCCAGAGCGGGAGGAGTCATTTGATGATTTATTAATTTATTTATTATATACTTTATTGTAAACCTCATAACAAGCACAGGTAAAACGCTTATAAAAACTAGTGTACCATGGGCGGTCTTATCGCACAGGGCAGTCTCTTACAGACAACCTTTGGATGGACTGAACTAAAGAAGTTAGATTTAGGGCGGTCAGTGTACAAACATCATAAATAATATGAATAGAGAGACATACACAATAATATAAAACAAATACATACAATACTACATAATATACTAATAAATAAAAAATATATAATAGGGGAAAATGATTTCCCATCCTTAAAAAAAGCCAGTGAGCTCCATCGTTGAACACATCATCGCTTTCTATTAAGGGTGCTCTCTCGAAATGGCTTAAAAATAGCGTGCAGATGAAGCAGTTTTTCGTCGGTATTTACTGAGAAATTACATCTGAAAAAAATAGGTAGTTATGTAATCTAAATGATTGCACGTAACTTGGTTTAGCCAGAATTTATGTATTGGTATCACATAATAGAAAAAAAATCAACCAAATCAACTCCAAATCGTTGAGATAAAACCATTTTACTCCTTCATTTTTTAACAAAAGACTAAAATAATATCTACTGACGAAAACAACTTGGTTTTCTTACTTTTTTTAAATATGTATTCGTTTTATTATAAAAAATTAAAAACACGGGCAGCGGAGTGGCGCGCTGAGGTGTAGTTAGCTCCGTTGAATGCACAAGGTCATTGGCAAATATACAAGCCTTAAGTGAGACTAGCGACCCACCCCGGCATTGCGCAGCTGTAAATTATACACTAAAACCTTCCTCGAGAATCAATCTATTAAAAAAACCCGCATCAAAATCCGTTGCGAAGTTTTAAAGATCTAAGCACACAAGGACAGACAGATAGAAAAAGCGACTGTTTTATACTACGAGTATGTAGTGATAGTCATGGTCAAACCTGTGCCTATCTATCTATATTCAAAAAACTTTAGTTCGAACAAGGTAATGTGGAACTTCTAGTCTAATATATAAAAATCTCGTGTCACAGTGTTTGTTATCGAATTTCTCCGCAACGGCTTGACCGATTTTTCTGTTCTTTTGTGTGTATGACTTTAGTAGGTCTGAGAACAGGTCGAATAAAATAGAAAAGAATACTCTATAGTATGTACACCATATAAGTAACAGAAAAGATAGATGTAGAAAACATTACATAAGGTGACACAATGGGCGGCTTATCGCTAAAAGCGATCTTTTCAAGACAACCTTTGGATGGATCCAAACCAACCTTCAACCGAAACCTTCCTTTAACCTTTGGTCGAAAGCTATTATTTTTCTACGACAAAACAACTTTTGCCGAGTCAGCTAGTAATTATATTAATCTCTAACGTTACTAGTGACTGACTGACTGAGTGACTGACTTTCGGTTCCTAGGGAAGTGTAGAGGAGCAGTGAGAGAGCCCATATCCTTGTATTTCACAATTAAATCGATAATCAGAAACAATTATTTCCCATACTCAGCTGATGTTCAATTACTACATATTACTGAAAGAGCCAAGAATCATTCAATGTCCAGTTCGATGTAACAGTCATAAATACAAATGAACTGCTCGTAATTATTTCAGACGTATTGTAATCAACAAAAATAATATATTGTTCTTGTGTCGACTATTTACCTCTATAGAGCTTCAATGGATATCCACGCTGTCCAAATTAATGTGTGGCCACGATACGTCATATATTGGAAACGTTCGTGTTCAGATTTTGGACATCATGTGGTTTATCTTATTCCTACTTACTCCATTTTTAGGGTTCCGTACCCATAGGGTATCCAACGGTACCCTATTACTAAGCCTCCACTGTCCGTCCGTCTGTCTGTCAACGAGCTGTATCTCAAGAACCACAATAGGTAGACAGTTGAAATGTTCAAAGATTGTGTATATCTATTGCCGCTATAAAAACTAATAATAAAAACTAAGGTTTATGGTACGTAACCCTTCGTGTGCGAGTCCAACTCGCACTTGGCCGGGTTTTTTAAGGATGGGAAATCACCAAATGACTCCTCCCGCCCTGGACAGAGTAGAAGAGAGTGTCAGACTCCAACTGACTAGAACCCATCCGTGTTTCGCCAAATGCCCTTCGTGTTCCAGGGCCGCGGTGACCATTTCGAAAAAAATCCGGAACCCTGGCGCTTATCTCTATGCAAGAATGGCGTTTTTTATGAGTTAGATTTATCGCAGTGTATAATTATACAAGTTGCCTGTAACTAACATTAAATAGTACGTAAGGTTTGAGGGGCTAGCTCGTCAAGGCATATTTGATTATTTGACTAACATGTTCGTCCCATGTAGGTAAACTCACTCCACCGTCGAATTTGTCTCTGTCACACCTAGATTATAGTCAAGAGCAAACTCATATACAACATATACAGTGGAATCTAACTGCGTTTTATGTTCTACTAGCGACCCGCCACGGCTTTACACGGGTGCAAATTATATACTAAAGAACCACTATCTATTAAAAAAAAACCCGCATCAAAATCCGTTGCGCAGTTTTAAAGATCTAAGCATAAATAGGGACAGACAGACAGCGAAAGCCGACTTTGTTTTATACTATGTAGTGATAATTCATAAATAGTTTAGAAATAATCCTTGTTTATTTACTCTACACTACATTCAATCCACTTCGAACTCTTTGGAAACTATTCATCTATACATCTCATTATGCATGTACATTCAGTCAAAAAAGTATCGGGAATGGATGATTTGTTTATGGTTCCAAATTCAAATTTTTGTTTTTTTTGTAGTTGTTAGATTGGCACAACTGTTTTCCATTTTGGAGTTTGAGTTGCATCTGTTATTTATATTAAATACAGTGCTGGTTTTAGTAATATCATATATAGTGTGTATAGCGAATTTCATAATGGACAAAAATATCGAACAAAGAGTTTGTCTTAAATTTTGCATCGCCAATGGAATTTCGTGTTCGGAGTCACTGAAAATGTTACAGAAGGCTTACGGTGAATCGACTTTATCAAAAACTCGTGCTTATGAGTGGTTCAAAGCGTTCAAAAGCGGTCGAGATGTGATGGAAGATTTGCCTCGCTCTGGTAGGCCGTCAACGTCTGCAACTGAAGTTAACATCGCAAAAGTGAAGGAAATAGTGACTGAAAATCCCCATTCAACTCTGAGAGAGATAGCCGCCGAACTTTCTGTATCTCACGAGTCGATCCGAACCATTTTAACTAATCATTTGGGTATGAAACATGTTGCTGCTCGGCTAGTCCCAAAAGATCTGAATTTTCTCCAAAAACTCAATCGCATGAAAGTCGCTGAGGACATGCTAGAACGAGTCAGTTCGGACCCAGGATGATGAAACGCATTGTTACTGGTGACGAGACGTGGGTGTACGAGTTTGACATGCAAACTAGTCAACAAGCTTCGGAGTGGCGCCTTCCAACTGAACCGAAACCGAAAAAACCACGCCAAAGTCGATCAAAAGTCAAAGTCATGTTGACTGTTTTCTTTGACTATCGCGGTGTTGTGCACTCTGAATTCTTACCGGAAGGTCTAACGGTAAATAAAGAATATTATTTGAGCGTTATGCGGCGTTTAAGAGAGCAAATTCGACGAAAAAGGCCAGATTTGTGGAAAGAAAATTCTTGGATTTTGCACCACAACAATGCGCCTTCGCACAAGGCTATCATTGTGAACGAATTTTTAACCAAACACTCAACAAATACCATCCAGCAACCACCATATTCACCAGATATGGCTCACTTCGTGGCACCCGTTTTCAATCGATAGAAGACATAAAGGAGAATTCGCGGCGAGAACTGAACTCAATTCCGGAAGCAGCGTTTAAAAAATGTTTTGATGAATGGATTATTCGTTGGCGCAAGTGTATCGTTTCTAAAGGAGCATACTTTGAAGGTGATAAAATAAATTTGGATGAATAACAGACATTTTGTGTATTATTGATCTTTTCCCGGTACTTTCTTGACAGAGTAGTATGCAGACCAGCCATGGACACAAACCAAGAAAGAATTTCCTCACAAACTCCTCAATTTATGTACCTGAATTCCTTCCAAATAGACTTTGTAGACGAAACTGTGTGACATTAATCTTTTCTACTGACCCAACTTCGAGCAAGAAACGTGACAGGACATACGCTTACAACATTACCGCACAGCAGACGTCGAGACAGAACTCACCAGCACTGTAAGGCCGGCCGCATACGTACGGTTTCCTGATTAGGTTTTCCGATTGGGAATTCAGATTGATTTCCGTGAGACACTCGATTTTAAGTTCTTCTATCCAAACTCACGGCTTGTTTTCGAAGGAATGGTCAGGTGTGTTCCATTCGGAAAATAAACAATTGTATACCTTTTGAACATTTTTTTGTATGTGAGGCAAGCATTCAGGTCTCTGGATCTGAATTCCTGTCCAGGAAATTGAATCAGGAAGTTGTGCGTATGCGGCCAGCCTTACATATTCTGTATCTCCTGACGAAAAATCCGAACGGTCCCGAGTAGTCCCGAGTCTTTGAGTAAAGTAACATAGTCATAAATGTCTGTTGTGCGAGAATAATAAAATGTATGTCTGATCGACAAGATATACTCATGCATTTTATTTAAGTGTTCGTAGGAAAGGTTCAAGAGTAGATCCTATAGAAAATAAGCAGCAAATTTTACAGTATTTAGATGCTTGCAAACGTAAATCATTTATGGGAAAATATTGTAGCCGGCAGATACTCGTAGACAGATAGACATTTTTACTCTGCCCCGTAAATAAAACAGGAAAACCAATCAATTCTTTTACGTACATATTATAATTATATATTTTAGGTGGACTTGTAGAGAACGGCTTGATGCACATAGTCTGCTTATGTACCACTACCACTACTGTACATAAAGTTAAAAAACAAACCAACTACGGAAAAACGTATTACAATTTCGACTTGACATAAACACCGAACGTTAGCCTTATGGATTCGTCATGTCTGTCTGTCTGTCTGTCCGTCCGTATGTCACAGCCACTTTTTAAATTTGGTAAGTAGATGTTTAAATAATAATAATAAAAAACAAAGAATACAAGAACACGTCTTACTTGTCAGCCATGGTTGTGGCAGGGGCACAGGACAGCAGAACCGCGCGGTCTTCTGGAGCCGCCTTCAGCTCCCTATAGAATATATGGTGCCACACCCTCTCCATATCATCCCAGTGTACAATCTTGCCCCTCACGACTGGGAAATTCAAGTCCAGCTCATCCTGCTTTTCGACGGCTTCGCTCCCTACGTACACATCGTAAGGAGTCTTCCCGTAAGTCCCTTGGAGGAACTTCGGTCTACCGACTGTGGTCCTGAAGATGGAAACGGGGTGGTTGTCGCAGGCAAAGCCAGCTTTGATATTGTAGCTACCATTGTCGATCACCACCACTGGTTTCGAGAAAGGATCACTCATTGTTTGTTATAAAAAATAAACAGACTGTTTGACATAACAAAACAAATTGACCTTGTCATTTGTGAATAAATATATTGTGTTTTTTTTTCGTTCCAGCTGCCAGGTACATTAGACATTTAAAGGTTAAAACACACTGCCACAAACGCGATAGCAAAACTTTATTTTTGATTCTCGAACCGAACCATATTATCACAGAATTTCCAAAATACCAAGTGTAAAGTTTCTTGTAATGATAAAATTTATAATCTTAGCTTAACCTTAACTCAAGTTTAAACAAAGTTTTGAAGTTAACTTAATACCTTACTTGGAAGTTTGACAAGCGAGATAAAAACAGGGGTGGCTTCCACATCACGCGCTTCAATTACTTTGGGGCAATAAAATGGTGTTGTAAAGTTGTCAAGAATTGTGGAGACAAACAGTCGTTATCTAATTAAGCTTATATTTCAGTTGAAGCAGATCGATTCGAATACATTCCTGTACCTATTCTGTATGACACAAAAAATAATATCATTTTGGGAACACATTAATTGTGCGTAAAGCTAAGGAGTCCAATTCCCTGCCGGAGTCTGTGTATCCTGATAGCTACAACCTGGGGGTCTTTAAGTCAAGAGTGAATAGGTTACTTCAAGGCAAGCGTGCTCAATCTTTAACTGCAACATCGCTTACCATCAGGTGAGATAGTGGTCAAATGTATGTCTATCAATAGTAAAAATAAATAAACAGACAGAAACACAAGCAAGCACTGTACTGAAATAGCTTCCACAAGCAGCTTAGCCTGGAGGAAAGTCGGTAATAATCCCAAGGTTACTCCCGGCAAAATCAGCAACCTATGTGCTATTCCAGACTACTAGTATCTTCCCATATTAGTAGATGCAAACCATGTCAGAGACCCTTGAGGCAGTTTAGAAACTCAGACAGTAGGGTGTGTGCGTCGTTAGACCTTACTGCCCACACAACAAGAAGAAGTAGATGTACACTTGTAAAGTCTGTGACCAACATGACAAACTGGACCCACGTACGCAACGTATGCAACGCATTATGATATCTGGACTCTTGATTTTGTATGAAAAACTATGCAATAGAAACGCACTTATCGTATGCAACGCAACAGATACGATACAAAAGCGTTGCATGCGCTGCGTACGTAGCACCAGTGTGTTCGTGTGTTCAAGCTTCACTATTATTCGCTAATAGACAAATCGGTTTATCTTCTATTTTATGACCTAACTTGAGTTACACTCTATTTGCATACTTTTATCTCCAAAAGAAGCAAAAACTATGACAAGCACAAGATATACTAACAAATAAATCAAACAGAGCTATCGGTATGGAACGACCTTAAAGCGGCATGATTAATCACGGCGATTTATTATCGCTTCAAATAGCAATATATCGTATTCCATGCACGGAATGGCGATAATTTTCCCCTATTTTTTGTGTGGATATCCGTCATTTCTGTGAAATAATGTGTTAATGCTAACGTGGAGACGGTTTTGTATTTTAATTCAACTTTCAAAAATACGCAATTCAGTAAATCGACTCGGGCAAGCGTAGTGATGAATGCTCGTGCTTCCTGCCTGAAACTGCTGCCCAGCTGTGGGAAACAGATTGGTATTATATTATCCAGTGTGCGTAGAATTTAGAACTGATTTAGTTCGATAAAACTGCAAGTAATAATGGTATCTGTAAAAACATATTCCGAATATTTTTTAATAACAACTAGTGTTGCCCGCAACTTCGTTCGTGTGTATGTCGAAAAGTAAAATTATGTCGTTGTAAAATATCGCTAAGACATACAAACAGTCAGTATCTAGTTTAATATTAATTTACGTGAGGAAATTGAAATTCTTCATGTGTAACAATTTATAATGAAGAATTTTAATTCATGAACTGAAGAAACAGAAACACCATGCGATTTTTTGGTAATATATTAAGCATGCATTTAGAGATGAAAATAACATGCTATTCATTGCAACCTAAACCAAACCTGTTGTTTTTGCGCAGTATAGCAGCAATTAATGAATCATTGTCTCTGGCTTAGTGCAATACGTCGGTTATTACTAGTTCCATTCTTTAAAGCATGATCATCATCACCATATCACTTACCAATTATTGATATCAGCCCTGTAATTATAACGATGTGAAGGCTACGGTGAAGTGATTACGAAGTGATCTTTCATTCCATTTTTACTACTTTTTTATTCCATTTATTACTTTTATTAGCAACTTCAACTTCGATATGTTTACAGAATCGCGCTACAATTCTCACTACATGAATATTGAATATTACGTTATTGTTTTATTGAAAAACAATGCGAAACGCATACCAGAGTATTCAAATCAGTCAAATGAATTCTCTCTTCTGTAAAGCTGCAAAATATTTTTTAAACAAAGAAGTGCTAACGGATTATAATATTGACGGAACATTTTTCCTTTGTTACGAGTAAAACCATTTATTTATATTCTGGGAAAACAATATTTTCGATTAATTGCTATGATATTTAATGCTGATTGGAGGAGCTCGTGGCTAGGTAATAACAGCCTCACGGATCGATCTTCAAGGATAAGCAACGCTTGCCAAGGTTGGTCTGTGGATGGGTGACCATCTTTACATACCGAGTTTCCTCCGTGCCTCGGAAAGCACGTTAAGTCGTTGGTCCCGGCTGTCGTTACGGATAGTCAGAAGCCAGTAAATCTGACTCCAGTCTTGCCATGAAGTACCGTGTTACCCAGTTAATGGGTTGTGGAGGTCTGGTAGGCAGCCGCTCCTCGTAAAATACTGGTATTCAGCTAAATCCGGCTTGACTGGAAGCCGCCCCCAATATAGTTGGGAAAAGGCTAGGCAGATGATGATGATGATGATTGAATGCTGATTGGTATAAACATGGAAATATGAAATATAAAAGAATTTATGGAAGTCGTATATTAATGCGGTGGCGGGCTTGTACCAAGTCGTTCATTAATATTGAAAACTTAAAGCTTATTTTCGAGCGTACTGACCGGTGTTAGGCTCACTGTCCACTGGAGCAGATAGCAGAGGAGCGGAGAAATATTAGCCAATGTAATTGCACAAAATCTCCGCTCCATGTCAGTCACTGACATTTTGTGGTTAGGTCTGGTTAACCTATGGAATTGCATAAATTGTCAGTAACTGACGCGGAGCGGAGGTTTTAAGCTATTCGATTGGCTAATATTTCTCCGTTTTTCCGCTCCGCTGCCTCGTTCGGCGTCTATAGACAGGCAGCCACGGATTCTAATGTAAAATTCGCAGCGAACATGTTGTTACGACGTGTCCTAAAATCCGTGTATTAAACAAAAGACATACGCATGTAACATGCTCGTACTCGTATTCGGTAAGTCACGCAAGTCTACTCAGTAGGCTTGCTGCCTGTGGTAGCCCAGCTGATGTTTGTAGCTGGATATCACACTCCTTTAGTGAACAGTCGATCCGAGTAGTCGTTGACGCCTGCTCCTCTGACCTCATGGCTATTGATGCCGGACATCCACAGTTACTGCAAGTTACCATACCTACCTTGTTGCCATATTCCACCAATTCGCACTAAGCGTTTCCAAGCGTATTTCATAATGCGCACAGCAAAAGAGTGGAACTCTCTGCCTGCGTCTGTGTTTCCGAACGCTTACAACCCTAATCTCTTCAAAGTTAGAGTGAACAGGCTCCTTCTGGGTAAGCTCGCTCCATCGTAGACTTTGTCGAGACTAGAGTCAAGAGCAAACCGATATCAAATAAAAAAAATAAAGAGTGCTTGGTTTAGATTCTAGTTTGCGGGAATTTGAGTACTGAATGTACGAAACTAAATCTAGGCGCGATTATTTTTTACATATGTCTGAAAGTTAATAGGTACAATAAAAATACTTGGTTAATGCATTAGAATTATGAAACAACCTGTTAATCATGTCAAAACAATGTCACCGTTCCATTTCACGCCGTTCTTGGATCACAAAGCTCGGACTACGCTCACTCCTGGATGTTTCAAACTACGTCATGCATCATGATAATGATTAATGTTATCATTTTTTTAATCATTAAAATTTTCAAACATATCACTTTTACTTTAATGAATGTGTAGCAGTCATTGGAAAGATGAAGTGGACTGCCGTTGTGAGACGCCTAAAATGGCACCGTGTATGTAAAATTCTTCCGTTACTGAGTGAGTGAGTGAGTGAGTGAGTGAGTGACAAACAACGTACAGCCGAAACTACTAGTCGTAGAAAGCTGCAATCTGGCACGTAGGTTACTTGGGAAGTATAGGGGACCACTAATAGAGGATATTCTGAAGTTCTTACGGGAACGGGGAAAAAAAAGGATATGCGCGAACTAAGTCGCGATCAAGATTGCGTGTCGCAGGTTCGATTCCCGCACATCGCCCGTAGGACACGGTGGAGCATACGGTAGAGGTCTGCCCTGCTTGGGCGGAGCACCGCCGATTTCTCGTCGAGGCGATCGGCTCTGGTTCGGTCTATGGTCCGGAGCGAGGAGGCATGGGAGGCGGTCACCTCTTTCTGCGAAGCAGTAATGCTAGCGAAGGAGGAGGCCGAACGTGTGAGAGAGAGGGAGGCCTCACGACCCGGCCGCCGCAATAGAAGAAGACGGCCCGGGCGTCGGGAGTCGCAGGGCGATTTCCGACCACTGTAGGCGCGGGTCTGCGGACGGCGAGCATTGGGCGGCTCGCCGTCCGATCAAAACTAGACCCGTGTCGGCGGCGCGCTGTATTCCACGCGCGCATCAAAGAGCTGTCAGCAAGGGAGACGGGGCCCGCCAGGGCCAGTGCCTGCCGGGGTGCGGAATCCGTTCGAAAGAGGCACCATACCCTGGAACGCAAAGGGCAGTAGGAGGAACACGGATGGGTTTTAGTCAGTAAGAGTCTGACACTCCCTTCCGCTCCGCCCAGAGCGGAAGGAGTCATTTGATGATTTCCCATCCTTAAAAAAAAAAAAAAGGTTCGATTCCCGCACGGAACAAATATTTGTATGGCCTACAGATAGTTGTTCCGGGTCTGGCTGTTTTTGTATGTGATATTATATGTATGTAAACGCACCCACGATACAGGAGAAATTCCTAGTGTGGGGCTACGTTTTTACAAAAAAAAAAATTCATTTTTATAATAATTAGATGTGCGTCTGTTTGGGAAGAATAAACTATCATTCATTTCTTTCCACACACTGACTGCACGAATGCTCGCTTTGAAACAGGTTATACGCCCCGTAACACTGGTCAGTATGGGCCACCTTAATTGTCCCATGTTAGTTACTATAGATAAACACTTAGTCAGTCTCTTTTCTCTATATTATCCACCACAAGAAGAAATTACGTCACCTACTAGACCCAAATCAATATAAAAGAAATTACCTGGTCACCTTAGTAGGTGACCAGGTAATTTCTTTACATATGACGTATTATCTTTTATTTTGTTTTGGGCCTAGTGGCCCAAAACAAAATAAAAGAAAATACGTGGTCACCTACTAGGCCCAAAACAAAATAAAAGAAATTACGTGGTCACCTAATAGGCCCAAAACAAACAAAAACAAGAAATTACGTGGTCACCTTAGTAGGTGACCAGGTAATTTCTTTACATATGACGTATTTTCTTTTATTTTGTTTTGGGCCTAGTGAATACGTGGTCACCTACTAGGCCCAAAACAAAATAAAAGAAATTACGTGGTCACCTAATAGGCCCAAAATAAAAATAAAGAAATTACGTGGTCACCTACTAGGCCCAAATCAAAATAAAAGAAATTGCGTGGTCACCTACTAGGCTCAAATCAAAATAAAAGGAATTAAGTGGTCACCTACTAGGGCCAAAACATAATAAAATAAATTACGTGGTCACCTATTAGGTCCAAAACAAAATAAAAGGATTACCAGCCCTGAGGCAGTTTAGGAAAATTCACGCCATTTACATTAGCCGCCTCTGAGGCGAGAGATCATTCTTTGAAAACGTAATTTTAACATAAACTAATGTCGGAGAACAAAAGCGTTCTTTTAGGTGCTTGGGCCTGACGCCTCAGTGCTGCCACCTGGTGTGCGTCATTTTAGAAAATACTCATTGATTCGAAACTGGCACCTACACGTACATTAACCTTTTCCTAAAATCCCTAACTAATAAACAATAAATTATGAACGGTTTTTCATTACTGAAGAACGTAAAGGATAACGATAGAAGTCGATTTAGGACAGTTTAATGTATTTTTTCTGTTTTTGAAATTTAGAAAGTAAGTGTACGTAGGTCAATGACAGTTACTGCACATTTATCTGACACCTACCATAGTGCTGTACCATAACAGCATTCATTAAATAATTTTGCTTTTACTTGTTTACGTACATGTAAGTATCGTTCCCTGCATTAACGTTAGATAATAATACACAGTGCTTCTATTGCAATCTAAATTTGAAGACGAGTTTCAGAAATGAACAGATTTGGTAATTGCAATGAGCGACAGCGTCTACAACAGCGCTCCACAATGAAACTAGTACTCCGTCTTGGTTCATTATTTATTTTAATGAACATACAGCACTTAAACTAAGTAATCAAGTTGAAGACGGCGAGACTTCAAAGAGTCGCATTTCGCTGTAAGGATATAATTATTATGTTGTCTCAAGTTCTGAGTTACACGATAACTAATACAATAATTCCATCATTGGACTGCAAGTCGTAAGGCGATGAGCCACCGGTACATGGTGGACATCCTATACGCTCAAAACTTTTTGGGAATCCTAAAATTTGCGTACAGCTAATGAATGGAAAAATTACGCTATTGAATAATCATTTGAATGAAAGTGGCTCGTGATGACCCACAAAGCCACAGAACGACTTTAAAATTCATGACACATACGATACACAACCCCATGAAACAACACCGTAATTACCAGTATTGTTAAAAGCATGCAAATACTTTTTTGGATATCCCGGAAAAAAACACTCGACAGACGATTGTCGAGGTTTCCGGCGACTGGGACCGCAACGAATTGAAATCGAAAGTCGCTGAAAGAAAAATATTAATACTAAATGGATCTGGCAACCGCTTTTTCGATTAAATGCGGTTCCAGTCGCCGTAAAACTCCAATTTTCGTGATTGTGATATTGATACCGTTGGCCTCTTGTACCCGACTGTCAAGGAAGGGGTGTGTTTTCATTAGAAGAATTTTGATTTAACTCGATCCAAGCCCGAGTCAGCATACTCCTCCTTAGTCAGCCAGAAACCCTTTAAGTTGGGCAAAGTGGACAGCATGGAGCCGCCTGCCCAGGCCGCGTTGTTCCTGTTTGGCATCGCATCAATCTTCACTTTCACGTTAGGCAATTTCTTCTTCAGGCGCTGGGTCAGCTCTTGAATCACTCGTTCCACGAGGCCTTTGACCAAGCTGGACCCTCCAGAGAACACTATGTTGTTGTAGAAGATGGGCCTGTGAAAGATTTTGTAGTGATTTGTGTCTATTGCTAACAAAGATATAGTAACCGGCACAAGTCGTGAGCACATTCATTCCCCAACTGTCAATGTCAACGGTAACGTCTACAACACTCCGCGATCTTTTAATTATGCAATAATTGTTTATTGTTCCTAAAGGACAGAAAAACACACAAAAGTACTCAGTGCATTTTGCTAAACAAGTGACGTTATTAATTAAGTGAACTAATATGAGGATAAGTAAATAAGTGTGTGACAATATCTGTGGTGACAAACATAACACTACGAAGATTGCAATGAAACATCGTCTTTTGTATACTCTGCTGATCGAATAAGGTGATATCTGCCTATATTAATCACATAAAAAGTAAAAATAATCACGAATATACTTTCTTTAGAAGACAGTTAATTGTTCAAATGGATTAAAATTGTTTGTAAACAAATATCAACTGACCCATGGAGTGACACTGACCAATTAAAACATAGCAGGAATTTTGACAGACTAATTTTCGTTCAGAAATTTCAATACATAACTCAGACAGCAGCACTTTTGAGACAGTGTTCCTTTACACGCAAAAGTTGATACTATCGATAACCTTAGCTAATAAAATAATAATAACAAATCATTTCATCAACAGAATGGAATAAGTAAATAATATCACTATAAGGAAACAACAACTAGTGATTAAATCACGATCAATGGAGTCTCGTGAACCTAGCTTAATTGACACGAGTTTAATTTATTGCGATGAATTACTTGTCAGAAGTTTAGATCTCTCGACAAATATGTGTCCTTCATACATGACGAAACTAAAGACAGAAATTAAAAATCTAAAACCTTAATTAGCTACTACACAAAATGAAATGGAAAATATTATTCTAGAAAACATTGAATTAAAAAAAAAACAAATATCGGATATGCATAAAGAGATCAGCATACTAAAACAACTGTGTAGAAGCTCGTTAACTGCCTTTAATCATAGCATGACATCAAGTTTAAAAAAGAGTGTGCGACGTCGACTGACGAACAGTTTCTGTACTTCTTTCTCCTTTTAAACATAACGACACTACGAGTACATACACCGAAAAGGTAAAATCTAGATCCACTATGCCAGAAACCGTATCTAATATTAATCAACCATTAACATAACATTTGAACCTGAACATACTACATTTGAGCCTGAACAGACTATGCTATAGATAACATCTGAAACCGAAATAAAAAAGTATTCCAATATGCCAGAATCAGGTAAAATAAAGGAAGAGTCCATTAAATCGAGAAGAAATAATGTTCTAATTCTTGATGATGAACAGGGAAGCGAAATAGGTAGTATGCTTCGACGTGACTTAGGGGGAACTATAAAGACCTATATGTAATTAAACCTAAAGCTCCTTCGGAGGAAATAGTGAACTCGTGTATTTCTTTATGTAAAAACTTTGACAAAAGAGACTTTGTAGTAATAATATCTGGTACAAACGATGACAATCCGAATAGAATACAATCATTTTTACATTATAATTAATATAAAAAATCACACACAAATGTACTAGTTGGAAATGTTAACAATGCCAAATATATTGGCACCACAAAAAATAATTCTATTCTTAGTCTTATATGTGACAATCTGAAGCATGTAGGTAGAGTTTATTGACAGTGGGTAGAAACAAAATTCAATAATCAATCAAGTCTCAACTATTTTGAAGATAAATTTTACGTATTAAGTACCGATACAACTACTTGGAATATACTAATTCTTATATTTTTATTGCAGTTGCAATAAAAATATCCCTGGAAAAGGCACCATACAATATTACTTCCAATCAGATCCAAACCGGTCCAAATCGGTCTTCAGAACCTGTAGTAGAAAAGATTAGACCTCAATGCGCTAATGACTTATGTAATCTAAACTGTACCAATGCAACACTGCCTACTGATATTTTTTGAGTAATCTGATAGTCCACTATCAGATTACGCAAAAAGTATAGATATACAGAATGTAGTAACTATAATTTCGTGCAATACTCTGAGTAAAAAGACTAGAGGGGATAGTTTAATCCTGGGACATGTTATAGAAAACTAGAGAATATAGATGTAATTAACAAGCTATACAAGATGGAGAGCTATGAAATATGTTGTATTAAAGATGTTGACACTGGTTTATACATGTTGTTGTTGTCGTAGCCCTTACGACAAGAATTTTGATGTATTTATCACAAGCAAGGAAAAATTGTTGGAACATTTATTTATTAGGAAATGCGTAATATGCGGAGATTTTAATATTGATTTACTTTTAGATAATAAAAAACGTACTGAATTTGTAAGCTTATTAACATGTTACAAAGGGGAATGCCTAGTCTCCATAGTATCCCAGGCCCAAGATGGACATCAAATATGACTATAAATATGGAGCTTTTTTAAATCTTGATAGTATTGGATATCTATAAAATATATTCAAATTGACGCCACTATTTTAGAAATATAAATTAAACAAAAATGTTTTGAGGTTAATTTTCTATACGAAAAAGTGTAGAACTGAGATAATTCAAGAATAATTTGTTTTTCAATGCTTGATTATTGATATTATGATAGGAAGGGGTTTCTAATATATTTTTATCCAATTGTAGTAATTAGGGCATAAAAGAAACATTTAATATTTTAAATGTCTATATTATCTTCATTGTCGTAAACAATTAACAAATCATCTAAAAATGGCGCAGGAGGGCATATATTCGATTCATATCTTGCCCAGCCTATATACCAAAGCACAGTCATGGTATGTGCACAACAACCTACCGTGCGTTTTCCTATTATGCAATTACAATAGTATGCATCAATTGCCTCTCTGCCAGCATAGTTATTATTTATTTTAATGTACCCAAAATATACCTTACGACTTATATGTCTACTTTGTATTTTGGCACGCAATAGCCAGCAGTTTTCATTGATTAATTCGCTTGGTAGGTTGCTATTTTGTTCTCTGCATATTTCAATACTATACATACCGTTGGCTCTGATAATATGTTCTCCATAATATGACCTAGCTTGTTTTATTTGGTAGGTACCACATGCAATTAATATTAATTCATCCATTGTTAATTGTGGGAAGTCATTTAAATTGTCAGAGCCAACGGTAATATTAAAAAATTGTGCCCTCCTGCGATTTAAATTATATCCATTTACATAATCTCCTAACGTATTATGGATATCCATTCTTTCATGTATTATTGACAAAATCCTAGTCAAGTCCATAAAACAAAGCCAGGTCGCAGTAAAAGAAATCGAAGAAAAATCAAAACACATAGCGAAGTGTCAGTAGTCAGAACTGTCAGATTAAATTCAGTGTTGTCACTTTCACGAAAATATATAAACATTAAATCAATTCATCGATTACTTTTTTAAGTAACCGATTGTTGATTTATTTGTCTTATTCTTTTTTTAACCAGTAAACTGGTTAAAAAAATTATTAGCTTCTATTTAAGTTATGTTTTAGGTCGATTTTAAATTACAATACCAGTAAAGTCCCGTGGGTATATCGTTAAGGTTATTGTAAATGTTTATAACTCGATTCAAATCGATTGATTTATGTATGATTTTGACTCTGGCAACATTTTGCCAGCGTCAAAATCAAAAAACTTCTTGTTTGTTCATTAAAATTACTTTTTTTAAGGAATTGTTGTAGATTGTAGTGGTGCTCATTTGGAAGAAAGTAAACACATATTTTTTTATGGCAAAATTAATGCATAAAGTATTTTTTCTCTAGTCTATTGTCCACTGAGGGCCTCAAATGGGCATTCGCCTTTAAACAGCTTGTCAACACTGCAACCTTTATTCGAAATGACTCATATTCGTGCATCGATAATATTATAAGTAATCTGCCTGAAGATTATATACAGGAATGTGAAGTAGACAAGGTCAAGCTGATGGACATAGTGGACTTTTAGGTAAATTCGTGTTGGAAGATCTTAGGAATACGTCATACGGAAACAACAAGCGTATTGTTATAAATAAGAGTTTTCAGTTCTAAAAACGGCACATTGTTTGACCAGGCAATACTGCGACATAACTGGAGAAATATGGGAATCAATACTTTCCTAAAGAAATTTTCAGAGGTTCTTCAAAATTTGATATAAAAAGGAAATGCAATATTAACCCTCTGAAAAGTTTTAAGATTAACTGGATAAAAGAAGTAAAAATTTCTAGCAAAATGAAAAGTTTTTTATGCGTTAATAATGGCAAAAATCTTGATGCCACTGTTCTAAATTACACAAATAGATACGTTAGAGTATATAGAAAGGTCATCACGAATGCTAAAAAAAAAATTATGTTAGGGAAAAAAATTCAAGAACTACTAGCAAAGAAATTTGGAAGGTTGTAAACAATTGCACTAACCGAGCAAAAGTTATGTATATGGAACATCTTCTATTTAAAAATGACGATAAAATTATAGATGATCCCAAAGAAGTGGCTAATACTATAGCGAAACATTTTGATTATAAGTGTCTACTTCAACAGAGTACAGAACGGGTTGGAAAGGAACTCTGTTTTACACCTACTACTCCGAATGATATTTTTAATATTGACAGAAAAATGGAATAAACGTTCTACGGGATATGATGAAATCCCTATATCTGTTATTAAAGATCATCTTGACTTACTTGCCGACCCGCTTTCTTGCTTCTATAATGCTTGCATTATGGAAGGTAAATTGACAGAACAGCTAAAGGTTGCAAAGATCATACCGGTTCATAAAAAAGCACAAAGACCGATCCAAAAAATTATAGACCAATCTCCTTGCTACCAACACTTCCAAAGATCTTCGAAAAAAATAATCAAATCTCGGCTCGTAGGTCATATTAACTTCAACAAAGTTTTACATAACAGGCAAATTGGATATCAAAAAACGCCATTATAGGTGCAAATGACATAAATGAGCTTACGGAAAAAGTGAATGCAGCATTAAGGCACCAAAGTAATATTATTCTAAACGACTGCTCACAATAAAGATACTATAGAAATCATATTAAATGAGGACAAAATTGAACTTGTGAGAGAGGCATAATTTTTGTGTGTTTACATAGACGAATCTCTATATAGGAAAAAAGAACTAACTGCCATAGATGCAGCTATATCATCTGTGTGCTATGCTTTAAGAACCCTCAGAGATGAAATTGACACAAGACAGTTAAAAATGGTATACTATGCGCTTGTAGAGTCTAAATTAAGATATAGTATCCAATATTGGGGAAATAGTTACAAGAGCTTTTGTCCTTCAGAAAAGAGCCATACGTACAATGGTCCGTATTTCGCAAAGAGAGAGCTGTCGTCCATATTTCATAGATTTAAAAATTAGGCAAAATATACATTTATACAGAAAAACGATTGCCATCCACAACTTTAACACCAGAAACAAGCACAAGCAACATGCACCTTCCCACCGACTTCGTAAAGTCCATGACTCATTTGTGGGGCTCGGTAACCGTTTATACAATCTTTTCTTGACCTGCCTTTTAACTCATTTAAAGCTAAAGTTAAATCTAACCTCTGTTCAAAGATATACTATTATATTAATGATTATTTAGACGATAAGAATATTTGGTCACTGGGTTAAAGACGCAAGACAATGTGATATTTATCATGTTCTTTCTCTATAAGTAATTAGCTTATGACAGGTATATTCGTTCATATGATATTGTTTTTTATTTATATTGTTTATTTTTTTTATTCATCTGACTCTGTGGGTTAATTATTTTTTTTTATTTAGATATTTACTTTTGTGTCAGTATCATAGAGTGTGCTAGCTAACAAGTCATAAATAATATTTCATTATTAGTATTTTCTTTTTTCGTGTTATATATTGATTGCTATGCAACTTACTATATAAATTCAAGTTCTTAAAACGTAACAGAAAGATGTGTTGCTGGGGAGTTTGTTGGCCACCTCTTCTCCACAGCTAAAACACTAGGAAGTGGTAATGGGCGGGGCGTTTTGGGGGACTGTCTTTTGTAAAACTTGACGTTCAAAAAGTGCTGGCTCTCAGCCTTTTTTGAATAAACGACTTTTGATTTTGACTTCACGCTCATCGACTATTGGGCTAGCAAGTTTCGTTCGCCCACCGTACATTGGCGAGATCACCCTGTTGAATTCATCTGTGCTCATGACTCGTGCCGGCTACTATACCTCATTGTGATGAAAAGAGTACTCGTAGTTAAATAAAAATAATAGTGAGTCAGTTAGTCTTGAAGCATACTGCCACCAGAATAGGCAGATGCTGATGGAACTGCGTCTACCAACCAGCTTTTCAAGTGAGAAAATAATCATGTTTCATGGCTACCATAATTGACTATCCTCCTTTTCATAGCATTGGCGACAGAGTCATTTCTACCATAATAATTATGAGGAGATTTTTCGGGAATATTGTGGACATCAAATACATACCTATAATCAAGATCACACAAATCAATGCTGTGGCAGATAACATCGATGATGTTCTTGCACTTCAGACCCTCAAGTTCTGGCTGGAACAAGACCTCTGGGCAGACAAACCGCTCCTCTCCCATGAGTATGTGCTGACCATCCGGCAGGTTGTACCGGGATTTACTCTCGTCAAACCCTGCAGTGACTGCCAACTCCTGCTCGTAATCTTTGGATATGTAGCAAATGTCTTTCTGAAATATCAACAAATTTGTCTTATGGTAGGCGCCAGATAAATGTGTAATAATAGTCATTAACCTACATACATTTATTGGCTTTCTTTATTTATAAAAAAAACAGAAACATAAAGCCGCCCAATCGACTTCTACCGTGTTTTATTTTTCTACTATTGATAGGCACTCGTTTGACCACTATCTCACCTATTGGTAAGCGATGATGTGGTCGAAGATGTAGCACACCTGCCTAGAAGTAACCTATTTAAGTGATTAAATAATAATCTAAGTTGATTTTAAAAAATCAACCTCATATGGTATTATTTGCTGACGATACGTCCTTAATTTTTAAGATAGATAGACGTTCCATAAATCTTGACGACGTAAATAACGCCCTACAGCAGGTCTAAAATTGGTTTACTGCTAATAATTTAGTATTAAATGGGAAAAAAACTAAATGCATCAGATTTGCCTTACCGAACGTTAAAAGAAATGATTGCGACATAGTATTGAACAAGGAGAAACTTGAATTCGTCGAAAACACGGTTTTCCTGGGGATTACGCTTGACTCAAGGCTACAATGGGGTCCTCATTTAACATCTCTTGCGGGACGGCTAAGTTCAGCAGCATACGCTGTCAGAAAAATCCGTCAATTTACCGATATAGATACCGCGAGGCTGGTCTATTTTAGTTACTTTCATAGTATCATGTCTTACGGTATCTTATTATGGGGACGTGCTGCAGACATCGAGTCTATATTTATCCTGCAGAAAAGAGCTATCAGAGCCATTTACAATCTCCGTCGGCGTGATTCCCTAAGAGAACTGTTTAAGGATATCAACATCATGACGGTACCTTGTCAATACATTTACGAAAATATTATGTATGTTCGGAAAAATCTTCATCTCTTTAGCAAGATTAGTGACAGGCATAATTTTAACACTAGAAATAGGAACAAATTAGATCAACCCCGATTCAGATTGGCCAAAGTACACACTTCTTTTATGGGGTACTGTATTAAATTTTATAATAAAATACCAGTTGATATTCTCGAACTGAATGAGAGAAAATTTAAAGCATGCATAAAACGCACACTATGTAGACAAGCGTATTATAAACTGGAAGATTAAATCCTCGATAAAAACGCTTGGCTAAATGCTGGTCCTGCTCCTCAGTCACAGCTGCTTAGGTCCACTTTTTAGGTTTCTATGTTTTTAAATTTGGAAGAGATGCTCGCTCCTTTCAGAGGTTCTTACATTATTTCGTTTATTTATTCTTATATACATACAAATTATATTATTATATTAATTACTTATTTATTCTTTTTGATGTAAGATCTTAATCGTTCTCTTTATTAATTTATTTTTCATTATTTGGTCATTGACAACCATAGTTTTGTGTAAAGTAGAAGCATATTGTTCAAACTTTGTAAATGTGAGTACCATGAAACCATTTACATTTTATGTGAGTAGTTATAGTTTTACTTGTTGGACATGAACGAGCATGGTGGTTGAGAGCATGTCATGCTCACTCAAATGTCTCGCTGATGGCGGCGCGTGGGTTTGATCATTCGGTTCCCTTCGAAATGGTTGAGCTGAAGGGTGCCGATACACGCGTCATGTTCGTGAACAGGCGCCGTCGGTTGAGACTGGTCATCTCTTAACTGCCATTGGCTTATTTTAATCTTTATATTGCATTGTCCTCACATGCAGAAGCAACAAGTATATGTAACTTGAAATTTTGTAAAACCAGAACATGATTTTAAAGAGTGTCCGTGGAGTTTCTTGCACGTTCTTCTCCATAGAGATCTACGCTTTGGAACGTGCAAATAGCTTCCATGTTTTTGACTGACCGACCTTGACGTTTCAAAAGTGCCTGTGAATGGTTTATTTGAAATAAAATGCTTTGAATTTGAATTTGAATTCACTCTTGACTTAAAGACTTCCAGGTTGTAGCTATCAGGAAACCGGCAGGGAATTCCACTCCTTAGCTGTACGCACTATGAATGTGTTCCCAAAACGATTTGTGCGTGTGGATGGGATGTCCACCATGTACTGGTGGCGCATCGCAGTTCGTCTTGTGGTCCGATGATGGAATGGGCTTGGCGGAATTAAGTTATGCAACTCCGTCGCACATTCCCCAAAATGTAACCGGTATAAAACCAACAGACAAGACTTCAGAGCCTCGTCGCGACGAGCCTATAATTGCCGATGATTCTCTTGGCTCGTTTCTCAATTGACTCAAGAGCATCAAGCTGGTATCTGGTAGATCCGTCCCAAAGATGAGAGCAGTACTCCATACACGATCGAACTTGCGCTTGATAGACTTTGAGCAGCTGTTCCGGCGTGAAGTACCGTCTCACCTTTGCTAGGATGCCCAACTTCTTTGCAGCCACTTGAGCTTTTGCATCTATGAACGGGCCAAAATTGATGTATGATTATATTAATGATATGATTGTAGTGATGTTTAACGTTCTCTGGTAATGAAAAACGGTTCATAATTTATTGTTCGGGATCTACCAAGGGATATTAGGGGACGGTCAATGTTATTTATTACATGTTTATCTGGCGCCTACTTTACACTAGACCTAAATAAAATATTCCAAAAATATTTTACCTTAATTTGGTCTATCAAATCTATCTCAAAAGGTGTAGTGAAGGAGTATCCAGCCTTAAACATCAGATTCTGTAGTCTCTCACTCAGCATCTTGCCGGTTACCGGGGAGGTGACGGTGGCATACTTAAGAGGAAACCCTTCGAACACCGGGGCCGCATAGCAACAGGCGTAGCCCTGCTCCCACACCACACCTGAAGTCCTGCCGTAAGCGTTCAGGACTAAAGGTGGTGACTTTGCGATGTACAGCGCGTTCACTGCAAAGGATTCAAAGAAGATTTCTGCCATCCGTTCCCTGGTTGGATAAAAGATGACTATTGGTTGCAAAATACATTGTTTGGAGATAACTGATGTGGTTGAACATAATTGTTGTTGTTGTTTCTATGATTTGAAATAGATGTGAGAAACTTGCTGCTTATTAAGGACGATAACACACTCGGCCATATGCCTGGAGATACAGGCCTCGGGTTAGTTTAGACTCCAAATTTCCCACAAATTACGAATTTCTTGTCGACTTTATATAGTATTACTTGATGTAATTTGTGGAGATGAAATAAATATTTATTTTTTTATTAAATACACTCTAAGCGACTCGTGAAGGCGCCAAGTGCGCAGTGTGGCCGGTAACGAACCTTTTATAGTATGTTTATTTCACATCCCTACTCGTCAGAAGAATTCCGCCTTTCAGTGCATTTACGGCCCTAGGTTTACAAATTAGTTAGCCAATAGAGTCAACTAAAAAAGACTGCATCATTTCAAAACACTTTTTGAGAGAAAATAAATCCAAGTACATTGGTGCTCCAACTTTTCTTCCCTTACAGATTTACGAAACCTAATTTCCAAAGTTAAAATCTTACTTATCAGCGTCTGGCGTGAGCGGGTGTACAGAATGCATAATTTTAGTGCTCTCAGGAGGCACACAGAGCTCCTTGTAGAAGACGTGATGCCATAGCTTCTCCATCTCGTCCCAGTTCTGGATCAGACCTTCCTGGACGGGCCACGTCATGTTGCAGATGCCTCGCTTCATGACAGCCTCGGCTCCGCAGTACACTACGGGTATGCCGTCCAGAAGGCCTCCGCGACGGAATCTGGAAAGAAAACTTTTTAGAGTAATGTAGGTAGTTATGAGGTTCGTTCAGGGCTAATATTGATCCGTGTGTCTAAATAAATAAAATGGTATTTAATTTTTCAACTGTCATGTTTACAAGAACAAGAATGTTCAGAGAGTCAATTACTGATGGACTGATTTTATTTTCTATACAGGAAAATAACATATTGCGAAAATTTTTCCTTCCGCCCTCTTTAATTTACCTTTTTAATATCCAATTATAGGGAAAATGTAAATAAAAATACCGTTAGAAGTACTTGTCGTTGCCCAGAGTACGCACATAATTGTGTACTTACGTCGAACATTATTTGGAAGGCACCGCAGTCAGGAGCTCATTAAAACCGTTATGCTATTTCGCCTCGCGGATCAATGTGTCGCTATGTTTGATACCACTTTGCTACGCTGCCCTTAGTGCGCTCATAAGAAAGTTATTTCTGTTACTTACATGTTTAAACAAAAAATTAAAGAAAAAGTATATAGCGTTGGACGTTGATATTTCTACGTTTCACCGCATATTCTTAAGTCTTGTGCAAGCAAGCCTGGGGAGCACCTGTTAAAACCAACCGGGCACTCTGTGCACTGAAAACAATCCGGCCACATGAATCCCCCTGTCTGTTTCTCCGCGTACTTCTTTTAACTGATTTGCATACAATTTGCACCCATGCTAGGCGGGTTTACTAATACTAAAACACTCGAAACACAAAACCAGAACTCGCTACTTTCTTCCGCATCAAGAACCACGAAATCTAAAAGGTGAACCTCCAACACATTTCGTATTCTAGCTAAGGTGTGCACTGATAGAATCAGTTTAACTCGACTGTCTGAATTAGGGTTGTATCGGAACCTTCGTTAATGCTGAACCTTCGAAAGAAGTGCCTTTGCATCCATTTTTAGCGGAGGTCTACTGAGCGAAGAGGTTTTTGCCGAGTAGTAATTTTGAACCAAGTTATCTCTGAAGACATAAATATTTCGCAGTTTAAAGTTTTGTTTATCCCATTTTATATCGTTGCGTTTTTTTGTGATTTATTTGCGTGCTCACACAGTCAAGGACCGTAAGAACCGATAAGGGCCAAGTGATTTTGTCTTTCAATTGTCTTGCGAGCTCGGTGCGTGACGGATTACGAAAAGTTTCTATGATAAGAGCACAAACGTCACTTAAAAACCTATACTTTATTTCAAAAGAAAATTCGATAGATTTCTAGAAGATTTTTTTGTTAGTACGGAATCTCCTCCGTGTCTAGGAAAGCATACAACGCCATGAGTCCCGGCTGTCACTTATAAATCTTTGGCAGTCGTTACGTCAAAAGCCTCCAAATCTGACACCATTCTTGCCAAGGGGTAACGTGTTACTGTTACTAGCTGTGCAAGCAAGCAAGTAAGTAAGCAAGTCAGAATAATCGCTCCATGTAAAGTACTGGTACTCGCCTACAACCGGTTACACTAGAAACCGACCCCAAAACACTAGGGACATGTCAAGGCAGATTCTTAGTTTCTGCACCACCACCAATATTTTCCTGTGCTAAACACAAATAGTCTGCATTATATTAACTATAGCCAACTAGTTCGACTGTGTCGTCAGTTCCGCTGCGTTAACAGTTGTGTTACGTAACCGACAGTGGCTCAAGTGTGATCGATCTCATGCAGGTTAGCTCAGCAGAGCCTCGAGTTAACAATCGAACATCGTTTTGTTGAACTTAGATAGGAGCAGCGTAACAACTTTGTGACGAAAATTGGTGTACACTATCCAGTGAGGGTTTGTGATTGTGTAGTAGAATTACATGTTGTCTTAATATGTGAAGTTGTAAGTATTCCACAATCGTTTGAGATTGCGGAGGATGCAGTTTGTGGCATCAAATCTTCGCCACAAACCGCATGTGACATCGTCCTTACTGGCTGACGAGTGAACGATGTGATTTCGCCGCGCGATGAAAATGATTCCTGCGCTCGCGCAATGATTTGCAAATTTCATTTGACATTCTAAAGAAATGTGTGTGTTTAATATCATCATGCGACGAAATTACATCGTTAACTTGAGGGATTTTTTAATTTTAAAATTAAATACTTATTAGCTCTAGTAAATAATCTTGAAATTATTTTTAAATACCTTCATCAGCGATGAAGTTATAAAACTTCAAAGTTTACGATTAGAAAGAGAAGTCCGATATGAACTTTGACGTCAAAGTCCATGACGCCTTTACAGCTGCCATATAAAACAGCGATTTCGCGCGAGGGACCAATTTTAATTCTATTTTCACTTTTTGTATTATGTTTTTGTATAATTTAAAGGACTTCCAAAAAAGGAGGAAGTTCTCAATTCGGCGGGTATTTTTTTTTTATATACACCGATTACTCCGGGGTTTCTCATCTGATTTGTGTGATTCTTTTTTAGTTCGATGCTGCTGCTGTTCGGCATGCTTGCTCTTTGGTCCCGTACAAATTTTATTCAGTTTGTCTAAGCAGTTTTTATTGTATGAGCATTTTTGCTTATTTCAATTTTTGCATACATGAAGACGTCATCCAAGTATCACCACTTAAAAGTGAAAAATATTAAATATTTATAACCGTCTTACTAATAAACACTCATCATCTGCCTAGCGTTTTCCCAACTACATTGGGTTTGACTTCCAGTCAAACCGGATTCAGCTGAATACCAGTGTTTTACGTGCAGCGGCTGCCTACCAGACCTCCAAAGTCAAAGTCAAAGTCAAAGTCAAAACGTTTATTCCAATTAGGCCATTAAACGGCACTTTTGAACGTCATTCACATTTCAAATATTTAAAAGTTCTGAAGTGACTCTACTGTCATTTCAGATCACTTAACACCCATTAACTGGGTAACACGGTTCATCTTGGCAAGACTGGAGTCAGATTTACTGGCTTCTGACAATCCATAACGACTGCCAAAAATCTACAAATGATAGCTGGGACCAACGGCTTAACGTGTTTTCCGAGGCACGGAGGAAACTCGGTTTTTTAAGATGGTCACCCATCCACAGACCAACCTTGGCAAGCATTGCTTAACCTTCAAGATTGACCCGTGCGGCTGTTATTATTTAGCCACGAGCTCCTCACTTACTAATAAACACTACGTGTTAAAAAACGAAAATACAAAACCAAAAACAACGACCCGAAGTCGGTTTTATTTTTTTGTATTTTTTTTTTATTTTTTTTATTTAATAAGTTTTAAGACGACGTCATGAAAAGTGATTTGTTTAGAACTTTATTTCTTTGCAGTCGGGTTTATTTCTTTACTGTAAACGCTTCTGAAAAACCCTGTAAACATTTTTCAATTCATATTCGTCAATCAATAACAATAAAATGGCGCTGCGAGCAAAAACAAGTTGTTGTGACAACAAAAATAGCAAAATTGTTTACGTGTCGGATATGAAAGACCAATCGTGAACAGCTGTGAACGCTCCCAGGCAAAAAATAATACAAACAAGGTATTGTGAGCTTCAGGAATGGATTAAAAACCCTGCTTGTAGAAACATACCAATTGTTATTTCACTTTTTAATTGAAGTGCACATGATACGGGGCTTCAATTTTTTCACTGAATTCAAACAGAAAATGGCATTTTTTTGTTGCTACCGCAACTTTAGCTAAAGTCAAATGTCTTCACCCTGACTTGCGTGACTATTTAACATACAACTAAACAAATACACATTAATAATTCTTATATTAGTAAGATTTTTCTTTATTGTATTTATATGACTGTCAGAAACCGTTGCAAGCGGATACTGAGCATTATCCGAGCTTGAAATTGCGGCAAAGTTGCACAAAGAAAACTTAATACAATGCATGCTACACTTTTCTCTATAACTGTAGGTACCTACAGAAGCTGACTCGGTTCTCGAAAGTGTTCACTTCAAGTTGCGATTGTGTGTGATTAGAAGTACTACTCTGTCAAGAAAGTACCGGGAAAAGATCAATAATACACAAAATGTCTGTTATTCATCCAAATTTATTTTATCACCTTTAAAGTATGCTCCTTTAAAAACGATACACTTGCGCCAACGAATAATCCATTCATCAAAACATTTTTTAAACGCTGCTTCCGGAATTGAGTTCAGTTCTCGCCGCGAATTCTCCTTTATGTCTTCTATCGATTGCAAACGGGTGCCACGAAGTGGTAATTTGAGTTTAGGAAAAAGAAAAAAGTCAGCAGGAGCCATATCTGGTGAATATGGTGGTTGCTGGATGGTATTTGTTGAGTGTTTGGTTAAAAATTCGTTCACAATGATAGCCTTGTGCGAAGGCGCATTGTCATGGTGCAAAATCCAAGAATTTTCTTTCCACAAATCTGGCCTTTTTCGTCGAATTTGCTCTCTTAAACGCCGCATAACGCTCAAATAATATTCTTTATTTACCGTTAGACCTTCCGGTAAGAATTCAGAGTGCACAACACCGCGATAGTCAAAGAAAACAGTCAACATGACTTTGACTTTTGATCGATTTTGGCGTGGTTTTTTCGGTTTCGGTTCAGTTGGAAGGCGCCACTCCGAAGCTTGTTGACTAGTTTGCATGTCAAACTCGTAAACCCACGTCTCGTCACCAGTAACAATGCGTTTCATGAATGTTGGGTCCGAACTGACTCGTTCTAGCATGTCCTCAGCGACTTTCATGCGATTGAGTTTTTGGAGAAAATTCAGATCTTTTGGGACTAGCCGAGCAGCAACATGTTTCATACCCAAATGATTAATTAAAATGGTACGGATCGACTCGTGAGATACAGAAAATTCGGCGGCTATCTCTCTCAGAGTTGAATGGGGATTTTCAGTCACTATTTCCTTCACTTTTGCGATGTTAACTTCAGTTGCAGTTCAGTTTTTGGAACCATAAACAAATCATCCATTCCCGATACTTTTTTGACTGAATGTATAACTTAAACTACTAGAAAATATTATAATTATAAGTAACGAAAAGTTCGTTACTTATAATTATAATATTTCTGACTTGTAAATATCTTAAACATGACCTGAGAAGATTCAAACTTTAGAATTATTGAGAACCTGGATGTAGCCGCTTTCAAAAGTTAAAATCAGCTTCTTGTAATTAATATTATAAGGAAATTGTTTTAACTTAAATGCTGTAAAAAACCCGGCTAAGTGCGAGTCGGACTCGCCCACCGAGGATTCCGTATAAATTTGTAGCTACAAATTAAAACTCGTGTGACGTCACATTTCACGAATAGTGATGTCACAAGTCCCACTCCATCTCTTTGTTGCGTTTTATCTTCGTCAATTTTGATTGATTTGATAAAGCAAAAAATACATTTCCAATATTTTTTGGATAATCTAATTGACGGACTAAATAGAATCATATTTTTGACACATCAAATTAAAGGGCTTGCTTTGAGGGTTTTATTTATATATTTTTTTATTCATTTCAAAACCATTTATTTTAATAAATGGTTATGAAGTAATTCAAGAAATTAAACGAAAAATGATCATTGCCTCCCGATTTACGAAACTACTGACCCTAAAATTTTGAAAAAAAAAATTGATAATAATGTAATCTGTAATCTATAGACATATTTTATGTATAGATTACAGAGAAATCTATAAGAATATTATAGTGTATAAAATTACACATAAAAAAAAAGAATTTGGTTCGGAATCCTTTGCACGCGAGTCCGACTCGCACTTGGCCAGTTTTTTTTACTGTTGATAGGCATACGTTTGACCAGTACCTCATCTGATGGTAAGTGATGATGTGGTTGAAGATGGAGCATGCTTACCTAGAAGTAACCTGTTCACTCTTGACTTAAAGACTCCCAGGTTGCAGCTATCAGGAAAAACAGACTGGTCCCTAAAAACAATTCTACAGTCCGTAATTTCTAGTTCATGGGATTAGGTATTATGTAAAACTTAAGCCGTCGTCATGCAGTCTGTTTAAACCTATTTCTGAGTTCTATTCAAGTTGACCATTGTTCGGGCAACTCCAATATTTTCTCGATTTCCATCCGATGCGGTGGAACTTACTCGCCGTGTTACTAACAAGCTGGAACTTTTACAGCGACTCTATTTTCGATATTTGTTTTGTCTGGGGAATCTACGTTCTTCAGGTATGAAATTTTACAAGATAAATATTGAAAGTTTTGTCTTTGTGCAATATAATGTAGGTGGTTCACAAGCTTGTGAGATGGGGATGTTAATTCTATATTGTCAACTAACTGACCCAACTGACCTGGCAAACGTTGTTTTGCAATTTTTTTTTTTTTTAAATAGCCTACGACCTATTCTCAGATCTACTAAATATACACAAAAAAAATCATACGGTCGGTCAAACCGTTTCGCAGGAGTTTGATAACAAACACTCACGAGATTTTCATATATTAGACGACTAGCTGATCCCCGCAACTTAGTCTGCGTCACAATTTGCACCTACTAGTATTATTCTCTGCATCACCCAAAGGTTGACTGGTAGAAAATGCCTCAGGCATTAAGTCCGCCTCTATACATCTGTGTGCGTAAAGTGTTAAATAAATAAATAAATAAATAATATATAGCCTATAGCCTTCCTCGAAAAAATCTGAAAAACTGAAAAATTCTTTCAGTGATAGATAGCCCACTTAGGGCTATCTATCACTGAAAGAATTTTTCAAATTGGATCAGCAGTTCCTGAGATTATCGCGTTCAAGCAAACAAACAAACTCTTCAGCTTTATATAGTAAGTATAGAAGTATATATTAGGTCTGAAGTACTGTATTTGAATCTGCAGCCAAAGTTGTGGTTTGGATGAGTAAACACCATTGCATTAAAACTGTACGGTAACTGCACATCTGACTGCGTAGTCGGCAACTGATTAATGCAACTGAACTAATGCAACTGTCAAGTCACATTCAAACTGCAACTTGTCGGCGCGGCGTGCAGTTCATTTGCAGTCTGTCTGTATGGAGCTGTAGTTTCTTGAAATGCCTTATTATTATTGTTACTTGCTGTCGCCATTCACCCGCTCGGAATTAGAACATCCGCCTTTATAAATTGTAGCCTATTTGTTATTCTGATGTATCTATACTAATATTATAAAGGTGAAGGGGTTTGTTTGGTTGAATGCGATAAACTCCTCTACGTCTACCATGATTTGTATCAATCTATACTCGCTAGGACAACAAACAGGCAAGTAACAATTAAAACTTTAGTTTAACAAAAAAAAACTTGTTTTTTTAAAGGTTTCATACATTTTTTTTAACTACAGTCGCTAGCGAGTATAGTTTGATAAAACTCATGGTGACTTCCTTGTTCAAATTGAAAAGTTCATTAAGTGTCGGATAGCCGATTTATCGACGTAGGATATATAACACCCTACGACCAATAGGAGCGGAGCATTGATGGAAAATGTGGCGCAGATGAAGTAGCGCCGGTCAGCTAGTTAGTTACCTAAAACTACTGTTAAGTTTCTACGAAATCCATTCATTGCTTTTTAGTTTCAAATTTTATAATTTTTGATATATTGGTAGGAGCTATCTTTTGTTCTTTAAAACTGAGTAAATAACAAGTAAAGTTTATATAGTAAAAGTTGCGGGCAAGCAAGTAATAAATAACGTTGATTTGCATTGTATTGCGGCCACCAAAGCTACGTCCGGTGGAATTGATATAAATAATTTTATGAATTTTACCAACAGTAGCTTTGGTGGAAAAAAATCCATTTCACTGTGATTTTATATATAGACTTGCTGCAATTTTATATTGATACTTTACTACATATTGCTAGTTGTCCTTTAATGGTCGCAATACTGTAACTTGCTGCAATAAGAAACCAAATGCCTTGCGTGCTATAGCGACGTATACCAACCAGAACTTGTTATGACACACTGGCATGCAAGGTGCTTGCACATTTTTGTGCAAGTAGCAGACAGGTGTATTTAGGGCTTAATGCTTAAAACGCATTACTGATATAATTTAGCCACGATCTCCTCTCTGGTTTAAGAACAAATTATTGCTTTTGAATCACGTTCGTTTATCATGAGAACTTCATCATCATCATTTCAAACAATTTCTGTTCACTGCTGAATGTAAGCCTCCTCTAAAGAGCGCCAATCATCCTGGTCTTGAGCAGTCCACATCCTTCTGCTGCCAGCCACCTTCTTTAAATAATCGATCCGTCGTGCCGCAGGCCATCTGACTTTACGTTTGCCCATACGCGGTCTCCACTCTAACACATGTCTGCTCCATCGACCGTCTGTCCGTCTACAGACATGGCGGCCCACTTCCACTTCAGCATGCTAATTCTACGCAATTTCGGTGCCTTTAGTTCTCTGGCGAATTTTATCTACCAGAGACAAGCCGAGCATTGCTCTCTCCATTGCCCGCTGAGCAAGCCTGAATTAGTGGACCACACCTATGGTGTGTTCACGTTTCGGCTCCGTATGTCATTACGGGTAGGACGCACTGGGTATAGACCCTGGTGTTAAGGGATTGTGGAATTGACGATTCACGTAGAATGTGATAATGTTGAAAATTAATGATTGCAATGACTGTAAAAGGGTTGACTGCCAGTATGGCTATGACGGCTAGAACAGACGTGTGGCATGGAAGAAACTTGCTGGTGGATAGAAGCTATAGCAATATTGATGTACCTGGCTACCGTAGTAGGAATCATGGCTCTGGGAGCAGGTTCACCAGAAAACCCAGCCTTCAAGTTCTGAGACCCAGCATCCAGAACTACTCCCAACATTTGTGAGATATCGTCAGGCATTTTTGCTTATTTTCTCTTAAATTAAAGGAATACTGTTAACTTTAGCTAATCGCGACCTCCGAGATTTGGAATGCGACTGGATAATATTTTAACTATAGACATTTCAAAGCAAGGAGTTTTTCTCCTTGATTCCTCAAAGCTAATAAGGCTTCGTTTCCACCAAAGACATGCGAGGATAAGTAGCGAGGGATGTGTTTGTTAAGAAGAGCGAGGCTGTGTAAATAAATGAGGCAATTATATTGATTCTTATTAACAAACACATTCCTTAACACATCAGTTATGGAGCTGAAACGTGGTTGCTCACAATCATCCTCATCAGAAGGCTTAAACTCACTCAAAGGGCAATGGAGAGAAGAATTCTTGGAGTTTCCTTGCGTTATCGAATCAGGAATGATTCGATAACGCAAGTAAACTCCAAGTAATGATCTGCAAGAAGACAAAGGTTGCCGACATTACTTCGCACATCTCTACAAGTGGCAGTGGGCAGGGCATATTGCTGGCAGAACAGATGGTCGATGGAGCCAAACAGTTCTGGAGTGGCGACCGCGTACCGGAAGACGCAACGTTGGAAGGCCTCCTCACTTCCCTTCCCGCTTGTGCGCTGTGAGGTGTTTATTATATCGCTCCGTTCTGTAAATTCGGAATTTGCATTGTGTGTCTATTCTAAGGCTTGTGAACTGTTCCTAACTGTGCCATAGTGTATTAAGTGCGTGTTTTGTAAGTTTTTAAAGCTGTCTGTCTATTCTTTTATTGCTAATTAGTCAATTTCTCCAGCCTTCGGTAAGTGCATTTATTTTTTTCTGTGTTTGGGTACCGCGAAATAACTTAATCGATCGATATTTATTTGTTTAATTCTTTAATTTCATTCATTCGCGTTCTAATACGTTTATTTATCGTATTCTCCGTCAATGATGATGTCAACAAATGATGACCCACCAGATCGCGGCGGAGAAATATTTCGTAGAAATACTAAAACCCAAAGGTCGCCCGTGGCGACCTCCGCTAATTCGAAACGTTTGTTCAGCGAAATGTCTCCATCATACATTTCGCCCGATGATAGGTCCAAACGGCTTCATCAAACATTCGAAACCGTGGAAAAATCCTCGCCGATTTTAAATATCAGTGATGTGAGCAATACCGACTATTGTGACTTAGTTTCCGAGGCGTCGTCATACCTGTCTAAAATTAACGACCTAGTGAATGATCAGGGCTCTCGAATTAATGTTGCAAATAAATCAGCTATCATGAATATGACACAGCGTGTCACGGCCATTGTTTCTATGCTGGCCATAAAATCATCATGCAACGAGACGAATTTAGCCAATACGGAACGCGAATTAGATAAAATCAAGTCGAATAACGCTGTCAATCCCGATCCTGTCAATAACAACTGTAAAATTTCATATGCGGACTCGTTGAAACTACGTTTGCCAAAAGTAGCTCCAGCAATTATGCAGTCCCGACCACCGTTACCCTGTGTGGTCGCATACCCTACCGCGGACCGGTCAGCTGACTATAACACTTCGTCCGCGACAAAACAAGCGCTCATGAAGGCAATTAAGCCCAGTGACGACGGTTTTCAAATTGTAGGCGTGAAAAAAACCGCGAAATCTGGAGTCGTACTACGCGTTGCTAATGAAATTCAACTTAGAAAGTTAGAATCTGTGGATGCTATCAGAAAAGCCAAAGGGTAGACGCCCTAGAGTGTTAGTGAAGGATGTTCCATCATCAATGAATGATGGCGCTTTTCTAAACGCGCTTTACCGCCAAAATATTAAGGATGAGATGCAAATTAAAGAGGATGACTTTATAAAGTCTACCACAATTATTCGTAGGCGCTCCATAGATAACGGTCGGAAATGGATTGGCATTGAAATAGAACCCGCGGTACGTAAACACTTAGTGACTACCAAGGATAAGTTATTTATTGATTGGGCTACCTGCCGTTTTATTGATGATGTAGAAGTAGTTCGGTGCTTGCATTGCCAACAGTTCGGTCACGTTAAGAAACACTGCGCTAGTAAGGAACCGATCTGTGCCAATTGTTCGGAGGCACACGAAACAAATGATTGCCCGCATAAGGACGACTTAAATTTTAAACCGACTTGCGTGGCGTGCAAACGCTTTAAAAAACCGTGTGATCATCGCTGCGGATCTCAAGAGTGTACTACCTACAAACTGAAACTCGAACAATTAATCCTAAACACTAACTACTAATAATGGATATTTTAACCATAGGACAATTAAATCTCCATAACGATAGGGTGGCGACATCCGAGCTGGATAAATTGATTGTGGATTATAATCTTGACATAGTGCTTATTCAGGAACAATACCAAAACGCGCGCTTACGTCACATGGTGGTTCAGCTGGACTGCAGGGCGGGCCGGAATTTATGTAGCGCGTTCTTCGGGCTTTACTGTTACATGTATAAGTAATCTCATGACGCCTCATTGCGCCGTGGCGGAAGTATCATCGCCTACCTTTAAGGTTTACGTTGTGAGCTGCTACTTTCAATACTCAGACCCAGTTACTCCACATATACATAATCTCCGTCACGTCTTGCGGTCGCTCGCGGGCTGCAAAGTTATAGTAGGTGCTGATGTAAATGCATCTTCTTCCCTGTGGTATGGCAAAGTTCGATCCACTGATTCCGAACGACGTTGTGCTGTTGAAGATTTTATTGCTGAGATGAATTTATCAATTCATAACACCCCAGACGCACCACCTACTTTTTGTAGCCAAATGGGCGAATCTTGTATTGACGTCACACTTTCTAGTGCAGACGTACGCTTGGATAGGTGGCGTGTCCTTCCTGACGCGTCTTGTAGTGATCATCGCCTGATCACTACAAGACGTGTACGAGTTTGTTCCTATGTTTACTCAAGGTTCGTCACACTTAATTGGAAATTTTAGATATAAAAGTAAGGGCGTGAATTGGGAATTCTTCGGCTCACTTTTTTCTGGTCATGTCAAAGACTTCACTCGCGACGGACTGTCAGCTGAGGAAAGTGCTGAGATAATGTCGGACGCCTTCACTTACTGTGCTGACATTGCTATTGGTCGCGCATCTATGACCAATATTCGTAGATGTGATTGGTGGAGTGACTACCTTGTTGAACAACGTAGAAGCTTTCGTAGAGCTCGTAGACAGCTTAACAAGCTAAAAAAACGTAAGGTTACTGGGGACCTCCTTAATCTTGTTTTAAGTACTTTTAGAGTTGCCAAGTCACGCTACAGAGCATCTGTTGAAAAATCTAAGGGTAATTTATTGCGGAAAATTGTTGATAATCTTGATAAGGAGCGTCCGTGGTCTCCTTTGTACCACGAGTTCAAAGCTAATAGATCTGTCGACCTTGCGTACGTTCAAAACATTAAAGTAAACAATAAACATACAACCGGCATTGAAGAAACAACTGATGCTCTGCTTGATTCCCTTATACCAGACGATTCATCAGTAAATGATAATGAATACCACCAACAGATCAGAGCGTGGGCCACGGTGCCACCTGAATCACCGGAGTCAGATCTTCCATCCACTGACGAATTCATCAACGTTGTCAAGAAACTACCTCTCAACAAATCATCCGGTGAAGATAAAATATCTAATAGAATGTTTATAGAAGCGTGTAAGACAGCCGGAGACGCGATCTTATCAGTATATAACCGATGCATTGTGGAAGGTATTTTTCCTCGAATATGGCGACAGGGCTTTATACGCATTATTCCGAAGAGTGGCGATAAGCCCCCGGATGACCCTAAGTCCTATCGGCCCATAACCCTACTTCCATCTTTGGGAAAACTCTTAGAGCGACTAATCGTTCCGCGCTTACTACCGAATGGACTTAAATTTCATAATAATCAATTTGGTTTCACTATTGGTAAATCCACCGTCGACGCGGTGCTCTCTGTTCGTAAAATTATTAACTTATCGGAACATAAATATGTGGTTGGAATCTTTCTCGACATTTCTGGCGCTTTTGATAACGCATGGTGGCCGATGTTACTACTTAAAATGAAAAACCGTGGTTGTTACAAAAACATCTATAATCTGATTCTTTCTTACTTTCTAAACGGTTCCGTGAAACTCAAACTAGGACATCATTCCATTACTAAGTCTCTAACCATGGGATGTCCTCAGGGCTCAGTTATCGGTCCATATGTTTGGAATATTGGCTACGATGATTTCCTCGCGCTTCCGCTCCCATGCGGCTGCTCATTAACCGGTTACGCGGACGATGGCTTGCTTCTCATTCAGGCAAGTACTCGTGCTGGCCTTGAGAATTTGGCTGACACATGCCTACGATTAATATCTCAGTGGGGCGATCGAAACCGTCTGACCTTTGCACCGCATAAAAACTATCAACTTATTTTAAAAGGAAACCTTAAATCCTGGCCTAGTATTAAATTCAATAACGTACCCGTTAAAAGAAAAGAATCCGTGTGCTATCTCGGTATGCTATTAGAAAATAACTTTTCATTTATTGATCATATAAAAACAGTAGGTGAGAAAGCAAAAAAGAACTTCTACGCCTTGACGAGAATATCCAAAGCTACTTGGGGTCTATCTTTTCAAACCTTAAAAACTATTTATGGGGCTACCTACTTGGGTTGTATGTGCTACGGGGCACCTGTCTGGGCCGATAGGGCCACCATAGGTGCGGTACGACGTAAATTGCTTCAAAGCCAGCGTTTGGCTTTGATATTCTTATTCAAGGCGTATAGGACGGTTAGTACTGAAGCCTTACCAGTGCTGGCGGGTGTTCTCCCAGTCGATCTAGAAGTGCAGCGGCGTGCTGCAATGTACTACTACGCTAGAAAGATTACAGACCCAGAGTTCTTACCGCAACGCGGCCGTGCTAAGATCTCTAGATTACTAAAACCCCAGACTGATGTCTGGGAGGAACTTTTATCCGAGTGGCAATGTAGGTGGGAAAATTCCATCAAAGGCCGTCACCTCCACCAATTTTTTTCCATCTGTTCGTGAGCGGCTGGACAGGACATGGCTGGAGGTGGATCACTGTGTTGCCCAATTTCTCACAGGTCATGGCAATTTTAAGAGTAAATTATTTTCCTTTAAGCTTGTGGCCTCGCCTTTATGTCAATGTTCTACAGCTGACCATGAATACGAACAATCCGCACATCACATCTTATGGGAGTGTAGTCTTTGGCAAACTGAACGCAATATTATGTTAGATAGTATTAAGGTTACATCTGGGGTAGTTTACTATACGGACCTTGTTGAAACCAGAACAAATTTCCGTGCGTTCAAGCGATTTTGCCATACCTATTACTGGAATCAAAAGTAGCTCACAATTTAGGACCCATTAGTTTAAGTGGTAAGATATAATCCGTGGTGCTTGGCAACTGGGCTTAACCCAGTTGTATTTGTCCCTTGGTGCCTATTGGCCTAGTTCTATTCTGTCTCCTGCTTGATACGGAGGGAAGTGGAAATTATATATATTTTTTTTTCCTACTCCTCCGCTGTACTTTTCTGATTAATTTCGTTGCAGGATCCAAGACAGTTGAATCGTTTCTCCGGGACTCGTCGGGTTTCATTGGCTCGGCGTTTTTCTGGTGGTCGCCACTGTTGATTCTGGCTTTCAGGAGTTGCAGTGGTTGGGAATGTGTGGCGGGCTTGTCCCAAAAAAAAAAAAAAAAAAAAAAGGCCTCCCACAAGGTGGACCGATGACCTGGTAAAGGTCGCGGGCAGCCGATGGATGCGAGACGCGCAGGTCAGGTCGTTGAGGCGACGCTTGGGAGACGCTCATGTCTAGCAGTGGACGTCTTTCGGCTGATTTAATGATGATGATGAAACACATACCTCGCTACGCATCTTCACACATCTCTGGTGGAAACGCACCCTAAGGCTGGGCTAGAAAGGCCTATCTTTGTGAAATAATATTCAGCTACATCAGGTTACACAGGAAGCGGAAGTTCAGATCGTGGCTATATAACAACAACCGCACGAATGGGACTTCGAAGTTAAGCAACGCATGCCGAGGATGGCTCGCAGATGGGTGACCATCCGTTTTATTCAGAGACGCCTCCTTCCTTGCCTCGTAAAACTCGTACTGCACGTTAAGCCGCCTGACATTTTAATTTCTTCGACAGTCGTTACGGGTATTCGAAGTCAAAAAAAATTATTCCACTGTTGCCACGTTCCTGGGTTGTGGAGAGGGTCTAAAAAGGTCACTTTAGCAGAATCATAATACTAACCACACAAAAATCTGTCAAATTTCATTTTCGTCTTTATCGCTAACGTACTCGTATAAGATTCAAGGTTGATTGGGAAAATTGGACAGTGACAGGTAACGTGATATGCTTTCTGATTCTGCCAAAGTGGCCTTATTGGACCGGCAGATAGGCAGTCACTTCATGTAAAATATTGGTACTCAGCTGACCTCAACTAAGTTAGAAAAAACCTTGGCAGAATGATCTGAAATAAAAATCATATCTAACTACGGTGACTCAGTACAATCTGAAGAAAGTTTAAAAATAGACGCGTTCTGCGGCAAATTAATTAATAAAACGTCAATAGAATATAGTACTCCGAATCAAATTGAATTTGAATCGAACTCGAATATGTCGGGAGCCGGCTAGTCGCGCGACTCCTAATTCAATTTAGTGGTATCGAGCAAGGGTTCCTAACCCTGTGCATCGCGACCCCCCGGGACATCAGTGCTTCCCGAAAGGGGTCGCAAACCGCCACGGAAATGAAATACAAATGCTGCAATTGTCAAATAAAATGGAAACGTCCTGATTTGAAAGTCTTTCTGCATGCAAAATCTGTTGAATGTCTGATCTGAAACTAAGTTTGCAATAAATTCATATTGGTAGAACACGTTACGACCTTAAACACAATTTTATTGATGTTTTTCAGTGAGTCTTAATGCGAAAAGCAAATTCAACCGTCTTATTGATTGTAAATACCTACTAGTTTTCCCAAACGAAGCTACCACAAGTATCATCTTTTACAAGGGCGTCGTAAATAACATTTAAAAGGAGGCACGTAAAATACTGGTATTCAGCTGAATCCGGTTTGATTGGAAGCCAATCCCAATATAGTTGGGAGGAGTCATGGCAAGACAGATGATGATCATGATGTAAAGGGAATCACACTAAAAAAAATATTGGGAACCCCTGGAGGTTTACATCTGGATGGTTATTTTACTCGACGCCAGGAGTTCTTCGGCAGTCGCGTCTACTAGATTAGGTTAGAAAATCTTGTTCTTTTCAGATAAAAACTAACTTGACAACAGATAGATAGCAATAGCAGAATGTTATGTTGGTAACGGTAACTGAAAGAAAACACAGTAGTTTTACGGTTTGGAAATATTTTTTGTTCTGTTTCTTTCTCTGGCAAAGCGGTTTTTGTACCAATTAATGTGATAGTTAATTTGGCCTGCTGGAGACTGTTTACTGATAGCTACAACCTGGGGAACTTTAAATGGACTTTGAATGCTTGCACTGTCTGGACAGGTCTACTCAAAACTGTGTGGTATTTTTCTCAAAAGACCACCTCAGACATCAACCTACATAGTTCTCATACGATCTGACCAGTACAATAATTGTATGGATTTCGAAAGAGACTGACCTCTAAGTTGGTTTCGGTGTTTCTTCTCAGAGTTGTCAGCTAGGCGACACCGGCCTCATAATAATCAATAATAAAACTTACAAAATAAATATTATTTATCATAATCACATTATCAAATATTGAGTGAAATACGACAGTTTCCGGGTCCGTGGCTTAGGCCCCCAGTGGTCGACGCACCTGTGGCCGACGCCCCCGATCCGATTAATTTAATATTATTATTTTTTTGTGCTTTTCCACTTAGTACAGTAAATGAGAAAAGTGTTTCACCCTATTAATAAAGTATTTTTCCTTGCTAAACAAAAGTTATCTATCAAATAGCATAGATAATAGATCGCCACTTACGAAAGAAGAAATTGAAGACGGCTGGCTTGCCATAATGGAAAACAGGTAGTTAAGTATTTTTTACACTTTATTAAAGCTTGTCTATTCCTTATATTTTTACTTTTGCACAATCATTCGATCGATTATTTTCTTTTCAGTATTCCAGACGACCAAGTAACTAAGTTCAATGATTATTTTGTTGAACAATGGCTTGAGCCTGCGGATATGATCGCAAAGTGGTGTTGTTATAAGGAAAAACATAGAACCACTAATTTAGTAGAGGTCTGGAATCACCGTTTAAAAAACCACCTGGGAACGAACCCGTCTTTATTGTCGTTTTTAGAAATGGTTAGGATTGATATTTCTACCTACACACAAGCGAGGTAATATTATTTATTTTACTTATATATAAAACAATTTAAAATATTACAAAAAAAAGTAGTTTAAAAGAAATTTATTTAGATATTTACCTAGTTTTTTCTTTCAGACTGAAAAACAAAAACATTCCTGTGAGCAGAAGAAAGAACAACACAAGAAAGAATGAAAAAATTATTGCCAATTTAACTGAACAGTATGAAAACAAAAAAAAAATAGCACAATCATGTTTTAGAACAAATCCATATGTGGCAGTTCGTCCTAAAAAGTAATAATTTAACTTACATAATGAAAAGAGATGATTTTGATTGTATACTATTTTTAAGTTTTAAATTTTGGAATTTTAATTTTTATATTTGTTTAAGTTTTTACAGTTGATTATTTCTATGCTCGCAAAATATCATAACATTTCACATGTAAAAAATTTGTTACTCTACGAGTACGTTTGTTTTCTAAGCCTGATTATTTTGTTGTGTTATTGCTATTGAAACTGACTGATATAATTAAGTAAAATTATTCTCATTTGTTTCACAGTTAAATATGTTTAATTATTATTGTTACGAAGATAAAAGAACATTTCACTATGTAAAAAGTTAGTTGCTCTGTTGATTTAAAATCTTATTTTATTACATTTGAGACTGATTATTATAATTAAGTTAAATGATTCTCTTGATAAAATAGGTAGATGAAAACTGGTAATAGGTGATGAAAACTGTGATTTATATAAAAAAAAAATACTAGATTTCTTATCGAGATATAAAAATAAATAATGAAAAATAACTAAGACTTTAATTTTTCAAAACATACCTCTAATATAAAAGCATTTCTATGTTATAAATATAATTAAGATTTAATGTTATGCATATACTTACAATCAATATGAGTACATTTAATATTTTTGTAAAACAATTTTTGTGCCTGACAGTGCATTTGATCAAAAATTACTTTGAATTAAATTAATCGAATCGGGGGCGTCAGCCACAGGTGCGTCGACCACTGGGGGCTTAAGCCACGGACCCCATTTTCCATCTCCAAGTTCATTCAATAGGTTGGTCGGCTATTACTTGATAAATTGTAAAGCCTACTAAGTTATAAAAGGTTTTTTTATTAGAGTCGAGTGCCCAGGGGTAGGCCTGGGCACTTGACTCTAAGAAAATATAATACTATAATGCTTAATATTTCGCAAACGCATCCTTGGATGGTGAAATGATTCCAACACCACTATATTTTTAAACGACTCCCCACACCATGGGATAGACGATAGAAAAAATCATCGCCACCTTACGTGTAGGTTTACCCTAAATTTTTATTTAAGAATTTAATTTAACTCTTTGTTGGCGTGAAAACTCGTATATCAATACCAAATTCCAACTTTTTAGTGCTAAGCGTCTCTGAGTTAAACCGGGGTCAGACAGATGGAGATGGCGAAACTATAAGGGTCCCCTGAAAAGTTCAGTCGTCGTTCACTACACAATCTCACGAGTATTTCTGTTCGTCCCCAGTTCTGGTCAGCCTTCGTCCCGTGCGCCACGCAGAACAAGGATGCCGTGCAGCTGACCTTGGAGCAGATCGACGTTATCAAACGCCTCGTCGACAAGTACCCGCAGTATCTGCAGTTCGCCACCTCCGTTACTGGTAAGTGCTTCTTTATATTTCTTAGTGGTACCGTTTGGAATACACCTAAAGGTCCTTTTATGAGAGTCTAAAATATTAATTATTATTGAAGAAAAATTGTTTACAGTTTTAACAATTAAAATTTTATATATGTATGCTTCACGTCAAAACATAGAGAATCGATCTAATATTATGATATCTCATAATATATTTTTCATAATTTTAAAATGAATAATTACAAAGTTCTCTCTCGCTCTCTTTCCAAGAAACTACTGAACCAAAACTTTGAAAAAAAACTTTAATGTAATAAAGACGCGATTCTTTGGGCCAAGCGTCTTTGCCTCGGGAGACCGCAAATTTTTGTAAGTATTTGTTAAGTACCTAGGTATATTATTCCGGTTCCTCAACGCGATGACGCTTGGCCCAAAGAATATTATTATTTATTTATTATATACTTTATACCGAATCGAGAATCGTACCTATATTTAATTAATTAAATGGATCAATACGTATTTTTTTTTTCGTGGCTTTTTTCTTACCGGGGTTTTTAAAATCTATTTTATTTTTTCCATGTCTTTTAAACTTAATTTACCTAATAGGTACTACTAGATAACCTATGATCTCATCACCTTCCTGCCCTTATCTCATGTTACGTGGGGTCGACGCAAGACGTTTTTTACTTTCATTCTGTCCTATCAGCCGTGCTTACCTACCCTAAGTTGTTGTTGCTAACCCTTTCCCCGAACCACCGCTAGAAAACTTGCTTTAAATAAAAGAAAACGCATCCAAATCGGTTTACCCGTTTAAGAGCTAAGGTAGCACAGACAGACACACATAGCGGTCAAACTTATAACACCTCTCTTTTTGGTCGGGAGTGAAAAACACGTACAGAAAATAGTTTATATATTTTATTTTAGGTTACGCTAATAATTGTAAGAAGTCTATGGCGAAAATAAAACAGGCCAAGTGCGAGTCTGACTCGCACACAAAGGATTCCGTACCATAAACCTTAATTTTTATTATTTGTTGTTATAGCGGCATTAAAAATACACAATCTGTGAAAAGTTCAGCTGTCTTCCTATTACGGTTCTTGAGATACAGCCCGCTAACAGACAGATGGACGGACGGACCGACGGACCTACAGGCTTAGTAATAGGGCTCCGTTGGTTACCCTTTGGGTGCGAAACCCTAAAAATGATTGATTCGAAATCTTTGTACACAAATCTGACTCGCACTTGACCGGATTTTATAAATGTCGCTACATTTGTGTACGAGAATGAAAAGCTCGGTGCTGCTCTCCGCCATTTTAACCGTTGTTTAAAGCAGTTTTAAATTATGAGAGCAAAGCTAAGAGTTTTTGAAGAGTAAATTAAAATATTTCGAATGAATGGGTTGAGGTGGCATTTAATGTGAGACAAGGGGTTCCGTTTTGCATCCATTACAATAATAACTGAATCGTTTTAAAAACATTCATTTTTGGTATTTTGTATCCTGAAGTGTATTTACAACGATTTATCCTGCGTAGCTAAGCCAGGATTTATTCTTACGAAAAAAGCTATAACTTCTACACTGAAAGAACATAAAGAAGGAGTTCTCAATGAAGCTAACTTACTTGCAAATGCAATCATTAAAAATCCAAAATAACTAAAACCATTCTGCTCATCTCACTACTCGCATGAAAAATAAATTTCATTAAAACATTAATTTCCAGCGTTTCATTACAACATCTTTTAATAATATAAAGGAAATATTATAAAAAAGTAGTTTATTTCTCTCAAATAAGGTACAATTTTGTTACGTAGTATCTAGCTTACTGGCAGATTCAAACCTTTGTGAGAGCTGGATACTATTAAGGAACACTTACGTACTACAACATTGTGAAAGCTATTTAAGCCAAGTATTGAGAAGAAGTGAATTAATGTACAAAACTAAAGGAGATGTGCTTTACATGTCTTTGGAGAGTGTTGTGAATACAGTATAAGTACTCATCGTGAAGGGCACTGGATGTGAGGACCTTTTGGCCCGAGAGTGTGTGTGTGTCTGTGTGTGGAAACGCGATCTAGGATTTATTATCATAAGCATCATGACACGACACACCAATAATACCTATTATAAGTATCGAAACTCATAATAGATTTAATGGGTCGCATTTTGACACTGTGAGCTGAACAACAAATTCATACATCCATACTAATAATATAAATGCAAAAGAAGTGTCCACCTGTTAGTGAACTCTTCACATCACTGTAACTTGGCGCACGCGAAGATTATCTTGAAATAGGACATACCGTGCCCAATGGTAACCAATGGAACCCTATTACTAAGCTTCCATCAGTTGTTGCGTCCTTCCATATATCTGTCAGTGGGCTTTGTCTCAAGATCCATAATAGGTAGACAGTTGAAACTTTCAAAGTGTGTGTACTTCTCTCGCCATTATGACATAAAATAATATATTATTTTAATATTAAAGGGTGCTCTCATACAAGAAACGTGTTTTTTCGTTTTTGTCACCGAACCCTTCGTGTGAGAGCGTGTTAAGTATTAATACTTTTTCAAATTGTTGTAGTTTTAATCATAAACACTTTAACACATTGTATTTCTATTTAAACAATAGTCCTTACAGTATGTGTGATCTATCTTCTTTTAACTTTTACCACTTAAACATCTGTCCCTTTATTTAAAAACGATTTCAAAAACATACAACAGAACTTTGGCAACGCGCTGAAAAACGCTGAAATAAAGCACTGCTGTGTCGCCACCTCCTTTACTTTTTGTGAAGTCGTTCATTAACACATGCATGCCTTAAAAAATCTAATGAAATCTTTTGTGTTCCCTTCCGTTTCCATTCGTATTCATGTAGATGTTTAAATTAAACACGACTCTCTAAGTATTCGAATGAACTGGTTCTGTATACTATTCGTTAACATGAATTATTCCCTTAAAATAAGCATGGGACAGCCGGCTCTAAAAAGGCCACTTTAGCAGAATATTAACCACTCAACAATTGTTCAAATGGCATTTTCATCTTCATCGCTTACGCATTAGGTTCAAGGTTGATTGGGAAAATTTGCCAGTTTCGGGTCGCTACCCGAAACTGTCAAGTTAGTGGTGTTCTGGGGGTCTAAACAGACCACTTTAGCAGAATCATATTAGAATCATAATATTAACCACACAAAAATCTATATAATTTTATTTTCATCTTTATCGCTGACGCATTAGGGCGTCGGGGGTCGCAGGGCAATTTCCGGCCACCGTAGGCGTGGGCCTGCAGAGGGTGAGCATTGGGTGGCTCGCCGTCCGAACAGAACAAGGCCCGTGTCGACGGCGCGCTGTGTTCCACGCGCGCCTCAAAGAATTGTCAGCATAGAAGACGGGGCTCGCTAGGGCCAGTACCTGCCTGGGTGCGGAATCCATTCGAAAGAGACGCCGCGGCCCTGGAACGCAAAATTCATTAAGAGGAAAACGAATGGGTTTTAATCAGTAAGAATCTGACACTCCCTCAACTCACTCCCTGCTTCACCCAGAGCGGAAGGAGTCATGTGATGATTCCCCATCCTTAAAAAAAAGGCACATGGTTAAGTCGTTCTAAGGTAAGAACGACTGAGTCAATCAGTCGGTCAGAATGCTAAGACTACTAAGTCCAGAAAGCTGACTGGAAAGGTTCAATAACTTTAAGGAGGCACTAAGTACTAGCTCAGCATACGTATTCATAACACTCAGACAAACGAGTAGTAACTCGTATGCGTGCGCTTATAGTCCAAGCAAACCGGCACGGGATATTGCACCACGAACTTCCAAATTCTAGACCGCTCCACTATATTGAGGCCGGCTTCTAGTAAAACCGGATTCAGCTGAATACCGGTAAAAATATTGGCATTAGCCATTCCACGTAAAAACCTACCCGACCTCCACAACTTATTAACTAGGTAACTTGGTACTTCTTGGTGAGACTGGGCTCAGATTTACCGGCTTCTAACAATCCGTAACGACTGTCAAAGATCTACAAATGACAGCCGGGACCTCTGGTATGATACTAAAAATCGTAAAGGAAATACCCAATAATAGCAAGTTCGACGTGGAACTGAACTCAGAACCTCACGCTTTAACACAAGGCAGTTGAATCTTCTTCTTCGTCGTTTCAGTCTTGACAGAGTGGTCGTGGTCGTCTTTAAGACTGTGTAGCATGCTTGACAATCCGTCGCCACTCTTCGCGCATCTTTGCCTTTCTGGTGCACTCGTACAAGGGACCATTGTTCAATGCTACCTTAATTCGGTCAGTCCAGCGCATAAGCCATCTACCACGTGCTCGTTTGCCCTTGACGTTTCCTAGTACCACAAGGCGCTCTATGGACACATCTCCACGTCATGATACGTGTCCGAAGAAAGTGAGAATTCGTACTTGTACGATACTTGACACCTAGATCTTAATGGACAAGTAGGTTCTATGCTGGGTCCAAGATATCTTAAGCATTCTCCTCCAACTCAGTTGAATCTAACGGGTACAAAATATACCTTTTTTTTTTTACAAAATCATCATCTGCCTAGCCTTTTCCCAACTATATTGGGGTCGGCTTCCAGTCAAACCGGATTCAGCTGAATACCAGTATTTTACGTGAAGCGGTTGCCTACCAGACCTCCACAACCCATTAAATGGGTAACAACACGGTATTTCTTGGCAAGACTGGAGTCAGAATTACTGGCTTCTGACAATCCGTAACGACTGACAAAGTTCTACAAATGACAGCCGGGACCAACAGCTTAACGTGCTTTCCGAGGCACGGAGGAAACTCGGTATGGTAAGATGGTCACCCATCCACAGACCAACCTTGGCAAGCGTTGCTTAACCTTGAAGATCGTCCTGTGCGGCTGTTATTCTTTAGCCACGAGCTCCTCAGTAGAATTTTTTTTTTACAAAATATACCTGCTATATAAACCACGGACTTTTTTTAACAAATAACGATAAGTGAACATTGCGATAAAAATAAATTGGTAGTAACAACGTTGTGTCGTCAAGTGTACAATAGTTGTACGAGTACGTACTCATAAATTGTTTAATATTTATGTTTCACTAGCTGCTGCCCGCGGCTGCACCCACGTTAATGTCGAAAATTATTTCAAGGGGATATTACTCCCGGGATAAAAAGTCTATGTGTTATTGTAGATTATAATGTACCTCTGTGTCAAATTTCGTAATGATTCTTTCAGCCGTTCTGTTTTTGTTGAGTAACAAACAGACATCTATCCAAACTTTCAAATTTACGCATTTTGTAATATTATTGTAGAGAATAGATTAGATAGACAGCTACAACACACAACTTAGCCATAGAGTTATATTAAAAAGTCATGTTGCAGCCCACAGTATTATCAGCAGATTAAACTTTTTTTTCTACTGATGGGCATGCGTTTACTCTATCTCTAATTATAAATAAATCAGTGGTTGCTAATAACAATAGATGATTTATAAACATTAATAAAATAATTAAATTAGGTAGGAATTGGTATAGCTACACGCTATACCAATTTCATATAAACAAATTAAATAATAAAGACTGAAATTGAAAATCAAGAAAATCTTTCCTAACATTTGATTAAAATTTTGAAAACATTATAATATGGATCGGGCAGCATAACCCAAATTCATTTAGCGCGAATAATTTGGGGGACTGAAAAACACAGCTTAATCGGGAGTTCAGTGGCAAGTTTTGAAGCCCGAGTAGTTTTGATATTAAACCCCGAAAGTGGGCAACTACGATGACTAAGTTAATTATATTACCATTTACCGGTCGTATAACGCGTATTACGGCTCTGATATGAAAGTCTCTACTGATTCGCAGTAACTACGATTATGATTATTGGCTTCATTGAAACCAAACAATTGAAAAACTTTAGGGAGAAATAATGTCTTTTAAATCCGCAACAAGTTACAAACACGTGCTTATTAAAGCATAACATCCAAATGCTTTTCTTTCCTCGCAAGAAATAAAGAACAAAACAAAAGGCATCTTTCAAAAATGAACAAAAAATCCAGAAATGTAAACTGTGTAAAAGAAAACCGTTTTTATTTTAAACGATACGCCGAGTCGTCGTATAACTACGCCGTCTCGTATCGACTAAACTAATTTGTAACTTTAAAACCGACTCGAGGCGGATATAGCCGGATTTGTCGTGTTCCATTCTTGTAATTTATACCGTTTTGTGTTTTCTTTGTATATTTTCTTTTACTTTTTTGATTTATTTGCATCGTGTAATTGTATGGATATTGTTCGTAATTGAGTTTGCTGATATAACGACTCTTTCGGAAAACTCATAATTTTGTAAACACAACATAATCTTACTCCGTTTCACATTATTCTATGTATGTGTACCAATTTTCCCTTTTAGATTTCCAATTTTCTGGAACGTTATTCACAAATGTTAAATGTTTGCACAAAAATCAACCGGAACGTGAGTGTTATTTGTGCACATAATATCCAACTTAATATAATATTTAAATCTTGTGTTTAAAATTCAGGAAATATTATGAAAAAGTATTCAAGTACTAGTTGGTGCTTGTTGATATTTCATAGGAAATCTATAGACTTTAAATTTCATTATTATAATAAATTCAGTAACCATTTACTGACTAGTTAGATCACTTCAAAAACCGATTTGTCTATTTTTTATACTCAAACAAAAAACCATAGCTATTTTTATGAGATGCCGATGTCCGGGAGAGAGTTCAAGAAAACACAAGCTCAAAGCAAAGTTACTTGGAACCATTGGTCTGCTGGTCCATTGGATTTGCGGTTGCAAGTGCGACTGATGAGCGTGGAGGGTTGAATTGCCATGTCGGGCAAAAAGTGTTTTTCTACTAGGAATCTCTCTATGACGGATTGGATTTGGTCCTGCGCCGGATCTCTCTCCGGTCGTGTCGGGTTGCCGTCCCATCGGCATATGAGAGTGATGGAAGAAGGAATGCACCTGTAATGCACACACACACCTGCACTATAATATGCCCCGACTCCCGCGCCTCTGGCTTTTCTCCGTTGAGATTGGCTGCCATGGCCGAAATCGGTCAGGAGGACATACAAAATGTAACAAAATTAACGCAATACCTCTTAAGAGATCATAAAACTCAAAAGTACGCTTAGTACTTCCACCAATTCGCACTAAGCGTTTCCAAACGTGTTTTATAATGCGCACAGCAAAGGAGTGGAACTCTCTGCCTGCGTCTGTGTTTCCAAAAGCTTACAACCCTAACTTGGTTCTGATCGGACGGCAAGTCACCCAATGCTCGCCGTCCGCAGGCCCGCGTCTACGGTGTCCGGGAATCGCCCTGCGACTCCTGACGCCCGGGGCGTCTTCTTCTGTTACGCTGGTTGGGACGTGAGGTTTCCCTCTCTCTCACGCGTTTGGCCTCCTCTTTCGCTAGCATTACTGCTTCGCAGAAAGAGGTGACCGCTTCCCATACCTCCTCGGCGGACGCGAGAGTTCGCCGCCACCGATCGCCTCGACGAGGACACGGCGGTGCTCCGCCCAAGTAGGGCAGACCTCCATCGTGTCCTACGGGCAATCCTCGCAGTGTTGACTCCCTGGCGTATCCTCCCGCCGAATTCGAAACAGGTATCTACCAAAAAAACAGTGTCCGTTGAGTACCCGCGTCAGGCGGAAGGTGAGGACGCCGTGGTGCCGCTCTAGCCACTCTTCAAAGAAGGGACTGATCGCCTGGATTGTGGCGTGCCCAGCTCTGAGTTACGATTCTGCCGGAGCTCCGTCCACCGTATTGCGATTTGCCGCGGCATAGGAGTCTCGCTCTTCAAAGTTAAGAGTGAACAGGCTCCTTCTGGGTAGGATCGTTCCATCGTAAACTTTGTCTCTGTCATCTCTGACATAGACTAGAGTCAAGAGCAAACCCAAAACAAATAAAAAATAATAATATTGTAAATAAAATGATTTTGAGTTAAGTTGAACTTTTACTATGGAACTAACCAATACATTTATGTGAGCGTAACTCGACAAAATGTACTGAAAAGCCGTTTTATTTTACGTGATTTTGAAGTTTTTTTTTTATATTATTATGTGATGGGCTTGCTCTTGCCTCTAATCTAGGTCAGAGATGACAGAGACAAAGTCTGCGATGGAGCGAACTTACCCAGAAGGAGTCTGTTCACTCTAACTTTTAGGGTTTGTCCCCATAGTAGAATTTGTTCATAAAGATGTGTACAATTACCCTTTAAGAAGTATTGAATTATTCTATTGCACTTTTATAACCTTTTCTCATATTAGGAATTTCTCCTGAGTCGTGAGTGCGTTTACAATCATACAAAGTCACGTGCACAAACAGCCAGACCCGGAGCAACTATCTGTTGGCCATACAAATATTGGTTCCGTGCGGGAATCGCACCCGCGACACGCAGCGCAGCAGCTAATCGCTCAACCACTGCGCCAACCGTGTCGTATACACGTTATATTTCGTATAATACAAGCGTTGGAAAAATACATTTCAATTATTTAATATTCTGAACAGCAAAAAAATTGTTGTCAATTCAACGATTTTTCAGTATAGTTATCCTGGAATATTTTTTTATATGTTTTTACCAAGTGGACCCAATATCGATGACCAATTAATGTGAACATGCGTTGTTTAGTCTTTTATTTTGTGTCACGGGTATTTTCAATTTAATTTTTCAAACATAAAATGTTGAACGAAATAAATTGAAGACATTTATTTTTAAGGCCTAAACCTAATAGGGTTCCGTGGGTAACCCGAAGGTTACCCACGGAACCCTATTACTAAGCCTCCGCTATCCGTCCGTCTATCAACGGGCTGTACATGAAAAACCGTGCTAGGTAGACAGTTGCATAATTTAATTCCGCCAAGCCCTTTCCATCATCGGACCACAAGACGAACGTCGATGCGCCACCGGTACATGGTGGACATCCCACCCACACGCACAAAACGTTTTGGGAACACATTCATAATGCGTACAGCTAAGGAGTGGAATTCTCTGCCGGAGTCTGTGTTTCCCGATAGCAACAACCTGGGAGTCTTTAAGTCAAGAGTGAATAGGTTACTTCTAGGCAAGCGTGCTCCATCTTCGACCACATCATCGCTTACCATCAGGTGAGATGGTGGTCAAGCGCGTGCCTATTAATAGTAAAAAAAAATTAACAGAGTATGTATTTTTATGCAACCCCCGTGGCAGCAGTGGACGTCTTTCAGTTGATATGATGATGATGATGTATTTTTATTGCAGCTTAACATTAAATAAAAAAATAATAAAAGGGGGTTCCCATCCAAGAAACGTGTTTTTTTGGGTCCCAAACAATCTCAATCATCTATCACGACTTCGAGTATATAATATGATTTACAGGTTTACCTACCACAACTTCTTAGATGTGAGAAATACTCACGTTATTATTACAATGCAGTAAGCAAGAATAAATTATACTAACAGTTCTCAGCAATTGGGTACCTATCAATCGAAGACACAAAAATAATTCTCTAAAAGAAGAACAAAACGTTCACTACATTTCTACTCGTATAACTTGACAAAATGTAGGTTATTTTTTCTATCATTCTATCATTTTTACACAAAATGTGTCGTTTGGCTGGTCATTGAAGTAATCCTTAGAAACTACTCGAGATTCAGTCTAGTATTGAACCACGCTAAGCAGACTCTTTTGAACACTTCTTCAGTACAACCTGCTTTGCTAACCCTTGTTCAAGATCATAAATATAATATTTGTCAAAGTTAGCCGTTAGTTTCTCATCAACATAATAAAGACAATAGAAAACTTGCCAAGTATTTGCCAGACAATAGGAGCTACCCTAACCTAACGGCTATAGAATATTCATCCCCACACAGAAGCGTTGACATTAATTCATTTAGCGCCCCCTAGCGTGATGTGAATACAATATTCATCTAAAAATAAAACGCGCTAATTGCGTGCGTACACAAACTGTTTTGTGTACTGTGTTCCACGTTTTGATTGGCTCAGCAAACAAACAAAACAGGTAGATTGGTAGGTAGAATTGGTTGCGAATTTTGTTGTTTCAAAATATTCACAAGTTTTGAAGGGAGTCGTAGAATAGTTGTGTGCATTAGGTAAATCAAAGAAAGAGAAAACACTTTACAATATTTTACAAAGTCACTTGTCACCTCGACAGTCCCGAATTTCAGTATTTTTTCGTTTTTAACCGACTTTAAAAAAGGAAGAGGTTTTCAGTTTGTCAGTCAGAAACTACTTTGATTTATTTTATATTTTTGTACTCGAATACGGCTGGCCCGATTTATAATTTTTTTTCCTTTCGGATGGATATTATACTTCCTAAAATGTACCCATTGTCACCAGGTCAGGACCTGATGATAGGATCTTGGAAAATGTAGCAAGAAATGTGAATTCTAAAGTATATTTATTCCCACAGAAACACCCTCACAGCCGGTCTATTTTGTCGACATATGACCGGTGAAAGACAAGAGAGCTTTAATTTCATCTTGTATGGTTTGACTTGCTGCAGCTCACTTGTCGTTCACTGCGCCTAAGTTTTCACTTCGACATGTTTACAGAATGTACTAGTTCATTGCTACTAGCTCATAGAACACTTCCCATACAAATTTAAACAGTCTCCTTTCATGAGTATTTTCTTTTCAGATATCCTGGAGGCCCACAGCGCCCGTCCTCGTAAGATTGCCTCGCTCATCGGCATCGAAGGAGGCCACTCCATCGCCAACTCACTAGGGGTCCTCCGCTCCTACTACCAACTGGGCGTCCGCTATATGACCCTGACTCATACCTGCAACACCCCATGGTAAGTACACTGAGCGACAGAAGCCCCAGCCAATCTTGGAACATTCAAACTGAACAAGGCACAAATATTTCAGCATTCATATCGACATAAACTTATTTCTAAGCTTTATTCCCCGCCCGCTTTGTTTAAGCAGTACAAAAGATTTGTGAACATAAATATACTTTCGTGTTTCCACAAAAAACTGTCTGATAAATTATTCATGTACAGTCGCCGACTCCAGTTTGTATGTACCAGGCCGCAGATTGCAAAGTTCGCAACTAAAACTGCAATTAATTGTGCCCGAAATGGCGTATCGGAAAACGCCGTTTCGGTTTTTTACTGTAAACATTTCAATGCAATTTTGTTTGCTTGCCATTTGGCGCAATTTGTCTTAAGTAAAGAACAATTTGCGAAACTAATTAGTGACTACGATGTTTCGTAAGTTATTCCGATGTGATATTTAACTGAGCGAATAAAAATAATGGTGTAAGTTTTCAAAATCTCTTTAACAAACAAAATTAATTTGAAGCATTGTTTTCCGAATTTTCGCAAATAAATCGTTTTACTTATTGATATTTTATTGTTTTTGGCCTTGGCGCGATGAAATGAGAAAGTCATAGAGTAATAAATATTCCTTAGGTATTGTTCGTATGAAAGATCCAAGCGTTTACCTAAAGGTCTGAATCAATACTATAAATTCAAAGTTAGAGTGAACAGGCTCCTTCTGGTTAAGCTCGCTCCATCGCAGACTTTGTCTCTGTCTTCTCTGACATAGACTAGAGTCAAGAGCAAAACCTTCACAAATTAAAAAAAAAAGTATTTCGCCAGTTTTAATCGAGATTTAAAAAACTCAGTGGAAGAGACAGAGAGAGAAACTAAGATTCAGAACATTTACTTCAAAAGAGTGAAAAAGGACAGAACTCATCGAAGTATCCGTTGTAACTTGCTTGTAAGTGAATTGCTGCCGGCAGAGACCAAAACCTACCTACAGTTAGGACCAAAAAGTGCGAAAGCATTATTTCATAAAATTAATATGCACAGCTTGCTATCACTTCAGTGATTTCAGAACTAACCTCAAAGCTAAAATGTTGCACAAATTAAACATCTATTATTAATTAAATTTAGCACTAAACGAGCCATTGAACCGATTACTATAACCACATAGAGTCATCAACACGGGAGTTCGCGTTATATTTTAATTAGCTAACTCGCTAATGTGAATTGTGCCAATGCAGAGCGTGTTTGCAATCGGTAAATGGCGACATAACGAAAGATATTATTGTAGGTAACTGAATATCATTATTTCTAATATTTCGTTGCCACTAATGTTAGGCAGATGTAATACCCTTTAAATTGCTATGGAATGTAAAAGAAAAACCTAAATTTAGGGGTACCTGCTCAGGCTTTCTACATCTAAAATACAAAATCTGGACATCCCCTATGTCCAGATGTTCAATCATTATCAACATTTCCGGCGAAAAATGTGAATGACGACCCCAAGCCTCATCTGGTCCAGTAACTCCATGGACATAAAAATTAACAGCCGCAAAGTCCTTGAAATAAATCAAGCTTATTAGAAAAATACCGGGAAAGGCGCCATTATCCCAACGGAAACCACGATATTTCTAGTTATGATCAGAAGAACTGACATCTCTCATTCTTGTAAAAACTCTTTTTTCTTCTTGCATAAAGTACACAAACTTATTATCCCATCTCGCCGGTTGAGTGGATGCTCTCCACTACTGGAGTTCGGCTGGGATTCGCTTTGCATGTTATTTGCCTCTCTCGCGACTAAAGCACTCGGTTGCTCGTCCAACAGACGACGATGTTAAAACTAGAAAAACTCACCAAATCCGAAACGGACTAGGGAACTTATGGATCCGTAGCACGAAAACTAATTCACTTTATTAATGGTGTTCTTCCTTTTTTATTATTGACTAGAGCAATTTGTAGGGATCTGTATTTTTTTTTTTCGATAATAAATTATAGCCTACTAGCTGACCCGTGCCCACTTCATTGGGGTCAATTGGTAAAATCGGTTTAGTAGATCCAGAGATTTCCCCTACAACGTCACAAATTTTACATCTAGATAATATTAGTCTAGACTAACACTTCGTCCGCGCTGCCATTTAAGGAACCCTATTTTTTTTCTAGACAAATTGTATACAAAAATTTCATCGAGAAACTCTATCCATTGGTAACAGCGTTACAATCGGTGCAGTAGTTTTTGAGTTTATTGCAAACAGACAGACAGACGAGGTGGAGGACTTGGTTTTATAATATATAGTGATTAAGTTTATATTGGTGAAAAAATGGTTGAAATCGGTCCAGTAGTTTCGAAGCCTAAAAATAATAAAAATTATTCAATATAATTGGAGATCACCTTTTAAGCAAGAAGATGCTGGTGTTAGGTGACAAATAAAGTAAGCTTAGTGACGGTCCGGTTTTCACCCTAGTTAAGATAGACTTGCATTTTTTTTTAAATACATATTTATATCATTTTTAAGAACAACAAGGTGCTTTCCAAGAAAATAGAAGAACACCAAAGTTATTGTAACTTTCTTGAGCTTAGCTAATAAAGATATCGCGCATTACTGTATCCTTACCCGAGTTACTTGAGAAACTTTTCAAGTAGATGAATTTGAGACGCGTTTGTTTACATAGTAATTGCGCAGGGTCATTAAGTTTGCACTTATGAATCTGCCGCACCATTTTTCAACAAGTTATTTTAATAGATTGAAAAAATATAATTCTATTTAGTACGTCAGATCAAAAAAAAAAATGGACTGGTATTTTTTCGCCATTTACCACTCCCCAACGAACTTCCAGCATATTTCAGCTTTCCGCGACCAGAAGTTTCGGCTGTCTGTGTCTGTCAGTCACTTAGTCTGTCGGTCACCAGCCGTCGATTCTGTAAACATTTCGAAGTGAAGGCTTTGGTGAAGTAATCACGAAGTGAGCTGTCAATCCAAGTAATCAAGATGGATTGACAGCTTGCTCACTCAACAATCAAGAACGATTGCGTCTGTTGTACGGCGCTGAACCTGTCAACATTGAAGATCAACCGTTTACCTATAAAGGATAACCGCTATCATTAAATAAGAAACAGCTCCTCCATTAAGTTCTCACTAATATGATTGAGTTATTAGCTGCTTTTGTGGCAGACAGTTATGTACATACCTACGTTACTCCGCTGACATCTTGATGGCTTGGCTGACAAAGTGTCTAACAAGGCTACGTTCACCGGCAGAAGATCAGATACGCACAAAACGTTTCGGGAATACATACTTTAATTATGCGTATAGGTAAGGAGTGGAATCCCCTGCCTGAGCCTATGTTTCCTGATACCCACAGCCTGAGTGTTTTTAAGGCAGAGATAGCTGATAGTAGCTGATTTTAAAATTAGAATCACGTCTAAACGGCCAGTCGTAATTTTTAGGAAAAAATATTCGTTACATCAGACTATTTTCTTAATAATTTGATATACTAAAATGTTGACTGTTATTAATTCAATATAATGTAATTAATTTGAAAAGTTATGTGTAACACGGACATAAAAACTTCAATCGGACCAAAACCGCTGGGCGTATTTTAGTGGAATTATGCTATCTCAAAGACAAGTTAACTATCTACATTTTTATATACGGCTATTTTTTTTAAGTCGTGGAATAATAAAGTAAAAATAATTTTGGGTAGCGCCGGTGTTAAACGAGTGCGCGGTTTGATCCCTCAAGGTCGCTGGCGTATATCGTCGCCTTAAGTCAAGAGTGAATAGGTTACTTGTAGGCAAGAGTGCTCCTTCGTCAACCATACGAGTATCATCGCTGGTCAAACGTGAGCTTTCCAATAAACACAAAAACAACTCAGTTGGCAAATTACACTAAGTAGGTAGATAAATCAATAAATTCTAAGACAAACACTTGTATTCGGAACTTTAAATAATAAATATCTACGAAAATGGCACGCTTCTCATATACTCATCACTAAATAAGAAATTCATAACAAAGTTGCTGTCTGTGTGTCGACGCTGTTTTCTTCTAAACCACTCAACCAATTTTAATACAGTTTTCACTAAGAAAGAGCTACAAAAGTTCCTCGTTTTGCATCGTCTATCTTAATTGCAACCGTGCGAAGCCAGGCTGAGTCAGTATAGTGAATTATTATACTTGCGGAATATTCTAAACTAATTACTAAAGTTATTAAGTATATTAAAATAAGGTAAATTATTGCAAAGATAATATATACAGCAAGGCCTGTCGAAAAATGAAATATAATAGGGAATATGCATGCGATTTTTTTATTTGCAAAATAATAAAAATACTTACGAGTATTAGCTCTGGTGTACAATCATGAAATGAAGTTATAAAGCATTAAAGATTACAATTAGATAGAGAAGTCCGATATGAACTCTGAAGTCCATGACGCCACAGCTGCTTTATAAAACAAGAGTTGTCGCGAGAGGGACAGATATACTTGTATAAAATAATTATATCTCGTTTGTTTTTCTATTAATTTTGATTCTATTTTCATTACACATACTTTTGTATATTTTTTGATAAACAGTATAGATAGGTAGTAAATATTTTCTTCATGCATATTCCCTATTGCCCAAACATAAGAACTGTGGGTACCTGCGCGCCGCCGCCGTTTGGATAATGCCCATAAATCCTTCCAAACAGAACAACAGTAGGCAAACGATCTCGAACTCGCACAAACACTTGCGAGCGAGTAACTTCGAGTACAGCTAGAACATAAACTAACGTTGTTTTAATGAACGAACACTCAAAGTGTGACACTCTGTAAGCTCCCCTAGTTGAGGTAACACATCGGATTTACTGCGAGCTTACTGTCGCACACTAACTACATTTATACATGTGCCTACCGGGTGTGGGGAAATGTTCCGAGTCTACATATATGTATATTATTAGTTTTGAAGTGTATAGAGGCAAGCCTCAATAGAAAAAGGAGGATCCTCCGACCGGACGGTTGCCGTGTCCGGTGGGCAACTGCTCGATGTTCGGACTGTTGTATATGTTCAAATAGCACCGAAAACTCTGAATCCGCGATTCAGGATTTCGATCAGTAGTTTTTCGCTGGAAGAATAGATGGAATAGGCGCTGCGCGTGATGGTATTGATGCCGCAACATGCACAAGCAAATAGCTAGCTATGTTAATGGAGCATAGCTTGCTATTTTAAGCTATGAAGTTGGAGAAATGGAAGGCCCATAAGGTGGACCCATGATCTGGGGTTCATGGCGTCTCCTAGATAGAATTAGAAAAGCACAGGACCTGTCAATCGATATGATAACGCTTAGGGTAGGCAATCAAAAAGTAGACATCTTTCGGCTTAAATCATGATGAAACTGTATGTCTCCAGGGTTTTCCAGAACCTTGTGGTAACATTTAAGAGTCGTGTTCTGAATCTGGGAAACCCTGTGCTTAGAGAGTAATCACTTTCTAAGCCCGAAGTCCGAAGTTTCGGGCTTAGTTGCGGGCGTATTCTACCCGTATCAGGGAGCTGATTTAGACACATTTGTCACAAAAATTACTTATTTTATTAAAAACACCACCGCTACTTTTTTGACTAGGAGCTCGTGGCTATAGAATAACAGCCACACGGGTCGATCTTCAAGGTTTAGCAACGCTTGCACTTGTTGGTCTGTATATGGGAGACTATCTTAACATACCAAGTTTCCTCCGAGCCACGGAAAGCACGTTAAGCCTTTGGTCCCGGCTATCGTTTGTAGATCTTTGGCAGTCGTTACGGATTGTCAGAAGTCAGTAAAATCTGACTCCAGTCTTGCCAAGAAGTACCCAGTTATCGGGTTATGGAGGTCTGGTAAGATCGACTTAAAATACTAGTATTCAGTTGAATCCAGTTTGACTAGAAGCCGACCACAATATAGTTGGGAAAAGGCAGGCAGATGATGAAATTCTTTGTCTTTTTATTGCGGTTGACGTTTTTGATAAAATTCAAGTTTTTATTGCATTTCTTTCCTTACAATCATGGAATCTGAAAAAAAGCCGTCCACGAACTTCTGAAACAGCAGCAAAGCTTTTAGGCATTCAGACGAAGAGCCCTGATATATTTCCTCAGACGCTAACGAAGCGAGACTAAAAAACAATTCCAAATATCATTCAAATTGTTTTTATTCTTTTCTAGGTTACCAATCAACGAAAAAGATCAAAAAATTTAAGCGCTTCTTGGAAATGTATCTAGTTACAAGTGAATGTAAACATTTCACGTACGAACTAGAATTTACTAGATAAAACTGGATTAGGCTGGTCGAGTCTGACTTTGAACGTCCAAAGGTCAAACGGCTAGACGCTTACAGAATAAAGACAGCTTGTCTCTATAATTAGCCTGTTAGGCACAAACCAGTGAAGGACATTTATAGGCCGTTACTGCAGTGCGATTGTGTAAACATCACGAAGAGAGCTGCCATTCCATCTTGATTACCAACTTAGATTGACAGCTCACTTCGTGATCACTTCAAGCCTTCGACATATTACAGAATCGACCGGCTGTAACAGAAACACCCTGTCCCATATCCGTTACGTCATTGCCAATCAGTCAAGTCAACTTATGTAGTAACGGTTGTGTCGTGACTCACGTTCCTAACTCTTAAGTGTTGCCGTCTACTAAACTATCTACATCTCATCATATCTTTAAAGCAACGCGACTGATGTGTGCATGTGCCTTTAAGTATTAACTTTGAACATACGCCTATACCACATGTCTAGAGTAGTGCCCATTATACAAATTTTCAAAAGAAAATCTAACTGCAGTCTCGCCAAGAGATACCTAACGTGTTGCGCGTGTGTTGTGTTGTGCATTGCTAGTTTTTGAAGGTCAGATTGGCTGTCGTTCTATGTAAAATACTAGGCAATTCTCAGCTTCTTCTTCTTCATATCGTGTGGGCAGTAAGGTCTAACGACCCCACACACCCTAGTGTCAGAGTTTCTAAACCACCTCAAGGGCTTCTGACATGGTTTATTTGACGACCGACATTTGGCTTATACGTGCCATCCAAAGCACGGAATCATCTTTTTATCAGACATTCAGATGATTCAAGCCGGCAATGTCCTAGCCAAATTGGAAACAACTTTACAAAGTATGCTTCCCATGGGAATCGAAACTACGACCACAAAGCAAACGCCTGAACACTCGACCACGGAGGCACTTCTCAGCTATATCAATAAGACTGGAAGCCAACCCTAACATATTTGGTAAAAAGGTACCTACAGCAAATTACAGATTGTAAATTGCATCCCTTTCTAAGACAAAGGTGACACGGAATTATCACCATAATTCACAGTTCATAAATCAAAGATACTTTACCATCAGGTATTCGATTGTTTTAAAATGATTCTTTTAAGTAATATCAATAATTTATTAAATATTCATAGAAAGTAAAAGATATAAAGGAAGTGGTATATGAACCTACAGCAATACTGTAGTGGTATTTCTGTGGGGAAACCTCAACTATATATACTTGGGCAAAGGGGAATAAAATGTAACCCGTCAGTTTCCGATCCCAATAAAGTTGGGAAATGGTAGGCATGATAGGGTGAGACAAAACTTCATAATCTAACGAGACACGCTAAAGAATAATATAATGCCTGCTTACCCGACGCCCTCACAGTGATTCAAAACAGTTGCGAGCTAATCTACCTGTATACTTATCAAGATGTTTGTACGTCCAAATTCTTTATTGCTAACATCAAAATGGCAAAGGGAATGTGACGTCATCAAGGAGGCAACTTTCTCGTTTACATCTTCGAGCAAATAAAATTGAAGTTATTTACTTTTACGTAAATGTGGTTGACTTCTTAGAAACGTAATTTAATTTTCATCATATTTATTTTATATCATAATCGCAGAAAGATTGCGGTACTTAGAACATTCTTAGAAATATTACTTAAAGTGTTATGATAAAAATTTAAATAAATATATTAGAATACTGAGAAAAGATATAATGAGATGTACAGAGAACCCACTTATATATTTAAAGGCCAAATCAGTTGAAAGGAGCACTCGACTCAGGAATAAAAATACTCGATTAAATACCAATTCATACCTATAACTGTCAATGTCAATTCGAGGTTGAGTAGAGTTCGAGGACATCACTAACTTGGAATATGGGGATAGTTACCATAAGAGAGGTTTTACTTAGTCATAAGAAAGCCAACCCTACTAATTTTCAAGAGACTTCTAGATAAAATGCCATAATATCAGCGTATGCGATTGTCGAAATACCAATGTTTAGAAATGAACTCGTGACATTTCGTTGGCGTTAGTCAATCTCATACATCATCTCTCTCAAAATGTTGAGAAATTGAGGCTTTTTTGACAGATCGCTACTGACATGCGAATGCAAAAATAAAAAACATATAAAAATACATATATTTTTTTTAAACAACGCCGAACATAATAACCTCCTCCTTTTTGAACAAGTTGGTTACTTAGTATTATTAACCCTTTGTTCTCAGAATCAATAGTGCGATAATTTCCAATATGTAGGATTTGTTGTAAACCGTCAGACATCGACAATCGTGTAAGGCTCCGCATGAATGCTTATGACTCTATAAAGATTTCCTACCACATCGGCTCCGCTCCGCCGCAAGCGAGCGCCCGCTTAGTCGCTCACATCACGCCGCGTAATACCCTCACATCGCCCACCTGTCAGCTGGCACCGCAGGAAATGGATTCACCTCGGAAAACTCTACTCTTAGGGTCTGTTTACACCAAGGTGCGGACGACGAGACTTTTTAAAACAGCGATTTTATAAAACTTCATTTAGTAAACAAAAAGGCACAGGCACGCTGACAGACGGCGACCGCTGATGTGCCTAGCCAAATAAATCAAAACGCTAAACGCTTATTCGCTCGTTTATTGCTTCGTATCAGAATGACGCCTATGCATTGAAACGCAGCGCAACTGCAATGGAGCGATGCTTTGCTAAAAGCTCACTTTTTTTAAGAATCGGAAGTCATCAAATGACTCCTCCAGCTCTGGGAGGAGCAGAAGGAAGTGTCAGACTCTTAATTAAACCCATCCGTGTTCCTCCTTGAGCCCTTTGCATTCCAGGAACGCGGTGACTTTTGCGAAAAAAGTCCGCGTTCTTGGTGCTAAGAGCTCGCTAAACCCCTAATTTTGAATTTGAGTATGAACAACTGGACTCTTAAAGCATCGTCGCATCACATCTTAAGCTGGGAATCCCCTAGAGGGACTATCCGGCGGGAATGCACGCAAACCTTGTCCATGGAACCACTGCAGGTCAGTTCGTTTTCAGTAATTTTTAGTCCTGGAGTGAGACTTTAACGTTTCCAATGAACGTCACAGATCCGTCCGGTTAAACAGACGACATCCTTATAGGTTGGTTTGCAAGACACCACTCATACAATGTATTACCTAGCAAGGTCCGCGAGCATTCCGGCAAGTCTTAGTGGATGCCCTGCTTTATAAGTAATCCGTGTGTGACACCTTTAACCTTATAGTTGTATACATGACTGTCAAACACAAAGCTTTCGTTTCAATTTCCGGCTGTGGTACCTATAGTTTTCTAAAAACTTTTTTATATAAAACCGACTTCCAAATAAAGATGCGGTTGTATTTTTTTGTAATTTTTTTTTTTTCACTTTTTAATAGGGTAGGTACCCCCTAACAACACCACTGGATAGTCGAAGGCAAGCAAAATACGCAGTTTCGTTTACGTGAATGACAAACCAAATACTTCATCGAAGTAAACGAATTCCAGCTATTTTGATAAGCCCAAATGCTAAACCGATTTTGATGAAATTTAAAAGGAACCAATCGGAAATTATAGACTTTTACATGAAAAAAAATCAAATCGGTTCATAAATGACGGAGTTATGGTAACACAAAAAAATAAATTCAACCGAATTGAGAACCTCCTCCTTTTTTTGAAGTCAGTTAAAAATAAACTGAACCATATGCGATCTTGCCATTTTACAGAATAGTAAAAATAATATTTAGTCAGGAAGTATTCAGGAGCAGCCTAACGTTAGAGCAGAGGGCTCTTTTCAAGTCGTTTATGTGAAACTAAGTTGATTTTCTGCGGTCGGCTGACCTCTTTGACTAGCGACTACGATAGTGAAAGTGACAGTTTTTAGGGTTCCGTACCCGAAGGGACACCCTAAAACGAAACCCTGTTACTAAGCCTCCACTGTCCGTCCGTCCGTCCGTCTGTCTGTCAGCGGGCTGCATCTCAAGAACCGTATTTATTAGACATTAAACGTTATTGAACCAAGCCATTTGCTTCTGTTTAATTTGATGTGCAATCATCAAGGACATTTAACTAAAAAAATAATTAATTGATGTAAATAAATTGACAGGTGGTAATTTTTTTGATGTGCATTTAATTATAAGTCTAAATAAATTAGCCGACTCCAACAAGCTTGGGAAAGACGCTAGGCATGACATAATTACTTCAAGTTGAGGTTCCATCGAACTATCACAAACACATAACTCAGCCAAAACCATAGTGTATCTAATTGATGACCATTAGAACTATTGTCACTAATGGCAGCATTAGTTCTACCTGCCCCGGAATCAGTCATTGCGTTGAATTGCTTTTTGACGTGTCGACGATCCAATTAATCACGCCAGACCCTGATTAAACCTGATTAACGGCAGCCACACATCACACAATGCTGGGAAACAATTAGGAACTTGCAAGACAATTAAATCTTATACAGAGTTGATACGACAGAGGGGCATTAAATTAAACTACGTATACTATACGTGTTCAGTATTAATTCGATACGGTACAAAAACAAAAAGCGCCATAAACGAGAAAATATTTTTTTTCAAACAAACTAAATAGCTTGCAAATCTGAATAAAACGCAACCACCCTTTGTAAAAAAATGACACTGACCTTAGATACCGCTAGGTAACAAAGCGGCAACGTCGCGCGCGCGCCGGAGCGCGGTGTGCGGTATCTCGTGTGCTCGGCGGGGGCCGGGCCGGGGTGGCGGCCGGCGACTTAGGCCTCCGCTCGCACTGGTTTTTATGTTAGGTAACGTTTCGAAGTACGCGCACAAAAACAAACACACAAAATTTTTAAATTTTCGATGTGTCCTCCATTCACATTGATGCACAAATTATACCGACAGAGAATATTGTTATTTATTTTTCTAATTAGATCACTGTCCGTCGCTAAGCACTTTAATTTGAGAAATGCTAAAATAATCCTATTTTTTAACTCACCAATTTACCTCTGAGGCATAAACTTCACCCTTAATGTACCCCCACAAAAAGAAATCCATGGGAGTGAGGTCCGGAGATACTAATTCTAAATAATAATAATCCCAAGTTACGTGTCCTATCACCATAAAAAACAGTCAATCACAAAACAAAAAACAATAATACTAAATATAATAATCCCAAGTTACGTGTCCTCTCACAGTAAAAGAAAGAAATACTGTCTTATACTTATTTAGTGTCCTATTCCTATCACAATAACAAAATAAAATCACAATTGTTTGCGCGCGAATTCGACAAACCGTACGTTCCAAAAAGATAGCGTCGGCGCACTGAATAGAGGCCCCACTTACCGATCGTAAAAAACAAGGATGCAACAAACTGACCTATTTCTGTTTCTTTCAAACGTGTGTCGCTTTCGTAGTGAAAGTGCAAGTGTGTGTGTATTGATTGCTTCCTTGTTTGCATTGCCAATTTTTTGTGAATGTCCTTCGACATGCGTCGCGCAAACGCATCATAGATTTATCGTTGTAAGGTGCATGACCTATGCTTAGACGATAATCAGCTGTTAGAAAAGATACATCGTGTTCAAACGGTGCAAAAACTTTAAAAATTATTTGCGACTAAACTACTGCTCGTATTTAATTTATTTTTGGCACAGAGCTTGAAAATGGTACCTAGTATAGGCAGTTTAAAGGAAAGCCCCTCTGTCGTATCAACGTTGTATATATAATTTCCATGTCACAATGTTACTTACCGTACTCCTCCGAAACGGTAGGGTAGGGTAGGTAGGGATGGGTAGGTCGGGTAGGGTAGGTCGGGTAGAGTAGGTCGGGTAGGGTAGGTCGGGTAGGGTAGGTAGGGTAGCCAGTTGACGGGAGCGAAGCCGCGCGGGTCAGCTAGTATAACAATAAATTCACTCTAGGAGTCTTTAAAATTTAAATCAAGAGTGATTAGGCTACTTCTAGGCAAGCGTGTTCCATCTTCGACCACATCATCGCTTACTATACTGATGACTGATTAAGACAACGCAGAGTTGAAAGTACTGGTCGTAGAAAGCTGATTCGGCATGTAGGTTCCTTGGGGAGTGAGAGGATGTCCCGAAATTTCTACGGAAACTGGAAATAAAAGGGGTTTTCGGGTACGAAATCGCGGGCAGTAGCTAGTCAATCTATTTCTTTACTAAAATATAAAGCTGAAGAGTTTGTTCGTATGTTTGTTTGCTTGAGCACACTGATCTAAGGAACTACTGGTCCGATTTGAACAATTCTTCCCATTTATCGAGGAAGACTAAAGGCATATATATCATCACGCTCAGACCAATAGGAGTGGAGCAGACGAAGTTGCGCGGGTCACTAGTAATTACATAAAATTCTTCCGTTACCTACTGGTGACTGTTTGAGTGACTGACAGGCAACGTGCGGCCGAAACTACAGCTACTACAGAAAGCTGAAATTTGGAATGTTCCTTGGGGAGTGTAGAGGATTTAACAAAGCACCATTTAAAAGCTGCAAAGCAGAAAAATGTTCATACTAAAACTCTTAATTAAACGATAATTGCATTCAATAGTAGCTATGGATGGAAATAGCTAGAAGTCATTGGGACAGACATTTTCCTACTAAAGTTCAACACAGGCAACTATAATAAATGTTAACTTAGCTAAATTATCGAAATACCGGCTAAGTGCGATTCGCACACAAAGGGTTCCGTACGATAAACCATTTTTTCAAAGAATTTAACTTTTTATTGTGCACTTGTAATTAGCCTTCATTCATCATCTGCCTAGCCTTTTCCCAACTATATTGGGGTCGGCTTCCAGTCAGTGAATACCAGTATTTAGCCTTCATTCTATTAGAATAAGAAAGCATTCCTTATAATAAGTATTAAGTTTTCCAAACATCATCATCATGCCCTTATCCCATGTTACTTGCGGTCGGCGCAACACGCTTTTTTCTTCCATTCTGTCCTATCAACCATCACGCTATCATTAACTACCTTTTCTGTCATATCCTCGCACAATGCGTCCATATTTTCTTTGACTTTCCTTTCCCTCTCCATCCGTCCGCATTTAAACATAATAAAGTAAGATACAATAGCAATGCACTCTGCGAAAACTGCTACTAGCTACCTATTACAGCTCATGAGGTATAGTCCCATAGATATAATAAATAAGGAGATATGCCCGGTAGACGAAATTGTATCGGAACACTATGTCTCCAGTATATCCCTTCCATCCGGCAACTACTACACATGCACTTCAGTAAAAGCAATAGATACGCAGTCCCGCACACACCCGCATTTCTCAAAACAGAACGTACTACACAATCAAAAATAAACCGTATCTCTTCAAAGACACGGTGTATTAACTATGCACCGTACATCTTACCCACACAAAAACAGCGCACGCTATCGTTGTGCTGTACAAAAGCAAATTATTTTTTATACACGCTACTGATTGAATAAATCGGAAAGTTATCGAATCTTCCATTTATTATTGTACAAAAAAGATTTTTGGGGTCCTAAAAATAAAATAAATAAAAAATGGCATGTCCAGAAAAACATTAGTATTATAAACACTCCACCGATTATTAACCTAATATTGAATTAACTTAATTTACGAAAGTTAGTTATGCATTTCTCTACTACGCTGTAAAATAATTAAATTATGTAAAAAAACGTTTTTGTTTGATCTTCTAACCGAGTAAAAACAGTTAAAAAATTGAAAAATAAACTATTTTAGCAAGATTTCCTTCGTCAATCGACATTTTTGCTGATAACCTACGTAAGTTGATCTGGACAATGGACTTTACTCGTCGCAAAAGCAGCGGCCGTAATGCGCGAAAGTATCGTTGTGTGATTTTGCTTGTTCATACACTTAATGACTAACTTAAGTAGTGGATAAGGAGCAATGTATTTATTACAAAATATGAACAGTTGCTGTGATATTTGAACACAAGAATAACATAGCAAAATCAAGACATATTATATGATTTGTTGTTCTTCATGATTTTAAAGACAAATAAAGTAAAATACTTATATTTAGTTATGGTAAGTGATTCCATAATTTACAAAGTTTTGGTTTAGGCTTCGGTTTTTACAAGAAACCACTGAATAACACGGAATTCTTATAATTTGTCACGATCGTGGTCGAAAGCGCACTAGTTCGCCGAGACGGCCTTTGATATGATCAGCGTGATCACGTCGCGGGGGGGCACTGACACGCCCCCTTGCCACTTGTCCTGTTTTTTTTATAATTCTATGTATAGTCCGCTGACAGATTTACATAAAGCAGACCAGTAATAGTAATACGCTGCTAACTATTCTTCTACTTCTTCTCGTGTGGGCAGTAAGGTCTAAGGACACCACATACCCTAGTGTCATGGTTTCTAAACCACCTCAAGGGCCTCTTACATGGATTATTTGATGACCGCCATTTGGCGGCCGGGACCACCGACTTATAAGTGCCATCCTAAGCATGGAATCATTGTTTTTTCAGACAATCAGGTGATTCAAGCCAAACTGGAAAACAACTTTATAAAGTATGCTTTCCCGTGGGAATTGAACCCACAACCACCCGGTCACAAGGCAAACGCCTAAACCACTCGGCCGCGGAGGCAGTTAAGAAAAATACCTATGGAAAATTGTAAAAAAAACTGGGATTTGCAAAATAATGCTATGAAAAGATGCCTTTGAAGTCTGTACTTCGGTCAAACAGCTCTGAATAATTAATAATACCTTTGCTTTGCAACATGTACAGGTAATTAAATTGTACTTCTACCAAATTATGGTCAGTGTCATATTGAACAGTAATTAACGTCACAACCAGTGTTGTATAATTAAATTATCAACATTAATTATTATAATAGCAACGTGACACCGTAACACAAAAACTTTTAGCCGTGGAAATGGATCATTGTATCCGGCATAATTTCAGTAAAATTTAACTGTTTTCGTAAAATCTGGAACCAGTTCTCAGAGTTGGTGATGAATTGGCGAACGTTTTATTTCTCATGGGTCATTATCAATGGAGGCTGAGTAACATTTACAACGAATTCGTATTACTGTGAAATAAAAAATACGACCAACTTATTGGCATCTAGCTGACCCGTGCCCACATCGTTGGGAGATATTTTTCGGGTTAATAATACTCACAAATGACGTGATTTTGAAAATTATTTTACCAATAGAAAGCTCTATTGGTAAAAAAAATTTCAAAATCGGTTCAATAGAACCGGAGATTACACCCATGGGAAATCATCAAATGACTCCTCCCGCTCTAGGTGAAGAGGGGAGGGAGTGTCAGACTCTTACTGACTAAAACCCATCCGTGTTCCTCCTAGTGCCCCTTGCGTTCCAGGGCTACGGTACCACTTTCAAACAGATTCCGCAGCCCCAGCAGGCACTTGCCCTAGCGGTCCCTGTCTTCAGTGCTGACAGCTCTATGAGGCGCGTGGGGATCACAGCGCGCCGGCGACCCGGGCCTGGTTCAGATCATACGGCGAACCAACCAATACTCGGAGTTCGCAGGCCCACGCCTACGGTAGTCGGGAATCGCCCTGTGACGCCCGACCCCTGCAATTTTCAAAATCAGTTCAGTAGAACCAGAGATTACACCCCTATTACCTGACAAACTTCACTTCTTTAAAGTATAGATTTATTATTTTGTGCCGTTTGGGTGGAAACATTAGGACCAATGGGTCCGAGTGCTCGTCAAGTTTTTTTGTGAAATCAGCAAGCAGTTACTCAAAACCTCATGTAACCATAGGACTGACTTTTTCTACGCCCAGAAAATCAGCATTGCCAACCAACGTGATAATGCTACCAGTATTCTCAACACTTTTCCTGTTGACAGCGATGTGGACGAATGTTTCGATGCGCAATGAAGAAGAAGAAGAAGAAGAACGTCAGAAAAAGAGTTTATTTGGGCTTAGTTGAGTTCTTCCCTTTCAGTTTGTTTCCTGCTTGTACCTTTACACAATTTTCTTAGTTTATATATGGAGGTACTATGCAATAAGACCAAATGTATCTGTAAAAACCTATGAAAAATATGGTTGAAGCAGAATATTGTCTGTACTATCTTACACAAGTTGGTCTTTGAACCAAACATTAAAAAAGTTCACGTCTATCTTTTATCGAACACCTGGTAATGCCAGTTCTTGGCAAGAACGAATCTTTATATTCTGTAAGCTTAATCTGAAAAATACCTGCAATTCCAACATTGAAAATAAAGTGTCTGTCAATTCACATTGTAAAAGTCTGTAGGAGTGTTTCCACTGAATTTCCCGGTTTTTCCACTCAGATAGACTTTAAAACTAGTTAGCTTTGTTGCACTTAAGTGGCGGAATTGGATTATCATACGGCGGCAACGAGGAGAATATTTTTCAACTTTTTTTAATGAAACGGAAAATTATTTGACGCTACTTTTTTAATTGAGTTACAAAGTCAAAGTGGCAGGTTATTGTGTTGGTGAGTGCTGCAATTTTAACATTTGCAATTTCTGAGGGAAAAACTCCTAGTTTTCATTAATAATATATGTCAGGGCTATTTTTCAGTGGGAGGAGGTAGGAGAAGTCTATAATTAGTAGAAATGTCTTATATCTTCTATAGCTGCCATATGTTTGTGATGGGTGTGTCTCTCTCTTGTGTGTGAGGTCAGGAACTTCAACAGGAACTCTTCAAATATGAGAGGATAACTGCTATTTATTTTAATTTTATAAGTACGACAAAAAATATAGTAGGTATGTCTAACAAAGCTACTAGAGAAGCAGTTTGTAATATTTATGTATTTCACGGCAAAATGGGATTGAAAATTCCTTCGTCTAGTGTGTTGATTGTAGTCAGATTTACTGGCTTCTGACAATCCGTAACGAGCTGCCAAAAGATCTACAAATGACAGCCGGGACCAACGGCTTAACGTACTTTCCGAGGTACAGAGGAAACTCGGTATGTTAAAATGGTCACCCATCCATAGACTATCCTTGACAAGCCTTGCTTTACCTGGATGATCGACCCATGCAGCTGTTATTATTTAGCCATGAGCTCCTCCATTACGAACACTACTATAAAGGAATTCTTCAATTTGGGTCAGTTGTTATTAAGTTATATGCATGCATGTGTGAATAGATGATGATCGAGACTATACATGAAAAAAACATTTAATACCTAAACAAATTTTCGAAGAATGTACAAAAAAAATAACAAAAACTATTTATGACACTTTTAAACTTTCGTGAAAACTCCATTTTCTAAGACAATTTTTTTCAACCTATTTTGTCCCACTGCTGGGCAGAGGTATCCCCCAAAGCCTTGTCCGTCATCATCACCATCATCATATCAGCCGAAAGACGTCCACTGCTGGACATAGGCCTCCCACAAACATCACCACAATGACCGTCCAGCGCGTCTCACATCCATTGGCTACCCGCGGCCTTCGCCAGGTCATCGGTCCACCTTGTTCCGGGAGGCCACGCCAACGTTGCTGTCAAATTATCTTTTTAAATTGCTATAGTGAAAAGAATAAACCTATTTAAATAATACATGCAAGTTTAATCATAGACTTTAATCAGCTCTCGTTTCTGCATATGCTTGCAGTTATATAGGCTTGTACGAGAAGCCTAACCCAACGGAGCATAATGCTCAAAGCCGGGCTACGGCCGCCCTAGAGCTACTTACCATGCGAGAAAAAAAACTGTATGAACGCTTGGCCTGCGCCGTATAAAAACTTTTTTAGTTACAAACATGGGGTACATGTACCTGCCTGTTCTAACTGTGTGATCGTTTTCATGATAATCATGTACTAGATAACGTTCTCGCTTATTATTAGGTTAATAGAAAAAAGACCGCCAAGTGCGAGTCGGGCTCGCCCACCGAGGGTTCCGTACTTTGAACAAAGACTCATAATTATCATCTCATCATCATCAGCCTAGCCTTTTCCCAACTATATTGGGGTCGGCTTCCAGTCAAACCGGATTCAGCTGAATATCAGTGTTTTACGTGGAGCGGCTGCCTACCAGACCCCCACAACCCATTAACTGGGTAACACGGTACTTCTTGGCAAGACTGGAGTCAGATTTACTGGCTTCTGACTATCCGTAACGACTGCCAAAGATCTACAAATGACAGCCGGGACCAACGGCTTAACGTGCTTTCCGAGGCACGGAGGAAACTCAGTATGTTGAGATGGTCACCCATCCACAGACCAACCTTGGCAAGCGTTGCTTAACCTTGAAGATCGACCTGTGCGGCTGTGTTAGCCACGAGCTCCTCACTCATAATTATCATCTACCTAGCCTTTTCCCAACTATATCGGGGTCGGCTTGTAGTCAAACTGGATTCAGCTGAATACCAGTATTTTACGTGGAGCGACTGTCAAACAAAGACTACCTTTTCCTATACTTGTAGTATAAGACGGTATTACTTGCCAAATTTCATAGTTCTAGGTCAACGGGAATTACCCTATCCATTTTGATTCCCTTGAGAGTGTCGAAATATACGTTTTTTAGCGGCATAAATGGCCGTATCTTCTTTTTACGTTAATTTACAACTTTTTTTCACATTCTGAAGGAACCGTAGACCTGAGAGACCGGAGTGATATGGTTATAATTTCAACTCGATACTTCCACGCGTTCCCGAGATAAAGGGTTTTGACAGACAGACGGACCGACAACGAAGTGATCTTATAAGGGTTCAGTTTTTTTCCGTTTAAGATACAGAAACCTAAAAAGGACGTATCTACACAAAACGAAGCAATTGATTTTATTTTCTTAAGGGAAAATGCGGATGGAGACCTGAGTTAAAAGTCATAATTCGAGGTTTGGCTCTCTCCTGTTTTAACCACCAAAGGTGCTGGATAATATAGTAGGTCTTTACCTATGAAATTGCCGTTTTGTATGAAAAAAATTTAACGATTTTTTTTCATGTATTTTTTTATTTGTATTGGTATTAATCGAAGTAATCACCCATGCAATCAATGCATCTTTGCCAACGCAGTGGCAGTTTATTGATGCCCTTCTTAAACAAATCAGCTGGACGGGAGGCAACAAATTCTTCAAAGGCATTTTGTACTGCCTCTCGGGTATTGAATTTTTTTCCCGCCAAGAAGTTATCCAAAGTCTGGAAAAAGTAGTAGTCTATAGGCGCAAGGTCTGGTGAGTAGGGCGGATGACGGAGAGCTTCCAACCCCAGTTCTTGCAACTTGGAGACCGTCTGCTGTGCAGTATGAGGTCGCGCGGTGTCGTGCAGGACCAGCGGAGACGAGCGATTGACCAATGCTGGTTGGAGATGTGCTAACTTCTCCATCATTGTGTTCAGTTCTTCACAGTACACTTCTGCAGTAATGCTCACCCCATTTGGTAAGAAGCTGTGATGAATCACACCGGCGCTAGACCACCAAACAGTGACCATCACTTTTCTAGGGGTACGTTTTCGTTTAGGGCATTGTTTAGGTGCTGAACCAGGATCCAACCAACTTGCTGAGCGCTTGCGGTTATCAAACAGAATCCATTTTTCATCGCAGGTAACAATGCAGTTCAAAATTCCTTCATTTGCGTGTCTGTTGAGCAGTGCAAGGCACGTCTCGACGCGTACTTCGCGCTGGCGATCATTGAGTTCGTGGGGCACCCATTTGTCAAGCTTTTTTACCTTGCCAATTTGACGCAAATGGACCCATATTGTTTTGACGCTAACGTCGAAAGCTGCTGCTAATTCAGCCGTAGATTGTGTATCATCAGCTTCCACAATCGCTTTTAATTCGTCATTGTCGACCAAAGTCTTCGGACGACCGCGAGGTTCATTTTTCAGGTCAAAATTTTCAGAACGGAAGCGAGCAAACCAATAACAGGTGGTGCGTTGGTTTGTAGTGTTAGCTCCGTAAACGTCGTTGATGTTGCGTGCCGCTTGTGCCGCGTTGCTGCCACGACGGTATTCATATTCCATAATTACTCGAATTTTTAACGTATCCATGATGACGAAAAAGATTGAAATGCGATGAAAATTTAACACTAATCAATAAACAAATGACTACTTTTGGAAAAAAAAACATGTTTTTAAAATAAAATAAATTTGAAATTAGAATTCTTAGCCAAACAAAAATTATTTTGATTTGAAATGGCCAGTACTGCAGAACGGCAATTTCATAGGTAAATACCTAATATCATCAAAAAAGAAAAACATAGGGGCGCAGTAATATCCTTTTTATTCAGTTATGAAATATTTTTAAAGCAGACCAATATTGGAGGAGGAAAACTTGAATTATGACTCTTTACTCAAAAGTCTCTCCGCCCACATTTACACAGCCTATTTATGTACCATTCCAGACTATAATCTACATTTGTGCCAAATTTCATTAAAATCTGTACAGCCGTTCGGGCGTGATTGAGTAACAAACATCATCCAAACTTTCGTATTATGACTATAGGAAGAAGTAAGATTTCTTTAATCCTTTATAGACGGTTTAAAACTTCTCTAATTCTCCTAAAAACAAAATGTACGTAATTTATAAACACAGCATTCACAACACTTACCGCACCAATTTAAAACATCTGTCCACAAAATACAGAGGCACTTAGACTAAAGCACTTTCCTCGAACTGGAACGTAATAAGTTAATGAAAAGCTGAACAAATCTCCGGAGTCCTTATCCCGCGTTTGTTAATTGCGTTAAATCTTTGCTAAGCATCGGTGTCAGTGTCCCGGCTATCCGTCCGCGACGTGACGGGCTAAGCGCAACAAATGTCGCGCTGTCGCTGTGGAGCGGACACACGCATGAGCGGAGCGGACTTTTTTGAGCGGAGCGGATACCTGGGCTGGGAAAACAGGATTTTATAATGGAATGACCGTTTGATTTTGGAACTTTGTAACGTCAACAATGATAAAAACCAATACCCAAAACGTCTATTGGAACGGATTGCGGAAATAAAATGGAGCTGGGTAGGACACCTGGCAAGGCGTGCTGATGACAGGTGGAGTAAAACAGTGACCGAATGACGTCCGAGAACTAATAATAATAATAATATAATAATAATAATTTATTTCTCACCAGCATAACAAAAAGGTTCAGGTGGCTATACTAATATCATGAGTTTATATAATAATAATCCAGTGGGGTTAGGTACTGGTGGTAAAACAGGTTACTCAAACATTGACTCTATCTTCCGAACTAGGCGAGGCCTGTATCTCAGAAGATAGCACTCAGCTGACAATTCGTTATTTTATAACCTAAAAGCATTGTGTGCTACTATTTATTATGTATTAATTTGATTTAGAAGGATAGTGACTAAAAACAAAGAAACAAAGAAAAGAGTGTTTGTGTATGTTTGTGTGATGGTGTGGGGGTGTAATATATAATAATATAATAATAATAATAAATCATTTTAATTCAGAACAAGTCCATTTTTACAAGCAAGAATAAATTTAAATGAATACAATTAAAAACATTATATAACACAAAAATCATTAATTATGAGTCAATTAACATTATACATTTCGATTATTACAAATTAGCAAAAAGATTATACTGAGATGTCAAGAGTGTGTGTGTGTACACACACTCTTGTCATCTCAGTCTATATTTAGGTCTGGATCCGGAGTGCTCAACATGCAGCCTTGTCCAGTACCGCATTATTGGGCAATCCAGATCCAGATCCATCCTCCATGCGAACAGCTGAAGGTAGCTGTTGGAACTGCCTCGTATGCGGCTCATTAGGGAGACAACTCTTTTGCGAATAATCGCCGCAAAACCATCAATATTTGCGTCCGCAAACATACCCGAAGCGCTACAGTAGCGAGGCAGTTTCATCAGCGCCCTGAAAGCATTGTTGTAGAGAACACGCAGGGTGTCGTACGCTTTTTTCGTATGCTTGACCCATAAGCTACACGTGTAAAACGATTGGCAAAATGCCCTAAACAACGTAGCCTTTACCTCCGTAGTACAGCGCGCGAACCTACGAGCCAACATATTAGCTCTAACAGACAAAGCCCTGCGCTCTCTGTCTATATCTAAATCATCTACAAGGGTCTCAGTGACCCAGTGGCCCAGATACTTGAACTGCGAGACTCTTTTAAGGACACTGCCATCCAGCATGACCTGTGGGACAGTATCATAAGTTTTAGATCCCGCCTTAAACACCATGATCTCACTTTTAATGGCGTTATATCTGAGCCCATGTGCCACCGCGTACCCTTCGCAGATTGAAATCAGTTTTCGAAGGGCACTGATCGATGGACTCAGCAGCACCATGTCGTCCGCGTAACTGATGTTGTTGATAAGCACACCATCAATCGAACATCCTACACCGGCACTACTGAGTTCACGGATCAGACGGTCAATATACAAGTTGAAGAGAGTCGGCGAGGTTAGCCCGCCTTGCCTTACACCACATTCCAACCTGTACTCAACCGATAGCGACCCCGACCATCGCACCAAGTTGCTCTGATTGCCATACCAATACTTTAGGAGACTTATGTATTCAGTAGGTAGATCCGTATCATCCGACAACTTTTGCCACAACCTGTCGTACGTAACAAGATCAAAGGCTCTAGATAAATCTAAGAAACAGGCATAGACAGGTGTGCTTCTGTCAGTGTAGTATCGAACGGTATTCTTGAGACCCAGTATAGCCATTTCTGTTGACAAACCAGGGCGAAAGCCAAACTGTGCATCATGAAGCTTTACGTGTTGTCGTAACTGAATATCAATAACACCGTCCAACACCTTACCAATGACTGTTGCAAGTGATATAGGCCTGTAGTTACATAGCTTAGAGGCGTCTCCTGTCTTGTTCTTTATTATGGGGACAACTATAGTTCTCATCATTGCCTCAGGGAGATATGAATGCCTTAAACAGAATGTGAACAGCATAGCGAGCACCCTCGGCAAATGAACACCCGCATGCTGCAAATGTTCTATACTGAGCGAGTCATGGCCCGGGGATTTTCCTCGCTTCATGTCTCTTATCACCTTTGCAACTTGTTTTACGGTGATTCTAACAAGCGGTTTCTCCGGCCGAGTTACTTCCGTCTCGGTAGTGATCGCCGAGGATACCAGTGGAGAAAGTACCCGAAAATGGTCCTTGAATAAGTTGGCAATTCGGTCTGACGGTAATGTCTGTTGGTAATGGTGTGTGCGTGTGTGTGTGTGATGGTGTATGTGTATGTGTGATGGTGTATGTGTAAGTGTGAGTGATTAGTTTACTATGTCTATAAAAACAAAAGATTTTCGGTATTTTGGTAGTCTAATTGTAATAACTGCTATGCCAGAGGTTGTGGGTTCGATTCCCACCCAGGACAAATATTTGTGTGATGAGCATGATCATTTGTTCTGTGTCTGGGTGTAGTTTATCTATAATATGTATGTATTTAGAAATATATAAGTATGTTTATCAGTTGTCTAGTACCCATAACACAAGCTCTGCTTAGCTTGGGACTAGATGGCGTTGTGTGATAGTTGTGTGGAATATATATTATTATTATTATTATTCCATTTATTTATTTATATATACATACAAATTACATTTTTAAATATTTCTATAAAAATACAAAAAACATTTAAAAATATAAAAAATAGTAACCCACCGGTATCGGGAACAGGGTCCAAGCTACCGGTGGTCAGGGCTTCTGAGAGAGGAACCTCCTAACGATGCGCGCCGTGTCCAGGAGTACTGCTTTCTGGATCAAGCCCTTGATCCAGCTGCCCAACGAGAGCCTCTTGAGATGTTGGTCGAGGCTCTTGGCAATAATGCCATTGGCCGTCACGATTATCGGCACAATAACTGCGGTGTTCACATCCCACATGTCGACAACCTCGCGAGCCAAGTCAAGATACTTCGTTTGTTTATCTTTCTCTGACTTCACGAGGTTCTCGTCATGAGGGACTGCTATATCAACAATCATTGCGCGACGCTCTAGTCGGTCTATCACCACTATATCAGGCTTATTGGCAACAATAGTCCTGTCAGTGATGATAGACCGATCCCAATACAATGTGCAACTACCACTTTCGAGAACTGGGTCGGGCACATACCTATAGTACGGTACTTCCGATTCCACAAGATTGTATTTAAGAGCAAGTTGCTGGTGGATAATCCTGGCTACAAGGTTGTGCCTGTGCAAATAGTCTCCGTTAGCCAGACTAGAACAACCGGAAATAATGTGACGGATGGATTCCCCGGGCCGGTGACATGCCCGACATATGTCAACCGTACCGTCCTTCACAATGTATTTCCGGTAGTTATTAGTCATCATAACTTCGTCCATAATTGCACAGACAAAACCTTCGGTTTCCCCGAAGAGATCACCAAAACGAAACCAGGCTACGGACGCTAAGAAGTCTACATCGGGCCCATGTAGGACCCGATAAAAGCGTCCGTGAAGCTCCTTGCTCTGCCATACCTCCCTGCGGTCGTTAGTATCTAATACCACAGGTTTGCGCCAGTTCTCGTTAGCCAAGGAGAGCGCGGTGAGGCCTTTGTCTACCGCTACCACATCTCGATGCATACCCACGTCGGCCTCTAGGAAGTACTCCCTAAGGCTGCATACCTCGCGGTTGTGCAGGGTCTTAGCATTTAAGAAACCACGACCCCCGCACTTCCGCGGGATATACAGCCTCATCACCGATGACCGTGGGTGATGCATCCGATTTACGGTAAGCAAGCCCGCCACACATTCCCAACCACTGCAACTCCTGAAAGCCAGAATCAACAGTGGCGACCACCAGAAAAACGCCGAGCCAATGAAACTCGACGAGTCCCGGAGAAACGATTCAACTGTCTTGGATCCTGCAACGAAACCAATCAGAAAAGTACAGCGGAGGAGTAGGAAAAAAAAAATATATATAATTTCCACTTCCCTCCGTATCAAGCAGGAGACAGAATAGAACTAGGCCAATAGGCACCAAGGGACAAATACAACTGGGTTAAGCCCAGTTGCCAAGCACCACGGATTATATTTTACCACTTAAACTAATGGGTCCTAAATTGTGAGCTACTTTTGATTCCAGTAATAGGTATGGCAAAATCGCTTGAACGCACGGAAATTTGTTCTGGTTTCAACAAGGTCCGTATAGTAAACTACCCCAGATGTAACCTTAATACTATCTAACATAATATTGCGTTCAGTTTGCCAAAGACTACACTCCCATAAGATGTGATGTGCGGATTGTTCGTATTCATGGGCAGCTGTAGAACATTGACATAAAGGCGAGGCCACAAGCTTAAAGGAAAATAATTTACTCTTAAAATTGCCATGACCTGTGAGAAATTGGGCAACACAGTGATCCACCTCCAGCCATGTCCTGTCCAGCCGCTCACGAACAGATGGAAAAAATTGGTGGAGGTGACGGCCTTTGATGGAATTTTCCCACCTACATTGCCACTCGGATAAAAGTTCCTCCCAGACATCAGTCTGGGGTTTTAGTAATCTAGAGATCTTAGCACGGCCGCGTTGCGGTAAGAACTCTGGGTCCGTAATCTTTCTAGCGTAGTAGTACATTGCAGCACGCCGCTGCACTTCTAGATCGACTGGGAGAACACCCGCCAGCACTGGTAAGGCTTCAGTACTAACCGTCCTATACGCCTTGCATAAGAATATCAAAGCCAAACGCTGGCTTTGAAGCAATTTACGTCGTACCGCACCTATGGTGGCCCTATCGGCCCAGACAGGTGCCCCGTAGCACATACAACCCAAGTAGGTAGCCCCATAAATAGTTTTTAAGGTTTGAAAAGATAGACCCCAAGTAGCTTTGGATATTCTCGTCAAGGCGTAGAAGTTCTTTTTTGCTTTCTCACCTACTGTTTTTATATGATCAATAAATGAAAAGTTATTTTCTAATAGCATACCGAGATAGCACACGGATTCTTTTCTTTTAACGGGTACGTTATTGAATTTAATACTAGGCCAGGATTTAAGGTTTCCTTTTAAAATAAGTTGATAGGTTTTATGCGGTGCAAAGGTCAGACGGTTTCGATCGCCCCACTGAGATATTAATCGTAGGCATGTGTCAGCCAAATTCTCAAGGCCAGCACGAGTACTTGCCTGAATGAGAAGCAAGCCATCGTCCGCGTAACCGGTTAATGAGCAGCCGCATGGGAGCGGAAGCGCGAGGAAATCATCGTAGCCAATATTCCAGACATATGGACCGATAACTGAGCCCTGAGGACATCCCATGGTTAGAGACTTAGTAATGGAATGATGTCCTAGTTTGAGTTTCACGGAACCGTTTAGAAAGTAAGAAAGAATCAGATTATAGATGTTTTTGTAACAACCACGGTTTTTCATTTTAAGTAGTAGCATCGGCCACCATGCGTTATCAAAAGCGCCAGAAATGTCGAGAAAGATTCCAACCACATATTTATGTTCCGATAAGTTAATAATTTTACGAACAGAGAGCACCGCGTCGACGGTGGACTTACCAATAGTGAAACCAAATTGATTATTATGAAATTTAGGTCCATTCGGTAGTAAGCGCGGAACGATTAGTCGCTCTAAGAGTTTTCCCAAAGATGGAAGTAGGGTTATGGGCCGATAGGACTTAGGGTCATCCGGGGGCTTATCGCCACTCTTCGGAATAATGCGTATAAAGCCCTGTCGCCATATTCGAGGAAAAATACCTTCCGCAATGCATCGGTTATATACTGATAAGATCGCGTCTCCGGCTGTCTTACACGCTTCTATAATCATTCTATTAGATATTTTATCTTCACCGGATGATTTGTTAAGAGGTAGTTTCTACGGTAAGCAGTGAACGTACCCTCCTATCCAGGGCGTCAAGTTCCGTCTGAGTCCATTTGAGTATGCCGAAAGAATACATCAAAACCGGCATGACCCAACCGTTGAAGGCGCGCACCTTGTTTCCGCCTGATAAAAGACTGTTAAGTACTTTGTTCAGTCGGCCAAAGAAGCGCTCCTTCAACGATTGTTTCATGTCCGTAGCACTGATGCCTAACGCTTCCGACATACCCAAATACTTGTAAGTTTCGGTTGAGGAGAGGGACCTAAGGTCTATGGAATCCGAGAGTTGTGTTCCCACGGATTCCATAATCTCCCCTCGCTTTACATGCATGACCGCACATTTGTCCAAACCAAATTCCATCCTGATGGCGCCACTGAAGGTTTCTGTTACCTTCAGTAGCTTCATCAGTTGCAAGTTGTTAGGAGCAAAGAGTTTCAAGTCATCCATGTAAAGGAGGTGCGATATGAACTGACCACCTCTTCTCAACCGGTAGCCTTGGCCCGAACCCTCCAACAATGTACTGAGAGGGTTGAGGGCCAGACAAAACCACAGTGGACTCAGACTGTCACCCTGAAATATGCCACGCTCGATCCTTATCGGTACCGTCCTCCACTGCCCCATACACGACATCAGGAAAGTGCGTAAAACTGCATCAACTTTGTACAGCTCCAGCACTCTCATGAGTCATAGGCCTTCTTATAATCTATCCAGCATGTCGACAGATCTCTTCGGGAACGTCGAACCTGTTGGCTAATGGCTATGTCGATGAGGAGCAGCTCCTTAGTACCGCGGGACCCGTTCCTACATCCATTCTGAGAAGAAGACATTATTGAATTACTATCAATATGATGGTTAATCTTTCCTCTCAAAATGGATGTAAGAACTTTATAGACCGTCGGTAAACACGTGATCGGTCTATAATTTTTAGGCTCCGCGGTACTACCTGATTTATGGAGCAGGTGGGTTATTCCTGTAGTTAGGAACTGGGGCAGCGACCCTGAGTCTAACGCAGACTGGAATTGAGATGCCAAGCGAGCGTGCGATCTTTTGAACCATTTAATCCAAAAGTTGTGCAGCCCGTCCGGTCCCGGAGATTTCCAGTTAGGCAACGGACGGACTGCACGAGCTACGTCTTGGGGGCTGATGTTAATTGCCCCCATTTCTGGTATCGGATCGCACGCGCACTCAACCTCCCGAGTCCAATCGCCCTCGGTATGACTGACAGGCACCGACCAGATGCTGCGCCAGAATGAACACATGGCATCATCATCCGGTAGGCGCGTATCAGTCACACCTTGGTCTGGTCGCTCCCAAGCCCTATAAACCCACCTCTCATTGCTTTGGTAAATAAATAAGGTAATTTAGCAAGTTCAAATAAATGGTGTCAATTCACGGGGTTTAAAAGTCAAAATGGGGGTACCACAAGGCTCTATTTTGGGTCCTTTCCTCTTTCTAGTATATATTAACGATCTACCCCATCTTTTAAAAAATCAACCTCATATGGTATTATTTGCTGACGATACGTCCTTAATTTTTAAGAAAGATAGACGTTCCATAAATCTTGACGACGTAAATAACGCCCTACAGCAGGTCCAAAATTGGTTTACTGCTAATAATTTAGTATTAAATGGAAAAAAAACTAAATGCATCAGATTTGCCTTACCGAACGTTAAAAGAAATGATTGCGACATAGTATTGAACAAGGAGAAACTTGAATTCGTCGAAAACACGGTTTTCCTGGGGATTACGCTTGACTCAAGGCTACAATGGGGTCCTCATTTAACATCTCTTGCGGGACGGCTAAGTTCAGCAGCATACGCTGTCAGAAAAATCCGTCAATTTACCGATATAGATACCGCGAGGCTGGTCTATTTTAGTTACTTTCATAGTATCATGTCTTACGGTATCTTATTATGGGGACGTGCTGCAGACATCGAGTCTATATTTATCCTGCAGAAAAGAGCCATCAGAGCCATTTACAATCTCCGTCGGCGTGATTCCCTAAGAGAACTGTTTAAGGATATCAACATCATGACGGTACCTTGTCAATACATTTACGAAAATATTATGTATGTTCGGAAAAATCTTCATCTCTTTAGCAAGATTAGTGACAGGCATAATTTTAATACTAGAAATAGGAACAAATTAGATCAACCCCGATTCAGATTGGCCAAAGTACACACTTCTTTTATGCATTTTCCTTTGCATTGTCCTCACATGCAGAAGCAACAAGTATATGTAACTTGAAATTTTGTAAAACCAGAACATGATTTAAAAGAGTGTCCGTGGAGTTTCTTGCACGTTCTTCTCCATAGAGATCTACGCTTTGGAACGTGCAAATAGCTTCCATGTTTTTGACTGACCGACCTTGACGTTTCAAAAGTGCCTGTGAATGGTTTATTTGAAATAAAATGCTTTGAATTTGAATTTGAATTTGAATTTGAATTTGGAATGTGCGATTCTGAGTGTATCGCTCCACTCGCCGCTTGTACCGACGTATACGGTTTGCCCATGCATAAACTTTCTGCTTCAGGAAGTCGATACGCTCTGTGACGCGGGTCAGATAATCTCGAGGACTAATATCAGTCCCCGAGAACGCCCGCCTCACAAAGCGCATCACTCTGCGGCGAGTCTTGCCCTCCCTGAAGCAGATTAGTTTGCCAATGAGTGCTCTAGCCTCACCGATACGACGCTCGATCCTGCACTGCCAAGCTGGTACAGCCGGTCGTGTAACTCTATCACTACTAGGAAATTTGACATGAGCTACACGACATGCCACTGCAGCCGCACAGTACAAGATCGAGTGGGTATCGACAAGGTCTTCGCTGCTATCAAAATAACTTGTTAGCTGCGAATCTAGAGCACACACCAACGCCCTAATTTTATGGGCAAACGAGGTAGACGAGGTCTAAGCCCAGGCGGTGTGGAGCGATACTCTCGGAAGGCATCCTCCAAAGCGCTCCTCAATCGCTCATTGCATTGGGTACTCACGGATGTGGCCCCGTCATCATCATCTTCACCGACGTAGTTGGGTCGCGGTGAAACACTTGCACTGGGTTGTATTTGCACCGCGGCCAGTGGCGAAGTGGGTGAGACGCGGCTGCTCCGTGATTCCAGACGCAGTCTATCAAGTACGGCGTCATCCAACATACGGTTACGCTGGATAACCCGCACCTGATCCAACAATCGTTGTGCTGAAACGTTGACAGCTGGCTCAAGTACCTGAAACAGAGTGAGCATCCGACCACGGTACGCAGTCAGGTTAGTTCCCCCCTCTGTAGCCCCAAAGTATGAGCGTATAACATTCTCGTTCATGGCTTGTGACCATTTTATACGCTGCACACTTCCACCGATAGCGAGGACCCTGTCAGAGACCGGTGGGCCTCGAGGTCCAGAGATCTTAGCTTCATGTTTGCTTAAATGTAATATATTAAGTTTTTTATTGATTTTGTTATAGAGTATACTGCTTATTACATAATACTGTCTTCTCGCAAATGCTGTGTGATGTAGAGGATTATGACAAACTAGTTTTTGTTTACGTCTGACAGTATCAGGAGGGAGAACTGATCGATGCTTTCTCAAAACGGATTCAAGCACAAAGATCTGTCGGACCCTAAGCACCTTGCAGTCAGAATATAGCTGTGTAGTTGGGTATCGAAATGGCTTTCGGGTCATCACTTTAAGGACAGCTCTCTGTGCCCGTTCCAACGCGAGGAACCGTGTTTTTGCAGCACCCCCCCATACTGTGATGCAATACTGAATAACAGATTGACATACTGCAATGTAAATTTTTGTTAGAAGCTCAATTGAAACAGAATCTCTAAGAGTTTTGAACATGTAAATCATACTCCTTAACCTTGATTTTAATTTATTAAGATGTTTGTCCCATCGCAATTGATCGTCAATTTCTACTCCAAGATACGACGGACTACCACTATCTCCGAGATAGTGGTAGATCGACCAATTTTTCGACAGTTACAAATTTGTGTTCTATCTACGCAAGTATGGGCAACAATACTAAAAGTGTCAGGTGTTTGAGTGATTTTAGTAATGGCAAATGTAACGCATTTTGTTTTGTCCAGGTTAAGGGTGAGCAGATTAGAGTTGAGCCATTTTATAACTTCCCCAAAACAGTCTTCAGCCATTACCTTGACCTCGTCCCAGGTAGGGGCGCTTATCACAATAGCAGTGTCATCAGCGTAGGTATATAATTTTGCTTTAGGCATGGACATTGTACAGAGGTCATTAATATATATTTTAAATAACGTTGGGCCTAAAACGCTCCCCTGGGGCACTCCGTAAGTAACTAACCTCTCCTCACTTAGGTTGGAATCAATTATAACTTGTTGAGTTCTGTTGTTTAAATAGTCTTTGAACAATTGTAAAGGTGTACCCCTGATTCCCATGCTCTCCAGTTTAGTTAAAAGGTTGGAAACAGAGACTGTGTCAAAGGCTTTTGCCATATCCAAGATAATGCCAAGACATTTATTTTTATTGTCGAGTTGTTTCACAATGAATTGAGTTAAGTCTAACACAGCATCTTCAGAGGAAACTCCGTTCCGAAAACCATATTGGTTACTGGCAACTAAATTATTTTTGTTTAAATATTTATTAAGTCTAGTGTTTAATATTTTCTCTAACACTTTTGATAGCGCTGATAGTACTGAAATAGGCCTGTAGTTATTTACACAGTCTCTGTCTCCTCCCTTGTAAACTGGGTGGACTAAAGCTTTCTTGAAAGCATGGGGAAATACTCCAGTTTGTATAGACAGATTAAAAATGTGCGTTTTAGAGGGAATAATTGAATTTCGACATTGTTTAAGTATACTAGATGATATTTTGTCCCAGCCCGTAGCACAGTTACTGCGTAGCTGTTGTATAATTGATTCCACCTCAGTAGCATCTGCCTCTAAGAGGACAAAAGAATTAGCAGGGGGGACTGAATTGATTAGTGAGCTAGATTGTTTATTTTGGTTCGACAGTATAATTTTATTTGCAAGGTTCTTGCCAATGTCTGTGAAATATGAGCAAACATGGCTAACGGATAGATTAGGGTCGTTGCAAATATTTAGAAGTTCTAAGGGTTGAGAATGGTTCTTTTTGGTGTTAGTAATATTTTTAATTACATTCCAAAGAGCTTTTGGGTTATTTCCCGCTTTTGCAATTTCCCCTTTCTCGTATTCTATTTTTAGCTTACGAAGGAGGGAGTTGCAGAAGTTACGGTAGCGCGTATAAGTTAATTTAATAGTTAAATTTTCCGGTGCGATCTTTGATGCTTTATGTAGTTTATTTCGGTTAGCAATGCAGCGTAAAAGCCCTGGAGTAATCCAGGGTTTTACATTTCTTTATCTCCTAGAAACTTTTCTCCTATGTGAATTTTTATTTATGATGGAACTAGAAGAAGTGTTGGTCGGCTGGCGACGAGATGGACGGATGACATTATGGCCATCGCAGGTAGAACCTGGATGACGCTGGCTCAGGAGCATGGGGATTGGCACAAGAAAAGAGAGGCAGACATATGTATGCTCAGCAGTGGGTGAAGTCGGGCTTAGGATGATGATGATGATGAAGGAGTCACAAGGTCTATAACTTTTGATTCCTGAATTGATTGAATTTGAGGTTAGGTAGAGGCAAAGCTTTCAGCAGGAGCTTGTGGCTAAATAATAACAGCCGCACGGGTCGATCTTGAAGGTTAAGCAACGTTTGCCAAGGTTGTGCTGTGGATGGGTGACCGTCTTAACATAACGAGTTTCCTCCGTGCCTCGGGAAGCACGTTAAGCCGTTGGTCCCGGCTGTCATTTGTAGATCTTTGGCAGTCGGTACGGATTGTCAGAATCCAGTAAATCTGACTCCAGTCTTGCCGAGATGTACCGTATTACCCAGTTAATGGGTTGTGGAGGTCTGGTAGGCAGCCGCTCCACGTAAAACACTGGTATTCAGCTGAATCTGGTTTGACTGGAAGCCGACCCCTATGTAGTTGGGAAAAGGCTAGGCAGATGAGTGGCAAAGCTTTCAGGAAAAACTAGAGTGCGACAAATAACTAATGTCAAATTATTAATGCATTGGCACCGGGCTTTTTATACAGCATATAAAATTGTGTGTAATAAAATAAATGTTAAACAGGTACTAGTACCTATCATCAGTATTATTAGCAACTGAAAACCTATCATCTATCATTAATGTCCGATATACGACTGACAAAATCTCAGAAACTGGGCATAAGACTTAAATAAACAACTCAAAGCTTTAACAATCTCTCTTTCTCGTAAGATTTAAAAGGACAGCCGCTACATCTCATCACCAAGTCACACCCCACAAAGATATAAGGGCAAGACTTAGTCCGTACAAACGACGTGACATTTGTAACGTCCCCCGCACTAAATACTTTGAATTCCAACATCAAATGCGCTGCCTAATGGACGCGTATTAGTCTCCGGTAAGGGACGCAGACACCACGCGACATTCGTGGTACACGCCAGTACGAGTAGCTACGTCGGGACACGACACTTTAGTGATAGTGATAAGTCGAGTGACGCAAATTGCTTTTCGGAGAAATAGTTGTTTGGTTTTAGGTACGCTTAGGGCTCTTGTAGTCACAAAGCAGAAAAATAATCTTTAACTATTACTATCTAAGCCTCCGCTGTCCGTCCGTCCGTCCGTCCGTCCGTCCGTCTGTCTGTCAGCGGGCTGCATCTCAAGAACCGTAGTAGGTAGACAGTTAAAATTGTCACAGATTCTGTGAAATACACAATCTGTGAAAATGCTTACTGTCTTGTGTGTTTCTTGTTGCCTCTATTACAATAAATAATAAAAATTAAGTCTTATGGTATGGAACCCTTTATGTGCGAGTCCAACTCTCACTTGGCCGGTTTTTTTATCCTAGTGTTGAATGTAAGTCTATTCCATTGCTTAATCTTCAAAGTTTGAGTGAACAGGCTCCTTCTGGGTAAGCTCGCTCCATCGTAGACTTTGTCTCTGTCATCTCTGACCCAGACTAGAGTCAAGAGCAAACCCATGACAAATAAAAGAAGAAAAAAAATAATTCAGTATCATAAACGAGTTTTTCACAAAGTCTATCTTTGTCATACTATAAATTATAATGGACTTTGTTTTCGTGATCACGAATGAAATCACGTATTCTCATAATAATGATATACTGTTCGTTGTTTCGAATAAATGTGTTTTAAAATTGTGTTTAATTTACCTTCTAAATAATTACTACGTCTGGTACAGCGTTTTAATTAGTGTAGGAAAATAAGCTCAATTAACGTCGAACAGAGCGAATAATTCATTTAGTTTGGAAAATTGGTACAGTTGTTCTTTGAGGTGTCAAGATGAACATACTAAAAATCCCCGAGGCGAGGGTGGGAGGGAGTTAAAGGTACCTTTTCACAGGTTTTTTCTTATTTCTCCGAAAATATTAAAAATATATTCTTGCTCACTTCTACATAAATTATCTACATTAAATTTTCTATACATTTTGTCACTTAAATTTAACTGTAAGATCAATACTTTAGGAGATAGAGAGTATCTAAAATGCTAATTTCTGACCAAGAAGCCGACACCTATCGTAGTTTTATGTCATTTAAAGTAGAGCAAGAACATTTATCTTTTTCGTTTTTGATGTCTAACGCATAAATATAATGCCTTGAATATGTCTTCAGCAGAGGAAACCTCGAGAAGTTATTTTACATCCATTCTTACAAGTATGCCGGTCGTGTTTGATCTCATATGAATTGTACAGGTGGGTTCTATTCATTGCAGCTAGTAATAAAGGTGAGTTGTGGCTCACTTAGTTGACTACTCTTATATCCATCGTGTTTGATCTCATATGAATTGTACAGGTGGGTTCTATTCATTGCAGCTAGTAATAAAGGTGAGTTGTGGCTCACTTAGTTGACTACTCTTATATCCATCGTGTTTGGGCTCATATGAATTGTACAGCTGGGTTCTATCCATCTCAGTAATTAAAAATGCTCTGATGATGGAAACCATAAAGGTGAGCTCTCTTAGTTGACTACTACTATACCTATTATTAGTATTTTGGCTCATTTAAATCCTTTTGACTAATCAAAAGGATAGTAGTAGTAGTGTAGTTATAGTGCTAACACTATTCATTGCACTTGGCAGCAGCGATCTGATTATGGAAACGTACTTGTAACAGTGGATACAGAATTACTTCTCTATACTTTGTCTAAAAAAATACTCAAGCTCACATCATAATATCTACGCATTAGCCAACGAAATCAAAAAAAAAAACTATTTTATTTCAAATGACGAAAAATATACGATAGGTCTGACCAGTAGTTCAATCGGACCAGTAGATCCTGAGATTAGCGCATTCAAGGTAACAAACAAACTCTTCAGCTTTATATATTAGTATATAGATAGATAGATGAACGCAAGTGGGTCTTTTAGTATCCATTGGTATCTTACATACTAATTTAATGTCAACATTTTTGCTGATTACAGCAATATTCTGAAAACAAGCTTAAAGCTTGTAAAGCTCTTACTGTAATAGAATGAGCCCCTTTTATTTTCTGAGATAAGAACTTGAAAGCTCTTGCTCATCAATCTTTAAATAATTACGTCCCGAGAAGAAAAGAACGCGCCCCTAAAGTTGGTTACAAAAAACCTAATCCCGTAATATTTGAGAACGACAGGCGTTTACCACGTTGTTTCTCATTGCCCACACAAAGCTGGCGAATGAGAAACTGTCGAAAATTCAATGGCGCCCCAACAAAAGAAAGCGCACAATTAAAACTGAACTTTGTAAAAGAAATTCACTTTAAAGTTAACAAAGTAAATATCTGGATTTAAGAAAACGCCGCCGGCGGATTACCTGCTTGTTTTAAGATTGAATGAAAAGATCGCGGGAGATAAGACTTTGTTCATAATTACGTTGAATATCTCGGCAGATCTCGGTGCCGATGCGCTGAAAACATTTTTATTCCGTTTTCAAAATATACTAACCAGCTTTTGCCCGCGACTCCATACGCGTGTATCTAGTTTATTCCCGTTCCCGTAGGAATTTTGGTAAATCCGCTCTTAGTGCTCCCCAACGGAGTTTAGAGATGCTACATGCCAAATTTCAGCTTTCTACGACCAGTAGTTTCGGCTTTGCGTTGTCTGTCACTGAGTCACTCAGTCACTCAGTTAAGGAAGAATAAAATTGATTTTGTGATAGCTTTCCAGCTTCAAATGTTTCTCATAATAACCATCTTGCACGGAGCTATCGCAAACGTGTACATATTGATATCGATTCTATATTAATGTAGACGGAGGCTGCCTCCAATCCATCTGATCCCCTAATCGCTTTTTACGGCACACATGGGGGAAGATGGCGCCGTCCGACACCGCGAGACAAATTCTCTTTCATTAATATCAAACTGAGCTCTCCACCAAGTATTAGCTAAGTCAGGCTTATCCCGCAATCTGCTGGGAGCTTCATTTTTACCAATCAACAAGAACCTTTTATAAGGAAGAAAGGGAAAATGTTGGTCTTAATTTTATGCCAATGTTACGAGTATAAACAGTGAGATTACTGTGGGATAACTTGACTAGAAACACTTGAACATACTGAAAGAGACATGAGAAATCTTAAAATAGGCAAGAATAGGGAATAAAAAAGTAAGTGGATATGGCCGCGTTAAACTCAAAAGCGTGTTGAGTGTCAATCAATGGAGCTAAGGCTGTGGTCCCGACCCCGTGCAATTCACTATCCTTAAAGAATTATCCCTTTTACAGGGATATCCTTTTACCCTGGCACGCCTCCGTCCGACACTTTGTGAAAAAAGATTGGTTTGTTGTGGCGTGTTCCCTGTGGCCGGATATTTTCTTCTTTTTTAACTGTTGTTCCATTCCGCCAACAGTTCGTGAAAGCCGAAAAACTTTTTACTCCTTTTTATTTGCTAGTTGTCAGGAGCGATGTTTTGTCGGTAGTCTTATCCCATTTGTCGTCTGAATTTGAATCCTCGCCTAGTTTGTTCTAGCGTCGATGTTAATGCGTGTCAGACATGTTGTTTTTCTTTATTTATTTGGGCGCCAATTTTAAATTCACACGAACCACATTTTGCCGTCATTATCGCCTGCGTGTGTACCGACCACGTCGCAAACACAACGCAACCACTCACGACACCGCGAAGTAGCGGCCGGCCACATCACAAACACGTCCACATTTTGTATAAACAAAGCTATTCGGTATAATATAGGCAGCTAACTTGTGACTACTTTTAAACAATGTTGTGAATGTGCTGAGTAGAAAATTATTGTACATCACACTCGTGAGTATGTCATAAGCTTAAAAGTTATAATGCACACATTAGAAAAAAATATTGGCAGGTCCAGTGGAAAAAGAAATATTTTTGCCTGCATACCGAATAGCTTTGTTGACTGTACCACAACGCAACCGCAACCGCAAAAAGCCTGAGCGACACTATTCACACGTAACCACAGGTTGACCACCTTTTGTTGCGACGGTGTGGTGTAGTTGTGGTTCGTGTGAAACAAGCCTAAATTCGACAGTTGGTGCTTACGTGTATCATGTATCTTTTCCCGTTGTTGTCCCGCCTCACAGCCCGCTGCCGTGTGTCTCATCTGCGCGCTGATTGGCGGGTAGCAAGCCTTCAGTCCAGATGGTACGACATTGTAGGTACACCGAACACGGCTCATTTGTCGGACATGTCGTCCTCAATCTGTTGACAGACACTGTATTAACTACAAATGTATCTGTGTGTTGGGGTCATCGAAAATACGATGTTGTTTCCGACTTTCAGGATTTTATCCATGAAATATGATATCAAAAGACATTTACCTTTATTAGCCATGCCAGGGGACGGGTAGCTATTTCTCTATGTCAGTTTTAATGTTATCTTCCAAAACATTCTGCCAATTTCGGACCACCGCCAAGTTCCACACATTCTATTTTGTTGTAATAAATTATTCTTCGTTCTCTTCCCCCTTTATTCCCTTAAACATAGATATAAGTACAATATGTATTTTCCTCACCGACTCCCCTTCTTTCCCTTTGACAAATGAGGTGTTATTCCATTCATACGAAAAAGGTACGATATTACAATATTACTTTTGTGTGGCGTCCGTGTGCAAGGACGACAACGGATTGAAAAAAATATATCTTCGTGTCTTCTGAGCGCCTGGTATCGATAGCGACTTGTTGCGCTCGATTTTGGGAAAATATTCATGCCACATATCTTTTCAGTTTCATACTACTGAAGACTGGTTAGTTTCCAACCTTACGAGATACCGCATGTTATTTATATATACATTCTTCAAGGTTTAGAGATCGGAGCTCCGTTCTAAATACCTCATGCAAATGCTGAAGTAACAGATATTGGTTGGTTATCTGAAATTTATATGATTTGGTCTCAATATTACCATTCACCTCGAGCTTGCCGCGACAGAATCGAAATAGGAGCAACCCATACAACTGGAATTCTTAGATTCCTATTTAATAAGCATAAATATATATTAGATGACTCTTGAAAAGATGTAATAAATTTTGTTTGAAGCTCGCCAAATGAACACTTTATTTCCAATAACGTGAGGATGGGAAATCATCAAATGACTCTTTTGCTCTGCAAGGAGCCAAGGGAGTGTTCCTCAAAGTCAAAGTCAAAGTCAAAACGTTCATTCCAATTAGGCCATTAAACGGCACTTTTGAACGTCATTCACATTTCAAATATATAAATGTTCTGAAGTGACTCTACTGTCCATTCGGAAAGGTAGATTCTTATAGAGAAGAATGGCCAAGAAACTCCAGTTACTCTTTTCAATTAATATTTTACAATATTTTTTTATATGTGAGGACCATGCACCTAGGGTATGCAGAGGTAGACTTATCAATTTTCTAAATAAGTAGGTACATGATACTCACACATTTACAAATATTGGAATGACTAATTAACAGTGTGTGAGTTAACAGAAAAATACAAACACAAAAAGAGACAGAACATCTATAAAGTTAATACATAAAGCAACCAGTTTGATTTTGTCCACAACATTGACCGTCCTATGGAGCAGGACCAGCATGCTTCCAGGCATTCTTATCCTGAATGTAATCTTCTAATTTGTAATAAGCTTGTTTACAAAGTGTGCTTTTGATATATGCTTTAAATTTTCTTTCATTTAGTTCTAATATGTCACAAGGTATTTTATTGTAACATTTAACACAGTACCCCATGAAAGATGTGTGTACTTTAGCTAATCTATAAAATGGTTGATCTAACTTATCTTTATTTCTAGTATTAAAATTATGTACATACATTATATTCGTCCTCGTAGTGCCCTTTGCGTTCCAGGGCTGCGGTGACTATTTTAAATTCCGCAACTTCCAATAATACTACACTTTTAGATTAGGTTTTGCTTGACTTTTTAAATTGTAGCTTACTAATTAAATGTTAGAACCTAAGACAGTGAAGTAGTGTTCGTGACCTAGAACACCAATGAATGGGAACTCATGTTTATCAAATAGATTTGGAACCTTTTTTTACTATTGCTAGGCACGCGTCTGACCATTATCTCATCTGATGTAAAGCGATGATGTAGCATGATTACCTACAAGTAATCTATTCACTCTTGACTTAAAGACTTCCCAGGTTGTAGCTATCGGAAAACACAGACTCCGGCAGGGAATTCCACTCCTTCACTATGAATGTGTACCCAAATCGTTTTGTGCGCGTGGGTGGGATGTCCACCATGTACCGGTGGCGCATCTCCGTACGTCTTGTTGACCGATGATGGAACGGGCTTGGCGGAATTAAACTATGCAATTCCTATACCTGTACTACCTACATATGTTGTACTATCCAAGAGGAGCGAGGTTTCTCATTAACACTGTGATTTACTAGTAAACGTCTTGGATTGCTTTGCTAATCTACCACGACGTAACGCATAATGTAATCAACATCTCGCCTAGCTTAGCTTGGTATTTCGGTATCTGCCTAGCCAGCTTCCAGTCAAACTGGATTTACCTGAGTAACAGTAGAATACAGTTTATCTTAGGCATAGATATGATCTATATTAATATTGTAAAGCAGAAAGTTTTACATGGTGAAATAAACGTCTTTTCTTTTCTTCTAACGAATTAACTTAAAAACTACTAAACCGATTTGAAAAATTATTTCAGCAATGGATAGCTACATTATCAGGGATTAATATAGGCTATATTTTATCCCCGTACTCCCACGGGAACTGGAACTAAACGGGTGAAACCGCGTGACGTCCGCTAATCCTCTATATATAGCGCTCCACGTAAAATGTCAGTAGGTAGTTTACGTGTAAGGGGTTACGGCGTTTAGGCTTCGAGGCGGTTGTATACGCGCCGCCGCGTGTCAAGCAAGTCTACGCGCCGGCGAGTGGCTGCAGCGTAGCCGCCGCGCGACACTGCGTTTATTATTTGCATGGATTAAGAAAGCAGTGCGGCAGCAGCGCTGCAGTCGCGCTGCTGCCGCGCGGCACTTAACGGTAAATTCAAAGGCGCCCTAACTAAATGAATGAATTCCAACAGCAAACTAAACCTTACTTTTCAACTACAACTATTTTGGCTTAACCGGAAAAATGTTTCATAAAATCCAATTGAACTTGGCTTATAAACCGACTGGGTCAAGGTCACTCGACCCTGGTTATTCCACTGGGTATACGAGTAACAAGGATACGCTACGCTTATCATTTCTCTCCGAGATGGAACTGTAAATGGTTAATTGAAACTTGAAAGCAATACGTCGCTCGCCTCAGATTTCAGAAACATGGATGTGCCATGGATTAGTGTATTTTTTTTTCTTGTTTGTACCGAATAGGCTCCGAAACTATTAGACCGATTTTAACTATTTTTTCACCAGTATAAAATAAAGTTAAATAATCTGGAAATAACATAGATTAATTTATTTTCGAAAGAAATAGAGATCCCTACGAAAAAAACAATAAACCAAAACCGCGTGAACGATGTCGTGGGCGAAGTGCTAGGGCTTAATAAATTGACAATAACTAATTGTGCACTTTACTGGTTTATGAATGTGTTTCAAAGAAAAAATATCACGTACTGTAGTTTTCACTCATGACTGTTCTTCCGTCACACAGTGACACATTTTCTTTATTAGCTTACTAATTGTCCCGCGCAACTTCGTCTGCTCCGCTCCTATTGGTCTTGGCGTGATTATATATAGCCTATAATAGCCTTCCTCGATAAATGGGCTATATAAACTAAAATAATTTTCCGATAAATATAAACTGTTAAATAACATTGTAGTGATATAAATCTATACTAATATATAAAACTGAAGTGTTTTTTTTTTGTTTGCTTGAACGGAACTGCTGGTCGGATTTGAAAAATTCTTCCAGTGTTAGGTAGTCCATTCATCGAGGAAGGCTATTATAGGCTATATATAATCACGCCAAGACCAAAAGAAGCGGAGCAGAGAAGTTGCGTGGCTCAACTAGTTTTTATGATAAAATACAAAAGTACCCTAGTAACACAACAGAATCCAGTTTTATAGCCAATTCACGACGCACCTCTAAAACAATAGATATTTTCATAACTGAAAAGTGAAAAGCAATAAAGAGTAATATGTAGTGGTAGAGCCACTACGTTACACCACTCAGACCGAACTAATGAACGGCTCCATAGCACTGCACATTTTTTGCATGTCAGTGTATTTAAAGCTCTCGTTGAACAAAGGGCAGCGAAAAAAGGGTGAAATTGAGGCAATCAGTGCGCTTGAGTGGCATACGACGTATGGACGTACGGTCGTACGCACGAGTGACGCGCCGCTCGTTCTATTACGTCGATGTGACGCAACTGGATGTGTCCTAGACAAACTAGATGTGACAGTCATGGTGTTTGGTTTTTATCGGTGGCTTTATGTTCATAGATGATTGTTTTATTAGCAAATTACTGTCAACTTTTTAGTGACAGTATAAAGAAAGTACAACTGTCATTATATTATCATTTGCATGATAGGGTGGGTACACACGGCGCATTGAGGCAGGTGAGGTAATTTTACATCATCTGCTTCTAGAAGGTGGTAGACTATATAGAATAACTAGTGCAGGAAAATTAAGGATATCAGAGTGAATAAATCGTGTAGTTTTGAAAATTGGTACAGTTGTTCTTTGAGGTGTCCAGATGAACATATTAAAAGGCGGGGGCGGAGGGGGGAAGGGTACCACTTTTCAGTTTTTTGCTTATATCTCCAAAACCATTAGTAATATCTTCTTGATTACTTTTACATTAAATTTTCTATACAATATGTCATTATCATTTAACTGCATGATTAAAACTTTACGAGATAGAGGGTATCTAAAATTGATCAAACAAAATGTTTCGTAAATCATACAAAGACGAATGATAATTTCTGACCCAGTAGCCGACAGAGTTGAGACCTATCGTAGCTTTTTGTCAAGAACTATTTTTTTATTCGTTTTCGATGTGTATAGAAAATTTTATGTAGATAATTTGAAATGTACGAGTATAAGTAAGCAAGAAGATATTTTTAATGGTTTCGAAGAAAAAAGCAAAAAACGTTGAAAGGCACCTTTCCCTCCCTCCCCCACCACCGGCTCACCTCCCACCCTCGGGGATTTTTAGTATGTTCATCTAGACACCTCGAAGAACAACTGTCCTAATTTTCAAAACTACACGAATTATTCGCTCTGATCGACGTTAATTGAGCTAATTTTCCTGCACTAAACGGTCAGCATAAGGAATAATTCCCGAACCAAAACACCCTTACGGCTAGATAGACCTTACGTCATTTTGACGTCCTAACAACTAGCAAGTCGCTCTACATGGCGCACTCTCTTTTATAAAAGCAGGATAATTTTTTATTCTTCTTTCTTATCTTTGAAACCGTCTACTTTTAAGAATAGAATAAAATAACAATAATAAGTCGCGAGAACCTCGTGAAAGCCGAGAGAGATAAACAAATCAAGTATCTTGACTTGGCACGCGAGGTTGTCGACATGTGGGAAGTGGACTCCGCAATCATTGTACCGATAGTCGTGTCGGCCAATGGCTTAATAGCCACGAGCCTCGACCAATGCCGTAGGAAGCTCTCGTTGGGCAGCTGGATCAAGGGCTTGATTCAGAAAGCGGTGCTGCTGGACACGGCTCGCAATGTCAGGAGGTTCCTCTCTTTGGAGCCCTGACCGCCGGTATCTTGGACCCTGTTCCCGATATCGGTGGGTTACTGTTTTTATATTTTTAAATGTCGTTTTATATATACATAAATATGTATATTGTATAAAAATATTTAAAAATGTATAAATAAGTGAAGAAAAAGATAAAGGAAATAAGTCATGTCGTAGTTATATTCCAAGTCGTTGCCACATCGACACATTTCTAATCCGCGGCAGTCTAGTCCGTCGTACAATATAGTAGCAATTAATTCTCCGTCCGCTCCAAGCAGAGAGCTCCGCCACACGATACTTTTTAGGTTTATTAACTAACACGCTTTAAATCATGAATTTCAGACGAAAAATATCTCTCCTCGTTAAAATGAAAATCTCATTTTTTTTATGCGGATAAGTCGGCGACGGCGTAATAAAGACATTGTTAAACTTGTACAGCTAAGTGGGTTTCAGGTTTTTAAAACAAATGGAAAGGTTTTAAATCACAATCGGTTCATTTAATAGTGTTAATTAATGTTGAAAGACTCTAATTATTAATAGTTTTGTAACTGTATTAGGGTGATGTAAATGTATTTAAATGTGTAGTGGATAGATTTCACTTAATCACGGTAGATAACATAGTATTTATCTTATGAATAATATCTATTATATCAATAAAATTTATCTGGACTTTTAAGTATCTATATATCATGTAAAAGTTATTACTAAGAACTAGAATACGAATATTGTAAGTGAGTAAGTACGCTTAGATGACACTTCGCGTGACCCAAGGGCTAACCAGTCTTTTGTGGTCAATTCCAGTCGACAGCAATGCGGACGAATTTATAACATCATATTTTATTTTAAGTGATAATTTTCAAAGTACAAAATGGGGTTTTTTAAAATATAAAATGTATTTTTAGTGAGTAAGTTACTATAACTATAAACTGCTAAACTCAAACTTGTCAAAAACCTTGATCTTGGATTAATGAATCTGTTAATACAATTTTTTTGTCCATACACAACAACTTTTTTTGCTTCATATCCAAACACATCCTATTATTCCATTAATCTCCGGATCACACACGAACCCCAGCTGATTTAGTCGCACGGATAGGCCTGACCCAGCCCGGAGCATCGTACACCCGCCCATATCCGTGGGTCCGCCGCGCCCAGGGTGTCGTAGACAATTATACAATCATCTGCACGACATGGCTTGTAACAGCCTGAAGGGAAGCAGGAACCTAGGTTCAGTATATTATGCCCGGGGTGATAGTTTGATATCGCTTTTATGTCATGGTAGCAGATTTGATAGCTCACGTGTTTCCTCTGAGGTGTACAAAAGAAAAATGCATTCAAGATATTGTCGGTGCGCTTACCAATTTTGATGTGTTTTTCATCAAGTTGACAAGGGAGACAATAATCTTTTTTATTCAAAGATTAATTGATGATTACTTCACTAGTTCATAATTTCAAAATGATAAAATGCTAATGACCTTGATTTTAAGGATATTTAGTAATAAGAAAATATCACAGACATTCTCATATCAGATTTGGCAAGCGCACCGACGATATACCACACATGAGAAATAGTTAGTTGGTTGTGCCTATAGGTATTTTCCTGTTCACATTTAGATTATATTGGGCTTGTTGTGTAGTGAAATCAACGACATAGACACTGTCAACCCTTGCTCCTTGTTTTTTTTTCTATTCAGGAAGCCAAACAATGTAGTCTCTTTTTAACCGACTTCTTCAAAAGGAGGAGGTTCAATGTTCGGCAATATGTATCTATTTTTTTTTTATGTATATGTTCACCGATTTTTCCGCCAATTCTGGACCGATTTTAACAATTCTTTTTTTTATTCGAAAGCCTATACTCCTGAAGTGACACCAAGTCATAATCTGGTGATGGGATCCCATGAAAATCGAGGGAAACCCTCAAATTTTAGAAGCACATACACTGTTTTTCATAAGTTTCTAACGCAATTCAGATATTTGTGCCTGGTAATCATCATCTCATGTTGCTGAGCTGATGATGGAAGGTATAAGTCAGGATCTGATGATGGGATCCCGTGAAAAATGTTTGTTCAGCGATATTTTCGCCATTTGTTAACCGATTTGGATGATTCGTTTTTGTTTGGAAGAGTATTTTCTCGGATTGGTCCCATTTAAATTTGGTGAAGATCTTCGGAGGTAGGAAACGGAACTCTTCAATAAATGATAGCAAATGTATCGGGATTTCTGTAATCGCATGTCTGTTGATTGTTTACACCAGGTCATAACATAATATCACGCCGGCACGCTGTGCTTGTGGATTCACTTTTTAGCGTTTACCTGCGTACCACTAAAAAGTGAAAAAAAAAAACTTTTTTACAAAAAAATCAAACCGACTTCCAAAAACAAAACACTATAAAGTAAATAATAACTTTAATTTCGGAAGTCGGTGTTCAAAAACGAAATAACCAAAAACACCGACTTCCAAAATTAAAGTTATTTTTCACTTTGTATTGTTTTGTTTTTTATTCCCAGTTTATCTGGAGTCCGGTCTCCGTGTACATTTACGCCAAAAAACTCTGATCTGCTTGGTCTGCATAGTAAGTTTAACTTCGTTCATCTCTCAGCTAAACCTTGTCGTTCTCTGGAATATAAGTAAAAGCGGGTCTGACATATAACATCAAAACAGTTTTATACGAAGAGACATAAAATCGAATCTACTTCCAAACGTGATACGTCGTAGTACAAAATCAATATCAACCCACAATAAAACACGATCTTCACACCCTAAAACAAGCACACACACGCACACACCTACAAAAACAATTGTCACCTCGTCACGGATCACAGCGACAATAAATCTGCGATCTAAATCAACTAGGTACGTGACCACGTGTACGGGTATGGGGGGGCAAGTAGTGGGTGGTGTGCCTACACCGTGTACGAGCTACTCCAACGGAGATAAGAGATAGTTTTCCAACGTACGCCATTGTGACGCAGAACTGTTTGTTAGTACGTGTGCCAGTTTATGAGATCGCTTTTGATGATAGTAGTTCGGCTTGTGAACTCGGCAAGCAATAGAGAAGCTGGTACAGTTTGGAGAATTTTAATTAGCGATGGGTCCCTGGTTGATGAGTTTTGTTAAATCTGTCCTTAAAGCGTAACAACTACAGTTGACTACTTCCATGTTTTACTCATGCCCGATTTCTGAGGTACTTTATCGGTCGTTTATCTGTCCATTAACAGTGGTTAGATAACGCTATTTGTCAAAACGCCATTGGTTGGTAAGTGAACCAATGAATGTCGTTTTGACAGATAGCGTTAACGGACAGATAAACGACCGATAACCATACATGAATCAGTTACTGCAGACATGATTTTAATCACACAACAATCTGCCAAATTTTATTTTCATCTTTATCGCTAACGCATTAGGTTCAAGGTTGATTGGGAACATTTGACGGTGACGGGTAGCGTGATGTGCTTTCTGGTTCTGCTAAAGTGGCCATTTGACACTACCTGGTCACGTTAGTCTTTATCTACTTTAAACTAGTGCTGACATGACACTTTACACAGTCGAAATACTCTGTTTTTTTAAGGTAAGATAAGTTTTTATTTTCCTTAAACATGGTAGTTATACAGTTGTTAGCTGTACAGGATATGTTGAAATTGCATTAAGAATATTATAAGTTATCTAGCTTCTGGCAGCGGCTTCGCCCGCGTGATTCCTAGGGAACATACTCCCGGCATATATATAGCCTATATGTTATTCCAGACTATAATCTACCTCTGTACCAAAGTTCATGAAGATACTTTCAGGCGTTCTGATGTGAAAGAGTAACAAACATCCTACCCACACCTTTATTGACATACTTATTTAAAAAACTAGCCCATTTGCAATCTGCATAACGATCGTATTGATCATCCTTTATTCCAAAGAAAAATTATATTTAATTCATTATTACTTTTCCTACAAAACAATGACCTCTGTTGCAGAGCTAAAACCGAGCCACTGACTTGATATAAGATTTTTTTTTGTATGTTAATAAAAACAAGTGTTGTCGCAATGTATTCCCCAATGGTAGTATACACTTGTACCGTGTACTGTACATTATCCTGTATCCCGTCATGGCGTTACATAAACTGCACTGGCTCGAAACAAACCCCGCGACTGTTCTCTTTCGATACAAAAGGTGGGAAAACTTCGTTTGTGTCCAGAATATTGTACACTGTGCATTTTAGTCTTCTTACAAAGGCGGCCATCATCAGCTGTCGAAAAAGTATGAAATTAAGGCTTTCCGACAACTTGTGTTTGCGAAAGTTGTTTAACAATGATTAGAATTGGCCCTCAAAGCTCTGGGCTGGCTGATCTGGAATATTTAAATGAATCGTTAGACAATTATCTTAACCATGACACGTCAGAAAGGACAAAATGCTATTTCCTAATCCATTGTCGACATTCTAAATATTAATTAACTAATCAAGTCAATGAAGTTCACCCGGCCTCTGTATTTGGCAGTCCTAGTACCAATATCGCCCCCAGCCACACGTCAAAATCACATTAATTTTAATTCGACATACATCGCACGTTTGGTTGGCCCTGTTGCGGTTGATGTAACTTGATAGCAAGCCTTGCGCTGCTCAAAGCAATCAATCCGCCGAATTAATTTACGATGGTATAGATTGGATTTTCTGGGGTAGTTTAGGTTTTGTGCCCGTATATTCGAGCAGTGAATATGGCTCGGTAGCAGCGAGTAACGAAGTCGAATTCAATCGGAAAGCGTCGGTTAGCCTCGGCTGATCCAAACACGACGAAATGGGAGTGCGTGTGATTCCGGCTTTTTGATATTCGACGCACTATTATTAACCGACCACAAAAACTACAAAAAAAGCTGAATACTACGTTCTCTGCAAAATACACTGAAACTCTTCTTTCACACTCTTTTCTCAAGACTGAGAAAAAGGCTCTAAGTTTTTTTTATGATAAACTTCTAATATCAGTTAAAAAAAAATACACGAAGAACAATCGACTATTAACTTTCAATGGTACCCGTCTCGCTGTCGAACACGAGTTAGTTCTGAGTTTACACGAGTTCGTAGTTACTAATTGCCGAGCAACTGTAGCAATAATTTTACACTTCAAATTATTTTGCCTGCCATTAGGAAATATAGTGTTACCTGTCACTTGGATCTTTCATTCGAAACATAGACTTAAAGATGACCAAAATTACCCCAAACCTTTGTCATTTATTTTATCTATATTACACGTCGACCTCTTTTTATGTAAAGTACATGAAATCCATAATTATCATCATCATCATTTCCGCCAAAAGACGTTCTCTACTAGACATCGGCCTCCCCCAAGTGATTTTACAACAACTGGTTCTGTGCGTCTCGCATCCATCAGCTACCCGCGACCTTCACCAGGTCATCGGTCCACCTTGTGGGACGCCTTCCACTGTTGCGTCTTCCAATACGCGTCATATAAAATCCATAAATGACTTAAAAGGCAAAAGTCCAAAGGCTAGGTAGTTGGAGTTCAAAGAGTCCAGATTTATTGCTCAATTAGGTAGGTAGGCCGAGCAAAATAATTTTCCGTACGCATAGTAAAAGCACATTCAAGCTTGTTAAGTTTTATAAAATAAGTAAACTAAGTTTTCTGAAATAGTATTGTGTATAATGTATAGTACCTACTAATTTAGGAATGAACAAAGAAAGATATTATATTATATTATAAAAGTTGTACAACATTTTTGTAGGATGTCATCAACATTCTGTGTATTCTAACATTATAAAGCTTCATAACTACTAGGCAAAATTTGACGCGCAACACGTGATGCCTAACATTTTCAGCAATGTGGACAAAAACGCGCGCCGATGCCAGCAGGCGCGCAACATTGACAATGTTACCAAAAAAAGTTCCTCGTTCCTCTTACAACATATTCTGCGTCATTTCGCTTCAAATGTTGCATAATGGATACGAGACTTAAAACGTTGCCTGCATCAAGTATCCCGCAACACAAAAGCGTGTTGCTGTAACAATGTAGAGCAATATTCGTGTCTCATGAAAACGTAGTTACATTACCTCGTTCGTTATCACATCACGACTAAATGAATCGATCACTTTCAATGAGCAGAATGACATCGGGAACCCTTCTGCCAATTAGCTCCCGCCGAAGATATTAGCGCGGTATGTAATCAATGTTGCAAGCGTTGTGTCGTGAATCGGAAGTGTCGATCACTGCCGAGCGGGTCCTCTTTACATAATGTATTTAACACAGCCACTCAGTGAATGAACTTCGGTCTTACAAATCGATTCCTAAATGATTACGTTGTCTTTACTGTTTCTTGGGCTTTACACAAAGTGACATTCTATTATCGACTTGCCAAAATAAAGGAGATTGCTAACGTGACATTTCGATAGCGCTAATCAATCTCAAACATTTTACGCTGATAGAATTTAACTTTGCTTAGGGCCTCTGTTTCTAATCGTTTTAGTGATCTGGGGGATAGGCTATTTTACTAGATAAAAAAATTATGATTCTATTTAGTCCGTCCGTTGGATTTTCAAAAAGTAATGGACACGTATTTTTACCATATCAAACCGATCAAAAATGATAAAAATATAGAGCATCAAAGTTTTAGAGAGGGGGCTAGTGACGTCATATCACTGGTACCAATTTTACCATCGTAGTGACGTCACTTGTGTTTTCAACGCACTACAGCCTTCATGTGTTGATTACGTGAGTAAAAGAACAAACACGTGTCCAATATTTATAGGAAATCTATTTAACGAACTAATTATATTTTTTCAGTAAAATACCCTAATATTATTTTTTATAATTAATATTAAAGAAATTAAAATACTGGTATTCAGCTAAATCCGGTTTAACTGGAAGCCGACCCCAATCTAGTTGGGAAAAGACTAGGCAGATGATGATGATGATGATGATTACAGAAATAATTAAATTAATATTTAATTCTAAACGGCACATAATATTAAATTTTTAGTTAGAGCATGCGTAAGCCCAAGATTTAATGACTTTGGACATCTATTATGCCGCGTGAAGAATTATAGTCTTTTCATAAAGAAGGTGCCAGTTTCCCAAAAATGGGGAGATTACCTCTGGCCTCGAAATACATGTAAGCTTACCATGGTACGTTGTTAGTATCAAACCTAGCTTTTTACCGCTTTTATTATAATTAAATGGACAGTAAAGAGTACCCAGCACAGTCTACTGGGCACGCACGCTATAAAAGTTAATTGAGGCCGGTACAATACAAAAACAGAGAAATATTGTTATTCGCACAATAATTTCCCTTGAACATTTTCTCTGAACATTCCTATGAGCTCGTGCATGCACGCGCGGGCAAACCATTTCTCTACACTTAGCGAAGCGCCAACTATTTCGAGAAGCCTAGCCGTTAGACTAATGCTCTAGAACATAAAGAAAATAAAACAGAAGTTTTAGTGAAAACAATGCTTGATATCAACCTCCTTCACACAATACATTGTATCATAACCGGCACGAGTCGTGAGCACACTCTCCATTGGTCGGTTTGACGACAACAGCTCTGACGCTTCACGTTATTGGTTCGCAGTCAATGCTCATTGACTATTGCGCTTGCAAGTTTCGTTCGCCCACCAAACATTGGCGAGATTACTCTGCTGCAGTCAGTGCTCACGACCCATGCTACTATAACAAGAGACAAAATATGGCTGCTTGTTTTTCCGAGTTGTTCCGACTACTTGCGATCAGTTCCGAGTGCGCGACTGTGGTTTCGTCCTGTTAGACATCATCCCTCTTTATGTGCATGAGCTTGATCCACACATATCAAAAACGTTTGGGCCGTAGTCCATCACAAGGTAGGCCAAGGAACTCGTGCACACACGTGCCGTGTGTGCACGAGTTCATAACAAATATACGGACTGATATTATTTAGAGCGTCGGCCGAACGGACCACGGCTCGGCCACGTCTCGGCCTCGTCCTGAATATATGTAGATCAAACTTAAATGTTCTCTTGGTACTTCTGCACTTCAACAACTTGCGGTACCGTTACGAACGACTGCCAAGGAAAGCGTTGCGAATGAACAATGGCGAATGTATCTTTTTCTACATATATGTATCTTTTTGCTGTACATTTGTTTCGTTTTTGCGTCATTTATTCCTTCCTTTCAGGGCCGACTCATCGAACGAAGCGCCCGTGGCCAATGGACTGACCGAATTTGGAGAGGTAAGCGAATTTCAACCTTATTGTTTTTGTGGTAAAAGCTACGCGAATGTATGTTTGCAAGGCCACTGTTAATATAGAAGGATGAAAATGTCGATTTGTTTTGTAAGGAACGTTGGAATTATGTGTAGAGTAGGCTGAGTGGAAAAGATGCGAGGTAGCCCTGCGAGGAAATTGATCGTGGCAGCCCTATCGGTCGTACTGCTTCATTAGGTGCTCTCCGGAGGGTAGGCGCGATGAGGCCACACTGTTAGCACAAATTATTAAAGATTATATTTATTAAATAGACTCGATACCATCCAATTTGGAATAAATTGAGCTAATGGAGTTGCTTTTGTCTAAGAACGTTTTGAGGAGTAAACCTCAAATTTACATTTCAGAATCCGTTTTTTTTTTTGTTCATTTGCGTGTTTTTTTTAAACATTTTATCTATCGTTTATGTGACAGCGAGCTTAAAGTTACAAGCGCTTTCGAAGCAACTATATCAAATATCCTTACTAATATTACAAAATGCGAAAGTAACTCTGTCTGTCTGTCTGTCACGCTTTCACGCCAAAACTACTGAACCGATTTAAATTAAATTTGGTACAGAGATAGCCTGAGAAAGGACATAGGCTACTTTTTATCCCAAGAATATGTTCCCTTGGGCCCACGCGGGCGAAGCCACTGGCAGAAGCTAGTATCAAATATTTTCTTCAAGAATTTCTTCTTGAGCTTTAGTAAATTGACATAATTTGTGTTTATGTTAGAAGCGTGAGTAGGAACCATTGCGAGACCACACTCACGAGACAACCTGTCGTGTACGTATACTGGCAGACACGAATTCTGACGTACACTGAGGGTGTAATGGACAGATGGACGAACCGTCGGATATCGTTGTTTAACGTCCGTCAGGACGTTAAACAACGATATCCGACGGTCAAAGCAACGTTTGCATTCGCATCTTAGTATTAAACTGTCAGCAAAGTCTCAATTTTCATACGTTTTTGACAGATTGTGACTGAGATGCGAATGCGAACTTTGTTTAAAATAACTAGAACGTTGTTTTGAAGTTACTAATATTTTTGCAGTTAACATTTATTTCCTGGGGCTGCAGTCTCGACATAGATAACGATCGCGTAGCGACCGAATTTTGGCGGTCTAAGGCCGCCACACCAGCGCTGCTTCAGCTTGCTGGCCGGCCAGCCTTAGCCGCGGTTTCAGTTGTTATAACATCTGCTCCTCAGGTCGCGGGCCGCCTCGCCCCTCCGTGCCTACGCGGGCTTAAATTACACTCTAGGGGTAGGGCAGACAAGACTACGTGGGGTCGGTTTTACAGCGAGTCGTTTCTGTCACTAATTATTTAACCACACAAGCTGATTTTTTAAGATCATATTTCAATTTTAATTTGTTTAAAATGCAATTTTATAGTTTTATGCGTAGTAAAATTATTCCGAATAAAATTCTGCCATCTGAAAAGTCATGGATATAATTTCATTTTCAGTGAAATATAAAATTCCATGGAAAAATATACCGGACAAACAATATTCGTCAAAAAGAATTTCTGTTTTTTGACAAGTTTGTTAAATAAAAAATGTGATCATGCAAATTCATTGAATTGTGTTTCTGTGAAATAGGTTTCATTCAAGTGAAAAGTCTTTGAAACAATAAGATGTGACATAAAATTACAAGAACCAAATATTATATGAAACATTTTCTAATTTAACTTCTATCTGCGAAACAAGGGTACACCCATAGAAACTCATACTTTTTGAAGAAATCGGTTAAAAATAGGATTTGGATGCCTAGAAAAAAAATTCAAGGTGCCTACCGATAAATTACTTCACTTATTTTTGTCCAGTGTTCAAGTGGTCAATACAAACGTACTTCAATCAAACTTTAAAATAAAACGTAAAGTTATATAAAATTCAGATTTTCAGTCCCTTTCTGAAATTTGGCGAAACTGACTGTTTGTGTATCTGGCATTCTGCGTTCCTGACTTTTTGCGGATCTGGCATTCTGCGTTCCTGACTTTTTGCGTATCTGGCATTCTGCGTTCCTGACTTTTTGTGTATCTGGCGGACCATTGATTTTGACCGTTGAATGCGTTCGAGGTTGACTGTGTTCGGGTGACTTTAACGAATTCGGTCGCTAGGCGATCGGTATGAATGACGAGACTTCCCGCCTTGGAGGTGGCAATATCCAAATCTATCTTACATTACAAACAGACGTGAAACTCCTGCCAAAGTGTTTTTACCAGAGATAGTGATTGACGAACGGTCAAAATTTACTTACACGCTCATGACACGCTCATGCAAGTGTCACTCGATTCCAAAAGTCATTATTGACAAATGATTGATGGTGAGTGATGGAATTCAATCGACATTAAACGGTCATTCTTAAATACCGGACGATTTACTATTGGCTGAAATACGGGATCAAAAAGGACAAGAACTGAACTATTATCCATTCCATAAAAATATAAAACTGACCCATTCACTCAAAAGTTGTGAAAAAGGAAATGTCCAGAATGTCGTGAATCAATTTCATGCAACCGCGATAGGTTGTACGTCAGCGTGGACTGTGGTTAAACTGACAGCAAAGCCACTACACAGCAACCAATACATTGTAACATTTGGGTACCGAATCATCATCAAGATATATCACCCGAAAGACGTCCACTGCTAGACATAGGCCTAACCAAGCGTCGCCACAACGACCGGTCCTGTGCGTCTCGCATCCATCGGCTACCCGCGACCTTCACCAGGTCATCGGTCCACTTTGTGGGAGGCTTTCTTAATTATGTTGCATCTTCCGGTACGCGGTCTCCACTCCAGAACTTTTCAGCCCCATCGATCATCTGTTCTGCGCGCAATGTACCCTGCCCACTGCCACTTCAGTTTGGCGAATATCATCATTCCCGATTCGATCACGCAAGGAAACTCCAAGCATTGCACTATTGATAGGCACGCGTTTGACCACTATCTCACCTGTTGGTAAGCGATGATTTTGCTTACTCTCTCCATTGCTCTTTGAGTGACTTTAAGTCTTCTGATGAAGCCCAAATGTCAATCCCAGAATTACCAAAATTTACAAATTTTCAGAATTACATATTGATCGTCAATAAAATGCAATTGTGTCTAGAACCGTTTGTCGTTTGGTGGCCGACAAGTATCATTGCACGTATTTACCATTTAGTTCCCCCGACTCTATCTCACGAAGGAAATCTAACATAAAATCTCTTCAAAAAGATCCGTAAAGGAACATAAAGTTAAACCTCTTCTAAGCCGTACCTCATCCTCAATTAAACTAAGTTAATTAACCAATGCAAATCAACCAAGTTAATGTAACATAACGAGTCGAGAATAAATAGTACCTTCCCGTTTTTTTTTATGGGAAATCATTAAATGACTCTTCCCGCTCTGGGCGCAGTGGAAGGGAGAATCAGACTAATAAACTAAACCCATCCGCGTTCCTCCTAATGCCCTTTGTGTTTCAGGGCGCGGTGACTCTTCGGAACAATTCCGTAACCCTGAAACAGTGCCTACCATCTTAGTAGCTAGAGGTTCGTTTAACTGGGCTAATTCGAGCGGTTCCATTTCCAGTGACTGGAACTAGTTGAAACTAATTAGTTGATTTCTATTATCTTGACCACTGTCGCCGCCGGGCCGCCGGGCCGCCGCGCCGCTGGCCGCTCGGGACTATCCAATCGATTTCTGAACGGATTGTTCATTTTGCCGACTAGTTTAGGCGGCATTTAATTTTTGGTTCGGAAAGGTTTTGATTTGAAATATTTGTTGGGAATGTGTTTGTTGAAAATTCTATTGTCTGGAAGCTTTTGATTAAAATGGTGATGCCAATTGAACTAGACAATTGATAAAATAAACCATAGCAACCGCTTTTAATTACAACTAAAACAAAATAATGAGTTTATTATTATAATGTAGATGACTGGTCGTCACAGGGTGGCTATATTTTTTAATAATAACTGTTTTGAATGAAAGAGGGGTACGAGTACTATTCTTAGATCAGTGACTTTCTATCCAAAAACTGAAACGAATATCTGATAAGACATTGGAGAGGCGTGTGCTTAGCAGTGTGACACTATCAAAATATTAAAATGTGACAGAAACTAATTAGCAGTTTCCTCTCCGTAACCAAAACGACTAATGCACAGAAAACTGAGTAAAGTGCAACAAAACTATGGAAGAAAGACTCAGTTAGCAGCTCCGACTGCAAATTATGTCGCAAACCACAACCAAATTAGTCAAGACAAAACATAAGAGGCGACTCTCTTAACAAACTTACAGTTGAAACAATCAAACCAGCTGAGCACGAAATAGACAAATTACAAGAACATTCTCCAACCACACCACAATAAAGGAAGTCAGATAAAAAGACGGTCATTCATAAAACAGTTTAGTACCATCATAACAACGATAAATAAGTTGTACCCATCAAGCTCTTAATAATACCAACTGTGCGCAACAAATAAGATAACAGCGCCACTTGAAATAGTAACATTCGCGCCAAATTTCCTCGTAAAACTACCCTGTCTCGCCCAGGGCCGCCAACCTTCAGAAATTGAAATATAATCACTGGGCCATCAGCCCGTTCCTCATTAGCATATTATTAAATTGTGTCGAAGACATCGCTTCAAACTTAAATATCCCTTTCCCTCTTTAGATCATGGAGGGAACTGTGGTGAGACCTCTCTAGACATGTTTTTGTGTGGTTCATGTAAGCTCAGCATTACGCTGATGATTTAGGCGGCCGTTCGTGTAATTAGAACGGAATCCTCTTGTTTCTTATTGGTGTTATTGTTGTAGGGTTGCCACGCCGGAGATACGAACGACATGACGGTACGAACTTGTTCCGGAATTTTGCTATCGGTTCGTTTGTTTGCAAAAATCTTTAGTGAATACCTGAGGGCGATTTCTTCCAACTTTAAAGCAACGTTTGCATTTGCATCTTAATCGCAATCTCTCAAAATGAAATGAATTTTGAGTTGTTTTTTCGTTTTACCATAATAGTATTGCTTGGTTTATCAAGATTAGTGGAGAAAATGTTATTTCGAGAAGCTCGTGGCTAAATAATAACAGCCGCACGGGTCGATCTTCAAGGTTAAGCAACACTTGCCAAGGTTAGTCTGTGGATGGGTAACCATCATAACATTCCGAGTTTCTTCTGTGCCTCGGAAAGCACGTTAAGCCGTTGGTCGCGGCTGTCATTTAAAGAACTTGGGCAGTCTTTCCGGATTGTCAAAAGCCAGTAAATCTGACTCCAGTATTTCCAAGAAGTGCCGTGTTACCCTGTTAATGGGTCGTGGAGGTCTGGTAGGCAGCCACTCAACGTAAACTACGGGTATTCAGCTAAATTCAGTATGACTAGAAGCCGGCCCCAATATACATAGTTGGGAAAAGGCTAGGCAGATTATGAGTGGAAAAAAAATATATTTTATTAAAATTTCAACCACTAATTGCGCTAAATATACAAGATTTATGTAAGAGGTGGTACTCAAATAAAAATGATTAAAAAAATCAAAGGTGCGGATACGTTTGCCAACCCTATGTCAGAGTTTAGGAAGATGAATGTGTCGGCGAGACAGTCGGTGATGAATGGCATCAATTAAGTTGATAGTTAATCGATGATCTCCCTACCTAGCTACCAGGCCACCAACACTACTACGGAGCTAAATTAATATCTAGTTCGTGAAATTTACTGCGTATTCACAGCTATTTAGAATATCTCGATACAATTGTTTACGCGTGATATTGAAGCAAGTAAATACATTAAATCATTTGAGTAATAGGTATGGTAGATGCCAGATAAACTTACAATAATGTACACAATATGTACCTTTCCCTAATATCCGTTCGTAGTGCCCGAACAATAAATTATGAATCATTTTTCATTACTTGAGAATGTAAAAGATCACGATAAAAGCCGATTCAGCACAGCTTTGTATCTTGATTTCTGTTTTAGATATTAAGAAAGTCAATAAATGTATGGGTCAATGACTGTTATTGCACATTCGTGTAACGCCTACACTAGTCGTATGTATGAACGTGAAAACAAAAAATTTTGAAGTAATACGTCCATACGATGCGAGCTACGGCACCGCAGCTACTCGGCAGGCTGACTCGTACGATACGTCCATACGATGCGACTTACTGCACCGCAGCTACTCGGCAGGCTGACTCGTACGATACGTCCATACGATGCGAGTTACTGCACCGCAGCTACTCGGCAGGCTGACTTGTAACATACGTCCATACGATGCGAGTTACTGCACCGCAGCTACTCGGCAGGCTGACTCGTACGATACGTCCATACGATGTGAGTTACTGCACCGCAGCTACTCGGCAGGCTGACTCGTACGATACGTCCATACAATGCGAGTTACTGCACCGCAGCTACTCGGCAGGCTGACTTGTGACATAAGTCCATGCGATGCGAGTTATTGCACCACAGCTACTCTGTAGGCTGACTCGTAAAATACGTCCATACATTGCGAGTTACTGCACCGCAGCTACTCGGCAGGCTGACTTGTAACATACGTCTATACGATGCACGTTACTGCACCGCAGCTACTCGTAAGGCTGACTCGTAACATACGTCCATACATTGCGAGTTACTGCACCGCAGCTACTCGGCAGGCTGACTCGTAACATACGTCTATACAATGCGAGTTATTGCACCGCAGCTACTCGGCAGGCTGACTCGTAACATGCGTCCATACGATGCAAGTTACTGCACCGCAGCTACTCGGCAGGCTGACTTGTAACATACGTCTATACGATACGAGTTACTGCACCGCAGCTACTCGGCAGGCTGACTCGTAAAACAGCTCGCACTGTGTATTCAAGCCAACAGTCAAAGCAATTAGTTCATTTTAATAAATAACAGCGACGCCATTTAAATACAACAATTAGGCAGCCGGTGCGAGTGTCGGACTGCATTAAGACCAAATTAAATTATCATTTAGAATAGTCCACAGACGAAGCCGGAACATTTCATAACATTTCATCCTCAAACTGTGCGGACGTATCTTCTGCTTGCATTTGCCAGTAATTGCTCCTCCTTAGTATTTTGAGACCAAAATTCATGCAAATTTCTTTAAAAACCGGCCAAGTGCGAGTCGGAGTCTCACACGAAGGTGTCCGTACCATAAACCGAAAAAAAACACACAATCCTTGTATAAAAAAATAAAGGGGTCTGCCTTTATTTTTTTATTTAATTTATTAGAGTTCCAACTATCCCTGAAAAACGGAACCCTTATAGGATCACTCGTCTGTCTGTCTGTCCGTCTGTCACAGCCAGTTTTCTCCAGATTCATTATACTGATTCTGTTGAAATTTGGATACATATGGACTTCTGAAACCCAAACATGGACGCGTTACGTAAATAAATAAATTCTCAATGTGCAATTTCATTTTGGGGGTCAAACTAGACAATTTTAAAAAAGTTTTTCAAACTGTATCGTGTGACATATCAAATGAAAGGGCGTACTGTGAGGGTTTTAGTAAAATATTTTTCATAAATTTAGAATTTTAGTTTTGAATTTATTCAAGAAATTAGATCGAAAATTACCATGAACAAAAATTTTGAATTAAAATGCAGATGATCGTTCTATACCTACCTACGTTCTGTACCTAAACATTACAGTAAAACCTATAAGAAGTAGTGTTAAAATAACATGTTAAAAATATTAAACTTGTTAGGTACCCTTTGTACGCGAGTCCGACTCGCACTTGGCAAGATTTTTTTTTTATAACGACAATAGAAACACACACACTCTGTGACATTTCAACTGTCTGCTTATTACGGTTCTTGAGATACAACCCGCTGACAAACAAACGGACTAACGGGTTGACAGTGGAGGCTTAGTGAAAAGGGTCCGTGGTTACCCATCGGGTACGGAACCCTAAAAATCCTTTGAAACACAAACTTGTATTTCTATACGCATAATATAACACTTAAAACGATAAAATAAATCTGAATTTCTTGCAGCAGTTGCAATGCAATTAAGACGCAAGACTTCCTAGGAGGAACGAAGCCCGCGTTTTGTAAAATTAATTTTCGGTTGAGAATATTGAAAATTTCGGGAAATTTAACTGCGGGAGGTACTCGGCAACAGTGGGATAGTAGCGCTGTGAAATTATAATATTTTCTCTTTAAGAATAAAGAAAGAAAATTTACACTTGTCCCGTCAGGTACCGCAAAATTAAAAGACAATAGACGCGTACGGCCGGGACCTGACAGGAACCACTAGCCAACCAATGACGTTATAACAAATAGCGTTAATGGACAGACAAACGTACAATAGAAAACAGGGCATAAGTAAGACATGCAATTTTAAAGAACAAAGATCCGCAAAAGCCATGAGAAACGAATTTTCCGCCTTCTCAAATAAATAAACAAACTTAGTCAATGCTTTCGAAAATGTAAAAGGAGGGAATAATAACATTCGCAGGGAGGTCGCCACAATGCTTAAAGTAATGCGCCCGTTCTCAGTCCTAAGTACACAACGCGCGGGGGTAGTTTAAAAAGTCAAACGTTAATATAGAAACAGCTGGAAACAGAGAAGCCGAAGGAAACCTGCTTTAAAACTTTCATAGAGCGCTTCAAGTGGCACGTGCTGAATAGAAAAGTTCAAACTTTAAATAATTGCGCTCCCGGTACATCTATAGTACCCCGTAGTGCCTCCGATTCCGGAAAATTGAAGACGTTTACCGAAGCTCAATATTTTCGTATTTAATTTCTTAGTACGGTGGAATAAGTGACTGGAGCTTATTATTCCTAACATGGATGTACTGCCGCGTTTCGATATGTCTGGCATGGAAACTCAGGTGGTGCGGGTACATACTTAGCATGAAGGACCATTGTTTACCAACAGTCGTTTTCCTGAGAAAGTGGAAGGTAAACTGAAGCACGTTGGCCAACGTATCAGATACAAGAACGTGTCAAGAGAAATCTAAAAGCTTGCGCTATTTATTTTCCAAGTTGGAAAAAGCTCGTTTCACATAGGTCGTTTTGGTGAAACTGTTGAAACGTTCCAATATGAACCAAAGACGCCAAATACGTACATAAAAAGAGAGATATAAGCGCTTCTGTACCTATACCTTTAATTCTGCCAGCCAACTTCATTGTGTTAGCAGTTCCCGGCAATTTAAAACCAACTTCAGTCTGGCAAGCCATATTAGGCATATTAGTATAGTTGAATGGCGGTGCTGATTCTTCGGACAAATACGTCACTCACTCCATCATTGACTTAGTTTCTGTCACCTCTGACCTAGACTAAAGTCAAGAGCAAACCCATGTGAAGTAAAAAAAAAACTCTGTTGTTGAAAAGTCAACTCTCTGTTCACGTCCTAAAGACCAATTCTCGTACTTTACGGAGCGATCGCATTCGCAACACAATTACAAACTGTCAACGATGCCAATTTTCCAACATTGGTATAAGTTTTTGACAATGTATGTCACTGAGATCATACTGCGACATGAACTTGAACGCTGTTTAAGTACGAGTATTGGCATTCAGCTGGTCTAAAAAGACCACTTTAGGAAAATCTTAATATTAAGATGATAATATTAATCATACAACAATCTGTAAAATTTCAATTTAACCCTTATCGCTAAAGCATTAAGTTCAAGATTGATTGGGAAAATTTGACAGTAACGACAGCGCGATGTACTTTCTGATTCTGCTAAAGTGACGCTCTTTTAGACCCGCTGAAATACAATATTAATTTAAAATCGCTCTCGCTTCTGCCAGCGATCGAACAATAACATAACGGTGATTTAGTTCGCAATTTAAATGTGACTAGAACGGGGTTTTTAAAATAGCGGGCGAATATTTGCCCGGGAGTTCTCGCATCGAAGGTGGGCGGGCGATGAAATACGAATGGCAAATCGGAGTGAGGATTTATATTTGAATATCTATTTTGTATCGGGTTTTTTGGAAGTGTAAATACTAAATTTATATGAAAAATGGAATATTTACAACCCAACAAACAAAAATACCAGTTTTTATACTTGTATGTATAGCTTTTGTGCAGCAGTGTGATGTACAAAAGATAGGTATGTAGTTACACCTTTGATAGGGTTACCACTGGGCACTGCCAGGGCAAGGGAAAGCCAGTGGGAGACTGACACACCCCCCGTTCCGCCCAAAGATGGAGAAGTCATTAAAATTTGATGAGTTATAGCGATGACGCGGTACGGCAACAAAAAGAACCGCAACGCCGTCTATCCTACCAGCAGCGAACTAATAACGAAATCCTGCATCACGGCATCAGAGTGTTCCGTGCGATTTGAATATATACAACGTACATATATTCGGACTCGAATAACAACAATCTCAACCACAGGTACAATAAACCTATTTCTATGATCTCAACTATCGACAGTTGCTAGTTGCCCACCGGACACAACCGCCCAGTCCGAGAATCCGCCTGTTTCAATGGAGGATGTCATTTCCTATTAAAAAAATGGATAGGGCTACCACGGACAAACTAAGATCTTATATTCCGTCCTTACCAGACAAATCGCAGACAATATCTTTTTCATATGTATCGTTCTTACGACATAATTAACTAGCACCTGGAATATATAGCTATGTACTGTGTTTCGCAATAAAGTTTGGAATTGAAATTCTTATGGTAGGCGCCAGACAAATATGCAATAAAAGTCATTGACTTTCTTAATATCAAAAACACAACAAAGACATAAAGGCTGTCCTGAATCGTTTCCTATCCTGATTCTATACGTTCTCTACTACTCGTAATAAAAAATGGTTCGTAATTTATCGTTCGGATATCTACGAAGTGATTTTAGGGAAAGGTCAATGTTCTTTATTGAAAGTTTATCTTGCGCCAACCATACAAGGCATATTGTTCTCTGTACCTTTAAGTTGTTGTAACTTTTTAATCTGTTAATATTGCTACAAATTTGAATAATAGGGAAGATGCAAATACAGAATTTATGAGAATTTTGTCAGTAAAATGATAAAAAAGTATAAAATAAAGGCCACAGCAACGTTTTTATTTTGATTGATATCGATTTTTAACAAAAATAATGAATTAAAGTAACGTGAAACGGAACGTATTGAAAAACAATAATCAGCGTTTAGTGACGTATCTGCTGTTATGCCAACGAAAAGGCAACCTTATTTCTTTGAGTTAGGTCAGTTCTTGACCAGTGATAGACACGAGTGACTTCATCGTCCGTTTTCGCGCGAAACATTAAACTGTCGGTTTAAAAACGCAATTTTGACAATTACTTAAAGCGTTTTCATTTCTTATTTATGTGGTGGTCTATTCTAGATGGAGTTCTTTAATATTAAAGCAAAAATGGAAATATTGTATGTTCCCTATTAGCTCTCTCGAATTTAAATAAACAACAAACTGTTTAAAATAAATTACAACATCATGTTTTTAACACGCATGACAGATTGAAACGTTATTAAAGTAGTTAACTATTAAAATATTGATAAAACATTCGATCAAAATCCAGCGATGCGAATGCATTGACGAGTATAGATGCATAAGGCTCGATCCACACGGGTTGCATTTCGCGCAGACATCCCCCACGCGAACTTAATAGCCAATCCGATGCGAGATTCATTGCATCAACATCGCCTCTGAAATTACCATTCGCAGATTTAATATCGCACCGTGTGAATCGACCTCGTGAGGTGCGCTTGTAATGTTATGAAGAAACGTGCCATGTAAATCGGTCTGATTTATCGGTTATATTTTTGCTTGTATTTTGGTTGGCGGAGTACAAATATTGTCTAAAAAGGCTACTTTAGTAAAATCATAAATTAATACAACAATCTGTCGAATTTCACTTTCATCTTTATCGCTAAAGCATTAGGTTAAAGATTGATTGGTAAAATTTGACAGTGACGGGTAGTTTGATGTGCTTTCTGATTTTGCTAAAGTGTGCTTTTTGTGTGAATTATAGTTGAATTCATATTTCCTGGTACATCTGCCAATTTACTTCTAGATTGGTTGAATTCGTAAAAATAAAACCTTCGAAGTGGTTGATTCTGTAAAAATAACGCCGAATATTCAGATGAAGCGAGCGTGTACTGTCAATTCCTAGCACCTATGTGGAAATGACAGCTCGCTTCCCTTAAAAGAGGTGAGTACCTCACAAAAAAATACAAGCAAACGTATTCAAAAAGCTCGCGGCTAGCGACATCTATGTTCCATCGCAAGACCCAGATCTTGAACCTCTTCCATTGTCTGCAGAAAGTGGTCCGCGAAATGAACCGGCTTGGCATGATCGTGGACTTATCCCACGTGGGGGAGAACACCACCCGCGCCGCCATCCGCCTATCCCGCGCGCCCGTGGTCTTCTCCCACTCCTCGGTCTACAGCCTCTGCCACCACAAGAGGAACGTGCCTGATGATATCATTCGCTCTCTGGTTTGTTTGCCAATTTTATTTATTACCTACTTTAATGATAGACAAGCCAAAGGGGGCCGCCCCTAAGACGACCCACTGACCACAAATTGAGATACTGTCAGTTATAAGGGCTGTCTAAAGTCAAATGTCAGAGGGCCAATTGTAATAATTTTCAAGCAACGATCGCATTTGCATTTCAGTCGCAATCTGTCAAAAATTATAACGAAAAACAGTCGCGCTGCTTTGTTATCCATACAATCAAGGCTTTTTTGGCAGTTTGCGATTGACTAGCGAATGAGAACGTTGATAAAAAATAAGTGGAATTGGCACTCTGATGGTTGTCAATGTTGTTTACTTTTTGAGAACTACATTGCATGCTGGTAGTGTTTCCTATATTGTTCTATTTCACAGAGGGCTATTTATACCTATTAAATATTAAACAACATCTTCTGCACATCAACGACGTTTTCATACCCTTGGCTGCACCAATCTGTTGTTCATGTATGTTGCAGAAAGAAAACGGCGGCATCATCATGGTGAACTTCTTCCCTGATTTCGTGAAGTGCGCGCCCAACGCCACCATCTCCGACGTCGCCGGTGAGTAATGTTGTAGTAACATGTAGTCTGTGTTCATAAAAGTTAGCGACATTGTTATAAAAAGGACTAGAATATGCGGCAAAGAAACGTGACCACTTACCAGACCCTGAGACTACAAAGTACCATTCTATCAGCAAATACGGTTGTCAAAATGCCAAAATATAAAAATTGATCACGTGCAAATTCGACAGCGACAGTCTTGGCAGTCGCTTCGACCGACAGAATGTAACTTATCTAGAGCTTCAGTACATGAATGAAGTAGATAGAATTGCAAAAAAAAAAGAAAAATAAAAAAAGAAACAGATATAATACCAATGTGGTGAAATACGATTATTAAGTCGTAAACGCTTATAGAACTAATATTATTAATTTTATCCCACGCAACCGCAGACACTTAATTCACTTAATAGGCCTATGACAACTAACTGTTTAAACTGATAAAACTACAGAGTTACCCCAAAACTACCCTGAACCAGCCAATACACATGCAAATATCACAGAAAATTTACTCTTACGCGTACATTTACATAATCATCACATTTAGACCGCAACACGCTATTACATGGCGAAACAAAGGTACCCAGTAATTGCCTATTATACCCACAGTTGGGCAAAGATTCCCACAACTTAGTGCTGGGACCCCACTACTTAATCACGGACTATTGTGAGGGTAATTATTAGTGTGCTTATTGCTCAGCGAGAGATTAGGCCGACGAATATTTAATGGTATTAGATTCACATTGAGGCTTATCTTATTGAGTTTATGTTTGGTGTGTAATGGTTGCCATGGCTACCAAGGACGCAATCTTATCAACTATCTAAGGCTCCACACAAAGTGCCTTAGTGTACACGGTGAGTTGTTGGCAGTATAGGTGTATACCCATTGAATTAAAGTTTTTGAAGATTTAACAAGTACGTATGTATACGTACGTGGTATGATCATGTGAAGAGGAGAGATGAAACGCATATAACTAGGAGAGTTACGAATATAAATGTGGATGAATGGAGAGCTGATAGGACCGAATTGAAGAAATAAAACGTTTTGCGCCGACCCTAAGTAAACTGGGATACGGGCAGGAAGATGATGATGTATACATGCGTGGTATCGTTCTCTATCTTCCTCTTTCATTGATTTCTTCCTTCTGTGTAGACTATGAGAGTGAAGAAAGAGACCAATTGGAACCGTGCACTTACTTACTTCTGATGCTGTTATGAAATAAAATATTTATAGAATTTGAATATAGCTAGCCTCTGCGGAGAGTCTGTGATTGGTCGCCCTGACTAATATTCGGCCCGAAGAACTGTGTTTCTTTCTTTGTAGAACACCCTGTATATTTAAACAACAAACGGAGTTGTTATGTCTGGAATTATATCGACTAAAGTCCCACAATTCGTACCACTACGGTGAGTTACGAATCCGGGATAGGTACAATTAGCAAACCCCCGATTGGGCTTGGGACCAGAATATTGGACCCGAATATTTAGACGAACTCTAATTCAATGCAGCATTTCAATTCATTGCAAGCGAATCCAATAGCAAAACATCGGTAATATTGGCGACAGATATTTCTATGAACGTGTTTGTGATTCCGACTGCTTGTTATAACAGGGCCTGATGCGCTATGGATGTTCGTCGATGTTGAATATTTGTTAGAAGATCAACGCTCTCGCATTAAGGATTTCATTGCATTTATTGAATTCTCGGGTAATAATTCCAATGGTTGAACGCATTTAATGAGAATCCTCTAAATTAATGCAGTAGTAAATTATTTGCGTGATAAGTTACTGTTTAAATGTTATCAGTTAATTTACTTTTCGCCATGTGGCTCCGGATTATGTATTTGCCACCCATTAACATCCCGATGGGTATCGTAGGAGGTGACTAAGGCAAATTTTGAGACTGTGCATACTATTGCATCACCTTAGGTCATCCGCGGCGTGGCGGGTAAACCATCAGCATTCCCAAGGAGGGTTAGTGTCAGGCTGGCGGCCGACTATAAAACATTGGCCAAATCTTTACATGTCAGTTTTCACCACAAAATCTTTGTTCCTATGTTCCTAAAGACTTTATTCCAGCTCCAAATAAACAAATCCCCGTACGTACCATGATAGGAATACACACACAGTATAGAGGTGACAGGAAGCGATACATTCGCGCCATTCGCTGTTAATACCGCTTGCGCCGCATTCAGACGCACGTCCTCAAAGCGAACGCCAGCTCGCGAGAACTTACGAGAACTTACGAGTCGTGGCGTCGGATAACCGACCGTCATTGTATGTGAGGCAGCTTTGGGATTACGTACGATTGAATCTAGTACTTTGGTAAGAATTCATTGAATGAATACTCTGACATTAAAAAACCGACCAAGCGCGTGTCGGGCCACGCTCAGTGTAGGGTTCAGTAGTTGCACGTCACAATTGTAACATTTCATAGGTAACCCGACTATTACTTGTAAAGTCTACTCAGATTTGATAGTTTTCCTTTTTAATTCGTTAAATATGCTAGGTACTACCAGGATTAATTTCCAAAAACAACCGTTTTCCTTTGGGAACTAGCCTCTAACAAAAATTTGCAAACGGATCCTTGGATGGGAAAATGGTTTTTGCACACCCAAAATATTGAGGGTGTGCAAAAAGCAAACATCATGACCATTTCGGTCATTCACCGGTGACTGACTTATGACCACGACGACTTGGTTAACGTTCCCATCCACGAACACGACCGACGCAAGGGTTGCATAACCTTGAAAACGACCCGTGCGGCTGGTACTATTTAGCCTCGTGTTCACTTTGACATTTTGAAGGCTCCGGTACAATACGACCAGAACAAACATTACTTACCAAAATTTGTTGCCAAGGTTTCTTTCAAGTTTCAAAACAAATTCTTTTTACAACCCCCTAGCGACACGCGACACGCGACATGGAGACACAAACTTTCAAAAAACGTGGACTTTTATAGGTTTCTCTTCAATCAAAAAAATTAACTCGGCCTGTCGAAAGGGGATTGACCAACTTCTATGGCACTTTGGCCACTTATAAACAAACAGTTCAGCTAGTAATATATGATTGATTTAATAGTTCATATCAGTAAGAATGAAGATATAAACCTAGTTTTGTATCAAGATTTATATTTAGATATTTTTTTAACATTTTATTGAAATTGGTTATGCATGAAATAAAACTTGTTTTTCTTATTGAATCGGTGTCCGTAGAAGTGCCAGGGTCATCATAAATACAAGGTTCAGGGTCCATGGAAGTGCCAGGGTCGTGAAGAAGGGAAGAATCGGAATCCATTTAGAAACAGCCAAAGTAATCGCAATAAAACTCACAGAAACAACACTCACGATGCAAAAAAAACAAAGCGAATGATAACTGTCATTTCAACACAACATTTTTAAAGCATTGTGTTGCCAAATAAAAAAATATAATTGTATCGATACATAATAGAATCGATTATTGTTTTATAAGTTCTTCTGGTATAATGCAGTCTTCAATTTAATATTTTTAAGTCTTTAATCATTTATATCGTGTATTAGTATTTTCAAAATAATATGATTAGATGAAAACTGCGTTAAATACAGTGGAGAGATTACGATACATTTTAAATCGATTAGAATATGCAGTTATTGTTTGGCAACATTAAAGTCAAATTCAAAGCCAGCTGACTTGGTCACATCAAAACAAATACAAAAAAACAAGATTTTTTACAGTGATAATTCATACACCATTATTAGCATCAGATATATACTAAAATAGAATTATAATTATTGGTAAATTAAATTTTTGTATAGCAGCGTGTTTAAAAATGGCCAAATCTGGACAATTCCCTTTGCTCACGTTTTAGTTGCGACATCAGGATAAACCGTTTTTAGGCACTTGTCTCACCGCCGGCGAGAAAGCAAGTAGCTAATGCCTATCTGCTCGCTGAGGAAAGGGACAAAAGATATATATAGATCTCGTGTGAGTAAAAGAGACACATACATTCATAGTCGACAGCTGGCTGTTGACACTGCCGGCAGAGGCTCTTACCTCTAGTTGATTGCAGTGACAAGAACTATCAAAGATTGTATTCGCTCAGCGACAGTCGTTCGGCGATGCTCGCTTGGCGGTCAGAACTCACCAAACAGCGGTAATTGCTAACTATAGTGCGGGCCGAAGCGAGTGCTGCGAGTAAAAGCCCGTCGCACATAAGCACTCGCTTAAAGCCGAGTGTCAAAACTATCGAAACTTTATTCGCTACTCGCTGCTCGCCAAGTAAGTCGTTTCGAGTTTAAAGCTTTACTCGCTACTCGCTGCTCGCCAACTGTTTCGAGTTTGAAGCTTTACTCGCTACTCGCTGAGCGCCGGTGGCAGAGAATAAACTGATACATGGTGGACATAGTTGTCATCATCATCTACCTAGCCTTTTCCCAACTATATTGGGGTCGGCTTCCAGTCAAACCGGATTTAGCTGAATACCAGTATTTTACGCGGAGCGGCTGCCTACCAGACCCCCACAACCCATTAACTGGGTAACACGGTACTTCATGGCAAGACTGGAGTCAGATTAAATGGCTTCTGACTATCCGTAACGACTGCCAAAGATTTACAAGTGACAGCCGGGACCAACGGTTTAACGTACTTTCCGTGGCACGGAGGAAACTCAGTATATTAAGATGGTCACCCATCCACAGACCAACCATGGCAAGCGTTGCTTAATCTTGAAGATCGGCCCGTGCGGACAGTGTGCTGTATCGTCGACCACATCATCGCTTTAGATTTTGGTCAAGAGATTTTGATAGAGATTGTGGTCAAATCAAGCCTATTATTAAATAGCTAAAACAGTTCTTGGTCGTTGGTTAAGTTAAACCGGCTAGTGCGAGTAGGACTCGCGCATGAAGGGTTCCGTACTATCTTGTGTTTTTTATTTGTGGTTATAGCGGCAATAGAAATATACACTCTGTGAAAATTTCAACTGTTTACCTATGACGATTCATGAGACAGCTAACAGACAGACGGACGGACGGACAGCTTAGTAATCTTATTAATCATAAAGATCAGATTTTGGGTACGAAACCCTAAAAACTGATGTTTATGTTACTTTTATGGTTTTAAAATTCTGTGAAACATACATCCTAGAAGTAACAGTTACTAACGAATAACAGTAAAAAGGAATAACAATCACTTGTGAGAAAGACAAAGGAAAACCTGTTTGTTAGAAAATGCAGGCATTTCTATGATAGGCGACTAGTGAATTTTCAATAGAGGTGCATAAAATACGAAAACTTAAATAAAGACTTTTAAAGCTTTCCCAAATCGTTATTTTTTAGTTATGACAAACGATTTATAATTTATTTTTCGGGTTCCCTACGAAAAGATATTAGAAATTTTTGGACGGACAGCTGAGGGTTAGGACCGACCATAATCCGACGTGTTGTGCCAACACCCTCCACTTCATCAGAACCAGCTTACATAATTTAGTTACAATTACTATAATCACATATTGAAGCGGATTACAATAGTGTGATCCCATTGGCGTTAATTATTACTCGGATTAACACCCGCTCATTATATTGACTGATAGTGCGTTCAATTATGCATTGCAACATTGTGGCGCTTTCAGCGGCTTCGTTGAGCGGCTTTATTGGACAATTATTTATTACTTACTACGAAAATAGCGGCTGTCCAAGACTTAGCGTGTGTTCATTTCAGTACTTATACCATTCATCATCTGCCTAGACTTTTCCCAACTATACTGGGATCGGCTTCCAGTCAAACCGAAAAAAACTGAATACCAGTATTTTACGAAGAGAGATGGGTTGTGGAAGTCTGGTAGGCAGCCCTACCAGACATCCACAACCCATTAACTGGGTAACAAGGTACTCCTTGGCTAGACTGGTATCAGATTTACTGACTTCTGAATATCTGTGACGACTGCCTAAGATCTACAAATGAGACCCGGGATCAACGACTTAACGTGCTTTCCGAGGCACGGAGGAGTCTCGGTATGTTAAGGTGGTCACTCCTCCACACCGTTGCTTAACCTTGAAGATCACCCGTGCGGCTGTTATGATTTAGCCACGAACTTCTCGCTCCTCAATACTTAAACGACTGATTTAATTGTAAGTTAGTTTCGTTTAGTCAGCTAAACTTTATGAACGATGCGATTTTAATGGATGTGGGAATACTTGGCTGATTCTATTTTCTCTGGCATTTCAGTAAATGGTGCCTGCAAGCAATTTAATTCTGTTCTATTGAAGAGTGTGATACTCTTTCAGTCAAGTTTAAGTCGAAAAGGGCCATAAAATACTGACAGACAAACAAACGGACAACGATGTAATTGAGTGGTCTTAGGTTTTTGTATTTTTGTTTTAGGTATGGAATCAACAAAATGATTACTTTGAAAATGGTTAGAAAAAATCTTGTTGATGAGTCGGTACATAAATTGGAAGCTGAGTATAAATGGGGAAGAAAACGAACAGATCAACGGCAAAGCTAAAGTTATCCAAAAAAATATAAGAATATAAATGCTCTCAGATCGGTGAGTAATCACCAAAAGTTTGAGCATAATACGCAGATACATCATCATTCGCTTACATGTACACAAACGTATAATGTACACAAATGTATAATGTACACAAATGTATACAGCCCGCGTCTGCACGGAATGTAGGAAATCTCTTATGATTTATTTAGCCGGCCGCGTCTACTGGAGTTGGAACTAGCTTCTACATCAATATATTACGATGTTACTCATGAAGAAAGCATGTATGTTCGATATTCGTATTTGCCTTATCTCGTACAAAATTTTTAACCTGGCTACATGAAAATATAAGAACTGCCTGCTTTTTAGGGTTCAGTACCCAAATGGTAACCAATGGAACCCTATTCCTAAGCCTCCGCTGTCCCCCCCCCCCCGTCTATCTATCAGCGGACTGTATTTCTAATAACCGTAATAAGTAGACAGTTGTCATTTACACAGATTGTGTATTTTTATTGCCGCTATTACAACAAATAATAAAAATTAAAGTTTATGGTACGGAAACCTTCGTGTGCGAGTCCGACTCGCACTTGACAGCTTATTTCTGAGTTATTTGCAACGGCTCAAGAGAAAACTGATGGAAACGACTGATGATGGTATCAGAGTATGAGTGGGGGAGACCAAGGAAATGACGGACAGTGAGCGGTACAGACATGGTTCGAAATGGGATGGCCGGTAAGTTGACGACTAATAGAAAAGTGAGACAAAAGAAGAAAGCTTCTTTGTCTCACTGTGACCCTACATCTACATACCCTAAGTACTAGGAATTGCATCGCGTGAATTTCCATAAAAATAAGTTCATTCTGTATTTCAAACCCCTACACACAAAGCAACAAGAAGAAAGAAAGAAAGAAGATTATACCTATATCAGAAATTTTAGGCAATATGAATTGGCAATCCTAATGCTAAATGTAACGCCTCTCTTCAAAGTTAGTGTGAACAGGCTCCTTCTGGGTAAGCTCGCTCCATCGTAGACTTTGTCTCTGTCATCTCTGACATAGACTAGAGTCAAGAGCAAACCCATCACAAATAAAATAAATAAACAGCGCAAGCACAACCACAGTATCAGCTAGCATGTGATGTCTATACCGCGAGTCCGCGACTGATTTATTTGGACCCTCCCCTATCGGACCATGACGGAATACTAACTTCCGACAATCTTCGCAAGTTCTGGGGTCTACTCTCTAAACCCGAAGTCCGTAGTTTCAGGCTTAGTTGCGGGCGTATTCTATTCCGTATCATCTACGGACTTTGGATTAGTCCCGAACCCGAACTAAGACTGAAGACTTTGACTGACTGATTGACTGACTGTTAGGTGATACGGAGTAGAAGATACCCGCAACAAAGCCCGAAACTACGGACTTCGGGTTTAGAGAGTGCTGCCCCTGGCTCGGTATATAAACTTATCTACATCTGCTAAGACTTTTCCCAACTCTATTGGAGTCCACTTCCAGACAACCGGATTCAGCTGAATACCAGTGTTTTACGTGGAGCGGCTGCCTACCAGATCTCCATAACCCAGTAACGGGGTAACACGGTACTTCTTTGCAAGACTGCCAAAGATCTACAAGTAACAGCCGGGACCTACGGCTTAACTTTCTTTCCAAGGCGCTGTATGTTAAGATGGTCACCCATGCACCGACCGACCTCGGCAAGAGCTTAGCCTTGAAGATAGACCTGTTCAGCTGTGATTATTTCGTCACGAGCAAACTTTACGAGAAATATCACAACAACAAGAACTCCACGACTGCATCCCACAGGCCCCCTTCTACCATCGGACACCTAAACACACTGGAAGTTACCATCTCTACCTTGTTGCTGTTCCACCAATTCACACTAAGCGTGGAGTGGAACTGTCTACCTGCGTCTGCGTTTTCGAAAGCTTACAACCCTAATTTCTTCAAAGTTAGAGTGAACAGGCTCCTTTTGGGTAAGCTCACTCCCTCCATCGTCTACTTTGCTTCCGTCACTTTTGTTTTATACTAGAGTCCAGATCAAACCCATAACAAATAATAAATAAAAATAAAATTGAATAATTCGCTAATAGCACAGCCAAGCAAAAACTTTCCATTAGTGATGGTTCATTTAAACGAAGCAATTAATTCGCTTGTTGAATGCAAAAAGTTGAAGCAATCATTAAAATTGTAGCGTCTAAACAGTGTTGGACGGCGGAACTTTTAATATTGCAATTTATTTATATTAATTATCAGAGATCTTAATTATTTAGTAAAAGTGCTGGTATAACAAAAAACCGGCCAAGTGCGAGTCGGACTCTCACACGAAGGGTTCCAAACCATAATCTTAATTTTTAAACTAATGTCTTGACGTATATTAACTTGAGGTGTAATGTATTTAATGTCTGAGCTAGTCTTTTGTTTGATACTTCTGCTTGCATGACTTCAACTAATAAAGCAGCAGTATTTCGAGCAACATTCTTGCCATTTCAAGTATGTTTTATCATATTTGCCACCGAAGACGTGATACCTGCATGCCTAGACTAGGTACCGATTTCTTTTATTATATCGCACTGTAAGGCATCTGTTTTCAGTTATATCACATAGGTATACAACAATAATGGCCTGAGCTCACACGCGACGCTAACAACGCGCTCTTTACGAGCCAGCGACACCGGACACTGCATTGTGTCGCCGGACCGGCCCGGCTGCGTCTCCCTGTACAAACTCGAAACTAACGCTGTTAAACCGGACCGGTTGTGTGCTCTCTGGCCGGATACGATCCAATTTGAGACAGCAAACGGCTGTTTTTGGTTTATTTATAACACGAGTTGGTGTTTTTACTATTGAAAAACATATCTGTATCTAACACATGTAGGTACAACTTTTATATGTAACTTAGCCGGTAGCTAATCCGTTGGTCCCGGCTTTCAATTTTAGATCTCTGACAGTCTTTGGCAGACAAAAGCCAGTAAATCTGACTCTTGTCTTGACAAGAAGTTTCGTATTAACCAATTAGTGGGTTGTGGAGGTCTGGTAGGCAGCCACTCCTCGTAAAAAACTGGTATTCAGCTGAATCCGGTTTGACTGGGAGCCGACGCCTATATAGCTGGGAAAAGGATGATGATGATAATAATAATAATAATAATAATTTTTATTTAACCAAGAGGTACACAATTCCAGGTGACACTTGATAAACAGAATGATGAGATTCAAAACATGATCAATGACCCCCATGCTAGGAAGACCTGTGTTATGGGAGTCATCCATCCGTCCATTACAGTAATAATAAAAGGTTGAATATAAATAACATGCACTTTATAAATTAAAAATAAACTAGGTTAGTACGGTTTGGATATTGGGGGGGAATAGTTAAATAATAAAGAAAAAAGAGAAAAAAAAAAAGAAATACTTAAACTTCTTTGAACTTAACGGAAGAGTTTTCTTTTGTGTGTCGGGTGTTGTGTGTAAGGGTATGTGAGTGTAAGTGTGTGAGTGGATGTGTGTGGGTGTGCCTGGTTTCCTATGGTTTGAGTAGTTCCTCTGTTTCGTCATAACTTAGGGTGAGCAGATATCCTTTAACTTTGGATTTGCATTGGAACGAATTTAAGTGTTGTATGTCTAGTTTCTTGTGGAGTTTATTGTACATTAATGCACTTAAGTAGCGGTTATGTCGACGTGCAAAGGTAGTGTTAGTACGAATTCTGGAACAGGCTGGTTTAGGTCTTCTTCTGGTCGTGGGGCTTTTATTACTAATCGGCGGAGTTGTTTTGTGAATTCTTAAAATAGATCGCTGCGTATACATTTGTCTGACCGTTAGGACCTTAAAATCGGAGTATAGCAGCTTAGTGGGATACCTAAATGGTTTACTGAGGAGGACTTTTATTACCGCTTGTTGGGCTCTTTCAGCTTGTATGAGAATGGTTTTGGCTGCACCGCCCCATACGACGATACAGTAGCTCAGAATTGATTCACATAGCGCGGAGTAAACCATTTTCAAGATGTCCTTGTGTGCAGAAGTCCTTAGCTTTTTGAAGATATAAATCAGTTTCCTAGTACGTGCAGACAGGGATTCGATATGGGCCTTCCAGCTAAGATTAGAGTCCAGGTAAAGACCGAGATACTTGACAGACGAGACCCTCGTCACTGTCCGACATGAGCAGGGGTTGTTATGAACGCTATCATCGCCATCACAAACATGTGCTTTGATTTGTAGTGACAAATATGATGGAAGAGTAGAAGGTTTGGAGCAAAAGGTGATGAAATTGGTTTTGGCGACATTTAGGGTTAGACTATTAGCCGCCAGCCAGACCATAACTTGACTCAGGGAACTTTCGGCGGCCTCCTTTGTCGTTGCCCAATCGTATCCACTTGACAGTAAAACAGTATCATCTGCGTATGCTATGATTTGAGTAGAGGGAAGTGTGAGTAGACAGAGGTCATTAACATAGATTTGGAAGAGGAGGGGGCTGAGCAAACTCCCTTGGGGCACTCCGAAGTCCAGAAGTTGTTCACCACTGATGTATTCGCCTATTTTAACACACTGAGTTCGGTCTGAAAGAAAGCTCTGCAGCAATTTGAAAGCTGTGCCACGTATTCCAATCCTCTCTAGTTTTTCGAGTAAAATAGGGACAGAGACAGTGTCGAACGCCTTAGAAAGATCCAAAAATATACCGATACATTTATGTTTGTTGTCGATTTTATTAACAACTGAGTCTAATAGAGCTGATACGGCATCTTCCGTCGATAAGCCTTTTCTGAATCCGTACTGGTTTTCTGCAATTATTTTATATTTGTACAGAAATTTAAGAAGATTCTTATAAATAATTCTTTCCAGTATTTTTGAGACTGCTGGAAGTACAGAGATTGGGCGATAGTTGTTGACACTGCCTCTGTCACCGGTCTTATGGATCGGATGAACGATGGCTTTTTTAAGGGTTTTGGGGAAAATGCCAGTGGTTAGGGCGAGATTGAAAATATGTGTTAACGGTGGAACTAATTTGTGACTGGTGAGTTTTAACAATTTAGGGCATATACCGTCCCAACCGGAGGCGCTGTCTACACGGAGGTCTTTTATGATAGCCTCAACCTGTTCCTCATCCGTTTCCAGTAAAACTATTGAGTTCAGTATTCGAGTTGGACGGGGTGGGACACATTGGGCTTTACTTAGGTTTTGTGGAATGTTGTTAGCCAGGTTTCTACCTACATTGGCAAAAAACCGATTCACGGAGTTTACTGCCTGTTCTGGGTCGTTTCCTATTTTTAAAAGGTCAACCGGTGCTGACTTATTTTTATGAGAATCTAGAACGTTTCGTACGGCTCCCCACATCTTCTTTGGATTATTTTTGGCCTCAAAATAGACTTTTTCCTCATATGAAATTTTGAGGTTTTTTAGCAAATTGTTGCAATAATTTCGGTAGCGCAAATATATTAATTTTAAAATTGGGTTCTCAGGTTCCTTTTTTAATTTCTTGTGCATGTTATCACGATTGCGTATGCATCTCAGCAAACCGACGGTAATCCAAGGTTTACTTATTCTAAGTTTACATGGGATGGTTTTATATACGGTGTTCTTGATTATTATTGGTGTAAGTACATCATAAAGTTTGTTCATAGCGATATTGGGGTCATTTTGTTGGAAAATAATTGAGAAATCGCGGTTTTCGATGTCGGTGATTGCGCTAGAAAGGTTTAGGCGAGGTGAAGTGCGTTTGTTTGAGCTGCGATTTGGGTTGGAAATTTCAATGTTCAACAGGACGGCGGAATGGTCTGTTATTGACGTTTCCAAAACCAAAGTGGTCGCCGCATAATTTGTTTTCAGTAACACGTGGTCCAAACAATTGTTAAGACGGGTTGGGAGAACATGGGCGGGGATGAGACCATGTGAGGCAACTAGATTTAGATATTGACAGGAACGAGGGTCATTATTGTTGGGAGCAATGTTTATGTTGATGTCTCTTATTATTGATACACTGTTCCGTTGCCTATGGTCGGTCAGTAAATTTTCCACGCTGTCTAAGAAGTTTTCTATGTTCTTTTGTGAGGGCGGTCTATATATTGCTATTATAGAAATAATGTTTGCGATTGTGCATACTAAGCAGCTGGCGTCGGAAAATGCTGGTTCAAAAACGCAAAAATCTAGGGTTTCGTTTACATAGATTACCACGCCGTCGTTCTGATTAATGAGTTTATTGGTTTGAAATGCAGTATAACCTTGAATGTTTGGGACTGTCGCATTTTTCTTTAGCCAACATTCGGTCAAGATTATAACATCGCATTTTATGTGCAAAGACGCAAGTAGACAGTTTAGCTGGTTGAAGTTTTTATTTAAGCTTCTAATGTTGAGATGTAGGACGTTTAGTCCAAAAGAGGATTTTAAGTAATCAGTGCATTTATCCGGGGTACACGAGTACGATGTTGAAACATTAATACTGTCCAATTCGTTGTTAATATCGTTTATTGATGCCATTGATTATAATTGTTGATCCAGAGAGTGTTTCTAATAGGTGGTCGAGCAAGGTAATTAAGCGCGACCGAAAAGGTGACTAAGTTATAGCTATACATATTGATACGTCCGTGCGATAAATCAGTAAACAAACTATTATGCGACTGTGTCTGCGAGAGTGAATGTGGTTTTCGGCTTAGGAACGTATAATTAAGTGTTATTTGAAAGTTATGATGATTGGAATGATTAGGGGCGGTCATGAGAGTGGTGTGTGTGTTTTTATTTTGTGTGAGGAGTGTGTTTTTGCAAGAATATTGTTGGTGGTACACAAAGAGACTCGTTAAATATATAAAAGTTAGGGTTAAATTAAAGGTAAGGTTTTTTAAGACTAGTCGGTTATTTTTAAAAGAGTTAGTGAGCAGAAAGCACGCCAGTGAATGAGTTAGTCATTGATCTGCTAGCTTTTCCAGGTCTCTGAGGGTTTGATCCGATCTAACCAGTATTTGTTTGTCTCCTGTGACTTTCCTCAAGAAAATATTGCCGTTTGTGCTCCAGCAGAAGTCGTATTTGTTTAATTTTGCAAATTCTTTAGTGGCAAAAAAGAGTTTTCTGGAGCTGGCGGGAAGGTGTTCTGAAATAAAGATCGGTCGTCGATCGCCAGTCAAGCCAATGTTGCGGGTACTAAGGCGCTCATCTTCTTTACGCAATTTGTTGAAATTCCGGGTTGCGGTGATTATTTGGTTTTTCAATAGTACACTAGATAATTCGGCTACGATCGGCCTTATGGTATCCGGTTTGCCTGGGAGGCGGTACACATCACGCAAATCAGATTTTGTTATTTGCAGATCAACAACTGAACCCACCTTAGTGATTATGGAAGCAAGGTCTGACGCGTTTTCATTCGTCACAGATGGCACGTTACGGATTTCAATAGTCGAAGGGCGGGATAAACGCTGCAGATCTTGCATTTTGGTTTCCATGTTTAAAATACTGGTTTTGTACATTTGGTTTTCTTTTTGGAGCAACTGAACTTGTTTTAGGATGTCATCATGTTGTTGAGTGATAAAGGAAATACTTTTTTCAATTTCGGCGTTCGATTTTTGAATAGCCAGGTTTTGGCTTTTGAGCTCAACCATATCAGCTACCAGTTTGTTCAAAGAAGAGCTTTGATCGATACACACTTTAGTGAAATATGCTTCTTGGTCCTTTTTCCAACTCTTCAACATCTCTTTTATTTCCCTTTTAAAGTCTTGGAGCTCGGCACCCGGCGAGCAGCACGTCCGCGGACGCTTAAAGATATGACGGGTGGTGATATTTATGTCATCAAACGGGTCGCTCAGTAGCATTTGAGGAATGTCTGAGTCGGACACCGTTTGGGTAATATTGACGTTTGTTTGCGGAGTGGGTGGCGAGCGCTGAACGCGAGGCATTGTGAACGGTGAAGTGTGGCTTTCGTTCGTTGTACTCACAGTCGCTTTGTCTGCAAATCTTAATAGGCACGTTGTAGGACGGGCCGCCGAGATTCCTTATCAGTCGGCGCATGCGACGATGTGGTGTCCTTGCGGAGGCGAGACAGCAATTATGACCACTGTGCTGCTCCCGCGGAGGTGAAAGGTGATGCGCGCGGGGCGAGGGCCCGTGGTCAGCGCTGCGATGAACGGTCTCAAGAAAAGTGTACGACTTTAGGCACTTTGTCTTTTTATTTAAATTAAAAATATTAATTAGCAAGTACGCGACTATATCGCGTACTTGCTAATTAATATTTTTAATTTGAACCAAAAACACGTCTGCTATCGAACGTGGTGCTGGACGTCAGCAACTAGTGTGTGCGCGCCTTTACGTCGATACAGTGACTGATGATGAATTCTTCTTGTTATCGTGTGGGCTTCTTATAGTAAGGTCTAACGACCCTACACACCCCAGTGTCAGAGTTTATAAACCGCCTCAAGGACCTCTGACATAGTTTATTTGACGACCGCCATTTGACGACCGGGGCCAGCTGCTTATACGTGCCTTCCGAAGCACGGCATCTTTTTATCAGACAATCAGGTGTTTCAAGCCCGCAATGCCCTAGCCAAACTGGAAACAACTTTACAAAGTACGCTTCCCGAGGGAATCGAACCCACAACCACCGGGTCACAAGGCAAACGCCTAAACCACTCGACCACGAAGGCAGAATTGATCCTGGGGGCACGGCAGTGCCACCGCCAAGTCGAGTACTATTTTTCATGTTAAAACATTGTAGTTGATTTTAAGAACTTTACGAAGGAGTTTCTTTTCCGCTCTTCTCCATAGGAAACGACCGATTCGAAATCTGTGCTACTGACGTTTTATATGTTTTTCAGTCGTTCATTTTGCAATCTTTCGCGAACTTTTCGCGAGTATTTTTCTTACTAAACAACCAACTTGGTAACTGCGTGACTGTCAAATTACACCGCAATTTTCCATGAAAGTAAAACTCGTGACGGTGACTCCCTAGCAAGGAAAATGTTGCGGAATGCTTTTGTGATTTGTAAACAATAGATAAAGTTAACCAACTTTTCGCGCAGGCGCGTACCTTGAAACCTTATCGCGTCTTTTAACATATAAAAAGAGTCGCGGACGCAGAATCTATCATTCTGTGTGAGTCGTTTAGTGGATCACCCGTTTAGCAAGAGTCGCTGAAGTTGGAATCTCCAAATCAAAATCTCCAGTCTCCTGGAAGAATTGATTGTGTGCAGTTGACTGTTGAAAGTTCCCCCCGTATTTGGCGTGGTCCTAACTGGCCAACGATCGTACGACGAGTTAACGATACAATTTTATCGCTCGACGAGATTAATCACACACGTTTCTTTAGAGTGTCCTAATTGAGCTTGCAAATCATCGCGCGAGCGCATGAACCATTTTCACCACGCGACGAAATCTTATCGCTAACTCATACGCTCGTTAGCCAACTCGTACGAGGCCTGATTCATCTGCCAAAATCGTTGTTGAACTACAGTTACTAACATAACTGTAGCTCGTTCTAATCATCATCATCTCTTCCGTATGCTACTAAACTAAAATCGTTTGTAATTTGTCTACTGTTTTCCAAATAAATTAATGTTTTTCAAGCTTAAAACTTATTCGTTCTGATCAATACTTTTGCTTCTCAATTCATCCAAAACATTGAGTCTTCAAATAATAACATTCAGCTGCGAAGAATGTAAACTGAGCGTTGATTTCGCAGAAGTATGCGCCAATTTTAAAATGTTTGTTTGTTCGCAGAGCACTTCCACTACATCAAGCGTATGATTGGAGCTGACTACGTCGGCATCGGCGGGGACTTTGACGGCGTGAACAGGTAAATCAACCGCGTAACTCAATAGCTTTGTTCTTAATACTATTTTATTATCATGATGATAGTTCTCTCTTATTCCTGTAAAAATCACGAGCACATTTCTTCGAAAACGCCTGTTTTCGAAGAAAGGTGCTCGTTTTTATTGAGTTCAGAAGCCGTTCTGTATACAAATTAAACGTATACCATATGAAAGGCCTGTTTGTCTGCTTTATGTTTTTGTCAAAGTTGTAATTTGTCTAAATAGATGGAGAAGTGGGTATAATAAACTCAATCAATATCTAACTTATAAAAATCTCGCGTCCTGGTGTTTGTTAACTCCTCCGAAACGGCTCGACCAATTTTCATGATTTTTTATGTGTATTTGGTAGGTCTGAGAATAGGTCGTAGGCTGTTTTCAACGTTTGCCCGGTCAGCTAGTATTATATAAAACTATTCCGTTACTAGTGAGTGACTGACTGACTAACAGATAACGTAAAGCCGAAATTACTGGTCGAATGGCATGTAAGTTTCTTCACACTCCATACGGGAGCACTAAGAGAGGATTTCCCGAAATTACTACCAGAACGGGAAAAGCAAGATTTGCGCGAACGAAATCGCGAGTAAAAACTATTATTATAAATGAACCTTAAAGCCAAACTCAATCCGCAGTCTGATTCCTTTCAAAAACTCAGATTGGCAACTTCTAGACAAAAATGAATATCTACAGGGTTACTTGTAATTCGGCGTATATCCGTCAGGTGCTGATAGGATGGCCAAAATGCAGCAAATTTAACCCCCCATATGTATGTCCGAAATTCAATCGTATGCAATTTGGCCCCCATCAGCACCTGACGAATATACGTCTAATTATAAGGAACCCTGTGTAATGTCTCCTTTCTTGTCAAAAATCCTAATCGTTCAGAAACTTATTTTCTTCTGTTTTCTCTTATGTTATGTTACTTAGGGCATGAGCATAACAATTCCTTCTTCCATATTTCTTTATTCTTTATTCTCACACAATCCTGGATTTTATTATCTTAGCCACATGACTCAATTTCATCCCTTCTCATCCCAAAAAATAGCCATTTTTTTATCTTCTCCAACCAAAAAATATTTCGCTAAGGAAAATTCATGCAACATTGAAAATATTTGAATGTAAAACGCCTGCAGGCAGGCTGCGATGCCATTTTCGTCACTACATGGCAACTTTACATTTATCGTTTTAAGTCGTATTTAGGTACGTTAAAAAAAATTTTCGTTCACTACCTAAGTTACCTGAGAATGGACCTAAATATCTCTTAGAGCAGTAGGTACAGCTTAAAGCAGTACAGTCAACTGCTGGACTCATCATCTTTCTGTCTTATCCCATGCCGCTTGAAGCAGGCGCAATAAGTTTTTTCCTACCTCCTTAATACGCTTTAAACCATCATAATCATCTGCCTAGCCGTTTCCCAACTTTATTGAGGTCGGCTTCCAGTGAAACCATATTCAGCTGAATACCAGTAGGTATTTTACGTGGAGCTCCACAACCCATTAACTAGGTAAAACGTTACTTCTTGGCAAGACTGGTGTCAGATTCTCTGGCTTCTGACAATTCCTTAAAGCCGAGACCAACGGCTTCGAAAATTCAACTTAAATAATTATGGCTTCAAAATTTCTTCAGCACCGCTATCGACTGGAAGTGCGCACAAAAGACTGACGGATTGCCACTTGTATGGCAATGCTTATCCTCTGACCGAGGTAAAAGCCAGCCCTTGGGTCAAGCAAAATGTCATCTAAGTTCTTAGGCCTATTGAATATGATTATAACCTCAAACTTCAATCTCCAGGGTCCCCCGCGGCTTGGAAGACGTATCCAAATACCCGGAACTGTTCGCCGAACTGCTTCGTTCTGGCCAGTGGAATGTGCAGGAACTCAAGAACCTGGCTGGGCTTAATATGCTGCGGGTGATGCGCCAAGTTGAGAAGGTGGGTCTTCACATTTACTGGCTACTCTTACTTTATACTGTTTACTGGGAAAACATGAAGTCTGTTTTATTCTCAGTAAAAAAGGAATCAAGAAACAAGTTACAAAAGTGTACAAAAAAACATTAATTCAATATAGCCTGCCACTTTTCAAACTTCAGTTATACATAAAGACAGCCCCTAAAAAGCCCACCGTCACCAATTTCTAATGTTTTGGCGGAGAAAGTGGCGCAACAATGTCCCTAGCAGTGAGCTTGGTAAGCGCATAGATAGTTTACGTGTTTTGCGTAGGGAAATAGTAAGTAATCTGGCAAGTAATGAAGTAAAACAATTGTTCTATAAATTTCTGGCCGACTCACAAAGGCATCAAGCTTCTTATTCTGACGTCATAGTCTGATTGGTATATGTTATTCTGACCAACCACCACAGCAGTACTCCCAAATACTTGATATAATTACTTCGAGCATAAGTTATATCGGAAGCATAAGTTATATCGGAAGCATAAGTTATATCGGAAGCATAAGTTATATCGGAAGCATAAGTTATATCGGAAGCATAAGTTATATCGGAAGCATAAGTTATTCGGCCTGGGAACATGATATCAGTTACCTTATGAGAGGCAAAGTGCCGACGAACACTAGTATCGTTTAGTGTATTCAACATTTAGCAGACTGTATTCCTTGAAGCGGTAATAATTCTAAACTTTGCGAAAGTCGTTATTGATTGGACCAAGATCTTTCCACTCAATTTTGAGCTATAAACTTCGTCCTTGTCAAGTTACAAGCACCACTATTTCCGAGTCAATAGTTTCAAATCTAATCCAGCAGAATATTCACTCACGCCCGATGGCTATGTCTGGATATTCTGCATAGATCTCAATTTTCCCAAAACACACAGGCTACATGTTGCTTAGGTTCACTACACACTGCGCAGGGTTAGGTCTATCAGAATGTTGCAGACGTGTTGACGACGTTACTCGCTGCTTGACCGCCTTCAGCCGCACTAGGAGTGAGGCGTATTTATCGAAACAGTTTAATAAAACAGGTATTTCAAAGTAACAACATGAAACAGGTATCTCAGAACCGAAATAACAGCTCCTACCTGTTTCGCCTGTTCCACTAGCAATCATAGTAGCCGTAACTTTGAGAGATACAAACGAAACGACCTGGAACAGTTTCAAATGGAACATGCTCCTTTCTCTTCTGACTTATTATTATAGGAAGAGACAACATCTGTTCTTTTGAACAAGCTCTTTGCTCCTCTGGTTCATTGTAATAGAAAGCGATAAAAACTGTTCCCTGCCTGTCAGCATGTACTGAATTGTACTTGTAAATTGTAGTGTTGGTACTATTTCTGAATCTGTTGCAATCAATGAGTCTTTAGTTCCAGTGGGACAGGCTGTTATTTTGGAACAGGATTTTGGAACTGTTTTCTTCTTGGAACTGAAACAGGTGAAACAGGTGTCTAATTTTATATGTTCCAACCCACCTCTAAGCCGCACACTAACAAGACTTGCATCATGTTTGTTTGCGCAGGTCCGCGACGAGATGCGCACCAACGGCGTGGAGCCTGAGGAACACCCCGACTCACCCAACGACAACGGAAATTGCACTAGCAACGCGTTCTACACCGAATACGTGTAAATCGCCCCTAACACCAACACGCGACTGCTGATTTAAACTTTATTTCTATTAGTTAGAGTTTATATTAGAGTGGTACAGTGACACGTCACTCAAACGGGTTGGCTTCGAAATATTTGAACAAACGACGAGATAATTTGTATGAATAATTGGATAGCGTTGTCTTGTATTCTTGAGTTCAACGTCAACTGGTTGAGTGAACAACTTGATCAATCATTCATAGAGGTGCTAACTATCGAGTACCAGCCATCGGGCGGTGTTTAATTGTTAGCAACTCTCTGAACAAAACATAATCGCTGAGAGTAACATCAGCATCACCATGTATATACCTCTTTGCAGCGACAACGTCCCAGTACATGAAGAGAATGATATCGACATGTTTGAAGAAATCAAACAATACTTGTTCTGCTTCCACAACATACGGTTAATATGTCTGTATCTCATCTGGATCTATCGCTTTATTCGCTTTGTCGCTGCAAATTGGTAAAAGTGTGGGAGCCCCAGTAAATTAAGAATAAGACTATAAAAACGCCAAGTAATTCAATAGCTCACACGGAATCTAATTATTATTCCCGAAGCGGGAGTTGAAGTCATATGCATATAATTAACACATTTTACGTCGACTAACGACTGCATAGACATACTCAGCTGCCAGTCATCATACTCAGGAGCTTCGGTTGTCACGACAAACTAATTATCTGCTCTAAAATGCGCGACAAATGCTCCTCAACTAACCCATTTAAATAATTCAACCAATATCAAGTGAAAACACAAAAAATTCTGTTTGCAAACAAAACAATATATCCCATGATCATGTTTGGCTTACCCGATACTATTGTCAACACAATAATTATGTTGTCCTGAACGATTGGACAGCACTCATCGACAATTATATGGAAACTCGAACGCCGAGTGAAACTGACGAGCTCTGGCATCCCGTTTGACATGTCACAGTAAATATTTGTACTTCTATTCAAATTTATTGCCAAATTATGGTCGTTGCCGAAAGTTCCAAATAACAATTTTCGAGTATAGAAATGTTTTGAATGGGCAGTCGCGTGCAGCGCTGATACGACACGACCGAGAGTTCAATCCGACAGTTTGATTCCAATTGATGCGTGTTTAACATGATAAATGTCTGTGTACCAATAAGCGACTTTCCACACTTGCGCGGTAGTTCACCTCTATACAATCTACACTATGTATATTTTCCGTGTAGCTTCATCATTCATCAGTGAACTAGCAAACTTCCGCTTAGCATCATTCCGCATAGCGCTTAGCGAACAATGATTAATTTGCTAATTGAAACTGACATCCAAACTTCAATTAATGGAACCCATCTAAAACATAAATTAATTATTGTTTATCAAAACTGTTTGCTTTCGAATCACCAAAGTAATTATATATATTCAAATAAAATAATTACCTTGTATAATGAGGGCTGATAAAGTTCACATATAGTTAATTGTAATTCAAATTGAGCCACGAACAAATGGCGGAACTGCGGCACAAATGTGGAGAGTCTTTTACCGATGACGTCAATAACGTCAATATGTGTCTGTTTAGTTATTATTCAAGTTGGCTGCTGTCGTATTTCATAAGTGGAAAATGTAATCAATGAGGGTGAAAATGACGAGCACCAGTTGGCAGCACTGAGGTGTCAAAACGTGTAATCTGTCAAAATATATCGCCGATTCGCCGGTCAAAATGTTCTCTGACGTTGATGATTATGTCAAACTCACTTTTTCAATGAAGAAGATCTCTCGTGTATGTGGTGCCAATTGTTGGCATTAACCATCCTGGCAACCCTCATTGACCGACCTCGACGATGCAGTTGAAATATAAAACAATCTGTTAAATGATGCGCGCAACGAGCTCGAAAAGTTTCGAACAAGAGAGCCATCCATATCACAGCTCACAGTTCAAAGTTCATAACTAAATCGCAGCAGACTAGAGAGTTCTGCGCAAGATCTCTTCATTGTGGCAGCTGCGATGTTTAAGGCAATTACGCGAATTAACTGCAAGAAGACTCGACTGCTTGCGTTCACCGTCTTACGTCTGATTTTATAAACTTTCATCTGTAAGATTAGCACCAGGGTTCCTTTTTACCATTTTGGTACGAAACCCTAAAAACGAAGCTACTGTTGCAATATTGAGGAGCATTTCAATATCTTCTCGGAATTGAACAATTTGTTTATTGAAACAAACCGTTTAACCGTTTTAATATTTTCGTATAAATTTCCATATTAACCCTGTATCAATATACAGACGTCTGTCCATTTTTTAATTATTCGCTCAGTAATTATGGCAGCGGATCTGTTTCAGTAAGCCACCGGTTCAGTTTCCAATATCAGTAGCATTCAATTACTCGAAAATCATAGGGCGAGAGGCAATTTAGCACTAAACTACTTGTAATTAATTATCTGTAGCGAATTATTTAATTAAACTTGCTGTACTTTATGAGCAACATTTGGGCAGATTTGGAAATTTCGGGCACGTGTTGGATTGGACACTGCTATTAGGCTAATCCGAGCGAAAATCTCGTGTTTGGATTTGTTGTAAATTATTCGGAAATCAATAGCAGACATTTAACGTCGCCGTTTATTGGAAGCTGCATTAACTGAGTAGATGCAACGCACCAAGTGACTTGTTTTGGAAAGCAATCTCAATGTTAAATAGAAGCAAATGATAAAAGTTTATAGCTGAGAACGTAATTTAGCTTTTGGCGACAAGCGACAAGTTTAGTACTACAATATCTATAGACAGGCGCTGCCAAATAAGTTCGCGAAATTTAACAAGCGCTCGAGCTTTGTAACTCGAGTGTTCGTACTGTGGCTGCTACATGACCAACAATGTGACGATACGAACTGACGTTTTCCTTGTGAACATCTGGAAACAACACTAGTGAAATATGACAGTAGTTTGTATGTCGTAACTTTTAGATAATCAAATATATGTAATAAATGTTGTAGCTGCATGGTAAGTAGGTACCTCGTTGTGAACTATGCACTTCTTCCTTCTTAACCAGCGAGTAGGTTGCGTTCACATATCACTCCACCCCCCAAAACTCCACTCTTGCTGATAATACGACTTCTGTCTCCCTTTCGTTCTCACTCTCTTTTCCCAAGGTTGCATTATCAGGAGAGTATTAGATAGAGAACTCAAAATTGGAATTAAATGGAAGGTTCTAGTGCGAGAGAAAGTAAAATTAACTGGTAAATAGAGAAAAATAACAAAAATATATTATTTTACTATTGTAATTTAAAATAAAAAATAAAAGGTTCGATCTAGGGACGTAGGTAGAGAATAAATTTGTAAAAAAAAACGTTTTACTAAATTAAATACATTATTTGGAAGTTATATTTGGATTACTATTATTTGATGTTAAATTACATGTAAGGAATTGAAAGCTATTTGTATGTAAATGGAAGCATACGGGATGGCGTTTCGTCATGTTTTTTGACGCCGTATGTTTCCACCAGGGGTTCGTTGCACTTCACACCTTTAGTAATTTTACGTAGTTTATCTATTATACTTACCGACGTTAATATAAGTTACCATCTTTACGTGTATTGTATGTGAAAATATTACTTATGTTGTTTTGTTACTTTATTTTCTACTTAAATCGGACTAGAGTTAAAGAGGCTTTAACTGAAGCGGGTAATGAGCGAAGTGAGCACTAAATGAACTAAATACCTCAGATGTTTGAAACTCACCATCTACTGTTCTGTTGACTTCGTTCATCATGTCACTTTGAAGTTTGCAAGCATTAAATGCGAGCGGATGAGAGCTGAGCTTGGAGTGAGAGCAACCAAGCCTCGAGTCGCCGGACGCGGCAATAGCCATCTGGCATCGTCCGGCACGGTCCGGCTCGGCCCGGCACTGTCTGGCACGGTCCGGCACGGTCCGACTATGTAAGCTAAAAGCTAGTGTACACTGTAGCGTAAGGTCTAAACTTGTGATGGAGATCGTTGTGCCAAAATGACCTAAACTTTTTATAACTTCTTATACAGTTTGATATTAAAACTGTTACTTACACTTTTCTTTTTATATTTTTTTACTAAAAGGCTTTCAATGCCTCGAGGAGGGAGAAATGTAAATGGATGTACCCCGTAGTTTCAGTTAACTTGTCATACAGACAATAATACCATCCACTTAAAAAATTAAATGCTGTGAATTTCTTAATGTATATTTAAATGTAACTTTAATATATGATGTGAAAGAACGACTATTTCTTATAAATTGTGACTGAACGATTTTTGAACCTATACTCAACTATAAACTAAGGATGTTCTTCTAAAATCTGGCGTTATTTTGGGGTTCTTTTGTCTGTTTGACGTACAAATATGTAATTTCTGGCGAGCGCACTGTCGGTACAAAATGCCTATTTACTACTGTCGTACTGTTGTACGCAGGCTCGATGATACTACAGAAGACTTACCTAGTAATGTTATGACGACATCGCTTCACAAACTCGCGCGTGTCCGCAATGTGGCGCCACTCGCGAGGACACGCGACCGCCACGCAGCCACTCCCGCCGAAACGAAATATCATTTTCATTCCACATTTAATTTGGGCATTAAAGAAAACCATTCATCGAAAGTTTATTAAGCTCTAAAAGGGTTCGCTTTAAGATCGAAGTACGTACTCGAACTTTTGCTTGCAATCGTAAAAATTTGATAAATTCTAAATTATTCAACGCTAATGCCCATTACACAAAATGATGAGCTTGAAACCGAATTTCCGACGAGTGCGCTTGTGTTGTGTGGCGCGTTGCTTCAGCTCATGATAACGTTATCAATGATCCTCATTTCTGTGTCACTCCGCCCTCCGGAGGTTGTATTACTTCGGAGGGACTGTCACTCTTCCCTCACTGTCTTCCCGTCTAGCAAAGCGCCAGACAACTGTATACTGGACTGTTTGTATATTTATTACACTTGGTAACTAATAAACACGTTTGCTGTACTGTATTACTGTTTTTCATTTGTTCTTTCTTCCTCACTGTCCCCAGCTCCAAAAATAATGTAAACAAGACGCACCAAACTCCTTTGTTCTGCCTCAAACGTACTGAATAAATAGGAATGTTTGGTAATGTGTGGGTCTGGCGTGGGTTTAATAGATACACTTCACAAGGACGGCCCAAAGAAAGCAGAACGATAATGAAAAATAAGCTAACGAACTCGTACAAACAACAAGCCCTTTGTGGCGGACACAAAGATATCTGTTCGCAACAACAGATTAAAAAAACTCTTTTACGTGTTGAGAGAGAGCTTAACAAAAGCTGCGGACACGGGAAACAGCCTGACGTTTAATCGCTAAATTGAACAAATTAATTGAATTAAACATTTAAGATTATAATTGCACTGGTGGAAGCGTGTTACCACACACAAAAATGGTGGCTATGGTAGGCGCCAGAAATACTTGCAATGAGTACATTGACCTTTCTCTATTATCCCTTCGTAGATACCCGAACAATAAATTATGAACCTCTTGTTAGAGAACGTAAGGAATCACGATAGAAGTCGATTCAGGACAGCTCTATGTCTTTATTTCTGATTTTGATACTAAGAACATCCATAAATGTATGTCAATGGCCGTAGTTGTATATTTAGCTAGCGCCTACCATGTAGGTGTCGACATGAAATACCCCGTGAGATTAAGTTAAAATACTGAAACAAAAACAAAATGTTGTCTGCACAAGGGCGACTGGCTTCCACCGCTGTGCACACAAGGGTCCACCAAAAGCTTCGTCTGAAACATAAATGTCCGAGCCGCAACCACAGCCGACCACTGACCGGCCATTTTGTTGTTTGAAGATAAATGTTTATTTTTTTATTTGTTATGGGTTTGCTCTTGACTCGAGTCTAGGTCAGAGGCGACAGAGACAAAGTCGACGGTAGAGTCAATATTATAAAGAAGAAAGGTTTGTTAGTTTGTATCGGATAATCTGAAACTTACGAAACCGATTTTAGCCATTTTTCACCAACAGAAAGCTAAATTATCAGGAAGTAACATAGTCTATAATTTATTTATCCATAAGAAATTCCTTCGCAGACGAAGTTGCGGGCGAAGGGCTAGTAAATTATATTGGCGAACAGCTAGCGACTGATTCTAATGCAGGTATTCATCGAAATCAAAAGTCGTTTATTCAAATTCTTAGATTACTGCTCCACTCATATAGCTTTATATATTAGTAACTCGTAACTCGTAAGTATGCAAAGTTATTAATATATAACACGAAAAAAGAAAATAGTAATAATTAAATATTATTTATCACTTTTTAGCTAGCACACTCTATGATACTGACACGAAATTAAAAAAATAAAATAGCAGATTGACCCTCATAGTCAGATAAATAAAAATTAAAAAAGAAACAATATTATATATAACAATTTTTTTTATATATTATAACCTATGTATATAAAACATGTCTGCTTTGTCGCTGACATGACTGACATCCATAGGTATCGATGATACACACGGTGGATCCAATTCAATATAACTGTAAGGCGAAAAGGAACAGTCTAAAAATTTGACAATTTAGTCATTTTCTTATAATCTATTTCTGTTTTTTTTTTTTAATTAATTCTCATAATAGGGTAGTGGACCAAAGAAATCTAATTAGTCCTTCAGATAGATTTCCACAAAATATCTGACACGTATTTTTTCTTTTGTTATGTAAACCAAAATTTACGAAGAAACGACGCTTGTTACGTGCCCTGCCTACACCAAATTGGCTGAATAGCGACATGATAGCTATTTACGTACCATGGACGTTTCCATACGAAATTGCAACACACGGACTCTGCTGACTCGACGCCTCGTGCAGCCATCGGCCACCTACTTCCAACCTGCTGACACCGAATCCGCGTCTCGCGATAATTTAGAAATATATTTTTTGTAATAATTAATTTTGGCACTTCGGAACTAGCATCGTCCAAGTCTAGACCTAAGATTTCTTATATTGTAATTTTGATAGTAATTAAACCTTTCTTTAAATTAATTTCGGTTTTTTTTAAGTCCTCCGGCTGTCACCTTCATAATTCGCTTTTAAAATTCTCAATACGTCACGCCGTGGTATAATTTTTAGTGCGTCTTGACGTCACGAGCCTCCACTCCCGAGTTTTGATACGTTTTATCTTTGTAAATATTGATTGACATAAATACGTGTCAATTATTTTTCATTACTCTTACTGACGAACTAGATAGATTTGCAATTTATTGATGGTGGAAACTAGCCTATTATATCGGTCGTGCCTGAACCATGGTCCATCAGGAGCTCCAAAACATTAACGGCGTGTACATTTTCTATGATCTTATTCACATATGTCCGTGTCCGATGAACATGTGTGGATAGAAGCTTACAACATCGCTTTTCGTTAAAATGTTTTATGTTATTGTTTGGCAAGAATAAAGCATTTTCAGTTCTTTAAAAAGTTACACAACGTTTGCATTCGCATGTCAGTTGCAGTCTGACAAAAAACCTCAATTTCCATAAGTACATTTTGACAGTTGTTTTTTATTTTTGATGGGTTTGCTCTTGAATCTAGTCTAGGTCAGAGATGACAGAGATGTTCTTACCTGTCAACTCAGTCATACGTATGTTTACATCTCCAAGTGGATCCCAAAGGTTCCACTAGTGCTCTCATCACCTGCCACGACTTTTTCCCGGTTCCGCTAGAGCGCTAAACAGCTTAAAAATAGTATAATTGGCACTCAGGTTTTCCAGCTTGTTTACCAATCAGTTTTATGATGCTGGTTAACGTACACCTCTGAAATCAATTCCGATACGAACACTTTATTTTCACGCACAGTCAAATTGACGAATGTAACTCATCAATCAAATTAAAAATTCGGCTGCGATCAGTGTGTTATTTAATTGTTTGCATCGTATTGTGTCGGGCGGCAGCACTTTGTATACATATTGCTGATGAAAATCACACGAGCTGGACAGAGTAATCGTATAAATGAACGTGGAAATATGACTGTCTTTAATTATACGGTGTGATTTATTTATTTACTATTTATTTAATGGACTAATAAAAACACAGTACAACGGCGGACATAATGCCATGGGCATTTTCTACCAGTAGAACTTATGTAGGTGGTGCAGAGACAACATGGTACAAAAAAAGCTATCATAAATACATGGATTTACTTAAACAAAATTACATTCGGTAGAACTGTCAGGGAGCCCTACTGTCCTGTTGTTTTACAACTGTATGTTTCTAGGTAGCAGTTTAAAGAAAATGCGCTGGTTAGTCATCTTAAGGTATACACATATGCATCAACCAAGTGGCGCCATATCGACTGGTCCTGTGCATCTCGTATCTAGGACGTTCACCAGGTCATTTGCCTCCGTAGTCGAGTGGTTTAGGCGTATGCCTTGTGACCCGGTGGTCGTGGGTTCGATTCTCACGGAAAGTATACATTGTAAAGTTTTTTGGAGCTAAGCATAGTTTGGCTACGACATTGCAGGCTTGAATCACATAATAAAAGCCGGTGGACCCGGCCGCCAAATGGCGGTCGTCAAGTAAACCATGTCAGCGGTTCTTGAGGTGGGTAGAAACTCTGACACTAGGGCGTGTGGGGTCGCTAGACCTTACCGGCACACACTATAATAATAATAACCAGGTCATCGGACGCTGCGTGTTCCGGTACACGGTCGCCATTCCAGAATCTTGTGACCCCATCGACTATTTGTTCTGCAAGCAATGGCACATGCTTACTGCCAATTAAGTTTTGCGATTCTTCGGAGTATGTTTGTACCTTTGTCTTCATTTCCGATTTGAAAAAGCAAGAAAATTTCAATCGTGGCCTTTTCCATTGCTCTTTGAGTGACTGAACTAAAGCCCTCTGATGAAGTCTATTTTAAGCGACAAGCAACGAACTAAATATGAGTCCTGAAAATGTAGTTCCTACTTCTCAAAATAGCAACAACTATAAAAGCAATATAGTACAAAATATGATGCACTTATCAACCATCAATATGAACCGATTGATTCAAAACCACGCTGCTACCGCAATATTAGCCGCTAAAACGTTGGGCTCACTCGGCAAAATTGACAGCTCTTCGGGGATAGGCGCGGATGCATTCACACTGCCAAATGGAGGTAGCGGTTAGGTTATATAAAAATAGCGTTTGCCTGTGACTTTGCACGCGCATATCCCGTCTTTTCCCGTTTCCATGGGAATTTCCTTCCTTAGTGCTCCCCAAGGAACCTACATGCCAAATTCCAGCTTTCTATGACCAGTCGTTTTGGATGGGCGTTGTGTGTCAGTCACTCAATCAGTCAGTAACGGAAGGCTAGTATTCCGTAGTAGTAGTAGTAGTTAGAAGTACGTAGTCCAATGACGAATGGTGGTTAAATGATACTGTTAGAGTCCGTCCAGAAAGGTTCTAACATTTATCATTTATCAACGAATCTATGGTGGAAAACAGTTTTACTGTTTTCGATAATAGAAAATTTTCATTCTTGCTTCTATGTATATACTGGAAAGTATGTTTTAGTAATAATAGTACTACTCTGTCAAGAAAGTACCGGGAAAAGATCAATAATATACACAAAATGTCTGTTATTCATCCAAATTTATTTTATCACCTTCAAAGTATGCTCCTTTAGAAACGATACACTTGCGCCAACGAATAATCCATTCATCAAAACATTTTTTAAACGCTGCTTCCGGAATTGAGTTCAGTTCTCGCCGCGAATCCTATTTTATGTCTTCTATCGATTGAAAACGGGTGCCACGAAGTGGTAATTTGAGTTTAGGAAAAAGAAAAAAGTCAGCAGGAGCCATATCTGGTGAATATGGTGGTTGCTGGATGGTATTTGTTGAGTGTTTGGTTAAAAATTCGTTCACAATGGTAGCCTTGTGCGAAGGCGCATTGTCGTGGTTCAAAATCCAAGAATTTTCTTTCCACAAATCTGGCCTTTTTCGTCGAATTTGCTCTCTTAAACGCCGCATAACGCTCAAATAATATTCTTTATTTGCCGTTAGACCTTCCAATAAGAATTCAGAGTGCACAACACCGCGATAGTCAAAGAAAACAGTCAACATGACTTTGACTTTTGATCGACTTTGGCGTGGTTTTTTCGGTTTCGGTTCAGTTGGAAGGCGCCACTCCGAAGCTTGTTGACTAGTTTGCATGTCAAACTCGTAAACCCACGTCTCGTCACCAATAACAATGCGTTTCATGAATGTTGGGTCCGAACTGACTCGTTCAGCATGTCCTCAGCGACTTTCATGTGATTGAGTTTTTGGAGAAAATTCAGATCTTTTGGGACTAGCCGAGCAGCAACATGTTTCATACCCAAATGATTAGTTAAAATGGTACGGATCGACTCGTGAGATACAAAAAGTTCGGCGGCTATCTCTCTCAGAGTTGAATGGGGATTTTCAGTCACTATTTCCTTCACTTTTGCGATGTTAACTTCAGTTGCAGACGTTGACGGCCTACCAGAGCAAGGCAAATCTTCCATCACATCTCGACCGTTTTTGAACGCATTGAACCACTCATAAGCACGAGTTTTTGATAAAGTCGATTCACCGTAAGCCTTCTGTAACATTTTCAGTGACTCCGAACACAAAATTCCATTGGCGATGCAAAATTTAAGACAAACTTTTTGTTCGATATTTTTGTCCATTATGAAATTCGCAATACACACTATATATGATATTACTAAAACCAGCACTGTATTTAATATAAATAACAGATGCAACTCAAACTCCGCGCCAAAATGGAAAACAGTTGTGCCAATCTAACAACTACAAAAAAAAACAAAAATTTGAATTTGGAACCATAAACAAATCATCCATTCCCGATACTTTTTTGACTGAATGTATAGTCAACAAATTTTACTTTGAGACCAACCAAGGGAATTTTTTTTCAGGGTTGGTCTCAAAGCTTTTTTTTATAATCATGTGTACTTTCACTACCTAACATATTATTAGTGTTTTCTAATAATCCTAATTTTACAAATATATTGATTGATGATGATTACAAACCTCTTCGCAAACTAAAAAATTGTCCGCCGTGACGTCATCACTAATCACACACTGACGGACACTCGGCACATTGTCTAGTCTTGTATGTGTGTGTGTTGGGTGTAATCAGATGACGCAGCACTATTCCGAGGGGAGGGACTAATTATTTATTCTTCGTCCACTTTTGAGGCTGTATTCATCAAATAAAGAATGGACCCTGTTTTACACGGTTTATTGTTTTTTGTAAATTCCGAATTATTGATATGCATCAGGCAAGGAAGTCAGGTCAAAACACTTTTTCTTTATTATATATTGACAGGACACTATGAAATGGTGGTGCTGGTTTTTAAATGATGGAACTAGTTGGGTTGAATAAAATTGTAACTACTATTTGTTTAATAGTGGCATAAATTAAATAAAACATGATACGAGGAGTTCAAGTGTCGCCACAACGACCGGTCCTGTGCGTCTTGCATTCATCGTCTTCCCGCGACCCTCACCAGGTCATCCATCAGTCCACCTTGAGGGAAGCCTTCCAACGCTGCGAGTACTATAAGTCCAAAGCCAATAATAACCTATCTCTCTTTTAAATATACAATCGCAGGCAGTCAGTAGGTACGAAGAGGTATTTCAGGAAACTCAAGGAAATCAAATCGGACTCCCACGCAACCACGCTCGGAAACGTGTAGGAAGGTATATTCTTGGCTTCATATTTAAAAATAATAATGTTGCGTCTCTTAAAGCCCACGATACAAACATTGACTGTGACTCTTGATTCTTCCTACAAAGTTAAATATAATACCCTGAAATTATGAGTAAAAACTCTAATATTTTATACATTCAGAAAGAAACAGGCAGTCGAATTCATAGATCATCATTATCATCGTTAACTCAGCCTAAATGCGTCCACTTCTGGACATTGATCACCCCCAATCGTCGCCAAATCCACTGGTTCTGAGGCTCTAGATTATACTAGTTAAAATATAAGGTATTGATCATCTTGACTGAATTTGGCAATCCCATACATTTTTGTCGTTTTTTCAATTGGCATCGCCACACTACCGTTTACAGAATATGGCCTTTCTAGAAGCGCTGTGCCTTAATTAGTACCATTTTAAATTAAAACCTTAAAAAGATAACATCGAAACACTAGTCTTACGATACGAGTATGTCAACAAACAATGGGTCCATTTATTTACTAGGCAAAGATGTAGTAATACGATTCGAATTGAATCGAAAGCTGCGTTTCTCGTAGAAGCGTAGCGGTCGTAGCTCGTAGCAAGCTACGCCGTAGCACAAAGCCCTTTTGTCATAATATCTTTGCGCTATAAGTTATGCTTGTCGTTAAAATTGAATGTACCGTATATGTAATGAAACAGGAGAAATATTATAAGTATACACAATAATTATATCGTGTACGGGTAACATAAAGTTACAACAAAATACTAATAAACAACATGACTAAGAAGTCGGCAAAATAACGTACAAACATATAAAAATAAAAAAATAAATAATTAGTCATTAAAAAAATCATCCACATTGTTATTGATGGGAAAAGAGACCAGAGGGCCAAAATTACTAATTTAAGCAGTCATTATCTCTCAAAAATGTATGGAGATTGACAAATTGCGACTGAGATATGAATTTACGTTGCTTTAAAAATAATAGAATTGGCTCTCTCAACACTGGCCGGATTGACGCGTTCAATGGCAATGCTTGTTTTTGGCCGAAGAAAGCCTATTTCTCTAGTCACATGAACAGTCGTCTAACTGTTTTCTGATGTCCCGAAGTACTCGATGAGCACTCAAACCCCATGGGCCTAAAATTAAATCGCAAACGACTCAAATAACTCCCAATAAGGTTGTTATACTTGCACCATTTGAGATGGAAACCAAATTATATATTTATTCTAGTATTTTGGTGATAGGAACAGTATATGGAATTATTAAATCAATATTATATAACTCTTACGTTACTGGTGACTGACTGACAACGCAAAGCAGAAACTACTGGTCGTAGAAAGCTGTAATATGGCTTGTAGGTTGTTTGGGGAGAGTAAGGTAGCAAAAGAGATGGTAAATAATATTAATTATAATTTCAAATGGACACTATAATCAGGCAGAGCGACATTGGTAATAATTAGTCTACCCTATAAAAATTTTCTTACCGATAAAATACATCCACTTCCAAGGAAGTTCTTAACTCAATACCACTTTATAAGAAGCAAAAACTTATAATATAATATATCAAAGCCTCCGCAAGTAGTTGCGAGCCTTATACCTTGAGTCAAGGAGCAACTGAGCGAGGCGCCTCGAACTCGCGCGAAGTTCACTAGTCCATCAGCACAGACCGACGTTATGAGCTCCCGAGATTTACAACGTATACTTACGTCTAACTTATATTGAGTTCATACAAGGAAGCGAACTTCATTTTCGGAAAGGTTTTAATAATATCTGACATAGAAGCAAAAGTGTATATTGAGACTTTTCTTCTGGCAAACTAATGTACTTTTACGGGTTCTAAACTATCTTCATTATCATGGGGATTTTCGTTTCTATCAAACTGAATTCTCTTATCTGATTGCCAAAAATATTTATATTCTTTATCGCTCTCAACTAGATACATTTATTGCATTGGCAAACGCAACACCCTCTCGATTGATTCTTATAAATTTAAAATTTCCATCTTAATCCTACATCACTGACATCGTATTCAATGAAAAATTCACCCAACAAGCTCAAACTCAACCACCAACTCAAAGCATTTATTTCCACGAAACCATTAACAGGAACTTTTAAAATATATTTCTAACATAGTCGCTCGTTTCAAAGCGTAGATTTTTACGGAGAAAATCGTGCAAGGAACTCCACCGGCATTCTTTAAAATCAATAAATAGTTACTAATTTATGTTGATGAAGCACCCATCCACAGGTGAACAAAAAACAAACTTATCTAATTAATCCGTGGCAGCTAAAGGTGCATGTATCGTGTGAAACATACGACTCATCTTACAAACAAAGTTGTGCGGTTAGCGTCTGTCGGCCCAGTTATCGCGGCTTTCGACAGTTGGCGAGCGCCGCACACGCGACAAAACGTGCAGTTGCAGAGTTATTCAAACTTACGACAACATCTCAGACTCATTTTCTATGAGGGTTATTGAAGACAGGGTGACTTTTAACTCCTTAAAAATCGTTCTTATATTGTGTGTACATAACTAAATAAATAATAATACCTATGAGCAACCTAAAAAAAAATACAACAAAGCATTATTTCATTTGAGTTAGCTTTTGAACTGTCAACGTCGATCAGGCAAAAATATGAATCTAATTGCACGTCTTTAGTTATGGATTTATTGGTGGTAACCTTAAAATCTCCAAATAAAATCAGCTAATTAGTTTGTCGAGATGTGCAGATACCGGATATCACAGCTGATTTTTATTCCTAATTCCAAAGTAGTACTCCAGCAAATTAAAAACGTCGTTAAAAGTCAACCTGTATAACGTAAATTCACTATACAAACCCAGTCCATTTTTTCTATAAGCACTAACACAATCAGCGGTTGAAGAAAGCTTTAAACTAACCCAAACAAGATGCGAGAGATTCGCCCAACAACCGGCAACTTTTAACCCAAGCACACAAAACGGCATTGATCCGCACGATAAAAGATCCATTCAACATCAGCTCTATTCAGCCAGCCACACCGCGGCAGCGGAGCGTCTGATTACAAGTGGCCAGCAGTAATGTACAGTCGTCTACACACCGGTGTACACCTGCACACACACTGGGGATATTGGCAGCGTTGAATGGACGAGTACATTCCATGATTCGAATAATGCTCACCCCTTTTGAAATGCTTCATAGAAAGCTGGACTGTTTAAGTAAATGTTGGTTTTTTTAAGAGGTATTTTAAAATGGTCTGGTTGGTTTTTTGCTCAACATTTTTCCAAACGTTTCAATTATTTTTTAGGAGAGTTACCAACATTGCCATCGCAGGAAGAACCTGGATACGGCTTGCATAGAAGCGTGGGGATTGGCACAAGAAAAGAGAGGCCTATGATCAGCAGTGGGCGAAGTGGGGCTGGGGATGATGATGATGACGTCGACGAACGTTTCTGCTATTCTGTAAGTTATCTTGCAGACCTTTACTATTGATTTTAACGTCCCACTACCCACTACGTTTTGCGGCAAGCTTGTTACTAAGTAAATAGTATCTATCTAATAATTTGCTTAGCGGACAACCAATGCTAAATGATAACTTGAAGAACACAAGATAAACTTGGAAAGGACATAGAACCATTATGGCATAGCCCCACCGCGACAATATTGTTTTTTTTTTTTTCAAAGTGGTGGCGCACGATCTTATCTAATAATTTACGGCTTTACCTTCAAATATCTCGGCAACGGTGCCCTAAAGTGTCAACTTTAGGACACCATGTTTTATTGTTTATTGTCCTCTGACCATATATGCACGATAAATGGTACGATGCAACTTTGAAAAAAAAACATGATGGCGGCGGGGGGGGGGCTATGTCATAATGGTTCTATGTCAACTCCCATAGAAAAAGCTCTACCACCACTCTTACTGCGATAATCACATAAGTACTTGCCCAGATTGAAAGCAACAGCCTCATGCATGGGAGGCCAGTATGACCAACATCTTGCCATCATACAATTTTAGGGATTCTATATTACGACAGTTGTATTCTTTTAAATCTTCTAAACGTCACGCCTTATTCCCAATCCCTCTCAATTTCATCCGCTGTAGCGAAGCTCCAAACTTCTGGACGTGTTCAAACTTGGCCATTGGTCGTTGCTAGCCTCAACTTGCAACACGTTCGGATACTAGTGTTGTTCGCAGCTAAACCGACGTGGTTAACACGCGTGACTTTTCAGTGAGCTTGCGTCTTTTTGAATCGAGTTTCAAAATCAAAACTAGAAACATTGTATATTTGCTGTTCCGAAACATTGAGCCAAATTAAATTAGCCAGTGAAACTGTACACCGGGTTATCGGCATCTAATAAAAATGGTGATTAAAAAGTCTTTTCATCTCATGTTTGAGGGTAACTGTAAAACTAATATTGTTTACTGTGTGTTTAGTTGGCGCAGTGGTTGAGCGATTGACTGCTGCGCTGCGGGTTTGATTTCCGCACGGAACAAATATTTGTATGGCCTACAGATAGTTGTTCCGGGTCTGGCTGTTTGTATACGTGAGTTTTATTTATGTTTGTAAACGCACTTATGATACAGGAGAAATTCCTAGTCCTACTCGCACTTAGCTGATTTTTTTAATTCGACGAAGAATAGCTTGGCTTTATCAGAATTTTTCTTATTTATTTCGTCTTTAATGAAATAAAAGCGATGTAAACCACCGAGAATGGCTGAATGTGTTTAGTCAAGAAGAGCATAGTACCAAGTATCTGCAGAGAACACTTGAGACTGGACCATGATCTTCTCCTGGTCTACATCCTTCGATGTAACACCACCGGAAACGATAGTTTTTCGGTAGTTTTGTGTAGAGAAAGTAATACCAACCAACCTGCAATTAAAATAGGTTTTAGACTGAATATTTCGACTGATACGGCGGTAGCTATGCCCCTGCGCGACGGTCAACAACACAAGTCAGAGGGCAAACAATGTCACGTCCTCTCTGCGTGATTACTACCCGGAAATGTGGAAGCTACTGCTGCAACTAAATCACTAATGACTTTTCTCACTAACGTTACGAAACTACGACTTCCTAGCGTACCGTCAAACAGGCTAAATAGGAATGCAGCGGTCATTCGAAAAACTTTGAAAGCGTTTTTACGTTATTTTACTCTTGTTTGCAGCATTTACCGCCGAGTCAACCGCGTCCGTAGGAGAATACCCAATGTAAGACCCTACACGTGGTCCCCGGGTGGTGCTAATCAGGTGACACTAATTGGTGGTAGGCTTCGGCCGATGGCTTGTGACCACCCACTGGGCAAAGACGTACCGCCAAGCGGCTTAGCTGTGTTCCGGTACGATGCTCAGTGTAGCCAATTCAGAGGAGTTGGGTCGAAATAGTTGTTCCAATGCAGGCAGACCCAGCCAGGCTAGCCCTGGCATGGGCGTATCGGGAGACTAGTCTTGGAGGGTAGCGGGATCCGAGGCACGGTGCACCGCTGGCCGACCGCAGATAGTTGGGGGCCCAAGTAGTGTGCTAGCCACACATGAAAGGCTGCCCCGCCATCTGACGAAAAATCCCGGAATACACCATCGTGCTGGTTGGCGACCAGATGAAAGGGCCCGATGGACATTCCCGGGGGGGCTCGGGCGTCCCCGCAGTCTCCAGACTAGTCCCCCAAAGATGTCGTCCTGTCAGGGCGTGCCTGAAGGTTAGCAGCTTGGAACCTCATTTCACTTCCTTCTCCTCAACCTCCATCACTCAAGTTTATCAATGAACAGGAATAAAAAGAGAAAAGTACAGCGGCAGCACGTCCTTTCGCATAAAGTGCACCTCTCTAATATACGAGGTCTGCACTCAAATCTCGCCGCAGTCCATCACCATCTTGAGACCGAGAAACCAGCGCTCTTGTTCCTGTCGGAGACGCAGATCGGATGTCCGTCGGACGTGTCATACCTGTCTTACCCTAGGTTTACCCTGGAGCACCACTTTAGACCCCGCGCGGGCGTATGCATGTACGCCCGGGACGACATCTGCTATCGGCGTCTCCGCTACCTTGAAGACTCCAGGTTCTCAACGCTGTGGGCTATGGTGGACACAGGTCTAGACAAAATTGTCTACGCATGCGTCTACCGTTCGCATAGCGGTGATTTGGAGACAACTGGGCTTACACAGCACCTGAGTGAGGCGGCGGATGCGGCTCAGCAGCGGTACCCTTCTGCCCAATTGGTGTTACTGGGAGACTTCAATGCCCACCATCAGGAGTGGCTCTTCCCATACCAGTGCACAGACCATGCTGGACGTGAGACGCGAAAGCTAGCGCTTGCGTTAAATCTTACCCAGCTGGTCCAGGGGGCAACGAGGGTGCCGGATGTTGATTCGCACACTGCCAATTGCTTGGACCTTCTGCTGACAACAGATCCAGACCGCTATTCGGTGTCGATTTCATCACCACTGGGTAGTTCCGACCACTGTCTGGTGAAGTCTGTGTCTGTCTACTCTCCGCCCGATCCTAGCCCAAGAGGCACCCGGCGGGTATGGCGATACAAGTCAGCAGATTGGGATGGCATGCGATCTTTCTTCGCATGTTACCCTTGGCAGCCTACTTGCTTTTCTTCCACTGATGCTACGTCGTGCGCGGACGCCGTGACGGATGCGTTGCGGAGGGGAATGGAGTACTACATTCCGTTCTCTAACATAGCAATATCTGGCGAAGCTCGTCCTTGGTTTGGTGCCGAGTGCAATCGCGCCGATGCGCGATAGTAAGGCTTTGGTCCCTGGCTAAGTCGGTCGAATCGAACTTCTGCCGCCCCTCACTACCACCACTGCTAAGACCCGACGGGACGCTGGCCCACTCCGCTGAGGAGAAAGCGAACTTGTTTGCTTCTTTGTTTGCGGAATCTTCACGTCTGGATCCTGGTGGCGCGACGCCCTCCGCCTCCCCTGGAGAATGCGAGTCGAGTATGTCGAACATTCGCATTCATCAGAAGGACGTCCGTAGGGTACTGCGTAACCTAGACGTGAACAAGGCTAGTGGTCCCGACGGGATACCGGCAATTGTTCTGAAGACTTGTGCGCCTGAGTTGTCTCCGATCTTGACACGCCTATTTCGCCTTTCGTTTGAGACTGGAAAAGTGCCGAAGGCTTGGAAGCAAGCTCACGTGCAGCCCGTGCCCAAGAAGGATAGTCGAGCTGACCCGTCGAATTATATACCCATCTCGGTAACGTCCATACTCTGTAAGACTATGGAACGCGTGCTGAATTATAAGCTCCTGGCGTACCTAGAAGCGAATGATATCCTTAGTGACCGGCAATACGGGTTTCGCCGAAATCGGTCAATTGGGGATCTTCTAGCGTATGCCATTCACATCTGGAGTGAGGCCATAGAGAAGCACGGGGAGGCACTGGCGGTCTCCCTTGACATCTCGAAGGCCTTCGACAGGGTCTGGCACGATGGCCTTATTAGTAAGCTTCCTTCCTTCGGTCTGCCCGCCGGTTTGTGTGATTGGATCGCAGATTTCCTGAGGGATCGGTCTATCCGAGTGGTCATAGATGGCTGCTCGTCTGGACTGCTGGATATTAATGCCGGGGTTCCTCAGGGGTCGGTGCTTTCGGCAACACTGTTCTTGCTGCATATTAATGATCTGCTTAAACCCGGTACCTTTGGGTATGCAGACGACAGCACTGTTGCTGAAAGATACGTGTCCGACGCACGAGCTGGTGGGTCGCAGATCCGGTCTCTCCGGGAGGCAATGGTTGAGCGCTTGAACGTGTCCCTACAGGCGGTCTCTGATTAGGGCGATGCCAATCTGGTCAAGTTCAATGCTGCTAAGACCCAAGCGTGTCTATTTTCCGCCAAAAGGAGCCAATTCCGCCCAGCTCCATCTTTCCGCGGTGAAACCGTGCCGATAACCGACCAACTTGAGCTTCTTGGGGTTACATTAACATCTACTCTCAATTTTGGCCCTTACATAGAGGCAAAAGCTCAAGTGGCTGCAAAGAAGTTGGGGATTCTGGCTAAGGTGAGACGGTACTTCACGCCGGAACAGCTGCTCAAACTCTATCAAGCGCAAGTTCGATCGTGTATGGAATACTGCTCTCATCTTTGGGATGGATCTGCCAGATACCAGCTTGATGCCCTTGAGTCAATTGAGAATCGAGCCAAGAGGATCATCGGCAATGAGAGGCTCGTCGCGTCGAAGCTCCAAAGTCTTGAACATCGACGACGAGTTGCTAGCCTGTCGGTTTTCTACCGGTTGCATTTTGGGGGAATGTGCGACGGAATTGCATAATTTAATTCCGCCAAGCCCGTTCCATCATCGGACCACAAGACGAACGGCGATGCGCCACCGGTATATGGTGGACATCCCACGCATACGCACAAAACGTTTTGGGAACACATTCATAGTGCGTACAGCTAAGGAGTGGAATTCCCTGCCGGAGTCTGTGTTTCCTGATAGCTACAACCTGGGAGTCTTTAAATCAAGAGTGAATAGGTTATTTCTAGGCAAGCGTGCTCCATCTTCGACCACATCCTCGCTTACCATCAGGTGAGATAGTGGTCAAACGCGTGCCTATCAATAGAAAAAAAAAAAAAAAAAAAAAAAATTTACTGTCTCAAATTTTATTGAATTCATCTAAATCATACAGCGCCCTTCCAGTATCTGAAGCTCACGTTGACTACTTTTACACTGCGATGCGGAAGCGATGCGCATCCCTGGTGAGTAGGGTGCGGGGCAGCACCAACAGCATTCTGTCCATGATAGCAACAAGGCTAGATTGTGCATTTGTGAACCACTGCTACAGCCGCTCCAGGGTATCTGCTGGGCCTGTCACCTTGCAGCAGTGATGTCGCAAACTTTTTGTGTTTATTAATGTTTTACTAACATCTTTTTTAAGTATATTGTTCGTAGTCTTCTTACTTGAATTAAAATGTAAATTAATTAAAATTAAATAAAAAAGTTGCTTTCTTGAAAAACCTTATCAGATTTTTGTTTCTTTTTACCCATCCGTTCCTTTTCACCCCATTTGATGGTATTAATGACAAATATATTCCCATTGTTATATTGTTTGTTTGGCCCAATATTCAGACACGGTTACACTGCTTGCTGACAGACAGTAGGTCCTCACGTGTGCAGGTGAGGCATGCGGTGCTAGATGAAAAAAATTTGTAGTAAAATATTGAAACAACATTTCGCTCACATGTTCATTAAAGCCAACAATGCGACTTTTAGTCTGTGGGACAAATCGTCGCATCTCTTGAATGCCATAATCAACAGTGGCGACCATCAAAAAAGCCGAGCAAATGAAGCTCGACGAGTCCCGGATATACGATTCAACTGATTAACAAACAGAAAACTGACCAAGTGCGAGTCGGACGAAAGGTTCCATACCGTAAACCGTTTCTTGTATGGGAGCACCCTTTAATTTTTAATTATTTGTTATTATAGCGGTAACAGAACACACATACTCTGTCAAAGTTTCAATTGTCTACCTTTTATGGTTCTTGAGATACAGTCCGGTGACTGACAGACGAACGCACGGACAGGGGAGACTTAGTAATAGTGTTCCGTTGGTTACCCTTTAAGTACGGAGCTCTTAAAAAAGTGGTAAGGTAAGAAATGATTCTTCCGCTTTTTTATACACGCGTGTGAATAAATAATTTGTATTATCAATTTCTGTAAATTAACCACTACCGAACTGTAAACATAATTTCGTTCCCTTCTTATCAAGCAGGAAACAGATCAGAGCTAAGCCAATAGGCACTAAGGTAATTTTTAAGGTTCCGCAACCGAAGGGTCCCACTATCTCAAGAACCGTAATAGATAGATAAAGGAAGTTTTGTTTTTACAATACACAGAGTGTGTATTGCCGCTAACAACAAATAATAAAAATTTAATAAATTATTAAAAAGGTGATTTCTTCGGTTTTTGGTACGATGAAACCCTTCGTGTGAGAGTCCGGCTCGCACTTTGTCGGGTTTTTTTATACACTCGTTGCTACCAATTTCTGTAAATTAGCCACTATTTATCTCTTAACATTATTTTCTCTTGCTTTTTCATCAAGCAGAAAACAGAGCAACGCTAAGCCAATTGGCACCAAAGGACATTTCATCAAAGGCTTCGGGCCAGCCGGATGCAGCTGAATAAAACCATATTGCACCGAGTGACTGTTTGTCTGTCCAACAAAGTTATTAGTCCCGTCAAACGGAGTTACTCGAAACAAAGCTTTAGTCAATAGTTTTGACTGTTGGATTTCTGTTTGTTCCCTTTGACATCTTCGGCTCGTTCAATTTCAATTTTTTTCCATGAAAATGGTATTACTTTTAGTCCCTTTCCTTTTTTAACGATGCGAAATCATCAAATGGAAAGATTTCGCGGAAAATTTCCGCAACCCTGGGAGGACTTTTAGTCCCTGGGTCGATCTGTTATAGGGAAGATTCCTTGAAGTTAAATTTTGGCTGCGACTTCCTGAAGTCCGGATTGTTTTCAAGTTATCGATTTTTAGGGTTCCGTAACAAAATGGTAAAAAGGAACCGTTATGGCGAGACTAAGTCTATCTGTCTGTCACAGCTAACTATTAGTTTAAGATGATGTTTGCTCAACTGTTTTGCAAATAAGAAATAATTTTTGACAAATAAATAAATTCTCAGACATGTTTTGTTTTTGTTTAGGCTACATGGTTTCCGACTTCTGATGAAAATATGTAGAAAAATGGACTTTCCCCCTTTTCTCCGAAGTTTGCATAGGGTACAATCTGAATTAGTCTATGTGATAGAAGTTTATGTAAAGATTACAGGAATAAAAACGATGTCTGTAAAAAGCGTACTTTAAAAAAATCATCGACAAACATTACATTAGTTCCACTAGCGGGCAAGAGATGTAGCTGATCTAAGACTGCAATATGTGACACGGTGTTTCAATTCTCTACGAATATAGGCCTCGCCGATGAAAATTTAAAAACAATCCACGTTTTATATACAGGTACAGAGCCCTCGGTGCGAGACTACCGGATTTTTTAAATTTGTATAAAATATTTTTCCACTCCACTCATTGAACGAATGAATCCTACTAGTATTATTCTCTGCATCACCCAAAGGTTGACTGGTAGAAAATGCCTCAGGCATTAAGTCCGCCTTTGTACATCTGTGTGCGTAAAGTGTTAAATAAATAAAATCTTCCGAAATCCAATCCAACATAAAAGTACCCTTACATTAATTTCTTAACATAATTCTTAAAATATACAAAAACTTACCCTGCCTACCCTTTGGGGAAAACTGGCGTGTTCCATAAGCTATCACGATTAGCGACATCTGTATCACTTGAACGCCTATTGCCCACTACACCCTGTTCCGTTGCCCACTGCCCAATTGCCCGGTACACCATGCTATAGTCATTCCGTGGTTATTCACCAGTTAACTTGAATTGTTAAAGTGAATTGCACTATTGTTTGACGCAACTATTAGAAAGACAGATGACATCAAAGGGCTATTGTCGCGCACGATAACAACATTTGACTGTCGTTTACACAATTTAGATACACCTACTCGGGGATAGATAAGTCACATCATGCGAGTGTGCGCGTACATGCGTGTGCCAAAGACGGTGGTGAACAATCAGGGAAGTCATGTATCATCTTTAGGTTGAATTTCACTTGCACGTCTTGTGAAGTGAAATTCAAAAGACAAAGTGACCTTTCAGCGAAGACGGTTGTCACAAGTCCAAAATATGCGCCATAGAAATGTCACGTAGTCAAACAAACAATCCATCATCATCACATCAGCCGTAAAACGTCCACTGCTGGACATAGGCCTCCGCCAAGCGCCGCTACAACAACCGGTCATGTGCGTCTCGCATCCATCGGCTACCCGCGACCCTCACCAGTTCATTGTTCCACCTTGTGGGAGACCGCGCCAACGCTGCGTCATCGACCATCTGTTTTACGAGCACTGCCCACTGCCACTACAGTTTGGTGATCCTTCAGGCTATGTATTTTGAACTTTGATCGTTTTCGTTGATTGAATGTTACTTTGAGTCTATTTGTCTATGACCATTGGACAATATCAAACTTAGCAAATGTTCTTCTATTTATAATAAAGCGGCAAGCAATTACACCCATATCCTAAGTCAAATTGAAGGACGTCGACTCGACTCAGGCGACGTCCTGACTGGCCAGCGATCGTACGAGTTAACGAAACGATCTCGTCGCGCGATGATAATGATTCCTTATCTTACTCGTATATCTATACAACGCCTCAGTTGCCATAGCAACGGAAAAGAAACTCTTCAATTAATGAGTTGCAGGGAATGTGGCTTCTAATTTTCCTGACTTTATAAAAGCCAATTTTTATAAAAAGCTTTATAAAAGTTTGGTAACAATGTAGAAAATAGAGTATTTTAATTATGCTCTGTACATTTACACAAGAGCGTATTACAATGAACCATAATTAAATACTCAGAAAATAATTCCGTTACCAAATTAAAGCTCAGTGTTCCAACGTGAAGCTAAGGTAATGAAACTCAAACTCTACCGAGTACCGACAGAACGACACAAAGCTCTTTAAAGGCTTACTACAGCATTACTACAATGTAGCCATTTCTAAAGAATAGTGTACAACGCACGAAGTAAATATCACACTTGTACACTGTAGGTATTACATTTCTCACATATTGAAATGAAAACAATAGAGACCCGACTTCTGCGACCTGTGTTTTAATCTGTGTGTACTTCATTTTAGTAATTACAGACTTTTGTTGTTACAATGTTTCATTGAAATAAAACGCTGGGAAGAGCCGAGGGACTAATTTGTTTGTTTTAAAAAATATAACTACGTTATGGCAAATAAGTTAAACAGTACTTTACAAAGAGACATAAGACTCCCGGGAATCTTGTACAATGAACACATTCATTGTGTCTCATTAGTCGACTCTTGATTACACATACATTGTTTGCCAGGCGGGTCTAAAATGGCCACATTAGCAGAACCAGAAAGCACATCACGCTACCCGTCACTGTCAAATTTTCCCAATCAACCTTGAACCTAATGCAATAGCAATAAAGATGAAAATGAAATTTGACAGATTGTTGTGTGATTAATATTATTAAATTAAATTAAACTAAAATTCATTAATTTCAGGCTATCAAAGCCATATAAAACAATTACAATGATTTAAATCAAATGACAATAGTAACTATTTCACATAAATTATGATTCAAATATGATTCTCCTAAAATGGCCTTTATAGGCCCCGTCACTATTTTCTGAAAACAAAATGCGCCTATAAAACCATTAAGTGATTACAGTTTCCAATAACGCGTAAAAAGTGTTTCACAAGGAATCATCGGAAACACCATTGCTGAAAATGGAAACTGCATAAAAATATCTACACGTGCAAATCAATCAGAGCATATTCCTGTAAAAAATACACAACCGAGGCCTCTGCTATTCCTATATTTGATCCTTTGTGCTGGGCTCAGTACAAAGGACTGCGCTACAGGTTTTCAAAGCTGCTTTATAAAAATATATGCACCTAAAAATCAGCCATTGAATACTCAAATTATTTGCTTAAAGGTCTGCAAAGATTCATAGTGCGAGCAACACACGCACACTACTGGTTACAAAGACTTCAGTTAAAAGTGAGTTTTTGTCAAGGTTTATTTCTTTGTTTATCCATTAGATACAATACTCTTATTTGTAGTGTTATAAAAGGTATAACTTCATAGTTGTAACAACTAGTATGGTAAATACATAGCCCTTGTCTGATAGATAGTCGTAACAACTAGTATGGTAAATACATAGCCCTTGTCTGATAGATAGTCGTACGGCGGCAGGTGGCAAAAACATTTATCTATACTAATACTAGCTGACTCGGCAAACTTCGTTTCGTCATATAAAAATAGCATCATGGCCTATTCTCAGACCTACCAAATATACACAAAAAAAATCATAAAAATCGGTCAAACCGTTTCGGAGGAGTTTGATAACAAACACCATGACACGAGATTTTTATATATTAGTAGATAATAAAGCTGAAGAGGTTGTTTGTTTGGTTTAACGCGCTAATCTCAGGAACTAGGTCGAATTGTTTTTTTTTTTAGTTTCGGTTATCCGATTCGTCGAGTAAGGCTAGGCGATATAACATCACGTTACGGCCAATAAGACACACAATAAGACATACAGACAAAGTGGCACGGGTCGGTTAGTTTATTTATGAATATCTACTATTTTAATTCTAAATATTACTAAAATAAAGTACACAATTCGACCAACGGGGTCTACATCAGCATGCCATGGCCTGAAATTTAAGAAACGCACTATTAACAGTACAAACTGTAAAGACTACCTTACAGATTAAGTTGCAATCAAGTTGATGTAGTTGTATTTATGTAAGCGTGCGGTTTCTGGTTTTACTATTCTTTGCGTCTCTATTATGTACAGGTATTTGACTTCCCGAAGAATCGATAAACTTAAGTGGCAGTGGGGTAGGTAGTATATTGCTCGCAGAACAGATGTTCGATGTGGCCGAAAAGTTCTGAAGTTGCGACCTCGTACCGGAAGAGGCAACGTTGAAAGGCCTCCCACAAGGCGGACCGATGACCTGGTGAAGGTCGCGGGTAGCGAATGGATGTGGGACGCGCAACACCGGTTGTTGTGGCGACGCTTGGGGGAGGTTTATGTCCAGCAGTGGACGTCTTTCGGCTGATATGATGATGATTATTTGAATTCATAAATTGGGTATTGTCAAAGGACACACCACCACCACCACACCATTACACACCATTAAAACACCATTTAAATAGGGTTCCATTTGCACTGTGTGGAATCTCCAAAAGCTCCAGGTACCAATACCACTGGCGGCTTATTAAACATTGGATGCGGAAAAGGTTTGCCCGGCAGGCTCAAAGCGCGCGATCCAATTACACAGCATAAAAACATACGGCGCGCAAACGACGTTCAATTATTCGAAATTGAATGTAAGTACTCAGTTCCGGAAGATTTCCTTTTTATTCCGGACGGTATTATGTAATTTTAATTGGATGAATACATTTATATTTATTGCAATGCTTGGAAATATATGTACTTCCTTGTAATTTTGAGGTAAGCGCCTTGGCAACCCACGCGTGAGCCAATTCTAGAAATTAACCTTTATACAAACTAATTAGGTGGAAAAGTGCTATCGAAATAACAGTAGTTCAGCTATTTTTTTTATTGAGGTATGGTCGTGTTCTTGACCATGCCTGATGGAATGCGATAGATGAAGTCTATGATGGTTTTATGTGGATCGGAACACAGACGCTGGCAGAGATTTAGCTGTGGATAAATGTGGAGGAGAAGGGCTGAGTATGACGGGATACCGACCAAGTACGGATGATACCCTGCTGTTCGTCTGGTATTCCGGTAGTAAAAGGGCGATGGTGGGATCAGGTCGGGTAGTTCCTGTACACACCCTCCAAAGTACAGTCTGCAGAAAACCGACAGGCAGGCAACACTACGCTCTATGCTATAATAACGAAGTGCCTGTATTGCTGTGGCTTTGTCATGGCGCGGTAATGATAGGTAGGTCGGTGATCGGGTGGCGACCGAGGACTGGAAAAAGTTTCGGCTGTCCAGGTTGAATGAGGATGCGGCTTGCACAGGAGCGCGGGGATTGGCACAAGACAAGAGAGGCCTCAGCTCAGCAGTGGACTTCTACTCTAATATTTCAAGGAGGTATAGTTTGTGAGTTTTCGAGGTTGTAGGGGTAATCTCTGTATCTACAGAATTGATATTGAAAATTTTTTACCAATAGAAAGTCACGTTGTAAGAATCATAAGCTATGTTAACCAGGAAAACCCCGCCAACGAAGTAGGCACGGGTCAGCTAGTATTACATAAACATCATATTCAGATCCCTACGCCAAAGAAAAGAGAAGTACTTTAGCCAATCAATCATAGATGTAGTGTTAGCGTTAGTGCACACTGGTGCTACAATAAAATGTATAAAATAAAAAAGAAAACAAAACCCGTAAAAATAAAGTTAAGTATGGGAGCCCCTTTAGTTTAATATTTATTATTTTTTGTTATAGCGGCAATAAAAATAAACACTCTGTGGAAATTTAAAAGCTGTCTAAAGGTACAGCCCGCTCACAGACAGACGGATGAACGGACGGACAGCGGAGGCTTATTAGTAATAGAGTATTGTTGGTTACCCTTTGGGTAGAGACCCTAAAAACTAATCGCATGTCTAACTAGTAGTAGATAGATATGTTTATAGGGGATTTGGAAGTACTAGTACTATTACAAAACATCCTTCTATTACTTAATTTAAAATCTACAATCTAATTAATCTTTCTTATAATACATTTCATCCCGGAAAAAAGCACGATTACTTTAGGATAGACCACGAAATCCTAAAAAATAATACTTATATCTAATTTACTGCATTAGGTGAACTTACTGCATATTTTCTTTTGGACGCATAAAACCTCAGACTTATTTGCATTTCGATTCATAGCTCAATACAGCAAGTGTGTATTGAGCCTAACCAAAACTTTCTAAATGTTTTACCAAGGCAACACAACATGGCTCTTACCAGCTATTTAATATGTACGAGTATATAAACACTGAAGAAACACGGCAACACAAACTCGAACATTTTTATTTACGCCTCTAACTTGGTGCCTCTCTGCCCAAAATTACCGACTCCCAAATGTTTTCTGATTTTAGATAGGCATACGCCGCTTCGATTCCCTGTCAGACAACTTTTCCATTTTCATTAGCTTGAGACCAGTAGGGGTGAACACACACAAGTAGCTACGGGCCGGGTTTGGTGGTAAATCAATAAGTACATTAGAGTAGGTATGTTGTGTTTTGTGTTCAAGAATTTTACTAAGTGTCATCTACGTGAACAAATGTGGGAACATTTTACGATTGTCAATAGAATTAATTAATTTCAATCAATATTTATAACACTTTTCTGTTACTGAGTGACTGACTGACAACGCACAGCCGAATCTGCTGGTGATAGAAAGCTAAAATATGGCATGTAGGTTCCTTGAAGAGTGTAGGATAGCACTATGTCAGGATTTGAAGCAGGAGACATTAAATTGAGGTCAGCTTCAAACAAACCTGATTCAGGTGATGAATGTTATCATTATTACAAAAAAAGTAATACAGATGATCCGCTACCCGAGCCAAGGATTAAACTGAGCTAGTATCATTATGAAGTTCTTAAAGCTCAACCAATTATCGACGTCCACAAGAACGAAGATAGAAAAAGGCAACTTAATTGTCATTGAACTAGATTAGCGGAATCCATATTTTTTTTTACTTTCACATCTATAATATCAGTTATGCAGCTTACAGCACAATAATTAACGAATAAAAAAACTTAATTAACTACAAACTAAAATTGAGCATCAAAAAGTTTGCTCACAACCCTGTCAGCTGATAGTGTGCTCAAAAGACTGCCCATAGTAAAAACCAGTCCTTTAGGTCACGAGAAGTGTCAATAAGCCTTTGCAAAATGTCTTTAAATACTAACTGTGAGTACAAGGGCCCCACGGCCCGAGGGTTTCAACCCCAAACGGCTTGAAACCTTACTATATTTAAATTTACTAACGTTACTTTATTTAGCTAGATTAGTTATTTTCTTCTTAGCCCTTCATCATTTTTCATCGGGCAACTCTTCGCGACTAAGTTTTCGCTTCGTAAAACAGTCCAACCCAAAGTTGGCGACTTGAAATACTAGCTTTAATATATTCGTAAGCTAAATTTCGCATTCAGGCTACAGTTTTAAATTAATTAACTGTTGGTAACTTGCTTCAAAATTGTGTATTAATTCCAACTGGATTTCAGAAGGCTGCTGTTGTTCGGCGGCCTATTTGGGAACGAACAATATAAACATCATGGCTTTATTCATTGAAGGGACGAATGTAGAATATTCATATTTGACCAGAAACGTATAAGATTCTAAGGCTGCGTATCCACCAGAAATGTGCGAGAATGCGGAGCGAGGGATGTGTTTGATAAGAACTAATAGAAAATAAAGCGATTTTATTGGTTCTTTATAACCTGTCCACCCCATCCTCGCACATCTCTGGTAGAAACGCAGCCATAGGATCGGTTAATGGAGCCATGACGAACTCATCATCATCACATCAGCCGAAAGACGTCCACTGCTGGAGGTACGCCTACCCCAAGCGTCGTCCTGGGCATCTCGCATCCATCGGCTACCCGCGACCTTCACCAGGCCACGCCAACGTTGCGTCTTCCGGTACGCGGTCGGTATGCCTAACTATTGTCATCAAATAGGCTAAATCAAGTCTCCTATTACATTTCATTCAGTTGAAATCCTAGGATATCAGGAAGTCTTTCATAAGACGTTTAATACTTTTTTGAAATTGACAATCCAGTCATATTTTTAGATTATGTGGCTGCCCAAAAGCCTTAAATTTATGTCAACAAATTGACTATTCTGTTGAAATATCATCAATCAATATTATAAAACTCTTTCGTTCAGACCGCTGCTGGTCGTAGGACGCTTAAATTTGACATGTAGGGTCCTTGGGGAGTGTAGGTGAGCACCAATAGAATGGATTTCCCTTAATTCCTGCACGAACAGGAAATAACGAGATATGTGCGTACAAAGTTGCGGGCAGAAGCTGCTAATTTGTCTCTGCCATCTCTGACCTAGGCTAGAGTCAATCCATCTCATTGTTTAAAAGACACGGCCATCTGGATTTAGGCTGCAGCCAGAGAGCTACTTAATAAAATAGTAAATAGCCCGCACTACGGATTATAAGAGGCTTCTTACGCGGAATCAAGGTTATATGCTCCATTTGGAAATTCGCCAAAGGGAATACAAAACAAATAAAGAGTGTGGGGAATGAATAGCAGTCTAAGGTATAAGACAATGGCGGAGGAAAGCGAGGCATAAACTATTATATCTTATTTACTAAACATCAAACATAATATGTTTCTGACACCGAGAATAGGTTGCAACTTAAAATATAGAGGTGTACGGTACAGAGAGTAAAGTCTCGCAGACCTCCACTGAAGAGGGCGGATCTTCCGCCCGGAAGGTTTTTGTGTCCGGTGGGCAACTGCTCGATATTTCGATCACTTTTTCTTGCAATGTAGGTTTTGCTACGGTGACTTTTTCTTTAAAAAGTCTAATGTACGGTCAAAAAGCGAGTCACATCTCGTGGCTAGCTATAACAGCCGCACTGGACAATCTTCAAGAATAAGCAACGCTTGTCGAGGTCAGTCATACCGAGTTATGTTAAAACGGTTACCATCCTCTGGTGCCTCGAAAAGCACGTTAAGCCGTTGGTCCCGACTGTCATTGGTAAATTTTGTAACTATCGTTACGGGTTGTCAGATATCTGACACCAATCTTGCCAGAAGTACCGTGTTACCCAATTAATAGTCGTGGAGGTCTGCTAGGCAGCCGCCCCACGTAAAATACTGGTATTCAGCAGAATCTAGTTTGACTTGAAGCCGACCACAACATAATAGTTGGGAAAAGGCTAGTTGCAGAAAGCATTACAGTGTAGCTCCTCGATTTAGCCCGTCAACCCATGCGCAATTTATCAATATACATAAATAATTTTGTCATAATCAAACAACAGATGAGGTATATATTTTTAAGCCGTAGCTCAAAGATTCAAAGCATTTTATTTGAAATAAACGTCAAGGTCGGGCAGTCAAATACATGGAAGCTATTTGCACGTTCCAAAGTCTCTAAGGAGAGGAACGTGCAAGAAACTCCACGGACACTCTTTTGAATCATGTTCTGTTTTACAAAAAACTAAGTTACATATACTTGTTGCTTCTGCATGTGAGGACAACGCAAAGGAAAAAGAAGCTTATTATAAGAATTTAAAATATAAATTAAAATATAATTTAAAATAAGCCAATGGTAGTTAAGAGATGACCAGTCTCAACTGACGTCGCCCGTTCACGAACATAACGCGCGTATCGGCACCATTCAGCTCAACCATTTAGAAGGGAACCGAATGATCCAACCCACGCACCACCATCAGGGAGACATTTGAGTGAACATGATATGCTCTCAACCACCATGCTCGTTCATATCCAACAATTTAAACTATAACTTATCACATAATATGGCTTCATGGTACTCACATTTTCAAAATTTTAAAAATATCTTTCTACTTTACACAAAACTAAGGTTGTCAATGATGAAAAATAATTTCTTAAAAACAACGATTAAGTTCTTACACCAAAAATAATAAATAAATCATCATCTGTCTAGCGAGAAACACCGGCCTTGTCAATGTGACAACGCTTGAGAGAGGCCCATGTCCAGCAGTGGACGTGTGACAACGCTTGAGAGAGGCCCATGTCCAGCAGTGGACGTGTGACAACGCTTGAGAGAGGCCCATGTCCAGCCGTGGACGTGTGACAACGCTTGAGAGAGGCCCATGTCCAGCAGTGGACGTGTGACAACGCTTGAGAGAGGCCCATGTCCAGCAGTTGACGTGTGACAACGCTTGAGAGAGGCCCATGTCCAGCAGTGGACGTGTGACAACGCTTGAGAGAGGCCCATGTCCAGCAGTGGACGTGTGACAACGCTTGAGAGAGGCCCATGTCCAGCAGTGGACGTGTTTCTGCTGATATGATGATGATGACACTCCAGAGAAATGACACTGCCATCAACTGTGAGCATCTATACAAATGGAGATATTTAGGGTAATAACAAAATAGATACAAAGATAGTGTGAATAGGCTTCTTCTGGGTAAGCTTACTCCATCGTCGACTTTATCCCTCTCACCTCTGACCAAGACTAGAGTCAAGAGCAAACCCATCTAAAAAAGAGAGAGACAAAATCATCAAATGCCCACTCCATTATCATAATAATATATTTAAATGATTTAAAGAAGTACAGAAAAGGTATCAGCCGTTACTTCATCTCTTGGAGATAATATTAAAATAACGCACGTCTGGTAGTTCACTCCTGGAGATTTCTTAGTTCGGGTCGGATTTAATGTCAAATATTGCATTTCTTAGTATACCTTTCGTATTCTGACTTATAAAAAGTGTAGGAAAAAGAATAGGAAAGGCATATAACATCACATGCTAAACATCCGACAGCAATTTGTTACGGAATGTTGTATTAAATTTAGTCTGTGGAGACGCCTTCATTTGTTTTTGCAAGCGGTTAGTTGAGCAGTTATACCACTGTATTAACAATATTCAATTAATTGTGTTCATAATAGCTTTACTCTGTTGAAATAACAACCAAAGTAAAGTTACTGTACACCAAATAGTTCAACTGTACTATTATGGTTGGTAGATATTTTGCATTATAACCTCGAAGGTAAACTCCGACCTCCTCTCAATGCAGTTCGAGCGAAATACTGTATGTACTTAGGCGTCGAAGCATGCCAGTGCTAAGCCCTGTTTGCACGCGCCAAGTACTTAAGTAATCACTGGCGGCGAGTCAGGTGCGAACAGCCCTCGAGGCGATCTGTGGCGGCAAGTAGATAATCAATAGAACCTGCTACTCGTAGGTGCCTGCCGACTTTATAGGTAGCAGTCGCTCTCTGCATTTTGTGTCTATAATGTGCTTTGTGAACTAGAACCGTTGCAAAAATTTTACAGGAGATCTGACTCTGTTGTAACAGGTACAAGTTACGTGTTTCAGGGATCAGAATGAACTTTACTTTATATGAATTATTACATAATCGTCGCTTTTAAAACGGATAAAGTAAGGAAACTAACAATTCGATGGTAAGTTATTTCGGGTACATATCATAATCCCGAAATTTCATAATACCTATGGCTGAAATACCGACGTCCAAAACAACAAACATCAAAATACCAAAAGTTATAAATGCCGATAGCCGTTATATCGAAACATAAAATACCGATGTCCAAATGCCTGAAAGGACGAAATTCCGAATGGACGAAATCCTGAATATCGAAGTACAGAGTATTGAATTTCCTAGGTTAGGTTAGGTTAGAACAGTGCGTCTCCTTCTGCGAAATAGTTATCGCGCAGAAGAATGCTGCGGAAAGGGAGAGGGAGATTTCAACCACTCTCCCGGCTCGCAGCAGGCGCACCGGGCGTCGGAGGAGGGCATACGCTGCCCTCTTCCGGGCCCCCTAACTGGGTCCTGGGGACCCGAGGTGGCGGCGCGTAGTGTTTCTATGCGCCCCTCTTTGACGTAGCAGGGGTGTCAAAAACCTCACTCCCCCCGCTGACCCGAGGTGGCCCGCAGAGGCGGACCGGCACCAGTCGGGGATCACGGAAAGCCAAATAAGTTCTCGCGATTCCCGGCGTTGGTGAGAGATGGAACACCAGGGTGGTTTTAGTCAGTAAGAGTCTGGCAGACCCCCCGCCCGCCCCAAGGCGGAGGACATTCATGAGGATGTCCCCCCGATAAAAAAGAAAAAAAAGCTTAGTACAGTGTAAATTAACCACATTTCCCCTCATCTCCCGCTGAGCAGGGCTCCTATTTTAAGAGATTAAATGAACCTTAGATTGAGATTTTAGGCTTTGGGATGTAATTTCGGGATTTCGAACTTTGGGATCTTCGTGATTTTAAGCTTTGGGGCAAATGAACTTTCGGGATTTAAAACTTTCGACCAAAACAATCATTCGGCGTTTAATTTTTCGGTATTTCGTCCATAGGTACTTTAAAATTGTAATACGTACCCGTTATTTCGCGCCTTTACAAAAAAAAATATATAACTGAGAACCTCCTCCTTTTTTTAAAGTCGGTTAAAAAGGTACATTGTACGTCATTTGTGCATAATACTTGAAACTCATTTCATTTTTTTCATTATAACGCACGCAAAGGGTTCCGTGACATAAACCACGTTCAGACCGGCACCTCATGAGTAGGTACTTGGTATCCTACGGCGCAAATCTTCACATGGCCACCGGTGGTACATCACCGCCCCACGAACCGGAAGTCTTGCCAAGCGGGGTGCGCACGGACAGGATTAGACAGGAATTATGTTTTAAATAATCGAAAGGCCTAAATACATTTTGCCAAAACCAATGTGTTTGGATTGTTTCAATACGATTCATACAAAATAATATTTTTTTTTTAATGTTGTTTTAAATTTTGATTTTATTTTTTTTTATCAACGTAATTTATCATAAATAATTTGCATTTCGTACAATTTATGCCGTGATTATGTCAATTTTTTACTGATAAATACAATTTTTTGCATATTGATTTTAACTTACTTCTCGAAATAACATCCACCTCCTGAGCTGCACTATGATTTGTCAATTTTTCTAGGCGGGGACGGTAAATACAACACTTTCTCTCGAAGCGGCGCGAATTTCGTAGTATATTGAAAGTTTAGTGTGACGTGACCACCGGTGGTACACCTCGCCGAGTCAGCAAATACTCTGTGCTCCACCGGTGGTACACGCCAGTCAGAACGTGTTAAAAAAATATTATAAGTTGTTATAGCGGCAATAAAAATACACAATCTGTGAAAATTTTAAGTTTCTACCTACTCGTATTACGTTTCTTGAGTTACAGCCGGCTGAAAGACAGAAGGATGGACAGCGGAGGCTTAGAATAGGGTTCGGTTGGTTACCCCTTGGGTACGGAACCCTAAAAATCAAATACTTGTCAGTAAAAGTAAGATACTTTTACCAACACTAATTTTGTTCATGAAAAGAAAGTAAAACTTTTCCACTTGCAGTCAAGTGGAAAAGTTTTACTTTCTTTGATTATAATTATTTGTGATCGAATTCTTTGTGTTTAGCTTTTATATTTTAATTGTGCTTCTGTATACAACGAGTGAAAAAATAAACCCAATACCTTTTGAGGGTTCATTGTAAATGATTATGTATATTTTCACTTTGGGACCAGCACGGAAATCGCGAAAAGAAAATCGACTACCCCCATACATATATTTGCGCATAACTCGACAATATGTGATTATTATATGATTTCCCATCCTTAAAAAAAAAGTCTTAGCAAGAGGTTTTACCCAGTTTCTGGGTTGTGGAGATCAGAGAAGCAGTCGCTGTTAAAAAAAAAACCAGTGAACGCTGAGCACATTCATTGTCCTGCTTCTAAAAGGAGACATTTTGCTGTGAAAAAAACTTCTTATCGTGAGGGTAGTAAGGTTTAACAACACCCTAGTGTCACAGTATCTAAGCCACTTCAAGGGCCTGTGACATGGTTTATTTGACGACCGCCATTTGTCGGCCGGGACCACCGGCGTATGCGTGCCATCCACCCTCCTCCACCTCCACCTCGTGTCACCAGTGTTAAGGACTTAGGAGTGACTTTCGACCGCAGTCTGACATTTAGAGACCACGTGTCTGCCCTTGCAAAGGAATCCTTCAGGCGTCTGGGATTTGTCTTAAGGAACGCTCGTGACTTTCGCAATCCCAGTATTATTAAACTCCTATACACCACTTTGGTTCGGAGTAAACTCGAGTCCAGCGCCTGTGTCTGGCATCCACATACTGCGTCACTGACACTGATGCTTGAGAAAGTTCAGAAAACCTTCCTGAGATTTTTGTATCAAAGGCTGTACCATTACTTTCCATTCATGTACCCAACGAACTATCTTCTAGGGGTGTTGGGCTTCAATTCGTTGGAGGTAAGAAGGGGCTTTGATCAGCTCACGATTGCCTGTAAAACCCTAAGCGGTCGTATTGACTGCCCTGAGCTCCACGGACTTTTCTGCTGCCTATTTGTGCCCGACAAATACCTTGGGCACCGTCAAAGCCGCCGTCATAACCTGTTCGCACTACCGCTATCTAGATCGGTTGCTAGAGCTGAATCTCCGGTATGTCGAACCCTAAGGGTGCTTAACGCCCTCCTGACTGCCGACCCTGAATGTGATGTGTTTGCTGATGAATGGAAGAAAATAATGCGTGCCTGTCTGGTGTTTTGTGAGAGACAATATGCGAGGGTGTCCGCTGTTACATAGTTTCTGTTAGTTTATGATGTTTCTAATTTATTTAACTATTTACGCAAATAATTATTAATAATTTTATCCACGAATTGTATATCTTTGAATTTGAATTTAATTTTTGTATTGTTTGTTATTTGAATGCTTATTTTATTTTAACATTATAATTCTATGTTAATTAATGTAATTGGACCTGTGCCGTTTTAATTATCTATAAATAAATAAATAAATAATCCGACGCACGGAATATTTTTTTTTGTAACTGCCTCCGTAGTCGAGTGGTTTAGGCGTTTGCCTTATTACCCGGTGGTCTTGGGTTCGATTTCCATGGGAAAAGCACCCTTTGTAGAGTTGTTTTCCAGTTTGGGGACATTGCAGGCTTGAATCACCTGATTGTCTGTCTTGGTCTAATAATATCATAACAAAGACAAGATAATAGCAGCTACTTCTGAAGAGTCCCTCGCCATTTTAATTAAAAAATGTCTGCTCCTAAATGTGGCAGTTAGTGTAAGTGGACTCTATTTCTTTTCCTTATTTGCTGTCTCGCTCTATGCATATCCAGATGTATTGACAACCACATAATGAAGGCTATGTAAAACATTTTGTGTTGTCCCCTCTGGCTTTGTTTCTTGAGGCTTGGTCCAAGGTATGAGCAAAGCGGTAGCGTTAGCGGTAAACTGGTGGTATGTGACTGACATACATTTATTGAATTTCTTATAACAAAACAGAAATAAAGACAAAAAGCTCACCTGAATTATTATTTCTAATTTATTGTTCGTGTGTAACGAAGGGCTATTAGAGAAAGGTCAATATACTTTATTGCATGTTTATCTGACGCCTACCATAGCAAGTGCAGCTGCTGGTTATGGGGGCTGGCAAAATAGTTTATCTTAAACAATTTGTCAGTAGTACCACGGAGTTCGAATGTATGACAGGTTTTTGGGACATAGTATCAACCTTATAGGTATATTGGTCTGAACATTACTGGCTGTATACGTATATAATGTACCTTCCATATACTAATTAAATAAATTAAAATAAATGTTTAGTTCGACACAATAGTAACTCGTAGACAATACGGCTGATTGTAAGTCATATTTAACTTGTACGTCTGTTTCAAATGCATTTGATGCTAACTTCAAAACTAGGCCAGTGCCTGTATTATGGTGGTTAGTCATTCAGCCACGATATTATTGAGCAAAAATAAATATTTTGAGGGATATCGCTAAACACTTATATAGTATTAGAAGTAGCCTGAAAATAAAGAGATTAATTTATTAATTATGTAACCATCACTGGGATTCTGTAAACATGTCGAAAGGAAAACTTAGGCAAGTGAACGATAGCCGAGCTGTCAAGTGTAAGTGTACACGTTGAGATGGCGGTTTGGAACATGCTAACAGCTGCTTGTTTTTGACTGACTGACCTTTTTTTATTTAGGAATGGTCGTGCTCTTGAAAGCGATAGATGAGGTCTATGATGGAGCGAGCGTGCCCAGAAGATGCCTGTTTACTCTTGATTTGAAGGTAGGCGGGTTATATGTGGACGAGAACACAGAGACGCTGGCAGAGAGTTCCACACTTTAGCTGTGCGTATAATAAATGTGGAAGAGAAGCGCTGGGTACGACTAGTCGGGATATCAACCAAGTATGGATAGTACCCTGCAGTACGTGGTAAAAGGGCGATAGTGGAATCAGGTCGTGGAGTTCCTGCGCACACTCACTAAAAAACAGTCTGTAGAAGATCGACAGGCAAGCAACATTACGCCGATGACCTAGGCTGTGAAGCTGAGCCACCAACGTCTCGTCACCTATAAGCCTTTTTGCTCTGCGTTCAACCGAGTCCAAAGCAGCAAGCTGGTATTTTGCTGGTACTTTGACCTTGACTATAGGGATGTTTCCTGAGTAATAAAAAAAAATATGCTTCGATTTTCGAAAAATATTGGATATGTATTTTTTGTTTGATCAAAACAATCAAAATTGACGAAGATAAAACGCATCAAAGATCAGGAGGAGGCTTGTGATGTCACTAACCGATAAAAAGAAAGTGACGTCACACGAGTTGTTAACGCACTATATCGTCTTCATTTATTGTTAACTTGAAATAAGAAAAAATACGTGTCTGCAATTTTTTAGATACCTATGATCTGCCTAGCCTTTTCCCAACTACATTGGGGTCGGCTTCCAGTCAAACTGGATTCAGCTGAATACCAGTGTTTTACGTGAAGCGGCTGCCTACCAGACCTCCACAACCCATTAACTGGGTAACACGGTACGTCTTGGCAAGACTGGAGTCAGATTTACTGGCTTCTGTCTAAAAATCCGTAACGACTGCTAAAGATCTACAAAAGACAGCTGGGACTAACGGCTTAACGTGCTTTTCGAGGCACGGAGGAAACTCGTTACGTTAAGATGGTCACCCATCCACAGACCAAGCTCGGCAAGCGTTGCTTAACCTTGATGATTGCATACGTTATTTGTGAGTTTTATATAGCATATAAAACTCACAAATAACGTGGTTTTCTATCGGTAAAAGAATTTTCAAAATCGGTTCAGTAGATCCGGAGATTACCCCCTACAACCTCACACACTCACAACAACACAAACTTTACCTCTTTATAATGTTTGTATAGATACCATATATATATATTTATATATATATATAATATAAATTCTTCGATTTCTGAACTCTCCTGTTTACCCCTTCTAGTAATTCAGGCGTCATAATGCCTACTTCACGGAGATGAATATTTAGACATTTATGCCCTGAATTCTCATTGAGGTGGTATTCTCGCGTCGCCGACGACGGCGAATTGTTCGTCATTTATGTCGTATGTATGCTAAAACTGAAGGCTGTTCATTCTCGCTCCAGATACCAGAGCCTGAGGAATTTCTTAGATAATGTCTTCTGCATAAAATTAAACCCGCTGTACGGGTGAGGATTCGTTCATTTTTATGGTAAATATATAAAACAATTATTTCGATGTAATTCAACAAAATCTGAAAACGTATAAAAGAAATCGCGAAAAATTTTCAGTACATATTGTCGAGTTATGCGCAAATATATGTATGGGGGTAGTCGATTTTCTTTTCGCGATTTCCGTGCTGGTCCCAAAGTGAAAATATACATAATCATTTACAATGAACCCTCAAAAGGTATTGGGTTTATTTTTTCACTCGTTGTATACAGAAGCACAATTAAAATATAAAAGCTAAACACAAAGAATTCGATCACAAATAATTATAATCAAAGAAAGTAAAACTTTTCCACTTGCAGTCAAGTGGAAAAGTTTAACAAAATTAATTGTTTTATATATTTACCATAAAAATGAACGAATCCTCACCCGTACAGCGGGTTTAATTTTATGCAGAAGACATTATCTAAGAAATTCCTCAGGCTCTGGTATCTGGAGCGAGAATGAACAGCCTTCAGTTTTAGCATACATACGACATAAATGACGAACAATTCGCCGTCGTCGGCGACGCGAGAATACCACCTCAATGAGAATTCAGGGCATAAATGTCTAAATATTCATCTCCGTGAAGTAGGCATTATGACGCCTGAATTACTAGAAGGGGTAAACAGGAGAGTTCAGAAATCGAAGAATTTATATTATATATATATATAAATATATATATATGGTATCTATACAAACATTATAAAGAGGTAAAGTTTGTGTTGTTGTGAGTGTGTGAGGTTGTAGGGGGTAATCTCCGGATCTACTGAACCGATTTTGAAAATTCTTTTACCGATAGAAAACCACGTTATTTGTGAGTTTTATATGCTATATAAAACTCACAAATAACGTATGCAATCATCAAGGTTAAGCAACGCTTGCCGAGCTTGGTCTGTGGATGGGTGACCATCTTAACGTAACGAGTTTCCTCCGTGCCTCGAAAAGCACGTTAAGCCGTTAGTCCCAGCTGTCTTTTGTAGATCTTTAGCAGTCGTTACGGATTTTTAGACAGAAGCCAGTAAATCTGACTCCAGTCTTGCCAAGACGTACCGTGTTACCCAGTTAATGGGTTGTGGAGGTCTGGTAGGCAGCCGCTTCACGTAAAACACTGGTATTCAGCTGAATCCAGTTTGACTGGAAGCCGACCCCAATGTAGTTGGGAAAAGGCTAGGCAGATCATAGGTATCTAAAAAATTGCAGACACGTATTTTTTCTTATTTCAAGTTAACAATAAATGAAGACGATATAGTGCGTTAACAACTCGTGTGACGTCACTTTCTTTTTATCGGTTAGTGACATCACAAGCCTCCTCCTGATCTTTGATGCGTTTTATCTTCGTCAATTTTGATTGTTTTGATCAAACAAAAAATACATATCCAATATTTTTCGAAAATCGAAGCATATTTTTTTTTATTACTCAGGAAACATCCCTATAGTCAAGGTCAAAGTACCAGCAAAATACCAGCTTGCTGCTTTGGACTCGGTTGAACGCAGAGCAAAAAGGCTTATAGGTGACGAGACGTTGGTGGCTCAGCTTCACAGCCTAGGTCATCGGCGTAATGTTGCTTGCCTGTCGATCTTCTACAGACTGTTTTTTAGTGAGTGTGCGCAGGAACTCCACGACCTGATTCCACTATCGCCCTTTTACCACGTACTGCAGGGTACTATCCATACTTGGTTGATATCCCGACTAGTCGTACCCAGCGCTTCTCTTCCACATTTATTATACGCACAGCTAAAGTGTGGAACTCTCTGCCAGCGTCTCTGTGTTCTCGTCCACATATAACCCGCCTACCTTCAAATCAAGAGTAAACAGGCATCTTCTGGGCACGCTCGCTCCATCATAGACCTCATCTATCGCTTTCAAGAGCACGACCATTCCTAAATAAAAAAAGGTCAGTCAGTCAAAAACAAGCAGCTGTTAGCATGTTCCAAACCGCCATCTCAACGTGTACACTTACACTTGACAGCTCGGCTATCGTTCACTTGCCTAAGTTTTCCTTTCGACATGTTTACAGAATCCCAGTGATGGTTACATAATTAATAAATTAATCTCTTTATTTTCAGGCTACTTCTAATACTATATAAGTGTTTAGCGATATCCCTCAAAATATTTATTTTTGCTCAATAATATCGTGGCTGAATGACTAACCACCATAATACAGGCACTGGCCTAGTTTTGAAGTTAGCATCAAATGCATTTGAAACAGACGTACAAGTTAAATATGACTTACAATCAGCCGTATTGTCTACGAGTTACTATTGTGTCGAACTAAACATTTATTTTAATTTATTTAATTAGTATATGGAAGGTACATTATATACGTATACAGCCAGTAATGTTCAGACCAATATACCTATAAGGTTGATACTATGTCCCAAAAACCTGTCATACATTCGAACTCCGTGGTACTACTGACAAATTGTTTAAGATAAACTATTTTGCCAGCCCCCATAACCAGCAGCTGCACTTGCTATGGTAGGCGTCAGATAAACATGCAATAAAGTATATTGACCTTTCTCTAATAGCCCTTCGTTACACACGAACAATAAATTAGAAATAATAATTCAGGTGAGCTTTTTGTCTTTATTTCTGTTTTGTTATAAGAAATTCAATAAATGTATGTCAGTCACATACCACCAGTTTACCGCTAACGCTACCGCTTTGCTCATACCTTGGACCAAGCCTCAAGAAACAAAGCCAGAGGGGACAACACAAAATGTTTTACATAGCCTTCATTATGTGGTTGTCAATACATCTGGATATGCATAGAGCGAGACAGCAAATAAGGAAAAGAAATAGAGTCCACTTACACTAACTGCCACATTTAGGAGCAGACATTTTTTAATTAAAATGGCGAGGGACTCTTCAGAAGTAGCTGCTATTATCTTGTCTTTGTTATGATATTATTAGACCAAGACAGACAATCAGGTGATTCAAGCCTGCAATGTCCCCAAACTGGAAAACAACTCTACAAAGGGTGCTTTTCCCATGGAAATCGAACCCAAGACCACCGGGTAATAAGGCAAACGCCTAAACCACTCGACTACGGAGGCAGTTACAAAAAAAAATATTCCGTGCGTCGGATTATTTATTTATTTATTTATAGATAATTAAAACGGCACAGGTCCAATTACATTAATTAACATAGAATTATAATGTTAAAATAAAATAAGCATTCAAATAACAAACAATACAAAAATTAAATTCAAATTCAAAGATATACAATTCGTGGATAAAATTATTAATAATTATTTGCGTAAATAGTTAAATAAATTAGAAACATCATAAACTAACAGAAACTATGTAACAGCGGACACCCTCGCATATTGTCTCTCACAAAACACCAGACAGGCACGCATTATTTTCTTCCATTCATCAGCAAACACATCACATTCAGGGTCGGCAGTCAGGAGGGCGTTAAGCACCCTTAGGGTTCGACATACCGGAGATTCAGCTCTAGCAACCGATCTAGATAGCGGTAGTGCGAACAGGTTATGACGGCGGCTTTGACGGTGCCCAAGGTATTTGTCGGGCACAAATAGGCAGCAGAAAAGTCCGTGGAGCTCAGGGCAGTCAATACGACCGCTTAGGGTTTTACAGGCAATCGTGAGCTGATCAAAGCCCCTTCTTACCTCCAACGAATTGAAGCCCAACACCCCTAGAAGATAGTTCGTTGGGTACATGAATGGAAAGTAATGGTACAGCCTTTGATACAAAAATCTCAGGAAGGTTTTCTGAACTTTCTCAAGCATCAGTGTCAGTGACGCAGTATGTGGATGCCAGACACAGGCGCTGGACTCGAGTTTACTCCGAACCAAAGTGGTGTATAGGAGTTTAATAATACTGGGATTGCGAAAGTCACGAGCGTTCCTTAAGACAAATCCCAGACGCCTGAAGGATTCCTTTGCAAGGGCAGACACGTGGTCTCTAAATGTCAGACTGCGGTCGAAAGTCACTCCTAAGTCCTTAACACTGGTGACACGAGGTGGAGGTGGAGGAGGGTGGATGGCACGCATACGCCGGTGGTCCCGGCCGACAAATGGCGGTCGTCAAATAAACCATGTCACAGGCCCTTGAAGTGGCTTAGATACTGTGACACTAGGGTGTTGTTAAACCTTACTACCCTCACGATAAGAAGTTTTTTTCACAGCAAAATGTCTCCTTTTAGAAGCAGGACAATGAATGTGCTCAGCGTTCACTGGTTTTTTTTTTAACAGCGACTGCTTCTCTGATCTCCACAACCCAGAAACTGGGTAAAACCTCTTGCTAAGACTTTTTTTTTAAGGATGGGAAATCATCAAATGACTCCTCCCGCTCTGGGTAAAGCAAGAGGGAGTGTCAGACTCTTACTGACTAAAACCCATCCGTGTTCCTCCTGGTGCCCTCTGTGTTCCAAGGCTACAGCACCCCTTTCGAACAGATTCCGCCGCCCCAGCAGGCACCTGCCCTAGTGGGCAGGTGCCATCATTCACGCTGACCTCTCTTTGAGGCGCGCTGGGATCGCAGCGCGCCCAAGCAGGGCAGACCTCTACCGTATGCTCCACCGTGTTCTCCGGGTGACCATCACAGTGTTGGCACCCGGGCGTGTCCTCCCGCCGAATCCGAAACAGGAATCTCCCGAAACAACCGTGTCCGGTGAGTACCTGCGTCAGGCAGAAGGTGAGGACGCCGTGGCGCCGCTCCAGCCACTCCTCAAAGAGGGGACTTATCGCCTGGATTGTGGCTGGAGTGTGGACAGCGACTGTCACAACCCAGCGCTGGGCACGCCCAGCGCTGGGTTGTGACAGTCGCTGTCTCTATACCGCAATGAGATCCTGCCGGAGCTTCATCCGCCTTGTTGCGATTTGCCGCGGCAGAGGAGTCTCGCCCCGGCGTTGCGCCTCCACGCTCTTGCTAAGACTGGTGACAGATTTTCAGGCTTCAGAAAATTCATAACTACTGCCGAAGATCCGGAAGAGAACTAAGGTTACCGAAATAGCCCGAAGGATCGCCAAACTAAGTTGGCAGTCGGCAGGGCACATTGATCGCAGAACAGACTGTCGCGAACCGGAAGAAGCAACGTTGGAAGGCCTCCTACAAGGTAGACCGATGACCTGGTCAAGGAGCCGATGGATGCGAAACGCATAGAACCGGTCGTTCTGGCGACGCTTGGGGGAGGCCTATGTCCAGTAATGGACGTCTTTTTCGGCTGATGTGATGATGATGTTAAAGATCAACGAATGACAGCCGGGACATACGGCTCGACGTGCTTTCCGAAGCATGGGGACTATTTCTCGGTATTCCTATCTCCAGACTAGCCTTGGCAAACGATGCTTTACTTGAAAGATCGATCCGTGTTGCTATTAATTTAAATACGGTTAAAATAAACTTTACTCCTCAGTTGAATGTACTTACTTATTCCAATATACTTCCTCGCCTATAAAACGTGTAAAAAGGGTGCCCGGGACATACCTACACACAGATAAAATAGAGGTTAAAATGTTTTTATAAATCACACTTAGAATTTACAGCTAATCGATGTAACATTGACGTGGCAACCACTAGAAGCTGCAACATTGTGGTATATTAATTCACTTAATTAATATTTACGACGTAGTTAGTTCTAGTTAGTAGTTTACTCTAGTTCAATGTTCGACTATTTCGGTATTACTTGACGTAATATTCACCTTGATATTTTGAGGAGGTCTAATGACTTTGCCAAAGCGACATTAAATATAAAAATATGGAAAAAATAAGATACAGGTATATAATTAATTATGCTGCAACTGCCTCGTCGCCTAATGGTCGTATGTGCTACTGCTGAGTATGAGCTCGTGGGTTCGACCCCCGATTTGTTGACTTTTCATTTGTATTTTCTCACAAGCTACCCGATGTGTGAATTTGTGTTCGTTAGTGAGGACACTACTCGCACCCTCATCATCATCATCATAGTATCCGAAAGACGTCCACTGCTGGATATAGACCTCTTCAAAGTGCCGCCACAACAACCGGTCCTGTGCGTCTCGCATCCATCGGCTACCCGCGACCCCCGCCAGAGTGCAACGCTCCTTTATATTACTTTACTCTTTGGTGGCAGTGGCAGTCGCAATATGTCAAAAATGTATTTAGAGACAGTTTGTGTTTGACATACGAATGCAAACGTTGTCTAAAATTAAGTAGCATTAGGTCATCGGTCCACCTTGTAGGAGGCCTTCCAACGTTGCGACTACCGGTACGCGGTCGCACCCTATTAGATAGTAATTAAACATGACAGGCCAAAAGTCAGAGTTTTATAGTACACCTCTGCCTTAACCAGAATAAAGAAATACACTGATTTGTGCAGTGTTATTTATTTTCACATATTATAGTAACAACAAACAAAAATATTCTTCAGCAGACACAAAATCCTCGCCGGCTCATTCATTACAAAACTGTGTTATCCGGGAAAATATCACCCCTAAATAATTTACGAGCTGGTGGGAAGGGGGCCTAAGCCCGGGATAATCCACTGTACTGCAAGTCACGCTTATGAAAGAGGGGAGAAAAGAGGGAACTGGCTGACTTTAACTATTTACATGAGGAATGGTTGCTGGTCGGCAAATTACTCGTACATTGGGGTCGACAGACAAGAGATGAGCGAAATCTTTCATGGAACAGGGATCATGCTCGTTGGCCACCATTTGAGTTACTAAGGGCTGAGTTTTCGATAATCGGATAACTTGAATGTAATAAATTTAATGTGGCTGCTTTCAAGTAATTTGATCAAACAGTACGATCAAACTGGTTGATCAAAGAGAAATGCGGAATTTCATATTTCGACGACTAATGTTGAATTAAATTTTTGTACAAATATTCATGCCTATTTTATTTACAAAACTTTTTGAACCAGCCTATAAAATCTAATTATTTGAAGGTCTGGCCCGCATAAACGAAACCAGTAAATTCTCCATTTTTATTGCGCAATCAAAAGTTATCTATTCATTCAAATATTGGCCCTAAGTACATAAATAGTTTTTCTTGTAGATAACACCCCGTGGTTTATCACGTGACCCCGTCCAGGTTTTCGGAAAAAAAGCTCTGACACACTGAAAGAATAGCCCTCTATTAATGCTTTTTTTGCAATCAGTTCAGTATCGACTGTCAAAAAATAGCTTTAAAAAAATATGAACAAATATACCTCACGCACACACATACCTCTTTATACTTTAAAAACTTTTTTCTTTACAAACTTTTACAAATTCTCTGGATCCCACGCTAGGATTCCCTTCGTCGGGTTAAGATGAAATAATACAAAGTAAGGATTTCGGTATGATGTGGAAAATTACAAAACATTCTCACAAAGGGCGGTATTTCAATGGATTCAAGAAAATTTTGATAACGTTTAGCAGTCCAGTAACTATACAGGGTTAATTGTAATTCGACGTATATTTGTCAGGTGCTGATAGGGGGGCGAAATGCAATAAATTGAACCCCCCATATGCATTGCCGAAATTCAATCGTTTTCGAGATATGTGAATTTTTATTTTTTTCTATATTTACCCAAAATTAGACATATAACTCCAAATAAAAAGAAAACTAGACATGGAATGGGTACCATTAGAATATTCTAATATGATATTGTAGCTGGCACTTCAATTAAGCTATGAACACAATTAAAAGTACTTAATACAAGAAAATTATTAAGATGATGAGTGATTTAAGAATAATATCTTACCAATACACTCTTCCAAAAAATGTTGTCTCGTTCAAAAAATTATTAAGAACTTAATCGTAAAAATAACTAAAACAATTTACCTATTCTGTTAGCTTTCCAAAAAGGTATAAAAAATAATTTAAAGATACGCGATCCGTGGCATGGCATGGGTTTGAATGGAGAGAAAACCATCTGTGTTTTTAGTTAAGGATCCTCACTAAAACAACAAATTTTTGGTAAATATCGAAAAAACCTTAAAATTGAAATATCTCGAGAACGATTGAATTTCGGCCATAGATACATATTATGGGGGTTTAATTTGTTGCATTCTGGCCCCCTATATGCTCCTGACCGATATACGTCAAATTACAAATGATCTTATATATACATCAGCACTTTATGATGTTGGCCCAATGAATAACCCAAGTTTCTGACCTCGAGGGCCGAACGCAACTTTGTCAAATATCGAAAAAACCACGGAAATTTCGGTATTATTTAAGACTTTAGAGAGATATAAGTTATAACTGTCCAAAGTCTATAGGATATAAGTTATAACTATCAAAAACTAGTCCTTTAGGGTTATAAGTTTTTGATAGTACCTTCTCAGGAAGTTTTTAAAAGAGACTAAATGAGCATATGAGACTAGAATTATTGTCTCTTTAGACCCAATCGTTTCCAAAATAAAGCTTACTCAAAATTCATATTTTTTTTCGAGCTTCGCAATGGTTTCTAATATTTAAGACGTCGCTCCAGCCAGTCTAGAGGGTTGTAGTTCCAATAACCTACGACGGAGTGAGCCAGTGTTGCTCGTGTGAAGTCACGGATGCCCCACATCTCTTGAAGATGATTTCTTGCCAAGAAGGGTTGTGGGAAGCTGCAGGAAGGCAGGGTTGAAATGCTCATCAGACTGATGAGCAATCAATGCAGATCATTGGGGCCTCCTGTGACAACATATCTGATGTAATTTGCTACAATAGTTTCCAAGATAAAGCCTTTCGGAGTTTATCATTTTATAAATTTCTTTTTGTAAGTATAAATTCAATATTTGCTTTTTTTAAGCTTTATCTCGGAAACTATAGGGTCTACAGAAACAATTCTAGTCTCATATTGTGGCAAATTACATCAGCTATGTTTTCACAGGAGGCCCCAATCAAAGTCAAAGTCTACGATGTAGCGAGCCTACCCAGAAGGAGCCTGTTCACTCTAACTTTGAAGAGATTAGGGTTGTAAGGTTTTGGAAACACAGACGCAGGCAGAGAGTTCCACTCCTTTGCTGTGCGCATTATAAAAGACGTTTGAAAACGCTTCGTGCGAATTGGTGGAATAGCCACAAGGTAGGGATGGTAAGATGCAGTGCGTCTGGACGTCCGATGGTAGAAGAGGGCCAGAGGGATGAGGTCGTGGAGTTCATGGGCACACTTACCGAAGTACAATCTGTAGAAGACCGACAAGCAGGCAACCTTACGGCGATGAGCCAAGCTATGTAGCTTGGCATCCACCAGTTTTACGTCGCCGATGAGCCTCTTAGCTCTGCAATCCCCCGAGTCAAGCGCGGCAAGCTGATACTTAGCGGAGCCATCCCAAAGGTGGCTACAATACTCCATGCAGGATCGGACTTGTGCTGTGTAAAGGGTTAAAAGCTGTCCAGGCCTAAAGTATCGCATCACCCTATTTAAGATGCCCAGCTTTTTGGCCGCAGTTTGGGCTTTGTACTCGATGGTGGCGCCGAAGTTGAGACTAGATGTCAACTCCATGCCTAGGAGCTCGAGCTGATCAGTCACAGGAACAGATGCACCCCGAAAAGTAGGAGCTTGTTGTGTAGATTTAACGGGAAATGGCATACAATTCAGCTTTCAACAACCAGTAATTTCGACTGTGCGTTGTCTGTCAGCCACTCACTCAGGCAGTAACGGAACAGTTTTATATATATTGATTGATTAGTATAGTAACGGAGATATCGTTTCCGCTAGAGCGAAACTTCCGCAAGAAACCGTGTCTCCACATCCACACTAGCGGTAAGCCTGGAAACCGGTCAAGCTTTTCATTAAAGTAGGGGTGGTGACGTTGTTAATTCCGAATTCTCAACTCAGAAACTCACCCCAGCCCTATCCCGTATAGCCCTTTTTTTTATTTCAGATGGGCAGAGCTTACCCAGAAGAAGCCTGTTCACTATAACTTTGAAGATATGGATTGAATGCGTTTAAAAACACAGACGCAGGTAGAGAGTTCCACACCATTGCAAAGCGCAATTTAAAAGATGTTTGAAAGCGCTTAGTGCAAATAAGTGGAATAGCAAAAAAATAGGGATGTGCGTCTAGATGTCCGATGAAAGAATAATAAATGCCGCTACGTTAAGGAGTTCTAGTTATGCACTCAGTGGATCCTTTACTGCCCCAACATATTTTAAGATGCCAAATTCTCATCAGAGCTCAGCAGTTCAATACATTTTACATCGAACTTACTATGTAACTGAGTTACTGCAGACTAGTGCGAAATAAACCAGTAATCCCTTCCGACGTTTACGACTCAGGATCATAAGAAGGTGAGCAGTATATCAAGTGTAATCAACGTACATTTTATATAAGACGCTCGCCGGCAGTTTGTAGGAGTACATAAAAGAATAGAATAGTCTTACTCGCCCACAATACATAGTAGGTTATTATATTTTTATAGTCCCTTATATTTTAACGTCTTTTTTGTGGGTTTTTTTAGGTTGCGTAGCAGTTTTCAGTCAAGTGCGATCCTGTTTCACAATCAGGATACCCGATGGCGCCCTGATGCCAGCACTCCACAGGAATTTATTTATTTATTTGGATCTCCAACGAAACGTACACAGATAACATAGTGAAGGAATCTTGTGGTGTAATTTTATATGTTAAATAAAAGAGATTACTTAAAAGTATATTGTAATATAAAGATTCAGAGAGCACAGCTGAGCCCTCCATAGACAAAAAAATGTGTACAAAGTATGTCAGTCAGTTACAGGACACATAACTAGGTTCACATAAAATTAAATTAAATAATAACACAAAACTAACATCTTCTTCTTCTCGTGTGGACAGTATAAGGTCTATCAACCTCACTCACCCTAGTGCCAGAGTTTCTAAACCGCCTTAAGGGCCTCTGACATAGTTTATTTAACGACCGCCATTTGGTGGCCGGGACCACCGGTTTATACGTGCCTTTCGAAGCACGAAATCATGTTTTTATCGGACAGTCAGGTGATAGCCTGCAATTTCCTAGCCAAACTAGAAAAAACTTTACAAAGTATGCTTCCCGTGGGAATCGAACCCACGACCACCGGGTCACAAGGCAAACGCCTAAACCACTTAAATTATAAATAGGATTGTATCATATAAAGGCACCACGTGAAAAACTAACGGAGCAAATCTACAACGCAACAAAAAGAACCGCGAACTACTACGTCGAAATCCTGCATCGCGCAAGCAGAGTTTACCGAGTGATTTAAACATATACATCAGCCCGAATATCAACTATCGGGCAGTTCCCGCCAGACACAACAACCATCTGGTTGGAGGATCCTCCCTTTACAATGGAGGTGTGCGGGACTTTACTCTCTGTTACGCATACCTCCAAATCATTCATTTAAATCATATTCAGTTATTGCAATAGATTAAATTCAAATTATTATTATTAATTCTATATTCTAATAAATTATTAATTTAATTGTTCCACTAAATTTATTCATCACCATCATCATCATATCAGCCGAAAGACGTCCACTGCTGGACATAGGCCTCCCCCAAAAAGGGGGGTTTGCCATAATCGCCACGCTAAAAACATAACACACTCTTGACGCGTAATTACACTCCATACAAAGTTTTGTCAAAATGTCAATTAGAATTAAAATTAAACTGAAACGGTACCGAATAACGTAAAGACAAATAAAAGAATAAAAAAGATAAAAGTACATTCTTATGGACCTTATTTTACTAATGGCACCATGGGTATGGCATCTTAACAAACAGAGTCTTTATCGTGTAATCCCGTGACAGTCGCTCCATGTTAAAAGCCGTATCTAACTGACTGCAAGCCAGATGTTTTTCTTACTCCTCGGGCCTTGTTTTACTATTTTGGTTGCGAGACCCAATACAGTTGAACCATTACAGCGAGACTCGTCGAGCTGGTGGTCGCCGCTGTTGAATCTGGCTTTCAGGAATGGCAGTGGTACTGAGTAGGGAGAGTTAATGTAAAAATATTAAAAAAAATACCTAAATCCGACCCAAGCCCGACCAATCCACCCCGACCCGATTCAAGTCATCATCATCTGCCTAGCCTTTTCCCAACTACATTGGGGTCGGCTTCCAGTCAAACCGGATTCAGCTGAATACCAGTGTTTTACGTGGAGCGGCTGCCTACCAGACCTCCCATTAACTGGGTTACACACGGTACGTCTTGGCTAGACTGGAGTCAGATTTACTGGCTTCTGACCATCCGTGACGACTGCCAAAGATCTACAAATGACAGCTGGGACCAACGGCTTAACGTGCTTTTCGAGGCACGGAGGAAACTCGGTATGTTAAGATGGTCACCCATCCACAGACCAACGTTGGCAAGAATTGCTTAACCTTCAAGATCGACCCGTGCGGCTGTTATTATTTAGCCACGAGCTCCTCAACTCCGACCCGATTCAAGTAATGGCATCGAACTCATATCTTAGTCCACGTGCGATTCAATATTTCTACATTGCCATTGAGCTGCGGAGAGGAGGAAACGTTTCGGTCTCAGCACAGGCAGGCTAGGTGGAGCGACCGCTTTGGTAGCGTGGGTAGTAGTAGCTGGTGGAAAGAAAGAGCCAGCTAAAATGCGCTTGGTCTGGCTGACGTTCATAGTGGACTGATAGGTTAATGATAGTGAAAATCAATGACAATGCCTCGTTCTTTTAACACTTCAGAGTGCAGTCGTACACGACCGTGTAGGATCTGTTACTGAATCCACCTAACTGGACCGTGCCTGTGTTCTTGGTCACGGTCACCTCGCTCTCACAGAGAAAAGCAGATAACCTTGTGATTTTTTAATACTTGGCAAAATAAACTTTATAAGTACTCAAAGGCAACTAAAGATACACTAAACTAAAAACAAACTGAAATATAGCATCAAAATATATAAACTATAGCTGACAGCGTTGAGAACGAATTTTATGATGCTATATTTTAGTTTGTTTTTAGTTTAGTGTACCTATTTGTTGATTTTAGTAAAGTTATTAAATTTAAAACAGATTGAATTTTAAATCAAATTACGTGGGATGTGCACATATTCACTACGTTCGGCTGTGTTGGATATTCACTTCACTGACCTACCCACGCTCGTGACCGCATTGTATGCGTTTTTCATTAGAAGACTCCCCCACTTTTTTTTTACTCCTCCCGCTCTGGGCGGAGCAGAAGTGAGTGTCAGACTCTTACTGACTAAAACCGTCCGCGTTCCTCTTAGTGCCCTTTGCGTTCCAGGGCCGCGGTGACTCTTTCGAACAAATCTGCAACCCTGGCAAGGCATTGACCCTAGCTTGCCCCGTCTACTATACTAACATCCCTGTGAGGCGCGCGTGGAACACAATACGCCGTCGACCCGGGCCTGGTTCTGACCGGTCGGTGACCTACCCCATGCGAGCCACCCGCAGACCTGCGCCTGCGGTGTCCGGGAATCGCCCTGCGTCTCTCGACGCCCGGGGCGTCTTCTTCTGTTGCGGCGGCTGGGGCTTGAGGTTTCCCTCTCTCTCACGCGTTCGGCCTCCTCCTTCGATAGCATTACTGCTTCGCAGAAAGAAGTGACCGCTTCCTATGTCTCCTCGCTCCGGACCATGGACTGAACCAGGACCGGACGCGAGAGGTCGCCGCCGCCAATCGCTTAGACGAGGACACGGCGGTGCTTCGCCCAAGCAGGGCAGACCACTACCGTATGCACCGTGTCTTCCGGCCGATCCTCGTAGTTTTGACGGGCTATCCTCCCGCCGAATCCAAAACAGGTATCTCCCGAAACAACCGTGTCCGGTGAGTACCTGCGTCTAGCGGAAGGTGTGGACGCCGTGGCGTCGCTCTAGCCACTCGACTTCTCGCCTAGATTGTGGCGTGCCCATAGACTCTCCCCCTAAAAAAAATCGTAAGTAACTTTGATCAAATAACCATTTCGAAAATTCAAAGTACATCTTTTGCACATCTGTTCCGAGTACCGAATTAAAAGTTCTCACTTTGTTCTGGGCACTAACTTTTATTTGGTCCTGATGTATTTTTAGTACCTCGTGAGGTTCGTTCTACACCATACATTGTCATTTTATAGAAAATGTTCCCATCCCGAAATTGTATCAGCAATTTCATAGATGCCAAACTCAATTTAACTTTACCGGCCTAGCAATCAAATGCAGCTCCTCATCGCCTCCATTCTAATATTAATTATACTGTTTCAGAATTTTAGAGTGAGCAGCATACTGACATGATTTTAATGTGGACTGCGTAAAACTGGGGTGTTATTTAAACAGGTAGCTGCTGTTTTATTCCCACACTAGCTGACCCGTGCCCACTTCGTTGGGCGGTCTTTTTGGGTTAATATCTATATATTAAACCAAAAAAAAACACGCCATAGAAAGCCACGTTTTTCTTAGTGGCTATCCTATGACACTCAAAAATAACGTGACTTTCTATCGGTAAAAGAATTAAGAAAACGGTTCAGTAGGTCCGGAGATTACCCCGTACAACCTCACAAACTCACAAACTTTACCTCTTTATAATTTTAGTATACATTCAGTCAAAAAAGTATCGGGAATGGATGATTTGTTTATGGTTCCAAATTCAAATTTTTGTTTTTTGTAGTTGTTAGATTGGCACAACTGTTTTCCATTTTGGCGCGGAGTTTGAGTTGCATCTGTTATTTATATTAAATACAGTGCTGGTTTTAGTAATATCATATATAGTGTGTATTGCGAATTTCATAATGGACAAAAATATCGAACAAAGAGTTTGTCTTAAATTTTGCATCGCCAATGGAATTTCGTGTTCGGAGCCACTGAAAATGTTACAGAAGGCTTACGGTGAATCGACTTTATCAAAAACTCGTGCTTATGAGTGGTTCAAAGCGTTCAAAAGCGGTCGAGATGTGATGGAAGATTTGCCTCGCTCTGGTAGGCCGTCAACGTCTGCAACTGAAGTTAACATCGCAAAAGTGAAGGAAATAGTGACTGAAAATCCCCATTCAACTCTGAGAGAGATAGCCGCTGAATTTTCTGTATCTCACGAGTCGATCCGTACCATTTTAACTAATCATTTGGGTATGAAACATGTTGCTGCTCGGCTAGTCCCAAAAGATCTGAATTTTCTCCAAAAACTCAATCGCATGAAAGTCGCTGAGGACATGCTAGAACGAGTCAGTTCGGACCCAACATTCATGAAACGCATTGTAACTGGTGACGAGACGTGGGTTTACGAGTTTGACATGCAAACTAGTCAACAAGCTTCGGAGTGGCGCCTTCCAAACCAAACCGAAACCGAAAAAACCACGCCAAAGTCGATCAAAAGTCAAAGTCATGTTGACTGTTTTCTTTGACTATCGTTGTGTTGTGCACTCTGAATTCTTACCGGAAGGTCTAACGGTAAATAAAGAATATTATTTGAGCGTTATGCGGCGTTTAAGAGAACAAATTCGACGAAAAAGGCCAGATTTGTGGAAAGAAAATTCTTGGATTTTGCACCACGACAATGCGCCTTCGCACAGGGCTATCATTGTGAACGAATTTTTAACCAAACACTCAACAAATACCATCCAGCAACCACCATATTCACCAGATATGGCTCCTGCTGACTTTTTTCTTTTTCCTAAACTCAAATTACCACTTCGTGGCACCCGTTTTCAATCGATAGAAGACATAAAGGAGAATTCGCGGCGAGAACTGAACTCAATTCCGGAAGCAGCGTTTAAAAAATGTTTTGATGAATGGATTATTCGTTGGCGCAAGTGTATCGTTTCTAAAGGAGCATACTTTGAAGGTGATAAAATAAATTTGGATGAATAACAGACATTTTGTGTATTATTGATCTTTTCCCGGTACTTTCTTGACAGAATAGTAGATTTACACAAGATACCATTCAAGTTTTTTCCTTACTTATGTTTTATTTTAAGCAAATGCCATGCAAAGCACTACAGTACTATCTTTATATAATTTGAGATGGTTTTGCTCTTGACTCCAGTCTAGGTCAGAGGTGACAGAGGCAAGATCGACGATGGAGTGAGCTTACTCAGAAGGAGCCTGTTCATGTTCACTCTAACTTTTGAAGATATTAGGATTAGGTAGAGGGTTCCAGAGAGTTCCACTCCTTTGCTGTGCACATTTTAAAATACTTACATTTGGAAACGCTTAGTGCGTATTGGTGAAATGGTACACAACTTGCAGTGCGTTTAGTTGTCCGATGTTAGAAGGAGGCCGGTGGGATGAGGTCGTGGAGTTCTTGGGCACACTCACCGAAGTACAATCTGTAGACTAAGAGGACGGGACTTAATACGAGAGACAATAGAAACTTTGTAACAGTCTTGGATCCCGTAACAAAATTGTTTTGAGTAAAAAACTTACAAAGAAAAGCAAAACACTACAAAGTATAAAATAACCTTAATTTCGGAAGTCGGTGTTTTTGGTATTGTTTCTTTGTTTTTAACGCCGACTTTCGAACTTAAGGTTATTTTAAACTTTGTAGTGTTTTGTTTGGAAGTCAGTTATATTTCTTTTATAAAAAGTTTTTTGTTTTTCGCTTACTTGGACGATGTCTTCGTCTACAAAGAAATTGAAAGAAGCAAAAACGCTCATAAAATAAAAACTACTAAACCAAACTGAATCAAACTTATACGGAACCAAGTATACCGCATCGAACTAAACAATAATCACAAACATCAGATCAGAAAGCTCAGAGTAATCGGTATACATATATAAAAAAATACCCACCGAATTAAGAACCTCCTCCTTTTTTGGAAGTCGGTTAAAAATAAAAAAACTAACAACAGAAAATTAATAAATTATTATAAATGCCTAACTAATTGTAAATGCGAAAGTAAGTAGTTTTAATTTGTTCGTTACCTACCTACGTTTTCAAGCCTGAATTGCTTTTGATGATTTTTGGTATAGAGATAGAAAATACCCTAATTACTATTAATATTGGCAAAAATCTATAGCATAGTTCCTCAATTAAGTTCATAAATAACTTCGCCTTCAAGTTTGAAACAGGCTCATCAATCAAACCCAACGAATCAGTTCACCTCGAAGTTAATGAACAAAGTATTGAGGAGGTAGTCGAACATCGACCCAGTTAACAACGCCTAGACAACAGAGGAAATAGGCCAGAAAATTGCGAAAACTCGCCCCTTCTCACGACATAGTGCTTGTAGTTGTAGGTGATATGCTAATATGTTCTTCTCGGGGAGATTGGAACCGGGAAGAGATATTGTTTGGTGTTCCACAGGGTTCAGTTCTCCAGTCACTCCTGTGGGTCGCCGACCATTTATTACACCGAGAACCCTCCTTGCCTCGAAAAGAATATTATACAATATGAGGAGTCTGTCTACGGAGCAAACAGGCCAGAAAATTGTGAAGATATGCGTTTCTACGACGCGGTGTTAGCTGTTGATGATATGCAAATATGTCATGTCGATATGGATTCAATTTTTTTGTTGGATTCATATTATAGTGTAGGCGTGTGTGTGTGCGCAAACACAGGTGCACTCCCCCTTCCATCACTCTCATATTCCGGTGGAACGGCCATCCGACACGATTACACGACCGGAGAAAGAAATGGCGCTCCTGCAGTCTGCTGAAGATGACTTCAAAAGTAACGAAATAAAATTAAAGTGGAGAACCCAATGATATTTTTCCCCATCCAGGAATTAAAATACTCGTACTTAGAAGTATTTAAAACTTCTGCATATGAAAGCTTTTACTTACATTTATATCAGATACTGTTAACGAGGAGCAAAAGAAAAGCTCGTGGCTAGATAATAACAGCCACACGGGTTGATCTTCATGGTTAAGCAACGCTTGTCAAGGTTGGTCTGTGGATGGGTGATCATCTTAACATACCGAGTTTCCTCCGTGCCTCGAAATACACGTTAAGCCGTTGGTCCCGGCTGTCATTTGTAGATCTTTGGCAGTCGATACGGATAGTCAGAAGCCAGTAAATCTGACTCCAGTCTTGCCATGAAGTACGGTGTTACCCAGTTACTGGGTTGTGGAGGTCTGGTAGGCAGCCGCTCCGCGTAAATTACTGGTATTCAGCTAAATCTGGTTAGTCTGGAAGCCGACCCTAATGTAGTTGGGAAAAGGCTAGGCAGATGACATTAGATACTGTTAACAACAATAACCCGAACATTACAGACGGTATTACATTACCCCGCGGTCGGTAACGAAATCCTCTAATTCCAATAGTACCAACTAAATTCATAACATCGTTTAAAGTTGGCATGAAGTTAGCCGGCCGTGATTGCCGACTCATATAATTTAATCGAGTTACGAAGCTTTTAACTCCGCCTTAGTGCTGCCGACGCGATGATTTTAGATCGGAGTACTTGTGGAATGTTCGGGTAACGTTGCGGGGATGGATAAATAACTAGGTTATATTATACTGTAGAATATGGGGGCATAAGACTGACCGAGGCAGGTCTAATCAAAAGTAAGAACAACATACATTACTTAAAATGAGATTAACAAATTAACTTAAACTTAAATACATTTATTGTTGCTCTAGTTTAGTACAATAAGTCAAGAGTGAATAGGTTACTTCTAGGCAAGCGTGCTCTATCTTCGACCACATCATCGCTCACCATCAGGTGAGATGGTGGTCCAACGCGTGCCAATCAATAATAAAACAGTAATAGATAACAAAATATAAAAATACGTAGTGGGTTTAGAGCACAGAAATATTATTTCTTATATCTAAGGTTTAGAGTGTGTGTGTGCGTGAGTATATTTATAATAGTGTGAGATTTTCCCCGAAAACAAACAAAATATACTCAGACATGCGCGGCGCTGCATCGATAACACGCTCACTTAAGTTACAGCTCAAGAGAGCTTGATCAATTAGAAAACCCCCACTTTTAGCACAAACAAAATAAAAACTTAAAGCAAATCGAAGAGCACTTCTAATAATAGCAAAACGTCCTTAACAAGAGGGGACACTCACACTTATTTGCTGAAACAAGGGCATCGACTAATCCATGTAAAAGAGATCTTCAACAAACAGTTATTAACCCAGCAATTATAACTGGAACAGCATTCGCCACGAGTTTACGTTTGAACGAGTTTATTCAAATAAAACTGTATTTTAGCAAACTTTCCGGTTAAGTGCGCATCGTTTAATTTTCTGTTTGGCAATGTTTCAGCTAATTAGCGGCCCTACACGCAGTTGTGAATTGATAAAGATTGTTTGGTGAAACAACTGTGTTCTGTTCTGAATAAGCATGTTTTGAGTTATCACAAACAATCCAGAATGCATGTCAGTCGCAATCTGTCCAAAAAGCCTCCTTTTCCCTATTTCATACATTTTCTGAACGTTTTTGCAAGTACGACAATTGGCCTCTGTTGTGTGGCTCTCGACTTTAAACCGCAAAGCGGACTGACAGAGTCGATAGGAAACAATCTGCAGCTCAAACGAATTCTTAAAAAAAAGCGGAATTCGACCTAGATGATGGTCATGGGAAGCAGCCTTGTGCACGTTGACCCACTTTTGAATAAAGAATGCTTTACCAAAAACAATAGAACACGCGCGCATTGTTTAGCTCTATGGTTCAGCCTCAACCGCTCATAAACGATTTGAAATATTTTTTCATGTGCTTACATTAAATATTTGGACACTGTTTTGTGCCGTTGGAGTGAATGGAAACAATTTTAGAACTTTTTTTAAGCCATGCAGGTTCAACGTTAATCTCGAAATGATTAGCTAGTAACATTTTTACAAAATATTTATGGCCGTCGTCAAATAAACCATGTCAGAGGCCCTAGAGCGGGTTTAAGAACTCTGACACTAGGATGTGTGGGGTTGTTAGACCTTACTGACCACACAAGAAGGACAAAATATTTTAATTTCTACCCATTCATTGCCATAAAAATAGTCTTTTTCTTTTTAATATTTGTAAGTTTTTATTTTAGTCTTTTGAATATGTAATTATGCCATTATGTCTTGTGTTTTCTATTCTTGTACGGAATAAATGTTTTATCTATCTATCTATTTAGTAACTTTTGTCATCATCATCAGCTGCCTACCCTCTTCCGAATTATGTTGACGTCAGCTCCCGTTCTAACTAGATACAGCTAATTTAGTAGCAATATTTTTTTAACTGATCGACTGCCTATCTGAGGGCCTTGCATGAAGTTTGTAGACGTATAGTAACGTAACGTAAAATTTTACCTAACTTACAATACTCATTTCACATATAATATTTATTCGAATTAGACACTCTATTCATTTTCAATTATTTAAATTGTGTATGTCCCATACTATTAAACCAAAATACTTTTTTTTTGGCACAAGACCGCCACACATTCCCAACCACTGCAACTCCTGAAAGCCAGAATCAACAGTGGCGACAACCAGAAAAACACCGAGCCAATGAAGCCCGACGAGTTCCGGAGAAACGATTCAACTGACTTGGATCCCGCAACGAAATTAATCAGAAAAGTACAGGAGTTGGAAAATATTTAAACTACAACCCCACAGTATTTTGATTGATAAGTAAATCAAAATACTGTGGTTACAGTTTTTTACATTCAAAATTCACTTACGTCAACGTTACCATTCGTAACGGGGTCACTCTTAGGCTAGGTAAAATTTATTGTTGTCTGACTACCCTATTATGACTGTAAAAGATCTCCAGACGACAGCCTGGACCGACGATTGAACGTGCTTTCCGGGGCACGAAGCGCAGAGGAATGTATGTAAATCGGGCTGGTTTCCGCAACTCCACGACTAAGCGCGTATTTTGCGTGCAGGTGGGACAAATGCGTCATTCGATCCACGCCAGCTCCCCAAGGAAGGCCAGCAACGCCTTGGTGTTACTAACTATAAAAGCGCAGAGGAATCTCGCAGGTTAAAATGGCCCGACCTCGGCAAACGTTGCTCAACCTTGAAGAAATCAGTTTACCATCTTAAGTTACGTCACCACCTATCTCCTTCTTCATCTTTCATCATGTGCTGCATTTGACATCATAAATTGTTTTGCATTAAAAATCTCTCTCGACTGTAAAATTATTTAGGAAAATTCTTAGAAAACTCTATTGAAACCGCGAGCACCTTTTCCTGTGAGAACCTCAGCCTGAACAATTCGTCGAGCGTATATTTTCCTTTATTTCATATTTTTCTTTTACATCAATAATACAGATGCCGCAAAAATTAAAATATTAGGTACTTTAAAAAGTTGCCCTGTGATACTTCTAAAGGAAAAGCGATTTCAGTCAAAACTTGAGAGGGGCCATTATTCAAACTTACTGCTGGAGTTTTTTAATTTCCTTAAAACAGGAATTTAAAAAGTTTTCGGGTACGGTTGCAACAGTACCGAGTCCCGAGAGTCAACACTCTCCGGAAGCCTTAGGTAAACAGCCGAGCGCGCCAGTGTTTGTACACCAGGGCTAGTGTTTCTGGAGATAGTGCGAGAACAAACATGTAGTAGCCGGTGGAACTGACCTAGATTCAGAATAGAGCTGCCACTTCCAACATTAATGACATCATCGATATATTAGGGGTACTCAGATCCGGGTCGACGACGGGTTGTGTTCTACGCGCGCCTCAAACAGATGCCAGCATAGTACGGGGCCCGCTAGGGTCAGTGCCTGCCAGGGTTGAGGAATTTGTTAGAAAGAGTCACCGTGGCCCTGGATCGCAAAGGGAATTAGAAGGAACATGAGTTTTAGACAGTAAAATCTGACACTGCCTTATGCTCCGCCCAGAGCGAGAGGAGTTAGTTGATGATTTCCCTTAAAAAAGGAGATTAGGTACTCCTGGCGATTGCCCGGAGTACCTAATCTCCTTTTTTCGTATCTTTATACCACTGCTCTGGTGTATCTGGCTGACAAAAAAGAGTCAGCACAATATATAGATCATAGTAGATCTGTAGCGGCATCAATACCGCCATAAGAAAAAACCAGCAGAGCAAATCTACATCGCAACAAAAAGAACCGCTACGCCATCTATCCAACTAGCAGCAAATGACTTCGTCAAAATCCTGCATCGGGCAATCAGAGTTTTCTTGTGATTTGACTTTTCCCACACCAGGCACAACCGTCTGGTCGGAGGATCCTCCCTTATCAACGGAGGTTTGTGGGACTTTACTTTACCGCTTACCTCTAAAGATCTAGCCTCTACCAAAACCACTTATTTAACCGTCTCGTTACTAAAACGATCCTAAATACTGCATAAGTCTAAGCTTAGCTATGCAAGAAAACGAAGCGTGTTGATGTTGAGTTCCTACAAAATAGTTTCAACAAAATACCCTCAGCAAGATATTGGCTTGGCATAATTGATTAGATAGGTATACTACTCTGTCAAGAAAGTACCGGGAAAAGATCAATAATACACAAAATGTCTGTTATTCATCCAAATTTATTTTATCACCTTCAAAGTATGCTCCTTTAGATACGATACACTTGCGCTAACGAATAATCCATTCATCAAAACATTTTTTAAACGCTGCTTCCGGAATTGAGTTCAGTTCTCGCCGCGAATTCTCCTTTATGTCTTCTATCGATTGAAAACGGGTGCCACGAAGTGGTAATTTGAGTTTAGGAAAAAGAAAAAAGTCAGCAGGAGCCATATCTGGTGAATATGGTGGTTGCTGGATGGTATTTGTTGAGTGTTTGGTTAAAAATTCGTTCACAATGATAGCCTTGTGCGAAGGCGCATTGTCGTGGTGCAAAATCCAAGAATTTTCTTTCCACAAATCTGGCCTTTTTCGTCGAATTTGCTCTCTTAAACGCCGCATAACGCTCAAATAATATTCTTTATTTACCGTTAGACCTTCCGGTAAGAATTCAGAGTGCACAACACCGCGATAGTCAAAGAAAACAGTCAACATGACTTTGACTTTTGATCGACTTTGGCGTGGTTTTTTCGGTTTCGGTTCAGTTGGAAGGCGCCACTCCGAAGCTTGTTGACTAGTTTGCATGTCAAACTCGTAAACCCACGTCTCGTCACCAGTAACAATGCGTTTCATGAATGTTGGGTCCGAACTGACTCGTTCTAGCATGTCCTCAGCGACTTTCATGCGATTGAGTTTTTGGAGAAAATTCAGATCTTTTGGGACTAGCCGAGCAGCAACATGTTTCATACCCAAATGATTAGTTAAAATGGTACGGATCGACTCGTGAGATACAGAAAGTTTGGCGGCTATCTCTCTCAGAGTTGAATGGGGATTTTCAGTCACTATTTCCTTCACTTTTGCGATGTTAACTTCAGTTGCAGACGTTGACGGCCTACCAGAGCGAGGCAAATCTTCCATCACATCTCGACCGCTTTTGAACGCTTTGAACCACTCATAAGCACGAGGTTTTGATAAAGTCGATTCACCGTAAGCCTTCTGTAACATTTTCAGTGACTCCGAACACGAAATTCCATTGGCGATGCAAAATTTAAGACAAACTCTTTGTTCGATATTTTTGTTCATTATGAAATTCGCAATACACACTATATATGATATTACTAAAACCAGCACTGTATTTAATATAAATGACACATGCAACTCAAACTCCGCGCCAAAATGGAAAACAGTTGTGCCAATCTAACAACTACAAAAAAACAAAAATTTGAATTTGGAACCATAAACAAATCATCCATTCCCGATACTTTTTTGACTGAATGTACATCACAGTTGTACAAGCATGAATTGGTAGGTGACTGTTACAGGTACCTACCTATATAGGTGACATATACCTATAACAAGTACACGTTAGCTAATGCTTTGTGTTTCCTAAAAACTGCGACTATGAAATGCTGAATTTCCAGGTCAAAATGAAACCTCTGGAATTATATATTATAGGCTATGGGGAATCCGCCACGGCTTTCAAAATTACCTTTTACATAATTAGGAAAAAGAAGCACCTACAATAAATGAACGTTGGTTCCGTATCTACATTTTTGTATAACTACTTGTGAAAAAACGTCCGATTTGAACAAAGTTACTTAAATTAGCTGTAATTTATATAGAAAGAAAATATTTACGTTTACTTGGCACAAAAGTAACTACACAAAATCTTTCAGTACAATCGAAACAATATATAACAACAGTAAAACGGTCTTGAGTTTAAAAATACATAACAGAAAATGTGCCTCAAGGTTGCGCTTGATAAGTCCTGCGACTGACTCTCGTGACAGAGATCCTTGCAAACTGTGTTCCTTTGTTAAATGTGTTATTTCTCTAATGTACTCGTACAATGTACACAGACAAATGAAATTTTGCCCGCAACTTCGCATACTGCGCATATCCCGTTTCTTGCCGTTCCCGTAGGAATTTCAGGAAATTCTCTCTTAGTGCTCCCTTACACTCCCCAAGGAACCTACATTCTACAGCTTTCTACGGGTGTGCTCTCTGTCAGTCACTCACTCACTCAATCGCTATCCGTGAGTATGTCTATGAAGTTTATGAGGCTGTGTTTGAGTACCGGATCCCTAAAACGTCAAAAACGATAGCAACAGTGGACCACGCGAAACCCACGGCGGGTCCTTACCAACTCGATGGCAAACTTTATTTTCCTTGTTTTATTTTTTTCGTAACAATTTCGAAGCTAAAGCCGAAAATAAGAAGATTGTAAAAGTATTGCGTTGATTATTCTCTTAAATAAAAGCCTCCGCCACAGCTGTACCCTTTCGGTTAAAGTGCTGGCCCATAATTATACTAATATATAAAAATCTTCCGTAACTCACTGATTGAGGGACTGACAAACGCACAGCTGAACAGAACTAACTGGTCGCAGAAAGCTAGCGGGGAGCACTAAGAGGTCTGCCCAAAATTCCTACGGGAACGGGAAAAATCGGGATATGCGAGTACAAAGTCGCGGGAAATAGCTAGTACGCTCTAAAATCCACAGCTCATAGTCGAATAAAAAAAAATAAAAGTATTTAATTGCGGAATTTTGAAAGCTTTATCACGTGCGCTTTAGACGAAACAATTTCCAAAACTGTTGTGAAATTCCGGTCAAAGAGAAACCTCAAAAATAATGTTTATAAAAGAGCGGCAATATTGCGGGCCCAACTTTTACTAAAGCTCGTCGGCGAACGGTTCCGTACGCTCCGTTAATTCCTGCTTTATATGAGGCTAATATGAAATCACACACTGAAGTGTTTTTGTGATTATTTTCGCTGCAATAACCTTTTTACGGGTACCAGTACTGTAGCTCAGTCGGAGGAGCAATAAAGCAATATAAATTGAAAAACCAGCCAACATCAAAATTTTAAAATCGTGTATATTACTAGCTCTTCTTTGCGATTTCGCACGTGCATATCCCGTTTTTTCCCGTTCCCGTAGGAATTTCGGGAAATCCACTCTTAGTGTTCCCCTTCACTCCGCAAGGAGCCTACATACGACCAATAGTTTGACATTGCATTGTCTGACAGTCACTCTATCAGTCAGTAACGGAAGAATTTTATCTATTGAAGTTTATCTTTAAAGAAAAGGAAAATCCTTTCTTATCTGATGTCTACGTCATATAAAGAACACATCCTTCAAGTTTCAAGTCTCTACGATCAGCGGTTTTGGCTGTTTTGATCCGTCGAGCAGTCTTCAGGAGCAAGCATTTTATATTCATAGACTAGCTTCTGCCCGCGACTTCGTCTGCGTAGACTTTATACTTGGTGCAACTACTTTGTCTCATATTCTCATCCATAGATCTCCAAGATTCTGATAACCTGATAGTTTGTGAGTCTTTGCAGTTCGTACAGCCCCGGAATAACTTCGACTTTTTCCTGGTCTCCTGGTACTTGTGAATCTTTTACGTTCACAATTCTTGACCAAAAATAATTTGACATGTTTCTGGGGGTTAAAAATGCCACTTTAGTAGAATCATAACATTAATCGCACAACAATCTGTCAAATTTAATTTTCATCTTTATCGCTAACACATTAAGTTCAAGGTTGATTGGGAAAATTTTACTGTGACGGATAGCGCGTTCCAAAAGGCTGCTTGGTTTTCGTCTATTAGGCCTCTGCCTCGGGTTTTGCGGGCAGCGGGGCGGCGGCAGCGGCGGCCCGGGCGCGGCAGGAGCTAATGTGTATAATCAAATGGACCGACCCTCGGAAAGAGCAGCGCGGCAGGGGCGTGTTGGCGGGCAACGAGCGGTGCGCGTCAGTCGAGCGGTGTCCATCCGCGCGTCTGCATTGCAGTGTTGTGCAATTTATTTTCTTCTTTTGCCCACAATAAATCCAGTGTTTAGAATAAAGAACATGGGTCTGAACGTACCCAGTTTGTAGCAAGTTAAAATTTGTACCATTCGAAAGGTCTTTGAAAACGTAAATATTTTTTGTATGGGAGCAACTTTGTAACTTATGTAGGAAAAAAGATATTCGATGTTGAAAATACCGAAAATCCTTAGTAAAATCGACCCACGCACGTTAATTTTTTTTTTATTTTATCCATTAGGTGGGTAGTTCGTACTATTTTGTGCTAGCGTCGGTGTGTCGTCAGTAGTTAGTACCTGTTAGGAACTGATTTTGAGCGCGCGCGCATATCTTAGTTTATTTTATACTTACTTTTATTTACAACCTCGGCTTTCACAACGGACTTCAGTGTATTACTTAACGATTGGATTATTATTATTACTCATCTGCTTCAAAAAAATGGAAGGTGAACGCCGTATACAGTGTGTTACATGTACAAGATCAGTAATTCGTGACCGAAACCGGCATATACTGACGCGAACCTATTTGGAAGACAATCCAGGCTTCACAGAGTATGTGATGGCACGGATTAACATAAATGAGGTTAGTATAACAATAGCTTTTGATCATCGAGTACACGGTGTCTTTTTGTTCACTCTTTATTAAGTTATTTATTGTTTTAGTTACTTGAGGATTTGGTTTTTCTTTTAGATGGCCCTGAATCAACTTCAGGCTATGTGTCATCGTTGTTGGGTAGCTGGAAGACGACAGCAAGCTAGGTTCGAACAAGAACAAAACCAGGAACTTGCAAACCCAGAGCACCCAACGTCTGTTCCAACTTATAGAAGGGTTGCAAATACGGCGCGTCACTGTTTATTTCATGGGTGCATCAATCAAGAACTTCACAGAGTGTCCAGGTTTATAAAAGTATTCTTGTTGGTTAATCATAGCGTGTACGTTCCTGAACATACAAGCGTTTGTACACATCACATCAACACAGAAGATTGGAGCTGGTATGATAATGGAGAGACAATATTCACACCAGACCATCTCAAAGATATGATTGATACGTTACGAGATGCATATAAACATAAGACTAATATAGATTTTGACAATGTAAACAACATTTTACCAGAGGATCTATATTACCTAACTGGCTTAACACACCAACAATTCGAAATCCTTTTGAATGAAACACCGTCTCTTTTAAATCAATGTAGAAGACCAAAAACTGCACTAGGAATATATTTATTAAAACAACGGTCTGGTGAACCAAATACACGTATAGCCTCCCAAATAGGTGTATCTCGTAAAACGATCGGTATTTTGCTTAAAACTGCTAGAAACTGCTTGACCCAAGACATTGTTGTTCGCCATTTGGGTTTCAATCATATAAGTCGGGATGAAATTATAGCTCACAGCCTTGCAGTACCATCATCAATATATTCCAACCCTATAAACCCAGTGGCTATAGCTATTTGTGATGGTTCGTATATATACGTACAGAAAAGTAAAAACTTTTTATTTCAAAAAAAGTCTTACAGCTTACACAAGTATAAAAACTTGTTAAAACCCTTTGTGATTACTTGCCCAGATGGCTATATTATAGATATATGTGGATCATACGCTGCAACAAAGACTGATGCCCAAATCATGACTGAGATTATGAATGATCAAACGTCCCCAGTGCATATAACGTTACAAACAGATGACGTTTTTATATTAGATCGAGGTTTTAGAGACTCTATACCAGATAAAGAAAGTGCTGGCTATGTTTCCCATATGCCACCAAGTAAAGATAGGCATGCCACACAGCTTACAGATATTCAAGCCAATAAATCTCGAGAAATCACCATAGTGCGTTGGGTCATTGAAGTAATAAACGGATGGTTCAAAAGGGACTACAAAATATTTAGGCATACAGTTATCAATAAAACACTCCCTCACTTATTTGAAGACTTCCGTATTGCGGGAGCCCTTATAAATGCATTTAGGCAGCATCTGACAGATAATGAGCATGCCCACGCTTTATCAATATAATAGCGCAAAGAAGAAGTGAACCCAACAGACTGGGCAATTATGTAGTCGCAGAACATATGAACAGACAGCGGGCGGTGTTCACAACAATGACGGCTACGTCAATACCATTTCCACAATTAACAGAAGAAGACGTCATTCTACTCAGTTTGGGCACATACCATTTAAAGCTCGCTAGATCATATGTTGCCGAGCATTTGCGAGGTGGAGATGGTATATATAATATTGAGGTATCTTCGAGCCGTAGCCCTAGTATGTGTGTTTTGGGCTAGTAACCGAAAACTGCTCGTTTATTAGAGGCCGCATATTATCGAGGCACGTGTCGAATAAAATATATTACACATATATTTTAATCAAGGTTAATGTCCAGGGCAGAGAAGCCATCGAAGCGTATTATTGCTCCTGCATGACGGGTATGAGAACTCTAGGTGCTTGTGCCCATACTATTAGCATAATATGGTACTTAGGTGTTGGCAGGCACCTAGATAACTTCGTAGGTCCGGCAAGTGCCTGGGATGATATAATCATTGGAAGTAACAATACAATTTAATAAAACTGTGCTATTTAAGATTGATAGTTCTTATTTAATATTTTTTCTGTACCAAAAACCAACGATAGGAAGCTATATCGCTCTCTAAAGACAGAAAAAATGACTGGTTACCTATTTATTTAGTCCAAAAAGCAGAAAAAGTGCGATTATTGGCAATTAAAAATGTTACAAAGAAGTTACCATAACTTCGGTCTTTCATTCATTCATTCATTCGTTCACTTATTTTCGAGTTACTCAATTAGGCCTCTTCTAAATTACACCTAGTCTAAAATGCGACAAAGTGGGTACGGGTTCCATACAAAATTACCCATTGTTCAAGAATCTAAAAAATGTTGTCGCCGTTGTTCAGACATTTTGTTCGCGAATAAAAACAAATAATTCGACGACACAACCATGTACACAACACGTCACACTACGCCGCTATAGTGCCGTGCGATCTGCCCGCTGGTTCCGAAAACGGGTCTACGTTGCTCGCCCCGCTCCCGCGCCGCCGCCGCCGCCACCCCACTGCCCGCAAAACCCGAGGCAGAGGCCTTAAGGTGTCGTTAGATTCGTTACAAAAACCCAAGTATCTTTAGATAGTTCATTAACAAAAATTTTTCATCAGTATTTTTATTTTTAGTAAGTTATTTTTTTATTGAAACGCAGCAGGTCTAAAGATTTGTTTGGGTGGTCTTATCTTTAGCAGGCCATCCGTCCTCCCGATGACAGATGGTTAACTTGGGTAGATAATGAAAGCTAACCATCAGTAGGCAGGATGGTCTGACGTGGTTTTGCGGTGAGGTTTTTTTGTTTTTCTGATGATATTAATCTTGATTATGAACAAGCCTAATTGATTTGAGTAGATTACCAAATGAACAAAATCTCATAACGTCATAACTAAAGTTCAATAAACTACGAAATTATTCTTAAATTAGTGACTGCTGCGATATCTTTAAAACCAAACTTTATCCAGTTGAAATAAAACTCATTTTACTGCCCTAAATCACATTCCATTCATATCCAAACCAGACTTCAGATTCACCTTCAACAGTATACAATTGTGCGCACCCTGTCGCAAAGCTTACTTGTTCTCCTTCTCTCCTAGCGTACAAGTCAGGTCGCCGTCTCTCTATGCAGCATCACCTGTAACACTACAGGGGATGCTACATATATACAGATGTCGTTAGTGCCCCTGCATTCACTTACAACTCTCGATTTATCGGTTGACTAGATGGCGCTTTTTATTTGTATCCACTTTCTGAATCGCGCTATTAAGATTCTCCGCGAGAGAATGACCCTCACCCGTACCTTCCATCACTGCCTGCTATGGGCCAATTTGACAAGAATGGTTCAAATTGACTCATGAGGACAATCTAATAGCAATCAATATACTTACTGAATGAAATATTGTCAGTTTATTTGTAACTGTACGTACTATGTATCTACTCACGTCGATTTTTCATTCCTTTTATGGCATAAATTTAAAAGCATTAATAACGTCGCCATCAGTCGGCCATTCGTTTTCATTATTGACGATTACTTGCGCTGGGTAGGTACCTAACTGATGATTTGATGATACATAATTTTGGTTTTTCATTAATTCGGGTGAAAAATAACTATCAATATATATATAATATATATGTATATATAAATTGACATATTTTCTTCGTGCTTCCCATTTATGGAAGCACACTCATCTTTTAGACTAAATGGATCAAATTATTCGACGCACTTTGTCATTAATTTTGAATGTGGCCTTGGACGACCGAGCTTGGGCACAAGCTTCCCTTCCCATCGGCATGAGAGGACTCGGCGTCCGCAAAATTTCTAGTATAAGTTTACCGGCTTTTATATCTTCGGTTCACAGCACTGAGGAATTAATCAGGAATATCCTGGCTTCCACACTGGTTAATTTTGATGTGCCATGCTTCACCGATGCTATCAATGCCTGGAAACTCGCTTGTGTTGAATACTGACTTACCTGACAAACCATTTTCCCAGAGGCGGTGGGACGAGCCGCTCTGCAGAGTAGTTCAGAATAACTTACTGTCCACGTCTGCTACTACTGCTGAGCGTGCACGCCTGCTGGCTGTGGGAAAATGGGAGTCGGGTCTTTGGCTTCATGCACTACCATCGTCGAACCTAGGCACTTTGTTCGACGACACCACTTTTCGCCTCGCTGCTTCTTTGCTTTTAGGAGCCCCTTGTTGTTCTCCTCATCGCTGTCACTGTGGTGAAGTTGTCAACAGCCTCGGGCACCACGGCCTTTCTTGTAGCCGCAGTGCAGGCCGTTTTGCACGACACGCTAATTTAAACGACATAATCCGACGAGCTCTCGTCATTGTCGGCGTTCCAGCCGTTTTAGAACCCAATGGCTTGGCACGAGACGATGGCAAAAGACCGGACGGCATGTCTTTGTTTCCTTGGAAGATGGGTAGGCCTTTAGTGTGGGATGCAACCTGTGTCGATACTCTTGCGCCATCCCATCTTCCTAGTTCATCGTGTTGTGCTGGTGCTGCCGCTGCGGCTGCGGAAAACCTCAAGCGGCGGAAATATGGTAACCTTATTGGTAATTATATTTTCGAGCCGTTTGGGGTTGAAACCCTCGGGCCGTGGGGCCCTTGTGCTCACAGCCTTTTCAAAGAAAATTCGAAACGGCTGGTTGACACTTCCCGTGACCCAAGAGCTGGCTTTTAATTTGGGCAAAGATTAAGCATTGCCATTCAACGTGGCAATGCCGCCAGTCTCTTGGGCACATTACCAGCTGACAGCGTTGAGGATGAATTTCTTGATGCTATATTTTAGTTTGTTTTTAGTTAAGCATATTTTATCAATTTAAAATAAAGTTTTTAAATATATATATAGGATTTAGATGTAACAAATCTTTAACACGTCAATTTTTTTTTGTTTCGTCAACAATTGATTAAACATTGGGTTTATAATAAATGAAATTCAAACAAACTTATTAAACTATTTTAATTAGTAATTTATAGAAATCACAGCAACTTATTTGATAAAATCTGCTTTAATTTAATTACACGAAAAACAAATTAACTGTCTTAAATCCGACTGGTATTTTCAGAGATTAGTGCGTTTAAACAAATAAACTCTTCAGCTTTATTTTATTAGTGTACAGGATGATACTAGGGATTAACAGCTGATTTGAGCTATATTTTAACTGTGAAGTTTTACAACGTTTCTACAGATTATTTTACTCCCAGAGATTACCGCCTTTGAACGCAGATTTAGATTTAGATTGTCTCTTCAAAAATTTTAGTTAATATTCGTATTTTATAACTATAAACTTTGTTACATAGTTAGTCTTTTTTCCCTAGATTTTTATGGTAAATTTCCAGTCTAAGCGGATGTAGGGATTACAAGTATTTTATACCTCCAATAAGTAAAAAATGATAAATAAATATACTTCATACTCCGAGCTGATAGAGTAACTCATGACTTAGGTAAAGGTGGGACAAAATCTTCCATTTTGGAAGACGAAAAAAGTAGAGCTAAACGATATTCGTTTTCTATCAACGTGGCGGTAACCTTCCTTATTGACCAGCATTTTCCCATCCCAAGAGCTGCCACAAGTAAAGTCATAAAGAACTGTAGCAGCTTTATAGCTTGATATTAAGAAGCTTCTGTGTCATTAGCACTTGTGTCTCCCGCGCAATATGGCTCTGTTACCGCGCGACTTGTTACGCCTCTCCGGGCAACACTGCGGAATCTCGTAGCTTTTTATCTTACTGATATTTTATAATCTGCTTATTCTTTCGTGTGGTTTGTGTATAAGAATGAACGGTTTTCTTCTCTTGAGCGTCGTAAAGGGATGCAGTAATGTTACGAGGGGAGACCGTAATTGTGTGCCTGTGTCTGTACCTTTTTTTTCAGCAGCCATCTTGAGGAAAAGGTATTTACATAAGACATAGAATAAGTCTAAATACTCAATGCACAGAGATATGAGTTATGCTGGTCTCTGAGAGTGAACCAACTATTCCAACTTCAGCCCTCATTCAGTTCTTCAATGAGGTAATTTAAAGTTGGAGCTACTCGTAACACAGCCGGTGCGTGTTAAATGCAGCGTGGTTTTAATTTGAGCTGATAAATGCGATACATTACCAAGATTGTGGAGTTAACGCAAGTGATTGAGAAGACTTTAAAAATAATAGGCAGGTGGTCGTTAATTGTCTGCTAGAAGTACAATTATCGTAGTTTTATTATTTCCCATCGTATAAATTAAACTATGCTTTATGAAGAGCTCGTGGCTAAATACTAACAGCTGCACGGGTTAAGCAACAGTTACAGAGGTTGGTCCGTGCTCCGAAATAAACGGCCGTATCTTTTTTTAGATTAACTTAGAACTTTGATTTTTATACAGCATCAGATTTTTTGAGGTACGGATCCCTAAAAAATACCATATAGTTACTTTATATAACTAATCAGTATATCAAATAATCATATTAATTAGTTAGATTTTATGAGGCTCTTTGTGTTTCATCCTGAGACGCTCTTTGATGTAAACACGAGCGTCTCAAAAAACAAAGGATGCAAATAAATAGTAGCACTATTCCAAAGACAGGGCAGCCACCACGCAGCTTATTGCAGTCGCTGAAGTGTTCATAAAAAATAAGTGATATTACTTGAGCAGGGAACAACGAAACGAACGACGCCAACGGGTAGAAGTAGAACTCAAGATTTTCACTATTAGCTTCATGACTCAAAATCGTGCAAAGGGTTCCGAACCAAGTTCATTTTTAGGATTCCGTACCCAAAGGGTAATTAATCAACGGAACCCTATCACTAAGCCTCCGCTGTCCGTCCGACCTTCCGTCTATCCGCCTGTCTTTCAGCGGCCTGTATCTCAAAAGCCGTAATAGGTAGAGAGTTGAAATTTTCACAGATTGTGTATTTCTATTGCTGCTATAACAACAAATAATAAAATTTTAGGTTTATGGTACGGAACCCTTCGTGTGCGAGTCCGATTCGCACTTGGCGGGTTTTTTTTAACATTTTATATTAACGCTACAGAACCATGAAGCTCTTCGAGCGCATCATTGACACACGGCTCCGTAGCGAGTGTACTGTCTCTGAGTGTCAATATGGCTTCCGGGCGGGTAACAGCACCATGGAGGCAGTGTTCGCCTTACGGAATCTGGCTGAGGCTTACAGAGAGAGAAGGAGAGCTTTGTATATGGCCTTTTTAGACCTGCAGAAGGCCTTCGACTGTATACCTCGGCAGTCCATCTGGTGGGCACTGAGAGAGCGTTCCCGAGGCCTATATTGACATTATCAGAGACATGTACCGCGATTCCGTGTCCTCTGTTCAGACCGCTGTTGGCGAATCGAATGGCTTTCCAATATCTGTTGGCGATCACCAAGGCTCGGCTCTTAGCCCGTTCTTGTTTAACGTAGTGCTCGATGTAGTTACGGCAAACATCCAAGATCAGCCTCTATGGCTAATGATGTATGCCGATGACATCGCCCTCGTTAATCAGAACAAAGCCCATCTTGAGCGCAAAGTCAACATTTGGAAGGACACGCTTGAAAACGGTGGTCTGAGACTAAATGTGGCGAAGACAGAGTACATGTCCTGTGGCAGCACGGATTCAAACACCATCCGAATAGGTTCGGACCTGATCAGAAAGTCCGATACGTTCAGGTACCTTGGATCCGTGCTGCACGAGTCTGGCAGCGTGGACGACGATGTCCAAGCACGTATAGGCGCGGCTTGGGCGAAGTGGCGCGAGGTAACGGGCGTTGTATGCGACCGCAAAATGCCTCCGAAGCTCAAGGGGCAGATATATAAATGCATCATTCCGCCTGTCCTACTGTACGGGGGCGAGTGTTGGCCAGCACTAAGCAGACACACCCAGGAGCTTCGCGTCACGGAGATGAAGATGCTGAGGTGGATGAGTGGCGTAACGCGATCCGAAGGTAGTCTTGGTGTCCGTGACGTGGGGGAAAAACTGCAAGACTGTCGTCTGCGATGGTGTGGCCATCCACATCATGCGCCGCCCTGTGGAGTACGTTGGTCGGAGATGCATGAATATGGCTGTTCTTGGGGCTAGGTCTCATGGTCGCCCTCGCAAGCGCTGGCTGGACGTCGTCAAGTCCGATATGAGAGCCAATGGCCTGACTGAGAAGGATGTTCAAGATCGGGCAAAGTGTAGGAAGCTAAGTAGGAAGGCGGACCCTGGCAATAGCCGGGATTAACGCCAGGTGGAGGAAGAAGAAGAAGCTACGGACTACTTATAGGTTTCCTGTAATTTTTAGGTTTGCATTTTTTCAAAATTTTAGGCTGTGTAGTTTCGGAGAATGGTCATTTTTGGTTTAATTTCTTGAATAATTTCAAAATTGTTTATTTGAAATTATGAAAAAAATATAATTAAAATCTTCACAGTAAGCTCTTTCATTTGATATGTCACAAGATACAGTTTGAAAAACTTTTTTTAAATATTTCTAGTTTGAGTATGTAGGTCACTAATGGGGGCATTAGTGATCTACATACTCAAAATGTGTTTATTTACAGAACGCGCGCGTGTTTGGGTCACAGAAGTCCATGCCAAATTTCAACAATGTCGGTCGGAAAACTGGCTGTGACAGACAGACAGACACCCGAGTGAGCCTATAAGGGTTCCGTTCTTTACGGATGTTCGGAACCCTAAAAACAAAATAACATCTTGCAAAAGAACATGACTAAAAAATAAAACTAATCAGTAACTTTTGTTAAGCCCAGCCGAGCCCGATGGCATCACCCAGCCGAGCCCGATGGCATCACCCAGCCGAGCCCGATGGCATCACCCAGCCGAGCCCGATGGCATCACCCAGCCGAGCCCGATGGCATCACCCAGCCGAGCCCGATGGCATCACCCAGCCGAGCCCGATGGCATCACCCAGCCGAGCCCGATGGCATCACCCAGCCGAGCCTGATGGAATCACTTAATCTTTGTGGGAAATTGTTTTTCTCATACTTAGTCTTTCATAGTAGGTACGAGTACCCATCATAGTATCAGAAGCGCGCATCTTTGTTTATTTAAATACTGTACACGTCTGTTTTTTACATAGTCACTAGTATCAGGGTGGCTGTCCATTACAGCGAAGCGAGGCAGTGGAGCGGAGAAACGGAGAAATTTTAACCTATCATGTCAGTCAAAATGTGAGCGAGTCACATGGTGCGGCAATTTTATGCAATTCCATTGGTTAAAATATCTACGTTTCTCCGCTCCGCTGTAATGGAAAGGCATCCTTCCTCAGACCTCATAAAATGTATTATTTCACTGGCTGTTTTGTTGATTTGCAATAAATAAATAAATCTTTCATGGCCCAGCAGTTGTAGGCTGTGCATTGTCAAGTCAGATTTAAGTGTCCACCTTGTATATATGTATAAAGGGAGCTCCGAATACCGGCCGGGGCAACGGTCGCGCAAATTGTTATGAGCGTCATTAATTAGAGCTGCGTATCACGGCATTTGGAACGCATTCAAGAGCTCTGCTTACATGGGACAATCATTCCTCTCGCTCTCCACATACACACATATTGTGTTCGCGAACGGAGACAAGAATTTTGTAATAAAGGGCTATGTTTCACTGTGGTAGCTACTATTCAGCAGACATTTAAAAGGGGAAAAAATAATAATTTAAATTAAAATAAATTTGCAAGGCTACAAGAGGGGCAATACTAGTACAGTTCAGTGTCAGTAAACCGGCATTTCAATATTTCAGCACATCCAGCAATCCGGCACCCTCTACCCGCGCTTACTCGACTACTTTCTTTCATACGCCCTTAACAAATGAGTACTTTCTGAAGTGCTTAAGAGCGCTTTCACAATTTTTCTTTAATTTGAGCGTTTGATTCGAGTTTTTGATGTCTGATTATGCTTTAGATATAGCACAAAAAAAAAAAACAAAAATACGCCTAAGAAAGTTTGATAGTTGATCTTGGGAGTGTTCTAAATAAATATATCAATTTGTTCACGTACATCAGTAAATTTCTTGTCTCCGCAAAGGGTGTTTTATAAAATTACGCTTTTGGGAATCTTTTGATGTTTTGGTACACCGAAGATATAATAATTTAATCAATTTTAAAAATGTCCATGATACAACTGTACCTTCTACTTTGGAATGATCAAATCAATTTGTTACGATTCATGCACTAATAAACCAAAAATAATTTTGTAAAACCGAGAATTATTGACAATTTTCCGTACGAAACTATATTTTTATCTATGAAAGTATAATCCAAATTCAAATAAAAATTATTTAATAATTAAGGAGGTATTGTTATAATGCCTGAAAAAAAAATTGGTCTATTTAAAAGTAAGCTCATATTTTTAAGCAATTTTTGTATACAGTCACTATAAATCTCGGGAAACGCGGTTTGTAGCTTTAGTCCGGGGCAAGCGCTCGATTTTGTAATAGCGCCCTTAATTTAAGTTGTCTTGTTTTTTTCTAAGCAATCCAGCAATTGGGCAATTTGGGGGAGGCCTATGCCCAGCAGAGAACATCTTTCGGCTTATGATGATGATGATACCAGCAATCCGAACATTCCAATAATTCGGCACACCATGATTTTTTATAGTGTTGCGACACTACTAAAAACCATAGTGTGTGTAGTGTATTTTAAAGGTCGATCAAGTGATCGGACCGGACCGGTGACGGACCGGAAGTGGCCGAGACGCGTCAGATCACGTTGTTACAGACCGCACGCTCTGCCGGGCTTGTCAAGACTCCACCGTGTAAACTTAAGTGGAGTCATTAGGCATTTTGGGGAATGTGAGACGGAATGGCATAATTTAATTCCACCAAGCCTGTTCCATCATCGGACCACAAAAAGAACAGCGATGCGCCACCGGTACATAGTGAACATCCCACCCACACGCACAAAACAGCGTACAGCTAAAGAGTGGAATTCCCTGCCGGAGTCTGTGTTTCCTGATAGCTACAACCTGGGAGTCTTTAAGTCAAGAGTGAATAGGTTACTTCTAGGTAATAGTGTTCCATCTTCAACCGCATCATCGCTTACCATCAGGTCAGGTACTGGTCAAACGTATGCATAACAGTAGTAAAAAAACCGACCAAGTGCGAGTCGGACTCGCACACGAAGGGTTCCGTACCATAAACCTTGATTTTTATTATTTTTTGTTATAGCGGCAATATAAATACACAAGCTGTGAAAATTCCAACTGTCTGCCTATTACGCTTCTTGAGATACAGCCCGCTGACAGACAGACGGACGGACGGAGGGATGGACAGACAAACGGACGGACAGCGGAGGTTTAGTAATAGGGTTCCGTTGATCACCCTTCGGGTACGGAACCCTATAATTATTCAGAAGTAGTAAAAAACAGCAGAGTAGCTTACATAAGTATACAGAAATGATATAATCATATATGTAGTTGCTTTTTTTAAGGATCCCTCCAGCTCTAGGCGAAGTGGAAGGGAGTGTCACTAGTGTCAGACTCTGACTGACTAAAACGCATTCGTGTTCCTGCTAATCCTCTTTGCGTTCCCGGGCCGCGGTGACTCTTTCGAACAGATTCCACAACTCTAGCAGGCACTGGCCTTAACAGACCTCGTCTTCAAAATCATATAGTTACCTAAGGAAATGTCGATTGTTTAGTTGTTTGTGTACCAGATAAAATGCAGGGATCCACTCAGGCGTCTCTATAGTTCTCCAGTTAAATTCTGTGTGAAGTATATTTTTAATAGCTACATCCTGGGGGCCTCTAACTCAAGCGTGCTCCATCTTCGACCACAACATCGCTTAGCACTGGGCCATTGGGGTTTGGTTAATTTTTAGGTTATTTATTGTATGTACGTATTCCACATTTTATTTTATTTTTTAAAGAAACTTTCATACTTATTATTTTATTTGTAATTATATATTACTGGTGTGTTTCGTATGTGTATCCGTGGCATCACATCAGGCCCTGTCATAAAACCAGCTCTGTGATATTGGGAGGCTTACGTTCAGCAGTGGATGGCGATTGGCTAAAACGATGATGCATGATGCAGGCTAAAAGCCTCGACGTGGTTACAATTTAGTCAGTTTTAACGCTTTTGACAGTCAATACGGGATTTAGAAGTAACGAATAATATTCACAGATGGATGGCGCTAAAAGCTTCCGTAATTGGATGCATCTGACACCAGATATTGGAATCGAGTTCGATATCCCGTCACTCAAACGCTGTGGCACGGACAACGGACAGCGTTTGAACGATGGCTGAAAATTTCCGATGGAAGAATGCAGTTGGACAAGTTTCAAGCTGGCTATATTTGTAACTAGCTTCTGCCAGAGGCGTGGTGCGTGGATATCGAAAACTATTCCAAGAAAACATACTCCCGGGATCGTAAGTATCGTCACCGTCACATGAACCTCACAATAACCGGTCGTAGGCATGCTACGTCCTATTCCAAGACGTGACCTGCCGTCTTCCAGACAGACAGACAGACAAAGCTACTTTCGCGTTAATAATATCGGTATGGATGTGGATAACACAAAGTAGTATTTTGCCTTTCCTCAAATAAGGCATATTTTGCAAGTTGGCTTCAGTCGGCGGTGCAAGAACTTTACATGGATAAAATGACTCTTTATTCTCCACTACCCAGTTTCTGGATGTCGCAATTCCGGTAAGACTGATGTTGAAGTCTGTTGAAGTTTTCGGTTTGGCTCCCAGTCAAACCGGACTCAGCTGAATACCAGTATTTTACGTAAAGCAACTACCTATCAGAACTCCACAACCCATTAAATGAGTAATACAAGACTGGTGTCAGATTTTCTGGCATCTGACCATGTGTAACGACTGCCAAATTCGAGTATCTACAAATGATTGCCGCGACAAACGGATTAATGTTGTGCAGTCGGTTAAAGAAAATATTCTAGTAATTTCGGTTCTCGCATTAAATGCCTCATTTTTAACAATCCTCACTGTACCACAGCAACTCCAATATATGTACAATTTGATCATACTGAGGCGACTCAACGTTTCCGCTAGATATCTCTCCTTCATTCAGTGGGAAATATCAACGACGCAACATTGACAGTTATTGATGTCTCGTAGTATGACAAACTGGTAGGTAGTACGGATACTGAAAAGTTTGTTGGTACAGGTAGGTACACCAAGCAGTAGGTATGTCTAGTGACAATCGTTCGTAGGCAGCACAAGAGAAATGCAAGAGGAATGCCTGGCATTGTATGTCAAAGGGATTCTAATCGTTTGTTGAGCCAAATATTTGTTTGAGCGGTCCGAAAATGGGGGTACGTATATCAGAGATCTTCATAATACCGATACAGTTTCAAGCTAAATAAGGTAAAGTGTGTTCAACATTCGCCTCTTTCGTTTTGTCTGAAGTGGGTGACAGACGTGCGAGCAAGTACGCGTACTTGCGGCTTGACGAGCTTTTCGCTCGTGTGCGTAAGCACGCGTACATAAAAACCGCCGAGTAATTTTGTTGGCGATCCAACAGGTTTGAAATTTTGCTCGTAGCTCGCCTCGGTTCGCACGTCTGTCAACGCCGCAAACCGCAAGCCGCGAGCCATTACTTTGTTTTGTGACACGTCGGGTGCTATTGTGTTGCAAAATTACTGATTTTCGAAGCTATACACTAAAAATTAACAGAATTCTTTTCTTCGCTTCTCTCATACAAGTATCCTGTTTGGCTATAATAAAATATTACTTATTCCTGAATAAGAAAAAGTTTCCTCCACTGACAACATCGCGATCCCCCTGGTACCAGAGTAATGAGCAAGCTGTCACGTGTCACGTGTGTCACCGACGCGCCGAAAGCTTGCCGTCGAGCCGAGTAAGCTCGCGATCTTAAAAACCGCGTACTATAAGTTCGTACGTCTATCACCCACTTTAGGCTTGTTTAACACATACCACAAGCACAGTAAACCGTGGTGAAGCTGTGACTATGTGGTGTGGCCGGCCGCTAGTCCGCGGTGTGCTGCTGTAGCTGCGATGCATCGGTATTACTTTACCGACATACACGCGTACGAAGCCACGGGCACCGGCTACTGGTAAAATCAATTACCCAATTGATAACCAACTTTTGATCGAAAAACTCAGTTTAACGAACTTAACCCACGAATTTTAAACATTGGTTGAGTTAACTGCAGATAAAAAACTCGCCGTTAACCTAATGTTTACCTGCAGTATCAAATAGCTCTTCAATCATAAAACTCCCACGCTGAGGTACTCAGTAAAAGATACACAAGAGTACGTAGAACTCGAACACGCCAGTAGTCCTCATTATAGCCAGACGGCAGCCGCGGCCTGGCAAGTAGATGGAAATCTCGACACAATCTAACTCCGGGCCGGACCACGGATATTGCCTTTCGCTATCGTTGCATTAAACAAACTGCATCAGACTTGCTGCACTAAGAGCGAACTTCAACCGGAGATTCTAATTAGTTCTTCATCCGGATTGGAGTTGTAGTATCAATTTGAGTGAAAGGAATTATTAATACTGACGCGAATCCGTCAATCTTTCCGGGACGTTGGAATCTTTTTTAGGATTAATAACCTGAAGTGGAAAAAAAATGGTGCCCTTAAAGGATCATCCAGACAGACGTCTGTCAGTCTGTGAAGACACTTTTTCTCAGGAACGCGTAGAGGTATCGGGTTGAAATTGATATCAAATAGTAACAGGTATACGGTCGCTTAAGGCTCTAAAAATTCAAGCTTCAAAGTTAAGGCAATAACATTGTTTATTCGGACACGAAGGGAGCCAAACCTTCCGTGTGCAATTTTGACTCGCACTTGGTCAGGTTTTCTTAGTGGCCACCTTTAACATGAAATGTTTATTGCGTTTGCAATCTTATTCTTACTACACTACACCTTCGATTCGCCAAAAACGTAAGATTTGGCGCAGTGCTCAATAATTCAAAGCGACTCCTACCGACTAAACAGAAGCGAACTACAAAAACGTTATGGCCGATAAAAATCCTATCCAATACTCTTGGAAAAGCGTCAATGTGGGGAGTTACATTTGTACCTTTTGAGCTGAAATGAGTATCCTCTGAGCAGCCTCTGCGCAAGCTCCTTGCTGACCAGCAGAGTCGCCTCCAAAGAGATCACGGAGTCAAGGGCACGCTGCTTTACCTCAAACAGTTTAAGTTGTCTTAATACAATACTTAGGAAACACTGAGGTGATGACTTAGGGCATTTACACACGGCGTTTTTTAACGCCCTTCAGGCGCAGATAGTACTGCTTTTTGTTGCTCATCTCAGTATGAAAATCAAATAGTGTTTTTAAATTTTATGTCTGGCCCAGTACACGGCAACGGTAACAGAATTTGCTGACACACAATACTGTCCTCACATGTACACAGGGCATGTACTGCGGAGAACAGCCACAGCTGATCAAATCGAGACACGATGCATTGTCTTTACTTCAAAAAAGACATTAGGGACAAGTACCAACGTACGGGATTTCCAGATTTGTAAGAGTGCGGGCAATAAGTCAGCGGTGGCCGCGTACGAGCGATGCGCGCCTGTCTAGCTAGTGGTGACCGCGCGTCTGTACTATCGTAGAGTTGTGCATTTTATTTTTTGCTTTTTAACGACCGAAGTTTCTAAGTGCGTGTCGAAATTTGTATTAAAAATATGTTTTCGTCGCTGTTTAGACATTTCGGTCGCCAGCAAAGACACTAACTTCTCTTAACACAACACTACGCCGCTTCAGTGCGACCTGCACGCTGGCTTCGAAACCAGCGGATCTAAAAAGGCACAATTTACACACAACAATCTGTCAAATTTCATTTTCGTCTTTATCGCTAATGCATTAGGTTCAAGGTTGATTGGGAAAATTTTACAGTGACGGGTAGCGTGATATGCTTTCTGATTCTAATAAAGAGGCCATTTTAGACCCGCAGGTCTGCGTTGCCACACCGCTCCCCACGCCGCTCTCCACGCCGCCGCCGCTACCACTACGCGCCCGCTGACTTCGTTTCCACAACCTCAAGATGGTTAACAAAAGCAGTAAAGTATAATTAAGTTAGACCCGTTAACTAGAATTTAACTTAATAAATTCCTATCGATGTCGTCCAAAGCTTCCGGAGCGAGCGACCGTCCAATTTTATGTGTTTGTACGTCCGCTACCGGCTGTAATCACAGCGGCGGAAGTTCGCACACCGGACCTGCCGCGATAGAGGTAAACAAATAGGTGTGGGATAATCATGCCCTATTAAGGGGATGGAACCGGTGCGACTAACTGCCACCCCAGTGTAAGTCTTTTTTATTTCCTATTGATAGGCACGCGCTATACTTGTTCTCAGTCGGACACTCTTGTCAGAGAGGTCATGGTTGCACAGATGAGGTACATGGAGAGATGTTCGGTGAGTTGTAGACTTTTCCGAGGACTACTCTCTCAGCGATGAGCTTCTTTTTCTCGATTGATAGTTGCGAGTGTCACTGAGCTATTGCGGACTCGGTAGCTTTTTGTATCAGGTAAATTAGTGATCTGCCGCGTGCTCTGTTGCCTTCCACCTGACCCTGAATAACCAGTCACTGCATCGAGTTATCATTTATATCTTTTAAGCATTTTGCTGTATAGGCTCCTGTCAATTTGATTTGACGGAAACAGAAGAGGTTTTCAATGAGCGCAGGATTTCAGAATTAATTAAGTTGAAGTGGGAGTGTTGTCAGCAGAAATGATATCAATTATAAAAGCGTGTAGGAGACGTCACGCGTCGTCGTGACGTCAGGGCGGTAATCGTTTTAATTGCGTTATAATTAACTCTCTGATTGTGTTCCATATTTGAGTTAAGCGTACGTTATTGAGTGACGAAGGCATTTTATATGATAGCTGAACTCCCGGTTCCGCTCATGTTCCACGTAATATACTGGTATTCATCTGAATACCGCTTGTCTGGAAGTCAGCCCCAATATAGTTGAGAAAAGGCTAGGCAGATGATGATGATGAATCAGACGAAATTCTAAATGTCTGCCTGTGTGTTTAATTCACACGCAGACTATGCAAAATATTAATTAGTTGATAAATAAAGATACTCATGTATCCATCTTCTGATCATGAGAAGTCGTAGACGCAAAGTATGCGATAACACTTAAGATTATTATGGACTACAAAATAATAATGTTACAAAATCAAATCTTTATTACTAAAGAACTTGGGTATAAAAATAGATTGATGTAAGGATAGGTGTACTGCGTTATATAAATATTAAGTAAGGGTAACTATTATAAGTATGTATGTCCTGAACCAAGGTGGACCGAAGACCTGGCAAGGATCGCGGGTAGCCGATGGATGCGAGACGCATAGGAGCGGTTGTTGTGGCGACACTTGGGGCGGCCTACGTCCAACAGTGGACGTCTTTCGGCTGATATGATGATGATAATGATATCCTTGTTTTTTAAGGATGTGAAATCATCAAATGACTCCTCCCGCTCTGGGTGAAGCAGGAGGGAGTGTCAGACTCTTACTGACTAAAACCCATCCGTATTCCTCCTGGTGCCCTTTGCGTTCCAAGGCTACGGTACCTCTTTCGAACAGATTCCGCAGCCCCAGCAGGCACCTGCCCTAGCGGGCCCCGTCTTCCACGCTGCAATCTCTTTGAGGCGCGCTGAGATCACAGCGCGCCGACGACCCGGGCCTAGTTCTGATCAGACGGCGAGCCACCCACTGCTCGCCGTCCGCAGGCCCGCGCAGTAGCCGGCCGGGAATCGTCCTGCGACTCCCGACGCCTGGGGTGTTTTCTTCTGTTGCGGCGACTGGGGCGTGAGGTTTCCCTCTCTCACACGTTCGGCCTCCTCCTTTGCTATCATTACTGCTTCGCAGAAGGGATAGTGATATTCGGAGTCTAACAAAACTGTGTTAAAACAAAAACATAAAAACGCAAAAATTATAATATACGTACTTACGAGTATCTTGGCAAAAACACAGGTTTTGCCAACAAATCTTTTACATTGTAGAAACCTAGTTAGATTTGATTTCTCCAACTTTTGATTTTAGTATTTAAAATCGAAATTTTAGTATTAATAACTAACTTTTGAGCAGTTTCCTTGTGGCTTAAAAGCCACAAGGAATCTGCGGACATTTATTAGTCACAAATTGGACTCGCAGCGCTATCGGCGACTATCCCGCCGTAACGGAGTATAAATCTCGGGTTTACGAACCTGCGCGTGTGGAAGGAATATACTACGTACATACTACTGTTATATAGGTACCTAAACATAGGTATATTATATTATGCTTCATCGTGGACTTTGTCACTGTCATCTCTGACCTAGAGTCAAGAGCAAACCTATCGCAAATTAAAAAAATATATAATATAGTATCATTACTTCGAATTTGGGTAAAGCCTTAAGACATCTGAAAGGCCCATTTCTTATTATTTAAATAATAATAAGTAACCAGTGTTAGGACACCTCGCACCGAGGGACGACTCGAGACTAGTCGGTTCTTCACTCAAGAGGTCGCATATCCAGATAATCCCTCTACTGGTTCAGACCTTCTTCATCATCATCATATCAGCCGAAAGACGTCCACTGCTAGACATAGGCCTCCCCAAGTGTCACCACAACAACCGGTCCTGTGCGTCTCGCATCCATCGACTGCCCGCGACCTTCAGGTTCAGAACCAGAAAAATAATAGTCAATTCCCGTAAACGCGACGTTGCGCGTCGCATCCGAATATAATATGTATACAACAAAGCTCAAAAAATTACACAGTGCAGTAATTCGTATACCTCCACGCTACGGGGTTAGTTATAAATCTATACTAATACATCAAGCTGAAGAGTTTGTTTGTTTGTTTACTTGAACGCGCTAATCTTAGGAACTACTGGTCCGATTTGAAAAATTCTTTCAGTGATTTTTTATTATTTATTTATTCTTTTACATTAAACCAGGATTGGTTTGTAATGGTACTCACATTCGCTACAACAATACACCTTAATCACTAAATTTAATAACTAATAATGTCGGTATCTTAATCGGTAACATTTTTAACAAAGTTATTTATGAGACAAACATCCATTAGTAAGTCGAACTGTAGGTATATGAAAAATTTGTATGTTACTTGTTATCTCAACTACTGGGCCGGTTAATAAAAAAACCGGTTCTAATCAACGCATACAAGTTGCTCCACTTTTATTGATACGTGCTCACAAAATGTAAAATAAATCTTATATTAATTTATTTATGTAGTCGTAATAGTATTTCTTGTATTTTTGTTTATAATTTTTGGTATTTATTTCGCTTCTTATATTTGGAGGGATTTCGTTTATGTGGGAATTGATTTATATTTTAGCGTTCGTCTACCGTAATAGTTTTTAGCCCGAGGTACAATTAATTTATTTTTGGCGATACTTAGAGTGGTTATTTTGTGAGAGATGGGTTTTTGAAAGCTGTTACTGTTATATTGTTCAGTTAAGAGGGCCATTTTAAGTCTAGTTTGTACTGGCAAAATATTACAATATATAGTCTTATGAAGTTTCTTTGTTTTGGTATTTTATTTTTCTGGGTACCTACCATTAGTCGTAGAAGTCTAACTTGAAGTTTGGAAACCCTTTCAGTATATGATTTAAATGTTCGCCCGTAGCTCGTTATTCCATATGGTATTAGTGACTCCGCTAAAGCAATGTACATGTTAAGTAGGATTTTAAACGGAACTTTAGATTTTAAAATGTAGAACTTTGCCAGTATGGCTCGCAATTTATCACAAACTGAATCTACATGAAAGCCCTAGTTAAATCGATTGTCTACGACTAATTTGCTTGCTTCACATTGACATTTACCTGATGGAGGGGAGTGATGACAGCTGTGGCTATGTGCGATTATATTAACAGTGCCAATTTGCTTTAGATGGCTAGAGTGGACATGAATGATTTTTGTTTTAGTTGCATTAAGAACCAGACCAACATCGTGTGCCCACTTGGAGACGCGAGTGAAGTCATCGTGCAACCCCTGAGCAGCTACATTCACATCTTTATGGGCTACCAGGCACGTGTCATCGGCGTATTGATAAACAGAATAGTGGTTGACCACATGTTCCATGTCGTTGACATATGTTAGGTAGTGTAATGGGCCTAGTACTGAGCCTTGGGCCGTGCCTTCAGTGACTTGAACGGCGTCACTGTTTTCATTATGGATCTTCACATAGTATTTACGATTATGGAGATAGTCCTTGCACCACTCAAGAATTGGTTCTAATACCAGAGTTATAGAATTAGAATTTGGTCAACAGCGTGTCATGTCTGACAGTGTCAAACGCCTTGCTGAAGTCAATAAATAGCAACAGTACATGATTGTTATCGTTAAGATATTCGTTGACCTCATCCGTGAATTTAGACAACAACTGTGAGGGAGATTTACTAGGTTGATAACCGTATTGTGAGCTCGACAACACCTCATTTTTTACATAAACGTCTTATATCTGGTTACCTATATACTTTCCTACTATTTTTTCAATGACTAGTAGAACTGTGATCGGTCTGTAGTTAGCATAATCTGCAAAACTGCCTATTTAAACTGAAATTGGATTTTATTCAGCTTTTTGAAAATACTTAACTAACTATATTCACTAATTAACACGAAATTATGTATAAACGCGAATAAAAACAAAAAAAATCATTGGGCATCAAAAAATAATCCACATCGTTGTCAATGGCAAAAGTGCCCAGAACACTGGCAGCATTGGCGATGCTATTCAAATGCAATGAATGCTGATTCTTTGGCCGAAAAAAAGCCCAGCCACGTGAACAGTCGACAAGTTGTTTGCTAATGACTCGAAAGACTCGATGCGCACTCGGACCTAGTGTTTCAAAGCCAAACGGCTCAAATATGTAACTCCCAATTAAGTTATTTATTATATTTGCGCCGTTTGAGATTTTCTGCACCTGCAGCAGCCGCCCCAGCACAGCCCGCCGTGCTAAAAAGATGGGTGGCACAAGGGTGTCAACACATGTTGCATCCCACACCAAAGGCCTACCCACCTTCCAAGGCATTATGGTCATCCCATCTGGCCTTTTCCCATCGTCGCGTGCCAGGCCATTGGGTTCTAAAATAGCTGGCACCCCGGCGGTGACAAGAGCCCGACGGATAATGTCATTAATGCTGGCGTGCCGTGCTAACCGACCAGCGCTCCTACTGCAGGACAGGCCATGGTGTCCGAGGCGGTCGACTGCTTCACCGCATTGACACCGATGTGGAGCTCCGCTAGGAGCACCCAGACGCAGACACGTAGCAATCCGGAAAGTACTGTTACTCAGCATAGTACCTATTTTGGGTGACGGTAGTGCCTGTAGCCAAAGACTCGACTCCCATTCACCCACAGCCAGCAGGCGGGCACGGTCCGTAGTATTGGTGGTCGTATTTATGAGGTTATTACGGAATACGCACCAATACGGACCAATTTGCAATTTGCGGCTCGTCCCACTGTCTTTGGGAGAATGGGTTATCGGGTAACGCCGTATTCGGGCAAGCCACTTTCCAGGCGTTCACTGCATCGGTCAAGCAAGGCACTTCACAATTAACCAACGATGGAGTCAATATCCTTTTGGTTAACTTTTCGGTGCTGTTGACCGAAGACTGGAACGCCGTTAGGCTTACACTAGAAATTTTGCGGATGTCGAGCCCACCAAAGCAAATGGGTAGTGTGGCTTGCAGCCACGCTCGGTACTGTCTTTTTTATGTATTGGTTCCACTATACCTGTTTTAAGTACGTCCGGGTATTTTCCTAGTTTAACGCTAGTATTAATTAGCTTGACATTGACGCCTGTAATCTTGTCGTAGATAGATTTTATGTCAACACACCTAATGTTATCTATCCCAGCAGCTTTATTAATATTAATGTTTTTAATTAATTAACAAATGCTGCTATTTGTAGCTTTCTTGAAATCCATCTATATGTTTTTAGGGAAAACATATTCTGATTCACTCAGTAGACGGTGGTTACAATTGGGCAGAATCTGTGTCACGCTGTTTCTTAATTCTGTGGCAAAGTTGCCAGCTATTGATTTTATTAATATATTGTTCTTGAAGGCTCTTAGGATGTTTTCATCAAGCGAGTTTGTTGCGATCAGAAAGCTTATTTAATATTTGCCACAAATTTCTAGGGTTCATCTTATTATTATTTGTTTGTTCCACATAACAATTATTTCGTCATTTTTCGATTGTTTTATGCGTCTTATTTCTCATTTTATTATAATTCTAGTCGGAGTATTTTATTAGTTGAATCGTTTTTCCGTTTTATAAAGAATTGGTACTTTCGTTTACACATATCTATTTTTTTTTTTATTTATCCAAGGTGCTTTTTATTCTTTTACTGGTTTCATTTATTTTTGTATTGTATTTTGATTGCTCGTAACATTTTTGAAATTGTTTTTTAATGCAGTCATAAATTGTTTGTACATTCTGTACTGCTAGTCTATTTCAATCCAGTTTACGTTATCAAGTAGTGGTTTCATTTTAACGTTGTTAATTTGTTGGTTCAATTTTGTAACAGCCTGTAGTAGTATTGGGTCAAGTCTCACTCACGATAGTATAACCATGCGGTGATCTGCCATAACAGTTCCGAGTGCGGCTGAGTATAGATTTAACGAGCGCGTTCTTGTAGAGATGTGATCTATAGGTACAGCTACGCGTAAAGTTATTACCGCGTTTTTCAATTCTTGTGTAGTCAGATATCAGGCTCGTTAGACCACACTCAGACATGCTACTGACATAATATTCTCGGATGTTATCGAATATTATTTTTTTTGACTATTGATAGGCACGCGCTTGACCACCATCTCACCTGAAGGTAAGCGATGATGTGGTCGAAGATGGAGCACGCCTGCCTAGAAGTAACCTATTCACTCTTCGTTTTTAGGTCTATGTTTACTTCCCCAAGCAAATAAGTGTCGTATGACTGAATGGATGGACCCGACAAGACGCTGCTTATTTCCTTTACGAATAGATGCTTACTTTCACTTGGTGGTCTATAAATTACACAAATATACGCGTGATAATTGTGAGGAGTAGTGATTTAACCAAAAAGACGTTCACAGTGTGATACAGAGTGATTAGCAGTTGTAAATTCGTAGCCATCTCTAACATAAGTTATAATTCCACCGCCTTTCCTATTTTTACGCAACTTATAGTGCATTTTATAACCATCGATGTTGTACATGACATGTGAACAGTGAATTCGTCTATATTAACTTCTGTTAGGATTAGGACATCCATGGCTATTTTGGACGAGTTAAATAATTGTTTAATAGGGAAGATGCAAATACAGAATTTATGAGAATTTTGTCAGTAAAATGATAAAAAGTATAAAATAAAGGCCATTGCAACGTTTTTATTTTGGTTAATATCGATTTTTAACAAAAATAATGAATTAAAGTAACGTGAAACGGAACGTATTTAAAAACAACAATCAGCGTTTAGTGACGTATCTGCTGTTATGCCAACGAAAAGGCAACCTTATGTCTTTGAGTTGGGACAGTTCTTGACCAGTGATAGACACGAGTGACGTCATCGTCCGCTTTCGCGCGAACCTTTGAACTGTCGGTTTCAAAACGCAATTTTGGCAATAAATTAAAGCGTTTTCATTTCTTATTTATGTGGTGGTCTATTCTAGATGGAGTTCTTTAAAATTAAAGCAAAAATGGAAATATTGCATGTTCCCTATTAAGACTAAAGTTTTTAACTATTGATCTAATGTTTATGTGAACAATATTAAGTTAGATAGCCCATTTATTGAGGAAAGCTATAGGCTTTATATCATCACGCTAAGACCAATAGGAGCGGAGCAGTAATGAAAATTGTGACTGATGGTAAGCGATGAAGTGGTCGCAGATGGAGCACGCTTGCCTACAAGGAACCTATTCACTCTTGCGATTTGATTCCCGCCGCGCATTTCTGCGATCTTACGTCACACTTGCTGACGTCATTTTAATACACTCTGAGACAGCGTGTATTCATTCCTTGTATGAGTTCCGTTCCGTCCGTTTTCAAAGCTTTATATTATTGTCAGCAAAACTAGTTCCCATCAGCGTTCATAATGGTAATGAATGGATGAACCCAAAATCTTCTTTGTTTCTTTATCCTACATCTTCTTAACAACAACATCAGTTCGCAAATCTATTAACGATCCATTGTACCACCAAGTTAACAAAATATGTTCAGGATGGTTGACTATCGTCGATTGTAGAATCAAATCCCGCAAACGCAGGATCCCGCACCTTTTTGAGGAATCTGAAATGCGGGATTACTCACGCTAGATCCTGCACGCTTGCGGGATCGAAAAAAATATATAAGCTCAGACGACGTTCTAATTATTTTTAAGACCCAGCTCACCCTCATTAATAAGTGATTTAACAACTTTTCTATAGAACTCGTGCGTGACTTTTGTATAGCATTTGTATGTTGCTAAAAGATGAAAGGTTAAAAATTGTATTATATCGCTTCTTAAAAGAAGCTGATTATTTCTAAAGAGTAACCAATGAAACCCTATTACTAAGCTTCCGCTGTCCGTCCGTTCGTCCATCTGTCTGTCAGAGGGCTGTATCTCAAAAACAGTAATAGGTAGACAGTTAAATTTTTTACAGATTGTGTATTTCTATTGCCGCGCTATAACAACAAATAATGAAAATTTAGGTTTATGGTACGGAACCCTTCGTGCGCGAGTCGGACTCGCACTTGACCGGTTTTTTATTAAATAACTACTCAAAACTAAAGAATATTAAAAAAAAACAATTGACGACCTCAATCCCGCAGGCCTGCGGGATCACATGTTTGATGTATGGATTCTCTAGTCGAAGGAATGGTCACCCGAACTGTGGAAGGGAAACGCCTTGCCGTACAAAACCGCACCGTAGCAATTCGCGTCTCAGTCTTCTGCGTTGCGGATTGGCATCGCGCCGACTCGCACTTACATAATGTGTTAATGCCCATAGAGAAAAAAATTATTTCTATTAAGTATATTTTCTTTGAAATAATTACAGTCTTAGCCACCACATGCCGCTCCTGATCCTGGTGTAGTCGGGCATGGTCTCCGAGGGACCCACCACAGCCACGGCCGGGCAGCGGTCGTACAGCACGCGGTCGGCCTGTGCGCGCAGCTCCTTCGCGTTCAGCTTGGACAGTTGCGCATGCACCACGTCCAGCGGATCGCGCGCGCATGCGTGCAACGCACGCCGGCCCAGGTCGTGCGCGCAACGCACCACGCTAGCGTACTCGCGCGCCACGGCCAGCTTGGCGAGGTTACAACCCCTCTGCACGTCCCTAGCTGACAACACGGTACACAACTCCATCCATTGATCCTGGACTCTGAGTACTATCTCGTCCAGCTTCCACTTGTCCGCTACGAAGTAAACGCCCCATAGCCCGATGTCACGGTACACCACGTAGATGGGCTCGTAGCGCTCGCACAGTTTGTCGAGCGCCGCCCAGCGCGCCACCGGCGGCGCGTGCTCGTTCCCGCGGCCCTGGCTACGGTCCCACGAGCCCACGATGTGCTTCAACACAACCATCTTGTAGTAGTCGGAGCTGGAGTACCCCGGAGCTTCGAACGCGATCGCTGCATGGCAGAACGGCATAGAATCGTCGCGGTACGTCACTTGCGAGCCGGTGAACCGGATGGGCTCCTGCTCCATTGGTCCACCTATATCCTTCGGCATACAACCAAACGTTGATGTAGCGGCACTCACTATATCGTTGTGATCTACTTTCCCTACAGAACCCAAACACATTCTATAAGGCGTGTAGTTTGCACACATGAAAGCTGTTACGTCACCATTATCAAATCGGCATACATTTTCAGTGGGTCCAATAATGCGCTGGCCGAGCGGTGTACCCTGAAAAGCAGTAGCATTCAGGTAATCAAAGAGCACCTGTTTGGGATCGGCATCGGAATCGGCGAGCTCCCGCCAGATGTTGTCTCGCTCCTTCGATATCTTACAGTTATTTAAGTCTAGTTCAGCGACCACACTGTACAGTGTCTCCACCGCCTTCAGCGCGTTCTCTGATGGCAGCACTACTGAGAACACCTGCTCCTCCCGCGACGTATGCACTGTCATCTTAGCATTCATATCGATCAACTCGGTGATCAGTTGTTCCTCCGCCTTGTTTCTGGATCCTTTGAACGCCAAGTGTTCGACGAAGTGCGTCAAGCCGCTTGTGCAGGCGGTCTCGTAGCGCGACCCGGCGGCCACCGCCAGCGTCATGCACGCGAGCGGCGACTCCGACCTCTGCGTGACGACTCTCAATTCGTTCTTCAAAGCCGTGAGCTGCATGAAACTGCATGGCACCGGGCTCGCACTGCTGTCATGCCTGACACTAATCCCGCAGAGTCTTATAGAAATTGATTTCAATATCGTTTTGAACATTTTTTTTAATTAATATTAGGCATGCACAGAGTAAACGTCATTTGTGTGTTTTTTTTTTCACTGACAAGGTTCAGTAATCTGTTTCATTTTGCAAGAAGGTTTATGATATAAGTTGGGAATGTTGGGATAGTTCTGGGGGCTGAGTCACCCGCGTCCGTAGGAGAGTACCCAATGTTTGACCCTACACTTGGTCCCCGGGTGGTGCTAATCAGGTGACACTAATTGGTAGTAGGCTTCGGCCGATGGCTTGTGACCACCTACTGGATGACGTACCGCCAAACGGCCTATCCGCGATACTCAGTGGAGCCAATTCAGAGGAGTTGGATCGATATAGTTGTTCCAATGTAGGCAGAACAGCCAGACTTGCCCTGACATGGGCGTATCGGGAGACTAGTCGTGGAGGGTAGTGGGATCCGAGGCACGGTGCGCCGCTGGCCGACCGCAGATAGTTGAGGGCCCAAGTAGTGATAGCTAGCCACACATGAAAGGCTGTCCCAACAACTTCCCGAAATGCACCATCGTGCTGGTTGGCGACCAGATGAAAGGGCCCGATGGACATTCTCGGGGGGGCTCGGCTGTCCCCGCAGTCTCCAGACTAGTCCCTCAATGATATCGTCCTGGATGCCCGGGGTGACATCTGCATCAGCGTCTCCGCAATCTTGAAGGCTCCAAGTTCTCAACGCTATGTGTTTTAGTGGACACAGGGCTACACAAAATTGTCTACGCCTGTGTCTACCGTTCGCACAGCGCTGATTTAGAGACAACTGGGCTCACACAGCACCTGAGTGAGGCGGCGGATGCGGCACAGCAGCGGTACCCTTCTGCCCAATTGGTGTTACTGGGGGACTTCAACGCCCACCATTAGGATTGACTCTTCAGGATTGACTCTCATACCAGTGCACAGACCATGCTGGACGAGAGACGAAAAAGCTAGCCCTAGCGCTGAATCTTACCCAGCTAGTCCAGGCGGCAACGAGGGTGCCGGATATTGATTCGCAAACTGCCAATTGCTTGGACCTTTCGCTGACAACAGATCCAGACCGCTATTCGGTGGTGTCGATTTCTTCACCACTGGGTAGTTCCGACCACTGACTGGTGAAATCTGTGTCCGCTTACTCCCCGCCCGATCCTAGCCCAAGAGGCACACGGCGGGTATGGCGGTACAGGTCAGCTGATTGGGATGGCATGCGATCTTTCTTCGCATGTTATCCTTGGCAGCCTACTTGCTTTTCTTCGACTGATGCTTCGTCGTGCGCGGACGCCGTGACGGATGTGTTGCGGAGGGGAATGGAGTACTACATTCCGTTATCTGACATAACAATGTCTGGCGAAGCTCGTCCATGGTTTGGTGCCGAGTGCAATCGTGCTGATTCGCTTAAGTGCGTGATTTACCTGGCAAGGGTCGACGCTCGTACGCGCAAAGCAAATGACGTGACTCGGAAGAAGAGAGCCTTCAACAGGGCTGCCAAGTCCTGCAAGAAGGTGTTGCAGAGGGCACGGTTTGACCACATCAGCCGAATAGGGAACAAACTTGCTTCATACCCAGCAGGTAGTAAAGCTTTTTTGTCCCTGGCTAAGTCGGTCGAATCGAACTTCTGCCGCCTCTCACTACCACCACTGCTGAGACCCGACGGGACGCTTGCCCACTCCGCTGAGGAGAAAGCAAACTTGTTTGCTTCCTTGTTTGCGGAATCTTCGCGTCTGGATCCTGGTGGTGCGAGACCTCCTGCTTCTCCTGGTGGATGCGAGTCGAGCATGTCGAACATTCGCATTCATCAGAAGGACGTCCGTAGGGTACTGCGTAACCTAGACGTGAACAAGGCTAGTGGCCCCGACGGGATACTGGCAATTATTCTGAAAACTTGTGGGCCTGAGTTGTCTCCGATCTTGACACGCCTATTTCGCCTTTCGTTTGAGACCGTAAAGGTGCCGAAGGCTGGAAAGCAAGCTAACGTGCAGCCCGTGCCCAAGAAGGGTAGTCGAGCTGACCGGTCGAATTATAGACCCATCTCGGTAACTTTCATACTTTCTAAGAGTATGGAACGTGTGCTGAATCATAAGCGCCTGGCATACCTAGAAGCAAATGATATTCTAAGGTTATGGTATTATTCTTTAGGTTAAAGAGGATCCAGAAAAGATTTTTATGTCATCTTGCTTATCCTGCCAGACTAGACAAATAAGTTACGAGCTACGCAAACGTCTTGAAAAATTTATGGTTGAGCGCTTGAACGTGTCCTTACAGGCTGTCTCTGAATGGGGCAATGCCAATCTCGTCAAGTTCAATGCTGCTAATACCCAAGCGTGTCTGTTTTCAACTAAAAGGAGCCAATCCCACCCAGCTCCTTCTTTCCGGGGTGCAATCGTGCCGATAACCGACCAACTTGAGCTTCTTGGGGTTACAGTAAAATCTACTCTCAACTTTGGCCCGTTCATAGAGGCAAAAGCTCAAGTGGCTGCAAGGAAGTTGGGGATCCTAGCAAAGGTGAGACGGTACTTCACGCTGGAACAGCTGCTCAAACTCTATCAAGCGCAAGTTCGATCACGTATAGAGTACTGCTCTCATCTTTGGGATGGATCTGCCAGATACCAGCTTTGATGCCCTTGAGTCAATTGAAAAACGAGCCAAGAGAATCATCGGCAATGATAGGCTCGTCGCGACGAGGCTCCAAAGTCTTGCGCATCGACGACGAGTTGATGGCCTATCAGTTTTCTACCGATTGCATTTTGGGGAATGTGCGACGAAATTGCATAATTTAATTCCGCCAAGCCCGTTCCATTATCGGACCACAAGACGAACGGCGATGCGTCACCGGTACATAGTGGGCATCCCACCCACGCGCACAAAAATCACCAATTTCCCCCCCTCTGCGACGCCGCCGCGCACTCACGTACTTGTATTTACCTCCGTGTTATAAATTCAAAAACTAAGTAAAAAGTACATAAATCAGAGACATAACTATATAATTATATCTTACAGTAAATCAGTGACAAATTAAGTGCAAAACAACAGTGAATTTACGTCTCAAACTCAGTGTGTGAACAGTTTTAATATCACAACGAACTTAAAAATTTTTAAACGTGTTCGTTTTTTGGACTTTGCACTCATTAGTTAAACAAAGGAGTCACGTACACCTATCCTGACCACTAAAGCAACGCACAGCAAAGCATACACGTATTTCAAATCATAGTGTAATTGCATAGTTGGCGCAGTGGGGCAGCACGTCGTCGGAGCCATGAGGTCGCAAGTTCGAATCCGGCATTGCGCAATCTTCTTTTTTTTTTTTTTTACCTTTTGAAATTTATTTTTATTTATATATTATATTTTTCTTTCCCCCCATTCTAATTAAAAACTCTGCAACAACATGCAAAGAACTCCGCCTAAAACCGGTTTGTGTCAGGGACAATCTCTTTCCGAGCCCGACATCCCGGCTGCTACAGCCGGAAAAGCAAACACGGGTAACATCACCGTGCGAAACAAACGACAGCGCCTTGCCGACTCCCCAAATTGTGTAGAGCATACCGAACGATCCGGTGCATTCTCTGCTTTTAAGTTGGAATTAATGGACATGCTAACAACTTGGAAGTCCGAACAGGAAAAGTTGCTCACGTCATGGAAAGACGAACAAGCTGCCATTTTATCCAAGCTGGTCAAGGAAGTTGCCGAACTCAAACAAAAATGTCTCTCTCTTGAAAAGTCCAACGTCGAATTCGACAACAGCATGTCTTTTATTAACGATAAATTTGAAAGCCTAAATTCTAAAGTTTCGTTACTGGAAAATAAGGGAACTGACAACGAAGACCATATTAACCGCCTAAACAAGCAGGTACAAGATCTGAACTTCCTGTCTCGACAAGCTACTATCGAGCTGCGCAACATCCCAGCTAAAGATAAAGAAACGCCTGCAGATCTCATTTCTGTAGTTTCAAGCGTAGGGAAGACTGTTAACATGGACGTCCAGCAATCTGCTTTCCGGGATGTTTATCGTATACCCGGAAAAGCAGGTTTATGCAGACCAATTGTTGCTGAATTTAGCTCTGTTAATATGAGAAATGGATTCCTTGCTAAAGTGAAGCAGTTTAATAAAGATCGCCCCGTCAATAACAAGCTAAACACACAATAACTCGGAATGGCTGGTGAAAAAAAAACCAGTTTACATCGACGAACATTTACCTCCCGCAACCAAAAAACTGCTGTATGAAGCTCGTCAGTTTGCTAAGGCAAAGAGCTATACCAGCTGGTATTCCAACGGAAAAATTCTTATGAAGAAAGACCCTGCAGAAAAACCCGTTGAAATTAAATCTGAGAAATGCCTTACCATGTTAGCAATTCCAGTGCCAGTACCAGCCCCATCACGAGTTAAACCATGACTATTTTCATTTTCGCTTAAAATTGTTCGCATTTATGCATGTATTCGATGGTATCTTATAAATTTGTTTAACTTCTATATTGTTAACTATTTCAATTATTTGTCAATGTACGTTACACTTATACTAAAACTACAAGAAACACATCTTACACACATACACAGTCTCACTCAAGCTAGTATTTATGTTTACAATTACTTCATCAAGCTGTATTACAGAATGATGATGTTAAAAATTCGCTTTCATATCGTTATTCCTCCTCATAGACATCGGTCACACTCACTAAATGACTACTATTTTCACAGATTTTTTAATATGATATTGTGCCACCAAAACAAAAGTTTTGTCCCTCCAATGCATGATGCACAGGGAAACGCCTTAATCAAGTCCCAACTTACTTAACCTTACCGCCTTGCCTACCGTTACTTAACCTTCATTATATCATTCGATAATTTAGAAGATATTCAAATAGATTTGGATAATATTTCAGTAGCTCAATCTGCCACCTGTATGATTGAGGATTGTAGACGGATTGCTAGCTTACACAAAAAATCTATTTCCCTGCTCTGTCAAAACATAAGAAGTATAAATAAGAACTTTGACAGTCTGACAACACTCCTCGAAAGAAGTAGGACATGCTGGGATTTAATTATACTCACCGAATGTTGACTATACAACTCCCCCCCTCTTCCCTCAATGCATGGGTATACTTCCGCTGCCACTAACTTGCATAGGTCACAAAATGAGGGCGTAGTGATATTTTACCGTTCCCACCTTCAGGCTTCTGTCTCTGAGCCCCTGATCCAGGATGCTAACTGCTTATTGCTAAAACTAAATAATGATACCGTTGTAATTGCAATTTACCGCTCGCCTGCTGTTCGGAATGTCACCGCGTTCCTGGATTCACTAAATGAACTCCTGAAATCTGTCTCCAACTATAAAAATATTATTTTAACCGGCGACATAAATATGAATATACATGAAACCAGCGACGATTCTCGGGCAACTGAGTATTTGACTATTTTAGCTTATCACGGCATGCTTCCGGCACACACCCTTCCTACACGACATCTCAACTCTTGTTTGGACCACCTAATCCTAAAAACGCGGCATCCTGCCTTCTGCTTCGTCGCTAATACTTCAATTACGGATCATGACACAGTTCTGTTGTTTTTGGAGAATTATACCACTTCCAGTTTTTCTCGGCAAAAAACCAGAACTACTCGCGTATTGGACTACGAAAAAATTAAATTGGACCTTCTCGAGGCAGATTTTAGCCCCTTGTATTCCTCCCGAGATGTTAATGAAGCCACCGAATTTTTTATCTCTACTCTCAAACAAATTGTACTTCAAAATTCTACATTTAAAGTGGTTTCCAACCGTAAAAGATTGAGCAAACCCTGGATGACCCCGGGGCTTCTTAGATGCTTGCGAAACCGCGACAATTTGCAGTTGAAATCTAAAAAAAAACCCGATAACGAATTTCTACAAATCACTTTTAAAAGGTACAGAAATTACTGTTCGATGATACTTAAAACTTCCAAATCTAACTATAATAAGGCTCAAATAAATAATGCACAAAATAACAATAAAAAGCTCTGGGAGGCTATAAAATCAGTTACTCACACTGCAAAGGTCAAGACACACGCCGACGCTCTTTTGTCATCCTCCGATCCAGAGAACTCCGTAAATGAAGTGAACTCTTATTTTGCTAATATTGGTCGTACTTTCGCTGAAAACATACCTACCGTTACAACCATTCCTCCACAATCCGATGTTCTCCAAGCGTGCAATAATTCCTTTGTCCTTCTAGATGCAGATGAGGCTGAATTGGATAGTTTAATTACGTCTCTAAGGAGCGATTGTGCGATAGGTTCCGATGATATATCAGCCGCTCTTCTTAAAAATAACAAAAATATACTCATTCCCCACTTAACCTACATATGCAACCTTGCTTTTAGTTCAGGCACTTTTCCAAACGCTTTCAAGCTGGCAGTAGTGCACCCAATTCATAAAGGAGGGGACAGAGATCGTTTGAACAATTACAGACCTATCTCAATTTTGCCTACACTATCGAAATTACTTGAGAGGCTTATGAACAACAGATTAGTCAAATTCTTAAATCAAAATCACATTCTCTCATCTTCTCAATATGGTTTTCGCTCAGGAATTTCTACTAATAATGCTGTATTAGACCTAACAAATACTATTGTCACCAAACTTGATGAAAAACAGAAGGTCATAGGCGTTTTTCTAGATTTAGCGAAAGCCTTCGACACTATTTCTGTCCCCACCTTCATTGCCAAGCTGGAAAAAATTGGTATAAGAGGCACTCAACTATCCCTTTTCAGTAGTTACCTCACTGGCAGAAGACAATGTCTCAGGATAGGAGATTGGACCAGTGATGAACTCCCAATAACATACGGAGTTCCCCAGGGCAGTATTATCGGTCCCACTCTTTTTCTCATTTATATAAATGACCTTTGCCAGCTAAAGCTTCCTAATGCTTCCATCTTTACATATGCCGATGATACTGCTCTAATTTTCTCCGGGGATACATGGGATTTGGTGTTTCAATACGCACAGTCTGGACTTGGCATTGTGACCAGCTGGTTGGCGCAGAACCTGCTCACTCTGAACGTTGATAAAACAAATTACCTCACCTTCTCACTTTCAGCCGCTGGAAAGCCTCCTTCCTCTTCTCTTGCTTTAATCGCTCACTCCTGTATTTCAACTCACCATATGGGCTGCTTTTGCCCCCACCTAAATCGGGTAAGTTACATTAAGTATCTAGGAGTGCAGATCGACGACTGTTTAACCTTTAGTACTCACATTGAAACACTTACTTCACGATTGCGCAGGTTAATCTATGTTTTTAAGAACCTCCGCTACGTTGCTGACTCAAAGGTGATTAAACTTGTGTATCTAGCACTCTGCCAATCCCTCATCCAATATTGTATTGTTACTTGGGGTGGTTCAGGAAGGTCCCACATGTTGAAAGTAGAACGCGCCCAAAGGGCACTGTTGAAAGTTGGTTGGCAGTTACCCTATCGCTTTCCGACCACAGACCTTTACAAAACTTGTAAGGTTCTAACTGTTCGTAAATTACATATACTCAATCTTTTAATGACAACTCACGGCCACACTCCCTACGATCCTTCTTTGATCTCCCAACGGCGTAAGCATTCGGTCTGTCCCTCGATTCGTACAAATTGTGTTTCGACCCAACGCTTCTTCCGCTTCCTTAGCAGTCATGTGTACAATAAAACTAACAAATTTTTAAACATATACCCCTTGTGCAAATCCAAATGTAAAGCAAAAATAATAAATTGGCTTCTTGATTTGGATTATTCTGAGACAGAAAATATTTTAGCTGTTTTAAAATAAATTAGATAGTAAATTTGTAGACCACATTTTAATACCCACACCTACACTCACTCTAACAAATATACTTTCACACACACACACACACACACAACACGCAACACACACTCAACACGCAACACACACTCAACACGCACCATACACTACACACCCACAGACACACCATCTTTAGTTTTAACATTTTCCTATTTTAGTTTTTAAATATTCCTCTCTGTACGTGAAGGCTTTGATGTTTACAAATTAGTGCTTAATAGTATTGTTTTAAGAGGGTGAGAGCCTGGAGATCTGTCATACAGGTCCCGAACCCACTGCAGACTCCAGCTCTCACAAAGGTTACAAATTTGATTGAAATAATATGTCACGAACCAATGTCTGTACCTTTTTGAGAGAAATTATCTTTATTATTAAAATGTTTTGGGAACACATTCATAGTGCGTACAGCTATGGATTGGAATTCCCTGTCGGAGTCTGTGTTTCCTGATAGCTACAACCTGAGAGTCTTTAAGTCAAGAGTGAATAGGTTACTTTTAGGCAGGCATGCTACATCTTCGACCACATCATCGCTTAAAAACAGATGAGATAGTGGTCAAACGCGTGCCTATCAATAGTAAAATAAAATATTTAAAAAACTAGCACTTCGCCCGCGACTTCCTTCGCGCGGGTTTACTCCACGAACTTTATCTCACCTCTACCCTCTTAGTCTATTAATAAGTTATTTCACTCAAACCGCAACATTTTTCTTACTTAGATTATTTTTATACCCGTCGTAACTTTTAAACGAAAGATCTGTCTTGAATAATTTAAAGTGTAATCTACATGTACATAACGAAACTTAATTATTAAATAACTAGCTGTTGCCCGAGACTTCGTTCGCGTGTATGTCGAAAAGCTAAACATTTTCGGTATGTAAGATGGCTAAGATAAGATGTCATCACCGTCATCGTATCAGTCGAAAGACGTCCACAGCTGGACATAGGCCTTCCCCAAATTTTTGGGGGAATTTGCAATAATCGCCACGCTTGGCAGGCGGGTTGGCGATCGCAGTGTGTGGTGTTGAGTTTTACATAGAACGCTGCTGCCCATTCTTTGGCGAGTCTCGTAGTCGCCTCTTACGACACCCACGGGCAGTGATGGGATGGTATTATTCTTTTACGGCACTATACGGCACCGGCCGACACCATACGGCATAAGATAAGATATACAAAGAGTCAATATCTAGGATTGCTTGACCTCTGGTAGAATTTGGAAGACTGTTATGCAAGACACTGGCTGTCACCACTCCACCACTTATCGCTTTTTCTTTTTCTTCTGTTCAAAATGCCGTCCAGCCCTAGTAATTTTTCGTAATGAGAAACTTTTGCACACGATGTTTAAGAAAGTTACTAAGGTTGTTAATACGCGATAAAGAAACATAAAGTTGGCCATGGGTATACCAACCAGAAAAGAAGTGTAAACCCGCAGCGGGTAGAACAGATAATCCGTTATCCGCACCTAAGACTCTCATTCGGTCCATTGCGCGTAAGTGTTCTAGCTAAGTTCGCCAGCCTAGCTCCGCCCGAATGCACAGAAGCCTCCTGGGTGCTTCACAGGTTTCGCGCCGCCTCATTTCCATGATGAAGTGGATGACTACTTTCTCGGCGTCGAAGCAAACTCTGTAAATTAGAGTTTCTATGGTGCCTTTATTTATTTTTTTATTTATTTATGTACACACAATATACTTAAAAAGAAAATTTTGTATAGAGAAAAGAGCACAAAGGTACTGCTTATTTCAACAGAAATATCTTCCAGCAGACCTTCGAAAAGAAGCCTTTGTTGTAGAAATGTTTTTAAGGGGCAATGACCCGTTATTATACCTATTATTATTCAGAAGGTATTTCTACATAAGCTGATAAGTCGTTTAGTTAGTCGCTTGCATAGGCTTGACTGCCTGCAATTTGTTTCCCGTGACCATTGGTTCTTATGAAGTTTAGTTGATCTCTGGCAAATTCATGTACGAAACTGTGAATGATCACGACACCGGAGCAACACGGCGAGAAATCAGTCGAAATCTTATTTCAGCTACTATAACAGTTTGTTGGAAATGTGTGACTTTCAGCCGAGTGCCTTTGCAAAATTTTATTGACATTAAATATGTAAATAAACATCAGAAAACTTAATCTTGTGCAGCTTAATAAATTTTCCGTGGCCGTTTTCATGGAAACATTTTCCCACAAACAATTTTCAATAATATGCATATTGGTGGTTTCTGCTTGGGCGGTGGGTTCCCCGTACACAGAAGAAATGAATTAATGCTGAAGCAACGGGACGACACAGGCTATCTTCTAAGACAACCTAAACACCTTTTTGTAGTGTGTCGTCAACAATTTTAACAGTATTCGTAAAATTATGCGCAATTGAGTGGCTTTCTTCTTCTTCGTCGTCGTTCCGTCACTACTGAGGATCACGACCACATACGTCGCGTCTCCAAGCCATTCGGTGTTCTGCAGTGTTGATCACTCCATAATGCTACTTTCAAAAGCCTTTATGGCGTCGGACCATAAAGAAGACCATATGTTTTCATATTTCGACTTTAACGTGTTGATAATTGCGGTAAATGAATGGTGCTTTTCTTCAAACTTCGAAGTTAAGAAACTACTTTATTTATATCGAACCAGGAACGTAAATAAATCTTTACAATATTTGGTATACAAAATTGTTGTTATATGTGAGCATGCACCGAGGCTATGCAGAGGTAGACTTATTAATTTTCTAAATAAGTAGGTACCTACATGATACCCACATATTTACAAATATTGGAATCACCAATTAACAGTGTGTGAATTAACAGAAAAATACAAACAAAAAAAGAAACAGAACATCTATAAAGTTAATACATAAAGCAACCAGTTTGATTTTGTCCACAACATTGTCTGTCCTATGGAGCAGGACCAGCATGCTTCCATGCATTCTTATCCTGAATGTAATCTTCTAATTTGTAATAAGCTTGTTTACAAAGTGTACTTTTGATCATAACGATGATCATTTTTAGAACACAGACAGCCGATTAACCGAGCTAATTCAACTGTTTTGGCGACTCCTCTATCATGAGCATGTATGACATGACCCCCGTATGACATGACCCCTGGCTTCAGGCCTGTAAAGGTTCCGTTTTCATTTTCTTCGAGTCGATGGTTTACTCATTATACTATTTTGGCCCGTTTGGTGGCTATATTAATTGTAACATCGGTGGCATTAATTAAATCCCCCAAAAAGTACAGGTGTTATTGAGCAGGTTTTGCTTAGGTACCTACTTTAGCTTAGCAAATGTATGAGCGCACCTGTTGACGAATTTTGCATACTTATCACCGCAAAAATGAGATCAAATGCATAACGCCATCTATGGAGTAAGAAGTTGAACTACCAAAAGTTAAATTCTGAGTTCGTTTAACATATTTTATTAATAGGAACATTATGTTCATTCAGAATGATATTTTTAAGGTACTAAAAGAATCACTATTTAAGTCGTTTTAAATGAAGGTACCACTAAAATCTAAAGAAATATGTTTTGGTGTAATCTCATGTGTCGTAAGTAAGTCAATAGATGGCATTGCAGTTATCTGTATTACTTAGAAATTGATTACATCTACATAGCCATTAATTCCCACCAGGTTTAAGAGTTAAAGTTATCTACTTTGGTTTTGTACTTTTTATCGTGATTCAAACAAAACAGAATATATGTAAACAGAAAATAAGTTCTGTAAATTATCCTACTTATCCGGAATTTTGGTATTTAGGCACATCGACACATTTTTAGACATACAGATAAAAAAAGTCGCGGCCAACAAAAATATTAGAGAACAGGGACATAAAAAAGTAAAAAATAATTCAACAATAATTTAAAAAAAGAGTTGCGAATAGTGGGGTTCGAACTTACACCGATTCAATCGAAAGGCAGAAATAGTAGGTCTTAGTACACAGCGTGATTATAATTTCTAAGGATATGTACACAACTGAAATTTTAATCATCTTTATATATAAAAATGAATTGCTGTTCGTTAGTCTCGCTAAAACTCGAGAACGGCGGGACCGATTTCAACAATTCTTTTTTTGTTAGTTTCGCCAGAATACAGGGAAGGTTTAAAAACAAAAAAAAGGGTAAGTAGGTAGGGTAGGTAGGGTAGGTAGGGTAGGTAGGGTAGGTAGGGTAGGTAGGGTAGGTAGGGTAGGTAGGGTAGGTAGGGTAGGTAGGGTAGGTAGGGTAGGTAGGGTAGGTAGGGTAGGTAGGGTAGGTAGGGTAGGTAGGGTAGGTAGGGTAGGTAGGGTAGGTAGGGTAGGTAGGGTAGGTAGGGTAGGTAGGGTAGGTAGGGTAGGTAGGGTAGGTAGGGTAGGTAGGGTAGGTAGGGTAGGTAGGGTAGGTAGGGTAGGTAGGGTAGGTAGGGTAGGTAGGGTAGGTAGGGTAGGTAGGGTAGGTAGGGTAGGTAGGGTAGGTAGGGTAGGTAGGGTAGGTAGGGTAGGTAGGGTAGGTAGGGTAGGTAGGGTAGGTAGGGTAGGTAGGGTAGGTAGGGTAGGTAGGGTAGGTAGGGTAGGTAGGGTAGGTAGGGTAGGTAGGGTAGGTAGGGTAGGTAGGGTAGGTAGGGTAGGTAGGGTAGGTAGGGTAGGTAGGGTAGGTAGGGTAGGTAGGGTAGGTAGGGTAGGTAGGGTAGGTAGGGTAGGTAGGGTAGGTAGGGTAGGTAGGGTAGGTAGGGTAGGTAGGGTAGCCAGTTGACGGGAGCGAAGCCGCGCGGGTCAGCTAGTACTAGAAATAAAGATAAATTAGATTAACCATTTAATAGATTGGCGAAAGAACACACATCTTTCATGGGGTAATGTGTTAAATGTTACAATAAAATACCTTATGACATATCAAAACTAAATGAAAGACAATTTAAAGCGTTTATCAAAAGTACACTTTGTAAACAAGCTTATTACAAATTAGAAGATTACATTCAGGATAAGAATGCCTGGAAGCATGCTGGTCCTGCTCCATAGGACAGACAATGTTGTGGACAAAATCAAACTGGTTGCTTTATGTATTAACTTTATAGATGTTCTGTTTCTTTTTTTGTTTGTATTTTTCTGTTAATTCACACACTGTTAATTGGTGATTCCAATATTTGTAAATATGTGGGTATCATGTAGGTACCTACTTATTTAGAAAATTAATAAGTCTACCTCTGCATAGCCTCGGTGCATGCTCACATATAACAACAATTTTGTATACCAAATATTGTAAAGATTTATTTGAAAAGAGTAACTATGGAGTTTCTTGTCCATTCTTCTCCATAAGAATCTACCTTTCCAAATGGACAGTAGTCACTTTAGAATTTTTATATTATTTGAAATGTGAATGACGTTCAAAGGTGCCGTTTAATGGCCTAATTGGAATAAACGCTTTGACTTTGAACAAAACTTGTCGAAAAATCTTAATTTTTAGGGTTCCGTACCCAAAGGGTAACCAACGAAACCCTATTACTAAGCCTCCGTTGTCCGTCCGTGCGTCCGTCCGTCTGTCTGTCAGAGGGCTGTATCTTAAGAACCGTAATAGGTAGACAGTTGAAATTTTCCCAGATTGTGTATTTATAGAGGAGCTCGTGGCTAAATAATAACAGCCGCACGGGTCGATCTTGAAGGTTAAGCAACGCTTAATCTTCAAGCTGTCATTTGTAGATCTTTGGCAGTCGTTACGGATTGTCAGAAGCCAGTAAATCTGACTCCAGTCTTGCCAAGATGTACCGTGTTACCCAGTTAATGGGTTGTGGAGGTCTGGTAGGCAGCCGCTCCGCGTAAAACACTGGTATTCAGCTGAATCCGGTTTGACTGGAAGCCGACCCCAATGTAGTTGGGAAAAGGCTAGGCAGATGATGTGTATTTCTATTGCCGCTATAGCAACAAATAATCAAAATTAAGGTTTATGGTACGGAACCAACTCGCACTTGGTCGGTTTTTTTTGGACACAAATTTGAATTTAATATAGACTAAATGTTGCTCATAAATAAGCTTAATCAAACTTGGAAAACCCCAACAAAATCTGTTCTGTATTTTCGGAGATTACCGTGTACAGACAGACAAAAAAAAGTGAAAATGCTCTTTTTGTGTTGTACAGCTTTTTTTTATAACCCCTACTCAAGTTTTGGTATTTTTGTTTAATGTACAGAAATCGTGGTCTCTACTGTTTTATTATATGTATAGATTATATATATCGGTGTACACACGCAACCTTGCCTCAAGGCTTGCGCCATCATGCGATTCGGAGTTTCTTGCGGTCACGGCACAGATCGACGCTCAAGTATCGCTACTCACCGGATCGCTGATAAACAGCTACCGAATCGCCTGCCCGGAAACGATTCCGCGCGACACACCGGGTAAACAACCCTGGAAGGGTGCAGACCTAGAGCGCAAACGCGGTAAAGTAAGAAAGGCTCTTAACAGAGCCGTGAACACATGTAGTGATGAGGACTGGGACACTTACTACGCGGCCAAAACCAGCTACAAGAAATGCATCAGATTCAGAAGAACTACAGGATAGCGTAAATTCTGTGGTGACATTGAATCATGCCAACAAGCAAACAGGGTTAGGAAAATACTGGCGCAACAGGACACACCTGAGGTCGCCAGCACGCTCCGGAAACCCGATAATACGCTGACCACGACACCTGAAGAAGTGCAACGACTCCTAATAGAAACTCACTTCCCAGGCAGCGTGTTCACACAGGTAAATGAATGGCCGTTGCTGAGCTGATGATGAAAGGTATAAATTAGGACCTGATGATGAAATCCCATGAAAAATGTTTGTTCAGCGATACTTTAGCCAATTGTCAGTCGATTTAGATGATTCCTTTTTTGTTTGAAAGAATATTTTCCTGGATTGGTCCCGTTTCAATTTGGTGAAGATCTCACGAAGAACTTCGGAGGTAGGCAACGAAACTCTTCAATAAATGATAGCAAAGGGATCGGGATTACTGAAATCGCATGTTTTTTAGTGTTCACACCAGTTCTTAACATAACATTGCGCCGGTACGCATTGCGCGGTTAATGGATACGCAGGTACCTAGGGTACCACTAAAAATTGAAAAAAAAAAAAAATACAACCGACTTCCAAAAACAAAACACTACAAGGTATAAAATAAATTCGGAAGAAAGAAAAAACTTTAATTTCGGAAGTAGGTGTCAAAAAACCAAAAAATAACCAAAAACAGTTTTATTCACTTATTTGTTTTGATTTTTGTGAATATTTTACTAAAATGGCCTAAATATGGCTGATAAAGTTATGGTTCAACTGACCACTGCTTTGAGTTTTTTTTGTGTCGAAAATAATATGTATTATGTCCTTTTTTCATTTCAATAATATATATTATGTCCTCTTGACTCTAGTCTATGTCAGATATGACAGAGACAAAGTCTACGATGGAGCGAGCCTTCCCAGAAGGAGCCTGTTCACTGTTCCGAACCAAATGTGTCTGCGTAACACTGCGGCACTATCTATGTTGTATTTAATCGCGCGTTTACGGCATTATTATTATCTTAGCTCTATCTTTGCTCACGTGCGCATAATAACATATTTTTCCTCACTCACCAATGGCGGCAACTGGTGAGCCCGAAACCCCTCCCCCTCACTTAGGACCCATTAGTTTTTTTGGTAAGATATAATCCGTGGTGCTTGGTTAATTATGTCCCTTGGCGCCTATTGGCCTAGTTCTACTCAGTCTCCTGCTTGATACGGAGGGAAGTGGAATTTATATTTTTTTTTCTACTCCTCCGCTGTACTTTTCTGATTAATTTCGTTGCAGGATCAAAGAAAGTTGAATCCTTTCTCCGGGACTCGTCGGGTTTCATTGGCTCGGCGTTTTCTGGTGGTCGCCACTGTTGATTCAAGACGAGCCAAAGCCGAGTAAAGTGGTTCGTTCTCGAAGCTCTTTAAAGAAGATGGTGGCCACGTTCGTTGGGAAAACCGGCCATGTTGCGACTATTGCACTTGAAGATCGTAGAACGGTTAACGCAGAGTGGTATACCACAGTTTGTTTACCACAAGTCATCGCCGAACTTCGAAAATCTAACTCAAAGCGACGCATCATCCTGCACCACGACAACGCAAGCTCACACAGCGCTCGTCAAACGATTGAGTATTTGAAGCAGAAAGAAGTAGATATTCTTGACCTTCCTCCATACAGTCCTGACCTAAGCCCTAATGATTTCTTTACATTTCCAGTCCGGTGAAGAAGCAGTCGACGCTTTCAAGACAGCCATTTTTAACACCCCCACTTTAGAGTGTTATAAATGTTATAATAACTGGTTTGAGCGAATGGAAAAGTGCATTAAGCTACGTGGTGAATACTTTGAAAAACAATAAAAAGTACTCGGCATGCCTCGTACCTATTGTTAGAATGAGACATTGTCATAAAAATAAAAATAATTCTAATTCTTAATTACTTCCATTTTACTATCTGTGCTCTCAAAGAGGTCAATATCACTGTCACAGCCGTATTTATCACTAGTCTATCAGTGTTATTTTCTAAACCGTGTTGAATGCTTCTATATTCATTCTCACATTTGATTGCATGATCGCAAACCTTTTTTCACTCTTCAGCCCCGATCATGTTTACTTTTTCAGTCAAAAATGTTTTTATTGTAGTTAAATTCATACCCACATTTCTAGAGGCCATAACCTTTCAGTTGAGACCATATATTTTCAATTGGATTAAAATCCGGATGATATGGTGGCAATCGCAACACAGTGTGCCCATGTTCGGCAAGTACTTTGTCCACGGAAAACTCTGTATACTCTCTCTCTCTCCTTGTGCTGACATATAATAGCGTAAATCTGGGAATTTGTTAATTTTGGATCAACTGGAATTTCGTCTCTGTTTAACCAGCTGATCATTTCCTGTTTAATGGTGTTTGAGTTGGGGGGTCTTTCAACATATTTGTTGTGATAGGGTGCGTTGTCGATAACTAGAACCGAATCACTGGGTATATTTGGGATTAATTGATTAACCAGCCATTTTTCATAGTTATCGTTATTCATTTCATTGTAATAGTCACCTGTAGTGTCCGTGGATTTATATGTAAAAAAGGCACCGGGTACAAAGCCTTTTTAATTTTCCGCATGAACTATTATCAAACGTTGACCTTTTAAAATTGGCTTTTTTACTCTTTTTTTCTTATTATCACTCCAAGATTTCCCTTTAGTGTGAGATGTATGTATGTAAGACTCATCAATGTAGACGAAATGTTTTCCTGATTCGAGAAATTTGCGTATTTTATCGAAGTATTCCATTCTTTTGAGACTTACATCGTGCTTTTCCATTAGAACTTTTCGATTATTTTCCATTTTAGTGAACCGAAATCCCATCTTGTAAAGTATTTTTCTCAACGTCTTTTTAGCCAAATACAATATTGCAAAGAAATAATAAATAAATTATAATATAGGAGAACAAGAAAAGGTAAGCATTTCTTATTAACATTGAACTTTGACTCCCTTTGTCACATGTATGTTTTTGATGAGATTCAAATATTCAATCTCTCTTCTCTTCTTCATCACTGTCTTACTACTGTGAATCGTGACTGCGTTCCATTCCGTATTCATGAATTTTTAACGACGTCGCGCGTCGGTAGTATGTAGGTATTTTCAAGCTTTTGGAAAATCTGAATATCTAGATCGAAGCTCATCCGAGTATAATCGTAAATTAAACTGTCGAAACTTTAAGACGAAACGCGCGGTGTAGCTGTGTAGCTGTGTAGCTGATATGTTTAAGGAGCACTTCATTGTAAAATCACCATTGGGACCATCACAGTGGGGGAACGATGTGGGGCAGCAGTGTCAGGAGATTGGAGCTATAATTACAGCTAAAGATGTTAAAGAAGCTATTAAAGCTATGTCACGTGGGAAGTCTCCTGGCCATGATGGCATCAGCATCGAACACTTCAAACACGCAGGCCCTCACCTGCCTAGAGTGCTCGCGATGTTCTATACCCTATGTATAGGACATTCGTACTTACCTCCTGCGCTTATGAAAACTATGGTGGTGGCAATTGTGAAAAATAAGACGGGTGATATTTCTGAAAAATCCAACTACAGGCCGATTTCACTTGCCACTACGGTAGCGAAAGTGCTTGATGGTTTGCTTAGCAATCAACTAGATAAATACCTGAACATAAGTGACAACCAGTTCGGTTTCAGGCCGAAACTTTCCACAGAGACAGCCATCTTGTGTGTGAAGCAGACTATCAAGTACTGTTCATGATCGTTCTCAGGAGCTCAGGGAGATGATGAAATGAGTGGACTGTATACTCGATTAATAATTATATTAAAACAATGAAAATAAGTAGCGGTACAGAATCGTTGTTTGAGGGGGACGCGAGTGTCGTGGAAGCCGTCTGATCGTGACGTCACCCGCCGCCGCCGCCGCCGCTCGTCGCTAGCCGCGCGCAGCTCGTTGGCCCCGCGCCCGCGCCTCAGCCGCCGTTGTCACCCGTCCACATGCTCACGCGTTTGGTGCGTGAACAAGTACTACACAGAAAGACGAACGGCAATTTATGCATGTTTTCTCGACTTGTCGAGGGCGTTTGACCTGGTCAACTACGATATTCTGTGGCAGAAACTGAAAGATATATCCTTGCCAACAGAGCTCACCAGGCTCCTTAAATTTTAGTATCATAACCAGGTCAATGTCGTGCTATGGTCGTGTGCATATTCCGATCCGTACAGGTTGGAATGTGGGGTGAGGCAGAGGGGGTTAACTTCGCCCAAACTTTTCAACTTGTACATCAACGCGCTGATAGAGGAGCTCAGCAGCACCCGTGTCGGCTGCCATATTGATGATGTATGTCTCAATAATATCAGTTACGCGGACGACATGGTGCTGTTGAGTGCTTCTGTATGTGGCCTTTCAAAACTGTTGAGCATCTGTGAAAACTACGCTCACAGCCATGGCTTGATTTATAATGTCAAAAAAGTGAATGCATGGTCTTTCAGGCCAGAGGAAAATGTCCAACAACAATACCTGCCATAAAATTATGTGGAACAGCACTGAAGAGGGTGGAACATTTTAAATATCTTGGACATATGATGTCCTCTAATCTGAAAAATGATGCAGACATAGAGCGAGAACGCAGGGCGTTGTCTGTTAGGGCGAATATGATGGCCCGTAGGTTTGCTCGTTGTACCACTGAAGTGAAAACTACATTGTTCAGAGCATATTGTACATCTTTCTACACGAGCAGCCTGTGGGTCTCATACACGCGCAGACAGTACAACGCCTTGCGTGTGCAATATAATAATGCATTCAGGGTGCTGATGGGGCTGCCCCGATTCTGTAGCGCATCAGGTATGTTCGCCGAGTCGCAAGTAGACTGTTTTTATACTACTATGCGAAAACGGTGCACATCCCTGGTGCGCAGAGTTCGGGCTAGCTCCAGCAGCATCCTGAAGGCATTCGCGCATAGGTTCGATGGCCAGTACCTGAACCATTGCTGTATGGTTCACATACTAGGCAATCGAGACATGTAATGTGTTTTGTCTTTTTAATATTGTATGTGTTTTTATTGTGTTTTGTTTTTGTGTTTTTATTTTGTGTTTTAATTTTGATTTGTTTTGAAGCTTTGTATTTTTTTTTTGTATATGATCCACTGTTGGCCGAAATAAAAGATTATTATTATTATTGCACTGCTATTATAACCCGCTTCGCTTCCCTCAGGCCTCTGCCTCGGGTTTTGCGGGCAGTGGAGCGGTGGCGGCGCCGGCGGCGCGGGCGCGCCAGGGTCTAATGTGTATAATCAAATGGACCTACCCTCGGAAAGCGCGGCGCGGCAGCGGCGTGTTGGCAGGCAACGAGCGGTGCGCGCCAGTCGAGCGGCGACCGCCCGCGCGTCTGCATTGCAGTATTGTGCAATTTATTTTCTTCTTTTTCCCATAATAAATTGAGCGTTAAGAACAAATTTGAATAAAAAAAATGTTGTCACCGTTGTTCAGATATTTCGATTCGCGAATAAAACAAATATCTCGACGACACAACCACGAACACAACACTACACCGCTATAGTGCCGCGCGATCTGCCCGCTGGTTTCGAAAACGGGTCTACGTTGCCCGCCCACGGCCGCCGCCGCCCAGCTGCCCACAAAACCCGAGGCAGAGGCCTCAGGCCAAGGACAAGAACGCGCCACGGCAGCGCAGAACGTGTCAAAAGCATAGATGTAAAATGTAACTACCCGCGCCGCTCCTTGCCTTCTGAGTTTGTGTCCGCGACCTTAGTCTGACCATTGATGTTTGATGATTGCTTTTAATCAGGTAACCGGGGAGGTGCAGACTGTAGGTACGCTTCATTTTCCAGCAATTACTTAAGGAACCTCTTTCATAGCGTCTTGTTCAACCATTTATAAGTATTGGAGTGCTGTTGATGGCTCGAGTTGTGGGTCTGTCTATTATTTATTTTCACTAAATAGGTTTGTGCTCCCGGGTGATTTCCCGAGCTCGCTTCGCGTCGCTAGCTCTTGGGCTAATTAACTCAAGATTTGTGGGGGATGAGTTGTTTTTAAGCTATATTTTTTAGCAAACCAGTTACTATTTGATACAATCAAATAACAAACAACGTTATGGCTTTTGATACCTACAAAAGATCTTCTGTGTGAACACACTGCCGCATGCAGGCCGGCTCTTATAGCTAGTTGTTCGCAGTGACAAGAGCTATTAAAGATAATACTCGATCAGCGATACTCGCTTAGCGATGCTCGCTAGGGAAATGACCGCTGGTTAGGGGTCAGAACGGTTGGTTCGGTTTTTTCTACCTATAGTGCGGGCCGGAGCGAGAAGTGCGAATAATCGCCCGTCGAATAAAAGCACTCGCTTAAAGCTGAGCGACAAAACTATCGAAACTACTCATTCGCTACTCAATACTCGCCAACTCGCTTCTCGCTGATCGCCGACGGTGAGACATTCTACACAATGCTGTTCACGTGAACGCTGTGTACTTTATAGGTAAGTTCTATTTAAAATTGAATTATGATAGCGGGATATTAATGTAAAAGGTTTATTTATTACTTTGGAGACGTTCATAAAAAATTTACGAGTATTGATTGGTACCTATTGGTAACTGGCATCTTAGCTTCAAAACGTTACAATTATTATAGACGCTGCGCGACGGGGGCCAATGAAACATCATGATCCTACGTGTTGTTCTGCTGACGGCGGCGGTGCTGACGCGCCAACTCCTCGCCTTCGTCGACGACGACAACGAGGAGGAAAAAAAGTACCACTTCGTAGTCACTCTGCATAATAGTGCAAACCGCGTTCCCAAGTACCGCTGCACCGGCACGCTCATCTCACCCAACTGGGTGCTGACTTCAGCCAACTGCCTCGTCGCCAATACAAAGATGCAGTTTGACGAGTTGGACCTGCCGATCAAAGACACTAACTCCGTACGACAGATTATACTTATGGAGCGACCACCAAACTCTATGGGCTCAGGGCCCGACCTCGGCTTGATGTTTGTCAAGGCAGTACCCATGAAAGACTACGGGCAATTGTCGGCCGTGGACTACAAGTCGATAATAGGTCACGCTGTCACATACGTCGGCTTCGGTCCACCAAAAGAGAATTGTTCGTGTTGTGCGGGACCGATGCAGATCAGGGAAGGCGCCATCGTGAGCTCGTGTAACCCGGAGCAGCAGTCGGCCAGTGTGCCCATGGCGCGCCTGTGCATCGCGCCCAAGTGCGCGGAGCGCGAGCGCTGGGGGCCGGGCGCGGCCGACCCCGGCAGCCCGATGTTTCACGCGAACAAGCTGGCGGGCGTGCACAACGGAGACGCGTCGCCGCACTCGATGAGCACCTACACGCCCATCAGCCCCTACCTAACGTGGATAAATCTTGTCATATCCAAACCAGTATTAGTCTCTAGGTCAGAAGATTTTAACCCAAACCCATATGAGTTTCTTAAAGCACAATAGCAGGGGTGAATAGACACAAAACTTTTTTTGGGATTTTCACTTTAATACCTTGTTAATGGTTTCGAACAAAGCATCCATTTTTTTTAATAAAATGTGTTTCAAAATTGGAGTTCTTAAATAATCTTTTTAAAACTTGAAAATCCCCTTCAGTTTTGTTTGTATTCACCCAGCATTTCTAATAACTCCGTTCTACTGTATCCTACATAGATTTGGTGACTTTTAACAATGTGTTCAAGGCCTGAAAGCCCGACTGGTAACTTATAGGGAGAAGGTGATGTCTACGGTTGAAACTTTGGAATAAAGCCGACGTCGGATGAAGTAGTGCGCCTGTGAGGGACTGGTGAAGCGGGCAAGTGGCTGGGCGCTCGCCCTGTGGTGGACAGCGTTTATAGCTCCGACACCTAAGGAATTTCCGAATTTAGAAGAGTAGTGATACAGATATCATCCAATGTTGTAAAATAACAAATTACTTAGCTGAATTAGGTACAAGTTCATAATAAAAACCAAAAATAAATAAATATTGTGTTCGATTCTTCACCGATCCATAATTTAAACCATATCAATAACAAGTGGGTAACCTATGTTTGTTTAAGAAAACCCTCGTAGGAGCACACCTCGTAAGAGAGAGGGAACCTCACGACCCAGCCGCCGCAACAGAAGAAGGCGCCCCGAGCGTCGGGAGTCGCAGGGCGATGCCTGCGAACGGCGAGCATTGGGTGGCTCGCCGTCCGATCAGAACCAGACCCGTGTCGACAGCGCGCTGTGTTCCACGCGCGCCTCAAAGAGCTGTCAGCATGGGAGACGGTGCAAGCAAAGGCCAGTGCCTGCCGGGGTGCGGGAACCGTTCGAAAGAGGCACCGTACCCTGGAACGCAAAGGGCATTAGGAGGAACACAGATGGGTTTTAGTCAGTAAGAGCCTGATACTTCCTTCCGCTCCGCACAGAGCGATATCAAAAAAAAAGGAGCCCACCTCGTCGTCCCTCTTCGGAACCTCGCTGGCTTGCCAATCTATTTTGTAGCAAAGCGTTTAAAAGGCGACTGGTTTTGGATTTTGGACAAGGCTGTGTGGGATTGTTAAAAACAGTGACAACCAATATGACAATCCCGGTGGTCAACAGCAGTGCTTTCTGTAAACATTTCACCGGATATAATATAGGTGAATCGAGAGGTGAGTCATTCCACTTGCAGCTGAGGATTGTAGATAAGTTATGTTACACGTTCTTGTACCTACCAATAGACGTATTTGTTTTTTTTTTCGGGCAGATATAAACTGTAGAAGAAGGAGCCTGCCAATGCCGGTCGATTCTGTAAACATGACGAAGTGAAAGCTGGGATGAAGAGATCACAAAGTGAGCTCTCATTCCATCTTGATAGCATGGATTGAACATTGATTGAACACTTCACCCTTCACTTCGACATGTTTACGGAATCGACCAGAAGTGTGCTATAAGTAAAAGTGCAGACCCACTGCGGCGCACGGAGAAGCTACGTAAATGTGTTAAGTTTCGCTTTGCACGAAAATGTGTGTAATTATTGTCTCCACTGCAACCCACGTACACGCTTCGTATCGATTGACGTCATGGGTACATGCGTGGCTTGCTGGAATAAAGTGTTTATCCAGCTCAACGCTGTTAATGCCGTGCACGCGCTCATGCGGTACACACTATACACAAATATTGTCCAAAGACTATGTACAACTGAATCGCAGTACAGTTTTGAGGTACCTACACTTTCTGGAACGGAGGCGTGTGACCGTAACCCCAAAACACAGAGACCGTAGACCCAGGTGGTCAAACAAAAATGAATACACAGCATGCGCCGCGTGCCTGTACACAGCATGCGCCGCGTGCCCGTACGCACAGCATGCGCCGCGTGCCCGTACACAGCATGCGCCGCGTGCCCGTACACAGCATGCACCGCGTGCCCGTACACAGCACGCGCCGCGTGCCCGTACACAGCACGCGCCGCAGTGGGTCTGAGTCTTTAGATGTGGTAAGGGATCATCGAGCTACAACAAATATGGTGGAGCTACAACAAATATGGTGGAGCTACAACAAATATGGTGGAGCTACAACAAATATGGTGGAGCTACAACTAATATGGTGGAGCTACAACAAATATGGTGGAGCTACAACAAATATGGTGGAGCTACAACTAATATGGTGGAGCTACAACAAATATGGTGGAGCTACAACAAATATGGTGGAGCTACAACTAATATGGTGGAGCTACAACAAATATGGTGGAGCTACAACAAATGTAGGTAGATAAGTAATTTGATTTTTTAGCAACAAAATCTTGAAACGATTTTCGCAAACGCGAGAACAAAATAATAATTCAATTTTACGATTATTGTTACAATTTTACGATCATCCATTTTATGGCTGCCTCGCTTGACAAATTCGTTCAAGCACTGAACTCGTGCATGTCGTATTCGACGTTACTGAGGAACAATATAACCATTGGCATATCTAGGATTTTTTTCCAGGGCCTGGCCCCTAACCTGAGATGGGACGCCTAGACACACACACCACGCTCGGTGATCACGATCAAAACTGGAATTTTAGGCACGTCGCCCGTCACAGTCGCAGCCAGGGGGTCATGTTATAAGTTAATAGTAGTGTCAAATTATAAAATAAATGGAAAAGACTGGACTATGGACTAGCTCAGTATCGATATACGGCCTGAGGAAAATTGAAAATTGAGCGACCAAAGCGAGCTCGACTTTTTAAAACCTTGTCTCAGACAAGTAAGATGTTCCTTAACTGACCCGAGAATGCTAGAGCGAGCGTAGCGAGCTTGAAAATATTTATGATCCCAACTTGGAATCCGGGTTAGATTAGTTCTTTTTAACTAACTACAGATATAGATAGATGTTACTTAGTAGACATATAGCCAAAGTTCGAGAACTAAAAATTTAATAAGGACTTATCTATACTAATATATCAATTGGAAGAGTCTGTTTGGTTGTTTGTTTGCTTAAACGCGCCAATCTCAGGATTTTCCGTTCAATCAGAATTTCTTCTTTTTTCTTGTCTTTCAGTGTTAGATAGCCCATTCATCGAGGAAGGCTATGGGCTATATATCATCAAGGTAAGACCAATAGGAGCGGAGCAGTAATTAAAATTGTGACGCAAACGAAGTTGCGTGGGTCAACTAGTTCTGTATAAAATTATGACATCGAAGAAAACAAGAGCGTGAGCAAAGTAAGCTCGAAATTTTTTTAGCCCAGCCCTGGATGGCAGCTCCGGATTTACCATTTTCCGAATTGGGGAAGCAACATGATACTCCTCTCAAATTTTATCATAAATCGGATGTGAAAATATCCTTAACGATAACGACGAAGACCCATTGTACTAATCATTGGCATCAATATTTTTTCTAGACCATACATGGGAAAACTTTGGTTTTGGTGACATGGAAGAAAACCTTTCCATGGTTTACTTAGGAGTTACTTTTTGCTTAAATAAAAAAATAAGCTCTAATTCTAGTTAGAGAGCGTAAAATACAAGAGTGAGCGAAGCGAGCCCAAAAATGTTAACACCCCACAGCCACATTGAATAATTTTTATCCAACTACGGCAAAGCCAAAATGAAAGACTATTTATTCAAACATTTGAGTTGAGCCCCTAGATCCGGGGGAACGATCCTCTTTCTGCTATCCATACAGAATTAAAAGTAATGTCATCGACTGACGAGTGTAACATGGTAACGAAAAAAGTCAGAGCGAGCGAAGCGAGCTCGAAGAATTTTTGTACCTAACCCAAGAAAGGAGAGCCGCTTTTTATAATCCTTTTCTTCACCCTGCCGACGTTGAAGAGATGAATTACACGACAGGTATTGCGCGTTGCGATTTTGTGGCTCTGAATGCAAGAGATTATTCACTCAAATAAATTGTAAATTTTTAAAAGGTGTTAATTTTACGTGTACGATTTGCGGGACATGTCCCATGACCCTCACGATCCCACTATTGGAATTTGTCTTAACGCCCACCCGAGAAAATCAGGACAGTGCAACAGGGTATTTTAATAAAAAAAATCTAATTAGTCCGTCACATAGATTTTCAAAAAACATTGAACACGTATTTTTTCTTTTTTCGCGTAAACAAAAAATTCAGAGGATACAGCGAGTTGAAGACACGCGTGACGTCATGAGGCATGGTAAAATTGTACCAAATTTACCAAACAAAATACAGTAAAATACCCTGTTACCTGATCTAAGATGTTTTAAATGGCTGTGTAAGGAAGTTATAATAAGGTTTCTCGGTGGTAAATTTTATTTGATTGATATGTGTGAAGTTCCAGCATAGAATTTGGAATCGGTCCTCAAACATTCTGGGGTGGGTCTGATCCGATTCTGGGGTGAGACGGCCCAACCCTATAATCGCCTATGAATATAACCTACCTTCAAGCTAGTCTAAAATTCTAAGTAGTTTCACCAACACGTGCCGTACGGCTCATACTGTCAGGGGACACTTTTGGCCTTTGATTTTTTATATTCTTATTTATTAAATGTGAACTTTTGAAAATACTTCCCGATACAAAAATACTCTCTCTGTGTCAAACCTTAAACATTATTCTTAATTAAATGACACTGTCGGGTCAGCTAATACGCAATGTTCCTGTTGGAATTTCTTTTCCATGCGGATGGTTCCGCAGCGCAGAAAATTCGGTCGTGTTGGGTCTCAAATTCAAATTCAAAGCATTTTATTTCAAATAAACCATTCACAGGCACTTTTGAAACGTCAAGGTCGGTCAGTCAAAAACATGGAAGCTATTTGCACGTTCCAAAGCGTAGATCTTTATGGAGAAGAACGTGCAAGAAACTCCACGGACACTCTTTTAAATCATGTTCTGTTTTACAAAATTCTAAGTTACATATACTTGTTGCTTCTGCATGTGAGGACAATGCAAAGAAAAAAAATAAAGCTTATTATAAGAATTTAAAATATACAGATTAAACGAGCCAATGGCAGTTAAGAGATGACCAGTCTCAACCGACGGCGCCCGTTCACGAACATGATGCGTGTACCTTTCAGCTTAACCATTACAAAGGGAACCAAATGATCCAACCCACGCGCCGCCATCAGCGAGACATTTGAGTGAGCATGACGTGCCCTCAACCACCATGATCGTTCATGTCCAACAAGTAAAACTATAACTAATCACATAAAATGTAAATGGCTTCATGGTACTCACATTTATAAAATTGGAAAAATATGCTTCTACTTTACACAAAACTATGGTTGTCAATGACCAAATAATGAAAAATAAATTAATAAAAACAACGATTAAGTTCTTACATCAAAAAGAATAAAAAAATAATTATGTAAGTAAGTACTAATAAAAAAAAAGAGAGTGAGCATCCCTTCCAAATATAAAAACCTAACAAGTGGACCCAAACAGCTGTGACCGTGGAGCAGGACCAGCATTTAGCCAAGCGTTTTTATAGAGAATATAATCTTCCAGTTTATAATACGCTTGTCTACATAGTGTACGTTTTATGCATGCTTTAAATTTTCTCTCATTCAGTTCGAAAATATTAACTGGTATTTTATTATAAAATTTAACACAGTACCCCATAAAAGAAGTGTTTACTTTGGCCAATCTGAATCGGGGTTGATCTAATTTGTTACTATTTCTAGTATTAAAATTATGCCTGTCACAAATCTTGCCAAAAAGATGAAATTTTTTTCCGAACATACATAATGTATTCGTAAATGTATTGACAAGGTACCGTCATGATGTTGATATCCTTAAACAGTTTTCTTAGGGAATCACGCCGACGGAAATTGTAAATGGCTCTGATGGTTCTTTTCTGCAGGATAAATATAGGCTTATGTTTAACTTACTACCAGATATAGTAACATTTAGGAGACAAAAATAGTAAATGATCACCAAAATTAAACACGCATTTTAATTTAAAATTATAACCAAAATTTTAACGTCTCGCTATCCTATTTAAGTAAAATGACTCCAAATAAATCATTGTTAACCCAAAAGTAGTAAATGATCACCAAAATCATACCAGCATTTTAATGTAAAATTAAAATAATTTTTTTTACATCTTGCTATCCTGTTTAAGCAAACTAATGTCAAACAAATCATTGTTAATCCAAAACTTTTAATTAAATCTAAAGCTTTATTTTAATTTATAAGCTTTCTTTCATTTTTATTGGCAGCTATTGTTTGGTGTTTGGAGTTTAAAAAAGTGTGAAATAAATAACCTTATCCAAAAAAATATTCGAGAAGTAGCGCTCGCCGGCTGCTGCCGCGGCACCGCTTGCTTCGCTCGCTCGGCTCGCGCGCGGTTGGTCACATTTCTAACCTAACCTAACCTATTTTATCCAGTTTGTAACCCCAGGCCTACATTTTATGGCAAACACAGTTTATTACCAGTTTATTCACAGTTTATTTAGGCAAAAATAGCGCATTAATTTGCTCGCTAAGATTTGGTGATCATTTACTACATTTGGTGTTCGAATACAATTTGAGGTGCAGTCGTGACTAAAATAGCTAGTACTATTGTAATTTTAGACTTCATTTTTCTGGTGTCAAATATATATTTTTGGTAAAAGAACTAAGGGTATCAAAGCATTTGACTAGCCTGACTGGCCTCTTGGTCTAGTGGTTAGTGACCCTGACTGCTATGCCAGAGGTTGTGGGTTCGATTCCCACCCAGGACAAATATTTGTGTGATGAGCATGATCATTTGTTCTGTGTCTGGGTGTAGTTTATCTATAATATGTATGTATTTAGAAATATATAAGTATGTTTATCAGTTGTCTAGTATCCATAACACAAGCTCTGCTTAGCTTGGGACTAGATGGCGTTGTGTGATAGTTGTGTGGAATATTATATATTATATTATTATATATATTTTATGGTGGTCATTACATTTAATCCCATAAATATAGACTCGATGTCTGCAGCACGTCCTCATAATAAGATACCTTAAGACATGATACTATGAAAGTAACTAAAATAGACCAGCCTCGCGGTATCTATATCAGTAAATTGACGGATTTTTCTGATCGCGTATGCTGCTGAACTTAGCCGTCAGCAAGAGATGTTAAATGAGGACCCCATTGCCCCATAGCCTTGAGTCAAGCGTAAACCCCAGGAAAACCGTGTTTACGACGAATTCAAGTTTCTCCTTGTTCAATACTATGTCTCAATCATTTCTTTTAACGTTCAGTAAGGCAAATTTGATGCATTTAGTTTTTTTCCCATTTAATACTAAATTATTAGCAGTAAACCAATTTTGGACCTGCTGTAGGGCGTTATTTACGTCGTCAAGATTTATGGAACGTCTATCGATCTTAAAAATTAAAGACGTGTCGTCAGCAAATAATACCATTTGCGGATGATTTTTTAAAAGATGGGGTAGATCATTATTATATGCTAGAAAGAGGAAAGGACCCAAAATAGAGCCTTGTGGTATCCCCATTTTGACTTTTAAACCCCGTGAATTGACACCATTTACTTGAACTTGCTGCTGTCTATTATTTTAGTAAGATTTTACTAGACTGAGTGCAAGTATACCTAAACTGTAATTTCCTAGCTTTAGGAGCAAGGTTTCGTGATTTACGCAATCAAATGCCTTGGAGAGGTCACAAAAGATTCCTATGGCATCTTGCGCCTCGTCCCTCGCTGAATATAAGTGTTTTAACAACGTGGCACCACCGTCAGTCGTACAACGACCCCTGGTAAAACCATACTGTTGATCGTGTAAGATTTTATTGATGTTAAAATGATTGAGCATTACTTTTTCAAACACTTTGCTGAAAACCGGCAATACAGATACAGGCCTATAATTATTGGTGTCTTTGCTGTCACCCGATTAAAATAATGGTATAACCTTACTATATTTCATTATATCCGGAAAGACTACTTGGTCCACACATAAATTAAAAATAAAAGCCAAGTATAGTGCTATAGTTTCAATTATGGACGTGCACACTTTAATAGACATTCCCCATATGTCTTCGGTCAATTTGATTTTGATTTGCCGGAAAGCTTTTATGACTGTCACAGGGTTGATATGTTTGAACTGGAATTCAACCGTACAATCTGGAACGTTAGCTTTTAATAAATTATATGAGGTGAAGAATTTAAAGATTCCGTAGTTTTAGTTGGTATATTGGTGAAAAAACTTACTAATTCTTGAGCTACTTAGATAGGTCGGCCGCCGAACGCAGCTCAGAGTGGACGTGTGTCGAACTTACTAATAATTCCGTACCCTAAATTCTGTGATTGGCTGCGAGTTGTGATTTTTAAATCCTTGTCACTCCTTAAGTGTTTTTACCTGCGGACGCCTCCCACTGGGCGGTCCTAGAACGGGATAGATACTGTTGTGCTTGTGACCCATCAAAAGTTGACACCTCAAGTGACTGTGATTTGTTGGATTTGAACCAGCGACGCTTGCCTTGGCGGTCGGCGAGTGACCCACCGCGCCGCCGTGTCATTTCGAGCGCGCGCCAAATTAGCGATACTGATCCCGTGCGGCTACGTCATCGACTGTGCTACGACGTGCACCAGTGCTACGAGCTACGCGCCTACGCCCCTGCTACGAGTCTTCGATCCGCTACGCCGTCAGAGCTGATACATCCCAATATCACCTGTTTGACTTGTTCAACTGTATTGGCCATAATGTCGAAAATCCAGCGCACCCCGCCCAACTCTCCTTTAGTAAGTCTGAATACCCAAACACAATCGGAACCAGATATCAACTCCGCTGTTGCTATGAGTGGATTTGTAAACACTACACGTAACAAACGCCTACGCAATGATAACTCTCCGCAAGGCTGCCCCTACTACCAAATCAGCCAAGATGATGTACAGGAACCCTCCTTCTCTAAAACACTAGCGGAGCAAACTGTCTTAATGTCTAAACTCATGTCTGATGTTGCTGAAATAAAGTGCCAAAATACGGCCATTCAAGCTACGAACGCCGCTATTAAGAAGTCAAACGAAGAGATTATTCAATCGATAAGTTTTCTCAACACGAAGTTTGAAGATATGAAGAAAGAGATAGAAGAACTAAAAAAAACACGGGATGCACAGCAAAGGCATATTGAACATCTGGATAAAAAGATTATCGATCTACAGCTGAAATCACGCTCATCTGGAATTGAAATCCGTAATGTGCCTTTCACAGACTCGGAAGATTGTGCCAGTCTTTCAAAAACTGTGATTAAGATAAGTGAGGTCCTGGGAACAACCATCAGTAACACCAATATACGAGACGTGTACCGCCTTCCTGGTAAACCCACAAATACCAACTCCCCTCGCCCTATTGTTGCTGAATTTGCTGCTGTAAGCACTAAGCAAAGGATTGTTACGGCAATGCGCTCATTTAATAATGGGAAGGCTAAAGACCAGAAGCTCAACACCTCGCACATTGGAATGCCTGGTAAAATGCAACCTATTTTTATCGCCGAGCAGCTGCCTTTAAGTACAAGGAAACTTTATCACCTTGCCCGGGAATTTGCATCGAAGCACGCTTACAAGTTCTGCTGGGTTTCCAATGGCAATATTTTCCTGAGGAAGCTGGAAGGGGAGAAGCATATTCTGGTCAGTTCTGATCAGTCTCTTCAAAATCTCGAAGTTAAATGACTATCTAACCCTTTTTACTTACGACTACATAATATATACTACTCCCTATGCGTTATATATTCACATTATCGAACATTCAACACTTCAACCCCTTACCCAATTCTTACTTACACAATCACACACACTAAATCCTTATTAGATATTATTGTAAAGTATGAGCAACACATACATACTAACACTATCATACAACCATACACACTACACTTAGTTCCCCTTAGAACTTCCCTAAATGTGCGATGCATCAAGAAACAGAATTTAAAACTAATCATAATTCGCATATGTAAGCCACTTTTGCTTTCTCCACTGATTTCTAATGGCTACAATTAATAATATAAATAGTGAGCTTGACTCTCTAACCGCAGGTAACTCATTTACTTGTAGTATTGATGACTGCCTCGAGTATATAAAACCATATGATACTGACATAAAATTAATACATTTAAACATTCGTAGTATAAATAAAAATTTCAACGAACTACAGGTGCTGTTACACTTGACTAAAATTCCTTTTGATGTTGTAATCCTGACTGAATGTTGGCTGAGTAAAGTCAATAACTTACCAATCTTGCAGGGTTATCAATCTTATTTAACTAACACTAACTCCAATCAGAATGACGGGATCGTAATATACGTTAAATTAGGTCTCCAGATATCAGTGTGGGAATCTCACTGTACGGGTGGCAACTTTCTCGTATGCGAAATAGATAATAAAAAAATAGCTATTGTAGCAGTCTACCGTTCCCCGTCTTACAATTCTAAAGAAAGCTTTGACAATTTCTTAGATAGTTTAGATGAGATTCATACAAAACTCTCCACCTGGCAAAATACTGTCCCGATTGGTGATTTAAATATCGATATAAAATCAAATTGTAGAAGCGATCGCAGCTTAGAATAATTAACCCTAAACCTATCCCATGGGCTGATTCCAACTCACCTGTTTCCCACGCGTCTTGCCAATTGCCTCGACCACTCGCTTGTGAAAAGTAACTTACCTGTCACCACCCTGGTTCTGAAGTCACACATAACTGATCACAGACCACTAGTCCTGGCAATTGAAAACACTAATCACAGACCCAAAACTTACCTATTTTCCACTCGAGTAAATTGCGACGCATTAAAGATAGAGCTAGAAACCACAGACTTCTCGCTCCTTTATAACATCCTCGAGCCTAATCTGTTAATAAACACATTTATATCCATATTACGCACAACTATCGCTAAACATTCTGTAGAAACTAAAACACCTAGAAAACTAAAAATTATAAAGCCTTGGATGACACCAGGACTTTTAAAATGTATTAAAAACCGAGATAAACTACACGTTAAATCAAGAAATGCACCTGACAATCTAATTCTTAAATTAACCTACACTCGCTATCGAAATTTTTGTAATGGTTTACTTCGAAAACTTAGAATAGCATACGAGAAAAATGAGCTTGAGAAAGCAAAAAATAACCCAAGAGCCCTCTGGAAAACCATTAAAGAAATAACCAACAGTCATAAACTAAAATCTAGCCCAATTGAATTATTAAAAATGAAAGACAACCCCAAATCCTCTTTAAATAGTGTTTGTAACTTTTTTAGCAATGTAGGTAAAAACCTGGCGGATAAAATCTTATCGCAAACCAATACATCCTTAACTTTCGATGGCAGTCCTACCACTATGACCGGAAAAAATCCCCGTTTACCGCCATCCACCTCTCTCGTTTTGCTTGAGGTAGATGAGACTGAAGTTGAGTCCCTTATACTCCAACTACGCGATGATTGTGCGATTGGATGGGACGGAATCTCACCCAAAATATTGAAACAATCTCGTTCTATATTAGTCCCACCTTTAACGCATATCATTAATATATGTCTCCAAAAGGGTATTTTTCCGGATGCACTGAAGAGAGCCTTAGTCCATCCAATTCACAAGGGGGGGAACAGAAACTGTGTCAACAACTACAGACCCATCTCTGTATTAACTGCACTTTCGAAAGTCTTTGAGAGGGTTCTTTACAATCGACTGAGGAAATTCTTGGATAGATACCATATTATTGCAGACAATCAATACGGTTTTCGTTTGGGTGTATCAACGGAAGATGCAGTATTAGATCTGACGCAGGTAGTTGCTGAGAATCTTGATAGTAAAACCAAATGTCTAGGTATATTCTTGGACCTTTCTAAGGCATTTGACACAGTTTCTGTTCCGATACTCATTTCAAAGTTGGAGCTGGTGGGGATCCGTGGTATAACCCAGGAAATTTTTAAAAATTACCTTCAGAACCGTACCCAACGAGTAAAGGTTGAGGAGCACCTAAGTGATGAGGAACCAGTATATTACGGCGTTCCCCAGGGAAGCATCTTGGGCCCAATTTTATTTCAAATTTATGTAAATGACCTATGTAATATGACCCTCACAAACGCCAAGATTTACGCCTACGCCGACGACACGGCAATTATTGTTAACGGACCTAGTTGGGATAGTGTCAAAAATTGCGCAGAGTTAGCATTAGCTAAGATAACAAAATGGTGGAATTCAAATCTATTAACCATAAATCTTAAAAAAAACTGCTACATTCCCTTCGCTTTACGTCAAAACAATCTGCCAGATCACACTTTTTCAATTATAGCTCATACATGCCCACAACTATCAACTTCTTGCCCTTGCTCGAAGCTTGCGAGATCTGAGGATGTGAGGTATCTGGGTGTACAAATTGATGCAGGCTTGCGATGGGACAAACAAATTGATGTACTTATTACCAGGACCTTGAGGCTCATCCACACTTTTAAATCCCTTAGAAGCGCCGCTGACCTAGATACATTAAGGATGGTTTATTTCGCCTTGTGCCAATCGATCCTCAGCTACTGCATTGTTGTTTGGGGAGGTGCAACAAAAACCAACTTCCTGAGAATTGAAAGCGCTCAGCGAGCCATCCTCAAGGTAATGACTCGTAAGCCATACCGCTATCCTACTTCTCAACTTTATTTGGAATGTAGGGTTCTAACAGTTCGGCAACTTTATGTGCTTCAATCCATTCTCAAAAGACATCGTTCTGTCCCCCGTTCTAATCCTAACAAGCGCACCAATGTTCCACTAGGCACCAGTCACAAAACAGTCTTTGCTAAACACCAGTATTATATACTAAGTACATACATCTACAAAAAAATTCATAAAATACTAAACATAATAGACCTTAATAAGAATGAACTTAAATCGAAATTAACAAATTGACTTCTTCAACAGGATTATTCAAAAACAGAATCTTTGCTTACATTCATCGCATAAATTTCATCTTAAATCTCCCAAAATACCTAAATGCACAAACACACGCACTCGCATTCACACGCCCAAATATACTACTAACAAACACACACACACACACACCTACACACACACATACACATACACACACACATACACACACAAACGCTTACTGCATGGCTAAAATTTTTTTTTTATTTTTTTTTACATACTAATCCATTAAACCAGTTTTAACCTGTAAGCATCTATAAACTTAAAGGTAGATCGACACACTCTGCTTGTTGTAAAATTAAAATGTAATAATCTTTAGCCGAACACTGTCTCTTAAGATACAGGATACCCTAGTTTAAGAGGCAGGGTTTATCAGTTTTGTATACAGATTTTTCCAACCTACGCAAGCCCTACCAATTCACCAATTGTTTATAAGATTACTCTGTAATACCTCTACGTAATGGTTATATATCTGTAATTCTTGAAGCAATAAATTTATTATTTCCTTTATTCATTTAATAGACATATAAATTATATTTTTAAGTATTTGATTAAAATAAATAAAAAAACATTTAAAAATATAAAAATAGTAGCCCACCGATATCGGAAACAGGGTCCAAGCTACCGGTGGTCAGGGCTCCAGAGAAAGGAACCTCCTGACAATGCGAGCCGTGTCCAGAAGTACCGCTTTCTGAATCAAGCCCTTGATCCAGCTGCCCAACGAGAGCCTCCTAAGGTGTTGGTCGAGGCTCGTGGCTATTAAGCCATTGGCCGATACGACTATCGGTACAATGATTGCGGAGTCCACTTCCCACATGTCGACAACCTCGCGAGCCAAGTCAATATACTTGATTTGTTTGTCTTTCTCGGCTTTCACGAGGTTCTCGTCATGCGGGACGGTTATGTCTACAATCATTGCACGCCTCACAATTCGGTCCACCACCACTATATCAGGCTTATTGGCAACAATAGTCCTGTCAGTGATGATGGACCGATCCCAGTACAATGTGATATTGCCATTATCGAGAACTGGGTCGGGCGCATACCTATAGTATGGCACCTCCGACTCCACAAGAGAGTATTTCAGAGCAAGTTGCTGATGGATAATCCTGGCTACAAGGTTGTGCCTGTGCAAGTATTCTCCGTTAGCTAGACGAGAACAACCAGAGACAATGTGGCGAATTGATTCTCCCGGACGGTGACATGCCCGACATATGTCGACCGTGCCGTCTTTCACAATAAATCTCCGGTAGTTATTCGTCATGATAACTTCGTCCATAATTGCACAAACAAAACCTTCGGTTTCTCCAAACAGATCACCGAAACGCAGCCAGGCTACGGACGCTAGTTGATCTACGTCAGGCCCATAAGGCCCGGAAAAAGCGTCCGTGAAGCTCCTTACTCTGCCATACCGCCCTGCGATCGTTAGTGTCAAGCACTGCAGGTTTGCGCCAGTTCTCATTTGCCAAGGAGAGCGGGGCGAGTCCCTTGTCCACCGCCACTACATCTCGATGCATACCCACGTCGACAGCTAGGAAATATTCCCTAAGACTGCATATCTCGCGATTGTGGAGAGTCTTAGCATTTAAAAAGCCTCGACCTCCACACTTTCGCGGGATATACAGTCTCATTACCGACGACCATGGGTGATGCATTCGATACGCAGTAAGCAGTGTACGGACCCGCCTATCCAGGGCGTCAAGTTCCGTTTGAGTCCATTTGAGTACGCCGAAAGAGTACATCAATACTGGCATGACCCAACCGTTGAAGGCGCGCACCTTGTTTCCGCCCGATAGAAAGCTATTGAATACCTTCTTCAGGCGGCCAAAGAAGCGCTCCTTCAACGATTGCTTCATGTCAGTAACATTGATACCTAACGCTTCCGACATACCCAAATACTTGTAACTTTCAGTTGGAGAGAGGGATCTCAGGTTTATGGAATCCGAGAGTTGAGTTCCCACGGATTCCATAATCTCTCCACGCTTTACATGCATGACCGCACATTTGTCCACACCAAACTCCATCCTGATGGCGTTACTGAATGTTTCAGTTACCTTCAGTAGCTCCATCAGTTGCAGATTAGTGGGGGCAAAGAGTTTCAAATCATCCATGTAAAGGAGGTGAGATATAACCTGACCACCTCTCTTCAACCGATAGCCTAGCCCTGAATTCTCCAGCAGTGTGCTAAGAGGATTCAAGGCTAGACAAAACCAAAGTGGACTCAAACTATCGCCCTGAAATATACCCCGCTCGATCCTTACCGGTTCGCTATTCCTCTGGATATTTCGACATCCTGGATAGCGAAGGACTGTCCTCCATTGCCCCATACACGACATCAGGAAGGTGCGTAGCGTTGCATCAACTTTATACAATTCTAGCACCCTCATGAGCCATGTATGAGGCACCGAGTCATAGGCCTTCTTATAGTCTATCCAGCATGTCGACAGATCCTTTCGGGAACGCCGAACCTGTTGGCTAATGGCCATATCAATAAGGAGTAGCTCCTTAGTACCGCGGGACCCATTCCTACATCCATTTTGAGAGGCAGACATGATGTTGTTGTTGTTAATATGACTATTAATCTTTGCCCTCAAAATGGATGTAAGAACTTTATAGACCGTCGGTAAACACGTGATCGGTCTATAATTTTTAGGTTCCGCAGTACTACCTGATTTATGGAGCAGGTGGGTTATTCCTGTAGTTAAGAACTGGGGTAGCGACCCAGACTCTAAGGCAGACTGGAATTGAGACGCCAAGCAAGCGTGCGATCTCGTAAACCATTTAATCCAGAAATTGTGCAGCCCGTCCGGCCCTGGAGATTTCCAGTTAGGCAACGGGCGGACTGCACAAGCTACATCTTGGGGGCTGATGGAAATTGCCCCCATTTCTGGTATCGGATCGCACACACGCTCGACCTCAGGAACCGACCAGATGCTGCGCCAGAATGAACACATAGCATCATCATCCGGCAAGCGCGTGTCAGTCACACCTTGATCCGGTCGTTCCCAATCCCTATATACCCACCTTTCGTTACTTCGGAATGTGCGATTCTGGGTGTATCGCTCCACTCGCCGCCTGTACCTACGAATACGGCTTGCCCATGCATACACCTTCTGCTTCAGGAAGTCGATGCGCTCTGTGACACGAGATATATAATCTCGGGGATTGACATCAGTCCCCGAAAACGCCCGTCTCACAAAGCGCATCACTCTAGGGCGTGTGTTGCCCTCCCTGAAGCAGATCAGTTTGCCGATTAGCGCTCTGGCCTCACCAATACGACGCTCGATCCTGCACTGCCAAGCTGGTACGGCTGGTTTTTGTCGTGTAACTCTGTCATTGGTTATTTTTATTTTGACATGAGCTACACGACATGCCGCTACAGCCGCGCAGTACATGATCGAATGTGCATCGGTGAGGTTATCACAGTTATCAAAATGGCTTGACAACTGCGAATCCAGAGCAGCCACCAGCGCCCTGTTCTTGTTATGCATGGGCAAACGAGGTAAGCGTGGTCTAAGTTCAGGCGGCATGTAGCGGTATTCCCGAATAGCACACTCCAAAGCACTCCTCAATTCGTCATTGCACTGGGTACTTACGTTTGTAACCCTGTCATTACTCTCCTCGTCAGCGTGGCTGGGCAATTGGGTTGACTGTGCTGGTGCCACAGTCTGCGACGGAGGAGCAATGACATGGCTACACATTTCAGTGCGGAGGCGATCAAGCACACTATCATCCAACATACGGTTACGCTGGATGACGCGCACCTGATCCGACAGTCGTTGGGCCGATACGCTGACAGCTGGTTCAAGTACCTGAAACAGAGAGAGCATCCGACCACGGTACGCAGTCAGGTTAGTTCCCCCCTCTGTAGCCCAAAGTATGAGCGTATAACATTCTCATTTATGGCTTGAGTCCATTTTATACGTTGCACACTTCCACCGATAGCGGGGACCCTGTCAGAGACTGGTGGGCCTCGAGGTCCTAAGCTGGCCGGTGGTCGGCCTCGCCCGCGCCGACGCGCAGCTGGTGGTGTCGTCGGCGGCGAGAAGTACTCGTCGCTCGAGCTCGACGCAACTGCAGCTACCGGAACATCAGGATTTATGGCTGGAGCAGGTCCCGGCGGCTGCGAGGCGGAACTGAGCGACGAACCCGAAGATGTTTCTTGTGCGGCTAGTAATTGTGCCCGGCGTCTTGTCAGCATTTTCTTACAAGTGGGTGTAGTTTGTGTTGCAATTCAACTGTATATTGTTTTTATTAATTTTTTCCTGGATGTGTCCTGGATTTTTATCATTTTGGAGCTTGGTATTTATTAAAATTAATATAAAAAATTCGGGATGAAAATTTATGCTGTCAGTCAACTTGACAGCCGGACCACAGATAATTTATTATTATTTCCTTTATTCATCATTTTCGCTTATTTCTAAATTTTTAAATATTTTTATACAATATATACATAAAAAAACATTTAAAAATATAAAAATAGTAGCCCACCGATATCGGAAACAGGGTCCAAGCTACCGGTGGTCAAGGCTCCAGAGAAAGGAACCTCCTGACAATGCGAGCCGTGTCCAGAAGTACCGCTTTCTGAATCAAGCCCTTGATCCAGCTGCCCAACGAGAGCCTCCTAAGGTGTTGGTCGAGGCTCGTGGCTATTAAGCCATTGGCCGACACTACTATCGGTACAATGATTGCGGAGTCCACTTCCCACATGTCGACAACCTCGCGAGCCAAGTCAATATACTTGATATGTTTGTCTTTCTCGGCTTTCACGAGGTTCTCGTCATGCGGGACGGTTATGTCTACAATCATTGCACGCCTCACAATTCGGTCCACCACCACTATATCAGGCTTATTGGCAACAATAGTCCTGTCAGTGATGATGGACCGATCCCAGTACAATGTGATATTGCCATTATCGAGAACTGGGTCGGGCGCATACCTATAGTATGGCACCTCCGACTCCACAAGAGAGTATTTCAGAGCAAGTTGCTGATGGATAATCCTGGCTACAAGGTTGTGCCTATGCAAGTATTCTCCGTTAGCTAGACGTGAACAACCAGAGATAATGTGGCGAATTGATTCTCCCGGACGATGACATGCCCGACATATGTCGACCGTGCCGTCTTTCACAATAAATCTCCGGTAGTTATTCGTCATGATAACTTGGTCCATAATTGCACAAACAAAACCTTCGGTTTCTCCAAACAGATCACCGAAACGCAGCCAGGCTACGGACGCTAGTTGGTCTACGTCGGGCCCATGTAGGGCCCGGAAAAAGCGTCCGTGAAGCTCCTTACTCTGCCATACCGCCCTGCGATCGTTAGTGTCAAGCACCGCAGGTTTGCGCCAGTTCTCATTTGCCAAGGAGAGCGGGGTGAGTCCCTTGTCCACCGCCACTACATCTCGATGCATACCCACGTCGACAGCTAGGAAATATTCCCTAAGACTGCATATCTCGCAATTGTGGAGAGTCTTAGCATTTAAAAAGCCTCGACCTCCACACTTTCGCGGGATATACAGTCTCATTACCGACGATCGTGGGTGATGCATTCGATATGCAGTAAGCAGTGTGCGGACCCGCCTATCCAGGGCGTCAAGTTCCGTTTGAGTCCATTTGAGTACGCCGAAAGAGTACATCAATACCGGCATGACCCAACCGTTGAAGGCGCGCACCTTATTTCCGCCTGATAGAAGGCTATTAAATACCTTCTTCAGGCGGCCAAAGAAGCGCTCCTTTAACGATTGCTTCATGTCAGTAACATTGATACCTAACGCTTCCGACATACCCAAATACTTGTAAGTTTCAGTTGGAGAGAGGGATCTCAGGTTTATGTAATCCGAGAGTTGAGTTCCCACGGATTCCATAATCTCTCCACGCTTTACATGCATGACCGCACATTTGTCCACACCAAACTCCATCATGATGGCGTTACTGAATGTTTCAGTTACCTTCAGTAGCTCCATCAGTTGCAGATTAGTGGGGGCAAAGAGTTTCAGATCATCCATGTAAAGGAGGTGAGATATAACCTGACCACTTCTCTTCAACCGATAGCCTAGCCCTGAATTCTCCAGCAGTGTGCTAAGAGGATTCAAGGCTAGACAAAACCAAAGTGGACTCAAACTATCGCCCTGAAATATACCCCGCTCGATCCTTAACGGTTCGCTATTCCTTTGGATATTTCGACATCCTGGATAGCAAAGGACTGTCCTCCATTGCCCCATACATGACATCAGGAAGGTGCGTAGCGTTGCATCAACTTTATACAATTCTAGCACCCTCATGAGCCATGTATGAGGCACCGAGTCATAGGCCTTCTTATAGTCTATCCAGCATGTCGACAGATCCTTTCGGGAACGCCGAACCTGTTGGCTAATGGCCATATCAATAAGGAGTAGCTCCTTAGTACCGCGGGACCCATTCCTACATCCATTTTGAGAGGCAGACATGATGTTGTTGTTGTTAATGTGACTATTAATCTTTGCCCTCAAAATGGATGTAAGAACTTTATAGACCGTCGGTAAACACGTGATCGGTCTATAATTTTTAGGTTCCGCAGTACTACCTGATTTATGGAGCAGGTGGGTTATTCCTGTAGTTAAGAACTGGGGTAGCGACCCAGACTCTAAGGCAGACTGGAATTGAGACGCCAAGCAAGCGTGCGATCTCGTAAACCATTTAATCCAGAAATTGTGCAGCCCGTCCGGCCCTGGAGATTTCCAGTTAGGTAACGGACGGACTGCACAAGCTACATCTTGGGGGCTGATGGTAATTGCCCCCATTTCTTGTATCGGATCGCACACACGCTCGACCTCCCGAGTCCAGTCACCCTCAGTATGACTGACAGGAACCGACCAGATGCTGCGCCAGAATGAACACATAGCATCATCATCCGGCAAGCGCGTGTCAGTCACACCTTGGTCCAGTCGCTCCCAATCCCTATATACCCACCTTTCATTACTTCGGAATGTGCGATTCTGGGTGTATCGCTCCACTCGCCGCCTGTACCTACGAATACGGCTTGCCCATGCATACACCTTCTGCTTCAGGAAGTCGATGCGCTCTGTGACACGAGATATATAATCTCGGGGATTGACATCAGTCCCCGAAAACGCCCGTCTCACAAAGCGCATCACTTGAGGGCGTATGTTGCCCTCCCTGAAGCAGATCAGTTTGCCGATTAGCGCTCTGGCCTCACCAATACGACGCTCGATCCTGCACTGCCAAGCTGGCACGGCTGGTTTTGGTCGTGTAGCTCTGTCATTGGTTATTTTTATTTTGACATGAGCTACACGGCATGCCGCTACAGCCGCGCAGTACATGATCGAATGTGCATCGGTGAGGTTATCACAGTTATCAAAATAGCTTGACAACTGCGAATCCAGAGCAGCCACCAGCGCCCTGTTCTTGTTATGCATGGGCAAACGAGGTAAGCGTGGTCTAAGTTCAGGCGGCATGTAGCGGTATTCCCGAATAGCACACTCCAAAGCACTCCTCAATTCGTCATTGCACTGGGTACTTACGTTTGTAACCCTGTCATTACTCTCCTCGTCAGCGTGGCTGGGCAATTGGGTTGACTGTGCTGGTGCCACAGTCTGCGACGGAGGAGCAATGACATGGCTACACATTTCAGTGCGGAGGCGATCAAGCACACTATCATCCAACATACGGTTACGCTGGATGACGCGCACCTGATCCGACAGTCGTTGGGCCGATACGCTGACAGCTGGTTCAAGTACCTGAAACAGAGAGAGCATCCGACCACGGTACGCAGTCAGGTTAGTTCCCCCCTCTGTAGCCCCAAAGTATGAGCGTATTACATTCTCATTTATGGATTGAGTCCATTTTATACGCTGCACACTTCCACCGATAGCGGGGACCCTGTCAGAGACCGGTGGGCCTCGAGGTCCTAAGCTGGCCGGTGGTCGGCCTCGCCCGCGCCGACGCGCAGGTGGTGGTGTCGTCGGCGGCGAGAAGTATTCGTCGCTCGAGCTCGACGCAACTGCAGCTACCGGAATCTCTGGACTCGCGGCTGGCGCAGGTCCCGGCGGCAGCGAGGCGGAGCTCAACGACGAACCCGAAGATGGTGTTGGTGCGGCTTGTAGTCGTGCTCGGCGTCTTGTTAACATTTTATTTCCATACTGTCCAGTTTTTGTTCATTTACTTATATTTTTTATTTTTGTGTGGTTCTATTTTTTTTTTCTTGATTTTTTCGGTATGAAATGCATTGTTTCTTTGGTTTTTTAAATTAAAATCGATAAAAATACGATATTATTATTATTATTACTTCTAAATTAGAGCTTTTGGCACCATGTGTAGTCTCCAGTAAATAATCAGTGTTTCGTTCTTTATTTCTATTAGTTTCCTTATTAATAACTTTACAAACTGTCTTTATTTTATTTTCTGACGATTTGATCTTGTTGCTAATATATAGGGTTTTAGCTACCTTGCAACTATTTCTGAACACTTTAGAATATTTGTTTACAAACTTATTAAAGGACTCAGTGTTTATGACAGGCTTAAGGCCATATAGCTCATATAGTCTTTCCCTACTTATCCTAATGCCTTTAGTCGCCCAGTCACTAAATATAAACTTAGGGAAAGTATCCTTAGACTTCTTTTCAAAAGTTGCATTGAATTTCTTTAGAACCACTGAAAATAAATTATCATAAAATTTATTAGCATCTTCAATGTTATGGCCAAGAAAATTTAACTTATTTTGTGAGGTACCATTGAATTTAGCTAGTTTGGCAGTTGTAATTGGCCTATATTGTATATGATTTTTTTCCAAGGCTGCTTTAAACTGAAATGTTACCAATTGACCACTATGATCAGAGGGAAGGTAATTAAATATGGCTTTATCTAAATATTCACAATCGCAGAATACATTATCGATACAGATTGAAGAAGTTGGTGTTACCCTAGTTGGTTCTGTAAACACATTAGACAAATTAAACGATTTAAAGAGGCTTATAAATCTGCTGCTATTTGAATTAATTTATATAATATTAATATTAAAATCCCCACAAATGATCGCGGGCTTGTTACCTGCTGCAAGTTTCGCAAGGATATCTTCCATTGTTGAATCAAATAAAGTAAAGTTTTGAGGGTTTGGGGGTCTGTACACGCACACTATGATATGTTTATCTAGCTCAACACAGGACAGTTCGATGCAATGTTTCACTGATAAACAATGTCATTACGTTGCTTAAATTTTAAGCTTTTTTAATAAGATGAGGGAACCACCACGTAACATAGATTTGCGGTTAAAACAACTGCCCACATTATAATTTCATAACTAATTAGCATCTGGTAATCCTTCAACCAGTTGCCAACAAAAACATACAATGTCGAACATTGCTTTTTATAAAAACATTTCTATTTCTAATAATTTGGAAGAGACACCTTCAATATTTTGATGAAATAATTACTAGTGTTAAGCAACTACTAGTGGCCCCCACGTTAAAAAATGAATCTTCCATAGAGATGCATGGAAACTCCTTCGTACAATTTTAAAAAGTATTTGTAGCACTAGAGCTACCGTTATTAAGGCTCTCCACCTGATTCTTAGTAAAATTACTAAACATTGCGGATTTAGGGCCCTCGCCCACGGGCGACTTTTTGTAGCGATGCAGTCGCGATGCTCTCGCGGGTAGCATCGATACAGACGCGAAGCAGTCGCTAGCTGTGTGCCCGCGCCCACGGGACCAGATTCAGTCGCGATGCAAACGCGATTCGGTCGCGATGCAAACGCGATTCGGTCGCGATGCAAACGCGATTCGGTCGCGATGCAGTTACGATACAAAAATACATTGTATCAGTACAGTTGCAAGATGGACTCCGTTGAGGCAACATTAGTCACGTTTTCTTTGGTGCTGCTTTTACGTAATCAGCCGAAGCGTAGGCAACGGAAGCAGCGTCAATATTGGATGCATCCATTTAATACCCATGCGTCCGACGCGGTCGCGCGTTTGTATCAATACAATCGCGATGCAGTAGCGCAACGCGGTCGCGCGTTTGTATCGATACAATCGCGATGCAGTAGCGCGTTGCAAATGCGACTAACACGCGTTAGAAGTGATGCTGTCGCGCGTTTGCTAAACGCGCGACTGCATCGCTACAAAAAGTCGCCGTGGGCGAGGGGCCTTAATTATACAAGACTGCGACATACTACTTATGTCTGAGTTAATAAAATAAGCTAATAGCCTTGCTTTTGTGTGTCTAAAACTAATTGGCAAATACACTGTATCCCTAGTCGATATTAAATTTTCACAAAAATGTTTGTGTCAAAAAACATAAACTTGTCACTATAATGACTTACTAAAAAGTGCATGTGTTTATTTAAACTATGAGTATGAAAGGTCTGTGAGTATCACTCAGATCGTAGTCACGTCCGGCCGGCTGCTGGACGTGCCTACGATCTGAGTGAGTGATACTCACGTCCGGCTGCCGGCTCAAGTGGAAAGAGACACCTTTAGGGTTCATACGCACTATGCGGGTACCCGCATTGCGGCTAGCCGTCCGGTTGACCGCAAGCACAATTATGTACGTAATATTCATTTCTATGCGCACTGCGATGCGGCTACCCGCAGACCGCTCCGGTCGCTCGGAGGGCTGCGGCCCGAGTGACGGCCAGCCGGACGGTTGCTATACGCACTGTGCGGTTCAGTCTGCGGCTGCCCGCCATTGAGTGAGTGTGTGCACGTGGTACGTCTGGTAAAATGGAATTCGATACCGAAAAATTTATCATCGAAATCCAGAGTCGGCCAGCAATTTGGAACACCAAATTACCAGAGTATTCTGATAGAATATTAAAACAAAGAGCATGTGAAGAGTTGGTGCATATTTATCACGGTACGGAATTGACAAAGGAGGAAAAACAAAAACTAGGTAATTATCAAAATCATTTTATTTTTTAAATGTAATTATCCTGCCATTCTACCCTCCCTTCATGCATAAAATATTCTGCAAATAATTCTCGATATCCGAAAGCAGTTCTATTGTTTCTTCGCACGTTATCTCAAGTAATAGTTTCAGTTAGTGGATTACTTAATGAGTCTCTAAAAGAATATCCGTCTCTGTCTCTTACAAAGTTGTGTAAAATGCAAGCAGACTTAATAATATCACTAACTAAATCGATGTGAACATTAATTGGTCTGTGAAAAATGCGCCACTTATTCGCAAGTACGCCAAAAGTACATTCAATATAACGTCTAGCCACACAAAGTCTATAATTGAATATTCTTTTTGTAATATTTAAATTATTTCTCGGATAAGGGCGCATCATACTCGTACTTAAAGCAAATGCCTCGTCTCCTACAAAAACGAAGGGGAAACAAGTTGCATTGTTTCCTGAAATAGGTGCTGGTTCAGGAATGTTCAAGCGGTTCTCTTGAATTTTTTTATAAAAGTTTGAGTTTTGAAATATTGCTGAGTTACCGAATCTTCCATATGCTCCAACATCAATCATCACAAATTTGTAGCTGCTGTCACAAATTGCTAGCAATACCAAAGAAAAATATCCTTTATAATTGAAGCACATTGATCCACTATTGTTAGGTGCTATAATTCTAATATGTTTTCCGTCACAAGCACCTATACAGTTCGGAAAATGTGCATATATTTTTTAAGCAAAACCATATAGCTGCACATACTTCTCGAACTATTTCGGCGATAGTACTAATTCCAATCTTAAACATATAATGCAATTCTGCGAATGAACAGCCTGACGCCAAATATCTGAAACAATGTTTATTTTTAGGTTTGATTATTCAAAAAAAATGGAGAAATATTCGTGACTGTTTTGTGAAGGCCCATAAAGCGAAAGAGACTAAGAGCCGATCAGTGGCAAAAAAAAAGACTTCATATATTTTCTACGATAGTTTGTTATTTTTAAAAGATACTGTAACTGTCAATAGCACAACGGGGAATGTAACTACAGAAAATGAAGATGGTAACACAGCTATGCAAAATGAAGAAACACTTCCATCAAATACTTCATGGGCACCAAAGAGAAACAAGAAAAATAATAGTGATGATCTTATCGGTAGAGAGTTAGTCGGGGCCTTGAATAGAAATTTAGAAAGAAACAGTGTTGAAGATGACGAGGATCGCCTCTTTTTCTTGTCTCTAGTAAAAGAATTTAAAAAAATTCCAGAACATATGCAATTGCAAAGTAAATTAGATATTTTAAAGGTAATTAAAGATGCGCAGATTTTCAATTATTCGAACATTGATTATCCAAGGCCTAATTCTTACCGGGGATATCAAACGTCACATTATTCTGGTAATAGTCCCTATTCTCACCGTACAAACTTCTCGGAGGTTGGACGAGGGAATACCCATCATGGATATCAAACGGCACAGTATTCAGGAAGTAATGTCTACACGCAGCCTGTGCAGTCTTCGGAGTTTGGACGAGACACGTCTCAAGAAATTGTGAGGAATCCGACGAATGCACAATCGCCAATTTCCGAAAAATCTCAGGAGAGTGATTATCGGAATCCGACGAATGCACAATCGCCAATTTCCGAAAAATCTCAGGAGAGTGATTATCGGAATCCGACGAATGCACAATCGCCAATTTCCGAAAAATCTCAGGAGAGTGATTATCGGAATCCGACGAATGCACAATCGCCAATTTCCGAAAATTCTCAGGAGAGTGATTATATGGAACTTTTTAATTCCATCACTGACGATGATGCTTGAAATGTGTACCTACATTATTTTAATAAAAATTGAATTATACATATTTATTTTACTTACCGTAGCACTATTATTAATTTTGCTTCCGGTTTAATACTATTGCGAAATTGTGTGTCTTGCTTTGTTATAAATTTTTCTAAAATGTTCAATAATTCTTCAAACGTTTTTCCGAAAAACTTATCTTCATATTTTTTTAGTTCTTCGAAAAATATTGCAAAATGCTTGCTCTCATCTCGTGTTTGCAAATAAGGATGCACCCAGTACTTCTTTCTTTGTTTTTTCTTCTTTACGTAACGTGTGTAAATGTAGTAAATAGCTGCAACTTCTTCCACGTCCATTTTGAAATGGATCGACATGACCGCAAATCGCAACGGTTCTTCAACCGCACGTTGCGGTTGCGAATGCGGCTGCCCGCGATCCGGCTGGCCGCATTCGCAACCGCATCCTGCGTTCAGCCGGACGGCTAGCCGCAATGCGGGTACCCGCATAGTGCGTATGAACCCTTACAAACTGTAAAACCTGCAAGCTTCCACTCGACTATGGTCGTATTATGACAAGGATACGTCACCTAAAATAAACGAGCCGTCTCATTGACATTGGACGTTTTTGCATAATACTATTGTTTACACAAATTGTTCTAGAATGTTCAGAACAACAAACATTCTGAAAAGACAATTCAAACCTTTAAAGTGTTATACCAGACACACCTGTTATCCACCCAAGTTCAGTCAGTACCTCGCCAACCTGCCGGCCACGTGCTACTCCAAGCTGCCGAACGGCATCACGGTCGCCACGGGGAAGCGCGACAGCCGCGCCGTCTGCGTCGGCCTCTTCATCGACGCGGGCTCCAGGTACGAGAGCAAAGACGAGAATGGAATAGCTCATCTGTTCGAGCATATAGCATTCAAAAGTACGAATAATCGGGATAAAAAAACTCTCGAGACACAGATGGAGCTTCTCGGTACTAAGTACAAGTGCAGCGCGTCGCGCGAGCTGATCGTCTACTACGTGGAGTGTCTCAGCGGGGACGTGGCGGTCGCTACCGACATACTCATCGACTGCGTGTTCAACAACGCCTTAGACGCGACAGAAATCCAGTTACAGAAACAAGTCGTCTACGCAGAAATGCTAGAACACGACAAGGACCCCGGTGCAGTGGCGTTCAACTACTTGCACGCGTCTGCCTACCAGGGCACGCCGCTCGCGCAGACTGTGATGGGCCCCTCCTCCAACCTGTACCGCTTCAGCGGCCAGACCATCTGCAAGTACCTGTCCAAGTGCTTCGACCCGTGCCGCACGGTGCTGGCGGCAGCGGGTGACGTCTCGCACGAGCAGATGACCTGTCTCGCCAAGTGCTACCTGAGCCGGCTGGAGCCCCTCAAGTACTTAGACGTGGACGCGTATAGGTACTCGGGCTCAGAAGTGCGGTATCGAGACGACTCGATGCCCACCGCACACGTTTTGGTGGCCGTGGAGGGCCCGAGCTTCTGCGACGACGACCGGCTCGTAATGGAGGTGGCGCGCTTCGTGCTGGGCGGCTGGGACCGCTCGCAGCCGGCCGGCGAGATGCACCCCGTGCGGGTGGCGCGTGAGGCGTCCTGCTGCGGCCTCTGCGACTTCTACCACGCGTTCAATATCACCTACAAAGACTGCGGACTCTTTGGAGTGCATTTTGTGAGCGATGTAATGCACTTAGACGATATGATGATGTTGATACAAGATGAGTTCATGTACTTGTGCCTCTGCGTGACGGAGGTGGAGGTGGACAAAGCCAAGAATTCTCTGATGACGAAGATGTTGTCGGAGATGGACAGTTCGCTGGGCACGTGCATGGACATCGGGCGCTGGACGCTGTACTACGGCTGCCGGCCCGCGCTGGCGGCGCAGGTGGCCGCGCTGCAGCGCGTGACGGCGGCGCACGTGCGCGCGGCGTGCTACCGATACCTGTACGACAAGTGCCCCGTGGTGGCAGCCGTGGGGCCTACCGAGGGACTGATGCCCTACCCCCGGACCAGGGCGTCCATGTGGTGGCTCAGAACGTGACTTTTATAAATATTATATTATGGGATCACTATAATTTTATTTTAATAAACGTAACGTACCACAATCATAGCAAAACCGCAAATGTCCAAATGTTCGCATGTTTTGTTGTTTACTTACAATAGAGTTCTCCTCCACGTATTTTTTAGTACGATAAAATTAGTACCCTGCTAGATAAAATTAGTACGCTGCCAGATAAAATTAGTACCCTGCTAGATGAAATTAGTGCCCTGCTAGATAAAATTAGTACCCAAAATCCAAAATCCAGTAGTTTACGAGATATACCATTCCACTGGTGGGGTGGCCGTCGTCACGGTGTTAAAATTTCATTTCAATATTTAATTTATAAAATTCTCGTGATCTCTTCCCAAATTTGTACAAAAATTAGTAGGTACTCCTAAAGAAGTTAGAGACCCAAAATTCAGATTCCTAAGTGTTGTATTTTAAGAGAAAAAGCTTTCATTCGTTCTTAAGTAACTTAATTTGGCCGGGTTATTCACGGAGATAGTTTGGATATCTCCACGGATATCTCCGTGAATAACCCGGCCAAATTAAGTTGCCAATGGTATTTAAATGTGATGAGATGTAGGTACACTCGAGCACATATATTTATCGATGTCGGAATAGTAATAACAACAGTTCAATATTTTTAAATAGCTTTAAACTTAAAAGCGTGTATTTTTAATCGAAAACACATTTATAAATCGAATAAGTTGTTTTATTAGAAGAACCAGTCAAATAAAAAATGTGTGTTGTGTCGGTGTGTGTGTGTGTGTGTAATTCTTTAGATAAATAAGCGTTACGGCCGCAAATTGTATTTTGTGCAACACAGCTTTACACTGTTTGTTGTTTTATTTTTAAGTTTTTTGCAATTTGCCGGTCAGTGTGAATCTGTATGTTGAACAAAATACAATTCGCGATCGTAACACATATGTATCTAAAGAATTAGAATCATTTTAATTATCAATGTAGCCCTCTAAGTTCAAAAATAAGAATGAAAAGAATGACTTTTTCATGAAATAACCATTCAATAGGGCTATTGAATGGTTATTTCATGAAAAAGTCATTCTATAAAGCTTCATGATATTTACGAGTACTTAAGATAGGCCTACTCGAAGGTAACTAGGTAGAACCATAAACAAAACTAAATTTTATTTATCTATTAAACAGGTTCGATAAAACAGAATGGAAAAATCTTCGATATTCATACATATTTACAGTTTTAACGTTCTTAAAAAAGGGTTTTTAAAATTCCCAGGTTATTAATATGGCAGGCCCACAAGTCTTGAGATAACATTTATCTTGTCGATGGTCTATCCAATACCTTTTAAGGTTCCGTACCCAAAGGGTAACCACCGGAACCCTATTACTAAGCCTCCGCTGTCCGTCCGTCCGTCCGTGTGTATCTCAGCGGGCCGTAACTCAAGAACCGTAATATCTAGACAGTTGAAATTTACACAGACTGTAGATATTGTTTTTTTAACAAGAGATTATAAAAATTAAATGAAATTAATAAATAAATCAGGCTTTTTTCGGATTTTGGTCCGGAAACCTTCGTGTGAGAGTCCGATTTACACTAGGCCAGTTTTTTTACTCGTGCCTATATGGTTTTATTCGTTTACTAGTTGACCCACGCAACTTTGTCTGCGTCACAATTTTCATTACTGCTCCGCTCCTATTGGTCTTAGCGTGATGATATATGATATAGGTGTCAATATTTTCTGTTCCACCTATTAGGTTGAACGGTGTTAATTTAAAAAGAGTGCAACAGTTAAAATATCTCTGGCATATCGTGACCTCTGACCTGAGGGACGATGCGGACATCGATAGGGAGCGGAGAGCGTTGTCAGTGAGGGCCAATATGATCATCTGAAGGTTTGTTCGTTGCTCGGGTGCCGTCAAAATGCGTGCTCTTTTCAGAGCATTTTGTACGTCCCTGTGCACAGCCAGCCTATGGGTGTCATATACCCAGAAGCAGTACAACGCTCTCCGTGTTCAGAATAATCATGCGTTCAGGGTTTTGTTGGAGCACCCCGGCATTACAGCTCCTCGGGGATGTTCGCCGAGGCCCGTTGCGACTGTTTCTATACGACGACGCGAAAGCGGTGCACATCTCTGGGGTGCAGGCTCCGGACCACCTCCAACATCATTTCGAGCGTATTTGCGAACAGGTTTGATTGTCAAACAAATGACTCAGAGGCCGGTAGCGGTGATTGTGGTTTTTTTTTATGTTTGTTACCTCATAACTCCGTCATTTATGAACCGATTTGAAAAATTTTTGTTTCATCTGAAAAGGGCTTCTCGATTGGTTCCATTGTCACCATGTCAGAATCTGATGATGGGATCCCACGAAAATCGAGGGCAACCCTCAAATTTTATAGGCTCATACAATGTTTTTCATCACCTTTCTAACGCAATTCAAATATTTGTGCCTGGCAATCATCATCTTATGTTGCTGAGCTGATGATGGAAGGTATAAATTAGGATCTGATGATGAGATCCCATGAAAAATGTTTGTTCAGCAATACTTTAGCAATTGGCTAAAGTATCGCTGAACAAACATTTTTTTCAGCCGATTTGGATGATTATTTTTTTGTTTGAAAGAGTATTTTCCTGGACTGGTCCCGTTTCAATTTGGTGAAGATCTGACTAAGAACTTCAGAGATAGGCAACGGAACTCTTCAATAAATGATAGCAAGGGTATCGGGATTGCTGAAATCGCATATTTTTTTAGTGTTTACACCAGTTCTTAACATAACATTGCGCCGGTACGCTTTTAATGGGTACGCAGGTACCTAGGTACCAGTAAAAAGTGAAAAATAAAAAACTTTTTTACAAAAAATACAACCGACTTCCAAAAACAAAACACTACAAGGTACAAAATAACTTTGGAAGAAAGAAAAAAACTTTAATTTCGGAAGTCGGTGTCAAAAAACGAAACAATAACCAAAACACTGGAAGCCGACCCCAATATAGTTGGGAAAAGGCTAGGCAGATGATGATGATGATTAGGGTCGGCTTCCAGTCAAACCGGATTTAGCTGAATACCAGTATTTTACGTAGAGCGGCTGCCTACCAGACCTCCACAGCCCATTATCTGGGTAACACAGTACTTCAGGGCAAGACTGGAGTCAGATTTACTGGCTTTAGACGATCCGTAACGACTACCAAAGATCTTCAAATGATAGCCGGGACCAACGGCTTAACGTGCTTTCCGAAGCACGGAGGAAACTCATTATCTAAAGATGGTCACCCATCCACAGACCAACCTTGGCAATCGTTGCTTAACCTTGTAGATCGACCCAATGCGGCTGTTATTGTCTAACCACGAGATCCAAAAAAAAAGTTTTTGATTTATTTACTATTTGTAACTAATTATAATTACTGTGGTTTAAATTTTAAAGATCCATACGGATCGAATTAAATGATTATTTACTTTCATTTCATTTTAATTTAAAGGATTCAACTATTAATGTGCCTTTTGCAATGCATAGATATTATTTAAATAAAAAATTACCTATTAATTAAGTATGTTATTATTTTATTAGCAACGTATTGTTCATCATCTGCCTAGCCTTTTCCCAACTATATTGGGGTCGGCCCAACGTATTGTTACTGCAGTAAATTGGTACCCACTGCTTGAAGCAAACTGTAAATAAGTACAAAAATTACAATACTAAAAATTAATATTAAATTATTATCTCTGTGATAATATTTTTTCAGGAAGTATTGTAATTTTTCATGCATGGGTAAAAATAAAAATGTTTCAGCTTGTATATTAGTTTCCCGACATCCATTAATTTGTGTGCATGAGCGTACACCTCCCAAACAGCTCACTACCATTGACAACTTAATTTGGCCGGGTTAAACGCGGAGATTTAGTAGATATGGAAAGTTATGAAAGCTAATTCCTCTTAAAATACAACACTTAGGAATCTGAATTTTTGGTCAATATAACTTTAAGAGTACTAATTTTTAGGGTTCCGTACCCAAAGGAACCCTATTACTAAGCCTCCGCTGTCCGTCCGTCCGTCCGTCTGTCTGTCTATCAGCGGGCTGTATCTCAAGAACCGTAACAGATAGACAGTTGAAATTTTTACAGATTGTGTATTTCTATTGTCGTTATAACATCAAATAATAAAAATTAAGGTTTATGGTACGGAACCCTTCGTGTGCGAGCCTGACTAACACTTGGCCGGTTTTTGTATAAAGGGAATAATTCACAGTTTTAAAAGGGAAAACTTGAAATGAAATTTTAACACCGTGATAACGGCCACCCCACCATTGGCATGGTATATCTCGTAATACTAATTTTGGGTACTAATTTTATCTAGCAGGTACTAATTTTATCTAGCTGGTTCTAATTTTATCTAGCAGGTACTAATTTTATCTAGCAGGTACTAATTTTATCTAGCAGGTACTAATTTTATTTAGCAGGTACTAATTTTATCTAGCAGGTACTAATTTTATCTAGCAGGTACTAATTTTATCTAGCAGGTACTAATTTTATCTAGCAGGTACTAATTTTATCTAGCAGGTACTAATTTTATTTAGCAGGTACTAATTTTATCTAGCAGGTACTAATTTTATCTAGCAGGTACTAATTTTATCTAGCAGGTACTAATTTTATCTAGCAGGTACTAATTTTATCTAGCAGTTACTAATTTTATCTAGCAGGTACTAATTTTATCTAGCAGGTACTAATTTCAGCTTGACAGCGAAAAGTCATGAGTGAATAGGTAACTTCTAGGCAAACGGTCGGACGGAGATAGTGGTCAAACGCGTGCCTATCATGAGTAAAAAAATATTATGTTTTGGTTCTGCTTTTTTATAGTCAGACATATTTTATAGAGATTTTATAGAGTAATGGACAATTTAATGCAATTGACTGCTTCTGAATATGAGCAGAATATTATACAGATTGAGCAAGCTTGATGTCTATAGTGGCTAATAATTGTCACAACAACAGCGTCTCTTGCACCGCCGCGTCGAATTGCGAGGACATCGGCTTGGACACTGGGTCGGCTGTTGAAAGAGCTAGCAAGCTTTGTTGCTTTCGTGGTGTGCGTCATCCCAGCGGTAAAATGTTGTTTTTTTTAATTTAAGTTTAGCAGATATTAAGTGTATGACGTCCTATAATTGTGTATGGTAAGTACGAATTTGTGCATCCAACCATTCCGTTCAGTTCCACTGGGCTGCCGTTATCCCAGCGGAACTTTTTTTTCCTATGGACGTACAAGAAAAAAAATACATACAATAATTAGTGTGTATTTGTGTGTAAATGTGTAGGTATGTTAAAATGAAATTTGTGTGTCACGAAACTGCAGAGATATTCAAGTTTCTGTTGCGCTGACGTTTGGCTATTTGATGAATATCATACAGAACGGTTTAGTGCCGAGTTATATATTATTTTTTACACACGTTGCTTTGAATTTGTGTGTAATGTTTGCGAAAACAGAATTTGAAAAAAAACATACTGTTCACAAGATAAATCCGTAAAAGTAAAATAAAGAAGAAAGAAAAAGCGTTTATTTGCCCCAAGCATGACGCATACCAAAAAAAAATAGATTTTAAATAAAACTAAATTATAAAATAAGGTTATTAGAATTGTGTGCCCATCCATACCTATCCTATAAGGGTACTAATTTTATCTAGCAGGTACTAATTTCAGCTTGACAGCGAAAAGTCATGAGTGAATAGGTAACTTCTAGGCAAACGGTCGGACGGAGATAGTGGTCAAACGCGTGCCTATCATGAGTAAAAAAATATTATGTTTTGGTTCTGCTTTTTTATAGTCAGACATATTTTATAGAGATTTTATAGAGTAATGGACAATTTAATGCAATTGACTGCTTCTGAATATGAGCAGAATATTATACAGATTGAGCAAGCTTGATGTCTATAGTGGCTAATAATTGTCACAACAACAGCGTCTCTTGCACCGCCGCGTCGAATTGCGAGGACATCGGCTTGGACACTGGGTCGGCTGTTGAAAGAGCTAGCAAGCTTTGTTGCTTTCGTGGTGTGCGTCATCCCAGCGGTAAAATGTTGTTTTTTTTAATTTAAGTTTAGCAGATATTAAGTGTATGACGTCCTATAATTGTGTATGGTAAGTACGAATTTGTGCATCCAACCATTCCGTTCAGTTCCACTGGGCTGCCGTTATCCCAGCGGAACTTTTTTTTCCTATGGACGTACAAGAAAAAAAATACATACAATAATTAGTGTGTATTTGTGTGTAAATGTGTAGGTATGTTAAAATGAAATTTGTGTGTCACGAAACTGCAGAGATATTCAAGTTTCTGTTGCGCTGACGTTTGGCTATTTGATGAATATCATACAGAACGGTTTAGTGCCGAGTTATATATTATTTTTTACACACGTTTCTTTGAATTTGTGTGTAATGTTTGCGAAAACAGAATTTGAAAAAAAACATACTGTTCACAAGATAAATCCGTAAAAGTAAAATAAAGAAGAAAGAAAAAGCGTTTATTTGCCCCAAGCATGACGCATACCAAAAAAAAATAGATTTTAAATAAAACTAAATTATAAAATAAGGTTATTAGAATTGTGTGCCCATCCATACCTATCCTATAAGGGTACTATACTGGAAATTTTAGAACGTTAGCTCTTTATACTAAAATAGTTGACCCACGCAACTTCGTCTGCGTCACAATTTCCATTTCGCTCCATTCTTATTGGTCTTAGTGTAATGATATATAGCCTATAGCCTTCCTCAATAAATGGGCTATCTAACACTGAAAGAATTTTTCAAATCAGACCAGTAGTTCCTGAGGTTAGCACGATCAAGTAAACAAACAAACTCTTCAGCTTTATATATTAACATAGATGGGCGCCTATTAATAGCCATTCAGACGTGGTCAGATTATCCATGTTTTGTGGTGGTTCTGGTATTTTTATTTCTATCTCTTTAATTGTTCAGTGTAATGAGCTGAAATTTAACATGTGAATAGTTGCATTAATACACTAAATATTGAAATATGTTTTATTTTGTCTTTTAAATAGTCCTACAATCGTATGTCAAAAAACATAGTGGTTCAGTCCTAGTAAATTATGCCATTGCTCATTAATTATAAAGAGAAACTTGGCAGGACATTGCAAACCCTTACAAGGGTTAAATAAACGTCAAAAGTTAGGCTCTATAATCACTATTTTAAGTACTAGGACCTAATAACCTTATTTTACTTTTACGGATATATCTTCTGAACGGTATGCTTTTTAGGGTTCCGTAGCCAAATGGCAAAACACGGAACCCTTATGAATTCGCCATGTCTGTCTGTCTGTCCGTCCGCCACTTTTCTCCGAAACTATAAGAACTATACTGTTGAAAATTGGTAAGTAGATGTATTCTGTGATTTTCACACAAAACGAGAAAAAAACAATAAATTTTTGGGGTTCCCAAAAAAAAATTGAGTTTCACTTAGAAGTGAAACTCAATTTTTTTTTCATCATACGCAAACTATGGATGGAAAAGAACATTAATTTCGGAAGTCCACCGACTTCTGAAATTAATGTTGTTTTGGTTATGTTTTCGTTCAAAAAACGAAAAAATAACCAAAAACACTGACTTCAGAAATTAATGTTCTTTTCTTTCTTCCGAAGTTATTTTGTACCTTGTAGTGTTTTTTTTTTTTGGAAGTCGGTTGTATTTTTTGTAAAAAAGTTTTTTATTTCTAAATTGAATAGTTTGCGCGAGAGACACTTCTTAAGTGGTAAAATGTGTGTGTGTCCCTGTAACTTCTGAAATAAGAGAATGCTAAACCTAAAAAAAAAAATATGATATACATTACCATGCAAACTTTCACCGACAATTGGTTTGAACGAGAGTAAGTAGTTGTTTTTTTAATACTAACAGCCTAATTTTTACCTTTCATTCAATCAACTCAAATATAAAAATAAGGTTTATGGTACGGAACCCTTCGTGTGCGAGTCCGACTCGTACTTGGCCAGTTTTTTTTTTCAAATTCTGTTTTTGCAAACATTACACACAAACTCAAAGAAACGTGTGTAAAAAAATACAACCCTGCACTAAGCCGTTTTTATATGATTTTCATGAAATAGCCAAACGTCAGCGCAGCGGAAACTTGAGTATCTCCGTAGTTTCATGACATACAAATTTCATTATAACATACACATTAACACACAAATATACAATAATTATTGTATGTATTTTTTTCTGGTAGGTCCATAGAATAAAAATGTTCCGCTGGGATGACGTCAGCCAAGCGGAAACTGTTTTTGTTAAATAACTCCCTAATGGTTGGATGCACAAATTCGTAGGTACTTCCCATACACATTTACAGGACGTCATACAATAAATATTTGCTAAACCGAAATTTAAAAAACTACACGATTCGGCTGGGATGACGCACACGCTTTCGTGAGCTCTATAATAGGGAATAGCACTTTCAACAAATGTTTCATTCGATCCACCCATAGGCGTATATAGGAGGGGGGGGCGGTTTGGCCGTGCCCACCCCAGAATCGGATCAGGCCCACCCCAGAATGTTTGAGGAGCGATTTCAAATTCTATGCTGGAGATACTGGAACTTCACACATATCAATTAAATAAAATCTACAACCGAGAAACCTACAAACTTATTGTAACTTCCTTACACAGTCATTTAAAATATCTTAGATCAGGTAATAGGGTATTTTACTGTATTTTGCTTGGTAAATTTGGTACAATTTTACCATGCCTCATGACGTCACGCGTGTCTTCAACTCGTTGTATCCTCTTAATTTTTTTTGACGTGAAAAAAAAAAACATACGTGTAGGTACACGAAATCGCAACGCGCAATACCTGTCACGTCATTCATCTCTTCAACGTCGGCAGTGTGAAGAAAAGGATTATAATACAAGAACTTTTAAACAAAAAAATAAAACCGACTTCCGAAAGAAAAAAATAACTTTAATTTCGGAAGTCGGTGTTCAAAAACGAAATAAGGAAAAACACCGACTTCCGAAATTAAAGTTATTTTATACTTTGTAGTGTTATGTTTTTGGAAGTCGGATTTATGATTTTGCTAAAAAGTTTTTTTATTTTTCCCTCTTTAGTGGTAGGTACGCAGGTACTTACCACTAAAAAAAGAAACCACAAGCACAGCGTGCCAGCGTGATATTATGTTATGAACTGGTGTAAACAATCAACAGACATGCGATTACAGAAATCCCGATCCATTTGCTATCATTTATTGAAGAGTTCCGTTGCCTACCTCCGAAGTTCTTCATCAGATCTTCACCAAATTTAAATAGGACCAGTCCGAGAAAATACTCTTCCAAACATAAAAAAAACATCCAAATCGGTTAATTATTGGCAAAAATATCGCTGAACAAACATTTTTCATGGGATCCCATTATCAGATCCTGACTTATACTTTCCATCATCAGCTCAGCAACATGAGATGATGATTACCAGGCACAAATATCTGAATTGCGTTAGAAAGTTTATGAAAAACAGAGTATGTGCTTATAAAATTTGAGGTTGAGGTTTCCCTCGATTTTCATGGGATCCCATCATCAGATTCTGACTTGGTGACGATGGGTGGTCCCATCGTCACCAAGTCAGAAGTATAGGCTTTCGAATAAAAATTTTTTTTTTTAAATCGGTCCAGAATTGGCGGAGAAATCGGTGAACATACATAAAAAAAAAACATACAGCCGAACATAGAACCTTCTCCTTTTTGAAGAAGTCGGTTAAAAAGCGGCTCTCCCTTCTTGGGCTAGGTACGAAAACTATTCGAGCTCGCTTCGCTCGCTCTGACTTTTTAGTTATCATGTCATACTCGTCAGTCGATGACATTACTTTTTTTTCTGTATGGTTAGCAAAAAGAGGATCGTTCCCCCGGATCTAGGGGAGGGTAAGTTCAATGGGCACCAAACTCAAATGTTTGAATAAATTGTCCTTCATTTTGGCTTTGCCGTAGTCGGATAAAAAATTATTCAATGTGGCTGTGGGGTGCTAAAATTTTTGGGCTCGCTTCGCTCGCCCTTGAATTTTACGCTCTCTGACTAGAATTACAGCTTATTTTTTTTTATTTAAGCAAAAAGTAACTCCTAAGTAAACCATGGTAAGGTTTTCTTCCATGTCACCAGAACCAAAGGTTTCCCATGTAAGGTCTAGAAAAAAAAATGATGCCAATGATTAGTACAGTGGGTCTTCGTCGTTATCGTTAAGGATATTTTCACATCCGATTTATGATAAAACTAGTTGACCCGCGCAACTTCGTCTGTGTCACAATTTTCATTACTGCTCCGCTCCTATTGGTCTTAGCGTTTTGATATATAGCCTATAGCCTTCCTCGATAAATGCGCTATCTAACACTGAAAGAAAATTCTGATTGAACGGAAAATCCTGAGATTGGCGCGTTCAAGCAAACAAACAACCAAACAGACTCTTCCGCTTGATATATTAGTATTATAGATAAGTCCTTTTTACATTTTTAGCTCTCGAACTTTCGTTATATATCTACAAAGTAACATCTATATCTGTAGTTAGTTAAAAAGAACTAATCTAACCCGGATTCCAAGTTGGGATCCTAAATATTTTCGAGCTCGCTATGCTCGCTCTAGCATTCTCGAGTCAGTTAAGGGACATCTAACTTGTCTGAGACAAGGTTTTAAAAAGTCGAGCTCGCTTTGGTCGCTCAATTTACAATTTTCCTCAGGCCATATATCGATACTGAGCTAGTCCATGGTCCAGTCTTCTCCATTTATTTGATAACTAGTTGACCCACGCAACTTCGTCTGCGTCACAATTTTCGTTACTGCTCCGCTACTATTGGTCTTAGCGTGATGATATATAGCTATAGCCCTCCTCGATAAATGGGCTATCTAACACTGAAAAAAATTTCAAATCGGACCAGTAGTTCCTGAGATTAGCGCGTTCAAGCAAACAAACAAACAAACTCTACAGCTTTATATAAGATAAGATTTAACACTACTATTAACTTTTAACATGACCCCCGGCTGCGACTGTGACGGGCGACGTGCCTAAAATTCCAGTTTTGATCATGATCACCGAGCGTGGTGTGTGTGTCTAGGCGTCCCATCTCAGGTTAGGGGCCAGGCCCCCCCTGGAAAAAAATCCTAGATACGCCAATGGAGCCACCCCAGCTCTCAAAAATGGCCAGCAACGCCTTGGTGTTACTGTCTCATAGACGGTGCCTGGGTATCCGAAGTACTTAGCCCTATAATCAGCGAGTATCGGGCAGCTTAGAAGCGGATGCCCTGTTGTCTCGTCCTCCTCTATGCAGGCTCTGCTCTCTTTTACTGTTCAGGCGGTGCGGTTATGGAATGCCTTGCCCGTGTCGGTAAGGCGTGCTCAATCTCTGCCTACTTTTAAAACTTTGGCCATAAACCACTGCCTCAGTCTTTAATTATTGTTACTAGAGTTCCCTGCTTTTGTTTTAAAATTATTATTGTATATAATCTATTTTGTATTTTTTTGGATAAATGTTTAAATAGTTTACCTAAAACTACCTACATAGGTACTGTCTTTCCTTTTTCTCTTTAAAATCTATCCATAGGTTGTCTTGAAAAGATCGCTTTTAGCGATAAGGCTGCCCATTGTGTCACCTTATGTTGAAGGTATTTTCCTCATGTATATTTTCTGTAACTTATATGGTGTACATAATTAAGAGTATTGTTACTCCTAAACTGAACTTTTTTTTGCAACAACGCCGTTCGTATTTCGTGCTGTTTACTCTCAAAAATGTTCTGGCCTTGAAGTTCAGCCACCTGACTGATACAACTGAGAGCAGCTGTCACTTACAGAATATTTAAAACTGTATTTTACCTAGAGATATATTCATTTAGACTTCAACCTCCATCTACTGGTTGTACCTACAGCGAAGTCACCACTCTGTCAGCTATTGTGATATTTGACTGATGGCTATGTATCTCCAATCTTTATAGCTACACATGTGCATGGACGCACAATGGATGATGCGGAATCTTTGTACCATTAGTTCTATCTTACGAATTCCGGGAAGACTGCATTGAGACCAGAATCACTTCTGGATCAGTAGCTAATTCCAGATATTACACAAAAACTTCATCCATTTGCTACTCGTCAGGCACCGGCCATCCCACATGTGGGACGCGTCTATTGTCTTTCTATTCTTTTAATTTTGCGGTACCTGCTGGGTTACAGCCATGTGAAAATATATAAATAAAGTTGGATGTTTCCAGTTTCGTTCTAATTACACCCGATTATGACTTATGCGTGTGCCGCTTTCGCACACGCAAAGACACGCCATATCCATAGGATGCAGACTATCCAAAACCGTTTTCTCCGAAGGGCCACGGGCGCCCCGTGGTTCGTTAGGAATGAACTACTTACTAATGACTTCATGTCGACCTCAAAGTCCCGACTATTAAGCAGTTCATGAAGCGTCTTACAAAAAACTTCATTGAATCAGCCGAAAAGCACCAGAACCCCTTAACCGCATCGGCTACCCGATACCAAGATAAGTAGGATTCGCCGTCCTAGGCATACTCTCGTCGATCCTGACGATTAAATCACCCCCTCATTTGAGGCGCACATAGGTAAGTCCGGTTTAGTAGTTGCAACCCTTCTAGAGGTTGAAACTGCGAGTGGCCATAGACAACAAAAAAAAATCGTTCTAATAAGCGTGGGAGTCTCTTTATCAAAGCACTAGCGGCGGGACCAATGCCCGGTTCCTGAGGTACTTTATCGGTCGTTTATCTGTACGTTAACCACTCAAAAACCTATGGTGTATGACAAATAGCGTAAACGGACCGATAAACCCCTCATAAACCGGGCACAGGTCTGTCCTCAATAGCACACGGTCTGATCTTCCCTTGTTCCATCAGTCGCGCCGTTGAGAAATGATGAATATCACGCAGACCTTGACATGTCTGATTTTATCTACTAACGGTTTATATTGTCTAGTAAATAAAACTAAGATTTTAACACATAATACATTTATTTGCTTGCATGCTTGTATCATCGCTACTGTACATGATTCTCGTTGTGGAAGACATTTGTCCGTTTCGAACAAATTGTTCAGTTTTCCGTAAAGTCCGTATTGCTCATCAAGGCGCCCAATTCCTGTAGAACATAGAAACAGTATGAGCACATTATAATAAATCTTAAATCCAGAAAGGTGTTACACCACACATGAGCCATAAACCTGTTCAGTAACGCATCTCCGGTTTGAAGGGGTCACCCACGGATTTGCGTCTAACCGTGCCGCGTCGCCGCGTTACACACGTTACGTCACGCCGGTCGTTTGAGATCTGATGGATCGTACTCATTATTGACCATGTATTATGAATGTTACGATGGTACCCTTAAAGGTTTACAATTGAGCGTTTGCGTCAGCGTAACTTTACGGAAGATTAAAATACCGACTTGTTTGCCAGTCAGTCACAACTTTTACGGGTTCCGTCGCCTATAAGTTTGTCAAGAGTACTGCAGATTTATGCGTATTGCACAATTATGCGCAATGAATGTTGCGTAACAAAAATCGTAATTAAGCTCTGATATAAAACCGCACTGTCTGTACATCGGTTTGATTGACAAGCGAGTTCGAGGCTCTAACGCAAGCCATTGACGTTTACTTTTCTCAACCGTACTTACGATTTGCAATTTCGCGCATCCTGTGTCTTCTGCCGTTGTCGCCTAACGTATTCAGCGCAAGCCGTCGCTTTCGCTTCGACTACATCGCGTCGACTACATCGCCGCCGTGAGCCCGTCCTCGTCATGCCGCATCTAACTACCTGAAAGGACTCTCACGCACTTTGTCGCCATTCGACAGCGATGTTATGTTAGCAGAACCGTTCTCGACGCCATGCGCGTACGCTGCGTACTTGTCGGATTGCTGTGACCTCGTATTGGGAGCCAAGCAGGGCAGTCAGCCTGGGATGCGTTCGGATGGAGTTACGTCGACGCCATTTTAGTTATGTTTTTAAAGTAGGTTTAAAGGCAGGGTTTAAGCAGCTTATGACGAATTTTACCGCAATCATAGTTTAAAGAGAGTTTTAATAAGTTATTATAGTTTACTAGATGTCTATGAACGCATCCCTCTACGGAGCTCTGCCTGAATGTATTTGCAACAACCAACGTCAAATATCGGTCGGTCCGAGCCGACATAACGGCATCCTGCAATAAAACCACAATTTTATACAGAAGTAACGCTGTAGGAGAATCAGTATTCGAAGCATGCAATTAATTAATGAAGAGTTTAGTGGCGGAAGGCTTATCTCATTTCAGCCGAAAGATTAGACAGAGCAGGCCGCTCGCTGCGGCGTTGCTTGGTCCTTCAAGCGTCGCGCGTCGCCACTCCAGAACCTGTCGGCATCATCGTTCCCGAGAGCTGCACAGCCAAGTCGATTCGACGATTGAAGTTGAACTTGTTTGCCTTTTCGGAATCCGGTTTCTTCGGTAAACAGGAAATCGTCAAAGCACGTGAGACGGTTCGTGACAATACTTGAGAAAAGAAGACATTGCTCAGAAGTGAGATGACCATATTATTTTAAGCAGGGACAGGTTTTCCGGCCGGCTTCTGAAGTTTGGTCTATCTAGGCCTTGCGTCGTTCGCTAGATTTGCAATGGTAGACGTTAACATCTGTCCATAGAATCTCTCGATCTCCCTCATCCGGTTTGGCTAATCCGATTTTGCCATCGTCTTCAGTTACGTACGCTAGCTCTGCCCAATAAACAGCTCTCTCACAAAGAGGTCGTTTTAGTTGAATGTCCATCCATTGAGCTACCGATATTTGTACACATAGTTGGAGGACTGCAGGATTACCTCAAGCCTCTCCTTCATCTTATCCTATTTGCATGACGGGTCTTGACGACCTTAGAACCGATCATAATATGGTCAGTTTTCAAAAACCCATCGTTGTATTCACAGAGATTTTTTAGGCATTCGAAATCATTCCGGAATAAGAGCTGCAAGCTCTTAGCGTTATTTCGAAGAATCTCGATTTCATTCGTTGAGACCTCCCATCTTGATATTTGATTAAATGTGCCTCTTCTGGTTTTCACCGTAAGATCTAAACGAGGCCACTGATAGAAGTTGCTCAATACTGGTCGGACAAAAGTTAATTTGGGTTAATCGATTCGAAAAGAAGAAGATATCGTTGAAAATCTGCTTCTTCGTCGACAAGTTGATGTCAGTCCCTTTGTTACTTGAATTATCGGGGTATTGAGAGCAATCAAAGTAAAAAAATATTTCTAAGAAATTTAATCAAAAGATGTAAATATACAACTTACACAAAATGTACCTTAACATTTAGACTTATCTTTACCGAAATTAATCAATCAATTATATAAAACTAATTCGAGCATGTATGTAACATGGAGTAGAGTATTCAATCAATGAGCAGGTAAATTTACGTTCCGACATTGTTTTATTGATTACAAAAGATGATTCGCATAATTTTGCACTCGTACTGGACTTACAAGCTACTTGTCCGGGACGCACGCGCGCAATGCGGGTAGTTAGACCGTCCCGCGGCACTAGGTACTGATTTGTTCATGTTACGTGGTACTAACTACTATGAGGTAAGCCTAGGCTCCTTGTCGCTAGTACCGGCGCGGGCCGCCCATGCCGCTCAGCTCTCTACCGCGCGGCGCGCCACCCCCGCTACAAACAACACGACACGTCAAGCCGACCCTCAGGGAAACAGTGACCACCACCTTAGTTCATAGTGAAACCGCACCTCGACTACAACACGCACTATCGTTACTGTATCTTCAATGTATGCAACCGTCTGTTTCGCTTGAACGTTTCATTCACTACAACCCAAGAGGCGTTACACAGTTTTCTGGGAGAGAGCGTGGACCAACATTGATATCAATCATGACAGAAGTGACCCCATCTTGTTCCCGCCCACTTAACTATAGCAGCATTGAAAAGATTCATAATGATTGATCACGTTTAAGATATTGGTGATACTTTGAGTACTGTCCAGTAAGATGAACGATACCGCGACTAGGGCTTGCTAGGATACCTGGTTCCGACTGGCGAGGTGCAACTATTCCTGATTTCGCGAAATAAGAGTCGATACTCTGGTGACCGACGCCGCCGGTGATATCTCTACGTTGCTTGCTCTATTCGCTTGGCTTGCAGCTTATGACTGCCGTACCAATAGGAGCTATCTCATACATATTGCTCCTGGTCGCATCGTCTGTTTACGTTTAATAAGAGCTTGTAGTTATTAAAAAGAATGAGTCATTTTTGGTTAGTTTTTATGAAGTACCGAAAGTACTGGGAGTATAGGTTTAGTGCTGGCCCAGTACGGGGAATCTAAGTATCTGCAAACTCTAGCCGCTACGCAAAGAATGTTACAGTTATCAAGAAGTACATTACAAAATTACTTAAAAACAATAGTTCCATCTCACATGATATTGATGTAAAGGACATGTATCGCCTGTTCAGGTATGTTACAATTATGTTTCTAAGAATTTGTTAGGGTGTTTTCCTGTTTGTTCAATATTAATGTTTTTGTGGCATTTTTTTACTGTATCTAACTTGTTTAATCTAATATATAAAAATCTTCCGTTACTGACTGAGTAACTGACAGACAACGTACAGCCGAAGCTACTGGTCGAAGAAAGCTGAAATTTGGCTTGTAGCACCTCTACACTCCGTAGGACTAAGAGAGGCTTTCCCAAATTCCTATGGGAACGAGAAATACCCAAATATGCGCGCACAAAGACGCGGGCAAAAGCTAGTACTACTATAAAATTAAAATCAACTCTTGTTGTTACTAACAGTCCACGATACCCACAGACATCCCTAACTTTACTAGACAGGACTAACACAAAAGGTCGAGTACTTAGTAGGTAGTGCTTGTTAGTTGCTCTGCAAAACTAACTACCAACAGGCTATGTAGTAGACACTAGCACATGAAATGGACGATTGAATATCAACCGCATTGCGGCCCTTTCTGAGATAACACATAGTCAAGAGAACACCAAGTCAATCCACGTTCCACGATAACGGGTTTCATGTGGATGAAAAGGAACAATCAGGGTTTCAAAGAGTATCTTGAATCTAAAACCAATTCAGAACTACATGGCAGAGCCCCAGAACATAGGCCGATTGTAGAATCAGCAGGAATTGGCTCTATGGACCAAAAAATAACAATAGATGATGGAGGAGGTTTTTAGTCAGTGGACTACATATTGCAAAGGTATCTAACAAATAATCATGTATTGTATCACCTTTGGAAACTAAACAGATGTGTTGGCAAAATAATGGCCATACAGAACAGTCTCACTAACTCCTGCACATCCAGTGGTCCTGGCATCCACCGCCTGCTCCTACCCCTACTTATTCCCTAAAACAAAACTTATTTGCTAAGAATTAGTGCATTATGGAATGGTTTTATTTCTTTTTAATTTTTCTAAACAATCCAGTAATACGAACATTCCAATAACCTGCCACCCCTTAGTTTATAATAGTGGCGTGGTTAGTGAGATTCCACTCTAAGTATACAAACAGTGGAAGAAGAAATCAATTAGACTTAAGAAATAAATAAAGTATGCATTTACACAAATGTTTCAAAAACACAAAATAATTCTTTCTTCACTTTCTAGATCTGAATACTAAATTCCACGCACCCAGTAGTGAAACAGTTCCTTTCTATCTTCCAATGTTTGTACCTGCCTTGGGAGGAAGTGTGCTTAAGGCATTTGTCTCAACGCCGGCGAGGAAACGAGTAGCTGTCGACCATCTGCTCGCTGAGGAAAGGAACAAAGGCTGTTCACACTGCTGGCGAGCGGCTCATACCTCTAATTGATCGCAGCGAGAAGAGCTATTAAAGATTGAACTCGTTCAGCGACACTCGCTTGGCGATGCTCGCTTGGAGGTCAGAACAAAACTGCGGTAATTCCTACCTATAGTGCGGGCCGCACAACTAGGGCCACAGTAAATATCCTTCTTATTCAGTTTATGAAATATCTTTTAAATCGATCCAATATTAAATAGAAATAAGTACTTAGGTATAAAGGTAATTAAGGTAGTAGGCAATAGGTGTAAGGTGATAAATACATGACAACTGATTCTTCTGTGCTTCTGAATGGCACTATCCTGAACCCTAAGAGAGCCACAATGGACTAAAATGAGAATACAGTATGCAGATAATGGATTTCATAAATCTACTGTCTACCTGCACGCAAAATACGCGCTAAGTCCTGGAGTTGCGGAAACCAGCCCGATTTATATACATACATCTACTGTCTTACTGTCTACACTCCTTCATGTAGCTTTATGTGATTTATGCTTTTTAGTATTAATAATGAACAGATAGGAAAACATTAAACTTATGTGTTCATGGTAATCCATGCCAGCTGTTATGAGGACAATAAGTGCAACATCTTACCGTCCCATGGGCGGGTACTGTGCGTAAGGATCTCTGTCGTATCCACCCGCGCCTGCACCACGCCTGAAATGTTAGAAGAACTAACATGAGTATGTAACATAGCTTAACATAAGAATAGTTGTTTTTTTTAAGACAAACAATCAACATCAAAGGCTGAATAATGATATTCAGCCTTTGGTGTTTTCATACATAGATCACCCATTTCATTTTCCACACGCCTTTATTTTAAGCAATGGACATTGTTAAACTTTTGACCACTAGAGCGTAAACGCATCGGCGTCCCTCCCACGCTAAGACACAAATTCAGTGCAAATACATACAAAAAAAAAACAGGGATTCCAACATCTTATTGATAACCCATTATTCATTGCTTTTGTTCCATATTTTTAAAATAAAATTTTACTTGTAACATAATCGCAGAAAACTTGATTTTAGTATATTATATACTAGCTGACCCGCGCGGCTTTAGAAATTGATTTCAGAAATACAATAGTTTAGAACATAGACTACTAATAAATATCTGAACGCACGCGTAAATGTTAATCATTTGTCATTATTTCTGAACGCATGTCAACCATTAAGTATTTGACAGGATGGACAACAAATGTTTGACAGGTACGAAACAAAGTAACATTAAGGGAAAATGATTCATCTTTTATAATTATGTTTTCGTCGAGTTTTCATTATTTTTAAGATGTATTCTGCTATTCGGGGCGGGGACAAATCCAACGAACCAAAAACCATGAAAATTGGTCTAGCCGATCTCGAGTTATAAGTGTTGTAACAAACCCGTCTTTGTTTTATATATATAGATATTTTGTACTTGAAAATGTCAGTGGCGTGTTGGACACATTTTCATTTCTCAGCTATAGCCGACCTTAGCGGTCAAAAGTTTAATGATACTCACCACCAAAATAGATGGTATCTAAGTATTTAAAATATATGCAGTAAAAACATTCACAGTAAAATAAGATAAGATGCTAGGTCCACAGGGCTGTCTTTGGTCATTGAAGTCTCATTAGTTAAGCCTTTTTGATCAGATGAATCAAATTGATTTGTTGAATGCATTTGAGTAGTGGGAACCATTTTGCTGTCAACTTCAGTTTATCCAAGAAAGTTTTCAGCATCACAAATTTGAGGAGACTATATGTATACTGCTCATTTGTACATGCAGCTGACATAACCCATACAAATCTATGGCTGGAATCTTTTAGACCTTTTATCATGACCCTGTTTCTGTCAGCTCTTACATTAGCTAATAAATAATAAAATAAATAATAAAATCATTATTTTATAAAATCGAACACTAACTGTGTCCGTACATTGAATATTTTTGCATAAAAATTACATAAGATATAAAACACAAAAATGCAATTTTAGAAATTTTTGTCTGTTTTTCTGTGCGTTTTAGGGAGTATCACGCGTTAACCACAGATTGGGTTCCAAATCTAGGTACTTGAAAATATTGAGTGATAACCCGAGTAATATTTAGCGTTTCTTACATCAAAATCAACCCACAAAATCAAAAGATATTGAATTTTTAAGTTTAGTAAGAATCTTCCTAATGTATTTTGATTAGTCAAAGCGCTATCTATTGAAAAATATAAAATGCACGAAAGCTTTAATATAACACCAAAACAAATTGTGAGTTATGTGTGAAACTTTTAATATGTGGCAAAATAAAAGTGAACATTTTAATACCTTATCGTTTGATATTTCTTATTTTATGTCGTCGAATAATATCGATTTTTAGGGTTCCATAACAAGGATGCTATGGAACCCCGTTTATTAATAAGTAACCGCTGTCTGCTAATTTAAAAATGCCTTCTAGAAAAAGGTCGAATCTCAATATTACAATACAATTCACAATATAGCAAAAAACTCAAAATATAAAACAAAATCGTGTTTGTTCGAACACTCAAGAACTAAATAAGTGTGTTAACAATTGGACCGATTTTCATGATTTTTGTGTTTTTGAATTAGTCTTTGTCCAGAATAGCATAATAAATATTAAAATATAAAAAATAATAGTAGGTAGCTAGGGTAGGTATGTAGGTATGTACGTAGGTGGGTAGAGTAGGGTAGGCGCGGGTCAGCTATTTACTAGCTGACCCGCACCTACCACAATGCCAGTGTATGTGGTAGGGGTAGGTGTAAGTGCCCGCAAGGGCACTTTTATTTTGGACCAATTCATTGTAGATCCCACCATTGACTTTTGTTGCTTTTAAACAGTAATGAAAAGGAGCTTTTTAAGTGACAAAATTATTAACTCACATGGGGGAGCGCCTGCTGTACATGTCACCGTTGGACGGGCGCGGCGGCAGCGAGCGCTCGTATGGCATCTGCTGCGAAGCTGCGCGCATGGGTGCCCGGCGTTCCATCATGTCACGCTCGTCCGGGTACATGGGCGCGCGCCGCTCGTCTGCGTACATGGGCGCCATCTCGTCGTAGCGCCGATCATCCGCGTACATGGGCGCTGGACTCGCGTACGGGTCCCGAGAGCCGCGGTCCATGAGCGCGAACCCGCGCCGGTCCTCCCCGCCGTACCCGTTGTACCGGTCGTCGTACGAGGGTGGCGGTGCCCTATCTGCGCGCTCATAGGGCAGCGACCGCGGCATCTGCGGAGCGCCAAACGGCGGGCCGCGCGGGGGCCTGTCGCGCGTGTACGGAGCGTCCCGGGGCGGAAGTCCACCTCGCATGGGGCCACCGCCACGCCTCTCCATACCTCCGCGCATGCCTCCCCTCATGGCACCACCGCGACCTACACCTCCAGGGCCTCCTGGCCCTCCTCGTTGGCTGCGCTCCTTGATGCGCCCGCGCTCTACTGAGATGACGCCACCGTTGAATGACGTATTATTGAGAGCGCGAATAGCGGCCGAAGCCTGATCTTCGGTTTGCATGTGCACAAATCCGCACCGGTTCATTATATCGCACTCGGTCACGACGCCAAAGCGCTCAAACAACTTCCGAAGCTCCTCCGGCTTCGAGCCCTGCGGCAGGCTGCCGACGAACACCTTCGTTTGCTGCAACGAGATGAAATTTCATTAAGACGAGCTCAAAGGATTGTAAAATTAGCTCTACAAGCACATAGCCTTTCACTCACTGGCACCATTGTCGATTTATTTTCTATAACTAGTGTCATAAAAATTTGCCCGTCGCTGTTTTAGCCTAGTACGACTCCCTTCCGATCAAAATGGCGGGCCGGATCTCCCAATAAACAGAATGACGCTAACGTCACGACGTCGTTAATGTTGAGTGAGCTGAGAACAAATTATGATTGGTGGGTGAACATGAAAACAGATTTGTTATTGGTTACAATGTTTGTTTTAGCCAATACAGAAGCAAAGCAGGCATTTCGGCTACTAACTAAAGCCCACAGATAAATTACAACACCATAGAGTTTTGCCATAGGCTGAACAATTTTTATGAAACCACGCGCATCGATTCTTCCGGAATCCGAATATATTTATTTATGCCGCGGCCACACATTCGATTCAACTTTGCGTCGAAGCTCGGCTCACCAAACTACTGCACCACACTTTGACTTCAATATCAACTTTGCACCAAACACTGGAAATAGACAAGCACAATTGACGCAGAACGGACTATGGACGATAACTTGTTTGCACAAGCGGCTTTTCCACGCATCTGCTAAAACATTTTTTTTTTGTGGGATTTTTTTATTTAATTCCATATCACAGTAGAAGCTCAGCTTCTAGCCGCAGCGACGAATGACTGGCCAATGTGAGACGTGCAGGCGGCATGCTGTCCAAGATGCCAAAGCGCGCACTCCTCTTTCATTACCCTCGTCATTGAATTTGTTTCAAATACCGAATCGTTGCGCGTCGGTGATGGACACAGGCAGGACGGTGATTGGACGCAATGTTCACATTAATTCAAAGACTGATTCACACATTGGAGTATTGGCCGCAAAAAGCTACATTGGTGTACATATAGCCAATGTGTGGCCGCGCTATTAGATCATCATCATCATCATCATATCAGCCAAAAGACGTCCAATGCTGGACAAAGGCAACCCCAAGATGGGGGGGGGTTGCCATAATCGCGCTATTAGATGGTTGATAATAATAATATTGTGAGGGATGAGGAAAGTATCCTAATATTTTATTAATTTTATTTTAAAATTATATTAGGCTTATTGTAGAGGAGCTCGATAATAACAGCCGCACGGGTCGATCTTTAAGGTTCAGCAACGCTTGCCAAGGTTGGTCTGTGGATGGGTGACCATCTTAACATACCGAGTTTCCTCCGTGCCTCGGAAAGCACGTTAAGCCGTTGGTCCCGGCTGTCATTTGTAGATCTTTGGCAGTCGTTACGGAAAGTCAGAAGCCAGTAAATCTGATTCCAGTCTTGCCATGAAGTACCGTTTTACCCAGTTAATGGGTTGTGGACGTCTGGTAGGCAGCCGCTCCTCGTAAAATACTGGTATTCAGCAAAATCCGGCTTGGCTGGAAGCCGACCCCAATATAGTTGTGAAAAGGCTAGGCAGATGATCCCCCTCTGTAACTTCTAAAATAAGAGAATGATAAAACTAAAAAAATCGGCCAAATGCGAGTCGGACTCGCACACGAAGGGTTCCGTACCGTAAACCTTAATTTTTATTATTTGTTGTTAAAGCGGCAATAGAAATACACAATCAGTGAATATTTCAGCTCTCTACCTAATACGGTTCTTGAGATACTTACAGCCCGCTGACAGACAGACGGACGGATGGACGGACGAACGGACGGACAGCGGAGGCTTAGTAATATCGTTCCGTTGGTTATCCGTCGGTTACGGAACCCCAAAAAATATATGATGTACATTACCATGCAAACTTTCACCGAAAATTGGTTTGAACGAGATCTAGTACCTAAGTAGATTTTTTTAATACGTCATAAATCGGAAACCGCACTTTACCTTTCATTCAATCAACTCAAATACTTATAAAAAAATAAGGTTTATGGTACGGAACCCTTCGTGTGTGAGTCCGACTCGCACTTGGCCGTTTTTCATTTTAGTGCACGATCTGACGTAAGTCTAACATGCATTTATATGGATAAACACCTAAACAAACAAAAAATGTTGGCAACATGGTACCCAAAAGTGTCATGTTGCCGAGATATTCGAAGGTATATAGTCGCCAAGTGAGAACACTGAAAATCATTAAAAATTTACTTAACACGCGCCTAAATTCAGTATTCTAATAAATAGTTCTCGGCTTGATTTTACCATTTATGTAAATTAAACACTATTATTTTGGGACGTTCTTAAAGTAGTTTTCACGTGTTTTTATTTATACTTTTTTCCAATAAATGATTAAGTCAAGCTGGGAATTATTTTTGAACACATATGTACCTAAGTCAATTTAAATCATAGTCATGTTTGTCATGTAATGGTGACTTTAGCTCGAAATATCACGGCAACGTGACACTTTAGGTCACCACATTCCGAACATTTTTTGTTTGTGGAAGTGACCTCTATCCATATAATTATATTTGTCAGATTGTGCGCCTCAAGTTAAAAAAATGGCGGCCACAATGGTTCTATGGCCTTTGGCGTGTAGGTTCCTTCGGGAGTTTAGGGGAGCATTAAGAGATTTCCCAAAATTCCTACGGGATATGCGCGTACGATGTCGCGGGAAAAAGCTAGTATGTAGGTAGTGTATATGAGTAGAATATGTCGGGTACGTCACATTAAAAAAATGAAAAACTGACAAAAAATATTTTTAAAAAGTAAAAAATTATATGTTTTGATCCATTTTCTTTGATACATGCTATCCGTGTCGGTACACGGACACGGATAATATGTCGGTAAGATCCGTGATGAAGGAGTGCTTGAGAGTAGCATAACTGGCGCCCTCACTTTCCGGCTAACGCACGTGCTTTCTGGAGATGATTGTTTTGGAAAGTTCCTGTGTCGCCGAAAATTGTAGTAGGTAATTTAATTAACTACCAAACTACCACAATTTTCGGGCAATGGGTGGCTCGCCGTCTGATCAGAACCAGGCCCGTGTCGACGGCGCGCTGTGATCCCTGCGCGCCTCAAAGAGCTGTCAGCACCGATGATGCGGCCCGCTAAGGCAAGTGCCTGCGGAATCTGTTCGAAAGAAGAACACAAAGGGCACTGAGGAACACGGATGGGTTTTAGTCAGTAAGGGTCTGACACTCCCTCCTGCTTCACCGAAAGCGGGAGAAGTTAATGATTTCCCATCCTTAAAAAAAGGTAATAAACTACCTCGACGAGACGACAAGGCGCAGCACACGTTGGAGGAGTGTCCAGCCTGGGCAGAGCAGCGCCGAGACCTCGTCGTGGCGGTCGGTAACGCGGATAACCTCTTGCTTTCGGTCGTGGTTCAAGCCTTGGTTGAAAGTGAGATCGCATGGGACGCCGTCCTTTTGCGAGGAAGTGATGGTAGCAAAGGAGATGGCGGAAAGGGAGCGGAAAAACACAAACTCTCTCCCGAATTCCCGATACGCAGCCGACGCACCGGGCGCCGGAGAGCACAATCGAACGAACGGTCTCCGACCACCATAATAAATCTATCAATCAAATTTCTTTATTAGGGCACCAAGTCCCAATATTAAAATTGCAGCCGCCTGGCTACAGAGTTGGGGAGTCTGTTTCCTGTACAGTCAAAGGCCCGAGACGGTGGTGCGCTGTTCCGCGAGTACCATGTTTTGCGAGCGTATTTCTCAGGGGTCTGTTCTTTCTGCGACTCTATTTCTGCTAGTCGTTGTCGTGGCGGTGGAGGTAGTCGTTCATTTGCAGCCAATTTTCTCTGAATCTACAAGATTCGAAGTAAATTGGCTGTGATAGGCGGACAGCCAGTCATATTGACAGCCGCACTACTTTTGATCCTGAGGGTTCAATGGAACCCTAATTAACGATATGACCTTGTCACCCTGATAATTTGGAAACTTCAAGCAAAGAAGTAAACGAGAAGGCAATGTGGTCATGATTTCATGTAGAAAAAAAAATGGTTCGAAAATAAACGAAATGAAACAATATTCATACAAAATTATAATTTATTATCTTAGTAAAGCTAAAATATAAAAATATAAAAGGTATTTGAGTATAAACAGAGCACATAATATGTCACGTCGACAGTATCATATATACATACATGTAAATGTATTAAATGCTCCTTGTAATAAAAAACACAAAACATTCAAAAATATTTTCGTTACTTTTTGCGAAGTAATACAGATTTGAGACTCGCTAGTATGATAAACTGACTATTTTAGAAGATGGTGGGTGTACGAAAGAGAACTTAGGCTAATCATAAAAGAAGATTTCGCCAACCAAGCATGGCGCCAAAAGTATTCCATTAAAAATTCATAATCAATATCGAAATATTTGAATCGAAACAAAAAAATAACGGATTTAAAAAACTCTTTCATAAAATTAATTTTGCTTCAATAGAAAATTTGTCAAATCAACCAATCAATCAATCATCAATAAATCAATCTGAAAAACCATGTAGGTATTCATTTTTTGGAAATTAATAAATATTTTTCGTTTCCGAACCACAAATTTCGACATTGATAAGATTTTAAAAAATCGACAAAAAATTTAGCTTAATAAATAAATATGATCACAACTTAGAGAGCTTAAGAGCATTCATCGAATCAAATCAAATCATCTTCGTAGTACAAAATAAGAAATTGTTAAAAGTACAGGTAGCAATGCTGGTGCGTGATCAAATATTGTATTTATGTGCAATTACAGTTAATGAAGAATCGACAAAACCTGTAGAGATGATATGATTTTGATTTGGTGTAAAACTTATAAACGTTAGTTTTGCTCATTATAGCCATGGCAATAATGTATTCGAGACATTCGTGTATAAATATATATCGAATTAAAAATATTAATACAATGTTCGTTTTATTCTTTAAATCTCACATAAAAACCAAATAAATAGGCCAATAATAGGGCAATATATTAAAATCGTTACAGCACGCTACCGTGTAAGGGGGCCAAATGGTTCGTAAATTCGATACATGTACGTTATAAATTCGATAAGACTTATGATGATAAATATAAGTTATAAAATAATGAGCAATTTCGTTCAATTTGTTTCGACAGTGTAATATCGAGTTTACAATTTAACTCTACGTCTATAGTTACTGCAGTGCAGCTACTAATCATGTTACTAATGAGGCTGACGAAACTGCGTTGAATTCAAAAATCTTTCGCTTCTAAATAATTTTAGATATGGTCCCATTAAAATACACAAATTGTAACACAGCGTTCAGTACGTCAAACCAAAGATATCCAAGCAAAAAAAATAACACTGATTAAAAGTGGTTTTATATTGACCTAAAATAATAAGTTGCCGGCTAGAATAAGTACATCCATTACGGGTAGGTACTTGCCCTCGTGTTTTTCTTATTTTTATTAACCATTGTCCTAATTTTGATGGTCTGAATGATTTCAAAAAGTTTGTTCATTTATTTTAATGGGACCTATTTGAGACAAGGATTCTTTAGAATTTATCAGTCGAAAGTTTTAATAGCAGCCTTTATAGGAGATTCGATCTCTGTGGGACGAATACAACGACGAACAACAACTCTGCAGACACAAGTCAGACTTTAGTCGCACTTACCACTTACTGCTGCCTTCGAAAACTGTTGCCTTGATAATAGTGCAGAGATGTTTAGCCACATTACATTTTGTGGATCCTAGTCTCAAAGAATACTGGCCAATTCATGGACAATTATTGTCAAAAGTCTACATGACATACCATAAATATACAAATAGAAGATTATATTATACGTATAAATATAGTGAAAATCACTTGTATAAAAAACCGTACCTAGTGGAATGTAGAAATCATCTCTTACATAGAGATGGTTAAAAGATCAATAGACTTGAAAAATTACATCTACTCTACGAATATCATTCTATTGGTTATTTTGCTTCGTAAAAATACTTAATTATAAATGTTAAAGACGGACAGTTTGATATTAATACGATTGATTAGTTGCCTAAGACGTGTTCTATGGCTGAGTGATCGTTGTCAACGAACTACTTTTCGATATTAGTCAATTTTGAATTTCAAGTTAGTTTTTTTTTTTTGATAAGGCTAACTAGCCTTGGTGGACCTCGACGCCGGCCTAACCAACTGGCTAGGCCGTCGTCGAGGTCCACCAATGGGAGTGATGTGAATAGTTAATAATTGAAAAGCTGTTCGGCTGTATGCTATGTCGGTTACATTGAAGAATGCACAAACTAAGGCCAACAAAATGAAATCTCTAGAAAACCCGCTGCAATTTTTGTAACCTGTCGAAATTAAAGGCCAAGCAGATGATAATGATGGCGCTGACTGAACCGTGAACGACGTCGATCATCGGCCAATTTCGTTCACGTCTTGTCTCAAATCCAGCTCCAGTGTTGCATGAAGGGTTTTTATAAATGTAACTAGTTTCGCCCGCTACTAATTCGCACCCGCACATCCCAGCTTTTCCTGTTCCCGTAGCATTTCGGTAATTAGTTGAACTAAAGGTTGACACTCAGAAAGCAAAAGACCAACATTTTAAGCCACAACTATCAATCGACTCTTGTCCTTCAAATCTTTACAAACTTGAAATTCAAACTTGACTAATCTATCTTAAAACTAGGGTTTTGTCATGGATACGAAGATCTGTACTTTCAATGAATATTTGAGCACAATGTAGAACGCTTACAATACGGGTTAGATAAGTTTAAATATACAGCATTCATCGCTGACACATCAAAGAAATATGAGTAAATCGATATATGTGCGACAATCGCATCTTAATCTATAAACTTTAGAAAGAAGATTATTAATCCATTTTATTCGTGAGGCCGCCTCGCTGTTTTTACATCACACACGATTTTAAATGTGCTCATCATATCACACCAACTTACTAGTCGAACTAAGCTGCCCAATAATATGCTTGCGTTGGCTTCATTTGATCATACTTGCCAATTAAATAGCCGTTAAACGACTAGCGGAGTATTACGCAGCAACATTTAATTCATACACGACATTTAGAGAGAACATTAAAAATTTACTTGAAATCATCGTTGAGGCTTCCTCAAATCTGACTTGATAACATACTAATGACAGTACATCTATTTGGCAACACATTATACTGAGTATTAAATAGAATAAAGAGTAAAATATAATCTGAGCTCTTTCATTGAGTACTAAACAAACTTGAGCGGGCTCTGCAGACTATGTTTTAGAGGCACGGGCGAGCTGTTCCTGGCTGCTGCGAGAGAACACAGCCCCGGGTTGGTTTAGCTGCCACACAGCGACTGGCATTCCCTATCATGAAGCACTACGTTCCCATAGTAGCAATATGATGCAACACCTTATTACAGCTAGTTTGGAGAAGAAATTACTATGTTTGACTCATTCTTAGGATCAAAAAGACACCAATCGAAAAGTCATATGACTACAAATGTGCTATAGAAGTGCTCAGCTAGAACGATATCGGCCGTGCCTGCAAAACAAGACGTCTTATAAATGATTGTATTGCGGGCGTGTCGCGAGCGACAGAGGCCTTGCGGTGCGCCTACACACTCGACATATACTATAATGTAAATAGCATTGGTATAAAAATAATTTGGTAAAAACACATCATATCAATATAAATGCTAAAATTCTACGAGAGCTATCGTTTACTATGGAATGTCCTAACTCATACCTCTTAATAATCTCTTTTAATCTTAAAATCGCTACGTTACTTATTCATAAATACAATATCATATAAAGTTAGCAAAAAGATTCTTTTTTTTTTAGATTATGCATATTTATAACTAGTGGAATGTAAAGAGATTTTTATATCATAGTGTTAGTGACATTTACCCCTTATAATTAGTGGTTAAACCCATCCCGTTGTAAAAATACACTGATTATTGGACGTTATTTTTTTATACATTTTCTTTTTAAAATGGCGCGGAGCCGAATAGCGCGCTCGTACAAAATATACAGACAGTGTGCGCCAGCGCCGCGTCTCCGGCCAAGGTTCACCTCGGCGCGATAAGAGAGCTAATGACTACAATACATTTCGACTTTATTACGATGGGATTTTTAAAACGTTAAAGCTATACTCGCTTTAAAGCCTGACCAGAAAAACGCTAACACGAGTAACCACACAGTTACTAAAACGACATTATCAAAACCCGTGCAATATTTTCCGGTCACAATTTGACGAAAATTTAATACCTTATCATTATTATAATGGAATGTGATTTGTCACCGAGCAGAGACTCCTCGAGCCGACACACCTACTCTCGTTCTAAACAAGATGCGATACATTTATCAGTCCGTCATATAAATTACTTTTACAATAATTTAGTTTGTTTGCAAACTTTTTACTTCAAATATACAAAAAAAACGTTAAGGAATACAGTAATAATGTATCCTGCGCCACCATAAGAACTTGCGCAGAACGAGAGCGCTTCAACTTCCTACAGTGAACCGAAGTGGATAGCATATCTTACATAAACAGTCGCTTGAAATATTGAGGTATAATTTTTATAATCTTAATACACTTAAACAACCCTTGTATAGAATAAAAAAAAATGTATACATCGCTAAAACTATGTTGTACGTATAAATTGTTCACGTTTACGGGGCTTAATTAAAAAACTTAAAAAATTAACTTAAAGTCTAAGTAAAGCATACATAGATGATTAATATACGATAACGTATTTTGTACTGTAAGGTTATGCTTTATACGGCGACGCGTCACCCGCGGTCATCGTGACATCCAGTTGTCATAAAAAAACGTTTCTTTTGTTTGTACACTTCGACTCGGAATGGCAACGTTTGATTGTTTGTTTGTTCATAAATCTAATCGGTTTCGGTCTAGCTGCCTAAAATAACTTGTACTTGGACTATTTTTATTATGAAAATCATCTATGATCCATTCTTTTACCTTGGATAATTTCTAAACGTTAATAATTTACAAACCATTTTGAGCAATTTTTATGCAATAAAAGAATGGACGATAGAATACAAGTTACACTGATAATCTCGTTTGAATAAAAGCGCAGGATGTGATCCACTGAACCTGATAAATCGTTACTAACCTATGATATTTGTAGATCCGATTTCCATAATTGTACACGAGCAGAATCGAATAAATCCTTCAAAAATCCTTAAGTTATACTTATTAGTTAAAGTTAAGAGTACATCGATTATAAAAGAATAAGTATATTATTGGAATGGCAACCATTACAGTCTTAAATCTAACCGAATCAATGAGTACAGATAAGATGCAGACTCCCTGCACACGCACTACACGAAGTTATTACATATTATCATCCTGCGCTTTCGAAATACTACATAATATAATGCATGTTGTATATTGTTTCAGTCTTTGGAATTTGTGTATTGGAATGTATAATATGTATATTAAAATAAAAAGTCTATAAAATTAAGACAAGATTTCGATAATTTCGGTTCCTTGACGTCCACTTAATAATTTTACTCAAAAAGTTATACAATTATTCTCAACATCAAATGCTTTTACTTGAGTGGCCTGTGTAATGAGGCCGTGTAAATAGAACATCAAGGATTCAATATTCGACCTCGAGGTACAGTTAATACTAACAACACGTAAACATTCAGAGTATACAACTCATCAATATTACACTTTCTAATCTCAAGTTACAAAAATGCGTTCATAATACGTCCGTTGGACTCGAATATGTGAATACAAGTGTATAAACGTCACTGAGTTATTGTAAACTCCGTAAGTTCATATTGTTGTATTTTTCCTCAACAAGATACGGATAAATTGGAAACTATTGAATTTGGATGTGGTTTTTTGTAATTAATAAAATTATCTGACTACAGTATATGGAGAGATTCTAATAAAATAAAGATGTATTCAAATGTTACGGAGCTTGCAATTATCCGGTGACATACCTATATATTATATACCTCTTAGTGTCCTCTTGGACCTTGAACCTTCCTGGATCCTATATTGAAGATGAGGTTTTTGCTCCAGTAGGATTGCTCTGCGAAGATGGAGTATAGCCGGTCGGGTTGCACGTAGTCGTAGGTGAGGGGCGGCCAGGTGGGTGGACATCATGCGCCTTCCGGGTCGGCCTCGCTCTTGGGCAGCATTTCCGGCAGCTTGGCCGGCTCGGGCGTGCTCGGGAAGCTGTTCGCGTCCGGGGATGCTTTTGCTTCCGGCGTTGACGATGAGAAGCTGAAATGTTTGGAGCTTTTATGAGCTTTATATACCAGTAACTATATGCACAAACCCAAGGGACATGCGTGGACGTCATGATGTGTCAACGATGGCTAAACATCTTTGATAAATCTCAAACAAGGCGAAGCTCTGAGTTTAGCTACAGGATTACTGACAAATGCGGGCCATGACTGAAGCTCTGGCTTCAATCAGATCTGAGTGGGTCTTCTAAAGAACATCACGGATTTTAACAAGGGCGCCGTCAGGACTATTTTAAGGAACGTATATTCAAAACCCCGCCTCGAATAGAATAGGTTTTCTGTTGCCCATTCACATAGAGATAGTTCTGTCTCTTTTCTTTAGTTCTAAAGAAAACAAGTGCAAGGTCGAGCGATCTATTTCGCCTCAGATTTGCTAGGTTCTCTTTTACTACTACAACCCGCTAGTCTAATATATTTTTTGAGTCAAACATCTATGTTGGCGCGCATTAGCAGTAAAACCTAATCGTATGTCGACAAGACGCTGTCATGTCGTGATACCCCCACTACGTCGCTTGTTAGGGGCGGCAAACTATAGAATTAATAATTAAGATTTTTATTAATTATTATGAATTCATAGATGTTTCTAATCTGCCGGGCGTCCCGTGACGACATTTTTTTTATTTCTTCATGTTGTCTAAAGCAAGTACACCCCATTGCACCCCCGGCGCTCATGAATATTAAATAAGCATCGCCCTCATATCGTGTTCGATCTGACCAAGATAATATCTGTATTGTAAACCAGAGTGACCTCTGAGTTCGTTTCGGTGTTTCTTCTCAGAGATAGTTGCATAGGAAACACTGACCTCATCCAGCTTTTTTTTTGTTTGAATTACTAGTTTAGTTTTTCTTTGTTCGGACGTGTTACTCATTATTATAATTTTTAGGAATACAATCGGTTGACATAATCTGTCAAAAGGTCGTCGTGTTCAATGTCACCATGATTTTGTAAGTATACTCTGATTTCATAGAATGTACACGGAGTTTGTCACGTTCTTCTCCAATGAACCATTTTGAAACGTGCAACTGTCGCGCTGGAGACAGTGGCGGTGTGTTTTGATGCGGAGTATGCTTGAAGCTCTTGTCCCCAGCGCGGCAGAGCCAGCTTATTATTTTTAAAACGCTAGGAAATGGTGACGCTTGGGGGACTGTATATTCTGGAACTTGATGTGATAAATGACTTTTGAATTTTGACTGATCGATGATCATGACACAATTCAAAGTTAAAAACTTAATTGTGAAATTTTTGTTTTTGAGTTTATTTCTCACGTCGCGCCCGCAAGTGCAATTTCGTTTTGTTACCATGTTATTTTAACACTACAAACTTCTTCTAGGTTTTCCTTTAATCTTTAGGTACCTATAGATCTATTATCTGCATCTTTTTTTCCTAAATTTTATGCTCATTAGTTTCGTAATGGTCATTTTTGGTCTTATTTCGTGAATGACTTCAAAACTATTTATTTTAATATTATGAAAAAAATATATACTTAAAACCCTCACAGTAAGCCCTCTTATTTGATTTGTCACACAATTCAGATTGAAAAACACTTTTTTTTTTAATTTTCTTGTTTGACCCCCAAAAGTGACTCCCATACTAATAAAATATTTATTTACGTAACGCGTCCGTGTTTAGGTCACAGAAGTCCATACGTATACCAAATTTCAACAGAATCGGTCTAGTAGATCCGGCTATGACAGACGGAGAGACAGACAGACACCCGAGTGATCCTGTTTGTGTTCCATTTTTACGGATGTTCGGAACCCTAAAAAGGAGGGCAAAATACGAAACGCCAAGACTTTAATGACTAGACCACCAATAGCTATCATCGACCATGCTGACAACTAACTCATGTTGTTTTGTGGTCGAGTTTATCGGCCACAATCCAACTGTGCTTGTTATGTAGTCTCACTAGAGCGCATGAAAGAACAGCACATCATAGCTAGCATAGTATATGTAGATTTCTTTTGTCCCATAGGTTGACGGGTAAAGAAAGCCTTGTCCAATTAAGTCCTCTGTACCACTACTGTACATCAAGTTTAAATAAATAGCTGTTAACAACTGAAAAGACTTTCATAAAACCGATACAAGTAGGTGTTTTGTTATTCATAATACTTACACTTGCCTCATCGCTTCGCTTTGCCCGATCTGTGCTAGAAAAGCCTTATTCGATTCCGGAGTCGAACCTGGTGAAAAACTGCGAACAAATGTTTAAAACAATTAGACATTTTGTTGCTAATGCCCAAAAAATACGAAAGGTATACCAGTCTCCCGGGGAGAAAATTTCCAGCGGTTTTTTTCTAATTGAACGTCTTGGATATATCTAGATTTTTTGTTCAAAAACAAAAGTTAGTCATTTGTGTTATAAATGCTCATCATTAAATACTGTTTTTTTTAGGAGCTCGTGGCTAAATAATAACAGCTGCACGGGTCGGTCTTTAAGGTTAAACAACGCTTGCCGAGGTAGGTCTGTGGATGGGTGACCATCTTAATATACCGAGATTCCTCTGTGCCTCGGAAGGCACGTCAAGCCGTTGGTCCCGGCTGTCATTTGTAGATCTTTGGCAATCGTTACGGATTGTCAGAAGCCAGTAAATCTGACGCCATTCTTGCCAAGAAGTACCGTGTTACCCTGTTAATGGGTTGTGGAGGTCTGGTAGGCAGCCGCTACACGTAAAATACTGGTATTCAGCTAAATCTGGTTTGACTGGAAGCCGACCCCAATATAGTTGGGAAAAGGCTAGGCAGATGATCTAATACTGGTTTCACATCACAATCACGTTTCACAAAATGGTTTCAACACATCGGCCGAAGAAAGGACAACATGGCGAAACATAGTCAACGACGATAAAATTATTCATCGAGGTCAGGGCCTTCACGACTAACGACGACAGGAGGAGATTCCATTCCCGTAGGAATTTCGGGCAATCCTCGCTTAATGCTCCCCTACGGAGCGTAGGAAAGCTACACGCCAAGCTGCTTTCTACGACCAGTAGTTTCAGCTGTGCGTTGTCTGTCAGTCAGTCACTCGGTAACGGAAACATCGTATATTATTGATGATTGACAAATAAACTGATTTGGCTGGAACTGTATACAACCGACGTTGTACAATATTTTATCCCGAGGGAGAATAGAAGAGTACTGGCCGCATACAGACCAATGAAACTGTATGATCTTTTTTATCTGTCCGTTGCTGTCCCACTGATAGACAAAGGCCTCAAGTCCTTTAGTCCTCTTTTCTCGCGCCTTCTCGAAACAGCGATAATGATATCTTATTTTCCTCCATCATCATAAAAAACGGTAAAAAAAACCGCTGCTTCTGCTATCACCACTCGTAATGTAGCACCAGTAATGCCATCTGTTACTTTGCTTAAGAACTAGCTGAGTTTTGTGATCTACGGATCGATAGTTAGCTGCGTATTGGATAGATGTCGCTTTCCTTAATAAAATTGTGTAGGAGTCTACAGCACAAGAAACCTTTTTTATATTTAGAAAAATAAAAATTGAAAAAATTTCCATTACTGGTAATACTTAATTTAATTATCGACTGGCGCATCCCAAGATGCTTGACAAAGTGCCATTCTATTAACGAATGCTGTTTTATTACGTCAAATAATAAAGGTATGTAACGTAATCCTCTTACATTTAAGGTTATTAGGTAATGGCCTACATGTTTCCACTTCTGGGAATCAGTTCTGTCTGTGAGTAACCAACCACGCGGGCACTGTGCGGGTTGCTTACACTTGTGAGATTTTGAAGCTAGAACATGCTTTCCTTTACCGGTGACTTAATAACTTGCCCTAAGAGAATTGTATGTGTCGAGATCGAAGCCAAGACTTATAACTTGTATACTGCCCTGCCTCTACTTTGCTTTCTACTGGATCGTTTTTAGAAGAAGACACCTATTGATTGTCCAATTAAGTTTACATTATCTTCCCGAACCGATACACTATCTTCACTGAATAGAACATAATGAATTTGTTGATATCTTTCAAATATCCAATGGGTTAAAAATATCGAGAATCTACGAGACCACACGGTTCATGTTACGTAAATATAAATACAAAATTAATGTTCTCGGCAGCCCAGCAATTAACACAACACATCGAGAAATATCCGGGACAATTTTTTAAATGTCTCGAGTCATCAAAATCACCAAAAGCTATTAAAATTTAATCGTTCATTTCTAAAGCTAAGTGGGACAGTGGCTGGAGCATTAATTTGTTTTGACATTAATTTATGAGTAAGTGTCGTTCGCGTGTAGCAGTTAACTGTTTCGTTCTTATTGTAATGTTTACATTCCCTTAGCAGGCTTTAGCTTCGCTTATAACATCATGTACTCGATGTACTTAGTCACGCTGACAAATACATTCGCAATGTACCTATGTACTGCATTGACATTAGCGCTTGCTCACGGCAATTTAACATAATACGCACTTAATGAAAACATTCGTCATACCGCATAGTTTGATGAAGTAATTGTAAGATTTTATCGCTTGTATCGTATTGTTTACAGTAATTGGTTTTGCTTACATAATTCAGATTTTTTTAATGTTATGTTTTAGACAAAGGCCCTTCTTTATCCAAGTTGGAATGATCATAGATGAAATAATCATCGTTTGCTATAACAATAATACCACGCCTGTATAATATGAAGGATAAGGCAGAAGCAGGGGCGTAGCTACCGCAACCGGACCACTGGGGCCCGACGTGAGGACGCAAAGCTATAAATTTAGTTCCACCGTCTCCATCGTGGCCTGCCAAGACAGTCCTTTAGCTAGTAAACGGGTCCAAAAAAATTTGTTCCGGACCTCTTTGCTACTAATTACGCCACTGGACAGAAGTGTACCAAAAGTAGACTATGTCGCCAGTTCAGATTCCAGGAATCGAACCCAGGAACTCATGGTATGCAGTAGTGCTTACCACCACTGGACTAACGAAGCAGTGTTGCGATTACCTAAACAGTACTTTCGTAAATCAATGTTGTCAAGAATTAACGACGAATTATCTAGTTACCAATGATGATTTTTTCTAGCGGTCAGCCTTTTTTTAAATCATAGATACGCGTAAACAGGCTGGTATTCTAAGCGCAGCAGAGCACAGTATTTAACAATGGCAATGAGCATTCAAGTTCGCTAGACGCGTGTACACAAATGATGTTTCTTTTATTATGTTTACTTGCAAATCTGAGTTTACGATTGATGAGTTATAAACGCCAGCTTATAAACGTTTTATAATGAAACCAGTGCCTCTATTCTGAATATATTAACGTGTTTTTTTTTAAGGATGGGAAATCATCAATTTGTTTCTCCCGCTCCCGCTCTGGGCGAAGCAGAAGGGAGTGTCAGACTCTTACTGACTAAAACCCATCCGAGTTCCTTCTAATGCCCTTTGCGTTCCAGGGTCGCTGTGACTCTTTCGAACTAATTCTGCAACCTCAACGGGTAAACTTAGTGGGAGAGAGGTGAAGTCAGTCCGTCTTGTTTTTATGGATTGCCAGTTCTCTTCGTGTTCACTTCACCTAAGTTTACAATGATGATATGTTTACAGAATCGCATTGCTGTAATTTTTCGTTTTGAAGATGTTTAAGCGCTTACAGATTTCGATTGGCGACACTGAGATCTATTTAAGCGGGAAGTCTCGACTCCCTATTACTCGATCGGTAAGTATATCGAGACTTCCCGCCCAGCTTTTTTGCAGGATTCTTCACTTTACTGTCCGCCTGTTAATAAGGATAAAAAAAAATTACAAATCGATTCGATCGTTTTTAGGATAACTAAATGTGTTTGCATTATTAGTATTTGATTCTGTTTGACAACATTCGACCATGGAAGGCTATCCATAAAAGATTGTATTTATCATGAATCATGATACATACAATCGCAAATCGTTCGCTTGGCAAGCAATAGCGAAACATGTCGCAACGCACAGCATCCTGTCGTCAGAGCATTGCAGTTACAGTTATTGCTAATAACTCACATTCGATGCGGGCAGATTCATGTAGCGGTTATTTTGTGTATAACAGTTATTTTGTGAGTAGAACTGTTTTTATGCAAATTATAGGAGTTATGTTGTTGAGGTAATAAAATGTATTTTCTAATTAAATATTTTTTATAGGAAGCTTCTGCCAGCGGCTTCACCCGCGTGATCCCTAGGGAACATACTCCCGGGATAAAAAGTAGCCTATGTCCTTTCTCTCCAGGCTCTAGACTATCTGTGTACCAAATTTCATTTAAATCGGTTCAGTAGTTTTGGCGAGAAAGCGTGACAGATCGAGTTACTTTCGCATTTATAATATAAAGTAACTAAATAAGGATTAGTTTTGTTCCGCGTGTTCGTCTGTACTTTATCACTTATAAATCACACAGTTTTTCTGACAAAAAAATTTGTTAAATATATTTTCGTAAATTGATTATATATAATTAATCTGACATTATATTTTGTGTATATAAATTTCTTATTTTATTTCTTTAAAATAATAACTTAGGCTTAGGTTATGGATTATTAGTTAGTGTTCTCTGTTAGTGTTAATCTGACTTGAAGAAGAATTATAAATTGCTGAAGAAAATAAGCTGTTTCAATGTTATTTAGTGCATAAAACGCACACTATGTAGACAAGCGTATTATAAAGTTGGAAGATTATATCCTCGGTAAAAACGCTTGGCTAAATGCTGGTCCTGCTCCACAGTCACAGCACAGCTGCTTAGGTCCACTTTTTAGGTTTCTATGTTTTTATATTTGGAAGAGATGCTCGCTCTTTTTAGAGGTTCTTACATTATTTCGTTTATTTATTCTTATATACATACAAATTATATTAATTACTTATTTATTCTTTTTGATGTAAGATCTTAATCGTTCTCTTTATTAATTTATTTTTCATTATTTGGTCATTGACAACCATAGTTTTGTGTAAAGTAGAAGCATATTTTTCAAATTTTGTAAATGTGAGTACCATGAAACCATTTACATTTTATGTGAGTTGTTATAGTTTTACTTGTTGGACATGAACGAGCATGGTGGTTGAGAGCATGTCATGCTCACTCAAATGTCTCGCTGATGGCGGCGCGTGGGTTTGATCATTCGGTTCCCTTCGAAATGGTTGAGCTGAAAGGTGCCGATACACGCGTCATGTTCGTGATCAGGCGCCGTCGGTTGAGACTGGTCATCTCTTAACTGCCATTGGCTTATTTAAATTTTTATATTTAAAATTCTTATAATAAGCCCTTTTTTTTTTCCTTTGCATTGTCCTCACATGCAGAAGCAACAAGTATATGTAACTTGAAATTTTGTAAAACCAGAACATGATTTAAAAGAGTGTCCGTGGAGTTTCTTGCACGTTCTTCTCCATAGAGATCTACGCTTTGGAACGTGCAAATAGCTTCCATGTTTTTGACTGACCGACCTTGACGTTTCAAAAGTGCCTGTGAATGGTTTATTTGAAATAAAATGCTTTGAATTTGAATTTTGAATTTGAATTTGTAATAACAATTCTTGCGAGTAGTTAATGTTTGATTAATCAAGGAATTTAATTTCTACTATGTTTATGATTTGTAAAATTTAAAGAGTTGAAAGTCCTTAGGTTTTTATTTATTTTGTGATATTCCTAGCCGTTTTAACGCGTATATATAGTTTTTTTCTGTTTCTGTAGGAATTTCTGGATTTTTTTTCTCGCTTTCTTATACTTCCTAAGGTTTTTTTTGCATGTAAAATTTTTGTTTATTGTTAGGTGAGGTACTGGTAAAACGTATGCTTATAATAGAAAAAAAAATATCGGCAGTGTATTGTATGTCAGTCATTCAGTTACAGAAGTATTATTACATAGTACAAAATGTGTATGTTTAGATTTTTAAAACTGTGTAACGGATTGCGGGTTTTTTTAATAGCTGGAGTGGTTTTCGAGGAAGGTTTTAGTATATAATTGCATTCGTGCGGAGCCGGGGTGGATCGTTTGTTTTATGCATAGGGTGACTGGTAATTAGTGACTGATACTTTAATACGTGATTGTACTATGATAACAAACAATTTTTATTAAGGGACCAAACCTGAGATTGCGAATAAAAAATAGGCAGTACAGTACATTTTGACCAGTTAGTAGGCGAACATAAATGTACTGAATAGTAGATTTTCGTAAATTCAGGTTTGTTGCTATAGTAAAAGTAGTTTGTTATCATGAGTAGAATAACATGTTTAAGTATCGGTCACTAATTACCAGTAATCTTATATATTGATGTTAACAGACAGTTATTGTAAAAGTGTGCCATAATAAAACGTCATTCAACAACATGCTAGCTTGGAGTCTGTTCGGGCACTGAGGTAGAGTCTAGTAACTGCCACTGCGTCCCCGTAAGGGGCGCGGCAAGCGGTGTGGGGTCAAAATAGACCGGTAATTGTGTAGCCGCAACAAAAGTAATAAAAGGCAACAAATGTTGGCGTGCGCCTGCCATAAATAAGGATCATAGCAACATGACGCACGCCTGTTAAGTAACCGATAAGTATTCCTGCAGGCACGTCGTGGCACTGTTCACTCAGTGTCGCCTCTTCACGGCACCTAAGGCGGTCAGTCCCCGCCGGGTGAGACCCAGCGAGAACGACCAGCGACGAGGGTGCCGACTTTGGGGACGCACCTGCAGTTAAGTATGTGGCTCACGTCCGTCTCCATCTCAGAGCTAGCCGATCACAATCCGGACCGCAGAGCCGTCTTATGTGTGTGTGGGCAGTCGTGTAGTGCGAGTACTACCGCCCAGTGCACCTGCACTGAATAAGCCTGTATTAACTTAGAACGATTTCAGTGCGAGAGTTCGAGCGCCTGTCGAAAAATGCATGTCTGTGTTTACGGAACGCAACCTGCCTATATTAACTTAGAACATATCCGATATGTCTAAGAAATATATTACGAGTTTAATGTGAATCATCATAAGAATACATAATATCAACACCTTCATCAACAAACCAACCAACTCCTTATGAGCACAAATATTCAAGAATCACTTAAAACTGTATAGCATATTTCGTAAACGACTTATGAAATCATAGAAACAAAATTTACGATATTATCTACCAACAGTTTTAAATTTTCTCAAAATAATGTAAAAAAAAATATTATACAATTTTAAGGCTAAACTGAAAAATTTACTGATTACAGTTATCTAGTTTAACAATTAAAATACCAATATATATACACAAACGGTCGTACAATATCAGTAACTATAGCAATGCAAACAACTTTCTAACTCCTTATTTCAATACTCACACATAGCATTTTGCAATACAAAAATCATATTAATACTTCTACGTACAACTTCGCCAGCTTACTATAAACATCGTATATCTTTCTTCATAAATCTGTATAAATTTTCAATAAAATAAAAACGTAATAACTTTCGCATACATAATATGACAGTACAACTTAATTTAAATATTAAACAATAAATAAAACATGAACCGTGTAGTCTCTAAAATGCAAGTTAAACTTTCTTTCTATTCTCACCATCAAATTAATCTACGACACTATCTTTAAAATAAAAACTCCAACCAAAACCAATTTTGCGTCTCAAAAAGTGTACACAAATAAAAATATCCTAAGTATTCAATAAAGCTAAATTACAGCTGTGTGCCTTATTTCATTCAAATTCATTGATCCTCTTATATAATGTGTTAAAAACAAACTGCAAGAGATTTAAGGGGGCATTGTACTCATAAATACACAACTTTTACTTTGGGACCGAACACGAAATCGCGAAAGAAAATCCCACTGCTCAGTACATTTTGTCGTATTATGCGCACCGCACATGTACATGTACACGTAGGGGGCAGTCGAATTTTTTCCGCTATTTCAGTATTGACCACTTAGTGAAAGTTGTATTAAATTATGAGTACAATGACCCCTTAAATTTCTTACAGTTGATTTTTTACACATTACACGTGACAAAGCTCTCTTTAAATACCTACTTCACCAATGAGACTGAACACATGTAAGCCACCTCCAAAACATTGTCATTCGTACTATGAAGTATTAACAACTAGCAGCCGCGCGCGGCTTCACCCGCCTAAGTCGAAAATTATTTCCAAGGAAACCTATTCCCAGATAAAACGTATCCTTAAAACCTGTTCCAAGACATGGTCTACCCGCGGGCCAAATTTCATCCAAATCCGTTCAGCCGTTACGACGTGAACTAGTAACAGACAGTCTGAGTTACATTCACACGTACAATATAGCGTGACTGCTGATAGGACAGAATAGAAGAAAACGTGTTGCGCCGACCCCAAGTAACATGGGATAAGGGCAGGAAGATGATGATGACAGTAAAGCATAGATAATGCTTTTTATCGCAGCAACGATGTGATGTGTACAGGGGCCAAACAAGAGATGTCTGGCTTTTACTTTGGGCAGAGATCAAGTATTGCCATTTAACATGGCAATGCTGCCAGTCTCTTGGGTACATTACGGACGAATTTTTTGATGCTACATTTTAATTTGTTGTAAATTTTAGATTAAAAATTTTCAAAATATATGTACCTTCTTTTACGTTTCAAAACTTAGATATCGTAAATAGGTGCTCAAGTTTACCTCACAGGCATTATCTTTAAGCACAAAGCCTTGGCGAAAAGACAAATGAATTTTTTGTTCTTTGTGTTTCCCCAGTACCCTTCATATGCTGATCACGTAAAATTCAGCCTTATTAAGTCCCAAGGGGCCTGTTTCCAGTACCAGTCAGGTACTGTTTTCTAAACTAGTACTGGGAGAGAGGAGTACTTACTTGTCCACGTCCTTGTAGTCGCCGCTGCTCATGGACGAGTCGGAGCGCCACTTGCCTCCCACCATATTCTGCACACTGGAATGTTTAGATGGCCACTTTAATTACACCACTTCTGTGAATCACTGTGTTGTGAGCTCCTGAAAGCGATACAACAATAAACAACAATACCCAATTAATGGGTTCTGGAGCTGAATCCGGTTTGTCCAATCAAATTGGATTCAGCTGAATACGAGCTGGGATCCGGCGATGCGCCACCGGTACATGGTGGACATCTCACCCACACGCACAAAACGTTTTGGGAACACATTCACATAACGTACAGCTAAGGAGTGGAATTCCCTGCCAGAGTATGTGTTTCCTGATAGCTACAACCTGGGAGTCTTTAAGTCAAAGTGAATAAGTTACTTCTAGGCAAGCGTGCTCCATCTTCGACCACATCGCTTACCATCAGGTGAGGTAGTAGTCAAACACGTGCCTAACAACAATAAAAAAGCTGATCTTATTATAGTTAGGAAAGAACTAGGTAAATGATGAAGATATGTTATGATTTTGGTCACGATAATCGTGTCATTCTATCTACAATACACATGTTTGGTACTCAGCTGAATCCGGTTCGACTGGAAGCCGACCCCGATATAGTTGGGAATAAACTAGGCAGATGATTATTTCTAGTATACATGATCTTATACGTACACGTGTGGTCCCTGGCTGAGCTGCGCGAGGTAGGCGGCCTGCTTGCGGTGGTGGTACATGTGCACGCGCAGGCAGCTGGGGTTGCGCATGCGCTTCTGGCAGATGTCGCACTGCAGCGTGCCCTCGCGCGTGTCGTGCTTGTCACGGATGTGGACCTTTAGGTTGTAGCGGTTGGCGAAGAACCGGTGGCACGAGGGGCACTTCACGCCGCCCGTCTTGCAGTTCCAACCTGTGGGGGGGAGGGAGTTAAGTGCTGCTCGTGTTAAACTCGTTGCCATTTTAGTCGTATTACGATGACAACCCATTTCATCTTTTCAATGACTATTACACATTCTTTAAAAATAAAATTATATTCATGAAAATTTAATTATTAAAAAAATACATTTTGTTCCAAAGAAGGCGCGGAATGGAACGGTAACATTGTTTTGTTACGTAAACATTATTAACAGGATGTTCCATAACTCTAGTGCATTATTTATTTTTATTGTACCTATTATTTCTATAAATATTAAAAAAAACACTGCCTAGAGGTAGTTTATGTCGGGTACATTAAGTGGGCCGTCTTTGTAAGACGACTAAAATGGCATCGTGTATAGTTATATCTTGCTGTGTCGAACTACGACTACATAGATAGATAGATATATTTATTTTGTAAAACATGAGTACAGCATACAGGTCAAATATCTAACCCATGGTGTTACCGGGTCCAAATTTAATTACAATCCATTTGTAAGCGTGATTGATAAGAAAAGTCCAAACATATAGACTCTCACATTTTTAGATAATATAATGTCAACTCATGAACAAATAGACAAATAATATGCTCTTATATCTCGATTTTACAAGTCATCACATAGTGCCTGTATTCTCGAAGATGTATGTGGCCTAAATTTAAATCTGGTAACCTGGGAACCCACACTAACCGTTAACATTTAAAAGCCAACGAGCCTTTTGCACTCCTTCTAAGGTTATAAGTATAATAACATTTGTAAGCTGTCGGCTAGGTTAGCATCATGCATGTTGGCACATAGCGCCTGAATAAAATTTAGCAATATTTTCAGTATCATGCGAGTAAGCAGTCATTATTTGACATGCAAATTCGGCCAAGCCAATATACCAAATTGATGTACAGCGTCAGGCATTGGTATTATATGGTATCTTTTTGGCAGTTTGTATAGTTTAAATGGAGGCTAAATAATACTGATAATGTAATGAGAAAAGCCTCAGGAATAAACTCCTAACCCTTTGAGTATCAGGCTGCTCAGTAGTTGCGCTTGCAGTCATATACTGTGGCTCTATTATGACATGCTAATGCCATCATGATTAAGCTGTGAAAGAGGGATAGTGTTATGCGTGTTGTATAACTCCGTCTCCCTCCCACACCGTTAAAATGATGGTTTTAAGATGTCATAATAGGCACCCTGGCCCAATGAGGCCGTCTGAACCAAATACCAAACTACTTGCTAAGAATTACTATATATATTTAAACTAGCTTTTGTTTTAGTTTCAGCATTCCTTGTTTTCTTTATGACGATTGGCAAAATCTGACAAAAAGCCTGACAATACAATTAAGTACTACCCCGTACGCGCTAAATTGGCACCTGGCTGGAATTTCGTTTTGTCGTTTTAATTTAAATTGCATTTCGATGAAAGTAATATAAACGCAACGGTAACAGTGATGCTAATGTGTTTATATTGTTAAAAACGAAATCGAATTATTAAATTTTCAAAGTCATTCGAAATGTGTCGAGCCCGGTATCAAGTTAACGCGTACAAGATATAGAGAGCGTATAAAGCAGTGTGACTCACCGGACTCCTTGGCAGACTCAGGTAGCACTAGCACGCTGTGGAAGAGCTCGTTGTCGAAGTCAATCAGCGGTTCGCTGCAAGCAACGCGCAACGTAAGTACTGAATGAAGCGATGCTGGTATGGAAGCGACATTACTCGGTGTGTGTGGAAGCCACCACTGGGGAGGCTCCATGTAAAATACTGGTTTTTGACTGCAGCCGGTCAGGCTGGAAGCTGACCTTAACACGACTAGTCTGGTGATGAGCCTAAGTTGTTGGGAGGTTCAGTCTCATTGGTCACCGACGCCTTTGGGTATTGAATTTGGCATCACAAAGATTTAACTGCTGGCACCCTAAATTCTAATTAAAATACTGGAAAATGTACAGCCACATGTGATTGGTACCTAAGCATAACAAAAGTTCATGGCTATATATTGATGTTGATTTGTTGTTTTTATCTAGTTTCGTGTGACACTGCGGGATGCTAACTGCAAATCAACGCTGGGTGTCTGACGCCCAGCAAATGCTGAGATGGTTACCCTTTTGGACACGACCAGCGCAAGTTTGTGTTTGTGCTAAATGTTTTCTATTGTATTCTATTTAGCCATATATCCCTGCTTCGTCCTGGTGCATAAGTGTGCAAAGAAGCCAGCCGCCATTTACAGCAGCAAGCGAATATGAGGGCTAAAGAAGCTTATCTTCAAACAAATTATGCTTTTATTTACAACGTATCATTTGAAAAGGTTTTGCGGAGCCAGCATTGTAGTTGGGCGAAGAGTAAGCTGGAGAAGTGAGGGTAAAATGTGTGTGTTGAGGGTACATACCCGTCGTAAGCATAGTCGGTGTTCTCAGGGTGCGTGGGGCTGTCCTTGATGGGTCTCGGCTTCTTCTTGACGTTGTGGCTGTTCTTGGTCGGGGTGTTCTTAAGTAATCTGTGGGAAGTGGCGTGTGTTCCCGATACACTTTATTTTGGTACTACTTAAATTAGAGGTTTTAATAAGGTAGGTAGATTTTCAAGAAGCTCGTGGCTAGATACTAACAGCCGCACGGGTCGATCTTAAAGGTTAAGCATCATATCTTGACATACCGAGTTTTCTCCATGCCTCGGAAAGCACGTTAAGCCGTTGTTCCCGGCTGTCATTTGTAGATATTTGGCAGTCGTTACGGATAGTCAGAAGCCAGTAAATCCGACTCCAGTCTTGCCATGAAGTACCGTGTTAGCCAGTTAATGGGTTGTGGAGGTTTGGTAGGCAGCCGCTCCACGAAAAATACTGGTATTCGGCTAAATCCGGCTTGATTGGAAGCCGACCCCAATATAGTTGGGAAAAGGCTAGGCAGATGATAGGTAGATTTTTATAAGGGGCATTGAATCATTCTTGTTTCTGTTTGTGTAAGTGTCCTCTACTCATTAGTATATTTGCAACTAAGGTCGTGCGCCGCAACATTGAAAAAAAAAATCATACTGGTGGCGGGGGAGCTATGCCAGCTCCAATTGCAAAAAGTTAGTTCATTCTCTCACAAGTTTTACTCGCGGCTTGGCTCCCATTGTCTAACCTGCAGAAATTGTGCATTTCCGGGATCAAAAAGCATTATACTCTCAGAGATAGTGTACATTTCTATCAGTAAAAGAATTTCCGTTATCTGATCAGTACTTACAGACGCCCTTTACAACGCATTAAAGCATACAATTTTGCGTCTTTATAAATTAAGATGACTTATTCTTTCACAGTTTGCGCCAATAGGAGAGCAGATTGCTGTCCCAAATAGATCAATTTATGTATTACCTCTTGAGCGGGCTCCTAGCGGCCTCCTCCTTGATGGTGACAGCGTCGACGGGCTCGGGCGGCGGCTCTGAGGACGTGGTGTCCTCCACCGCTGGCGTCCACTCGCTGGTGGGCTCCGCGGCCTCCTGCTGCGAAGCCGTCGGCTTGGGCAGCTCCTCAGGCATGGCCGAGGGGGACTCACTCCTCTGCAAAAAGCGAAGGTACGAGTGAAAGTCTCAACACATTACTCAAAACCTGAAGCGCAGACGAGACGCAGTAAAAAAATGTTACTTAAAAATCTACAAAAAATGGCGGTGTTGTCAGCGTTTTAAAATCTTTGAGTTTTTTTACTAATGGCGTGAGACGTCATTCGCAAATGTCGCCATATTGAATTCTGCCATCCAGTACAAACGACATTTTGTGTGACAAGGATAGAAGAAGAACTTCAAAAGCGTATAACTTCTTTGTTTTTAGGGTTCTGTACCCGAAGGGTATCCAACGGAACCCTATTACTAAGCCTCCGCTGTCCGTCCGTCAGCCCGTCTGTCTGTCAGCGGTCTGTATCTCAAGAAACGTAATAGGTAGAGAGTTGAAATTTTCACAGACAGTAGGTATATTTCTATTGCCTATATAAGAACAAATAATAAAAATTAAGGTTTATGATACGGAACCCTTCGTGTGACAGTGTGACTCGCACTTAGCCGGTTTTAAAATTTTTAAACCAATTTTATTTATTTTTTCACCAATCGCACTGTTATAATAACATCTATCGTTATAATAACATTTATCAAATTAGTAAATTCATTTATGTATATTTTACTTGATTCTTGTTGAAAGACCGATATCTTTTCATCGTCGAGACGAGTGAAATAAGAAGGGGCGCCGTCGCGAAGCCTAGGGAGGCCTAGGAAATGCTTACGTGTCGAGCTAACTCAGTTCCATTGGCCAAGTGCGATTAGATTTCTTATAGATCTTCCTGTAATATACAAGTGAAGAAACATCTGAATTTAGAAAAATTATATTTTGTTAAAAGTAACATGTTATTTTCTTTTTTTGACTTATGTCTTGAAAATAACATGTATCTTTCAAACGCCTAATACTATACTGCCCTATCTATACCAATATATAAAGCTGAAGAGTTTGTTTGTTTGCTTGAACGCGCTAATCTCAAGAAAAATATTTCAGTGTTAGATAGCCCGTTTATCAAGGAAGGCTATAGGCTATATATCATCAGTTCTTCACGCTAAGACCAATAGGAGCGGAGCAGACGAAGTTGCGAGGGTCAACTAGTATTTAAATAAAATGCATGTTTTCCTTGAGGATCTTCAGTTGAATCTTTCGCAAGTTTATCTTTTTTAACAGACTTCTTCAAAAAGGAGGAGGTTCTATGTTCGGCTGTATGTATCTTTTTTTTATGTATATTCACCGATTTCTCCGCCAATTCTGGACCGATTTTTAAAATTCTTTTTTATTCAAAAGCCTATACTCCTGAGATGGTCCCATTGTCACCAAGTCAGAATCTGATGATGGGATCTCATGAAAATCGAGGGAAGCCCTCCAATTTTATAAGCACATACACTGTTTACATAAACTTTCTAACGAAATTCAGATATTTGTGCCTGGTAATCATCATCTTATGTTGGAAGGATGTATGGAAGGTATAAGTCAGGATCTGATGATGTGATCCCATGAAAAATGTTTGTTCAGCGATATTTTCGCCAATTTTTAACCGATTTTGATGATTCTTTTTTTTTGGAAGAGTATTTTCTCGGACTGGTCCCATTTAAATTTAGTGAAGATCTGATGATGAACTTCGGAGGTAGGCAACGGAACTCTCTAATAAATGGTAGCAAATGGATCGGGATTTCTGTAATCGCATGTCTGTTGATTGTTTACACCAGTTCATAACATAATATCACACCGGCACGCTGTGTGTAAAATAAAAATACTTTTTAACAAAAAAATAAAACCGACTTCCAAAAGTCTTTGGTTATTTCGTTTTTGAACACCGACTTCCGAATTATTATTATTCTAAAGTTATTTTTTACTTTGTAGTGTTTTGTTTTTGGAAGTCGGTTTAATTTTTTTGTTAAAAAGGTTTTTTTTTGGAAGTCGGTTTTTACAAGTATTTTACGCATTAAATTCTGTTTATTATCCGTCAATCGACATATTGATTCGATTCGATTACGAAAAGTTCATTACTGTGCAATTAATAAGCAAGATTTTTACCCTTTTATTGTTAAACTAGCTTTTGGGCGCGACTTCGTCCACGTGGACTAGTTACTTTGGTCAGCATTTTTATATCAAGTATTTACGAAGTTACGAAAAGAAATTAAAGTTATTTTATACTTTGTAGTGTTTGTAGTTGTAAGGGTCTCGTCAATACGAATGAAATAAGCCCAACACTTGGTAGTTCCTACATACCGATGTGGAGTTCCCTTGACTCTCTGTCGTCTCCATCATCAGGTCTCATCTCAACCTTCATTGTTTTGTAGTATCACCCGATGTACACACGAATATCAACCAGATGTTTTTACCAGCTGCGTGCGTGCCTACAATTTTCGAGATTTGCACTCGATTTTTCAGGGTTTCCATCATCAGATGCTGTCGTGGTGGCAATGGGACCACCTCGGTAGCATAGTTTTCATATAAAAAAGATTCATCGATATCGGTTCATAAATGACCAAGTTATCCGCAAACACACAAAAAAAAATATATACGCGGGCGAATTAAGAACGTCCTTTTTTGAAGTCAGTTAAAAAATTAAAAAAACGTGCAGGCCGCGTGCGTGCATTTAGAACACATATAGCAATAGTTTGTATTTTAATGCATAACTTGCACCTCCCCGTGGTACTAAATATTGAAAAATATCCAATCTGATCCTCACACAAGGTTCTAAAGCTGGCGATGAGCATGTCCGCTAAGTCTATGTCCCCTATTTGCGAGTTGTAATACTTGATTATTTCAGGACAGGGCACTGCAGACTTCCTCTTAGTTTGTTTAAATTAATATTGAGTGTAGGCATTGAATGTGCACCAACATAGCTACTGGCAGTGGTCACGCATTTATTGTTATGCCACTTCACTTAGCAATTTTTTGCTATTGCAGTAGTTTGCAAAGTAAATACTCCGTAACGAATGTGTCCTCACCCATATCTATATCTATGAATATGTTACCGGCAATCTATATAATCCGGTATTCTATAGAATACCTAGGCATTGTATAGAATACCTAAAACATTCGGGTAATGCATGAAATATTATTCATTTTATACTTTGTCTAGGTATTCTATGGAATACCGAATACGCAACCGGCAATGTGTGTAAAAGACCATAGCTGGGAAAAGAAGACGTGTGGGGCGGTAGTAACGCTACGTTCACACGACGACATAAATTTCTTGGCCGGATCTGATTTTTACAGGATACGGTTTAGTCACAATACAATTTATATGAATGAGTTCACACGAGCATTCGGTTTCAAGATCCGACAAATAACCGAAACGGGCAAAACTTAAGATCCGGTTGTGCTTTTCACCTAACCACTGATTAAAGGCAACACGATTTGACAGTTACTGACAAACTATGTTGCCTTCATTCTTAGTTCGGGTCCGGGACTGATCGTAAGTCCGTAGGTGATATGGAGAAGAATAAGCCCACAACTAATCCTGTAACTATGGACTTCGGGCTTAGAAAGTAGCAAATAATAAATAAAAAACCAAATAAGGTTTAGTGGCAGTAGCATTTCAACACTTGCTTTCACAAGTGGTTTTTTACCGAATGCCGGAAAAAAATTGATACGGCAAAGGGGGCCTCTTCTTCTATCTTGTGGGGACCTATATATGTTGAGAATTACGCGGCAGGTGGTTCTTAACGGGGGCAATTTTTTCATTAATTTTGCGATAGGACACACCGATTTCGAGATATAAGCAAATTAAAAAAACTGCACTCGATGTCAAGGGATTGGTAGTGTCAGAGCGCTTTCCTGCAAAAAAACGAATTGCTTATTCACACGGTGACACGCCATTCGGGTTTTATCAGGGGGGGGGGGGCTCTAGTTTCTGTCTGCAGGGTTTAAAGTAACCAAACATGTATGTTTTTTTTAAGATGGCAAATAATCAAATGACTCCTCCCGCTCTGGGTGAAGGCAGGAGGGAGTGCCAGACTCTTACTGACTAAAACCCATCCGTGTTCCTCCTAGAGCCCTTTGTGTTCCAGGGCCGCGGTGACTCTTTCGAATTCACATTGAATCCCGCCAGCTCATTCGACCCTAACCTATCCGTGTCAGAGCGCAAGTTCCCAAATGACTTGGCTAAGTAAGTTATTAAACGATATCGAATCCTGTTCCTGAGATTAGCGCGTTCAAGCAATCAAACAAACTCTTCAAACTTTACATATTAGTAATAGATATGATAAATACACAATATAAAACAAGTACAATATACGTGTATGATTTATAATTTTGAGAAATGGCTCGCGGATTTTTTTTCGTGCCCCGCACCCCTTTTTCGAGGGGGTTGCCCGGCGACCACTGGCCGCCCCGCGCCCCTCTAGCCTGATATTGTAAATGTAATACATGTAGACGGTTAGCCACCTTTTTCTCCGCAATATTGCGAAATACTCTTCATTGCGTCAAAGCGAAGTTTCGAGTAAAGTGTTTAAAATTGCGCACCGAGGGTTACATTAGGTACTTACGGAAGTTTATAAACTACTAGTTGACCCGCAAACTTCTCCTCTTCGCTCCGCTCCTATTGGTCTTAGCGTGCTGATATATAAATGGGGTTTCTAACACTGCAAGAATTTTTCAAATCAGACCAGTAGTTCCTGAGATTAGCGCTTTCAAGCAAACAAACAAACTCTTTAGCTTTAAATATTAGTATAGACGAAAGCAAAATTTTGCACATAAGAACGACAAACTTAACACTGTTGTTGAACAAAATGTTATCTCATTCTGACAGACATTTTTTATTATTTGTGATGGTTTTGCTCTTGACTCTAGTCTAGGTAAGTGATGACAAAGTCTACGATGGAGCGAGCTCACCCAGAAGGAGCCTGTTCACTGTAACTTTGAAGAGATTAGGGTTGTAAGTGTTCGGAAACACAGACGCAGGCAGAGAGTTCCACTCGTTTGCTGTGCGCATTATAAAAGATGTTTGAAAACGCTTAGTGCGTAATTGGTGGAATAGCAACAAGGTAGGGATGGTAAGCTGAAGTTCGGTAAAAAGAGAAACCGTCAAGAATTTCCCAATTCTTCTCGATCGAGGGCTAATAGAATATCTAAATTCTTAGGGGCCCATGTGGCCAGAGTTGACTTTCTCGTCTAGGCAACGAATTCGAACCGTGCACTAGCTAGCTTCGCACTAAACTCTGTTGACGCCGCCCGTGTAGACCTATGAAGCATAAAATACATTGAATTACGAGTCCATCTCTCTTCTTCGTCGTACACTCTTGGCAGACTGGACGTCCTTGTCACATCAGGATTGGTGGCAAGCTTCGCGATCCTCCCGACCTGTAGCTCTTCTCGTACATTCGTGGAGTGGACCACTGATTGCAGTCCATCTGTACCTGTTCTAGAAGCAGTGGTACTTACTTCCCGTCCACCGGTGAGGCCCTTGACCTGCAGTAGCTCAGCAGTGTGTAGGAAGCCGGAGAGCTCTTGGCGACGCACGTGAACCTCGCCGCGGTACATAAACTGCAGCAACTGGCGGAGTTCCTGGTGCGCAACGTCCTTCAGGATCACTATGGGGTGCTCACACGGGTTCATCTGTTTAACAATGTACACATTATTGATGAGTGCAACAAGGGAAATTATAATGGTAGCTGTAATACTTGATTAATCTATTAGCTTCTGTCAGAGGCATGAATGTCGGAAAATTATCCTAAGTTTTATTTTTAAAGCCTATGTTCTATTCCTCATCTTTCTTTGTGTCAAATTTCATCCAGATCCGTGCATTCGTTCTGGCACGCTGGAGTTACAAACCTCCATCCATCCAAACTTGCGCTGATCTCCGAAACTCTTCAATTGTGATCAATTTGGGCATGTGACTGCACTAGAAGAAGTAGGTACTTAAGAAGACTAGTTTCAACAAAAATACACAAAGTAAAGGCAGCAATGACCTTGTAAGTTAAAGTACATGTGAACAACTAATCATAATGTAAATTTTCCTTACAACAAGTTCCCATAGACAACTAGAGTGAGTGATGCAGGGTGACAAGGCCATATTCATAACAGATGCAGCGAGCTCTAATAATATGATTGCAGCCAACATGGGGGCACATGATGACTGACACGGATCTTGTTTAAGGGTTTCATTGCAAAATATAATAATTGAAATTTTGTCCTGTTATTCTGTGTGCCTAACCAGACATTTCATTCCTAACGGCACTATATTGATGCAAACATTAAGGCAGGATATGCGCAATAAAAAATATTTTTAGACATTTCTTTAAGTTTCAGTTTTTCTTTTATAACTCAAATAATAAGGCTGGGAGAGTTCCTGTTGTATGATTAATGTTACCTGCTATTCTTTAAGGAATAAAAACATTTACATGTTGAAGTCTATTACTCTGTAATCATTGCACTGAAAATTCTATAATTTATTACAAATTAATAATTGAATAACTCTGACACATCACAATTCTAAACATAAAATAACCATTATGTAGATATATGAAGATGATTGATGCATGCATCAAAATGCTTTTATAATGATAATATCCAAATATTCTTTACATATTTATTAAATGTTAAAATAAAGAAGTTTCGAAATCAATTCGTTCTGCTTTGTTTTCAGTAAGGAATATGTTTTGCTTGGCAAAATCAATTTTTCTGCAGATTGTTTATTTTCAAATCAACAAAGTGCACTTTTACTATTAAATTTATCTTATTTTAGTTTCTCAGACACATAGTATAGACCTTTCTGATAGTACTTGCAATAACAAATGTAAGTACACATTCTGCTAGATATAACTGAGAATCAATATGTGATATTTTTATAATAACAAAAAGGAAACTAGACCGCTGTCAGTGATATATAATGAACAGAAGAAATGCATTCTGCATGCTTACTGAAAGTAGTTGCACTGAAACAAATGCATCATTGTGCTGTTTTATTAGAGGTCAGTACTGTTCCGATCAAGCATTTACTACTACAATGTTTTGCATTTAGTTTTAAATGAAGCTACTGAATACTACAATTCACAGTTTCTGTAGGTAGGTATCAATCCATATTTGTTTTGTACTTAGATATTTTATTTACAGAAGATTGTATAATATGTACAGACCATTGTTCGAGGCTCTTTAGCGCACACAGTCAAAACTGCAATTGGTTTGGATGGTTTAAGTAAATAGCTGAGATAGCGTCCTAAGTGAAAACTATACAATAAACAACTATTGTATTAGCCACATTCATGCTATTATGATAGATATGTATAGTTTTTATTTGTTTTAGTTTCAATATGACAGAGATATGTAACAAAGGTCATTGTAACAATAATAGTAAGTGATTCATTGAATTTCTTCACTATACCCATTACCCATGCAAATTTTAAGCAAAACTACTTTTGCTTCACTATTGGAAGACATTGGATAGAGTATTTTAATATGTTTTTTATTTCCAACTGTATGCCAATGTGAGTCATATACATACATTTCTCATGAAATAGAATACAAGTTTATATTCAAGACCACTCAGATCTAGTAATAGGACATGAATGTTTGTATCATAGACTTGAAATAAATAAAATTCTTAGTAAGATTGGATTCTTTATAATAAACCTCTCAATTGATAACAATAGTAGTAACTCTCTGTAAGAAAACTACAAGAAAAATCAATATTTTATGGGCTGCGTTAGATAAAACCTTTTTAAAAGTAATTAGTTTTCTTTTCATCATATTTCACAATAGTATTATAAAGTACAAATAGAATGATTGAAATGCTCACCAAACCATAAGTACGTGTGGCTAAAACTTGCACTACACCAAATGTATCACAAACGAGACAGACTCATCTGTTATCCAAAGTGAATATTGATTTTGCATCTAATAATAATTGAGAGCCACCCTTTCATCCCACAGAGGTGAGGTGAGGTGTGCAGGGAAAGGAAACAAATCAACCCTCCTGTCTGGCTCCTCTGTGAGGGGAGGGGAGACAGATAGCTACCTAATCAACTACAGACAAAAAATCAATACAACAAGCTTCCCTTCCGGACACAAAACACACATATCAATATGTTTGTATACAACAATACACTTAGCAAAACAATTATTGTACCTACCTTAATCCAGAAACTGATACTTACCTTGTTTTTTTCTATCTCCTAACATTAGGGAATAGGTATAAACAATGAGAAATGAGGTTTTACACGAAAAAATATGCTGAGAATGTAACTTAATTATGGTATTTTCCAAGAATTTCAGTAAGCATAATGATGCAAAATTATGCGAAAATAATGAATCATACCTTAAAAAGTTCCTTGAAGTAGGGGCTGCACACGGAGAGGATAAGCTTGTGCGCGTGTACGTACTGGCCACCCGCCGCCAGGGTCACATCCACCAAGTCTTCGCCCTCCAGCAACGCATGAAACGATTGTGACAAATTCGAGTGGAAATCGTTCCATCGAAGCGAGAACTGCTCGGGAACCGCCATCCCGCCGAAAAACCCCGACAATCACGACAAAAAAAACACAAGACGCCCTTCTAACACTACCTGTACTACTTTCAGAACAGCAACGCGTCCCAACAGTGATACATAACTGAAAACTCAAACGCGAATTATTGCCCACGTATACGAATCGGGTAGGAACGTTCTATTTCTCAAACATTATTTACAACGCATCACTTCGACTGTACCCTACCCCGCAAATATTTATTATACACAAACAATATTGACTGACATGGCAATACAATGGAATAATAATCAAAATGTCGCTTGGTTTGGTTTGCTACGCGGATCCTTCACAATGCACCGTTCATTGTCCGACAAACAACATGAACATTCCGTCAAGTCCGAACCGTATGAAAATGCTGAAAATGTACAAAAAGGTTTACGTATTTTTATTTAAGGCAAAAATTTTATTTGAATTTTATGAATTATCAGTTTTTGTTACTGCATAACTTCTGTTCTTGCAACGAATTATTAAAAATTAATAACTTTAGAAAAATAAGACCATAAACAAAACTTCATTACAATGTTTGTATCATAGACACACTTGGCTTTATTTTACATCTGTGGATTTGGAATTTGTTGTGGACTTGTGGTTTGTTGAGATTTGGGCCCATGGAAGGCCCAAGGGCATGTGTGTGAGCCTTTTTGGGTATTGTGGGCAATAGGGGAATATAGAGGATAGGGATCAAGATGATGTGGTTATTTTTGTCATAAAAAAATCATCAATCATAAAGAATTCCACTCCTTAGCTGTGAGCAATTCATTAATGAATGTGCTCCCAAAACGTTTTGTGTGTGTGTGGGTGGGATTTTCACCATGTACCGGTGGTGCATTGCCGTTCGTCTTGTGGTCCGATAATCGAACGGGCTTGGCGGAATTTAATTCGCAGTCTATTTTTCCGTTCACAGTTATGGCAGTAGCCCAAGCAAGTGGCAATCTATCAGCAAACTTATGACAACTAAAATAAATATAGCTGATTACGATGAACGCACTGATATTTATATTATTTCGTTTATTCATTTTTATATACATGTGTTACATTTTTAAATATATCTTAAAAAAATACATTTAAAAATATAAAAAATAGTAGTCCGCTGGTGTCGGGAGCAGGGTCCAAGTTACCGGTGGTTAGGGCTCCAGAGAAAGGAACTTCCTCACAATACGAGCCATATCGAGGAGTACTGCCTTCTGTATCAGGCCCTTTACCCAACCGCGTAACGCCAGCTTCGACAGATGGTCGTCGAAGCTTTTTGCCATCAGGCCATTGGCCGTAACGGCTATCAGCACAATGACAGCTGAGTCCACATTCCACATGTCGACAACCACCTCGTGTGCTAAGTCGAGACACTTGATTTGTTTCTCTTTCTCAGCCTTCACGAGGTTCTCGTCACGTGGGATGGTAACATCAATTTATCTTTGTGCGGCGCGCTAATCGGTCTATCACCACTATATCAGGCTTATTGGCAACAATAGTCCAGTGATGATGGACCGATCCCAGTACAACGTGACATGGTCATTTTCGAGAACTGGGCCGGGCACATACTTGTAATATGGTACCTCAGAATTCACAAGTTTGTATTTCAAAGCAAGTTGCTGATGGATAATCCTGGCCACTTGGTTGTGCCTGTGCAAGTACTCGCCGTTAGCCAGACGAGAACAACCAGAGATAATTTCTCTGATGGATTCACCCGGACGGTAGCATGCCCGACACACGTCCACCGTCCCTTCCTTCATTATTATTATTCGCCTCGGTGCGCCATCATCATTGCGCTTCTACCGGATTCTACAATATTATCTGTAATATCCATAGGTAATATTTGACAGTGACATCCCATTAATGTCAATGATGACAAGTGCCAGATGACACTCGTTCCCTTCGGTTGCTTACATGTCAATTGTCATTAATAGTCGAAACCAAGCACGGTTCGGTATGCGGTGTAATCAAGGTTTTATTTCTTTTATTTAGGTTTAATAAAAGGATCATTGAATCGACCATGAAAGTGTAATGAGCGTGAAGGAACACCCATAATATGTTAAAGATCGTGACCAACTAAGAGGTTCAATGACGCGTTCGCTAATCGATCATGTTAGTTTAGGCCGTTGTTAGTTTAATTACATACGTGGTGGCACGATGTCGGCTCTGAGCGCGCAGGAGCGGGCGGAAGCCGCGGACCGCGCGCAGATGTTGAAGAAGATCTTGAGCGCATCATTCTACGCGCTGGCCTCGTTCATGATCACCGTGGTGAACAAGACTGTGTTGACGACGTACGCCTTCCCGTCCTACCAAGTGCTCGGCCTGGGGCAAATGGTGGCGACGATCACGGTGCTGTGGGCCGGCCGCTTCTTCAAGGTAGTGCAGTTCCCGCCTCTATCAACAGACATCCTGAGGCGCATTTGGCCGCTGCCAGTCATCTACTTAGGTAACATGGCTACAGGGCTCGGCGGCACTAAAGAGCTGAGCCTGCCGATGTTCACAGCTCTGCGGCGCTTCAGCATCCTCATGACGATGCTAGGCGAGAGGTTTGTGCTGGGTGTAAAGCCCTCCTGGTCAGTGCAAACCAGTGTGTACGCTATGGTCGGCGGTGCGATGCTCGCTGCCGCAGACGACGTCACATTTTCGTGGTCGGGGTACACCCTCGTACTGCTCAATGATGTTTTCACTGCTTCAAATGGAGTGTACATGAAAAAGAAGCTAGATGCAAAAGATCTTGGTAAATATGGTCTGATGTACTATAATGCTTTGTTTATGATTATCCCAGCAACATTGATAGCGTGGAGCACAGGAGATTTACAAAGCTCTGCTGAGTACAAGCACTGGGATGACTCTCTGTTCCTTGCACAGTTCCTGATGTCTTGTGTGATGGGGTTCATTCTGTCGTACAGTGTCATGCTGTGTACACAATACAACAGTGCACTGACTACCACAATTATTGGCTGCCTGAAGAATATCCTGGTGACATATTTGGGAATGGTGATTGGTGGTGACTATGTTTTCTCTCTGCTCAACTTTGTGGGGCTCAACATTAGTGTGCTGGCCAGCCTGCTATACACATATGTCACATTCAAGCGCAAGCCCATGCCCTCCTACACGCTGATTGAGCCACCTAAAGTGGACACCGTATAGCAGTACCGGAAGAGGAGACCGACCCAGTGCTCTACATTTTTAGTATAGTATTGAAGGTGGTGCCAAAGATGACTGTAACAGTGAGTAGCAAAATGTAAATATGTTCTAACACAAACACACCAGTGCAGTGGTGCTTGGATCTGTTTATTGTAATCATAATCTTGAATGCTTAACTTATTATCCTGAACCAGCAGCATTTGTTTAATTTTAGTATGTGGTCACTCTTAGTGAAATAATATTTTTTCTTTTGTTTTATTTTAATGATTTGTATCGGAATAGTAGATGTATGATTCATATTAAAGTCGTACATTTAAGAGGTGACCACTTGTGTTGTTTATATGTTGACTTACTTTGATAATGTATGAAGAAAAGATAAGTTAATCTTTTGTACAATGTAATAATACAGAAAAAAAGTATATTAAAAAGCAAGTAATATAAATATTTACTAATAGGACACTGTATAAATTAACTGTTGTAAGTAACGACTAGCGATGTTGTTGTGCTACTCACCTGGTAGCTCCTCACAATGGCATACTCATATGAATGAGTTATCATCAAGTCTACACAAAATAACAACATCAAGTCTAACAACTACATGCAAATTTATTTGTACAAACAATAAATATGCAAACTTTTACATGTATTCCAACTTATTTATTTATTGAATACCAAATTAATATGCAGTAAAATAACTTTTAAAAAGCAATAGTTCTGGGTAACTATGGTCTGTCAGAAACAGGATGCACCTAAACACTGTAAAGGTAGGTGCTTATTGTTCTGATATGTGTGAAATTTGATAAAGAAAATTACAGAGTAACATGTAGATCATTTATCTAGACCAGCAGACATTGTTAGCTAACTTACAGCAAGAGCTGTGAAACATTAATGTTTTCTCAATTATTTTTAGGGACTGCAAATATCCAGAGACTTTTGTTGAACAAAAATATCACTAGATTTGAGTTTTTTCCTAAAGTAAAAACAATGGTTGATCACGATGGCGAGAGGCTTCGAAATATCGTAAAAACGACAAAGTATTTGTAATACGACTAGTTCCCTAGTTTATATAAAAGTGGGTACTTTTAATTACAAGCATTCTAAACATAATAAGCTATTATGGTAAAGCATAAGCCAGTCAAGTCTATAAACGACAATTACTAAAGTAATGAAAAAAAAAAAACAGCCAAGTGATGATCAGCCAGATGTCTGACTGAACACAGTGAAAGATACCATAGTCAGGATAAATATTTATGAAAGTCTTATTTATTGGTCTGTTAAAATAAGCTAGTTTTTCATATGTTTTTGCTGCCAGTAGATGTCATGCTTTCTGCTATAATTATGAAAAGTAAAATTATTAATGCATTTGGAACTTCCAAAGTGCAAATCTCACCAAATAAAATATAATAGTAAAAATGATTGGATCCCCATCCATTTATGTGAATAGATAGTTTTCCTCATCCCTCTGTAACACTCTGTAACAAAGAGATTTCAACCATTTATTTGATTACTACACCATAGTGTAGCAGATGAGAAAAATAAACTTTTGTTCCAAACTTTATCAATACAGAGCAAATTACTATTTCTGAGTAAAATAGCATTGAGGTTTCAGAATAGACAGACAGGATGCAATTATAAGGAATCCAATTGTTGCCATTTGGCTCTGGCACTCTGAAACAAATCAATACCATTAAATCTCACAATAATATTAAATAAAGCTAGTACAAATATAGTAAATTGTTAGGCATTAAGATATTTACATGGAGACAGACATTTAAATATATTTACACATAATTATCCTATCGCAATACGTGTCTGTGTCAGCTTGATTGAGAAAGAACGTAACTCACTTTTGAAAATCTGTTTACTACAGTTACTGAAAAACAGAAGGGTTTGGGCAAACTTCGTTGTTAATTGCAAAACTCTGTGTCGCCTTAATTTGGTGTTAACAATCCATTATGTGTATATGTGTGTTTTTCCCGATAGTTAAACATACAAACAGCAAACGTTATCAAGTAATAACTGCCTAAATTTGTTTTAAATAATGGCTCTGAGTTGTAACCGACTGCCACGGAGGGTGGGTAATGTTTTTTACGCTCATACTCAGTCAAAAACGAGACACAACGGTTCACTAGATAAAGCCTGCCAAAGCTCTTACTCCCTTTCATTTTTATTTAAATTCGAATAATTTTCATGTTATTTGTCAAAAGACCAACGAAATACCGACTCAACGACACCCGAGCAAAATACGTAGAACATTATTATTATTATAATTACTACTTAATATTATTTTCGCTATCATTTTGGCTAGCGAATATAGATCGAATATATTATAAGCAATATACCTGAATATATTATATATACATCATTCGTATAGGAAATAGATAAGCATTGTGTTTATTACTTTGAAAACTAGATAAAAATTAACACTTACTACTAAGTATCTTTGACTACAAAACACTACAACTTACAACATGAAATGTAGTGTTTTGCAATTATTTTTCCTGTTGAGCGACACACGGTCTCGAGCTGTAATTAGTCCCCCGATAAGATAACGCTTGGAGAGAGCAATCATACTTAATTGTACTTTATGATGTCTAAATTAAAATTTCCTGAAAGTTTACATAAAACGCCAAATAACAGAATGTACCTCGACGAATAATTAAATAAATAGTTGATGTTAAATTAGCTACTGGCTGGTTCTCTTTCGGAATGGCGGCAAAGTCGAGTAGAGATATAAAAAAAACAGGGCAGGCGTGCTCAAATATGGAGCAGTCTAGGCTGCCAGTGATTCCGGTATCGGCTGTTTGGTACCTGCAGTTCCGAATCGCTTACCTATCATTCTTCTCAAAGATACTCCGTGCATTCGTTTTGGTGTAGTTACATCTGATGCTGCAGATAGGCGGTCAAGAATCGGCTGAGAAGTTACCTAACAAAATATTTCAGTAGGTACTAGCCTTTGCCTTGCTCATGTCACGTAGCAATTAACCGTCGATCTCTGTACCAAAATTCATGAAAATCGGTACAGCGATTTAGGCGTGGAAGCTTAACAAACTAAATTTCGCTTTTTAAATATGAGTAAGGAAGGAAAATGTTTAAATGATTTCCTTAACAAATGGCTCTCGACTAAAGCAATTGTGGCATGAACAATCGGCTCGCGCTCATGTTATATAATGAATTGCATCAGCAATAATGTAATGGAACTAATGGCCTCTTATTCAATAAACAACGATGTTGTTCAATTGATATTCGTGTACTAAACAAATAAACAATTCACTGGGCAATACTCAACTAGCTGTCATTCAGGAGCCAAATGACGTGTCGCTATTCCGTATATTACATTATTAACACTAGCTTATGCCCGCGACTTTGCACGCGCATATCCCGTTTTCTCCTGTTCCCGTTGGAATTTCGGGAAATCCTCTCTTAGTGCTCCCCTACACTCCCCAAGGAACTCAACTTTCTACGACCAGTAGTATCGGCGGTGCGTTTTATGTCAATGACTCAGTCACTCAGTACCTAACGGAAGAATTTTATACATATATTAGTATTTATGATACTTAGTAGATCTAGACTAAACGCAAAATTACCGAAATAAAACAAAATTCGTGCTGTAACCACATACTCGTACCTAAACCGAATTTTCCAATGAACCATGTCCGCGGACAAGACATAAAAGTAAAACCCGTTTGTATCGCTGTAAGCGCTCGCACTGAACCGATATTGAAATGAGTGTTTTTTACAACTCTATGATATTGTTCCTACCTATTTCAGTAGGAAGGTATACGGTATTCCCACTAGAGTTGGAATCCTGGAGCCACTAATTGCCACGTGCTATTGAAGCGAAGCCGCGCTGTTCCACGCGCCCACTAGACTGTCCAAGTGAACAGCTTGTCTGATTCGCTGCATTCGGCACTGCATCTACGGCGCCCATTACATCCACAGTCAAAACTATGGCTGACGGATAGCCTATCGTGTAATGCAGTGACTGATGGTACATGAAATAGACCGACGAAAATCTGGATATTTCATTAGTCACGACTTTTAAGTGAATGGGTCAGTTTTTTTTTTATATTTATGGAATGGGTAATAGTTCAGTCCTTATCCTTTTTCGAATCCCGTATATCATAGCCCATAATTATATCATCGCGTATTTAATAATGAGAGTCTAATGTCGAGTAAATTCCATCACTCACCATCAGGCATTCGTCATTCTCGACTTTTGGAAATGATTGACGCTTGCATGAGTGTGTAATGGGCGCCTAACGTAGGTTGGATTTTGCACGAAATTTCGTTCGCAATTTTAAATTTGATCGTACTGTTTCCCACTGTACAGTTGTACACTCTCGAAAATGATAACCAACTTTTGAATCCAGTTTTTACAATTTCCAAATCAGAACCTCAGAACTGCGAATCGATTCATTTAACATCAGCAATTAATTATTTTAGGTGCTTTGTGTCTTCGAAAAAATGTTCTAAATACAGTTTAATGAGAGTTAAAGTTTGCACGATCAACTCGAATGTTGCCAATATGTTTGCTTCTATTTGCTAGCGAAGCTTCTTCGAGTAGGTCGGGTTACACTAAGTTAATCTAAAGTGAATATTGTTTACTTGTGTCGTTATTACAATTTGTAAACAGAAACAGATGACTTACTCTTCAATTTGATATAATTTATTCATATTATATGTGTTTCATATGTACAAATTGATCGTGTAGGCACATAAATATTCATTTTCGACGCATTAAATTCCTTGTCGTTCTGAAATGTTAATCGGTTTGGCGGATATTTTTCTATGATGTGTAGAGATGCCGATTCTATCTCACTATCTTATCGTTAAACGTTTCTGTAAGTACACTAACAATAGATTAACTATATTGCATTACAAGTGTGTTATCTGTTTATCTCTGTTCTAGATCAGTATCTAATTATAGTGGACATTCTAAAATCGAATAATAAAATAATCTAACAGTAGAATCTATAGATTTTAAAATCTGATAGTGTAAGAGCGTCACCAGACCAACACGTGACAGTATTTCCAGCCAGTTTTTATCGTTGATGTCTTATGTTGCCTGTTTTTGTGAAAATCTAAATAATGCAAGCCTAGCTAGATTTCCAATTTAATTGAAATTGTGCAGTAAAACTCCCAGTCTTCCATAAATGTTTAAGTGATGGGATCCTGCCACCGGGATGCCACGATGCTCCCCGGACACCTTGTTTTATACAACTATCTAATCGACTTTATTTATTAACCTCCGATGATTCAGAGGAAATCTTTACCACTGCGTGCCGCTGTTGAGCTAGCATTTATAAAATTAAACTATCCATTACTTCCCATTTGTATTCATGATACATCGTTCTTGGTAAAGAATGTCTGCTTCACTTAACGCTAATTTTTTTGCTCGGGTCTATCTTATTTGGAGCGCAGATTCATCTAAAGCAGTCCTGAATTTATTAGGTCGAAAACCTCGTCTGAGTCAGTTCTATGACCCTAGGCTTGTTTCAGTATCCATCTCTCCCAATATACATTCAGTCAAAAAAGTATCGGGAATGGATGATTTGTGTATGGTTCCAAATTCAAATCTTTGTTTTTTTTGTAGTTGTTAGATTGGCACAACTGTTTTCCATTTTAGCGCGGAGTTTGAGTTGCATCTGTTATTTATATTAAATACAGTGCTGGTTTTAGTAATATCATATATAGTGTGTATTGCGAATTTCATAATGGACAAAAATATCGAACAAAGAGTTTGTCTTAAATTTTGCATCGCCAATGGAATTTCGTGTTCGGAGTCACTGAAATATTACAGAAGGCTTACGGTGAATCGACTTTATCAAAAACTCGTGCTTATGAGTGGTTCAAAGCGTTCAAAAGCGGTCGAGATGTGATGGAAGATTTGCCTCGCTCTGGTAGGCCGTCAACGTCTGCAACTGAAGTTAACATCGCAAAAGTGAAGGAAATAGTGACTGAAAATCCCCATTCAACTCTGAGAGAGATAGCCGCCGAACTTTCTAAATCCGATCGATCCGATCCGATCCGATCCGTACCATTTTAACTAATCATTTGGGTATGAAACATGTTGCTGCTCGGCTAGTCCCAAAAGATCTGAATTTTCTCCAAAAACTCAATCGCATGAAAGTCGCTGAGGACATGCTAGAACGAGTCAGTTCGGACCCAACATTCATGAAACGCATTGTTACTGGTGACGAGACGTGGGTTTACGAGTTTGACATGCAAACTTGTCAACAAGCTGTGTGTGTGGCACCCGTTTTCAATCGATAGAAGACATAAAGGAGAATTCGCGGCGAGAACTGAACTCAATTCCGGAAGCAGCGTTTAAAAAATGTTTTGATGAATGGATTATTTGTTGGCGCAAGTGTATCGTTTCTAAAGGAGCATACTTTGAAGGTGATAAAATAAATTTGGATGAATAACAGACATTTTGTATATTATTGATCTTTTCCCGGTACTTTCTTGACAGAGTAGTACATTATAGAGTCCTGCTGCTTCACCACAAGCCAGGTTGTTAACCTCGATCCTCCCAAAGCTCGTCTGAAGAACGGCCCCACTAAAGCAGTTACTACTTGAGAGCAGAGTAGCTTTCTAAAACATACTAACTTGTAAAGTCCCAAGGTCCCTCGCGAATTCTCAATGCAAGCAGTATCGGTAGAAGCTGTAATCTCTACACATCTCGGGGAAAATTTTAAAAGTGCTTGCATACATTTACAGAGAGACTCTTCAAATGCGGGACTCGGACCGTCCTGAGAGTTGCACAATTTTCTTCTTACACGATTGATTTAATACTGTTTGTATCACATTACCTAGTTATTGTGATATAAGCTCAACGCTAGCACTATTCATATTGAACAGCCTATAGAAATTCTAAAAGTACCTATGATATCTCGTAACTCGACAGATAGGTTACGTCAAGCTAATTTTCCAAGTGCCTCGTTAATTAACCAGAATTTATATTTGTAGTTGTAATTATACATTTTATTATTATTTTTTATTGTCGTAGTGTTTTTAATAGTTTATGAATACCGCAGGACTGAGTTTCACTGTCGCCAGTTTGTGCGGCCTAAACAATGTGCCCGTACGAGATTCTAAACTACCACTCTTTTAGTAAAATTGAGTAGGTACATATTTAAAATTACTTTGTAAGTTATGAATAATCACTGTAATATTTATAGTTTATCAGCTAAATGTTGTTGCTAGTACGGCATTTATAGAATAATTGTTTATCGTTATCAAATATCATTCGTGTTAATGTAGAGTTCGTGTAATTCCAACAATGTCTACGCCATATTGGTGGGATCACACTCGCGCCGGATCCGAATATATAACAACAAAGTACTACTCGTAGCACTATTGTCTCTGTAAGAGATGCAATGGTAGCTATTTAGTGATTGTGAGCTGTGGTGGTCCTACCACCTACCGGTCAAGAAAATGTGCTTGATACATGTAGAAAAGGCTGGTAATGCCATGTTTTATTAAACATTAACAGATACTTCGATCATTTTGTTTATAAACGCTGTGTGCGACATAAGTCAGTTGTGAGAGCTTGAACTTGCAACACGTAGGTAGATAACTGATGATTCATAAACCACAGGTAGCGCGCAACGTTGCAGCAACACGAACATGTCGCCCCGCATATTCACAATATTTAATCTTTTCTGAACAGAGTGTCATGTTGTTATTTTTGCATAACACATGGATATTGTCCCTTCAATATGTCCTACATTTTAAATGCACTAAGCACATGTCCCACGTTTGTAGTGGAACATTCTTTTGATTTATTATTGAAACCAGCAGTGTTCTATTTCCTCGCAATAGCGTGCGAGGAAGTATAACGCTAATAGCGATACGCAGGGACGCCTACTCATTGAAAATTACTAGGCAAGCCCAGCTTGCAGGTAAAACAGTAATTTAAACTGCTTTGTCGCTTTAAAATTCAATATACCATTCAAATCGATATCGGGCAGTACGTTAGCCTACTTAGAAGCGCTAAGCTAGACATCTATATTATTCAAAGGCACGTTTCTTCGGCCATGTTTCTATTTAAGCGTACATAACGTACAGGTAAGACTGTTCAATCAATTGTGTTGCGCTTCAAGCGTCATCAATTTATGCGCACATTCTTCTTACTTTTCTACTGTGTCTAGACCACCACAACTTATAAGAACACAATGTAATATTAATTACTGTAATTTTTATATGCTGAAAGTGTTGAAATATTAAAAATGTAAATTTTCATGCATTGGGTATAACAATGGTTGCATGACTTTCATATAACTTTATTATACGATTAATATGTGGATTCAGATATTAATAGTAACAATACATATAGATAAAGGGCAAATTATATATTATAAGAGTATAATGTAAAATTTTCTTGATCATTATTATCTGAGATACATAATATATTGTTTTAAAACTGAAATAAATACATTTTTGGTCGAATCTATGCAGTCGTAGCCTGAAGTTAAACTTATAACCAATAAGCTAAAAAAGGCTATTGCCAGATTTTCGAACGGACTAATTTAATAGGACGTTTAATCTAAAGTTTAGTAAAGCTTTATGCCACACGCGTTAGCTTTTGTATTTTTCCGATTCATAGTTACCCGGAGCCCGAGTGAACTTTAAACAATTAATTTGTTCAGTGAAAGTCGTACGGGTTTAACTGGAAACTGTCACAACTCGTACGTCGAAAATTTCAAATTGCTTTGTGTTGGACAAAGCAATTTGAAAATTTCTGGACGTAATCTTTTTTTGTGGAAAAACGGCAAAAGCTGAACTCCGAATTATGAAAGTACTCAGAACTAATTCGTGATATAGTCAGATTCACAAAAAACAAGGGAAGTTATTTGTACCCCTAAAGATAGATTCATTTTACGAGTGAGATCGATTATGGATATCGAATTTTAGAAATAAGAACAGGCTAGCAATGGTATTCTGGTAAACGATATCAAAAGTCCTATCACTGTGCACTAATAGGTACCACATAATAGGTATAACTACTGGGGGAACTTGCTTAAGCCTCCGGGGAATGTAGTTAAATCATAAGAAGAACAGATCGGTTGATGGATGGTTAAATTGTGGCTATGACTGCTATAATTCGTATAATTGTGCAACATTATTTGTTATTTATCACAAAGTACTCGTAAAATGTTAAATGATTACCTAAGTAAGAACACCAAATATGAAATATTGAACTTTTCCTTGTAGTATTTATCAGTCTCCCAGAAATTTAAATGTTAGGTATACAGACTGTACTTTAAAACAGTTTGCGAATCGTTATAATCGAGATATGTAACATAGTTTAATATTTTGCCTCTAAATGTTATATTAGTATTGCAATATTAAATGAATATAATTGTCTAGAAAAATATTAAAATAATTATGGAGCCACTCGTGTCTAGTTTTAGAGTCCGGAATGTGCGCGACGTAAAGTAGATCATTGTAATATTAGGTTTTTGAATAATTTTTCTCATTATGTTATTCATACTCATATTTTAATTATTATTTAATAAATAACTGTTTTTATGATATTTGAAGAGTGAATGCTGTTTCAGATCTTTGCTGTTGTAATCTCGAGTCAGTTGCAGATTTTAGAATATTTAATTCCGTTATAATTGTTCGTTTTATAAAATATACTAAACGGCCGTTAGCGTATGCTGCGTTAATAACAGTGAGGATACCCTTCGCGAGTTCCTTGACCTTGCTTAGCGGCCTTGTTTGATTGAGTTGGTCAGTCAACGAGTGTTTATCTCGGTAGGTCGAAATGTCGAATCTTATATTTCAGATTGGGATGATCACACACCCGAACAATGCCGCAAGGCTTGGTGCGCTGCTTAATTTACACATTAAGCAAAACTCGACATAAATTAAAAGAATAGAAAATCAGAATGTTTTTATAAAATGTTAAAAGGTGCTGTTAATCCAACTTTTGCAACTGATTCTATTTATTGTTTTACCCTAGTTTTCGTGAGGAGTTATATTAATCATTCATTAACTGCTAATCTTGTAATCGTTGCCGTGATCATATGGCTGTGTTAAAATTTGGGCTATTTCTTTTTGAGTTCCTCTCTACAAAAGTATTTTGTAAAATTCTAAAATAGTAGTAACTTAACTACCTACCTAGTTAGTTTTACATAATGTTAAGTCGCCATATTATTTTGTATAATTCTATTTCGATAAATGAATATAGATATTTACAGACGTGATTTGTTTTATTTTTGTCCTAACCCTTTACTACACCTGCTGTCCGTTTCCGTAAACAACTCGCCGTGAATACTTAGGTGCAGTAACGTGAGCTTGTAGCGAACAGCAGAAGTGCGCCGTGAATACTTAGGTGGAGTAACGTGAGCTTGTAGCGAACAGCAGAAGTGCGCCGTGAATACTTAGGTGGAGGTACGTGAGCTTGTAGCGAACAGCAGAAGTGCGCCGTGAATACTTAGGTGGAGTAACGTGAGCTTGTAGCGAACAGCAGAAGTGCGCCGTGAATACTTAGGTGGAGTAACGTGAGCTTGTAGCGAACAGCAGAGTGCGCCGTGAATACTTAGGTGGAGTAACGTGAGCTTGTAGCGAACAGCAGAAGCGCGCCGTGAATACTTAGGTGGAGGTACGTGAGCTTGTAGCGAACAGCAGAAGTGCGCCGTGAATACTTAGGTGGAGGTACGTGAGCTTGTAGCGAACAGCAGAAGTGCGCCGTGAATACTTAGGTGGAGTAACGTGAGCTTGTAGCGGACAGCAGAAGTGCGCCGTGAATACTTAGGTGGAGTAACGTGAGCTTGTAGCGAACAGCAGAGTGCGCCGTGAATACTTAGGTGGAGTAACGTGAGCTTGTAGCGAACAGCAGAAGCGCGCCGTGAATACTTAGGTGGAGGTACGTGAGCTTGTAGCGAACAGCAGAAGTGCGCCGTGAATACTTAGGTGCAGTAACGTGAGCTTGTAGCGAACAGCAGAAGTGCGCCGTGAATACTTAGGTGGAGGTACGTGAGCTTGTAGCGAACAGCAGAAGTGCGCCGTGAATACTTAGGTGGAGTAACGTGAGCTTGTAGCGAACAGCAGAAGTGCGCCGTGAATACTTAGGTGTAGTAACGTGAGCTTGTAGCGAACAGCAGAAGTGCGCCGTGAATACTTAGGTGCAGTAACGTGAGCTTGTAGCGAACAGCAGAAGTGCGCCGTGAATACTTAGGTGCAGTAACGTGAGCTTGTAGCGAACAGCAGAAGTGCGCCGTGAATACTTAGGTGCAGTAACGTGAGCTTGTAGCGAAAAGCAGAAGTGCGCCGTGAATACTTAGATGCAGTAACGTGAGATTGTAGCGAACAGCAGAAGTGCGCCGTGAATACTTAGGTGCAGTAACGTGAGCTTGTAGCGAACAGCAGAAGTGCGCCGTGAATACTTAGGTGCAGTAACGTGAGCTTGTAGCGAACAGCAGAAGTGCGCCGTGAATACGTAGATGCAGTAACGTGAGCTTGTAGCGAACAGCAGAAGTGCAAAGTCAAAGTCAAAGTCAAAAACGTTTATTTCAATTAGGCCATTAAACGGCACTTTTGAACGTCATCAGTACATTTAAAATAACATAGTGACTCTACTGTCCATTCGGAAGGGTAGATTCTTATGGAGAAGAACGGACAAGAAACTCCATATTTACTCTTTTCAAATCAATGTTTTACATGTGCTGTGGTATACAAAACTTCTGTTAATATATGTGAGGACCATGAACCTTGAGTATGCAGAGGTAGACTTATTATATTTTTAAATAAGTACATGGTACTCACATTTCTACAACCATTAATTAGCAGAGTGAGTGAACAGAAAAATAAAAACCCAAAAATTAAAAAGTAGGTACAAAAGTAAATACATAAACCAACCAGTTTGATCTTGTCTCCACCATTGATTGTCCTATGGAGCAGGACCAGCCTGTTTCCAAGCATTCTTATCCTGAATGTAATCTTCTAATTTGTAATATGCTTGTTTACAAAGTGTGCTTTTAATGTAGGTTTTAAATTTTCTTTCAGTTAGTTCTAATATGTCACAAGGTATTTTATTGTAACATTCAACATAGTACCCCATGAAAGATGTGTGTACTTTAGCTAATCTATAAAATGGTTGATCTAATTTATCTTTATTTCTAGTATTAATATTATGTCTATCACTAACTTTACTAAAAAGATGACGATTTTTCCGTACGTACATAATATTTTCATATATGAATTGGCAAGGGACTGTCATAATATTAATCATTTTAAAAAGTTCCCTTAGAGAATCGCGATGACGCAGATTATAAAGGGCTCTGACAGCTCTCTTTTGTAAAATAAATATGGATTCAATGTCAGCAGCCCGACCCCACAGTAAAATACCGTACGACATAATGCTGTGGAAGTAGCTAAAATAGACCAAACGTGCGGTTTCTACGTCTATTAGCTGTCTTATCTTCCTAACAGCATAAGCGGCTGAGCTTAAACGCCCCGCTAGAGATGTTATATGAGGTCCCCATTGTAATTTCTCGTCTAAAGTGATTCCCAAGAAAGCCGTGTGATTAATTAACTCCAATTTTTCTTCATTCAATATGATGTCACATTCGCTACTTCTAACATTTGGTAAAGTAAATCTAATACATTTGGTTTTTTTTTTCATTTAATACCAAGTTGTTTGCCGTAAACCAATTTTGGACCTGAAGAATAGAGTTAATGACGACGTCAAGATTTTGTGACCGTCGCTCTATTTTAAATATCAATGATGTGTCATCCGCGAATAACACCATCTTTGGGTGATTTTGAAATAATTGGGGCAAATCATTTATGTAAACTAGAAAAAGGAATGGACCCAATATTGAGCCTTGCGGAACGCCCATTGTCATTTCAGACCCTAGTGAGTTTACACCGTTTACCTGAACTTTAACCTGTCTGTCCGTCAAGTATGACCTAAGTAACTCAAGGGCTGTATTTCTAATCCCATAGTGCTCAAATTTCAACAAAAGTGTTTCATGGTTAACGCAATCGAACGCCTTCCCTCACAGAATATTCCAATAGCGTCTTGCGATTCTTCCCAGGCGGTAAAGATATTCTTTATGAGGGTAACACCGGCGTAAGTTGTACAACGCCCTTTGGTGAAACCGTATTGTTGTTCATGAAAGATGGAGTTTTTATTAAAGTGTAGTAACATCTGATTAAGCATTAACTTTTCAAACACCTTACTGAGGACTGGCAGAATTGACACTGGCCTATAATTATTGGGTTCTTGACTATCACCCGATTTGAACAACGGAACTACTTTACTATGTTTCATAAGATCCGGAAATACTCCTCGGTCTACACTAGTGTTAAATATGACAGCTAAGTAGGGGGCAATAGTTTCAATAACAGATCTACAGACTTTGACAGACATTCCCCAAAGATCTTCTGTTGATTTAATTTTAAGATCTGTAAAAACTTTTATAATGGCCTGGGGGTTTATATGTTGAAACTTAAATTCGGATGGACATACCTTCACATTCTTTCTAAGTAAGGCAGCAGAGAGCGCGGGTGACGAATTGAGAGTTTCTGTAGTTTTAAGAGGAATATTAGCAAAGAAATTTTCAAATTCCTTGGCTACCCCTGCATCTGAGTTTATTGGGCCATGTACAGTATTTAGATTTAATTTAGTTTCACGTTGTTTCTTCCTACCTGTTTCATAATTTATTATTTTCCAGGTAGTTTTTATTTTGTCGTCAGCTGATTTTATTTTATTACCAATATGCAAAGCTTTTGCTGTTTTACATACAATTTTATATGTTTTTGAATACTTCGAAAGTATTCAAAAACATATAAAATTGTGCGCCGTGAATACTTAGGTGCAGTAACGTGAGCTTGTAGCGAACAGCAGAAGTGCGGAGTAACGTGAGCGTCATTCCACCTAAGTTTACACGATGAGGCGTTGACAGAATAAACAGCTTCGATTCAGTAAACATGTCGAAGTAAAGGCTTAGGTGAAGATCACGAAATGAGGTTTCATTCCATTTTAATTAATTGGACTGACGCTTGGTGCATCCTGACAGAATAACACTGACGGGACGCCCGCCCGCGACCTAGACACAGAACGTGAGAGAGTAGTTGCACAACTGAACAAACCTGCATTCGCGCCATCACTGCACCCACTCTGTGTAGAAGCGTTTTCTTTAAACTAAATGCAAATGGTTTTAGTCGAGTTTTTTGTAGCCAGTGTGTTCAATCGCTTTTCGGGCTATAAATAGAGGGACGTAATACGTAGATATTAGAATTATTAGGTCTACCGGGGTTGCGGAATAAGTTCGAAAGAGTCACCGTAGCCCTAGAACGCAAAAGGCATTAGGAGGAACACGAATGGGTTTTAGTCAGTAAGAGTCAGAAACTTCCTTTTGCTCCATCCAGAGCAGGAGGAGTCAATTGATGATTTCCCACCCTTAAAAAGAATAAAAAGAAAAGGCAGTCATTAGGGCTGCAGATTTCCTTTTAAACTCGAGAGAGAGCTGTTATAAGTTTGACGTGTGTAGTTATTTTTTTTTTGGAATGGCGCGCCTGATGGAAGCGATAGATGAGAAGCAGAAGATGCCTGTTCACTCTTGATTTGAAGGCAGACGGGTTATATGTGGACGGGAACACAGATGTTGGCAGAGAGTTCCACACTTTAGCTGTGCGTATAATAAATGTGGAAGAGAAGCGCTGGGTACGAAGAGTCGGGATATCAACTAAGTATGGATGGTACCCTGCAGTACGTCTGGTATTCCGGTGGTAAAAGGGCGATGGTGGGATCAGGTCGTGGAGTTCCTGCGCACACTCCCCAAAAAACAGTCTGTAGAAGACCGACAGGCAGGCAACATTTCGCCGGTGACCTAGGCTGTGAAGCTGAGCCACCAACGTCTCGTCACCTATAAGCCTTTGCGCTCTGCGTTCAACCGAGTCCAAAGTAGCAAGCTGGTATTTTGCTGAGCCATCCCATAAGTGGCTGCAATACTCCATACAGGATCGGACTTGTGCTTTGTACAGACTCAGAAGCTGTCCAGATGTGAAGTATCTTCTTAACCTATTTAGGATGCTCAGCTTCTTGGCTGCAGTCTGTGCTTTTGACTCGATTGTTGAGCCGAAGTTGAGATTGGACGTCAACTATATGCCCAAAAGCTCCAGGCGGTCGGTAACAGGTACAGGCGTACCTCGGAATGTAGGAGATAGCTGAAATGGACTCCTTTTAGCAGTGAAGAGACATGCATGTATTTTCAGAGCATTGAATTTGACCAGATTGTCGTCGCCCCAGTGGGAAACGAGATTTAAGGTAGAATTCATTCGTTCCACCATGGCCTCTCTAAGAGTAGTTGTTTCCACTCTGCGGGCTCCTGCACTGGAAAAGTATCTTTCTGAGACTGTGCTGTCATCTGCGTATCCGATTGCACCAAGTTGCAGCAGGTTGTTGATATGCAGCAGAAATAGAGTCGCAGAAAGAACAGACCCCTGAGGAACACCGGCATCAATAGCCATATGGTCCGATGAGCAGCCGTCTATGACCACATTGATCGAACGCTCGCTCAGGAAGTCGGAAATCCAGGTGCAAAAGTCAACTGGGACGCCGAACGCGGGGAGCTTACCCAACAGACTAGCATGCCAGACTCTATCAAAGGCCTTTGAAATATCGAGCGACACAGCAAGAGCTTCGCCGTGTTTTTCAATGGCCTCGCCCCAAAAATGCGTAACATATACAAGAAGATCCCCAGTTGACCGACCACGACGGAAGCCGTACTGGTGATCACTGAGGAGCTCACTGTCTTCCAGGTATGCTAGCAGCTTATTGTTAAGTACCCTTTCCATCACTTTACACAGTGTAGAGGTTATGGCGATTGGTCTGTAATTGACAGGGTCAGCACGGTTACCCTATTTGGGCACTGGCTGCACATTAGCGAGCTTCCAGGACTTCGGCACCACCCCGGTTTTTAGGGAGAGACGATACAGGCGCGTCAGAATAAGGGACAACTCTGGAGCACAGCATTTGAGGACTCTCGCGGGTATTCCGTCGGGACCGCTGGCCTTATTCACGTCCAGACTACAGAGGACCCTACGAACCTCTTTTAGGTGAATTGTGATCTTCGGCATTGTGGAGCCACAATTAGGTAAGTGAGATAGTGTATTAGAGGCCGCATCAAGGCGAGAATTTTCGGCAAAGATCGAGGCAAACAGGTTTGCCTTTTCCTGCGCGGAATGAGACAGCGTTCCATCAGTCCTCTGCATAGGAGGCAGCGAAGGACGGCAGAAGTTCGTCTCGACCAATTTTGACAGGGACCAGAACTTCTTGCTACCCGAAGGGTAGGACGCCAATTTGGCCCCAATCCGCCCAACATGGTCAAAACGCGCCTTCCGTAACACCCGTTTGCAATCCTTAGCAGCAGAATTGTACGTTCTTTTCGTCGTGCGAACACTTTGCTCGTCGCTCCCGTCACTGCGGGCCAAAGCCCATGCCCGGTATGCCTGCTCTTTACGCAGGTTAGCTTGCGCACAAGACGCGTTATACCAGGGCCCCTAGTCTGCTAATTTTTATAAATTCGTCATTCCAACACGATGCCATTGTCATTTTGCTAAAAGTTCGTAATCTGCTAAATTCATAATGGTCCTTCACTGATCGTTCAGTAGCATGTCAGTGGTCTCGTAATGAAATTGTAGTGGAATGACAGTGTCGTATTGCCATTATTATAAAACCCGTTTGGAGAAATAATTTTCGAAAAACTGCTATTAAATTTGAACATTAATTTATGCCAGATTGCTATTGTATATAATTTTACATATTATTTATTAGTGTTCTATGAAATCTGAAGTAGTAACAAAGTCGTAAATAGCAAATACGTAATGAAACTCATTTATATTTTATCCGTTTTGCTGTCAAAGTCAAATGTGACATTAGTGACATTAGGTACTGTTTACTTTACTGACGTCGACGACTGTTTTTATTTGTTTTGAAGCGACCGGTGTTTTGCAAAGAGTTAATTGAATTTTAACGTGAGCGTCATTAAAAAATCAAATAATTAATAGATTTGTTTATTGCTCTTTTTACTTCTCAATAACGACATCATGAGACTGTGCATCAATTGCGGAATAGCAACGGAACGCTGCAATACAATAGGAAGGTGAATATTGGAAATGAATCATTCTTCCTATTGTACAGGAATGGGTGGGTTAGTATCTGATATTTCTATATCGTAAACATTTAACATTTTTGTACGTAATATTTAATGTAAACAAACTAAATGGTGTAATAGGTTCTGTTAAGTTTTCTTTTAATGGTTTTATTTTTAAAAATAATACCAGAATGTGCAACAAATTCAAATTCAAAACATCACCAATCCAGACTAAATCTGTATGGTCAATTACAACCTATTCTCTCTCTCAGAGGGGAGGCCAGCGTCCCTTCAATGGAAATGTAATATGGCCACTTATGTTTACCAAAAATAGCCACTCAGATGTTTATTTCTAAATGCTAGTGCTAGACCTAATAGTCGAATGAAAATTGTTTGTTTCAGATAAATGAAAATGACTTCATCTTCCAAGCTTGCTCTTGATGAAAGTAGACCAGATGGAAATGAACAGACACTAGGACACCGATGAGTGTTATTCAATGTGGATGTTGTCTTCTGAAAAAAGTTTGTCCTCATCAACTTTTACAGTACAGAACTGGTACAGTGCAAGAGTGTAATATAATGGATTCTGCCGTGCTTGGTTAGTTTACTAGTTTTATTCACGGGTTATGAAAAACATTATTTAGTTTAGTTTTGTTAACGAGGGCATAGAGAGTGTTATTTTCATTATCTATCTATACTTATATATAAAGCTGAAGAGTTTGTTTGTTTGTTAACTTGAACGAGCTAATCTCAGGAACTACTGGTCTGATTTGAAAATTTTTTTCAGTGTTAGATAGCCCATTTATTGAGGTAGGCTGTATATCATCACGCTAAGACCAACAGGAGCGGAGCAGTAATGAAAATTGTGACGCAGATGAAGTTGCGGGTCAACTAGTACTAATATTATAAAGCTGAAGAGTTAGTTTGTTTACTTGAATGCGCTAATCTCAGGAACTACTGGTCCGATTTTAAAAATTCTATCAGTGTTAGATAGCCCATTTATCGAGAAAGGCTATTGGCTATATTATCACGCTAAGACCAACACTGCCCACCAGAGACTAAAGAGCAGTAACAGCCCTTTTGTGATTTTTCGTTTTATTAGTGATTCTGAAAGCGGGTTTCTTAAGCTTTCTATTGAATTAACTTACTTATTTCTAAGACTATTAGAATGGTTTTTATTTAACAGTTTTCACTTACTGCAAACGAAAAAAATTAACAATTTGGCGTGATTTCCCAACTAAAATACAGTATAAATTATACTGCAGATTAAATTTTAAGGTTTCATAACTAAAATGCAGTAAGCAATATAATTTTACAGTTCTTTAGATAGTTTTATATTTCTGGAAAAAAATTAAAAAAAAAAATTAATACGCAGTAAAATTTACCGCCATACAAGCTATTTTTACTGCAAATTAAGAAAATACAATTTATTGTCACGAACTCCCAACTAAAATGCAGTAAAATCAAAGCTTGTCGCATTTTAGTTGTGAATACTTAACATTCTTTTATCATTATAAACTGACTAACACGCAGTAAAATACAGCATTACTGCAGATTAGTTTGGATAGCATAATGACACAGATATGATTATTCCTAGCTAAAGTGCAGTTAATGTTTTACATAAAGATACATTATGTTATATATGTTAATATTAAGAGAAAACTGTCAAAGGAGGTTGTGCATTCTGCGCAGGGTCCTTTATTAATTAGATGTTTTTTTTTATTTTTGATATGTAAATTTTACATAAGTGAGTTGAATTATTGTGATTAAATAATAAGAAATAAACGGTCTTTAAAATGTGAACTAGCTATTTTTCTTACTGCACTAGTAAATTGAACACTTTTTTCTTAAAAAACTAACTAAAATGCAGTATTTTTTTGACCTTACTGCATGTTAATTGGGTTTCTTGACAAAATAACTGATCCAAACGCAGTAATAGGGCTTTTTGCTGCATTTTACTAAGTTTAAAATGGTATTTTTTACAAAAAAGGCTATGCAGTAATAGGCACCAAAAAGAATAAATGGCCATAATAAATTCAGTTATTAAGATATATTTTTTTTTATTGCTTTAACGTGTGAACCTATGCCTTTACAACCTTTCTGCATTCAAATTTTTTTGCTTATACATTCTGTTGATTTTTTAAAATCAATTCTTAACTTTAAATTCGTTTTACTCGAAATCGTGATTTTGCTGTTACTGCACTTTAGTGTATGGTGGGCAGAACAGGAGCGGAGCAGTAACGAAAATTGTGAGGCAAACGAAGTTGCGCAGGTCAATTATTAGTATTTAATATTAGTCAAGCTCTTTCTCATTTGCAGGATTTCATTAATTCAGTCATTTTCAAAATGGGCACACACATACACAATGTCTCTGTGTAATGGCACCCTGTAATGTGGATAAATTATTTTCAGGTGGGTGCTTCAAGTGTGCTTCTTTTGATGGGTGCGAGCAAATAGAGCATCCCGGTATTTTCATTCAGGCCCCTCACCATCTGGGGCATCTTCATCAGCTGTCAATGAGCGGAACAGTCAAGACATTCCTCATTTAGAAGAACCTACCTAAACACATATTATGATAATCCTAATGAAGAAGATGATTAAAACGATTTACTTACTGCTATGTTTTATTTTTATTTTAATATAATACTATTTCTGATTACTGTACCTGATATAAGTTAGCACCCTATGACCCTATTAAATACAATATAAGCAAAAGCAAGCCAGAAGTGATGCACATGGCCCTTGTCTAAAAAATGTAGTTTTCTGAAAACTTCAGCTTAAAGAAACTGAAAGCCTGAGCACTTTTATAAAAAATCATCGTTATAGGATGCAAGCACTGCAGCATAGCTGCAAGTGCATTCTAGAGTATATAGTCTTAGATCTCTATAACGACGAATGTTTGATAATATTTAGTGTAGGAAACATAGCCACAAATATGCATTTTCCGTTTGAACGAGCTAATCTCTGGAATCAGTCAGATTTGATTTTTATATTGTTAGGCTATACGGGAACGGAAAAAATCGAGATTATGCGCGTACAAAGTCGCGAGCTAAAGCTAGTAACTTATTTAAAAATAATAACCTAAAATATGGGCAAATATTATCTGATTTGCTCGTGAAACCTTCCTAAGTGCTCTAATTTATGGCGAAATCCAGCTCTGTAACGCCAGGCCCAAGTTTTTATGGAGTTACGGTTTCTCCTTTCGGCTCTCATTGAGTTTCTCGAAAACCACTGACACCTGGCGCTTGGCTACAGCAGCCGCACCAATGAAGGGCGAAGTTTGTCCAAAAAATATTGGATATAAAACGCCGGTAGAATGGCGCAGTGACTGGAAAAGCAATGACTACACAATTACGTTCTAATGGTAGGTCACTGATCGATGGAACTGTCAAAATTTTAGCAGATTACCGCATACGACTGTCATTATGTACGAGATTACCATTTTATGCCATTTCGTTCAGTGGAGTGTCAGTGATTGTTCATTGGAAAGTCATAATGACACTATTATGTTAGTAGATTACCAAACTTGTCAAAATCAACAATTATGAGATCAGTGATCGACCATTCTGACACTATTGTAATAGCAGACTTGGGGCCCAGGGCTTAGCCTCGCAGCCAAGTGGGACGTCAGAGAATGGAATAAAATATTCCATTCCCTGACGTATCACGTCAACAATTGCGACGGCGCAGTCGGAAGGGCTGCGCGACGAGAAGCAAGTCTGCCGCCATGGGTAAGATGCAAAGAAATGTCGCATCTCATCCCAGTCTGCTGACCCGTACCTCCATACTCGCCTCGTGCTCTAGGGCTTAAATCTGGAGGAGAGCAGGAAGATACGGACTTCACCAGACAGTGGTCGGACGAACTGAGCGGAGCCCAAAACAGAGTGTCTGTTCAGATCTGTCGTCAGCAGAAGGTCTAAACTGTTGGGTTTGTGGCCCTCAATATCCGGAACGCGGGTAGCTTGGTTAACCAGTTGGTGGAGATCTAAAGATATCGCAAACTTGCGCGTCTCTCTTCCAGCATGGTCAGTTTTCTGAAATGGGAAAAGCCATTCCTGATGATGGGCAAATTCGGCTGCCCCTGTAAGATGGTCAAAGAGTCTTGTTGTGCGACCTATAAACACCGACATAAATTGTTTTATAAGAGCCGGTGTCCACCAGCAACCACAGAGTAGAAAAACCCGCAACTTCGTAGTTATGTACCTATCTATAAACTAATTTTTGATTTATCGCTATACTAGGGAGAATTTTTAAAGTGAGCATGGATGACCAAATTTGTTAAAAATGAGCGCTTTCCCTTAGTTTGCCATGTGTTATTAATTCCAAGTATTTGATCCTTAAAGCGTCACTTTCTAATAATGGTGTAAACCAAGCGCTAATTTCTTTAAATTTTGGACTTCCAGGAGTACCCAGTAGGTACGAGTATGTCGTGATCGTCTTGACCTATAGCTTCCATAAGCTTTGAAAATGAGTGAACTGTTAGCTGGAGGTAATACCTATTGCTGTGCTGTGTGGCTACTGGCTGGAGGTAATACGAGAATATTACCTCGTCACACATTTGATGAACTGTATGACGAGGACAACATCGACCAGTTCTGGATCTCGCACCTAGTAAACCTAGTGGCCTTTACCGGCTGGGCACGAGCACCAGCTAGTGTAATATCACGCACGAGTGCTGCCTGCTATTTCTAAACGGCCTATCGCACTAGATAAGGAATGAGCAGATAGGTTACTTACCTACCGTGGTTGCAGCTTTATTATTTAATAGGGTGGTAACTGGACAACCGCTTTGGTAAACCGTTTGGCAAAACAAATAAAAATAGCGCTAACACCGGCTTTGTGAAACGTTTCGCAACCGCACGAAAATAATTAAGTAAGTACCCATACCGCCGCCGCACCGCCGCATCACGGCGCGAATGAAGATTATAGAAGGTATATCTAGGCATAGTAGGCAGGCTAGTACTAACGCAATCTAAATCCACAAAACGAAAACCAAACTCAGTGTAGGTACGATTAGGTACCTGCAGGTAAATGAAACACTATGGAGTTGACTATAAGTAAGTACTTGACTTTATCGCTCCCGCTATTAGATAATATTCCAATCTCAGTAGTGAGCGTTAGGTACGTCTATGTAAGTAACTACAGCGTTTTTCAGAGTAAAATGTCTCCTGAAAATCCTGAAATTACCATTGTTGAGTACTTACCTATCTGTAACTAATGACTAACCTACCTAGGTATTTACTAAACTAATAAACAAACGTTATTCTTTGTAGGTACTTACCTAATTAATTTATTGGACTGCTAATGTCGCCCGTAAAGGCATTGAACGCAGATAATATCTTTCCTTTTGTATTTTATTGATTTTAAATAGATAGGTGCCGACCCAGATACCTACACAGAAAATAACTAAAAATGTTCGAAAAGGTTTCTGTTAGTTATCTTTGAATACACTGGCAATTTTTTATAATGTACTAGCGTTTGCCCGCGACTTCGTACGCGCATATATCCCGTTTTTTTCCGTTCCCCTAGGAATTTAGGGGAATCCTCTCTTAGTGCTCCCCTACACTTTCCAAGTAACCTACATGCCAAATTGCAGCTTTCTACAACCAGTATTTTCGGCTGTGCGTTGTCTGTTACTCACTCACTCACTCAGTAATGGAAAATTTTATGTACACGGTGCCAATTTAGTCTTCCTACAACGGCAGCCCACTTCATCTATATCCAATGACTGCTTTCATGAAAAAAAGAAGATATTTTTGTACATTTGAATTCGAAAAATATTAGAATATTATTCATTATCATGAAACATGAAGTAGTTTGAAAAACATCCAGGAGCAGCGCACTACAAGCCGTGTGTTCCAAGGACATCGCGGTATGAAGCGGTGACACGGTTTTTTTAGGTACGTAAACAGTTTCATTACTTCTAATGCATTACCTACGTTTTTTTTTTGGATCTTCATCTTAATTAATTATTAAAAAAGTAGTCGCGCCTAGAGATAGTTTATGTTGGGTAAATTAAGTGGGCCGCCTTTGTGAGACGACTCAAATGACACGTTGTTAGCTATCATTGAAATCACCTTTACCTACCACACTGTAACTGTATTCAGAATGAGTCTCAAGTTAGTACAACTTGTGCAAACATAATATTAGTGTAGGTACCTAGATGTAGATAAGTTGGTTATTAGAGTTCCGAACAAAAACGGTATCCTTATAGGGTCACTCGGGTGTCTGTCTATCTGTCTGTCACAGCCAGTTTTCTCCGGATCCACTGGACCGATTCTGTTGAAATTTGGTAGGGAACTTGTGCATCAGTAGATCACGGGGATCAGTGAATCATTTATTAAAACTCTGTATCTATTGTACTCACACATACACGCGTTGGCTTCGCTAACGCCGTCCACTACCCCGTGCGGCCGCGCCACCCGACTAGTCGCCGTCACAGAGTCACAGGGGAGGAAGCGCGACAGCTCGTCGGTCAGTAGGTAAGTACGGTAAAAATAAATTAGTTACCGGCCTTCCTCTCCTCGGTCCACAGTACTGATACATTAATATTCTAATCAATAATATTCAATATTCTGTCATCCTCACTGGTTAATTTCGAGGTACCATGTTTGACCGATGCGTTGAATGCTTGTAAATTGGCTTGTCCCAACACGGATTTGCCCGACAACCTGACCTCTCAGAGACGATGGGAAGAGCCGCTCTATTATACGGAATAACTTGATTCATACGAGTACATCATCGAATACTACTAAGCGTGCGCGTCTGTTAGCTGTGGGAGAGTGGGAGTCGGGTTTGTGGCTTCAAGCACTCCCGTCATCCACCATAGGTACTATGATGGATGACGCGTCGTTTCGGATCGCGGTCTGTCTCCGCTTAGGCGCACCTTGTGTTGCTCCGCATCGGTGTCACTGCGGAGTACCTGTCGACAGTCTCAGACACCATGGCCTTTCCTGCTGCAAGAGCGCAGGCCGCATAGCACGTTACGACACGCTAGCATCAATGACATTATTCTTCGAGCTCTTGTCACCGCCGGCGTACCTGCAGTATTAGAACCTAGTGGCTTGGTACGTGACGATGGGAAGAGACCAGATGGTATGACGTTGGTGCCGTGGAAGGTGGGTAGGCCTCTGGTGTGGGACGCAAAACGTGTCGACACCCTTTCGCCATCACATGTTCCAAGTACGGCGAGCTGTGCCGGCGCTGCTGCTGCGGCTGCTGAGGCCCTTAAGCGGCGCAAATACTGTAACCTTATTGGTAATTACAGTTTTGAGCCGTTTGGGGTCGAAACGCTAGGGTCATTGGGTCCGAGTGCGCGTCTCCATTTTAAGGACATTTCTCGCCGACTGGTCGACACTTTGCGTGACCAGAGGGCTGGCTCGTTCTTTGCTCAAATAATTAGCATTGCCATTCAACGTGGCAATGCTGCCAGTCTTCTGGGCACGTTTCCGGATGACAGCGATGCGGAGGAATTTTTCGACGCCTGATTGTATTTGGTTTTGTATATTCATAATGTATATTAGTTATTTTTATTTTTATTAATTTACGTAATGTTTGAAATTACTATGGCTTAAAGTTATTTGGATATTTTAAAGTCTGCATATTTACTTTCAGTATGTGTGTCTGATTGTAAACTGTAGGTAGGTATTAATTTGTGTGACATAAGCGATATATATTTTGTTAAAAATATTATTTCATTATTGGAAAATGGGTTACAGTGAATCATGTGGTACCCATTACCACATGATTCACTGTAACCCATTTTCCAATAATGAAATAATATTTAAGTGCATATTTTGTTATTTTAATTTATTCTGTCGTTTAGGTTGTTATTCAAGATTTTTAGGAGATTTACCCATGTTTGAACATGAGTAAATCACCTATAAAATCTTGAAGTTGTATTTTATGTTGAAAAACTAAACAAAAGAAGTAGAAGTTGCCGATTTTGTTTTCGCTCTTAGTTTTCTATACGATTAATGTTAACAAGTATATTAATGTTAAGAAGTATATTAATGTTAACAAGTATATTAATGTTAACAATAGTATATTCCCACCACGACGACGACCATCTGTCGAAGCTGGCGTTACGCGGTTGGATAAAGGGCCTGAAACAGAAGGCAGTACTCCTCGATACGGCTCGTATTGTGCGGAGGTTCCTATCTGTGGAGCCCTCACCAGCGGTAGCATGGACCCTGCTGATCCTGCTCCTGACCGCAGGGTCAGGAGCAGGGCCTGCTTCCGACACCGGCGGACAACTATTTTCATATTTTTAAATGTTTTTTTTTAACAGATATTCAATAATGCAATGTTTATGTAAATAAGAAAAAATAATCGAAATATAACTCAAAAAAATTGTCCGCATCGCTGTCGACTCGAACTGCGCCCCAAAGGCTGGCAGCATTGCTGCATTGCCACATTGTATGGCAATGCTAATCCTCTGTTCGAGTAGTACTTGAGTCCCTTGAATTGTCAACTAAGTGTTCAGCAAGTTCTTAAAATAACACAAGAGAACTCGGACCCCACGGTTCAAAAGTTTCAACCCCAAACAGCTCGGAATTATACTTGCTTACTAGTTATTATATTTCCGCCGTTTGAGGTTCTCAGCAGCCGCAGCGGCAGCACCAGCTAGTCTATTCTGTAAGTAACCATTTCGTTATCGAGCTTAACCTGAGTGACAAACCTAACAAAGTGAGCTTTATTGCACACAACATAAAGGTCTTACGTTTGACGTAATTTGATACTCACCTCGGATTCCGCTGTCGAGACACGAAAATGTGGTTAAGGAATAGGGGTACAGCACATAACGACGAGCTAGGAAGGTGGTATACCGCAAAAGTATCGTCCCATACTAAAGGCCTACCCATCTTCCCTGGAAATAAAGACAAGCCGTCTAGTCTCTTGCCATCGTCGCGTGCCAGGTCATTGGGTTCTATGCGACTCACACTTCGACTGCACGACGGGCCGTGGTGCCCGAGGCTGCTGACAGCTTCGTCACTGTGACAGCGATAAGGAGAACAATAGCATAATATGCGCCTAAGCGAAGGAAAGTAGCGAAGCGGAAAGTAGTATGGTCGAACAAGCGGCTATGTGCGACGACGGTAGTGCGTGAAGCCAGAGGCCCGACTCCCACTCACCCACTGCCAGCAGGCGCGCACGCTCCGTAGAAGTAGCAGAAGTGGCAATTAGGTTCTACTGAACTTCTCTGCAGAGCGGCTCATCCCACTGTCTCTGGTATGATGGGTTTTCAGGTAGATTTACATTCGGGCAACCGAGTCTCAAGTTTTCACAAAAATTTACATGGAGACTCGATTGCAAGAATGCAAAGCACGGTGATGGCCGAATACATGTTATTTTTGAACAATAATTCCGAAATAACCTGTATCACTGGCCCGAGGGGCGAGGAGATCACCTTGGTGACAGCCAACTGCGGATTACAAAAAGTTGTCCCGAATTCCCGAAATAGTTATTTAGATGGCTGTCCAAAACATTGCCAGAGAAAACTGAGAATTTGAGATTTTTCTTTTTAGTTTCTGCCAGCAAGGTGTCCCTATTTACAGAATTAAATTCATTTTTGTTATCAACTTTGTGTAGGACGACAGTGCGTGCACGGCAGCCTCACTGCCCCCTTTGCCACCTCTCTTGTGCAGGGCGCAAGTTACCCCTGTACAAGAGTTCGATGACGACTCCGTTTACCTTGCCGGAGAGCATGACGTTAATCAGAGCCGTGAGCACATTTAAAAGCTACTCACCAACTTTCCTGGCGCAGGTCCTTTGCGTGTTCAGGGTATCAAGGCCGCCAGCAGAGTCACTCCGAAACGAGCAAATGTCTGTGATCAGCTCTGGACCTATCTTCTTCTTTTTGTGTCGATTAACTCATGTCAAATTTTGTCCGACCAGTATTGAGCAACCTGTACCGATCTATCTTTGATCTCGTTTAAGTCTTGGATGGTGTAGGTGGATGTGCACGACGGGCAATTAAGGAGGTGATGTCCTGTGAAGGTGAAGAATGCCCCATTTGGCCAGGTTATTTTTACAGCGGCCAACCTAGGTCTGCAGTCGGTTAAGGGATTTCCAGATTGGCCACTGCAGTTCGCACTCGAGGAGTAGATGTTCTGCCGGGGTGGTGGATGATAAAGTGTGAAGGCAAACATCCTCTATGTTTGCGTCTCCACAGGCACATCTCTCGTCTGTCACACTGTTCGCCAACGATGTTGTACATCTCATAAAGCTTTTGCGGCTTTTTAGACGTACATGGTATTCGTTGGTGAATAGGAGCTCGTGGCTAGATAATAACAGTCACATGGGTCGATCTTCAAGGTTAAGCAATGCTTGCCAAGGTTGGTCTGTGGACGGGTGACCATCTTAACATACCGAGTTTCCTCCGTGCCTTGAAAAGCACATTAAGCCGTTGGTCCTGGCTGTCATTTTAGATCTTTGGCTGTCGTTACGGATAGTCAGAAACCAGTAAATCTGACTCCAATCTTGCCATGAAGTACCATGTTAGTTAATGGGTTGCGGAGGTCTGGTAGGCAGACACTCCTCGTAAAATACTGGTATTCAGCTAAATCCGGCTTGACCGGAAGCTGACCCCAATATAGTTGGAAAAAGGCTAGGCAGATGATGATGATGATGGTATTCGTTGGTGACCATGCAGCCCCCTGCCGGCTGTCTCGTTCCTGTTTTCCCTTCTCAATGCGGCCAGCTAGGTATTTCGCGGTGAACATCTGGTGGTGCTACGCCTGCCAATGGGCATAACATTGTGAGAGGGGTAGGTTTCAAGCCTGGCACCCAGTTATGATGCGACAGGTATCATTTAGCGCTATGTCAATGGCATGCGTGCATGCGAATTCTTCAGCCGAATACAAGAGACATGGGTCGGTTGTGCGGAGAACCTGAGGAGACGCTCACCAGCTCACTAGCTGGTGAGCATCTCCACAGGCTCCACAGGTTGAGCAGGATGCTGGTTCTAGTCCCGATAATTTGTTTTGTTTTTAGGCAGTGAAATCTCCCCGAGCAGCATTAAATATATCGTATTGCGATTCTATCCGCCCGGCACACCCTGGACAGCTAGCAGTCGGAAACGCAGAGTCTAGCTGACTAATCCTTTCACCACGATGACTCAAACTGTGGACCTATAATGGTGATGGAGTGAATATCCGATCAGCGAGGTCGGGAAAAGCAAGACCATCGGCTGTGGCAGAATGTTTGCTTTCTAGAACTGCGAAAATATCAGAAGAACACGGCGCCACCATATCGCTACTAAAAAAAATTCCTGGCAGCTCCACTAATATCAACTACCCCTAATTTAATTCCAAATAATTAGTAACCAATTAATTAGGTGTTAGTCAGAAGCTCGTCGATATTCCTGCTTTGGATAACATTTGTCCAATTTGAGACGTATGCGGGACCATTGTACTCAATTACACAGGTATTTGCTAATCAATATACAATCACTCGGTAACTCGGCGGCTAATTTGATTTCAGTGCAGATAATAACGGTCATTGTCCTTCGCCTTAATATTTCTTTAAAGGACTAACTTCAATAACATCGATTTTGATTCTAGTTTTTCGACTGGTTAGGAGTGTCATATCGTATCATATTCCTAGTTGGTTAAGTATGTGTTTACTATGTTGTTATAAAATATATAATCTTTACTTATTTATCTATAATAAAGCATTGATTAAAATAATCAAGTTTTTCGCAAAGAAAAATATAAAATCTTTACACCTTAATTCCCTGAAGCTAATTGTGAAACATGATAATTGGCAGTCGAAGGGACGTGTGATCGAATTCCGTCCACCCACTGCACTGCTGTCAGATCCCTAACTGCGGAAAATCCGGTGGGTAAGTATCGCATTTCAACACTTTACAGTATGGTACAGTCAGCGACACTATTCGATGAGTAAGTAACTACAAAGTGCCAAAAGTCGCGCAAACCCCTAAAACATCATTAACTGACACGTTTGGCCAAAAACTTTTTTACAAAAAAAAGCCTTTCGTTTTTAAACACCGACTTCCGAAATTAAAGTTAATTTTTACTTTGTAGGTACTGTTTTGTTTTTGTAAGTCGGTTTTATTTTTTTAATATAATAATAATTCCATTTATTTGTATAAAATGTGGTAGAAACAGATGTTACAATAATATATTTAGTGCAAAGACACATTCTGCCATTTAATACCTAGCATACAAATATTAATCTATTAACTTGTTTTATGCCACTAAAATAGTAAAACGCAATAGTTATATTATAAGTACACGAATAATAACAGTTTCCCGCATTAAATTCTTGAATTCTACAGAAAACAATTTACAATATCAAAACAAAACCAATATAACCTTATTATACATATAAACTAAAGTTTAGGTATCAAAATACCAACTATAAACTACACGACACACTTTGGGACAGTGCATGTCCCGAAGTGATAGGATGGACATGACTTTTTGTCGAGAAATTCGCTGACTGAATAAAAGCATTGCGATATCAACCACTTTTTTAAAACTGCGCAGAATTTTTGGTAAGGTAATTCATCCAGATCGGTAATGAGTTGTATATAAGTGGCGAGATATATACGCAGCTCCGTCTGAATAGTTCTATCCTGGGTACTTGGTGGCTTTTGTAAAAAAGTTTTTTTGTTTTTCACTTTTCCAGGGTTTCCCTCGATTTTCATGGGATCCCAACATCTGATTCTAACTTGGTGACAATGGGACCACCTCAGAAGTCGGTCCAGAATTGGCGGAAAAATCGGTGAACATACCAAAAAGAAAAAAAAAATATAAAAAATACATGCAGCCGAACAACCTCCTCCTTTTTGAAGAAGTCGGTTTACAAAATGCGGTGAACTGATCTTGATTACAATTTACGGTGACCGTACAAATATACATAAGTACCTACAAAATATGCTGATCACGCGAATGCTGCAATTTTACTAAATTCGGTTATTTGACATTTTTCTTTTCATTTCAAAATGGTCTTCTATAATAGTACCTATATTCATAGTTTGTAAACGTTTTCCTTGTTTATTATATCTAAGTATGATGTTTTCGTAATAAAATTCTATAGGTTCTATAAGAATTTTTTTCTAAACGACATACTTACTTACACGTAATTCCAAATTCAAAACCAGAATTCTTGCTTTATTACTTAAAAAAAATGGTTGTCTGTGAAGTCGGTTTATGGACGATAATAATTTTTCGTGATAACGTAGTAAGAAAACAATTGAATTCTTGACAAACAAGCCGAACGCTTAGGCCTATCGTGCCTCTCTATCGCTTGTTCCGCGCTCTCGCTCTCGGAACGTGACATTTTTCAACTCTCTTTTTCATCGATTTATAAGACCATCAGGTGAGATGGTGGTCAAGCGCGTGCCTACCAATAGTAAAAAAAAGACGATATCACGTCAAAAAAATTAATAACTTCGTTTGACTCTATGACACAGAGTCAAGGAAAATCCTGATAGCCCTGTGTGATGCGCCTAAATAGGGATGCGTCTACTTTTCAGCGAGTATTTAATTACTATAAGGACAAAGTTTGTTCAGTGCATTTTGTTGTTTTTAGGTGTTGACGACTTTTGTCTCGAATATTGTCACCGACTGTATCTGACGTCTATGGCAGGAAGGACTGACGATAGTCTACTTCTAAAACCATTAGAGGCACCATTAAAAAACTTTTAACAAAAAAATAAAACCGACTTCGAAAAACAGAACACTTTAATTTCGAAAGTCGGTGTTTTTGGTTATTTCGTTTTTGAACACCGATTTCCGAAATTAAAGTTATTTTTTACTTTGTAGTACTTATTTTGTTTCTGGAAGTCGGTTTTAATTTTTTGTTAAAAAGTTTTTTATTTTTCAATTTTTTTGTGGTACGCAGGTACCACTAAATAGTGAAACCACAAGCACAGCGTGCCGGTGTGATATTATGAACTGGTGTAAACAATCAAGAGACATGCGATTAAAGAAATCCCGATCCATTTGCTATCATTTATTGAAGAGTTCCGTTGCCTACCTCCGAAGTTCTTAATCAGATCTTCACCAAATTTAAATGGAACTAGTCCGAGAAAATACTCTTCCAACCAAAAAAAAGAATCATCCAAAATCGGTCAACAATTGGCGAAAATATCGCTGAACAAACATTTTTCATGGGATCCCATCATCAGATCCTGACTTATACCTTCCATCATCAGCTCAGCAACATGAAATGATGATTACCAGGCACAAATATCTGAATTGCGGAAAGTTTATGAAAAACAGTGTATCTGCTAATAAAATTTGAGGGTCTCCCTCGATTTTCATGGGATCCCATCACCAGATTCTGACTTGGTGACAATGGGAACACCTCAGGAGGCTTTCGAATAAAAAAAATTTTAAATATCGGTCCAGAATTGGCGGAGAAATCGGTGAACATACAAAAAAAAATACATTATACCTCCTCCTCCATTACACCTCCTTTTTGAAAAAGTCGGTTAAAAATAACGTCCACGTCGTTCCTGTTAAGGTCCCATAACTATTCGATAAATACGGCGCTGTGCATTACAGATCCAATTAATCAGCTAATAGATTGCGAGTCAGCACTCAGTGCCTAAATCTATTGGGTACGTACCTCCTTGCGTGGTAAACGTATTAGTGATCGCACAGTCGCAATACAGGTAGGTATTCATACCCCGGTGTGGTAGTTTACCCTCGGCGATTCCTCATTTTTAAAACTAAATATGAGCCTACAGCTAACTTTTACACACAAGCAGCTTAAGTCTAACTACTAGTTCTAAGTCTAAGTAGTGATTTCCATACAAAACTTAATTCCTGTATATCCTTTAGAGGCTGAAATTCAAATCGTAACTAGGTAAGGAAGCCTTGTGCATTTCACGTTTTGGTTGTGCGTCGTCTGCCGGTGCATTGCATCCATTGCCACAATAATTGCAAGTCGTACTAACCTTGGTAGCACCGCACCCGTGAACTGTCTAATGGGAAACTAAAATAAAACCGCTACCCGAACCAACAACATCGACATCTCCTCTCACTCTTTCCGTATATTCATTCCCTACGAGACTTTTAACTAGCTTAGAATCACAAGACCTCTGTGTGACACGAGCCGCCTAATAATAAAATTGTATTTAAGTACTTCCATTTCTTTATATTTTTTGTATTCCGCCTAATTTTCCTGTTGGTACTTTCCATTGTATTTGTGAACATTATTCATTTTAAAGCTTGTATACATGAGTATGACCTTGTCCACACAAACGGAGCTAACGACACCCCTACCCTACCCGTGTTTTAATTTTTAACCGACTTCTTCAAAAAGGAGGAGGTTCTATGTTCGGCTGTGTGTAATTTTTTTTTTATGTATGTTCACCGATTTCTAAGCCATTTGTGGACTGATTTTAAAAATTCTTTTTTTGTTCGTAAGCCTATACTTCTGAGATGGTCCCATTGTCACCAAGTCAGAATCTGATGATGGGATCCCATGAAAATCGAGGGAAACCCTCAAATTTTATAGGCACATACAATGTTTTTCATGAAATTTCTAACGCAATTCAGATATTTGTACCTGTTAATCATCACCTCATGTTGCTGATCTGATGATGGAAGGTATAAGGCAGGATCTGATGATGGGATCCCATGAAAAATGTTTGTTCAGCGATATTTACGCCAATTTTTAACCGATTTGGATGATTATTTTTTTGTTGGAAGTGTATTTTCCCGGACTGGTCCCATTTTAATTTGGTGAAGATCTGATTAAGAACTTCGGAGGTAATTGATTGAAGAGTCTCCGTCCGTCCGTCTCTTCAATGAATGATATCAAATGAATCGGGATTTCTGAAATCGCATCTGTTGATTGTTTACACCAGTTCATAACATTATAACATCACGCCGATACGGTAAAAAATAACTTTTATTTCGGATGTCGGTGTCAAGAAACCAAAAAAAAAAAATACCAAAGACACAATAAAAGTTATTTTTACTTTGTAGTTTTTTGTTTTTGGAAGTTGGTTTTATTTTTTTGTAAAAAGTTTTTTTATTTAAAATAAAATAGTACATATTTTTAAAAAGTTTCAAAACCAAATTATTTTCGTTTGTATTGCAAAGCAGTAATATGTTTTTACACTCTTTTGCTAAAAAATGAAAGAGTAAAATGGTTTCATCTTAACATTAAGTATTGTGATACCGTACCAGAATTTATGTATTAAATTCTGGCTAAACCAAATTACGTATCATATCATATAGATTACTTACTACCTAACTTTTTCAAATGTAATTTGAAATTTAATTCTACTGAGGAATTACATTTAAAAAATAATATAATAATAATATATGAAGTTGAAGAGTTTGTTTGTTAGTTTCTGCGCTGATTAGTGCGTTTAACGCTAATCAGCGCTGGAACTACTGGTCCGATTTAAAAAATTCTTTAAGTGTTAGATAGCCCATTTATCGAGGAAGGCTATAGGATATACATCATCACGCTAGGAGCGTGATGATGACCATAGGAGCGGAACAGACGAAGTTGCGCGTGTCAACTAGTGTTTACATAGTGAGTCTTTGAAGCGCCTTAGTAAAAAAAATAACTAGCTTTATTAACTCGATTCAATTTGGTCGATTTCATGATGTTTGGCAGTATCGACCCGACGGAGTCAGCCCTGACTTACGTGTTGTAGGTGGTAGGTTCGAACCAAAATAATAACTGCCTGCAGCATGTCCTAGAACAAAACTATTCGAAGACATATGACATTACATACCAATCCACACTAGGTCCACTGCCTCTCACAGGCGAGTCTGTCTCTAGTATGTCCACGCTGAATTCTAAATACCAGCGTTTGACAGTCCGCAGATATGGGGCTTCATCACTGAACACAGATATTAGCTCTTCCAAACACTGAATCCGTGTCAGGCCTCTTCTAATGTTGTAAAAAAATATTGCACGAACACATTTTCCTTCAAAAGACTCATTTTCGTGCGTAACCTGACAGATTCCAATCGACGCTGTGACTAAACAATAGCATTAATCCTAAAAGTTTCAAGTTGTTTTGAGATTCAAAATTTAAACACATTCGAATATAGAACAGTTCCAAATTCATAATTGCCGGGAAATATGGAAACGACAGAACTTAAAAGGCATGCCTATTAACACCGTCTTATACTACAAGTATAGGATAAAATCTGAAGCCAAGTATACATTTGTAATTCATCATCTTCCTGCCCTTATCCCATGTTACTTGGGGTCGGCGCAACACGTTTTATTCTTCCATTTTGTTCTATCAGTCGTCACTCTATCACTAACTCCCTTTTCTTTCATATCGCTCCTCACACAATCCATCCATCTTTTCTTTGGCCTTCCTCTTCCTCTCCATCCATCCACATTTATGTTCATAACTCTTCTAGTTATATGCATTTCATCCCTCCTCTTCACATGACCATACCAAGACAAGCGATTCCCTTTCAACTTTTCCGTCACTGGCGCCGCTTTTAAAGTGCCTCTAATGTACTCATTTCTCACTTTATCCACTCTCGTTACTCCACACATCCATCTCAACATTCTCATCTCCGCTACATGCAATCTATTTTCATCCGTCTTTTTCACAGCTCAACATTCTGATCCATACATTACGACAGGTCTTATCACGGACTTATATATTTTCCCTTTTAATTTGAGGGGCATCCGAGGGTCACAAGTTGTTCCAGTGACCTGTCGCCATTTCATCCATCCTGAGTTGATCCGGTGCGTTACGTCTAGGTCTATATCGCCATCTCCCTCGACAAGCGACCCGAGATACCGAAAGTCGGAGCAAATCGGTATAGGCGTTCCGGTGAGAGCTATAGGTATCGGACTGGAGAGACCGCCGAAATCGCAGAACAGGTACTCTGTTTTGGTTCTGCTCAATTTCAGGCCAACACTCTCCAGTCTTTGCCACCACGTCTCCAATTTGCTCTGGACCTCTAGGCCGCTTTCTGCAACCAGCACAATGTCATCAGCAAACAGCATGCACCAGGGAGCCTCTTCCTGGATGTCCGACGTCAGAGCGTCCATTATCATCAGGAAGAGATAAGGGCTGAGGGCCGAGCCCTGGTGTAAACCGACTGCTACACTGAAGCTGTCAGTGGTGCCCACTGTGGACCAGACTTGAGTACTGCTTCGACTGTACATCGCTCGGATAAACTGCACATACTACCCAGGCACACCTTTCTCCTTAAGGGCCCACCACAAAACCTCACGAGGCACCCGGTCATATGCCTTTTCGAGGTCAACAAATACCATATGCAGGTTTTTATGCACAGCTCTATATTTCTCGCACAGCTGGCGGATAGCGAAAATGGCATCCGTTGTACCCCGACCAGGCATAAAACCGAACTGGTTCTGTGAGATTTCACTCTCTTCTCTCAACCGCCTTTCAATAACTTTTTCCCAGGCTTTCATACTATGTGAGATAAGCTTTATTCCTCTATAGTTGTTGCACTCCAGCACATCACCTTTGTTCTTGAAGATGGGCACCAACGAACTGTTGCACCATTCATCAGGTATGGCTTCTTCCAGCAACAACTTATAAAGCTAACCACGTCCATCCATCTACTCTTAATAACTGCCACACTTCAATTGGCATTCCGTCTGGACCAATTGCCTTACCATTCTTCATTTCATTCACTGCTATTCTCACTTCATCCACACTGATCATTTTCACTAACCCCTCATTCACTTGTTTATTCTTTAAAACACCACTCCAGATATTTTCCTCATTCATCAGTCTTTCAAAATAGCCCGTCCATCTATCCTTAATCTTTTCATCCTCCGATAGAAGCATTCCAGCTTCATCCCTTACACAATTTATCTGACTAACATCCTTCGCCTTCCTCTCTCTGGCTCTAGCAAGCCGGTATAGGTCTTTTTGGCCAGCTGGACTGTCCAGCGTGTCGTACAATTGGTCCAGAGCTTTTGCTCTTGCTATTGCCATGGCTTTCTTAGCTTTTTTCTTTAAATCATCATACTCAATCTTTTTTTCAGCTTTTAAACTAACGCTTTCCAATCCCACATTCTGCCATTCCTTGAATATCTTCTTTTTTTCTTTCAACACTTTCTGTATTTCTGTCGACCACCACCATATATTCCTCTCTATTGTGCCTCTTCCTTTTGTCTCTCCCAAAATATCCTTCGCTGCTTGCCTTATACATCCAGCTATCTTATTCCAGCTTTCATTCACACTTCGATCTTTCATGTCTGCCATTTGTATCATTTTTTCTACCACTCGCTCTCCAAATTCTTTCGCGCAATCATTCTTCTCTAGCATATGCCATTTTATTTTTGGGGAAGGACGCTCTTTGCTTTTCTTAAATTGTGTTTTTATCGCCAATACCATAACCAGGAGTCTGTGTTGTGAGACCAAGTCTTCTCCTGGCAGCACTTTGCAGTCTTTGACTTGATTTATCTTATTGCGCCTAACAAGAAAATAATCTATTTGGGTCTTGTGGTTACCACTTTTGTATGTGACAAGGTGTTCATCTCTTTTCTGAAACCAAGTGTTGGCTACTGCCAGGTCAAATGCAGTAGCGGATTGCAGCAACGTCTCTCCCTCGTTATTGGAACTTCCAAAACCCCATCCGCTATGTACTCTTTCATAACAATTTTTCATTCTACCTACATGCCCATTAAAATCACCTCCAACTATTAATTCCTCATGCATGGGGATGGTCATTATAATAGCATCAAAATCCTCCCAAAACTTCTCTTTTACCCTTTCATCACATCCTACCTGCGAGGCATACACACTAACTACATTCAGCATCACACTATCCATCATAACTTTCACAACTATCAATCTATCATTAATCCTTTTTACTTCCATCACGCTTTCTTTCAATTTATTATCTAACACTATTCCCACGCCATTTCTTTTGCCGTCACTTCCACAATAGAAAAACTTGTATCCTTCACCAATTTCCCTCGCCTTTGTTCCCTTCCACTTAGTTTCCTGCAAACACGCTACATTTATTCGTCTTCTTTTTAATACGTTCGCTAACTCTCTGGCCCTTCCAGTCATAGTCCCAACATTCCAACTTGCATACCTCAATCTCACTTTTCGAGCTAGCTTCTTACGTTGCCCCCGCCCGGGGTGGTGCAACAACCCTTGTCCACTTCCCACAGGGGCCGGGTGCTGCCCCTGCGCGTCGCCTGTGGGGTACGCCCTAACCCTATCGCACATTCCATTTACTCCTACCATGTTGCCTAGTGGTTTGGCAAATGTTTTACAGTCGGCCGCCAGCCTGACACTAACCCGCCTTGGGAATGCTGTTGCTGATGGTTTACCCGCCACCATGCGGGTGACCTAAGGTGCTGGATGAATATGTACGGTCTCAAAATTTCCCTTAGTCGCCTCATACGACACCCATGGGATAAAATGGGGTGGCAGTATTCTTAATCCGGAGCCACACAAGTATACATTTGTAATTAAATCATAAAAATATATAGTATTACTAGCTGACCCGCGCGGCTTCGCTCTCGTCAACTGGCTACCCTACCTACCCTACCCTACCTACCCTACCCTATCCTACCTACCCTACCCTACCCTACCTTACCCTACCAAAACCGAAGCCGAAGGGTAACCAACGAAAACCTATTACTAAGCCTCCGCTGTCCGTCCGTCCATCCGTCCGTCTGTCTGTCAGCGGGCTGTATCTCAAGAACCGTAATAGGTAGAGAGTTGAAATTTTCACAGATTGTGTATTTCTATTGCCACTATAACAAAAAATAATAAAAATTAAGGTTTATGGTATGGAACCCTTCGTGTGCGAGGCGGACTCGCACTTGGCCGGTATTTTAAATTTTAATAAAACTTTGTAAGTTAATCAAGTGAAGCGGGGGGTCATAACATTCGTTGTCCTCCGCCCTGCCGACCAACTTGTTTGTTTAACAGGTTTCCTTCACACTCTTTTGGAAAGTGGCGTAGACCGCGTCACGGGGCGAGGGACACGTATTTATTACACACGTGAAAGAAAAATTCTCACGCAAAATTCTTACTAAGGAGTTATTCTTCAGCCAAGCGGAGCTCGTGGCTAAAGAATAACAGCCACACGGCTCAATCTCCAAGGTTAAGCAACGCTTGCTAAGGTTGGTCTGTAGATGGGTGAGTATCTTAACATACCGAGTTTCCTCCGTGCCTCGGAAAGCACGTTAAGCTGTTGGTCCCGGCTGTCATTTGTACATCTTTGGCAGTCGTTACGGATTGTCAATACGTAAATCTGACACCAGTCTTGCCAAGAACTGCCGTATTACTCAGTTAATGGGTTGTGTAGGTCTGGTAGGCAGCCTCTCCACGTAAAATACTGGTATTCAGCTGAATCCGGTTTGACAGGGAGCCGACCCCAATATAGTTGGGAAAAGGCTAGGTAGATGATGATAACGAAAATAAAGTAAGTCCGTAAAATCTATACATTTAAAAAGTGACATTCGCACCCTAGTTCGGACAGTTTACTTTTCTTTTAGCCATTCATGGATAATTAATATAAGTGACTTTTTGAGTCATAAAGGAAATGTCAAAGGTCCAGAATGAAATAGAAAGAGTTCAAGAGTGAACGAAGCGAGCTCGAAAAATGTTTCACCCCCCCTAACTAGGATAGATTTTTTCTTTTGGGTTTGGTTTAGGCTCGGCCCTGACTTCGTAAAACTGTTCTCTGTTAGTTGACATCGCAACTAAAGGAATCTGTTAATTCTTTACATTTATTTTGCAGTCCGCAGGCCCGCGCCTGCGGTGGTCGAAAATCGCCCTGCAACTTCCGACGCCCGGGACGTCTTCTTCTGTTGCGGTGGCTGGGTCGTGAGGTTTCCCTCTCTCTCATACGTTAGGCAACCTCCTTCGCTAGCATTACTGCTTCGCAGAAGGAGGTGACCGCTTCCCATGCCTCCTCACTCCGCGCTTCAGGCTCACTACACCTAAGTTTCATGGTGCACCTCGCTTCGATCGCTCTGACATCTTCTATAGACTGCTGCAGTTGAGGTTTAGTTTACAGTTTTGACACCACCGACTGCATTAGACTGCTTGAAAAGCGAATTATTTGGAACGTTTTTTGTGGTTTTAAGTAGGTACTTAATTATTTTTATTTATTACATTTTAGTAAGTTACATTTCGTATTTCGCAATCGACTTCTCGAGCTTTTTATTTTGACTATGTCACGACAACTATAAAATTTATAAACTAAAACAATTTATTGCCTTACTTTGGTTTTATTGTAAAGACTGGTACCTACTGGTTGACTTGTGTGTAGGGGGCCCACAGGCGTGAAATGCTTAGTCAAGTAGTCCTAATCCGGCACTGGCGACACTTGATCCGTCAAGCATGGTTTAGACCATATTAAACCGAATTACAAGAACTGAAAGTCCTACAAGTTAGCAACTTATTTGGTAAATAAATGCCTATCAAGAAATCTTTATTTTTTATGGCTTCTTATTTAGCAAGCTTGCATAAATTGCTAATGTTCAACAAACGGGTGAACACATTGAATCCTGTAGCACAGGTACCTATCACTACCACCTAGCTCAGAAGTCAGGGCTCCAATTAAAAATGCACCACCTTCTCTAAGTCAAAACCCGCTACCTTTGGGTATGAAGACGGCAGCACTGTTGCTGAAAGATACGTGTCCGACGTACGAGCTGGTGGGTCACAGATCCGATCTCTCCGGGAGGCTATGGTTGAGCGCCTGAACGTGTCGTTACCGGCTGTCCCTGAATGGGGTGATGCCAATCTGGTCAAGTTCAATGCTGCTAAGACCCAAGCGTGTTTATTTTCCGCCAAATGGTGCCAATTGCACCCAGCTCCATCTTTCCGAGGTGCAAACGTGTCGATAACCGACCAACTTGAGCTTCTTGGGGTTACTTTAACGTTTCCCTCAATTTTGGCCCTTTCATAGAGGCAAAAGCTCAAGTGGCAGCTATAAAGTTGAGGATCCTGGCAAAGGTTCTCATCTTTGCCAGGATCCGGTACTTCGCGCCGGAACAGCTGCTCAAATTCTATCAAGCGCAAGTTCGATCGAGTATGGAATACTGCTCTCATCTTTGGGACGGATCTGTCAGATAGAAGCTTGATGCCCTTGAGACAATTGAGAAACGAGCCAAGAGGATCATCGGCAATGAGAGACTAGTCGCGACGAAGCTCCAAAGTCTTGAGCATCGACGACGAGTTGCTAGCCTGTCGGTTTTCTACCGGTTGCGTTTTGGGGAATGTGCGACGGAATTGCATAATTTAATTCCGCCAAGTCCGTTCCATCATAGGACCACAAGATGATGCGCCACCGTACATGGTGGACATCCCACCCAAACGCACAAAACGTTTTGGGAACACATTATAGTGCGTACAGCTATGGAGTGGAATTCCCTGCCCGAGTCTGTTTCCTGATAGCTACTACCTGGGAGTCTTTAAGTCAAGAGTAAGTGTATAGGTTACTTTTAGGCAAGTGTGCTCCATCTTCGACCACATGACCACTTACCACCAGGTGAGATAGTGATCAAACGCGTGAACAAATAGCAAAAAAAAAGTAGCGCAACCAAATAATTATAACGAAGGTAGAGATGTTCCGAACTGGTAGACACCTGAGAGCAGACGTGGTTGACGGTAGTCTATTGCACTTTTTATTTCAGCTGAACCACAATATTATTGACTCTGGTAATTAGATGTTCACTTTGTTGGTTTGGGCTAAATAAACATTAGCACCCGTGAGAAGCCGGGGCGGGTGGCTAGTAAGTAATTATATAAACCCGAAAAATACCGCTCAACGAAGTGGTTAAGGGTCGCTAGTCTCGAATATAATATATCTAGTCTGGTAGATAAGTTTACAATGAGCATGGCATTGAGTGAGCATTCATCTTTTTAAATCTCGTATACAGCATTCTCGGGGGTTGCCTATTTTTAGCTCGGAGCATGCGTCAATATGCACTTGTGTTGTAAGCAGGTACCATTACACATTGTACTAATGGATTATGGGGCGTCACCTAATTTTAAGTATATTACTACTATTTTGTGGACGTATGAAGGACCTACATGACAATCCCTTCGTTGGAAGTTTTCAGGAAAAATAGAACATTACCTGTCAACGTGGCCCATGAATATGTATGTATGGGTTTTTATTTATTTACTGTGTGCTGTGCCTACACATATTTGTGTAAGTTTACTAAGGTTAAGATTTAAATATTAAGTAATCTTAAGTTTATCTTATGCACCTAACATTCTCACTAATTTGCAAATAGTTCTATCGTACTAAGGTTTTTGTAGGGAACCCAATTCTGGGTCAAGCTCGGGCCTGTTGTTTTGTGTTTGTATTTTATGTATAGTAATAGCGAATAAGAATAAGGTTTGTCAGAAATAACAACACATTATAAATATCAATAGTTTATTACATAAATTATAGCCAAGCTTACACTTCATTGTTTCTTTCACCTATACTGATTCATAGTAAAGATTTCAAACTGCGCTAATTTTTACTATCTCTGTATACGACGCAGACGTGCGGCCACAAAATATACTCGAGGCAGGACAGCTGCCCTAGCCGCACGACTGCTTATTCTATATAAAAAGAATACTTATAAATAAAATCTAACATCACTCTATGTTATAATTAATTAGGCTATGATTGGTGTTACTACGGTTCCTATTCCAATTGCATCTGATAAAAATTATTCCTAATTTGATCTGCATAAGCATTTAAAACTAATTAATCATTACGGGTTATGGCTTAACAGCGTATCACATATCGGGGACCTTTCTATTGATTTGCGCGTTGATTCAACAAAACTCTTCAATAATGCTAGTCCAGCGGATTGCAATATCCAATCATAGCTATTACTTTACATGATTTCGCACTTAAAGGAATCGTATTGTTTTTTTTAATTAAAACCTCATTAACCTCCACCGCTCACGAGTAGGTACCTAATCAAATATTGTGGCATCTTAGATCAATTAGATGATGTGTGAAATTTGCTTCAAAATATATATTTTTCTTCCAATGCGGTTATTTTATACTACTGGTGGTAGCTTAATGAGGCTTTTTTTTAAAACTATTTGGATTGATAAGCCCAAAATCACAGCGCAAACCAATAAGAAAACATAGTTATTTTGTGACAGAACACGTTCCAAGATTGATGGCGCCTGCAACCCTCCGCCATCACTGTCTAATCGAGGCATACTTATTGCTTTAACGAATACAGTTTATTATCGGGTACAATATACATCTTATTACGTAAACAATTAGATTCATCTTTTTATAACACAAAGGACGAAGTCAACAGACCCAAGTGTCATAGGACCAATGTATTATCCGCCATTTGCATTCGTGTTGTGATTTAAAAAGTCTGTAAGACTAACTTTCAAATACTGGACTTAATTTGTTTTCGCTTGCTTGTCCAAAGTATCAAAACTCTTATAATATTCTTCATTTATACTAGCTAATTTTTTTAAGTATTAGTAAATAAACGTTATTTTTATTAGCTTATTATAACTATTGTACGATTTGTATGGGTTTGGTGTTATGATGGACTGACGAGGTTGTCACATGTCGCCGTACGAGCACGTCTAAACATTTCTATCTTCATTCACGAATATATTTTGATAATTCGCAAAAATCAGCTGTTCCACGTATAAAAACTAGGTGTCCCACGAGCACGACCTGTGACAATCTCGGCAAAAATAAACTATTCATGAATTTTTAAAATTCGCTTTATATTAAGTTGATTATTGCTACTATTATCACTATCGATATCGTCGAGAAAGAATAACATCTGCTGAACAGTTTATATTTATAAAAAGTTGCCATGAAAAATACTCGAATTATATTATTATTATTATAAAATGTATGATTAAATATTTGAACGTCAAAAATTCATGAATAAATGCACATGTAGATATAAATTTCTATATACTTAATGGTTTATGTATGTACTAAGAATTGGTGTGATCCGTGGCATGAAGGCAATCCTAATTATGTCTACTATAAATACATAAGATCACAGTAAAATGGGAATACAAAATGGTGGATCTGACAACAATTGTGCAGACTTTCAAGTTATATGAATATGGATTATAGTCGGTAATAAAACGGCAAGGAATCATAGGAGTACATTAAAAAAACGCAAGGCAAGAGATTACAGCGTAAGTAACTTGAAGTTCCCTTGATCAGCTCATCGGCACTAATTTGTTTAAGTACCAACACACAGACACGTGTTTTAACAAATATTAGTTGAAATAATATCCAGAACCTTGGAGTGTGCTGCTCCACTTATATTTAGTTCGAGGTCGCGGGGCTAATATATTAATGCTTATAGTTTCTCTTTGAAGTATTATCTAACGTTTAGTCAAGAATAAACTTTCAATCGTGTCTGTGTTTTAAGAGGAGGTGTTAGAATGGCAATAAACTGTAAACGCATATTTACATTGGCAGATCGCAATAGGGTAGTTCTGTCACGTTATTTGTGACGGAAACTTCACACAGTTCGGCTCAATATTACAAATATTTGCAAGCGGTATAATTGTTACAAATAAATTCAATTATTTTGTAGTATACAATTTGACGTAAATATCCGTAAAACACTTCATCAAACAAATAGCTGGAAGACAATACATATTGGAAATTAAAAAAATAAGTATATTACAGTGTCATTAAGGTACATAATAGATCAAATATATAAGTGCAGCGGTAGGTATCCATATTTATGACAGTTCTACAGATGGTTAAAAAAAAAGACGTATAAATCCCGCATCTCGTTTCATAAACTATACGTACCAAGAATGAGACCACTGTATATCGGATTAATTATTTGCGAGCAGGGTTTCACACTATTGAAATGCGAATAATTAAAGACTTATTTTAAAACAAAGGTCGTTGATCTCTTTACGGTATATCGAAGGGTGTCAGGTAGAGTTTATGGTTTCGAAAATCAATTAAGAAAAGTCTGTTATCTATAGACTTTTAAAAGTTATCCATGGTTTAAAAGATGCAGTTACAGACTTATTCTCGTAGTTGAGCATAAAAGAATTTGTCAGTCACAGTTGGCATATTGTCGGTCGCCTGCCGTTATCGGTTGTCCGTAAAAACAGATTGGATCGATTGATTGAATTTGATACGTCACATGCATGCTACAATGTTCTAAATTGGAAGTGGTCGAACCAAAGGCACCTCTAAAAAATGTGCACACTAAAGGTTCGTCTGCAGTAGGTACCTAAAAATACTGCGTTGTTTAATACAATAAAAGTTGTAATAAAGTTCGGTTCTTTCAAAACTGTTTATATTTTTCTTGTTTTTAAAGACTTTAACAAATGAGATAGGCCTCTGCCTCGAATTTTGCGGGCAGTGGGGGGCGGCGGCGGCGGCGCGGGTGCGAGGCAGGCAACAAAGACCCGTTCTCGAAACCAGCGGGCAGATCGCGCGGCACTATAGCAGCGTAGTGTTCGTGGTTGTGTCGTCGAGATATTTGTATTTATTCGCAAACGAAAAAAAATATTCATTACGCTCGATTTATTGTGGGGAAAAGAAGAAAATAGATTGCACAACACAGCAATACAAGACGCGCGGGTAGTCACCGCTTGGCTGAGGTGCACCGCTAGTTGCCCGCCCCCGCGCCGCTGTTTTCGAGGGCCATTTGATTTTACACATTAGATCCTGCTGCTCTCGCATAAGATTCGAGGCAGGGGCCTTAAATTGAAAGAGCGAGACTGATTTAGTGAAAGATATCTTAACGCAGTAGCGCACGTTTTAATTACAAGTAGCTATCGATCATAGCTGCATTTGATGGACACGTAGATGAAACAATTCGGTGCCACAATACAAAAGCATCGACCACAAGGCACCCTTTGTGCCAGACAATCTATTCTGCTATGGCCAGCGCAAGGGCCGCGGATTGCGTCGCTCAAAGCGGTGCCGTGTCAAAGGGAAGCTGGACAGGAGCAATCAGTGGCTACAGTGACACACGCGGCCATTACATTACAATACACATACCGATAGCCTTGTCTTTGTGATATCATACACTAACCACCTCAAAGCTTTGATAGCAAACAGTACCTAGAAACTGACAATGCGTATTCCTGCAATTATCCAATAATTATTATCACGGTACGGACGTTCAACGATATTATATTGCTCCTACATTAGTACTGAGCGCAAAGCGGAAGCTAGATTAGCTGGTATCTCATGTCCTTGCGTTCTACCCTCCATGAAACATACAAGTCTTCTTCTTATATGTATACGCGAGTTCCCGAATTGAGATTCGGCGCCTATTACCTAGCGAGGGTCAACGACACGTGCTTATAATGCAATAATGTTCTCGAGGTTTTACTTTCAAACACTATCTTAGAAGACACCGAAAAATAAAACAAATAATACAGTCGCTTTATTACACTTCGATACAGCCTGGACTGTACGTTCACTGAGGCTGAAACACAAATACCTTCCAAGAAATAGGGCCAGAGAGATACGATATATTTTATATTGAAAATAAACATTCGAATATTGTAAATTTTAAAATATTAATTCTCTTGCGAATGAAACTCCCGATAAATTAACGACATAGCAGGCGCACGTTCTCTCCGAGAATTTCATGTAGCTTCATTAAATACTCGTTTCCATATAACTATGGGAAAAGGAATTAAGAAATAAATTTATTATATTACGGACGAACAGGTAAGTATCGCGGAGAGCTGATCGAAAAAATGATTTTGTTTTAATCTAGCATGTTAATTGATGTTACAGGTTCCCTTTTTATTCTTCGGTCACCAGTTGAAAACCATTTCTATTAGTTAAACTTAAGTCCCGGGAATTTGCGCGGCAGTCATTTAAATCTCAAGCTACTCGAAAAATATGTACTTTCTCAAAACGACCCGTGTTTCTCTGTTACGGTAACACCAATTCACTAGTAAATATTTAATATCTTCTACGAGATAACTGAAGCTTCATGTGTTATTTGAAGCTAAGCACAGACCAAAGACAAGTACACAGCAGCTGTTATTGAATAATGAACCTTATATCAGCGCATGAAAGTGCTGTCGAAACCAACAGGAGTGCGATCAAGGACGCCAGAGGAGCCCTTTGATGTCTGCTTTGGTGCTTGTACAACTTTGAGCTTTATGAGGATGGTTTTACAGTGCAGTTTCTAATGGGATGGGAAAATCCTCTGCTTTGCGCTCCATTTTGGTCTACGCGGAGACTAAGATTCCTAATGAAGTGGCAATTATAACCCACGGATCTATCAAATTCGCTAACGTAATGTAATTAACCCCCGCGAGATCGCTTCGCGTCGATTTTTTATTTTTATTTTATGGTGAATTTTGTTTCGTAGGTATACCTACTTAACGCGAGTTTAAATTATTAAATGAGACGTGACGGACTTATTAAGAGCGGAATACCTACTGTCTGTCGAGAAATATCTCGTTTTTTTTTAATAAAGGCATTCATATGCGTCGTCAGACCTAGCGCATTGTAATGAAAACAAAGTACTTTATCAGACAGTCTTGAGAAAGAATAATTTGATAAGGTACAGGCGCCGTATAAGGCCCACCTCCTATCATGGCCCACTTAAAAAATACTTAAGTTTCGGTGGCCAGAACAATTTAAAATTTCGCGGGAATCTTGTGAATGCGTTCCTAGACGAAAGGCAAACGTCATCACGCCAATCACGCGCGGCCATTTTGAACACTATTGTCAGTTGTCAGTGACGCGTCAAGGCAGTGCACGTGTTATAACCTTACTCACGTAAGTATATTTATTTTTTTACAACAAAATACAGTAATATCGCGTTACACCTTGATAAATCTTAGTACTAACAGTGTTAAGATTAAATCAAAGTAAGTTTTAATATTCTAATGGTGTCACTTAATTTTTAACATGATTTTTACTGCCATAAGGCAAAGTTCCATAAGATAGCCCACTACATGACCCCCAAATAAGGCCCGGGCCTTCTTTGGACTATCGAATATTACATTTGTAAATTGCAATAAAAATAATATTTTGAAGTTTACATATAAGTACATACATTTCTATCTATGTCTAATCCTTTTATTAAATTTGCTTATGACAAGAAAATTTCTTTGAAAACTTTTCAATTTTTGTTATTGTTAACGTAGTTTTTCTTCCATAGGCTGGTATTCAACAAAATGGCGCCAACTGGGAAAAAACCTCGAGGCCAGTGGTCAGAATGTCAGCTAAAAAATGCCATAAAGGCAGTAAAGAGACGTGAAATGTCACAACGAGCAGCTGCTGAAGCATTTTGTATCCCAAGGCGTACATTGCGAAACCACTTAATATCCGGAAAAACAGAAAAGGTAACTGGTAGACCACCTATTCTGAATAAAAAACATGAACAGGACTTAGCAAAACGGATAATAAGACTTGCTCACGTAGGTATGCCGCTGACCCCCAAACTTGTTCGGAAACAAGCGTACGAGTTCTGTAGAGCAAATGGCATATCAAACATGTTCAGTGAAAAAACAAATATTGCAGGGAAGAAATGGCTGAAAGGTTTCCTCAAACGCAATTCGGAGATATCACTTCGTAAAGCTCAGTTTATGAATCCCGGCAGAGCACAAAAACTTAATAAGCACATCGTTCAAAAACACTTTGAAGCTGTCAAAAAAATATATAGCGAGTTGGATATATCAAATCATCCAGAACGTCTATATAATATGGATGAGAAGGGTTGTAGATTGAACCTTCATCATCAGCAGAAAGTTTTTGCTGAAAAAGGTTCAAAAAGAGTGCATTTTATAGCTAATGAACATGCAGAAAATGTGACAATCGCGATGTGTGTGAATGCAACGGGAAATGCAGTGCCTCCAATGATCTTATTCAAGGGCAAAAGATTAAAACCAGAATTTTGTGACAATTTTCCTGCTGGAAGCTTAGTAAAGATGGCACCCAAGGGAAGTATGACGACCGAACTTTTCGTGGACTTCATCGAACATCTGGGTCAGTATAAGTCTCCAGGAAAATGCTTATTAATTTTTGATGGCGCTTCTTGTCATTTGGATGCCAGGATCGTAGATGCAGCAGATGAACACGACATCATATTATACTGTTTGCCCTCAAACACAACGCACGAGTTACAACCCCTTGATAAGTCAGTTAATAAATCGTACGAGCATCATTGGGATGAGGAGCTATTATTGTACGCATATCAATATCCAGATCGCAAACTTACAAAACAGCGCTTCAGTAAGATTTTTACCAAAGTATGGCCCAGGTGCATGACCCAAGAAAATATAATTAACGGATTCAGAGCCACCGGACTCTACCCTTATGATCCCAATGCAATTCCTCAAGAAGCTTACGCGCCTTCAGCGCTTACACAATTACCTGGTATACAACATCAAAACGACTCTCAAATGCAACAAGCTACTGATTTCGGAGATTTAGTGGTCTCCCCACGACGACACAATAACTTTGAGATAGATCATGTCACATACAATGAAGATAACTTGCGAGATTTGTCACCATCGATTTTATCCCAGTTTCAAGATGATCTCCCAGAAAATGAACTTGCAGAAAGAAATATATTAGATATTCCAAAGTGTTCAACTACTACTCGTGGAAAGTTAGTTGACTATAGTTCCTCGTCCGAATCTACCATTGAGGATTCTCAACATCAAGAACAGCATCGTAGACAGCCCCTTTTGAGCATTCCGTACGACAGGAATTCTCAGTTTTTATCACCTATTCCTTCCACCTCCGGTATAAATAGTATGCACCCTCAACGACTGTTAGATTTTTCTACGTCAGACGTGTCCGATCAAGAAGATTTTGATCAAAATATATTGAATTTCACCCATGCACAATATCCTGGAAGAAATATTAACATTTATACGTCGTCATCTGAGTCGGAAGAAGAAAATATCAACCCACAGTCGAGAGAAAAATACAGTTCATTTGCTAAACGTGATCAGGAAAGATCTGAGGATTCTGATGATAACGTACCACTTTCTAAAATTAAAGAAACTTCAGGCACTTCAGGCGCTAAGACACCATTTCATAAACAAATTCCTACGCCAAATTTCGCAACAATAAAGAATAAACCAAGGCGTAAAGCTTTAAATTATATCGGGCAAAAGGTTACCAAAGACTTATTTGACGCTGCCAAAGAAAAAGGCTTACAAAAACAAAAGAAAAAATCAATTCCTGTAAAAGGACAGCTAAAACAAAAAAAAACGAACGGTAAATCTACAGAAAAAAAAAATGCTAAAAAACAGAAAAAAGTGGAGACTGAAACTGCTGAAAATGAAGTGTGGTTTTGTCAAGCTTGTGAGATGGACAGGGTTGCCGATATGCGTCAATGTAAAGTGTGTTTGGCGTGGTACCATGAGGATTGCGTAGGTTTGACAAAAGAAGACACCGATATTTTCTTATGCCCAATGTGTAACTAAAAAGTCTGAGCAATATAATTGGTCTTGGAAGAGTCCTCTCTTCTACCTGCAATTATAAGGTTCAGACTTTTTTATTGTTGATTATGTTATTAGTTTAAGAGAAAATGAAAAATATTGTTAGTGAAAACTTACTGTTGATTACGGTTCTGTTTTTGTTTTAGATTTTTTATTTTTGTATAAGTTTTTAAGCTAAGTATACGAACAGTATACCTTTTTATTAAAAATAGTTTTCAATATACCTAATATGGCCCACAATTGAAAATAAATGACCTATTAGAGGATATTATAAGTATTATTTAGTTACGAACAAAGAAGATGGATCTCAAAATATACGCCATTATTAGTTTAAGTGTTGATTTTTTGTTTTAAGGCCATTCCAAGTTTCTATAGACATAAGAAGGCCCAATGTCATTTTTTTTACTGATTAATTAATCTAAAACACTTAATATTAAATAAAACTGCATATTGAATTCAGTTTGTGAAAAAATAATTTTGCTGGTCTTAATATTACATAGATATTCCTTAATTCATAACGGGCTTTCTTGGGCTACTATGTTCCTAAGATGGCCCATTCACTATGTTTTAAAAAAACGATTTTTCTCTGTTGTGATGGTACAAAAAGAACTTGTATTTATTTAAAATGTGTCATTAATAAACATGTTATATGTTTTTCCTAATCTCTTTTTTTTTACAGTTTTACAGTGATTTTTACAGTGATTTAAAATTAAGTGGGCCATACACGGCGCCTGTACCTTACAAGAAAAATGAAGCTGCAACGCTTTTATTAGGAAAGCCTTTGAAAGGGTTTTATAGAATTGACCTTCAGTGCATGGTGTAGGTACTTACGAGAAAAAGGTACTAATTTTCGGCTGAGCCTTGTATTATATACTCGAGGATAAAACGACCGACGACAGACGGCGGTCGCGTCGTCTGCAACAAGTAGATACTTGTCGCAGGACATTATCGTTCATTTTTGAGTCGCCAGACATGTTGAGCGATCCTTGGCGCTGAGCTCCCGATGTGGATGACACTTTGTATCGAAACTAACGCCATGAAAATTTTATTATTTAAGAAGACATGGTGTATAAATATAGGGAAGTTAATAAAATCGAAGGCAAACGCATCTTCACGCATAGCAAGCAGTGGTGAACTGGTGAACGCATACGTCATCGAATGATGCACACGAAACTAACGGAGCCGCGGGTTTATTCTTTCTCCTTTAGTATGCACTGTGTGCACGTTAAAGTTCTGCTTATACTTAAAACGCAAAGACCAAAGATACAAAACCAGTTTATATCACTAGTAAAAGTAGTAAAAGACAAAAGAGAGAAAATAAACAGGACAGTAGAATCGAAACAGTTCAGCGTAAGTCATAAAACGGTGAGATAAACACGCGGCGTGGAGCACTAGCGTCGGCCGGAAAAATGCTATTTAGGATCAGCACGCGATGCTCGAACAAACAGGTTCCCTACCTGACCTCCGCCGCATAATTCTCTTTAAAAAAATATGTTATTAAAGTTAAGTCGCAGATAATTTGCATACGTAATGTGCAGCCGCGCGCTCCTAAACTGGATGCATTTTTGAGACATAGTGCCGATGAGCAACCCGAGATCTTATTGAGATAATTGTACCCAAAAATCGTTTACGCGGTGTTATACACTTTTATTTGGTTTCTACATTATAGTATAATGAACGTGAAAATCCGACATGTTTCTATCAAAAAGTCTTTTATTATGTCAAGTGGACGCGAACCTCATATCGTATACATAGCTATATATTTCAACAATGGGAGGAGCGCAGAATAACTAATTAACTTTTTTCCCTACACTACAATAGCACAAAAACCCGGCTCGCAATTCGCTGTGGCAAAATGATACACTACATTGAAAAACATAAGTAAATACGTAGCTGCCAATATGCACAAACCATTCATAATTCAATTATTGTTCAATTAAAATGTACTTTCGGAATCAGACGCAATACATTTGAACAGTAATCTTGCTACAGGATTGTGTAGTTATCGAATGTACAAGATGAAATGGCTAATTGAGCAATTTTGATGATCATGAATGAGAATTGACCACAAACTACTGTCACCACATAACATTACGTTTGTATAAAAATATGAACTAAACATCTTAAATTACGAATAAACGATTATTATCAACTAAATACAAAATCACCGATTATTATTTAGTTTGTGGCGCAGACGGTAGGTGGTGCGTTCAGAGTACCGCTCAGCTGTCGTCGAAGGCGCGAAGCATTCACACATCTATACAATATTACAGTCGCTTTGTAACATCACAAGCTGGGAAGCCAAGCACTTAACACTATATTGGCATTTCTCAATAGGTACAATTATGAACCGATTTGTTCAATAAACAAAATTAATACTAGCTAGTCAAATTTACAGGCAGTGTTAGGGTGGGAGCAGACGAGCAACTTTGACTTCATTTTCAACATTGGACATGTATGTTGTAAGATCTAAGCATTGAGAACAGAGCTTTTGTAAATGACCTGGCAATTATGTCTTATCTATGTATGTTCTTTCAAATTCTGTTGGCATTTGGAACAATGCCAAAATAGTTACCCTAGTTGGTACTCTCTAACTATGGAATCATCAGATAATGGAGTATGACTATGGCTAGACATCATACTGCTATGAATACTAGACAGTTATCGATAATGCATGAGTTTGCTTGACTATAAAAATAACTGAGTCTTAGTGAAACTAAAAAAAACTTTGAATCCTGTACTTATTGTCAAACTATCTGGTACAAAATATGAACTTAATCAGAAATTGTAAATCAGTCTTTAAACTGCAAAATGTTGAATAAAATGTAAAAGTTGCGTCTCAACCCTTACCAAACTGAAAGTCACAAAATAAAATATTAAAATATGTATATTTCTTTTGAGTAACGTTTTAAAGCAATTTAATACTAAATTATTCAGCCTTATGTACATGCGATGTAAAAAGGGAGTAAATACGAACGAACTTAAATGCATTTTTGTGGCTATAAATTAGTTAAGTACTTCAGTTCAATCACAATTTTTGAGGTTCAGCATAAATAAGCTTTGAGTACTCTAAAATAGGATTAACATTGATCTTAGCCATCTGCCAGTTATCCTACCTGGTATACCTTAAGTCAACCGGAACCTTCAATATACTTGTCAAAACCACATTAACATTAATCCTATTATAGATCATGAGAAACTCTAAAGCACATCTATACATTTTTCAATTAAAAATCTCATGAATATACACATAATATTCCTCCAAAAGATTACAGAAAAATTGGCTAACTACAATTTAGATATATCTTATTTTTACAAAAACTGTTTTATTTTTCTGAACATGATGTTATCATTCATAGTTATTGTATGTTCTGTGTAAAGAAAACTTATAAAATAAGCTTCAAAAGCATAAAGAGAATGTATCAAAGTTTATAAGTACAAAATATTAATAAAATAATATGAACATACATCTACATAAAGTCTACATAAATAACGCTGTCATGTATGTTGGCTACCAATGAACTAAAAATTATTTTATCACCATACTTCAAAATTTCTCTTTAAATAATTTTCTTTACTTCTTGAGCCCCAGAGTGGGATATCTATTATTCCGATGCTCAAAATAAAATTAAAAGTAAATTTTCGTTGTCTAGTAGTTCCTATATAATGGTAATCATAAAGCTCTCATAAGTGGATGTCAGCAGTCTCGAAATTAGGCCGGCAAGTTAGAAGCTGTCACAAGTTAAACAAATACAACAGTTTAATAAACAGTTAAAAAAAGAAATATAAACAACACAATATCATAGATAAATTTCCTTAACATCACTATAAAAAGAAGTCCTTTTTACCCCTATATCTAAACTCTATGGCAGTTTTTTAGAAAAATATACAAAATGCATCATTTTATTATTAAGATCACTTTCGCACTTCACTGTGGAGATCAAGTTCGTCGCGAACGTGTCGCGCCACTACACCAGGAAGCCGTAGGGGCCGCTGCCGCGGATCTGCGCGCGCATGCTCTGCACGCTGTTCATGATCTTCTTCTGGTGGCCCACGAGCGTGACGCCCAGGGACGCCAGCTGGTGCACCGTCAGCTCCACCACGGCGTCCATATCCAGAATGCCCGCCGCGCGGAACTTCTCAATATAGCGCGACATCTTGATGCACTCCAACCATTCTTCCACCGACGAGAACTGGATCAGGTCTGGGGTGTCACCCGCCAACGGGTCAGCAGAGCGGTTCTGGGCAATTTTCCTCAATGTATCTGGACAGCGGATCAGTTTATCTAAAGTTTTCACAATGCTTGCAAATGTGGGACGGTGCGTACGCTCTTTCTGCCAACAATCAAGCATCAACTGATACACCGCCTCGGGGCAGTCCATGGGTGCTGGTAGCCTGTAACCCTTCTCTATGGACTTGATTACGTCCTGGTTACTCCAGTTCCAGTATGGTCGTTCACCGAAACTCATAACCTCCCAGCAGACGATGCCCATGGACCAGACGTCGCTGGCTGAGGTAAACTTCCTGAAGGCGATGGCTTCCGGTGCAGTCCATCGCACGGGGATCTTGCCACCGCGTGTGGTATAAGCGCCATCGGCAGTCGACTCTATCTCTCGTGACAAACCGAAGTCAGCAATTTTGCACACGAGTTGAGAATTGACAAGGACGTTACGAGCGGCGAGATCGCGATGAATATAATTCATTTCTGACAGGTATTGCATCCCCGTTGCGATACCACGTAACATTCCAACTAATTGCACAACACGGAATTTTCCGTCGTTAGCCCTCAAGAAAGTGTCCAGAGAGCCATTCTCCATAAACTCTGTTATGATCATGATTGGATTACATTTAGTGACCACTCCTTGTAAGAAAATTACATTGGGGTGTTCAAACTGTCCCATAATCGAAGCTTCAGCAAGGAAGTCGCGTCTCGCTCGTTCTGTGGAGCCTGGCTTAAGGGTTTTGATGGCAACATCAATCTCTTGTCCACAGCTGGCTGGCAATTTCAGTTTTCCTCTGCATACGTCACCAAATTCACCGCCGCCGATAATAGCCTCTATTGTGATGCAAGATGCGTCAATCTCGCGTGCGAATTCCCGAACCGCCTGGTTAGGGTCTTCATACGTATGAGGGTCGATATAAGTTCTGGAGCCGGTGCCAGCGAACAATGGTGTTGTGGCATTGCTGCTCGTCTTAGCGGGTCGCTCTGGGCCCGTGTATACTTCACCATTACGGTAGTTAAGCGCATTGCAATCGCTTGGCTGCTTCTTGTCGCATTCGTCATCAGTGCGTGATCGTAAGAACAATACTGTAGCAATTATAGCAACCACTGATAATACGACAACTGCGACCATCACTCCCGCCACTAATCGCACTTGTGCGCCTTCCTCCTCGCCCACAAAAGTCGTTTCCAGCACAGATCCAGTCCGAGCATACACTATGCCACTGAACTCACCCCAGCCTCGCTTCATCTTAGCCCTGACTCTAATACCATATTCGGTATCCCTTTTCAAACCTGTAATTATTACATGTGGTTCTTTAGAGATTTTAAGAGTGGCATTCGCACTTTTCTCCATGTTATCCTTCGGGAAACATTTGACTTCATAACTTTCTATTGTATCATCAGGATCAGTTAGGTCTATTGGTGGTGGGTTCCATGCTAAAGACAGCTTGTCACTTTCTACACTCAGGATACGTAGTTTAGAAACCACACTAACAACAGAGGCTTCTGTGACAGCAGTTATCTCAACTTTCTTAGGTTCTTCACCTGTTTGTTCAGTGACCCCATTTTCGGCGTAAACCTGGAATTTATACTCTGTTACTGGGTCCAAACCCATAACGGTGACTCTCGTGTTATTCAAACCAGTTGCAGCAGGCCTGTACTCAATATTAGAACCACAGTTTGAACAGAACACCCGATAAGTTATGTCATTGCGTCCTCCAGTTTTGTGTGGTGGCTGCCAAGCAAGGGAAATTGAAAATTGATCAGCAAATGTAACTGTGAGGTTGACAGGTGCAGACGGTGGCTGAGTGCATGGTACATTCTTTGGGTCCTTTTTGGCTCTGAAGAAACCCGGTACACATTTACATTCAGCAGCAGCATATGCTGTGGATTCAGAATAATCTGGGCAAGTAACGCAAGGGTCATCACCAGTGTGAGATTTGAATTTTCCAGGTGAACATTCATTGCATACTTGGTTATTAAGGTCGGGTTCAAAGCCAGCGCGGCATTTGCATGAGCCACTGGGCAATGTCCACTTGCCATCACCCTTACATAGGTATACAGGAGGAGCTTCACCTGATGCTGTCTCTGCATTCTCCACACATGTGCCATTGGCTTGCTCAATTACGGTCACCTCACGACCAGTTGGTGTTGCTGGGAACCTAGCAAAATTGACTGTTACTTCAGGGCATGTTATGTAGTAAACTTTCACAGCCAATATCGATATACATGCGCCCTGGTCTCTAAAGGCGAAGTACACGCCTCTTTTAGTTACTGCAATGCTCTTTACCTCTGTGTTGATGTCCACCTCAGAGTTAGTATTGAAGCGGCCCTCACCTGCAGCGATGCGGCCGACTAGCTTGTAGCTCTCGGGCTCCCATGGCGGCTGCTCTCGTGTCGCCACGTCGAATTCATAGTACAGCAGACTGAATGTTTCCTTGCAGCTTAGTGCATTTCCAGGGAACAATGAACAATCTCTTATAGTGAATTTGATCTCAATATAAATACGGTTGGCATTCCTGCGCTCGATGAAGGGCGTCCACAGCCAGTTGTTGACGTTGTGATGCGCGACGTCGCATACGACATAGGAGCGCCAGTTGATCTGCTTTTCGAAGTTAGTGTAGGACTCCTCGAGCCAGCCGGGCGTGCTCGCCTGCGCGCCGTACGGGAAGCGAGTCCAGCCGAGGGTCGCCTCGGTGGTGGTGTCCAGCAGCAGCACCTGCTCGGCGCGCGTGCTCTGCGCCACCGCCGCCACCACGGCCACCACAAGCGTCCACATCATCTCGTCGACATAATCACACGATGACGCCCAAACGACTCTTATACGCCACTACACACACTAATGTTAAGTTTCCACTACATAATGCACCTTACAGTTTTCACACAACGTTCAACACTTCACTTTGTAGATAAAGGATGGCTCGGTCATTCTCTCTTTGCTGCTATGTATTCAGAGTGGTCTGGGATAAGGCGCGTTATAATCCGGTCTAACTACGGCGAAGATTATGATAATGTCTTTCGTTTATGTATTACGCGACGTTTGAACACAAATAACATTATTTTGTGTGAGGATTCCGCATTTTTAATTTATATTGATCCCGTGTAACACAGATGAGTCCGTCTTGACACGGACGCGCAGCAGTTTTGAATGTTGCCGTCCATGAAAAATAACAACAAAAAATTGCATTTTAGAAAGTAAACCATAATGCATAAAGCATGATGTACACGGTGGTTCTGGATGGTCTTTTATTGTCTATGCACAACAACCGCAAATAAAAACATAATACGAAATATAATTATGCTTAATTAATGTATAATGAGTTGAAACATTTGGCTGAGCTTTAAACCTTTCACTACACAAATTTCAAATCGTCTAAGAAGCTGGTGTTGCCATACAACTGATTATTAAAATCAGAAGTCCACGACAAAGTTCTATTTTAATGTTCCATATTACATAATAATGGGATTTCCAAATGTATTACGTGTTTTTTATTGTACGATGTCTACGTGACAGTAATTTCTCAATGTTTTATCAATTTTGTGATAATATACTAGGCGTGCTGTACCACAAAGCATTGTTAGTTCAATCATGGAGATAGTACACAGCGTGAGACTTTGTAATGTGCGCGAAGGAAACTATGCATAATTTTATCGACGGAAAAAGTATTTAAAAAAATCTAATATTTTTTTCAAGTCAGATTTTCTGGTTTAAAGACGTTTAATTCACATAAAGAAATACATTTCACTTACATGATAAAAAATTTAAATATAAAAACTAATCACTGTCCTTCGACACTCGGACTTACAATTAATCGGATCGGTTTTTTTTAATCGGATTTTTTAGGTCAGATCGATATAAGTGTACTCTGCAGTGTTGGGCAAACAGCCGGAAATGATCCTGCCTGCTTTATAGGTTGGCACCTAGTTAATTAAATAAAAGCAAATTTGACAATGCATTGTTATTTTATTTAAATCGTTTTCGACTTCTACTTTAAAAGTAACTTCGAGGATCTTCAGCACAACGGTTTATGAAAGAATCGCCCATACTGTTTAAAAGTATTTTTGTTTGTTTTTTTTTTGTTGTACAAGCATGCATACAAGTCCATGCATTTTGCCAGTGTCTACTGCGCGGTTTATTCAAAAGATGGCGCATAAGACCTTGTTTACATTTTGATTAGTGCCAATTCATAGGTACATTTTCTGCGAAATTTTCTTTAGAGCATATAGCTTAAGGAGATGTCATAGCTGAGCTTCCCCTCTGCCAAAATCAACTGGCCATATGACCATGCACGTTAAAAACTAGTTCATTCGCCGACCGCCGTCATTGTGTATCGTATTGTGTCGCAACTAAGTGCTCCCAAAACATAGTTAATTGTGCAGTTTCCTATTGCAAGAACCGATCTACCACTTCAAAGGACCATGGGCAAGTTTGGTTGGAGACTGGATCAATCCTCAACGTTAACGAAACCTACACCTAATGAAAGATTTTGGGGTATTATTTAATTGTTACCTACTGAGGGAGCTAAGTCGAAATCGAGCGCAAGGTGATTTGGAACGTCAAAAAATATATTTTTTGGTAGTTTGTAGCGAGGAACTAAACATCACTACATATTATAAAACAAAATACTCCGCCGCGTCTGTCTGTCTCTCTGTTGGCGATAAACTTAAAAACTAATGCACCGATTTTCATGCTGTTATCACCAATGGATGGAGTTGTTCTTGAAGAAGGTTTTAGTTTATAAATGAGCATAAATTCCATAGCAATAGTATTGTGTTATGTTATAGAATTTATGCTCACTTGATCGCGGTTAATTAAGACGTTAGTGTCAAATGTCCTTGCCCTTAGGTTGCCTGTTCTCCGTTTCTCTGCATCGCTGCCTTGCTCCGCGTCAATGGACAGGTAGACTAATGTGTCGTGATTATATTCTCCCTCTAAGCAGCTATAAGTTATTTTCAAGAATATTGCATTGTTGCAAGTCCGGTAGGTTGTTCTCTCGATATATTTCTGTTGTATATAGACTATTAATTACCTCGATCGTGCAGGCCTGGGTGTCACAACCGGACAGTTTTGCTGACAAAAACTCCGGCAGGCCATGTCCGATATATATGACGTGGCAATGCCCCGGGTACAGCTAGGACGCGCACGCCACCAGGTGTACTGGTCGCGGATGCTGGCGCCCGCGCCGCACGGTGCTTGTACACCAGGTACCGCAGTACCTGATTGCTTACCTAGGAAAGCCTGGGTCCAGACCTCGGAGACTCTCTCGACACACCCATGTGCGCCGCAGTTAAGGGGGCCGGAAAAGGGCAGCGTATTTTTGTCAGCGTAGACGCCCAATGCGCCTGCTGCGGGCCGGGAGGGAGGTCGAGATCTCCCTCTCCCTTTCCGCAGTCTCCTTCTGCGCGATAACTGTTTCGCAGAAGGAGACTACCACGACCCAGGGCTCCTCGCCGTCGACCATAGCACGAACTACGGCTGCCAGCGACAGATCACTGCCTAGCACAGAAATGAGGGCACGTTGTGGCTTCTCCCAAGCGGCACACTCTGCCAGCGTATGCACCCTGCCTATGCGCAGAAACCTCCCGAAGCAGTCATGCCCCGAGAGGACCTGCGTCACACGAAATGACAAGGAGCCGTGCCTTCTCCCGAGCCACAGGTCGAGCACTGGCCGGTTGGCTTCGATGGTGACAAGGCTGGCGGAAGGGCGTGAGAGCCTGTCCCATTCCGCCACCAGAACCTTGCGCAGCTGTGACTGACGCAGCTCAATATGCCGCTGCATCAGACGTGCGCCGCGCACCCGCGCGTCCTCCCATCACCGATGCAGTGACGCGAGGACTTTTGCCTCCAGGTGCGTCCGTAAGCCTCCGCCAAGTAAGCCTCGACGCTTACTTGACGGACAGGGCCTTCATCTACCCCGGTCACTTGGGTTAGTGGAAACGGCGAGAGATGTCGTGCGGTGTTCTACAGGGTTCGACTACGATTGGTTGCTGTGCGCCGACCTCCCTAGTGGCGTCAGCGTAGGCTGACGACACGCTGGTCCTGGCACAAGGGTGATCGCACCAGGCGGCGTTCGACGCTATGACACGCGGGCTTGCAGCAGTAGTTGAGAGGCTCTTGCAGTTGGGTCTACAGGTGGCGCTACATATATCCGCAGCCATATGATTCCATGGTTCTCGGACCAGGCCACCATGGGGATCCGAAATGACGGTAGGAGGGGTTTAAATTGGCGTCGGGACGATGACGACGTACCTGGGTCTTGTTTTCGACAGCCGGCGTTGAGTGGCTCGCCGTCCGAACAGAACCAGCCGGTCGATTCTGCAAACATATCGAAGTGAAGGCTTGGATGAAGTGATCACGGAGTGTGCTGTTATTCCATTTTGATTTCATGAATTGACAGCTCACTTTGTGATCATTTCACCCAAGGCTCCACATCGAACTGTTTACAGAATCGACCAGCAGGTCCAGGTCGACGGCGCGTTGTGTTGTACGCGCGCCTTAGAGATATCTGCATTAGAAGACGGCGGACCACGTCTAGGGCCATTACCTGCCAAGGTTGCAGAATTTGTTCGAAAGAGTAACCGCGGCCCTGGAACACAAAGGGGCATTAGGAGAAATACGGATGGGTTTCTGTCAGTAAGTCTGACACTATTTCTGCTCCGCCCAGATTGGGAGGAGTCGTTCGATGATTTCTCATCCTTAAAAAAGGGAGGGGCTGAGGTCTTGCTAGCCGCCTGTGTAAGCGGCGTATAAAAAAAATGTCAGGAAAACAAAATTGTTACAGTTTTAATACAATGATTTTGATGCTTCCTCAGTATTGAAAACGTTTCAAAACACCATGTTCGACTTTTTTGTAGATATTAATGTACATAATAAACCTTTAGTACTGCTCTATTGTGCATAATTTCCGCAGCGTACGCGATATAAAGATCTTTTTAGGTATTTTTTTACACCTTGGGTTACATTATTGAAGTTTTCATGCGGATCCCTAACTTTTTTTAAATATTCTATAGCCTACGCTCAAGCCTACGGTACTCAGTGATAATGTAGCTTTTTAACGGCAAAAGAATTTTTGTTTATAATATTAGTGAAGTTGGAATTCGGTGACGATGACGCAAAGTATATGATTTTTGTTCACCCAAAAAGTGCCAACGCGCCTAAAGAAGTTTCACTTTTTTGGTACTTTTTTTTTCAGTGAATGTAAATTATTTTCTATTTAGAACACGGAACAGAAAAAACAGGTGGAAATGCTATGCGACGAAATTTGTATCGGAACCTGTGTCGCCACACTCACACAACTATGCCGATAATCATATAATTCACCACAAATCAAGGATACGATTGATTGGTCGTTTCAATTTTGTTCAAAACAAGAATAAGTCAAAGAACCTACATTTGAAAATATACCTTTGGCTTTACACGTAGGATTTATTTTGCTTTAAGGCGAAAAGTACTCACGGCGTTTCGTTTTCTGAATTCATTCTATGTTGAATTTACGAGTAAATTCCGCTATTTAACCATAGATGGCGGTATTTTCAATGGTTGCAATTATAAACTTAAACTACTTAGCAATAAGGTTCATTACTCTATGTTTGGATAGTAACAGTTGCCACTCGATCACGGTTGTGACACATGAACTTTGACTTACATTGTCGATATCGATAATTAAGATAACTTTTTTCGAAATTAAATCCAAATGTGACTCGCTTGGTGTTGGAGTTTTGCATGGGAGCCATACATGAAACTTGTTGTTGGAATCGTTATGAAATAAGCTACCCATTTAAATATAAGATAAGGATAAGTTCGGGTTTGCTTTGTAATACATTGTTAGTAAAGTTCTACTTTCAAAAATAGCGTAAGCGAAATATTCCCAGTTTATTGTATAAAAGTAGATACAAACAAAAAAAAATAATTCAAAGGTTTTATTTTATTTATGTAAATATACCTTATTACACATTAATCAATAAACATAACACACATCATAAATTTTTTAGTGATCCGAATATTCGTAAGAAACGAAACCCTTACAAAAATTAAATTGGTTCGGAACCCTTTGAACGCGAGTCTGACTCGCTCTTGGCCAGATTTTTTTCATACCACAAGCCTTACAAAATCATGCCTATCTTACTCGAATGCCGACAAAAAAAGGGGTGTTGTTTACACTTCAGTTCCGTGAACTCTTTATGCCAAGTGGCTTACGATACTATCTTATTACATAGTTTGGTACAAAATCTTAACGCAGACAAAGTTTTTGTGTATCTATAGCCTTTTTAGGGTTCCGTACCCGAAAAGGGTAACCAACGGAACCCTATTACTAAGTGTCCGCTGTCCGTCCATCCATCCGTATGTCTGTCAGCGGGCTGTATCTCAAGAACCATAATAGATAGAGAGTTGAAATTTTCACACATTGCGTATTTCTATTGCCGCTATAACAACATAATAAATATTAAGGTTCATGGTACGGAACCCTTCGTGTGCGAGTTCGACTAGCACTTGAACGGTTTTTATTTGAAATAAAAAAATCGCTTTCTAAAAAATGCTCGGAGCATATTGTGCTTGTTTTGCTTGGCATCCAATCAGCTCTACCCGTGCATCTATCCATTTTTCTTTGACGATAGCGTCTTTGGGAAACCTAAAAATATTTTTAAAGATATGTTTAGTGATTTTAATAAAATTACTAGATAAGATAAGATAAGATAAGTCTTTATTTGCTTTAAACATGGTATAAAGTTGTTACAGTCAGGTATTAATCTTAGGTCCACATGTTTAGCTATACAGAATATGTATCAATTGCATGCAAAATATTATAATTTAATTATTGTTTAATGTCAAGAATTCAATACAATAATACAATAGTTGTCAAAATTATCCACGTAAATGTCCAAAATTTTATATTCTATTGTTAAAAAAATCTTTAATGTCATAAAACATATGTTCTTTCAGCCATTTCAATAATTTGTTTTTATGAGATTTAATATTACATATCAATTTTATTTCTTTTGGAATTTTATTATAAATGCGTACACACATGACCAGGAAACTTTTCGCATACTTGGCTGATTTAGGAGTATCTTGCAATACAAGTCTACATGGATCTCTATTCCGAGAGTTCATTTGATAGGCTTTTTTGAACAATCCCTTATTATTATAAACATAATTACAGATTTCATAAATGTAAAGTGATGGAAGTGGTAAAATACCTAGCTTTTTAAAGAACCTTTTACATGACTCGTCAGGACGGATACCACAAATTGCTCTGACGCATTTCTTTTGCGCAATAAATGCTCTGCGTCTATCCGTGCTATTACCCCAAAAAATGAGTCCGTACCGTAAGATGGATTCTATATAGGCGTGATAAGTTGTAATAGCGGTTTTTTTGTTTGTTACATTCTTTATTTGTCTGAGAGCATAAACAAACTTATTAATCCTACTGCACAAATTATCCAGATGTACTTTCCAATTCAGATCTTGATCTATGAGTACTCCCAAGAACTTAATTTGTTGAGCTTCTTTTAGCCTGTCAATATTAAGTTTAAAATTGTATTTATGTTTTGATTTATTAAACTGCATATAATTAGATTTATCCAAATTAATTTTTAATTTATTAGTCTGTAACCATTTTAAAATGTCGTCAATAGTATTATTAATGTCCATTTCATGATCAGATTTAGTTTTATATTTTTTGTCAGTTGTCACAATAATTGAAATATCATCTGCAAATAATACACATTTATGATTAGTCAATAGTGGTAAGTCGTTTATGTATAATAGAAACAATAAGGGTCCTAATACACTCCCTTGGGGGACTCCGCAATTATTAACTCTATGGTCTGATGAATACGAGGTTAATAAATTTTCATTTACTTTATTAATAACAACGTATTGTTTTCGGTTGCTTAAATAAGACGAACTACAAACAAATATCTTTGTCGATATCTACCTATCCATCCAGTATCCGACCCGACTACATCACTATTTGAGTAGCGTAGAACTTTCGAGAACGAAACAGTAACTGAATCGACGTAAAATAAACTCTATGCTAATTGGATAAGGTGGGTTTTAACTAGACGTTTTTGGCAAGATCAAATTTGCTAAGATTTTATTAGAAATCAAATAAAATCGTACTTAGCGATGGTATGAAACACCTCCATTTATAAGATTTATTCTCCTACTATCTTTTTTGCACTCCAAATTGGAACTATACGCCATGGTTCAGAAAATATAAATTTATATTGAGAGTGAGCGAGACGAACGGTTCGTCGTGATGTTAGAACACGACTGGGTTGAGGTACGCGTAACACCGCGTAATACCGGCACGCGTGTCACGCCTACTTTGCACTTCTATTGTTTTTTTCTGTTCTGTGATTTAGAACCTAATACGTAGTTAATTTACACAAATTACATTGCGTATTTTTAACCGACTTCTTAAAAAAGGAGGAGGTTCTATGTTCGGCTGTATGTATATATATTTTTTTTTATAAATGTTAACCGATTTTTCTGCCAATTCTGGACCGATTTTAAAAATAATTTTATTCGTACGCCTATATTCCTGAGGTGGTCCCATTTTCACCAGGTTAGAATCTGATGATGGGATCCCATGAAAATCGAGGGAAAGCCTCAAATAAGCACATACAATGTGTTTCATAAAATTTCTAACGCAATTCAGATATTTATGCCAGGTAATCATCATCTCATGTTGCTGAGCTGATGATGGAAGGTATAAGTCAGGATCTGATGATGGGATCCCATGAAAAATGTTTGTTCAGTGATATTTTCACCAATTGTTAACCGATTTGGATGATTATTTTTTTGTTTGGAAGAGTATTTTCTCGGACTGGTCTCATTTAAATTTGGTGAAGATCTAATGAAGAACTTCGGAGGTAGGCAACGGACCTCTTCAATAAATGATAGCAAATGGAACTTGCAAGTGTATTTTGTTAGTGTACCAAAAAATAAAACGAATGAATTGTTAATTCATTCACACATTAAAATGCAATTCCATTCATTGTATCACGTCACTTGCGTGATTGTCAAATTTTTGTAGTGTGCTGTAGGTACGTGTTTACCTCGTCCCCCGCAGAAAATGGCAGAAAAATTTGTTCGATGATTCGCCACTAGACTTTAAATGGTAGGCACTAGAAGCCTGGCACTGAGCTCTTTTCAGATATGTACACATCTTTGTGGCCAGATGAGGCATAAAGCCACAATTTAGAAAAATGTAATAACACAGATTTTTTTCCCCTTCCGGGTTCCTGACCTTGTAGTACTTCGCCTTAGAGGGGTGGCTTCAAAAGTTGTGTATCTGGATAGAGGGATGATGCACCTACCCTTTGACATATACTAGTAGTATAGTAGCCCGGCTAACGCGGTAACGCGGCTGAACGCAGTCGGGTGGTCACAGTTCACGTCGAAGGATTAGAAGAAGGATAGACCTACCCCATCACACCCCCATTCCAGTTAATCACGTCCGTTTGGTACAATATTATTCCTGAATAAAAAAGTTTCCTCCATTGACGACATCGCGGTCTCACTGGTACCAGAACTCTCGCGAACTCATTGGTAATCTTTCGTTTGCACTCCACGCAAACAGACGTGCTCATCAATGTATATGTATGTATGTAAATCGGGCTGGTTTCCGCAACTCCACGACTAAGCGCGTATTTTGCGTGCAGATGGGACAAATGCGTCATTCGATCCATCCCTGCTCCCCAAGGAAGGCCAGCAACGCCTTGGTGTTACCAACTATTTCGCAGAGGGTACCTGGGTTTCCGAGGTACTTTGCCCTGTAATCCGCGACTACCGGGCAGCTTAGAAGCAGGTGTGCTGCTGTCTCATTCTCCTCCATGCAGGCTCTACATAGGGGGCTGTCAGTGACTCCTATAGCATAGAGGTGTTTATTAAAAGACCCGTGGCCAGTTGTTACGGCTGTGACTGTACGCAACTGTTGTTTAGTCAGCCTTAGGGCTTGTTTTGTGAATCGGCCATCTATAGAGGGAAGTGCCTCTTTGGCCTGCCTACACCCACTATGGTCAATCCATAGCTTATGATGTTTATCTCCGGTGCGTTTCCTTACCAGATTGCGTAAGTACCCGAAAGGCAGCGGCACGATGGGTTCGGGTCCCATCGCTGACATACTCGAACCCCTTCGGGCGAGTTCATCCGCAGCGTTGTTGCCTCGAGATTCACTGTGTCCCTTGATCCATTGAATGGTTACTTTGTTGTGTCTACCAACCTGGTTGAGACGTTGGTGACACTCGAGAGTCAACCCAGAGTTCACTGTGTGGCTGTTCAGAGCTTGCAGGACGGCCATGCTGTCCGAGAGTATGCGTATTGAGTGGTCCTTAACTTCCCTGGTTAGGATGGCTGATATCGCCAGAGAAATGCCCATGCATTCAGCCTGGAAACTGTGTTGTGGACCCCCAATGGTGTGGTTATATGGATATTGAGATCCTCTGAGAAGATTCCCGCACCAGTACCTGTACCTGTTTTTGATCCATCGGTGAAGATCCGCAGCTCGGCGGGGCAGAGGCCCTCGCAACGATGATCTTCATGCAATTGAATTTTGTATTTTTTATGACAGATAAATTACTTGGGTACCCGGTCATTGGTTGCTTTTGTTATGGGGAGTTTATTGTTGAGCTCCTCGAGCAGAGCGGTGTGTCGTGTATCTCTCTTACCCCAGAGGTCTAATGTTTTAAGGCGTACTGCTGCCATCGTCGCTTCCTGTTGTATAAACAAGTGTAGCGGAGGGAGTCCCAGCATGGCTTCCAGCGCCGCAGTTGGAGTAGTCCTCATGCAGCCCGTCGTTGCCATGCAGGCCAGCCTTTGCATGTGTTGTAACTTGTTTACGGCTGTAGCTAGCTTTGTGAGTGGCCACCACACCACAAACCCGTAGGTTAACATGGGCCGAATTACTGCGCTGTAAAGCCATAGTATTATTTTGGGAGATTGGCCCCACTTCTTCCCTATCATTTACCTGCATTGCCAGAAGGTAATGCAGGCCCTGTTTAGTTCATAGTCTATGTGATTACTCCAGTTTAACTTACTGTCTAGGATGACGCCTAGATACTTTACCTCAAAGTCAAAGTCAAAAACGTTTATTTCAATTAGGCCATTAAACGGCACTTTTGAACGTCATCATACGTTTAAAATAACATAGTGACTGTACTGTCCATTCGGAAGGGTAGATTCTTATGGAGAACGGACAAGAAACTCCATAGTTACTCTTTTCAAATCAATGTTTTATATGTGCTGTGGTATACAAAACTTCTGTTATTATATGTCAGGACCATGAACCTAGAGTATGCAGAGGTAGACTTATTATTTTTTTAAATAAGTACATGGTACTCACATTTCTACATAAGTACATGGTACTCACATATTTACAAATATTGGAACTATTAATTAGCAGAGTGTGAGTGAACAGAAAAATAAAAACCCAAAAATGAAACAGTAGGTACAAAAGTAAATACATAAGCTAATCAGTTTGATCTTGTCTCCACCATTGATTGTCCTATGGAGCAGGACCAGCATGTTTCCAAGCATTCATATCCTGAATGTAATCTTCTAATTTGTAATATGCTTGTTTACAAAGTGTGCTTTATTGTAGGTTTTAAATTTTCTTTCATTTAGTTCTAATATGTCACAAGGTATTTTATTGTAACATTTAACACAGTACCCCATGAAAGATGTGTATACTTTAGCTAATTTCTAAAATGGTTGATCTAATTATGTCTATCACTAACTTTACTAAAAAGATGTCGATTACATACATAATATTTTCACAAATGAATTGGTAAGGGACTGTCATAATATTAATCTTTTAAAAAAGTTCCCATAGAGAATCGCGACGACGCAGATTATTAAGCTCTGACAGCTCTCTTTTGTAAAATAAATATGGATTCAATGTCAGCAGCCCGACCCCACAGCAAAATACCGTACGACATAATGCTGTGCAAGTAGCTAAAATAGACCAAACGTGCGGTTTCTACGTCTGTTAGCTGTCTTATCTTCCTAACAGCATAATCGGCTGAGCTCAAACGCCCCGCTAGAGATGTTATAAGAGGACCCCATTGTAATTTCTCGTCTAAAGTGATTCCCAGGAAAACCGTGTGATTAATAAACTCCAGTTTTTCTTCATTCAATATGATGTCACATTCGCTACTTCTAACATTTGGTAAAGTAAATCTAACACATTTGGTTTTTTTTTTCATTTAGTACCAAGTTGTTTGCCGTAAACCAATTTTGGATCTGAAGAATAGAGTTATTGACGACGTCAAGATTTTGTGACCGTCGCTCTATTTTAAATATCAATGATGTGTCATCCGCGAATAACACCATCTTTGGGTGATTTTGAAATAATTGGGGCAAATCATTTATGTAAACTAGAAAAACGAATGGACCCAATATTGAGCCTTGCGGAACGCCCATTGTTATTTCAGACCCTAGTGAGTTTACACCTGAACCTGAACTTTAACCTGTCTGTCCGTCAAGTATGACCTAAGTAACTCAAGGGCTGTATTTCTAATTCCATAGTGCTCAAGTACAACAAAAGTGTTTCATGGTTAACGCAATCGAACGCCTTCGAGAGGTCACAGAATATTCCAATAGCGTCTTGCGATTCTTCCTAGGCGGTAAAGATATTCTTTATGAGGGTTACACCGGGGTCAGTTGTACAACGCCCTTTGGTGAAACCGTATTGTTGATCATGAAAGATGGAGTTTTTATGAAAGTGTAGAAACATCTGATTAAGCATTAACTTTTCAAACACCTTACTGAGGACTGGCAGAATTGAGACAGGCCTATAATTATTGGGTTCTTGATTATCACCCGATTTGAACAACGGAACTACTGTACTGTGTTTCATAAGATCCGGAAATACTCCTCGGTCTACACTAGTGCTAAATATGACAGTTAAGTAGGGGGCAATAGTTTCAATAACAGATCTACAGACTTTGACAGACATTCCCCAAAGATCTTCTGTTGATTTATTTTTAAGATCTTTAAAAGCTTTTATAATGGCCTGGGGGTTTATATGTTGAAACTTAAATTCGGATGGACATACCTTCACATTCTTTCTAAGTAAGGCAGCAGAGAGCGCGGGTGACGAGTTGAGAGTTTCAGTTTGAGTGGAAATTTTCAAATTCCTTAGCTACCTCTGCATCTAAGTTTATTGGGCCATGTACAGTCATCATCTGCCTAGCCTTTTCCTAACTATATTGGGGTCGGCTTCCAGTGAAACCGGATTCAGCTGAATACCAGTGTTTTACGTGGAGCGGCTGCCTACCAGACCTCCACAACCCATTAACTGGGTAACACGGTACTTCTTCGCAAGACTGGAGTCAAATTTACTGGCTTCTGACAATCCGTAACGACTGCCAAAGATCTACAAATGACAGCCGGGACCAACGGCTTAACGTGCTTTCCGAGGCACGGAGGAAACTCGGTATATTAAGATGGTCACCCATCCACAGACCAACCTTGGCAAGCGTTGCTTAACCTTAATGATCGACCCGTGCAGCTGTTATTATTGGGCCATGTACAGTATTTAGATTAAATTTAGTTTCACGTTGTTTTTTCCTACCTGTTTTATTATTAATTATTTTCCAGGTAGTTTTTATTTTGTCGTCAGCTGATTTTATTTTATTACCAATATACAAAGCTTTCGCTGTTTTACATACAATTTTATATGTTTTTGAATACTTCGCAACATACTTCTGAAAGCTTGCATTACTCATAAATTGCTTTTGGCCATAAAGTTCATATAGTTTTTCCCTGCTTAAGTATGCGAAAACCTGGAGTGGCCCAGTCGCTAAATAAGAACTTAGTGTAAATACTTTTAGACTTTAGAGGAAAAGTGTCATTAAATTGCGTGTTTAATAATGAAAAAAACTCGGCGTAGAACTCATTTGAGACATCCATGTTATCAAAGTTATGATCACCTAATTTGCTAGCTAAATTGTTATTTAGTTTCTCAAAATTTTTATCTGTAATTGGTCTAAATTTTATTTGAATTTTTGTAGGGTTATGTATGTGTAAAACGTTATTGTTTGCCCGCTGGCCGCTGTGATCTGATGGCAACTTATTTTCAATTTCTTTATATAAGTAATCACAATTACAAAACATGTCTTAACAAGTGCAGTAGACTCGTGTTGGTTCCATAAATACATTTGACAGATTAAATGATTTAAAAAGACTCAATAACCTGATACTATTCGAATTTGTCTCTAACAAGTTAATATTAAAGTCGCCACATATAATAATTATCGATTTACTAGTAGTACTGACTTTTTTCAACACGTCTTCCATAACAGAATCAAACACAGATAGATTCTGGTAACTTGGAGGTCTGTAAACGCATACCACAACATGCCTATCAAGCTCAACACAAGACAATTCAATGGTGTGTTCAACTGACAATTTCACAATATCCTTTCTTTCTTTAGATTTAATTGAAGTTTTAACTAGAATTAATGAACTACCATGTATCATATTTTTACGGCTGAAATGGCTACCTACACAATAATTTTCATAATTAATGGAAATTACTTGGTGGTCTTTTAACCAATGTTCTGTTAAACCAAACTACATCAAACTTGTTTTTTTCTAAAAACAATTCTATTTCCAACAATTTAGAAGAGCAACCTTGAATATTTTGATTAAATAATTTTAGGGTGTGTTGCCCTCCTTTAGGTTTCTTACATTTAACTATATTGCCAGAAGATACCTTATTATTATTCACTAATAATAGTTGGTTATTTGAAGGGGTAGCTACCGTTGTCTCGCGTTATCCGGAGTAATCTCCACTGTTACAAATGAGGAGTCTGAAATGCCTGTGTGTGTTCCATCAGGAAGAGAACACTTAATCTGATTGCTAGTGGCCTTTAACAATGTTTATGTTGTAGACAGCTGGAGGTAAGACTCTCTGATATGAAAATGGGATTATTTCCCTCCAATTTAATATGCGAGTAGTTAAGCCGGTTGGTTTTGTGGTAACGGTTGTACTTTTTAATGCTTGTAAGGAGTTTATTCTTCGTTATGGTGGACGTAAATTCGGCGGTTATACAGAGTTGATACGACAGAGGGGCATTAAATTAAACTACGTATACTATACGTGTTCAGTATTAATTCGATACGGTACAAAAACAAAAAGCGCCATAAATGAGAAAATATTTTTTTCAAACAAACTAAATAGCTTGCAAATCCGAATAAAACGCAACCACCCTTTGTAAAAAAAAGACACTGACCTTAGATACCGCTAGGTAACAAAGCGGCAAAGTCGCGCGCGCGCCGGAGCGCGGTGTGCGGTATCTCGTGTGCTCGGCGGGGGCCGGGCCGGGGTGGCGGCCGGCGACTTAGGCCTCCGCTCGCACTGGCTTTTATGTTAGGTAACGTTTCGAAGTACGCGCACAAAAAAAAAAACACACAAAGTTTTAAAATTTTCGATGTATCCTCCATTTACATGCACAAATTATACCGACGGAGAATATTGCTATTTATTTTTCTAATTAGATCACTGTCCGTCGCTAAGCACTTTAATTTGTGAAATGCTAAAATAATCCTATTTTTTAACTCATCAATTGTATTTACCTCTGAGGCATACACTTCACCCTTAATGTACCCCCACAAAAAGAAATCCATGGGAGTGAGGTCCGGAGATACCAATACTAAATAATAATAATCCCAAGTTACGTGTCCTATCACCATAAAAAACAGTCAATCACAAAAAAAAACACTAATACTAAATAATAATAATCCCAAGTTACGTGTCCTCTCACAATAACAAAATAAAATCACAATTGTTTGCGCGCGAATTCCACAAACCCTACGTTCCGAAACGACAGCGTCGGCGTCACTGAGCAGGCCCCACTCCACTTACCGATCGCAAAAAAACAAGGATGCAACTAACTGACCTAGTTCTGTTTCTTTCAAATGCGCTACGTTCGTCGCTTTCGTAGTGAAAGTGCAAGTGTGTGTGTATTGATTGCTTCCTTGTTTGCATTGCCAATTTTTAGTGAATGTCTTTCGACATGCGTCAGAGCGGCAACAACGCATCGTAGATTCATCGTTGTAAGGGGCATGACCTATGCTTTGACGATATTCAGCTGTTAGAAATATACATCGTGTTCAAGCCGTGCAAAAACTTTAAAAATCATTTGCGACTAAACTACTGCTCTTAATTAATTTATTTTTGGTACAGAGCTTGAAAATGGTACCTAGTATAGGCAGTTTCAAGGAAAGCCCCTCTGTCGTATCAACGTTGTATGCCCATCAGTTTGGGGATTTTTGTTGCTACTGAGACGATAAAACTCTCTGAGTTCGCTTGCTTGCATCGCCCAAGCTTTTCAACCTGTATGTAAACGAGCTTATCTGTGAGCTCAGCAATGCCAATATCGGGTGCTCCATTGACGGGCACTGCATCAATAACATCTGCTACGCGGATGATATGGTATTGCTGAGCCCATCGATCGGTGCCCTTAGGAGGCTTCTCGGTATTTGTGAGGACTATGCGGTGGCCCACGGCCTTAGGTACAATGCTACCAGGAGCAAACTTCTGGTTTTTAAGGCGGGTAATAAAACCTACGACACAGTCCCACCTGTCATTTTAGGGGGCGCTCCGCTGTCCAGAGTGACGAAGTTCAAGTACCTGGGGCATTGGGTCAGACAAGTAAGACGTCGGACAAGTGACAAGGTGCAAACCAACGGGCTAGCATGTTATACATCGAACTGCCCGTAGGTTTGCACGTTGTACAAAAGAGGTTAAAATCACGCTCTTTAGGGCGTACTGCCAATCTATATACACGTGCGCCCTATGGGTCGACTATACAAAAAGCTCGTACAACGCTCTGCGTGTCCAATATAATAACGCCTTCAGAGTTATGTTGGGGCTGCCGCGCTTTGCAGTGCATCTGGGATGTTCGCGGAGTATGGCGTGTCCGATTTTTATTCTATTATGCGAACAAGAATAGCATCCCTGATGCGGCGAGTGCGCGATAGCTCCAACAGCTTGGTGGCGATTGTGGCCGGCAGAACAGACAGCCCAATGATGTGGCATTGGATGACGACACATCGTGCGTCATTTAGTTATGTTAAATAACTAGTTATGTACTACTCTGTCAAGAAAGTACCGGGAAAAGATCAATAATACACAAAATGTCTGTTATTCATCCAAATTTATTTTATCACCTTCAAAGTATGCTCCTTTAGAAACGATACACTTGCGCCAACGAATAATCCATTCATCAAAACATTTTTTAAACGCTGCTTCCGGAATTGAGTTCAGTTCTCGCCGCGAATTCTCCTTTATGTCTTCTATCGATTGAAAACGGGTGCCACGAAGTGGTAATTTGAGTTTAGGAAAAAGAACAAAGTCAGCAGGAGCCATATCTGGTGAATATGGTGGTTGCTGGATGGTATTTGTTGAGTGTTTGGTTAAAAATTCGTTCACAATGATAGCCTTGTGCGAAGGCGCATTGTCGTGGTGCAAAATCCATGAATTTTCTTTCCACAAATCTGGCCTTTTTCGTCGAATTTGCTCTCTTAAACGCCGCATAACGCTCAAATATTATTCTTTATTTACCGTTAGACCTTCCGGTAAGAATTCAGAGTGCACAACACCGCGATAGTCAAAGAAAACAGTCAACATGACTTTGACTTTTGATCGACTTTGGCGTGGTTTTTTCGGTTTCGGTTCAGTTGGAAGGCGCCACTCCGAAGCTTGTTGACTAGTTTGCATGTCAAACTCGTAAACCCACGTCTCGTCACCAGTAACAATGCGTTTCATGAATGTTGGGTCCGAACTGACTCGTTCTAGTATGTCCTCAGCGACTTTCATGCGATTGAGTTTTTGGAGAAAATTCAGATCTTTTGGGACTAGCCGAGCAGCAACATGTTTCATACCCAAATGATTAGTTAAAATGGTACGGATCGACTCGTGAGATACAGAAAGTTCGGCGGCTATCTCTCTCAGAGTTGAATGGGGATTTTCAGTAACTATTTCCTTCACTTTTGCGATGTTAACTTCAGTTGCAGACGTTGACGGCCTACCAGAGCGAGGCAAATCTTCCATCACATCTCGACCGCTTTTGAACGCTTTGAACCACTCATAAGCACGAGTTTTTGATAAAGTCGATTCACCGTAAGCCTTCTGTAACATTTTCAGTGACTCCAAACACGAAATTCCATTGGCGATGCAAGATTTAAGACAAACTCTTTGTTCGATATTTTTGTCCGTTATGAAATTCGCAATACACACTATTGCCTATATCACACCTCCGCTGCGAAACAACAACTGCGAAACCGCTGCGTGAGTTTCGCTGTGCAACAGTACTTCACTTACGCGAAACTATAATAGCGAAACAGAGCGAAACCTAAAACTAAAACAGTTGAGAAATAAGAATCGAAAGAAAATGTCGTCGCTTTCGGAGTCGGAGGAGGAACTAATCTTACTGTGGTCAACTACTTTAAAAAGGCGTCGTAGCTGGATGCATGATATCAATAAAAAAAGAAAGAAGTTGGGAGAGAATATATTATGTAAAGAGTTACAGTCACATGAAGACCGTTTTTATTCTTACTTCAGAATGACACCAGACAGTTTTGAAGAGTTACATAACCTTATAAAGCCTTGTATTACTAAACAAGATACAAGGTTTAGAGATGCTATTTCTAGCAAAGAAAGACTGGGATTAACTTTGAGGTAAGTACCTATATTAAAATTAATGTTACAAAATTAAAATTTAAAACAATTATAATGATGAAAATTGAGAAAGATATGTAGATGTACTCAAATGAGTAGGTTCGACGGTATTACTGTCATTATTTATCAAGGAGTGGTTTCCCGGAGTAACAAGAGCATGTATGTTTGTTGTATTACTGTCGTAAGAATCTTGATGTGCTGCCTCACTGTCATTTTGAGGAATAGGAGCATGCATGCTTGAGTATGTTGTTGTATTTGAGTAGTTTGAAGTACGTGAAGATGTGTTTCTTTCAGCAGTCTCAAGATCATTAAGCTCAGCTTCCATCAATATTTTTGCGATATCGAATTTAACGTTTACTTGAGTGCGTTTGCTTAGTTTTTTAAACGTGTTTGCATAGCCCAAAAATAACAAATCAATACCGTCACATTTAACCGTGACTTTCTCATCATTAGAGTTTTGTTTCCTTCTATTTTCTAAGTACTCAACCATTCTGTCTGTAGGATTCATGTTTTTTCTTCGCTGTCGCCTGTATATTTGATGTGATGAACCGGATTGTTGTGTATTTTCTGGTACGGTTGTCGCGTCGCAAGAAGTGGAGGGTGTAGGTTGATTGGCTGACTCTTCATTTGTTTCTTCGTGTTGAGAAGATTCATTATCCAGAATAATGCTGCTCTCCGTTTGATTGGGGGTAGTAGATGATTCAAGAAATGACATTTGTTCAGCCCAGGCCCAATTCTGTAGGTTTTTTGTTGCTTGACCACTAGAGCTGTATTTTGATTGCTTGAATTTTCTGAAAGTATCTTTTAAATTTTTCCATTTTGCTTTTAAAGCTGGAACTGAAACAAAGAAGACAATTAATTGATTTAGGCGTTACTTTGCGGAAATCAAAGTCATATACACTTTGATGTAGATTACTTTGTATACTTCCGCCACCACTGGTAAGACAAACCACTGGTGCTTGTTTGCCACCTAAGTGGTATAAAAAATAGGTATATTATATCCAGCAACAGTTTTCTTCCAACTAATTTTTTTTTGTTACAGGTTTCTGGCAACTGGAGACACATACAAGACACTATCTTTTTCTTATGGTATGGGTAATTCAACAGTTTCGAAAATAGTGACTGAAGTTTGTGAAGAATTGTGGAATGTGTTAAGACCACTTGTCCTTCCAATACCCACAGAGGAAAATTGGCTGAATATGGCAGAAGATTTTTTCCAAAAATGGGGATTTCCTCATTGCCTTGGTAGCATAGACGGAAAAAAACACATAACCATAAAGTGCCCTCCGGGTAGCGGGTCAATGTTTTATTGTTATAAAAGTAAATATTCAATTGTTTTAATGGCTGTGGTAGATGCCAATTATAAATTTATTTTTGTTGATGTTGGATCATATGGGAAAGATGCCGATAGTACTATATTTGAAGCAACATCTTTTGCTCGATTATTAAGGAGCGGCCAACTTAATATACCAAATCCACAACCATTACAAGGAGAAACAGATTCTTTGCCTTATATTTTTTTAGGCGATGGTGGATTTAAACTTGAAACTTTTTTGATGAGACCTTTTCTAAGAGATGCAGCTTTGCAAGATAGAGATAAAAAGATATTTAATCAGTCGCTTAGTACAGCACGGGTAGTTGTAGAAAATGCATTTGGAATAATGGCACAAAAATTTAGGATATTCTTAAGACCTTTTGAAACAGATTTGAGAAATACTATAAAAATTGTGAAAGCAGCTTGTTGTTTACACAACTTTATACAGACAAAAGAGTCAACCGAACGTGAAAGCTCTGGTTTGGAAACAGAACAGCTTGGAAACTTTCTTCCACAAAACAGACTCAATGGAAACCGCGCACGATCATCATTTGCGGCATGTGAGATCAGAGACAAATTTGTTCGATACTTTGCACAACGCAGAACAGATAATTGATACGTATACCTTGTAAATAATAAATAATTATACTTACCTTCGTCGTTTAATTCTCTCTGGATATCCCTCCATGCTTGTAGTTTTTTTGTGTTATTTTTGTAGTCAGGGTCATTTAGTAAGTACAAAACAGGTCTATTTCTCACTGCTTGTATAAGTTTTTCAGTAAATTCCAAATCCATTGTTCCTATTTCGCTCATAAAAATTGTCGATTGCTACAGACGCGTCCGAGATACACGCGGAACCGCTCCAAAATGGCGGACAACGGGCGGAGATGTAGACGGCGCCTAAGCAAATGAGCGAAATCATGTTAGAAAGAGACAACATCATAGTCAGTTTTGTACGTTAGAGCAGGGAATTTTGCTATTGTTTCGCCGCCAAACAACTCACAAATCACAGCGAAACTATGGCGGTTTCGCCCTTTGAGTTTCGCAGCGGAGGTGTGCTACAGGCATAAATATGATATTACTAAAACCAGCACTGTATTAATATAAATAACAGATGCAACTCAAACTCCGCGCCAAAATGGAAAACAGTTGTGCCAATCTAACACCTACAAAAAAAAAAAATAATTGAATTTGGAACCATAAACAAATCATCCATTCCCGATACTTTTTTGACTGAATGTATGTTTCTTTTTTGTGTTTTGATTTGTGTGTATAACTTTTGATACTAAGCCATTGGCCGACATGACTATCGGTACAATGATTGCGGAGTCCACTTCCCACATGTCAACAACCTCGCGAGCCAAGTCAATATACATTCAGTCAAAAAAGTATCGGGAATAGATGATTTGTTTATGGTTCCAAATTCAAATTTTAGTTTTTTTGTAGTTGTTAGATTGGCACAACTGTTTTCCATTTTGGCGCGGAGTTTGAGTTGCATCTGTTATTTATATTAAATACAGTGCTGGTTTTAGTAATATCATATATAGTGTGTATTGCGAATTTCATAATGGACAAAAATATCGAACAAAGAGTTTGTCTTAAATTTTGCATCGCCAATGGAATTTCGTGTTCGGAGTCACTGAAAATGTTACAGAAGGTTTACGGTGAATCGACTTTATCAAAAACTCGTGCTTATGAGTGGTTCAAAGCGTTCAAAAGCGGTCGAGATGTGATGGAAGATTTGCCTCGCTCTGGTAGGCCGTCAACGTCAACGTAACGTAACTGAAGTTAACATCGCAAAAGTGAAGGAAATAGTGACTGAAAATCCCCATTCAACTCTGAGAGAGATAGCCGCCGAACTTTCTGTATCTCACGAGTCGATCCGTACCATTTTAACTAATCATTTGGATATGAAACACGTTGCTGCTCGGCTAGTCCCAAAAGATCTGAATTTTCTCCAAAAACTCAATCGCATGAAAGTCGCACAAGGCTATCATTGTGAACGAATTTTTAACCAAACACTCAACAAATACCATCCAGCAACCACCATATTCACCAGATATGGCTCCTGCTGACTATTTTCTTTTTCCTAAACTCAAATTACCACTTCGTGGCACCCGTTTTCAATCGATAGAAGACATAAAGGAGAATTCGCGGCGAGAACTGAACTCAATTCCGGAAGCAGCGTTTAAAAAATGTTTTGATGAATGGATTATTCGTTGGCGCAAGTGTATCGTTTCTAAAGGAGCATACTTTGAAGGTGATAAAATAAATTTGGATGAATAACAGACATTATGTGTATTATTGATCTTTTCCCGGTACTTTCTTGACAGAGTAGTACTTGATTTGTTTGTCTTTCTCGGCTTTCACGAGGTTCTCGTCATGCGGGACGGTTATGTCTACAATCATTGCACGCCTCACAATTCAGCCCACCACCACTATATCAGGCTTATTGGCAACAATAGTCCTGTCAGTGATGATGGACCGATCCTAGTACAATGTGATATTGCCATTATCGAGAACTGGGTCGGGCGCATACCCATAGTGTGGCACCTCCGACTCAACAAGAGAGTATCTCAGAGCAAGTTGCTGATGGATAATCCTAGCTACAAGGTTGTGCCTATGCAAGTATTCTCCGTTAGCTAGACGAGAACAACCAGAGAAAATGTGGCGAATTGATTCTCCCGTCTTTCACAATAAATCTCCGGTAGTTATTCGTCATGATAACTGGGTCCATAATTGCACAAACAAAACCTCCGGTTTCTCCAAAAAGATCACCGAAACGCAGCCAGGCTACGGACGCTAGCACAGTTAGTCTACGTCGGGCCCATGTAGGGCCCGGAAAAAGCGTCCGTGATGCTCCTTACTCTGCCATACCGCCCTGCGATCGTTAGTGTCAAGCACCGCAGGTTTGCGCCAGTTCTCATTTGCCAAGGAGAGCGGGGTGAGGCCCTTGTCCACCGCCACTACATCTTGATGCATACCCACGTCGACAGCTAGGAAATATTCCCTAAGACTGCATATCTCGCGATTGTGGAGAGTCTTAGCATTTAAAAAGCCTCGACCTCCACACTTTCGCGGGATATACAGTCTCATTACCGACGACCGTGGATGATGTATTCGACATGCAGTAAGCAGAGTGCGGACCCGTCTATCCAGGGCGTCAAGTTCCGTTTGAGTCCGTTTGAGTACGCTGAAAGAGTACATCAATAACGGCATGACCCAACCGTTGAAGGCGCGCACCTTGTTTCCGCCTGACAGAAGGCTATTTAAAACCTTCAGGCGGCCAAAGAAGCACTCCTTCTTATTATTATTATTACTATATAAAAAAGTTAGTGACAGAAAGAATCGCTGTTAAACCGACCCCAAGTAGTCTTCTCTGGCCTACCCCTAGAGTGTAATTTAAACCCGCGTAGGCGCGAAGGGGCGAAGCGGTTCGCGATGTAGAGCAGGTGTTTTAACGCCCGACGCCGCGGCGGAGGCTGCCAGCAAGCCGAAGCTGCGGGGTGGTGTGCGTTAAAACCATCTGCAACGATAAATTCGCGTGGGATCACCGGAGCCGTGATAGAAACCATGCCTGCTGCATCGGTCTATCCGAGTGGTCATAGATGGCTGCTCCCCTTGATTCTTGATACTTGAGTACCAAGAGTCTTTGAGAAACGAGCCACGAGGATCATCAGCAATCAGAAGCTCGTCGCGACGAAGCTCCAAAGTCTTGAGCATCGACGACGAGTTGCTAGCCTGTCGGTTTTCTACCGGTTGCATTTTGGGGAATGTGCGACGGAATTGCATAATTTAATTCCGCCAAGCCCGTTCCATCATCGGACCACAAGACGAACGGTGATGCGCCACCGGTACATGGTGGACATCCCACCCACACGCACAAAACGTTTTGGGAACATGTTTATAATGCGTACAGCTAAGGAGAGGAATTCCCTGCCAGAGTCTGTTTCCTGATAGCTACAACCTGGGAGTCTTTAAGTCAAGAGTGAATAGGTTACTTCTAGGCAAGCGTGCTCCATCTTCGACCACATCATCGCTTACCATCAGGTAAGATAGTGGTCAAACGCGTGCCTATCGTTAGTAAAAAAAAGAAAATACTTTCAACATCGCCTCCAACTTTTATCAATTGCACAATCATAATGTCACAATCAGCACCTATGTATATTTTTACCATCACAAATTCATATCCATTAATATTATACACACCTAAACACAGCAAAATATTTAAAATAACAAATCTGGACTCACCATATACAAAACCACTATTTACTTTATAATTACGGCATCTGCTTGACATCTGTCTACTGGGATCCAGCAGAATACCAGCGTCAGATATATTTGACTGCCACATGCTGAGTTGGACTCCCATTTGGTTCAGTTAAGAGACACACACACCGCACATTGGAGTATCTATGCATTTTTTTTTTATGTAGGTACTTGTAATCTGGTAAATTTCTTGGTTTAGTCATTGCCATATTCTGCCTATTTCTTTTTTTTATGTTTTAATTTAATTTATTTGTATTTTCTAGTGTTATGTGCTTTTGTGTGTTGTGTTTCTTTTCTTGTTCCTAATAAATGTTTTATCTATCTATATTCACCTAAGCTTACACGGTAAGATGTTTACAGCAGTGCAATTTTGTAAGCCTCTCGCCATGACCGCTTACGTGAAGTGAGCTTTTAATCTATACATATTATTATATACAAATTAGATGGAATGACAGTTTACTTCACGCACAGTCACTGTCTGCTGTTTTGTTGTTCGCTACAAGCTCACGTTACGCTCACGCCTTCGATCGCCTGCACGCGCTCAGCCACCCCGGTGCTCGCGCCAGCGCGCGCCTTGTGGCACAGCGTTATGTGTGGCCTGGTGTTGCGCGCGACTGTCGCGCCTGGGCAAAAGAATGTCTCAACTGTCAGCGCGCCAAGGTGACGCGCCACGTGTCCGCGCCACTCGGAACTTTTGCCGCTCCATCATCCAGGTTTCGCCATGTCCACTTGGACATAATCGGCCCTCTGCCCACATCGAGAGGCTATTCATATTGCCTGACGGCGATCGACCGTTTCTCTCGATGGCCCGAGGCTTGGCCGATGGCTTCGATAACCGCCGAGGAGGTAGCTGATCGATTCGTTGAGGGTTGGGTTGCACGCTTCGGCGTTCCCACTACAGTCACGACTGACCAAGGCCGTCAATTCGAGTCGGACCTTTTCAAACGGCTCATGAATGTTGGCGCGACCGAGCGAAGGCGAACCACCAGCTACCATCCTCAAGGTGTGTCCAAACATTGAGCAGCAAGAGCGCGGCAGCAACACGCGGCATTTGTAGGACACATTTCTGCCGCGCTCTAGTTTGGACAAAGCCAACTAATGTTTGCGCGGCAGTACTGCGCGGCACAACCAAGATATGCCGCGCGCTTCAGTTGGCATCAGAACTAAAATGAAAGCGGTCGCATGTGTCGTAGCTCTGCTTATTATTAAAAAATTGCGTAAAAGAGCTAAGAAGAAACATATTTTAACGAGGAAATGCTGGATGAAACCACTTTTTCAACGGAGGTTACAGAATATTGAGTCAATCAATTATGAAATTAATTACCGGACACCACAGTTTTTAAGACTAACCTTGGAAGAGTTTGAACATTTACATAGCCTGGTTGAGTCACATATTAAAAAAGAAGATACGTACTGGCGTAAAGCAATCACAACCAAAGAGAGATTGGCTATAACTTTACGGTTTTTAGCAACAGGAGACTCCTATTCTAGCCTACAATACGTCTTTTGTGTATCAAAACAAACCATATCATCAGTAATACCCGAAGTGTGTGACGCCATAACTACGAACTACGCATACACTAGGGGTGCGTGGGACGTGTACCACCAGCATCGCAGAAGGGGTGCATGTCAAACGAGGGGAGACCGTCCCCGGACTACGGTTGGTCGTGGATCAAGCCCCGTAGGCCATCACAACTATACTCCATCTATACTTTTTGAATATCATTGTTATGAGTATAGTAAGTAGGTCTAGATTTACAGCAATATTGGTATACATTATATTAATTATTAAAAGATTATAACTAACTCAATCCAGTTGTATTGCTTTGTGGGGATTGCCTTCTCTTTAAAAAACTGTCTATAAAAATTATAATTTTACGTTGAAGTACACTAAATTAAGACTTATTCTTTCTAAATCCGTAATATTCTGTGAAACAATCTGCTCACATCATTACGATTTTGATCTCGAAAAATTAAAAAACATGAAGTTTTCGTCGCGAATCGTGAAAGCGTCCTTAATATCTTGAATAAGAAAATTAGACCTGCAAAATCTCGACGCCAGTGTAAAGGTTTCATTTTAAAGTAATTCAGTCTATCATCATATTTTTCTACTGATAGTGTTGTTTCTGTTGTGTGATAGTTGTGTGGAATATTATATTATATTATTTATTTATTACTGTATTCCTCATACCTGCTATGTAGGAGAGTCTTTTTATAAATTTTATTTGTACTCTTTCGATGCGTTGAATGTGGATATTATGTACTGGGTACCAGACGATGGAGCAGTATTCTATATGACTACGAACCAATGCAGAAAACAAAACTTTCAGTGCTGACAAGTTACTGAATTATCTTGTGTTACGGTTCAAAAATGCTAGCATTCGATTGCTTTTATTTATAATGTTATCGGTTTGTGTTTGAAATTTAATTTCAGAGTCAATAATGACACCAAGATCTCTAACTTCAGACACTTGATTTAAAATTTGGTTCCTCACTGTGTATGCAGAATTTAATTTGTTTTTTACGAGAAAATTTAATGTGTTAGCATTTAGCAACATTAATTTGCATGCTGTTCTTCTCACACCACACAAAGAGCCTGTCGATATCCATTTGTAGAAGAGTTTCGTCTTTCTTTGTCATTACAACCCTATACAATTTCAAAACTCTAAAAAATTATAAAAACATTCTGATTTTCTATTCTTCTAATTTGCTTATTTTTGTGTGAATTAAGCAGCGCACCAAGCCTTGCGGCATTGTTCAGGTGTGTGATCATCTAAATTTGAAATATAAACTTCGACATTTCGACCTACCATTTGAGGTTGAGATAAACACACGTTGACTGACCAACTCATTTAAAAAAGGCCGCTAAATAAGGTCAAGGAACTCGCGAAGGGTATCCTACGCTATCGGCCGTTTAGTAATTTTTATAAAACGAACAATTATAACGGAATTAAATATTTTTAACATTTGTTTTTTTTTTTAACATTTTTATGTTAGTTAACATAATGGGAAAAAATATTCACAAACCTAAAATTACCATGATCTACTTAATTCCGGACTCTTATAACTAGACGCGAGTGGCTCCATAATTATTTAAATATTTTGTATTATTCACCGAATTGAGTCAAGCCTCCTGAAGTTAAACCAAACATCACAATGAAGCCCAAATCGATCCGAAGTCGCCCGAAGTGTGAGTAATGTGCTTCCAGCCGTTATTATGTAGTTCCAGAAAGTAAAGTTTTGATAACTGTTAACAAAAATCGATAGATATTAATAGATATATAATATAAATAGAATAAGATAGAAAACACACCATAATACAACTAAGAATAGAATAAGTACAACTTCAATTGGACTTTCTGGAAATGCTATATGACCTCTCCCTAGCTTATCATGTCAAACAGAAAATGCTCGAAAAATAATTGAGAGACTTTATGTAAAACAATTCACGCTACTTCTAGGAAATTATCAATTACAAATTCATTTATGAATATTTAAGTAATCTGAGTTAAAGTGAGATTCCTATACATGCTTGGGGCAGTCATTTAGCATTAGCCATCTCCTTTCCCACCAGATTGCTGGCTTTAAATATAAATGATCAATAACCATAGGAAATGACGACCGCACACAGAGGATCCATGTCATGGAAATCCTTTACATGAGGAAAATAAAGCCTTAAAAGAAACGCCAAACGAATGTGCTGGCTGAAACAAATGCACTAGATTAATCTCACGGAAAAAACACCATTATACGAACACGTGGTTACGTGCGGCTTTTGGACAAAAACTTACCGTTTTTTTAAGAAATCATCAGGCAACCACCATGCGCCTCCATAAAGGTGTTGTGTTTGTTGTTTAAGAGATAACAATATCTGAAAATATCAATTTATTCGATAAAAATTGTCGTTAGTTTTGAGAAAGACTCTTCGTCTAGAAGAATTCTTTCTTACCAGAAATTTCAGCTATCTCTCCATGACGTCGTTAGAATTTTAACTGAATCTTCAGTAATCCTTAGTTTCGATGAAGGCATCGAAACTAAGGATTACTGAAGATTCAGTTAAAATCCCGGCGACGATTGAAAGAAGTCTTTCCGTTGAGGTACACTCCTACCAACTTATCTGTGAAATGGCGAAAATTGGAACTACGGCCGTCATGTTGAAATGTCATTCGATTGTCAGTGTCAACTCTGGTTGTTTTGTCGTGATATAGCTGAATTTATAAAGTTAAATATGGCGAAAGCTTAAAAAGTGATGCTCGAAATATTATTCTAAAGGTGCTTCCTTTCTTGAAGAAGCTCGGGCGGGGTCTCTGATTATTCCATGTAATCAAATATACAAACGAATTTCGGCAGCGACAGTTGTCAACTTTCTTGTTGTAATTACTAGATACTTAACTAATTATTTAAGTCCATGAAACATTCGTTTCTATTCTTGCTGCAGCTTAGCGTAACGGTAACCTACATCTGTAAGGTAACCTGTTATGTGAGTGAGCCAACTAACCTGCCAGATTTCAAATTTCTACTAACATTTATTTTATATCTTATATTTCAGGTGTGACTCAAAGACTAATTTCAAAAATAGTTAAAGAACTTTTTACCAGCTTCTGCTGCGTGCCCGCAGCAGAAGAAACTGATAAAAAGTTCGGTCTCCAGGCAAGAACAGAAAACGTAAAAATGGATTTGTGCATGTTGATGATTTTGACATGGCAGTTATACGGAGGAAAGTACATGAATTTTATTCTGCTAAAAAAGAGGTCCCTGCTGTTAAAAAGCTTCTAGAGTCTCTGTCTTAAAGACAGAAATAAATTACACAGGACAGCGAGAGAGTCTGCGAAAGCTGCTTCACAAGGTGGCATTTCGTTTTAAAAAACCTCAATCCAATCGGAAGGTTCTTATGGAGCGTAATGAAATATCAGCTTGGAGAGCTAAGTACTTGCATGCAGTGGATAAAAATAATAAATCTTCCCAGCCCCAGCCCATAATTTGATGAGACCTATATTCACTCTTCGCATACATCGGGTAAATATTGGCAACCAACTTTAAAAAGTGGGTATTGAAAAACTGCCGAATTTACGAGAGCCATCCATAATAATGAAGGATAATGCTCGTTATCACAGTATTTGTGTGAAGAAGTCCCAAATACGAATTCCTTTAAAAAACGATATGCAATTATGGTTGACCCAAAATAAAATTGACTACGGAGAGGATTTGACTAAACCTCATCTTTTAGAAATAATTAAGAGAAACAAGCCTGAACCTGTATAATATCATCTTCCTGCGCTTATCCCATGTTACTTGGAGTCGTCACTCTATCACTAACTCCCTTTTCTTTCATATCGCTCCTCACACAATCCATCCATCTTTTCTTTGGCCTTCCTCTCCCTCTCCATCCATCCACATTTATGTTCATAACTCTTTTAGTTATATGCGTTTCATCCCTCCTTTTTACATGACCATACCAAGACAAGCGATTCCCTTTCAACTTTTCCGTCACTGGCGCCACTTTTAAAGTGCCTCTAATGTACTCATTTCTCACTTTATCCGCTCTCGTTACTCCACACATCCATCTCAACATTCTCATCTCCGCTACATGCAATCTATTTTCATCCGTCTTTTTCGCAGCCCAACATTCTGATCCATACATTACGACAGGTCTTATCACGGACTTATATATTTTCCCTTTTAATTTGAGGGGCATCCGAGGGTCACAAGTTGTTCCAGTGACCTGTCGCCATTTCATCCATCCTGAGTTGATCCGGTGCGTTACGTCTCGGTCTATATCGCTATCTCCCTGGACAAGCGACCCGAGATACCGAAAGTCGGAGCAAATCGGTATAGGCGTTCCGGTGAGAGCTATAGGTATCGGACTGGAGAGACCGCCGAAATCGCAGAACAGGTACTCTGTTTTGGTTCTGCTCAATTTCAGGTCAACACTCTCCAGTCTTTGCCACCACGTCTCCAATTTGCTCTGGACCTCTAGGCCGCTTTCTGCAACCAGCACAATGTTATCAGCAAACAACATGCACCAGGGAGCCTCTTCTTGGATGTCCGACGTCAGAGCGTCCATTATCATCAGGAAGAGATAAGGGCTGAGGGCCGAGCCCTGGTGTAAACTGACTGCTACACTGAAGCTGTCAGTGGTGCCCACTGTAGACCGGACTTGAGTACTGCTTCGACTGTACATCGCTCGGATCAACTGCACATACTTCCCAGGCACACCTTTCTCCTTAAGGGCCCACCACAAAACCTCACGAAGCACCCGGTCATATGCCTTTTCGAGGTCAACAAATACCATATGCAGGTTTTTATGCACACCTCTATATTTCTCGCACAGCTGGCGGATAGCGAAAATGGCATCCGTTGTACCCCGACCAGGCATAAAACCGAACTGGTTCTGTGAGATTTCACTCTCTTCTCTCAACCGCCTTTCAATAACTTTTTCCTAGTCTTTCATACTATGTGAGATAAGCTTTATTCCTCTATAGTTGTTGCACTCCAGCACATCACCTTTGTTCTTGAAGATGGGCACCAACGAACTGTTGCACCATTCATCAGGTATGGCTTCTTCCAGCAACAACTTATTGAAGAATAAAGCTAACCACGTCCATCCATCTACTCTTAATAACTGCCACACTTCAATTGGAATTCCGTCTGGACCAATTGCCTTACCATTCTTCATTTCATTCACTGCTATTCTCACTTCATCCACACTGATCATTCTCACTAATCCCTCATTCACTTGTTTATTCTTTAAAACACCACTCCAGATATTTTCCTCATTCATCAGTCTTTCAAAATAGCCCTTCCATCTATCCTTAATCTTTTCATCCTCCGATAGTAGCATTCCAGCTTCATCCCTTACACATCTTATCTGACTAACATCCTTCGCCTTCCTCTCTCTGGCTCTAGCAAGCCGGTATAGGTCTTTTTGGCCAGCTGGACTGTCCAGTGTGTCGTACAATTGGTCCAGAGCTTTTGCTCTTGCTATTGCCATGGCTTTCTTAGCTTTTTTCTTTAAAGCATCATACTCACTCTTTTTTTCAGCTTTTAAACTAACGCTTTCCAATCCCACATTCTGCCATTCCTTGAATATCTTCTTTTTTTCTTTCAACACTTTCTGTATTTCTGTCGACCACCACCATGTATCCCTCTCTATTGTGCCTCTTCCTTTTGTCTCTCCCAAAATATCCTTCGCTGCTTGCCTTATACATCCAGCTATCTCATTCCAGCTTTTATTCACACTTCGATCTTTCATGTCTGCCATTTGTATCATTTTTTCTACCACTCGCGCTCTAAATTCTTTCGCGCAATCATTCTTCTCTTAGCATATGCCATTTTATTTTTGGGGGAGGACGCTCTTTGCTTTTCTTAAATTGTGTTTTTATCGCCAATACCATAACCAGGAGTCTGTGTTGTGAGACCAAGTCTTCTCCTGGCAGCACTTTGCAGTCTTTGACTTGATTTATCTTATTGCGCCTAACATGAAAATAATCTATTCGGGTCTTGTGGTTACCACTTTTGTATGTGACAAGGTGTTCATCTCTTTTCTGAAACCAAGTGTTGGCTACTGCCAGGTCAAATGCAGTAGCGGATTGCAGCAACGTCTCTCCCTCGTTATTGGAACTTCCAAAACCCCATCCTCCATGTACTCTTTCATAAAAATTTATCATTCTACCTACATGCCCATTAAAATCACCTCCAACTATCAATTCCTCATGCATGGGGATGGTCATTATAATAGCATCAAAATCCTCCCAATACTTCTCCTTTACCCTTTCATCACATCCTACCTGCGGGGCATACACACTAACTACATTCAGCATCACACTATCCATCATAACTTTCACAACTATCAATCTATCATTAAACCTTTTTACTTCCATCGCGCTTTCTTTCAATTTATTATCTAACACTATTCCCACGCCTTTTCTTTTACCGTCACTTCCACAATAGAAAAACTTGTATCCTTCACCAATTTCCCTCGCCTTTGTTCCCTTCCACTTAGTTTCCTGCAAACACGCTACATTTATTCGTCTTCTTTTTAATACGTTCGCTAACTCTCTGGCCCTTCCAGTCATAGTCCCAACATTCCAACTTGCATACCTCAATCTCACTTTTCGAGCTAGCTTCTTACGTTGCCCCCGCCCGGGGTGGTGCAACAATCCTTGTCCACTTCCCACAGGGGCCGGGTGCTGCCCCTGCGCGTCGCTTGTGGGGTACGCCCTAACCCTATCGCACATTCCATTTACTCCTACCATGTTGCCTAGTGATTAGTGCCTGTATAAGACTTTGAAAAAAATTTAGAAGACAATAGACACTAATGCTTATATTTCTCACTCTTTATCACTGTGATCTCAATCCCATTGAACTCATATGGAGCACAATGAAATGAAAAGTTGCCGATGTAAATATTGAGCACAAAAATGCTGAAATTCCCCGCCGAGTTAGAGAAGTTTTTGACGCTATTACAGTTCATGATAGGGCACAGCATTGTAAACACGTTCGCAGGTTAGAAGGAGAATAGGAGAATACTTAAAACATGATTTGTATTTAGATAAACCTTTTATTATAGAAGTGGTAAGTGACACTGAAACCGAAAGCGAGTGATAATGATGACAGTAGTACGGAAATAAGCGGAGTATGGCCTCACAACCAGGGTGAAGTTCACAATTACTGTAAACTTGGCTTTCAATAAATTATTGTAAAGCAATTTGTTTTTTTAATTACACTACACTACCACTAGGTACCTGCTAATTATAATTAGTCAAATCTGGTGTTTTTTTTTTATTTGTAATGGGTTTGCTCATGACTCTAGTCTACGTCAGAGATGACAGAGATGGTGTTATCCATCCAGGTACCTCTTGCAGGGTAGGTACCTACTTAACTTCGCATTAATTGAAAGTTGTATCCCCCCGTGGAACATTTTATTTGCTGAATTTCCACTTCATTGGATTACTTTTTTATTCCTGAGAGACTAAACTGTTAGCGTACCTACGTAACTGTAAATGATTAAATTCTTTTTATTTATTTTATTATTTTTATATAGGTATCATTGTTTCTAATTTATTTATTTATTATAATAATTGATTATGCCTAATGTGAAATTTCCTTCTTGAAAACTTTCTCAATTTTGAGCACCTTATATTAATTAGCAACACTGAATCCTCGGTGCCCGGTGCCGTCCTCTTTTATTTCACAGATAAGTTGGTAGGACTGTACAGGGTCGTAAAGTGGCCCTCAAAACGTCACTCACAGAAAAAAAAGAAACTAGAGATGTGTCGTTCGAAAATCGATTAAGAATTGCGGAGCCCATGACGAGGCAATAATATTCGTTATAGCACACTGAGTCTTTTGTTATTCTCTCCCGTTCGGAGCTTCATTAAGGTGCTGATAGACTTGAGCATTCACTTGTAACAACAAAACATCGAGCATTTGCCGTTTTTATATTAAAAAGGTTTATTTTTGTCCAATAAGAACTTCAAACCCTCATAGGCAAACCCCGAACTGTTGTAAACTTCTTCCGCTCCTGAAATACATTCAGTCAAAAAATTATCGGGAATGGATGATTTGTTTATGGTTCCAAATTCAAATTTTTGTTTTTTTGCAGTTGTTAGATTGGCACAACTGTTTTCCATTTTGGCGCGGAGTTTGAGTTGCATCTGTTATTTATATTAAATACAGTGCTGGTTTTAGTAATATCATATATAGTGTGTATTGCGAATTTCATAATGGACAAAAATATCGAACAAAGAGTTTGTCTTAAATTTTGCATCGCCAATGGAATTTCGTGTTCGGAGTCACTGAAAATGTTACAGAAGGCTTACGGTGAATCGACTTTATCAAAAACTCGTGCTTATGAGTGGTTCAAAGCGTTCAAAAGCGGTCGAGATGTGATGGAAGATTTGCCTCGCTCTGGTAGGCCGTCAACGTCTGCAACTGAAGTTAACATCGCAAAAGTAAAGGAAATAGTGACTGAAAATCCCCATTCAACTCTGAGAGAGATAGCCGCCGAACTTTCTGTATCTCACGAGTCGATCCGTACCATTTTAACTAATCATTTGGGTATGAAACATGTTGCTGCTCGGCTAGTCCCAAAAGATCTGAATTTTCTCCAAAAACTCAATCGCATGAAAGTCGCTGAGGACATGCTAGAACGAGTCAGTTCGGACCCAACATTCATGAAACGCATTGTTACTGGTGACGAGACGTGGGTTTACGAGTTTGACATGTAAACTAGTCAACAAGCTTCGGAGTGGCGCCTTCCAACTGAACCGAAACCGAAAAAACCACGCCAAAGTCGATCAAAAGTCAAAGTCATGTTGACTGTTTTCTTTGACTATCGCGGTGTTGTGCACTCTGAATTCTTACCGGAAGGTCTAACGGTAAATAAAGAATATTATTTGAGCGTTATGCGGCGTTTAAGAGAGCAAATTCGACGAAAAAGGCCAGATTTGTGGAAAGAAAATTCTTGGATTTTGCACCACAACAATGCGCCTTCGCACAAGGCTATCATTGTGAACGAATTTTTAACCAAACACTTAACAAATACCATCCAGCAACCACCATATTCACCAGATATGGCTCCTGCTGACTTTTTCTTTTTCCTAAACTCAAATTACCACTTCGTGGCACCCGTTTTCAATCGATAGAAGACATAAAGGAGAATTCGCGGCGAGAACTGAACTCAATTCCGGAAGCAGCGTTTAAAAAATGTTTTGATGAATGGATTATTCGTTGGCGCAAGTGTATCGTTTCTAAAGGAGCATACTTTGAAGGTGATAAAATAAATTTGGATGAATAACAGACATTTTGTGTATTATTGATCTTTTCCCGGTACTTGACAGAGTAGTATGTGGAGTATTTATTAGATACTTGTATTATATAAATATAAAATATTTTTTTAATAAAACAAAATCGACTTAGCAAAAAAGTAACAAAATAATATTAAAGGTACAAATTAAAGCCACATTTTACGTTCTCATTATTATATTTCCAACAATCAATTATTAATGAAGTCGGTGCCAATTAAGACAAAACACTTTGAAATAGGTATACGGCACGACTTCATTATTAATTAATTACTAACTCCCAAACTCAAAAAATAGGCATTGTACCTAAATAACTAACCTTTTCCCGTTCCTTTACTTTAGTCGTGCTTTTTTTTCTCTCGGCGTAAAGAAGCCAACAAACTTGTCATTTTTTTCCGGCAATCATCTATGGATCAGTCCAATGCAGTTGCTAATTCGAACCAAGCATCGCTTTCAAAATTTTATTGTAATGCTGAGGATGCTTTGAGTCCCACAAAATGCTTTTATTTCTATAGTTTGAAATCAAAAATAGACACTTATCATTGTCCCAAGACATTTTGAACGCACACAACACTAAACGCACCACCAGCTAATACTAATAATGATTTAACACTGTCACACTGGAGCTGGAGAGCAACAGGGGTGCGGGGAGGGACGCCGCAGAGCGGCGGGGCGCGGAACGATGACCGAAGTTTGGCTCAGCAAAAAGCTCGAAGCAATGCTCGCTAGAATGCTCGCCAGAACGCTCGATAGAATGCTCGCTAAAATGTTCTCGTATTTGTTCTGTGATGTAACATTCGCACAAATGCTCGTTACAAGTGAATGCTCAAGTTTATCAGCACTTTTAGGAAAATAGCCAGTGCCATATACGGCTCTTACATCTAATATCAACGAAGGGGTTTCTCGAATTACTTGCTCGAATCCGTTACGCGTCAAGCCCCCGCGATGGTGAAGTATTTTAGGCTCCATAGCTTGTGCATTAGCTGTTTGGTGGACGAGCGTAGTCACTAACAGTGACTCCTGAAATATCTCCTCTAAGCCATATTTCCTCTTCAGTAGCTGTGGCAAATCCACAGCCTCAGATTACTTGTGTCTTTTTTGCCACTTTTGGACTTGAAACCTTTTTATTAGTTACTCAATATGTTTTTATTTTCTTCTTTTTATTTCCGTCTTCACTGTCTCCTTTTAAATAGTTTTTATGACCATGGCTTACAGCTACTTTTGATATTTTAATAGGGTTTTTAAGTTGTATATTTTGTTTAGGCACTATTTTTGATTTTGTGTTAGTTTCTATGCTAAAAGTTTGACTTATTTGATCTTCAAAATCTTCTTGATAGCTAGTCGAGTCGCTTAGAAGCAAAGTGCGTCGCAGTGGGTGGTTATAGCCAGAGTTGATTGTTTCTTCAATTGAAGGTGTACTATCTAGAGGATTTACTTTTATTATTTTTGTTCTATTTAGTTCTTCAGCATAGGGGCATGTAGGATCATCGTCGATCCGAGTTTCGATAGGAACATCTTTATCTCCTTCAACGTCCATTTCAGAATTTTCAATTTCGTATATGATTATTTCCTCAGTCTCGCAATTTTCTGATAGTGAAGGTTCATCGTCATCACGCCACTGAACAAGTTGGGTCATGTTATTTTGGTCTTTAATATCTACAATATGAACTATTTCTGTAACAGTCAAAGTCTTGGGTGATATAAAATTATCCGCATTTTCTTTTAAAGTTTCGTAATATTGTTTTTGTATCTGTAATGAGAAAAAAATATTATGACAAAAAACGCTGATTTTGATCATGAATAATTTTAGAACTTATTTTTTCAAAATCAAAGGCATCATTTCGGATGTATTGCCACCCCAGAGAAAAGCTGAACTGTGTAACGTGCGTCACCAACAGTTCACTCCGGAACACAGCGACGCTGCTTGGCTGCACAACTATGTATGGTGGTAGTACTTCCAGACGAGCATAGTCACTTACAGCGAAACTACTATTACTTACTTGTTTTCCTTTTTTTTTTAATCCCTGCAACAATGATTCGCTGAACAGTGCTTTGCTTATGAACGTCGAGGCATCTTTAAGCCTTGCAGCGCATTCCCAGCATATTAAGCTCCCAAGTTTAGAACCTTCATTTTCTTCAAACTGGAGGAAGGAAGAAATAAATGAAATCAGTTGTTGTGTTAAATGCTATATTAAAGTTTATAAAAAAATCTCAAGTCTTGACAACCAGTCTCTTCAAACGGTATCGTATTTCAAGACGCGGCCTTTTCAGTGACTAGAACCTAGTGAGCATAGAATAAGGGCATAAATTACATCAAAGCTGTCTCAGTGATTCAAAACCCCCGGACAACAGGAGCCCGACATGTAGAAGAAATCATCATCTGCCTAGCCTTTTCCCAACTATATTGGTACCAGCTTCCAGTCAAACCGGATTCAGCTGAATACCAGTATTTTACGTGGAGCGGCTGCCAACCAGACCTCCACACACGGTACTGCTTGGCAAGACTGGTGTCAGATTTTCTGACTATTCGTATTGACTGCCAAAAATCTACAAATGACAGCCGGGAAAACCGGCCTAACTTGCTTCCCGAAGCACGAAGAAATCTTGGTATGTTAAGATAGTCACCCATCCACAAACCAACCTCGGCAAGCGTTACTTAACCTTGAAAATAGACTTGCACGGCTGTTATTGTTTAGCCAAGAGCACGTCCCTGACGTGCGGAAGCAAAATTCGTAAAATACTGTCCACAACCTCAAGCTCTTAGTGAGAGTCAGAGGCCCGCCGCCCATAATTAATGAATAATGGTGATATGAGCGACTATTTCGAGCACGCTGGGTCTGCTTGGTAAAAAACAATACCCCCTTTGATCAAAAAGATTGACCGTTAGATTTTACGAAAGTCTGTTTCAGAATGTCGTTTGCAAAGCACATTAGAAGGAACACGGGTGGGTTTTAGTCCTCAAGAGTCTGACGGTTCCTTATCAAGCATTTGATGATATTCCATCCATGTAAAAGGCCACCAGTTTTCTGGGTCGTAGAGGTCCCATTGGCACAGACATCAAAACACTAGCATTCAGCTGTCTCCGGTTGACTGGAAGCCGATCAAAATATATTTAAGGCAAAGCTGGGCAGTCGACGTTCATAAACAGAAGGTGGCTTACCGTAATCCCAGTGGTCATCTGAAACATTGTTTTCAATTCAGTGACCCTTAAATGAAACATTTTCACGTCTAAAGCTAGGCACACCCTGCACATCTGCAAATAATGTACATCTATTTAGTACTTTGGCGTTGCCTACCAGAAATGCACCTTGCTACCAAAAAAATATAAATGCCTGCCTGAATGGATAAAACTTGCTCAACAAATTGTGTTTCATCTTGTATTGCAGTCAGACCTAAATTATTTAATTATTAGGTTAATAGGAACCTCGACGATAGGGCCCGTTGCGCGGGGCTCCTATTTCTTTAAAATCTAAAAGAACCTAACAGGAATGGCATGACGGGAGCAGGGTCCGCCCGCTTCGCTCGCTCACTTTAGGTACCGTCATACTATTTGAACCTTACCGATCCATGTCGGGGTGCTACAATAGTATATTTTGGATTCAGGTTGGATAATTTCAATTATTTGGTTACACTAAACCTATTTAGGACTGTAATTTTCTGTATGAATGTTGCCTGTTTCAGTAAAACAATATTTGGTGATCATTTATGAAGTTTGGTAAGCAGAAACAAATAATATTAAGGTGAATGCTCCAGGGTGGCCCGCGAAATTCAAAATTTTTATGTTTTTTGCAATTTGCCGGTCAGTAGGTCGGAAGCTGTATGTGGACCAAATGCGATCTGCGACCGTAACGCGTATTTATCTAAAGAATTATAACCATTTTAATCATCAATATAGCCCTTTAAGTTCATGTAGTTCGAAAGAATGATTATTTCTGAAATATTCATTCTTTCGAACTACCTGGAGCATTTCTACCTGGGCTACCCTGGAGCATTCACCTTAAACTGCCTATACTAGGTACCATTTTCAAGCTCTGTACCAAAAATAAATTAATTAGGAGCAGTAGTTTAGTCGCAAATGATTTTTAAAGTTTTTGCACGGTTTGAACACGATGTATCTTTTCTAACAGCTGATTATCGTTTAAGCATAGGTCATGCACCTTACAACGATGAATCTACGATGCGTTGTTGCCGCTCTGACGCATGTCGAAGGACATTCACCAAAAATTGGCAATGCAAACAAGGAAGCAATGAATACACACACACGCACTTTCACCTCGAAAGCGACACACGTAGACGTAGCGCATTTGAAAGAAACAGAAATAGGTCAGTTTGTTGCATCCTTGTTTTTTTGCGATCGGTAAGTGGGGCCTTGGCTGCCAAACCGGGGTCATCCGGTCAGGCCAACCGAGGGGCTAGGCCGGCAACGACCAAGCCAAAGACAGGTAGGGTGGCTGCACAGGCAGCGCGAGCTCCAGCACCAGCTGTGCAACAGGTGTCCCCGTCTTCAAACTCTCCTGCGGCCGAAGCTGGATGGCAAGTAGTCGGAGAGAGGAAGAAGGCGAGAAAAGTAAACAGGGCGACCAAGAAACGCGAGAGGAGACGGCGGCAAAAAGAACGAAGTGTCGCAGCCAGGCTCCGTGCCCCTAAGACCGCAGCTGTAGTGATCACACTACAGCCGGACGCGGAGAAGAGGGGCGTGACGTACAGTCAAGTGCTCATAAAGGCAAAGGAGGCGGTGAACCTTCAGGAGCTCGGCATTACTGGGGGCCTCCGACACAGGATGACCATGACTGGGGCCCGGATGTTGGAGATCCCCGGTGCAGCCAGTGGCCCGACCGCTGACGCTCTGGCTGAAAGGCTTAGAGCGTCCTTAAATGCGGACGAGGTCCGAGTGTCCAGGCCTACCAAGTGCGTTGATATGCGCATTATAGGCCTGGACGACTCCGTCACGGAGGAGGAAGTGGTGGCCGCCGTCGTCAGGACTGGAGGGTGCTCTGCCGAGCAGGTGAAGGCAGGCACCATACATCCTGACCGCACGGGCATGCGAACCGTTGTGGTGAGCTGTCCCGTGACGGCGGCCAAGAAAATATCGGAGGGCCGAAGACTCCTGGTGGGCTGGGTATCTGCGCAGGTCAAACTGCTGGAACCCAGACCTCTGAGGTGCTTCCGCTGCCAAGTGGGCAACCATGTGGGAGTCCAGTGCACCTCGGAGGTGGACCGCAGCGATCTTTGTTTTCGCTGTGGTCAGCCCGGACACAAGGCCGGCTCGTGTAACGCCAAGCCGCACTGCGTTGTATGTGCGGCAGCTGGCAAGCCGGCCGATCACTGGGTTGGGGGCAAAGCCTGCGTCCCACCCGCCAAAGCCAGGGGCAAAAAGAAGCCCTCCACCACCGCCGTCCCTGCCGCCGCCGCCGTCCCTGCCGCCACCGCCGCCACTGCAGTCGCCGCTGCCGCGACCACCACCGCCGTCACTGCCACCGAATTCGCTTTGGTTGTCGCGAGTGAGTCACACTCACAAGGGACTCAGGAGGAAGCAGAAATGGAGTGCCAATAACGGCTCCATTACGCTTCCTTCAGGCGAACATCAACCACTGCGCCGCCGCTCAAGACCTGTTGGTCCAGAGCATGGCACAGTGGTTGATTAACATCGCTGTGGTCGCTGAGCCCTACTTTGTCCCGCCCAGGGATGACTGGGTGGAGGACCTGAACGGCTCAGTGGCCCTAATTTCGTCGGCCGCTGCAGGTACCCCATCCCTCGAAAGCGTCAGGAGAGGACAGGGGTGCGTAGCAGCACGGTTCGGGGAGATTGTCGTGGTAGGAGTGTACTTCTCCCCGAACCGAACTCTCGCTGAGTTCCAAAACTCCCTTACGGAGTTGGGCGTCGTCATCGCCGGGTGTCGTTCCCTCCCCGTACTCGTTCTCGGGGACTTCAATGCCAAGCACTTGGCTTGGGGTTCCCGTTATACGGATACGCGGGGCAGGATGGTGGAGGACTGGGCTCTGGAGGCAGGCCTGGTCGTCCTAAACCGGGGTTCTGTCCCCACGTGTGTGCGGATGCAGGGGGAGTCGGTGGTGGACATTTCGTTCGCCAGCCCTGCTCTGTCACCGCGTGTCATTGACTGGCGCGTATTAGAGGAGGTAATAAATAATAATAAATAATAAAAGTATTTTATTCACATTAATTGTACAATAAACACTTATGTAGACACTATGCTAAGTTACAACTAGGGGAAGGAGTGTTTTCGATGGGCTCTGGCACCCAGAGTAAGATTTAACTTGTGTTTAGGGTGCCAGCGTCCTCGCCTATGATTTGGACATATAGCAGTAGTTGTAAGACAAGCACAGTAGGTACCTACATCATTATAACATTACAAAAAACAATCAGTGATACAAATGCAACAATCAGGCCTTTTTAGTATTCTACGGTGAAAAACTTATGTATTTGTAATTCTGTATAAAATATGAATTATAAACATAACTATTATACACTTTATTAAATTTGGTCAAGCAATTGATATCTGAAGTAGATCTTCAGTCTTATTATAACTCAGTGTCAACAACCACTTCGTTACCTTGCTTCTACATCCATTTAGACACATGGGAGTAATAGAGCAGACTTTATTAATTTTATTGTATAAATGGTTTGAGAGAACACCAAAATGACGCTGAGCTAGGACTGTTCTACATCCGTGAGTTGAGCATACTTCGAAGTGTCTACGCTTTCTGGTAGCATTTGGATCGTATAACACTGAGGGATGTTTGCGTAGAATAGTCGCAAGGACAAAGAGCTGTCTCACAGTAAGAACCTGGCATTCGGCGTAAAGAGTCGTGGTGGGATACCTAAAGGGCTTCAAAGTCATAACCTTGAGAACAGCTCTCTGCGCTCGCTCCAGAGGCAAGAGGATTGTCTTGGGAGCCCCACCCCACACAGTGATGCAGTATGTTAGTATGCTTTGACAAAGGGCGCAGTAGATAGTTTTAAGTGTAAGGGGGTCCGCGGAGTGCCTTAGTTTTTTGAAAACATATATACACTTGCGGACTCGTGATATGAGATTACTTAGGTGAGGTTTCCAGTTTAGTGCACTGTCTACAAATACGCCAAGATATTTTACAGATTCACACCTGTCGAGTAGAGGGCAGCCACATTGTGAGGAAGATAGACCGAGTGAGCAAGTATGAGCTCTGAGTACCATTGAATCTGGCGAAGGTAGGTTGGTGGATAGTAAGGAGAAAGGTAAGTAAACGGTCTTTTTTAAATTTAAGGTAAGGATATTAACTGAAAGCCAATTCATCACTGAAATTAGAGCGAGTTCCGCGTATTTTACTGTTTCAGGCCAATCACAACCGTGAATTACTAGAGCCGTATCATCTGCGTAAGTGAAGATTGAACAATTCGTTAGAGAAATTTTGCATAAGCCGTTAATATATATAAGAAACAGGGTAGGGCCCAAGATAGAGCCCTGAGGAACGCCAAAACTCAATGAAATGGTGTCACTAACAACATCATTTATTTTAACGCATTGAGTTCTGTCACAGAGATAGTCCTGGAAAATTTTTAAGGTATGCCTGCGAATTCCCGTAGCTTCCAGTTTGGATAAGAGGTGGGGAACAGACACAGTGTCGAATGCCTTAGAGAGATCCAGGAATATAGCCAAGCATTTCATTTTACTGTCTAATTTAGATACTACGTCATCTACCAGGGCAGCAACAGCATTTTCAGTTGATCTGCCAGCTCTAAAACCATACTGATTATTACTCAATAATTTATATGACTCAAGATAGTCTACCAAACGATTATTAAGTATTTTTTCTAATATTTTAGAGATGGCAGGCAAGACTGAGATCGGTCTATAGTTGTCCACACTGTGTCTGTCCCCATTCTTGAAGATTGGGTGTACAACAGCCCTTTTGAAAACCCTTGGAAAGCAGCCTGTGGAAATAGACCGGTTGCAGATATGAGTAATAGCAGGAACTATCGCGGGCAGACAGGATTTTAACATTCTCGATGAAATGCCATCCCAGCCAACCGCAGCATCGGTTCGTAACCCAATGATGAGATTCGAGACCTCCACTTCATCAGTTGGTAGAAGTACTAGCGAGTTAGAGGGAGATGCATCGAGAGAATATTCCGGGGTATAGGAGGTGGAAGCGAATTTGTCAGCCAAGTTCTTGCCAACATTAGCAAAAAACTCATTGATTTTGTTGACCGAAGTCTTTTCATCCGAAGATAATTTTAGTAGCTCATTGTCGGGTTTAGCATTGAGGCTAGATCCAGTAATCTTTTTGACGACCTTCCAAGTGGCTTTAGGGTTGTTCTTCGCCATTTGGAACTCCTTCCTTTCATATTCATGTTTTAAGTTTTTGAGAAGCTTGTTACAGAAATTACGGTATCGTTTATATGTAATCACGAGAACAAGGTTATCAGGATCTGCCTTTACCGTTCGAGCCATGCTGTCTCTATTTCGAATACAACGAAGGAGTCCATTTGTAATCCAAGGTTTAAGAATTTGGTGTTTAGTAGACATGTACACCGACTTGGAGTGATTGGTGATGACAGAGCTTATAGCAGAAACCAGAGACTCAGTGGCATTGTTTGGGTCTTCAATAGTCAAAATTTCACTAAAGTCCATTGATAAAATTTCACTGACTGCCGCTGTATAATCAACAACTATGCGAACATTTTTGGGGGCAGGGGGTGAGACTACATGTTTAATGCTAATAATCGTGGGCCTATGATCAGTAATATAAGTGTCAAGAACCAGAGTAGTATTCTTATGGTCTGATCTTAACATTACGTGATCTAAACAAGATTTAATACGGGTTGGGAAAGAATGTGTAGGGAGGAGGCCATGTGAGGCAATAAGGTTAAGGTACTGTTCCGCTTGTTGAGAGATAGCATTCGGAGTGATGTCAATATTTATGTCACCCATAATCACAAGGTTTCTTTGGACCGACATCTGCGTAAGGATAGTGTCTAAGCTATCGATAAAGTTGTCAAGGTTTCGTGTGGAGGGAGAGCTATATAGCGCTAAAAGCAAGAGATTGTGCGATTTCACATTACAGATCAGACAACTAGCACCAGATATGGAAGGTTCTGTGACAATATGAGGTAAATCTGATTTTACATATATTATAACACCATCATTCTGATTAATAAGTTTGCTCGTGTGGTAAGAGACATACCCTTCTAGAGATGGAACTGTTGACACCCTCAGCCAACACTCCGATAGAATCAGAACATCACAGGAAATTTTTATCCTAGCCAGGAGCACAAGGAAGCTGTCAAAGTTACAATTTACACTGCGTATATTTATGTGTAATAAATTAAGCGACTTTTTAGTGTCATGAATAAATCGTCTGCACGACTCAGGTACACAAATATGTGAATCACTCATACCAAAGGAGTCTATGTCATTAAAAGTTTCAGAATCGAAAATTGATGTTTGGTGTTATGTGCATATCGATTGCAACCATAAATATGTGGACTATGTGTATTTTAGTTATGTGGATATTTAATAAATCTGCTAAGGCGGTTATAGCCATTAATAATAAGATAGACAATAGGATGCATTTAACTATAGGTATGATATGATTAGTATACTTGTAAAACGTTATTAAATGATTACTATGTTTGCACAGACCAAATAGGTACGATGTAAAATACAGAGGCTGGTATAATGAACAAGATGCATTATATAAAGTTGACAATCTCAATAATATTACAATAAGGCAGAAAATTTTACTAATTAAATAATAAAAAACTGTTCGGTAAGAAGGTACATGAGTCTCGAGTAAATGAAAAAATAAAGACTCAATATATTTTAAAAGCATGCAGTGAGAAAAGAAAAAGGATGCCTTGCGGTTACTTTGCAGTGTTAAGCAGTTTTTTAAGACAAGAGGATGCGTTGATGACAACAGAGTCCTTTCCTTCACATTCGCGAAGAAAAATTTTTCCATTTTGCGACCAACAAAATTTGTATTTATTTGTTTTTGCAAAAGAGCGAGCCTCGAAGAATAGTTGCCGCTGGGTGCGAGGCAGGTGGTCGGCGATATAGACGGGTTTGACTTCGCCGGGAACACCAATGTGTCCCGTGTTTAGTTTTTCAGTAGACGGCAGACCCTTATTGAATGTACGGCAGGCATCCAGTACTTGATTCTTCGAGGGGACATTCAGGAACTCTGCAATTATCGGTCTGTTTGAGCCTTTTTTTCCGGGCAATCGATACACGTCACGTAGTTGCGGTGGGTTTGCTGACGGCTGGATGGTCTCACAGGTTTTTAAGACGATGGAAGTTAGGTCCCTAGCTGTTTCCTTCTCAATTGCTGGGACATTCCTTATCTCGATACATGATGATCGGGAGCTCAACTGAAGATCTTCTACTTTTTTTTCCAGGTCGAGAATATAATTCCGCTGTGCATAGTTTTCTTTTTCTAATTTTTGCAGTGATTTTTTGATGCAATCATAATCTTGACTCAGAAATTCAACCGTTTTTAAGGTTTCAGTATTGGTTTTTTGAATCACCGCATTCTGAAGTTTAATCTCAGTCAGCTCCGATGTTAATTTCCCAAGCAGGGCTTCCTGGTCAGTCTTCCAAGAATTAAATAACTTCATTACTTTATCCTCGAAATTCTTCCACTCGCACTCCGGAGAGAAGTCTGGTCGAAGTCGTTTAGGCCGCGAAGTAACATTTGAGGTTCCGGGCTCAGTGGGATTGTTAAAAATATCTGGAGTTGAGAAAATAGGTGGATTATTTGACTCTCGGGCAGGAGTAGCTGGGGGCGAGCGCTCAACTCTCGGCATAGTAGCGGCTGCACTTGTTCACTTATACAGATAGGTGGAAACAGCACTATGCTGACTGAAGAACCCGTTTCGTAGCCAATCTACGCTTAGCACAGCTAAGAGATGTAACGTAGCACTCGCTCTCTCGCTTGTAGTCTTATGTTATGACACTTCTTCGCTTCTTCCAGTTTACAAAAACAGCTCCCATAAGACGTAAACAACAGCTCAGTAATAAAGGCCCTCTCACCGGTTCGGAACAAAAGTACAGTACCAGTAATAGGTGTACAAAAATAAATGCACACTAATAAAGGCTCCGGTATCGGCAGTTTGGCCGCGTTCGCGAGAAGAAAGTAGTAAGCGCCGTGCAACACTGGGCAGTTACGCGTTTTAACACCACGCGCAGATATAAGCAACTGTCGGTAGGCAGGATTATTTTATTTTAGTTTTTAGCAGGATTATTATAGTTTATTTAGTCTATATTTTTAATACTAAGCACTAAAACACTAGATTATTTTCACAAGTTTATGTAAGTGATCGCCCTCTAACAGGTTTACACTTGCGAAAGCACTTTTGATAAGTTTTTGCACTAATATCAATATTACTTTACGGGAGCAACAACAACTAGCAGTTACACACAGAACGTTCGAGGAGTCAGTCAGTGGAGACCTATTCCGATCACCGGTATATCAGGTTTGACGTCTCCACCCAGACCTCAACCGCGCCAGTCCGGCAGGCCTCGACTGGTCCGCGGTGGGCGCTGAAGCAGCTGGACCGGGAGCTCCTCCTGGAAGCTTCGATCGTGCAGGCCTGGGTGTCACCTCCGGATAGGCCTGCTGACATCAACGACGAAGCGGAGTGGTTCCGGGAGGCCATGTCCGATATTTGTGATGTGGCAATGCCCCGGGTTAAGCAAGGACGCGCCCGCCGCCAGGTGTACTGGTGGTCGCAAGAGCTGGCGACGCTGCGTCAAGCATGCGTTGCCGCACGGCGCCGGTACACCAGGCACCGCAGGCTCCGCATCCACCCTCCAGATGCGCAGGTCAGAGAGGCGGAGCTATACGAGGAGTACAAAGTGGCGAAGGCCGCCCTCAAAGCAGGGATCCTGCAGGCCAAGGATCTGGCTCGCAAGGAGATGCTGGAGTCTCTGAACGGGGACCCGTGGGGTAGACCCTACAAAATGGTGCGGAATAAGCTCCGCACCTGGGCCCCCCCCTTGACGCAGAGTCTCCGGCCTCAGCTGGTGGAGGACGTGGTGAGCGCTTTATTCCCCTCGCGAGAGGAGCATACTCCCCCGCCTATGGCTCCGCCACCTGCGGTGCCCGATGCGGACTGCACCGATGACGACGATGACGATGCCCCTGAGGTGACTGAGGTAGACCTGAGAGTGGCAGTTAATAGGCTGAAGGCCAAAAATACCGCCCCAGGACCCGACGGCTTACCTGGAAAAGCTTGGGTCCTGGCCTTGGAGGCTCTTGAGCCTCGACTAAGAGGGTTCCTAAGCGCATGCTTGGAGAGGGGCCAGTTCCCACTTCGTTGGAAGACGGGGAAACTGGTCCTCATTAAGAAGCCGGGGCGCCCCGCGGACTCTCCGTCCGCATACCGGCCCATCGTGCTGCTCGATGAGGTGGGCAAGCTCTTTGAAAGAGTAATTGCAAACCGCCTCGTCGAGCACCTAGTGAGGGTGGGGCCGGATCTGGCGGAAAACCAGTTCGGTTTCCGCACGGGACGCTCGACGGTGGACGCCATCATGCGCGTGAGAGCCCTCTCGACGGGGGACGCGGTTTCCCGGGGCGGGGTCGTCTTGGCTGTGTCTCTAGACATCGCCAATGCCTTTAACACCCTGCCTTGGAGTTGCATCAGGGAGGCACTTCGGTATCACCGGGTGCCGAACTACCTCCGTCGCGTAGTTGAGGCTTACTTGACGGACAGAGCCGTCATCTACCCCGGTCACCTGGGAGAGTGGAACCGGCGAGAGATGTCGTGCGGTGTTCCACAGGGTTCCGTTCTGGGGCCGCTTCTGTGGGACATCGGCTACGATTGGGTGCTGCGCGCCGACCTCCCTGGCGGCGTCAACGTTGTCTGCTATGCTGACGATACGCTGGTCCTGGCGCAGGGGAGGTCGCACCAGGCGGCGACCGACGCTATGACACGCGGGGTTGCGATAGTCGTTGAGAGGATCCGGCAGTTGGGTCTCGAGGTGGCCTTGCACAAGTCCGAAGCCATGTGCTTCCATGGTTCTCGGAACAGGCCACCATCGGGATCTCAAATAACGGTGGGAGGGGTTCACATTGGCGTCGGGTCGACGATGACGTATCTAGGTCTCGTCCTTGACAGCCGATGGAACTTCGTCGAACACTTCCGACGTTTGGCTCCCAGACTGGGACGAGCCGGGGCTGCCTTCAAGCGGCTTCTGCCCAATCTAGGGGGTCCAAATGCCTCCTGCCGGAAGCTTTACGCGGGGGTCGTGCGGTCCATGGCCCTTTATGGGGCGCCAGTATGGGCGCCTACTTTGAGGAAGCGACCTGCCCGTTACCTCAACGCGTCTCAGAGGGTCATGGCCATCCGGCTGGCCCGGGGATACCGCACGGTCTCTGGCGAGGCGGCGAGCCTCCTTGCCGGACTGCCGCCATGGGATCTGGAGGCGAGAGCCCTCGCGCACATTTACGAGTGGCGCGTGGAGGCGCAACGCCGGGGCGAGACACCTCTGCCGCGGCAAATCGCAGCAAGGCGGACGGAGCTCCGGCAGGACCTCATGGCGGTATGGAGACAGCGACTGTCGCAACCCAGCACTGGGCACGCAACAATCCAGGCGATAAGTCCCCTCTTTGAGGAGTGGCTGGAGCGGCGCCACGGCGTCCTCACCTTCCGCCTGACACAGGTACTCACCGGACACGGTTGTTTCGGGAGATACCTGTTTCGGATTCGGCGGGAGGACGCGCCCGGGTGTCATCACTGCGAGGATCGCCCGGAGGACACGGTGGAGCATACGGTGGAGGTCTGCCCTGCTTGGGCGGAGCACCGCCGGGTCCTCGTCGAGGCGATCGGCGGCGGCGACCTCTGGCGACCGGCCTTGGTTCAATCTTTGGTCCGGAGCGAGGAGGCATGGGAAGCGATCACCTCCTTCTGCGAAGCAGTAATGCTAGCAAAGGAGGAGGCCGAACGTGTGAGAGAGAGGGAAACCTCACGTCCCAGTCGCCGCAACAGAAGAAGACGCCCCAGGCGTCGGGAGTCGCAGGACGATTCCCGGCCGCCGTAGGCGCGGGCCTGCGGACGGCGAGCAGTGGGTGGCTCGCCGTCTGATCAGAACTAGGCCCGGGTCGGCAGCGCGCTGCGTTCCCAGCGCGCCTCAAAGAGATGTCAGCGTGGAAGACGGGGCCCGCTAGGGCAGGTGCCTGCTGGGGCTGCGGAATCCGTTCGAAAGAGGTGCCGTAGCCTTGGAACAGAAAGGGCACCAGGAGGAACACGGATGGGTTTTAGTCAGTAAGAGTCTGACACTCCCTCTTGCTTCACCCAGAGCGGGAGGAGTCATTTGATGATTTCCCATCCTTAAAAAAAAAAAAAAAAAAAAGTGGGGCCTCTATTCAGTGCGCCGACGCTGTCGTTTCGGAACGTAGGGTTTGTGGAATTCGCGCGCAAACAATTGTGATTTTATTTTGTTATTGTGAGAGGACACGAAACTTGGGATTATTATTATTTAGTATTAGTGTTTTTTTTATGTGATTGACTGTTTTTTTTATGGTGATAGGACACGTAACTTGGGATTATTATTATTTAGTATTAGTATCTCCGGACCTCACTCCCATGGATTTCATTTTGTGGGGTTACATTAAGGGTGAAGTGTATGCCTCAGAGGTAAATACAATTGATGAGTTAAAAAATAGGATTATTTTAGCATTTCACAAATTAAAGTGCTTAGCGACGGTCAGTGATCTAATTAGAAAAATAAATAACAATATTCTCCGTCGGTATAATTTGTGCATCAATGTGAATGGAGGACACATCGAAAATTAAAATATTTAGTGTGTTTGTTTTTGTGCGCGTACTTCGAAACGTTACCTAACATAAAAGCCAGTGCGAGCGGAGGCCTAAGTCGCCGGCCGCCAGCCCGGCCCGGCCCCCGCCGAGCACACGAGATACCGCACACCGCGCACCGGCGCGCGCGCGACGTTACCGCTTTGTTACCTAGCGGTATCTAAGGTCAGTATAATTTTTTTTACAAAGGGTAGTTGCGTTTTATTCGGATTTGCAAGCTATTTAGTTTGTTTGAAAAAAAAAAAATCTCATTTATGGCGCTTTTTGTTTTTGTACCGTATCGAATTAATACTGAACACGTATAGTATACGTAGTTTAATTTAATGCCCCTCTGTCGTATCAACTCTGTATATTGAGAAAAACAGTTTTTAAAACCGAGTAAAATTTGAAATTTTGTTTACTAGTGTGAGTGCAATTTGACAACCAAACCATACGCAATGTTTGCGATAGGTTATAATATTCATCGCTAGATGGCGTGCACTCGATATTGTAAATTTGAAAAATCATTACTCAATTTATAGAAATGGTTTTCATTAAAAAGGCATTATAATAACGTAAAACTAACTATCATAAACGAAAACATAAAACATTATTCTTGTTATCAAAAAATTGTTAGCGTTACTTATTTTTATTGTAGCTGGCAATAATTTCATCATTTGTATATAGGTAGCAACAATGCGACGTTGCCGTTGTGCAAGTCCGGTTTCCGGTTCAGTAGTTGACAACCCTCTAGGGTTGAAACTGCGAGTGGCCATCGACAAAAAAAAAAAAACAAAAACCGTTGCCGTTGCAATTGTATTTGTCCCTCTGACCTAATGCATCGTTGCCAAACTTCGTTCGATGCGATCTTTCGATTGACTTGAAATAAAATAATACATTTTGAAGTTGTACACTAGTTTGTGCAGTGATAGGTTTTACGCGCGGAATTTCTCGTCTGTTTTGAATTGTATGCATTTTCATTGCTTCGAAGGATTAGAACTAATATTTCTTGTATGTATTTCGTTCCAATTTAATATAATTATTGCAAGGTATTCATTATCGTTTTTTTGGATTGGTAGTAGTATAGGTTGGTTATACGCAATTTTATTTTAAAATAAAAGTATGTACCAATATTTCGGTGGTGGGTATTAACAAGTCGGCCCGTGAGTTTCGCTGGCTATAACAAATTGAAATCATCTCATAATAGAAATCACCGAACGATATTGTTAAATGATTTGTCAAGATATAATAGGTAATATCAAGTAAATTTAATTTTATTTACTTGATAATATTTATTATTATCTATCCTTTGTAATCCAAATTTTTAATTCGCTATATATATTATAAATCCTATCATAGGTTTTTTTTCAGATTAGTAATACAAATAATTATTATTATCGACAGACCAACAAACAATAGTTATATTTGATTCACGCGTCTTTATGTGGATGCGGTGCGTTCCGTTATACCTACCTAGTAAACATCAAAATTATAATTATGTAACATGATTTATTATTTAACCCTTTTGCAGTTAGAGGGAATATTTTTCCCACCAATAAAAACCAATAAAAATAAACTAAATTTCTATTTGCAATTTTATTTTTCGACCTGACAACACTAACGTAACATTATGATGCTTGTTTCTGTTTTTATTTGACATTGACAGATTCATTTTTTCTCAAAGTTCTTGAGGTGAATGTTCAAAACTGGCGGTTTTTTTTGTACTGCGAGAGAACTCAGTACATATCTTTGCAATAGAGTGGTGAAAAAAGGTAAGTTCTTCTAGACGTTGTGCTTTTGAATGTTATTTCATAGATGTAAAACGTATTTTTTATGTATTTGCCACGAATTTTCATTTATGTCGATTTTTGTTGGTGGGAAGAATATTCCCTCTAACCGTGAAGTATCCGCTTTCTACTAATAAGGAAGGTTAGAGAAAATATACCTTCATTGTGGTTATGGTAACTGTTTTTATTGCTTTGCGACTAAGGAGTAAAGGTTTTGGTGGTCTTATTATTGCTTTTCCTCGGGGGCTTGGTGTGGTTTTTGCATGGCTTTTGTTAAATACTCGGAGATGACGATATTGAAAAGGAGTTGTACGGTATGTTCGGTTTGTCAGAACCGGAAGAGTCTGAAGATGGCGAAGAATCAGAAGAGGATGACGTTCCGTACAATGTCACGAAATTACAGCGAATTTTAGGGGATTTAGAAGGTCTGGCCTTCGATCTACTGCAACAATACGAGCATCGTTACCGCCTCAACCATCTACATCATCTGATGCGGAGGTCCCATGCGGTGAGCCTTTACTTGTAATACCTCCACTTACTGTGACAGAACCTGTTGCGTCTTCATCTGCAGTGCCGTTACCTAATGTGCCGCAACCAGCTGTACTACTGCCTGCTGAGCCTCCTATTTCACGTGAGTTACCTGTAAAAGGTAGAGGACGAGGAGCTAGGGCGGAACGTGAATCTGGAACGGGACGTAGATCTGGAGCAGGACGAGGAGCTGGAACTGGAACGGGACGTGGAGCTAGGACGAGGCTTCTGTCTTCATGACCATCTGACGGACTTACTTATTCGATTTTTTTCTGTAAAATAACTTATTGTTAGATTTGAACTTACTTGAGCAGTATGTAAGTTTAGTTGTGGAGGAGGGGGCGCCTCAGGAATATTGTCACTTGTTCCAGCATCGTCAGCGGCGTCTGACAGAGTTAGGTTATTGGAGTCATGCTGATCACCATGCTGCACTTCTTCTGTAGCCTTTTCACTCTTGGGATCTAAAAAAGTAACATGAAATAAATAAAATACGTGCATTATGTATACTGTCGCAATTAATTGGGGATGAAATTGAAAATTTAAAGGGTGGGATCATGGTGTCCTAAAACACATGTCTCAAGGCTAGCCTAGGCATCAGTCTCCCACGAAATACAATACTTAAAAACAAAAAATTTAAAAACTTGCCGTTCCAAAATTTAAAAAAATGTTTCGCCGTACTTAATTACTATTACTTGTTAACAAATGTTATTATTCAGTTCAGGATTTAAGTGATAATTCTTTGTAAAACCTATCTTTATTATCCTTTGCTATGTATTACATTTACATGCTATATTAAGGCAGAATGTACATGAATCCTAGTATATAATTTCCCAGCTTATTTTTATGTACCTATTTCTTTTTTTTTCTTTTTTATTGGTAATGGGTTTGCTCTTGACTCTAGTCTATGTCAGAGATGACAGAGACAAAGTCTACGATGGAGCGAGCCTACCCAGAAGGAGCCTGTTCACTCTAACTTTGAAGAGACACTCTTGGGCACACTCACCGAAGTACAATCTGTAGAAGACCGACAAGCAGGCAACCTTACGGCGATGAGCCAAGCTATGTAGCTTGGCATCCACCAGTTTTACGTCGCCGATGGGCCTCTTAGCTCTGCGTTCCACCGAGTCAAGCGCGGCAAGCTGATACTTAGCTGAGCCATCCCAGAGGTGGCTACAATACTCCATGCAGGATCGGACTTGTGCTTTGTATAGTGTTAAAAGCTGTCCAAGCCTAAAGTATCGCTTCACCCTATTTAGGATGCCCAGCTTTTTGGCCGCAGTTTGGGCTTTGTACTCGAATAAATAAAAAATAAATAAATTCTAAGAAAATAAAGATTCTATTCTATTCTAATCTGACCAATGGAAAATATGTAATTTATGTATATCGTAGTGAGAAAATAGAATCTGTCTGTAGTAATTAAGTATATAATTCTAAGAGTTTGCTTGTTTGGTTGAACGCCCTAACCACAGGAACAACTGGTTCGAAAATATTTTAGTGATGGATACGTTTTATCGACAAACGCTGTAGGTTATAACATCACGCCACGACCGATAGGAGCGGAGTATTAAGGAAAAATGTGACGCAGACAGTCAACTAGTCATCATCATCATCATCATCTGCCTAGCCTTTTCCCAACTATATTGGGGCCGGCTTCCAGTCAAGCCGGATTTAGCTGAATACCAGTATTTTACGTGGAGCGGCTGCCTACCAGACCTCCACAACCCATTAACTGGGTAACACGGTACTTCATAGCAAGACTGGAGGCAGATTTACTGGCTTCTGACAATCCGTAACGGGTGCCAAAGATCTACTAATGACAGCCGGGACCAACGGATTAACGAGCTTTCCGAGGCACGGAGGAACGCGGCATGTTAAATGTTAAGATGGTCACCCATCCACAGACCAACCTTGGCAAGCGTTGCTTAAACTTGAAGATCGACCCGTGCGGCTGGTACTATTTAGCCACGAGCTCCTCAAATAGCATTTGAGTTTAAAATGCTATTTAACAGAAATGACGAAAAGCGTAGTCAAATTATTCCGAATAAAATTCTGCCATCTATAAAAGTATGCCTTGGATATATAAAACAATTTATAAAACAATAAAGCATACAGTCTAATATCTAGGTAAATATTGTAAAATCAGTGCTTACATTTGGCAGGCTGTGATGGAAAAACTGCAGTTTTTCTAATAATAGGTCTTTACCTCTGAAATTGCCATTTTGTATGAAAAAATTTAAACGAATTTTTTTCATGTATTTTTTATTTGTATTAATCGAAGTAATCACCCATGCAATCAATGCATCTTTGCCAACGCAGTGGCAGTTTATTGATGCCTTTCTTAAAGAAATCAGCTGGACGGGAGGCAACAAATTCTTCAAAGGCATTTTGTACTGCCTCTCGGGTATTTAATTTTTTTCCCGCCAAGAAGTTATGCAAATTCTGGAAAAAGTAGTAGTCTGTAGGGGTCTGGTGAGTAGGGCGGATGACGGAGAGCTTCCAACCCCAGTTCTTGCAACTTGGAGACTGCCTGCTGTGCAGTATGAGGTCGCGCGTTGTCGTGCAGGAGCAGCGGAGACGAGGGATTGACCAATGCTGGCTGGAGATGTGCCAGCTTCTCCATCATTGTGTTCAGTTCTTCACAGTACACATCTGCAGTAATGCTCACCCCGTTTGGTAAGAAGCTGTGATGAATCACACCGGCGCTAGACCACCAAACAGTGACCATCACTTTTCTAGGGGTAAGTTTTCGTTTAGGGCATTGTTTAGGTGCTGAACCAGGATCCAACCAACTTGCTGAGCGCTTGCGGTTATCAAACAGAATCCATTTTTCATCGCAGGTAACAATGCGGTTCAAAATTCCTTCATTTATGTGTCTGTTGAGCAGTGCAAGGCACGTCTCGACGCGTACTTCGCGCTGGCGATCATTGAGTTCGTGGGGCACCCATTTGTCAAGCTTTTTTACCTTGCCAATTTGACGCAAATGGACCAATATTGTTTTGACGCTAACGTCGAAAGCTGCTGCTAATTCAGCCGTAGATTGTGTATCATCAGCTTCCACAATCGCCTTTAATTCGTCATTGTCGACCAAAGTCTTCGGACGACCGCGAGGTTCATTTTTCAGGTCGAAATTTCCAGAACGGAAGCGAGCAAACCAATAACAGGTGGTGCGTTGGTTTGTAGTGTTAGCTCCGAAAACGTCGCTGATGTTGCGAGCCGCTTGTGCCGCGTTGCTGCCACGACGGTATTCATATTCCATAATTACTCGAATTTTTAACGTATCCATGATGACGAAAAAGATTGAAATGCGATGGAAATGTAACACTAATCAATAAACAAATGGCTACTTTTGGAAAAAAAAAACATGTTTTTAAAATAAAATTAATTTGAAATTAGAATTCTTAGCCAAACAAAAATTATTTTGATTTGAAATGGCCAGTACTGCAGAACGGCAATTTCATAGGTAAAGACCTAATATCATCTACTTAAAGAAATGGCATGGTTCTAATATCCTGCAAAGAAAGTTTATCATCTTTATAATATTAAGGATGATTGCAGATCGACCAGTATCGCCAGTGGTGGGAAAGCTCATCAGGCTACATGTCTTCTGATGAATGTAATGTTTATAATCTAATTATATTTAATATTATTTATATTTTGTTTCAATTTAAGGTGGTTGCGCCAGGGTAGTCCGGGAAATTCAAATTTTCTTACGATTTTTTGCAATTTGCAAGTCAGTATTAGGTTATGTTATATGTTGATTAAAATATGATTTGTGGGCGCATCATTCTCCTTTTGTCTTAACCCAATGACGGATAACGGCTGAGTGCTGAAAGACTGTCTCTATCAGTTCCACAGAGTACTATTCTATCACTAGAAAGGTTTAGGTAGTCTTCGTCTTAGTGTGTCGATGGCAAAACAGTAATAATTTTATATTTGGACCAGAATTCAACAACGGTAACAGCATTCGCTGACGCAGCCATAAGGTCCTTAGATGTACAGGTGACAGGGCATGCGGCGCAAGATGAAAGATGGCTCATGGACTGCAGAGAGACGCCACACAAACACTGAAAATCGGAGCCATCCGAGAACTTGAATACGGAGTCTATTAAGAGTTTTCTAGGTCGACCACGGCAAGACGTGCCCAAGCGGCAGGTTTTCCGAAGGCTCGCTGAAGTAGTCAGGAGGTTTGAGCTACTCTCGCTAAAGGTCGTATATTTCCGAGAGGTGGTGTTGCCGGGGAATGGACTCACAAATCCAAAGCTTCTTGGGGTCTATCTTTTCAAACCTTAAAAACTATTTATGGGGCTGCCTACTTGGGTTATATGTGCTACGGGGCACCTGTCTGGGCCGATAGGGCCACCATAGGTGCGGTACGACGTAAATTGCTTCAAAGCCAGCGTTTGGCTTTGATATTCTTATGCAAGGCGTATAGGACGGTTAGTACTGAAGCCTTACCAGTGCTGGTGGGTGTTCTCCCAGTCGATCTAGAAGTGCAGCGGCGTGATGCAATATACTACTACGCTAGAAAGATTACGGACCCAGAGTTCTTACCGCAACGCGGCCGTGCTAAGATCTCTAAATTACTAAAACCCCAGACTGATGTCTGGGAGGAACTTTTATCCGAGTGGCAATGTAGGTGGGAAAATTCCATCAAAGGCCGTCACCTCCACCAATTTTTTCCATCTGTTCGTGAGCGGCTGGACAGGACATGGCTGGAGGTGGATCACTGTGTTGCCCAATTTCTCACAGGTCATGGCAATTTTAAGAGTAAATTATTTTCCTTTAAGCTTGTGGCCTCGCCTTTATGTCAATGTTCTACAGCTGACCATGAATACGAACAATCCGCACATCACATCTTATGGGAGTGTAGTCTTTGGCAAACTGAACGCAATAATATGTTAGATAGTATTAAGGTTACATCTGGGGTAGTTTACTATACGGACCTTGTTGAAACCAGAACCAATTTCCGTGCGTTCAAGCGATTTTGCCATACCTATTACTGGAATCAAAAGTAGCTCACAATTTAGGACCCATTAGTTTATGTGGTAAGATATAATCCGTGGTGCTTGGCAACTGGGCTTAACCCAGTTGTATTTGTCCCTTGGTGCCTATTGGCCTAGTTCTATTCTGTCTCCTGCTTGATACGGAGGGAAGTGGAAATTATATATACACTCAGCGGCACGGAATGTGGCCCAAACTTAAACAAACCGATAACAGGCGATTTTGATATCGCGTATAAGAATTTCAAGTGGCAGTTTGTCAGGACGTTTGTTTTTGTTAATTTAAGAGGGTAAGCACTTAAATTTGTTAATTTGTTTCATTTCTGTGACACTTAACGTTAGTTCGTTACTGCAACGCACAAGACACGGGTGAGTTAAAACTCGATATTCTAATGATCGTGCATTTTAATCTTTATTGTTTTATTTTTTAATTAATCTGTAGTAATTTATGCTTCCAGAATTGGAACATAATGCCTCTAACTTCAGCTCAAGTTGCTCAAGCTGTGTTGCTTCGGAGTCAGGGGCGAACGCAGCGAGAGATTGCTGAAACTTTAAATGTACCGCATACAACTGTCAGGTACGCCTTAACAAGGTACGACCAGACCGGCCTTTACACGAGGAGACCTGGAAGTGGCGGTATTAGGTGTACATCAGCGCGAGATGACCGATTTATCGCTCTCGCAATTTTGAGAAATCGGTTCCTTACTGCGGTTGAAATACGGCAGCGGCTACAAACGGCAAGAGGGGTCAACGTAAGTGAGCGGACAATAAGAAGGAGAATGGAGGAACGGGATCTGCGTGCTCGAAGACTAGCGCGAGGTCCAGAACTGCTCCGGCACCATCGTGTAGCTCGACTTCGGTTCGCTCGCGAACACGCAAATTGGACACACGAGCAGTGGAGTAAAGTTCTGTGGACTGACGAATGCAGAGTGGCCCTAAGAGCTCCAGATGGCCGCGAACGTGTATGGAGAAGGCATGGGGAGAGGTTTCTGCCAATAACTACCAGGCAAACCGTCAGTTTCCATGGTGGATCAGTTATGGTTTGGGGAGGGATCTGTTCAGACGCACGCACAGAGTTGGCAGTAGTTGCAGGTCGTCTAACGGCAGTGCGCTACATTGAAAAGATCCTTCAAGAACACGTTCTACCATTCATGGGATTCATCGGTAGCGAAGATTTCATCTTAATGCAAGATAATGCCCGACCTCACACTGCACGTTGCGTGGATGATTACCTGTCGGAGGTGAGAATTAATAAATTGGAGTGGCCGGCACGAAGCCCAGACATGAATCCCATAGAACATGTCTGGGATATGCTTAAAAGACGCATCCGATCCAGTCCCAACCCTCCAGAGACTATCAGTCAATTAAAAACCGCTTTGGTGGCCGCCTGGGAAGAAATACCCCATGTGGACATTAAAAACATAATCCACAGCATGCCTGACCGCATGCAGGCGGTCATCAGGGCCAGAGGTGGAAATACGCGCTATTAATTTTAAGTACCATAGCTTTATTTTGTAAATTTAATTGTAAAACATTTTTTTTAAACTTAGAGCTTAATGTCTTTTTTGTAACTTTGTAAATTTTTAATAAAGTTAACTCACTTTTTGTTAATTAATCATTCGCATTTAAGATTCGAATAAACATTTAAATTTTACAACAAAAAAAAACCCTGTTTTGCGTTTCATTTTTGATAATAAACCATATAGCGCGCTTGGGCCACATTCCGTGCCGCTGAGTGTATATTTTTTTCCTACTCCTCCGCTGTACTTTTCTGATTAATTCCGTTGCAGGATCCAAGACAGTTGAATCGTTTCTCCGGGACTCGTCGGGTTTCATTGGCTCGGCGATTTTCTGGTTGTCGCCACTGTTGATTCTGGCTTTCAGGAGTTGCAGTGGTTGGGAATGTGTGGCGGGCTTGTCACAAAAAAAAAAAAAAAAAGAATGGACTCACGCATCCAAGAAAACTTCATTGACTTTTAGTCCCTGGAGCACTAAGCTGTTATTGTGCATTAGGTGGCGTGGCATTTCGCCCTTTCTATACTGCTTGCTACCATCCTGCTAATTTCTGGTGGCGCAATGCCGATTAATGGATATATCACAGTCGGATTGTATAAATCGCCGTTTCCAAAAATAGAGCCGTTTTGTATTGCGGCAGGTTAACGATTAGCTGGATAGCTCCAAGGGTGTGTGCAGACCCACCCATCGGCCGAGCATTGGACAGTCTCACCGGTCACTCTATGCTCTCAACTTGCTGTGGTAGCTGCCGCGTATTCTGCGCCTTAAAGAGGCGCAACGCTTGCGGATAATTGCGTAGAAATCATCCACCCTTGCATCGGCAAACATACCCGACGCGCTACAGATCCGCGGCAACCCCACAAGCAATTTGAATACATTATTGTACTGGACTCGCAGAGCGCTGTAGGTATGCCCTCTGCGTATACTTGACCCACAGACAGCAGGTTTAGAAAGTTTTACAATAGGCTCGGAAGAGGGTCATTTTAACCTCATGAGTACACCGTGCAAATCTGCGGGCCAACATATTACCACAGACAGACTGCGCTCTGCGCTCTCTCTCCATGTCCAGGTCATCACATAGGTCCTCGGTGACCCAGTGACCGAGGTACTTAAACTTTATAACCCGATTAAGGGGTGTATTTGCCAGTGAGACATGCGGCACATCCACGTCAACTTTGGCGCCGACTTTAAAAACAAGAAACTCACTCTTACTAACGTTGTTCCTAAGCCCATGTGCCACCGCGTAGTTCTCACATATTTTTAAAAGTCGTCTCAACGCTCTGATCGCTGGACTCAGCAGAACCATGTCATCCGCATAGCTGAAGTTGTTGACAGCAACACCATCAATATGGCATCCAACGCCAGTGCTGCTGAGCTCAACAATCAGCTTATTTAGGTATAAGTTAAATAGGCGCGGGGAAGTGATTCCCCCCTGCCTAACTCCACATTTCAATTTATATTCATCAGAGAGAGTCCCTGCCCATTTAACATTATTTACTTGATTTTCATACCAAAACTTTAGTAGATAAGTAATTTCAGTTTCTACTTTACTCTCGCTTCTTTTCCTCTCCCATAAAAGGTTAAAGGACACAAGGTCAAATGCCTTGGGTAGGTCCAAGAAGCACGCGTTTACAGCTGTTTTCCTATCAGTATAGTACCGGACAGTTCGCTTAAGACACATAATGGCACTTTCTGTTGATAGGCCAGGCCTGAAACCAAACTGTGCATCATGAAGACTAATTCTTGGGGCCATGTATGTATCCAGCAAACTGTCCAGCACCTTAGCAGTGACCGTTACGAGGGAGATGGGCTTATAGCTCGTGGGATCTGCAGCATCACCGGTTTTATTTTTAATAATAGGTACGACTATAGTTTTCATAAGTGGGCTAGGCAGATACGAGTGGCTTATGCATAGGTTGAAGAACATAGCCCGTACTCTCGACAAATGTATTCCTGCGTATCTTAGGTGCTCGGACACTGAGGTGATCATGTCCTGGGGACTTACCTCTAACCATTATATTAAAGACATTTGTGACGTCTTTAGCAGAGAACTGCACTCTCAGCTTCATGCTCACGTCAGTGTCTGTCACCGTTTCCATCACATTAACTGCCGGATTTACTAAAGGGTTCACTTTAAAATGGTTCACAAACATATTTGCAATGTGCATGGGTTCATGTTTACCACAAACACTCACATGGAGGCTCGATCTAGGGCTCAATTTATTCGTGTTTTTCCAGATGTTTACCTCGTTAGTTGTATAGTTCTCAGCTATAATTTTATACTAATATATAAAAATCTTACAAGCAAGGCACCAAATGCATCGAAACCAAATAACAGATCCAAATGAACTAGAAAATACTGTTACCAAACTAGTTAACTATATTACCGATGCATACCACACCTCCTGCAAACTAGCAGTACCACGCATGGGCAAAGGTTACCCTTGGTGGAATGCTGAATTAAATAAACTCAGAAGTACACTACGCAAACAATTCAACAGAGCAAAGAACACCAGACTCCCAGAAGACTGGGAAACATACAAAACTACTCAATACACCTTTAAGAAACATATCAGAACCGCCAGGAAAACAGCTTGGCGGAAGTTCTGTGAGTCCATAGAATCAAATGACGAAGCCGCACGGGTGCGGAAGATCCTATCAACTGATCAAGACCGCACCCTCGGCGCACTGAAAAAACCAGATAACTCATACACACAGACGGACCAAGAAACCAGTAAGGTACTTCTTGAAACGCATTTCCCGGACTGTAACCTCCTTGAAGACAGAACGTGGGCGGCCGAATCAAGATGGCCCCCTACCGAACCAGACTGGTCTACAGCTCGGAAAATAGTGACAGAGGATCGGATAATGTGGGCTGTGGAGACCTTTCAACCATACAAATCCGCAGGACTTGATGGAATCTTCCCAGGCCTATTACAATGGGGAAAGGGCGTCCTGACACCATGGTTGTTAGTAATCTACCAAGCCTGCATTGCACACAGATACGTACCCCTCGCATGGCGCGAGGTGAAGGTCATTTTCATCCCCAAACCGGGAAAAACGGACTATACACAACCCAAAGCCTACAGATCAATAAGCTTGACATCCTTTCTACTGAAATCCCTGGAGAGGCTTTGCGACAGATACATCGGGGATGGACCACTGCGTAAGTTCCCGCTCCACAGTCAACAACACGCCTACTCCACGGGGAAATCAACAGAATCAGCTTTGCACAGCGTAGTCTCAAAGATCGAATGTGCAATAAACCACAAATGCTCCTCACTAGCTGTCTTCATCGACATAGAGGGCGCTTTTGATAAAACCATGTTTCAAAGCATTAGCACAGCCCTCGGAAGGCACGGCGTGGATACGACCCTGAGAAGCTGGATTACAAATATGCTCAAGCAGAGAGCTGAACAGGTCACCATAAATAACACAACTCGGGCCATCGTTGCGAAAGGCTGCCCTCAAGGGGGCGTCCTCTCACCGCTGCTATGGAACCTTGTTGCAGACACCCTAGTAAGGAAACTCAACAATGAAGGATACTTTACCGTTGGTTACGCTGACGACATAACCATAATAATAAACGGAAAACATGAAAACACGCTATGCAATCTCATGCGGCAGGCCTTAAGAATAGTAGAGGACTGGTGCAAAGAGTATCAGCTAGCAGTGAACCCCACCAAACCCGAACTTGTTCTTTTTACCAAAAAGAGAAAGTTGCCACCATTAGAACTACCACGTTTCTTCGGTACCACCCTAAGCCTTTCAACTGAAACCAAATACCTGGGCATCTATTTGGACAAACAGCTGAACTGGGCGAAACACACTGAATATACCACCACAAAAGCCAGTATTTGCATGTGGCAATGCAAACGCATGCTAGGCAGGAACTGGGGCATCAGTCCCGGTATAACACACTGGCTATACACTACAGTTATCAGACCAGTAATTACTTATGGCTCATTAGTCTGGTGGCCCAGGACCGACCTGAGCACAGCACAGAAAGACCTCGAAAAGCTGCAGCGACTTGCCTGTGTGGCAGTCACAAGCAGTATGAAAACTGCTCCCACTGCGGCCCTGCAGGCAATGCTGGGACTGCCACCATTACACCTTATAGTGCGGGAAGTGGCGGCCCTGGCGGCTCTCAGGCTCAGGACATCTGGCACTTTAAGAACAGACTCCAGAATCAAGCACACGCGCATCATGGAGGACGCTGTTGGACTGCAACCCATGATGATTTCACCCAATGACAAAGCCCAAAAGACACCATTTCCAGAAGCACTACAATATAGTTCTGGAGCAGGAAATGGACGACCACTCGGGCCCCAAAGAGCTGAGAATATACACTGACGGATCAAAGACAAGCGACGGAACCGGTATCGGAGTTTACTCCGACGATCTTAACATCAAAATATCCAGACCCTTGGGTAAACTCAACACCGTCTACCAGGCGGAATGTATGGGCATTATCTTAGCGGTCCACGCCATAGAAGCCAGGAGAGTCACGAACACCAATATTCGCATACTCTCTGACAGCGCCTCAGTCCTCCAATCCCTAGGGAAATATTATACTACCTCGAAACTTATACAAGAATGTCACATTGCATTGGAACACATCACGGTGACCAACCGCAACACTGTGACGCTGCAGTGGATTAAAGGACACAGCGGATCACTAGGAAATGATGCTGCCGATATGCTGGCCAGGAGAGGTTCCGGTGCAGTGGCGGTTGGACCCGAACCCATAGTACTGCTCCCATTCACCCAGCTGCGCACATGGCTTCAAGAACACACACACAAGCAGGCGGAATGCTGGTGGGCCTTGGCACCAGGCTGCAGGCAATCCAGGGAAGCTATGCCATCCCTAAACAAGAAACTAACCAGTCGCCTTCTGCGACTGAATAGGTGCAGCCTGCGAATGGTGGCGGGGACCATCACCGGGCACTGCTCATTAAACAAACATTTATACACCATAGGCATTACGGACAGTCCTCTATGCAGAGCATGCATGGAGCAGGAGGAAACTGTATCGCATGTACTCCTCGAGTGCACAGGCGTTACCGAAATACGGAACCAAACGATAGGAACACAGAGCTCGCTCACAGACATTTTGAACACACCGGGTAAACTGATCTGCTTCTGGAGGGAGGTTGGCTGGTTGGATTAATTTTGGCCGCCATGGCTCACGCACAATGGTCCAACATCAGGACTAAGTTCGGAAACCATATCCTGATGGATAGATAGATAGATAGAATATATAAAGCTGAACAGTTTTTTTGTTTGTTTGTTTACTTGAACACGCTAATCTCAGGAACTGCTAGTCCGATTTGAAAAATTCTTTCAGTGTAAGATAGCCCATTTTTATAAATGAGAATTCTACAGCTATAATTGTGGTTATTAGTTCCCTTAAATAGAGTTTTGCTAAATTTTCTTTTAATATGATATTATTTATATCCTGCAGATTTGAGATACAATTTAAGAGGAAGCGCTGGGACAGCAAAGCCATTTTTATAAGTATACTAGCATTCATCGGCAACTTTTCATGGGGGCAGCCCCCATAGCAAGTAGCCGATGTCACTTTTGCACTCATTAACTAGGTATCCCTAAGCATAAAATAATGTTTATTTGTTGCTCGTGGTTGCGTGAAAGATAGACAAACCAATAAATATAGTTTCACATTTATAAAAAAATAAGGATATGTTACCACATCTACCAATATTAAAATGTATATGTATTACTCTATATGTGTTTGTTTGATAAAAGTTGATCAACGCCACTTCGTCTGCGTCACAATTTTCATTACTGCTCCGCTCCTATTGGTCTTAGCGTGATGATATGTAGCTTATAGCCTTCCTCGATAAATGGGCTATCTAACACTGAAAGAATTTTTCAAATCGGACTAGCAGTTCCTGAGATTAGCACGTTCAAATAAATAAACAAACAAACTCTTCAGCTTTATATATTAGTATAGATTTAATTATAACTAACCTGGCATATTTCTTGTTGGTACAGCATCCTTGCTGAGTCGATTATTCCGGCACCAATATTTTTCTTTAAAGTGTACATGACATATGCGGCGGTATTTGAAAATATGTTCATTTTCAAGTTGCAATATGTCACCACCAACAAAATAAACCCATGTATTAAATAGCTCCTTATCCTTAGTTGGGTTAGGGAATTTATGCAAATTTGTATTGTTAGCTGAAACAATTGGGTAGGTAGTCAGTGGAGTGGAAGCCGAAACAGGACAGTCTCGGGTGTAGTAGACACAGTCAAAGTTGTTAATTACATAAATCAATAGTTGCAAAATTTGTAAATAATTGAGTACTATGTCCAAAGTTTTTAATTTTACCTCTGCTGGCATTTCTATGTTGTACCTATTAGTAGCATGTGACCTAAGTGTTATTTTGGGAGTATCGTCTTCAAATAATTATAATCGATTGATTAATGTAGGCAAATATTTGAAAAGAGTAACTATGGAGTTTCTTGTCCATTCTTCTCCATAAGAATCAAATCATTTGACGTTCAAAAGTGCCTAGTGGTCTAGTTAAAATAAGTAATTTGATTTAGCATGAAATTTACGATTGGTCTGCCCATGTAAGGCTTTGTTAAAAAGGTGCTGTGCAGTAAATACGAAGCATAGGCCCAGCGCCAGCGGTCTTTTATGAATAAAAAACTTACCTAAGCTATTTAAACATCCGGGGACGCAACACTTTTTGTTAGACATGATAAAAGATAGTTCTCAATGTCACAAACACAAAAGTTAGCACCAAGCTGGTAGTCAGAGTCCTGTCTCAATAGATTTTAACAATCAACACAAGCACAAAATCAACACGGCTGGAGGAGCAGAGGCTCTACTCAACGGACTTAGGTGGAAAAAGCACTCTAAGACGATTCAAATCCAGAAACAGAAAGACAACCAAGACACCGAAAAATAGGCGTACGCAAACCGGCAGCCAAGATTGTTTATTTATATTACTCTCCTCTACTCCTCTTGCTCTCTCGTAAAAGATTCGAACTTAGACATGTTGCAGTGTTGCATGCAAAAATAAATTCGTGAATGAAATACCTATTATCTCCATTTTTTTTTCAAAATTTAAGAGATAATCTAATTCCTTAACCATTAATTTTAAAATTATGAAAAAAAAATATGATTAAAACCCTCATACCGTATTTACACAATCGTGTTCGCTATTCGCCTCGTCATTCTTCGAAACATTCGTATACGACTTTCGTCGCGAACTTAGGGTACTTATACAACGTTGATACGACAGAGGGGCTTTTCTTTAAACTGCCTATACTAGGTACCATTTTCAAGCTCTGTACCAAAAATAAATTAATTAGGAGCAGTAGTTTAGTTGCAAATGATTTTTAAAGTTTTTGCACGGTTTGAACACGATGTATCTTTTCTAACAGCTGATTATCGTCTAAGCATAGGTCATGCACCTTACAACGATGAATCTACGATGCGTTGTTGCCGCTCTGACGCATGTCGAAGGACATTCACTAAAAATTGGCAATGCAAACAAGGAAGCAATGAATACACACACACTTGCACTTTCACCTCGAAAGCGACACACGTAGACGTAGCGCATTTGAAAGAAACAGAAATAGGTCAGTTTGTTGCATCCTTGTTTTTTTGCGATCGGTAAGTGGGGCCTCTATTCAGTGCGCCGACGCTGTCGTTTCGGAACGTACGGTTTGTGGAATTCGCGCGCAAAACAATTGTGATTTTATTTTGTTATTGTGAGAGGACACTTACTAACTTGGGATTATTATTATTTAGTATTAGTATCTCCGGACCTCACTCCCATGGATTTCTTTTTGTCGGAACGTACGGTTTGTGGAATTCGCGCGCAAAACAATTGTGATTTTATTTTGTTATTGTGAGAGGACACTTACTAACTTGGGATTATTATTATTTAGTATTAGTATCTCCGGACCTCACTCCCATTGATTTCTTTTTGTGGGGTTACATTAAGGGTGAAGTGTATGCCTCAGAGGTAAATACAATTTTATTGATGAGTTAAAAAATAGGATTATTTTAGCATTTCACAAATTAAAGTGCTTAGCGACGGACAGTGATCTAATTAGAAAAATAAATAACAATATTCTGCGTCGGTATAATTTGTGCATCAATGTGAATGGAGGAACATCGAAAATTTAAAAATTTAGTGTGTTTGTTTTTGTGCGCGTACTTCGAAACGTTACCTAACTTAAAAGCCAGTCCGAGCGGAGGCCTAAGTCGCCGGCCGCCACCCCGGCCCTGCCCCCGCCGAGCACACGAGATACCGCACACCGCGCTCCGGCGCGCGCGCGACGTTGCCGCTTTGTTACCTAGCGGTATCTAAGGTCAGTGTCATTTTTTTACAAAGAGTGGTTGCGTTTTATTCTGATTTGCAAGCTGTTTAGTTTGTTTGAAAAAAAAAATTTCTCATTTATGGCGCTTTTTGTTTTTGTACCGTATCGAACTACTGAACACGTATAGTATACGTAGTTTAATTTAATGCCCCTTTGTCGTATCAACTCTGTATATGTTCTGTGGTTCACACATTCGCAGGGTGAATAATTTTGACATTCGCACACGAACACGGAGGACGTGAAAATAATTGCGGCATTCGCGCTACATCTTGAATGAATGAGTTTATTACTAATATTACAAATGCGAAAGTAACTCTGTCTGTCTGTCGCGCTTTCACGCCAAAGCTACTGAACCGATTAAAAAGCGCCGTCCATAACACTAGTTACTAATACGTCACTTACTGACCATCAAGCTGTTTTACTAACATTGCAAATACCTTCACCTAGAAAAAATCGCATGCGCAGCTATTCTAAAGTCAACATGACTAATCTTGAAAATGACATACGAGCAATTAATTTCGACCCAGTTTATAGTTTGAGTGACCCAAATATTTCATTACAGTGTTTCATTGATTTGTTACAATATGCGATTAAGAAGAACACTTTAACAAAAGTAATACCTAGAAAGTACAATAACATTAAACCATGGATTACGCCCGGACTTGTTCGCTGTATCAGACATAGAGACCGACTACACCAAAAATGTAAACTTTCCCCTGAAAATGAAATACTATTAGTCACTTATAAGCGATATAGAAATTTCTGCAACAATCTGTTGAAAAAACTAAAAAAGCAATACGAGAAAGATCAACTACAGAAGGCAGGGAAAAATAATAAGCTTATCTGGAAATTTATTAAAAGTAACACATTTAGATCCAAAGATTCAGAGCCTCCGCTCGATCTTTTAATAACCGACCTTAACCCATCCGCAGCGACAAATAAAGCAAACAATTACTTTATTAACGTTGGGAAAAATCTGGCAGAAAAAAACCTATCGCACAGAATGTCTTCTTTTCAAAGTCCATCTATGCCTCATACTACACTGAACTCTTTTGTACTATTAGATACGGACGTGAGTGAAGTGATAGGTATAATAGACGGGTTAAAGGACGTCTGCGCCGTCGGTTGGGATGACATTCCTAATTCTGTACTTAAAAAACTTAAATATCAAATTGCCCCTCCACTAACTCACATTTTTCAGATATGTTTAACCCAAGGAATATTCCCAAAATTGCTAAAAAAAGCAGTAGTCACCCCCGTTTTCAAATCCGGAGACAAAACCTGTGTTACTAACTATAGACCTATTTCAGTACTAACGGGACTTTCAAAGATTTTGGAAAGAATCATTAACAACAGACTAGTAAAATATCTTGAAAATAACAAACTACTGTCAGATCAACAATTTGGTTTTAGGCCTAAAAGATCAACGAGTCAAGCAGTACACAAATTGACAAATTTTATAAGTAAAAATCTCGATAATGGCATGCATACCATCGGGATCTTTTTAGACCTTGCCAAGGCTTTTGACACTATTTCTTGTTCTCTTCTATTACTTAAGTTGGAAAAAATTGGCATAAGAGGAGCTCAGTTAAAATTGTTAGCGGACTATCTTAGCGACCGTTGCCAGTCTCTTAAAATCGGTGAGTACACGAGCTCTGAACTTAAAAATAGTAACTATGGAATCCCACAAGGCAGTATTTTGGGGCCCACGTTATTTTTAATATATATAAATGACCTTTGCCGCTTACAACTTCAAAATGGTTTAATTATGTCATATGCGGATGACACAGCTCTACTGTTCTCAGGTAAATTAAGAACTGATGTGTATGAACTTGCTCAGAATGGCTTTAATATTGTGTGTAATTGGCTACATAATAATCTATTAACGTTAAATCCAGATAAAACCAAATGTATTATATTTTCAATGAGAAATACTAACACGATGCTTACTAACCAAAACATTCGCGCGCACAATTGTAACACAAACGGTGACACAACATGCACTTGTCCTACTTTAACTAAAGCTGACCACATCAAATACCTCGGCGTCACGATTGACACAAACCTAAATTTCCGTAAACACATCGATTTATTATGCACTAGAGTGCGTAAGTTAATATATATTTTTAAGAATTTACGGGACATAGCCGACTACAAACTAATTAAACAGGTTTATTTGGCTTTGTGTCAATCTATTCTCGCATACTGCATAACTTCTTGGGGTGGGGCCGCAAAATCAACTTTAATACTGCTAGAACGTGCTCAAAGAGCAATTCTAAAAGTCGCTACACGTCGCCCGTTCAAATTTCCTACACACCAGCTTTATATGGCATGCAACGTCCTAACAGTTCGACAACTTTTTGTTCTAAGTATAGTTTTACTGCAGCACACTGAACTAGATTTTAAACCTGTACCTTCAGACAAGAGAAGAAAGGATCTGGTCTGCACGAACCCTCAGACTAAACATGCTTTCTCAAAAAGATTTTATTTATTTCTAGGACCTTTCTTATATAATAAATTTAATAAATTGCTTAAGATATATAATGTAAGTTATAATAGGTGTTACATAATGTTATTTGATTATTTAGCAAAACTAAATTACTCGGACACGGAAAAACTACTAGAAGTGTTAACCTAAGCAGCTGACTATACTGTAATTACTCTAATTTAATATCTATCATTTTATGATAATTTTAGTTATATATATAATATAAACATTTCCCATAAGCCTAGTTTGTAATAAGGTTTCGCAAAATATTGTATAGCTTAGATATTGAACATCATGTTAATTTAATTCATTGATTGAATATGTACTTTCGTAGAGGAGATGGCCTGAAACACAGGTTTATATAAACCTAGATCAGGTAACGCACTACATTACCTTTAGAGTTCTATTTATGACTGTAATATTAAAATTTTGCAGTACCTACCATAGTATATTTCCAAATTATTATAATTCTATTATAGGCCTAGACTAATATATACCTACTACTGAACCATATGTACACTTTTTGTGAACTTGTTATTTCAATAAATTTATTATTATTATAAATTTATTATTATAAATGAAATTTGGTACACAGATAGTCTAGAGCCTGAGAAAGGACATAAGCATTTTATACCGGGAGTATGCTCCCTAGGGACCACGCGGGCGAATCCGCTGGCAGAAGCTAATTATTTATATATCCTGCGTAGAAGAGTAAAAAAAATGGCCAAGTGCGAGTCGGACTCGCGTGCATTAAATTTCTTATAGATTTTCCTGTAATTTATTAGTAAAGATCTATTATTTCCATTTTTAAAACATTTTAAGAGATATAATAATAATAACTTCAAAACCATTAATTTTAATATTGTACCCTCACAGAAAGCCCTTTCATTTTGTCTAGACGTCCTGTTGGGTCGGGCGCTCGCTATCAACTGAATGCAGGCGAATGTGTTAATAGTTAGTTCGTGTTCGTCATTCGTGCCCTTTGATTCGCGTCCGAAAAACCGCTCCCGACGCGAACACTCGATTCGCACGAATGTGTAAATGCGGTACCGCTCCCAACCAACGCGAACACTCGAATCGCGAGGCGAATCACGAGGCGAATAGCGAGTGGACTGTTTACATATATTTTTTTTTTAATCTTGTTTTATGTTGCAATCTGTCCATTTATTGACATTCAGCATCTTTTTTGTTAAGCTATTGCTTTAGTCATGCTTGGTATGCGCCCAGCGGTGCATCCACTTCAATCTGGTCCATTGTATGTCAGCTGTCATAGTATCAGGTCTTGTGGGGTTTGTCTTTTAAGCCTCCTGAATGTCTTTATTTTCATCAAGTTTGATGCCAGTTTATTGGGATGAGCAGTAATCCTATTCTTGTAGGCACTAACTGCTTGTGTAATTTGTTCTTTTACTTTTGGTATTCTTATGTCCCGATGTAAGTTATCATTGGTCATATACCAAGGTGCATTAGTTATAATCCTTAGCATTTTTGATTGGAACCTTTGTAGTATGTCAATGTTTGAATTGGATGCCGTGCCCCACAGCTGAATTCCATATGTCCAGATGGGCATGATGATAGACTTATAAATCCTGAGCTTATTTTCCAGGGACATCTTGGATTTTTTTGATAGTAGCCAATAGTGTTTTCTGGCTTAATGCTTTTCGCTTCGTGAATGTATGTTTTCGCCAGGTTAGTCGCCGGTCTAAGTACATTCCAAGGTATTTAGCTTCTTCCGCTTGGGGAATGACAACGTTATTTAATCGTACAGGTGGACATGTATCTCTTCTTGTTGTGAACGTCACATGTACAGATTTAGTTTCATTTGCTTTTATTCTCCATTCTCTTAGCCAGTTCGAAATTTCATCTAAGCTTGTTTGTAGTATCTTAGACGCCTGGGCGGCATCTTTATGTACAGCTAGTGTAGCAGTGTCATCGGCAAACGTGCCTAACACTACTCCTTCTGACACGGGGAGATCAGCTGTGTAAAGAAGGTAAAGAGTAGGACCCAACACACTGCCTTGGGGGACTCCTGCCCGTATTTCGTGTAGTCCAGTTATTTCATTGCCTTATTTGACAAAGAAGAACCTCTTTTCTAAGTAGGATTTAATAAAAATGTAGTAATTTATTGGAAGTTTTATTTTTTTATTTTATATAAAACGCCCTCGTGCCAAACTCGATCGAAAGCCTGTGATATATCTAGGAAGACGGCCGAGCAGTATTTTTTTTCTTTATATGTTTCATGATTTTTTTCAACCAGCCGATGTATTTGTTCTATGGTACCATGACTTTGTCTAAACCCGAATTGGTGATCAGGTAACAATGAGTTTTGGTTTATTAGTGGTGTGAGTCTTTTCATGAACAATGTCTCCAATAGTTTTGAAGGAATAGACAACAAGCTAATGGGCCGGTAAGACTTCACATCCCCAGGGCACTTTCCAGGCTTTGCTATCATAATTATTTGGGCTACTTTCCATTGAGAGGGTACGTGGCCCTTCAAAAGCATTGCATTGTATAAAGCGGTGAGGAAAGTAATGCCAGCTTCAGGAAGTTCCTTCAATATTTTTGCTGTAATTAAATCATATCCAGGTGCCTTGTGTTCATTTAGTTCTTTGATAGCAGTTCTTACTTCATTTTTCATAACTTTTTCCAGAGGCAAGTCGAGTTGGTATGTTTGCTGTAAATATGATGTTATTTCACTATGCAATGTTTGTGATCCTTGAGCATCGTTGGGTGTAAATACTTTACTTAGATGTTCGGCAAAGGTTTGTGCTTTTTCGAAGTCACTTTTGGCCCATGTGTTATCACATTTGCGTATCGGTGCTTGGCTTGCTACAGGTCTTTTAAGCTTTTTTGTTGCTCGCCAGAGAGAATATTTCGAACTTGCTGTTGCATCGAGGTTTTTGGTATATTCCTCCATGTCTCGATTTTGATCTTCACTGAGTGCTAATTTAAGACGAGCTGTGACATAGTTAAGATGTTTCTTGTCAGCAGGGTATCTCGTCGTTTGCCAGCGTTTTCTTGCTTTGCGCTTTTCTTCCAGTAAATCTCTGACTGTTTGAGACCACAATATATCTGAAGGTTTTGATGTTGATGGAGGTGTGGCGCCCCATGCAGATTGTTGTATGCAATGATTAAAATGCTCAACTGCCTGACCAATATCATCTTCGGTTTGCAGTGGGAGTCTATTGTTTATAGAAGACTCAACGAGCCGTCTGAACAGTGGCCAATTTGTTTTTCGGCTGTGTAGTACGCAAGGATTTGGTTTTTCTTGTATTTTGTTGTTCACTTTGATGAATACTGGCGAGTGGTCTGATGACAGATCTTGGCTTGAGGTGCAAGTATATACTTTTTAGAAATGCCTTTCATAATACAGAAATCAATGAGATCCGGTACTTTGTTCAAATCTGTTGGCCAGTATGCTGGTTCTCCTGTCGAGACTATATCAAGGTTCAGTATCTGAAGTGCTTGATATAGTTGACGTCCTTTTGTTGTTATTATTCGGGATCCCCAGTGTGTATGTTTGGCGTTATAGCCTCCCCCAGCCAGGAATCGATAACCCAATGTTTTTATGTATTTCAGGTAGTCGTCTGTCTTTATATTGTGTTTGGGTGGGCTATAAACAGCCGATATAACCAGTGGTCCTATCCAGTCTTCAATTAAGTAAATAGTTTATTTTCTCGCCACAATACAAACATTTTACACATTGTACATCAATATAATTATTATGGATATTGTGGGAGACTGGTGCCTAAGCTAGGCTTATTGCCTGTGTTTCAGGACACCAGGCCTCCTCCTTAATGGGTTACAGTTTGTGCAATTGTAACATTAGTGGTCTGTATTTCTTCTGTGCCGTAAGGATTGCTTTCAAAATGCTTGATGTTTGATTTTATTAGAATTGCAGATCCACCATGTGCTTTGCCATCTGGGTGCATTGTGTGATAATAATAATAATATAATAATAATATCCACACAACTATCACACAACGCCATCTAGTCCCAAGCTAAGCAGAGCTTGTGTTATGGGTACTAGACAACTGATAAACATACTTATATATTTCTAAATACATACATATTATAGATAAACTACACCCAGACACAGAACAAATGATCATGCTCATCACACAAACATTTGTCCTGGGTGGGAATCGAACCCACAACCTCTGGCATAGCAGTCAGGGTCACTAACCACTAGACCAACAGGTCAGTCAAAATAAAATGTATACTGTGGTATTGAGAAAGGACTCCTGTCAGTAAAATGTGTTTCTGAAATAAGTAGTATGTCTATCTTGTTAATTTCTAAGAATGGTTGTAGTTTTAGAATGTGTTGTGACAAGCCGTTAGCATTCCATGTGACAATGTTTATTTTATCGAATTTTGAGTAATTTTAGACATGAAGTTAATAGGAAGATTTGTCATTGTTGTCATTTGCTGCATTAGTTGTTTTAGCATGTTGAGCATTAGTTCTGTTTCATTTGTAGTTTGGCTGGTTTGAGTTGTTGGGAGTTCCTGTTCCTTTTTATTTATTTGGGCTGCTTGACTGTATGTCATACGGAGGGCAGTATTCCTGGATATACATGGTACATTTTGGTGAGATATAAGTTTGGGCTCTTTGAGATTTGAAGATATCTTTGTTTACATAGGTGGATATTTGACTTTCTGGAGCTCTTGGTAGACAGCACAACCTTTTTAGTTTGTGGGATGATTTCCATTGCATAGAATACATTTTACATTATCCGATCTTCCCTTTCTTTCGCAGCTGAAAGAGGAATGATCTCCAGCACGTTTGATGCATTTGGGTTTCCTATGGCAGTATCTCTTAGTGTGCCCATACTGTTGACAGTTAGCACATTGTGGTATCTCGCGTTTTGGCCGCGGTGGCTCGAAGGAACATCGGCAATGCAATAGACTTACAACTTCATATATTGACTTGTTATTGCTTTTTGGATGTAATTAACAATAAAAATTGGTAAGGGTTTTTTAGTGATTCTCTGCTTAATATTCCAAATATTTATTACTGTGTGACCTAGACTAAGAAGTTCTTCTGATATTTCATTTGTATCTGTAGAGGGATGTATGTTTTTTAATACCACTTTGAAACTCCTATCTTGCTTGGGTTTGTATGTATAGAACTCTGTCTGTTTTATTTCCAGTTGCTTTACGATTTGTGAGTATGTCTCAGAAGTCTTTGGTTGGATTTTAACCTGTTCATCACGGAGAACTTTAATTTCATAACTACCGTTAGCATGTTCATCAAGCAGTTTAATAAGAGGCTGGATATTGCTGACCTTATCAACGTAGATTGGTGGAGGCTTCGTTATTTCTTTCGGCTGGTTATTTGGAGTAAGCACATCTTCCTCGAGGTTGGAAAAGCTGTTTGACGCCTCAATTGGTTTGCTTAACCAGTAGTTATTTAGTTTAGTTTGTTTTTCATTCCTGTGTATTTCTGGACTTTCTCTCTGTCTTTTCTTTGAATAAGAGACTTCTTTAAAACCATCTTCATTTGGGCTAGGGCTACCGTGTCAAGTACGGGCACGGCTAAAGAGGATAGTACCCAAGAAGAAGTTCCACTTTGCCACCTGGAACATTGGCTCCCTAACCGAACGTTTGCCGAGAACTCGCGGACGTACTTACGAAGCGTCGGGTCCAGTGCGCCTTCTTTCAGGAGACGCGCTGGATGGGAAATAAGTCACGTGACATCGGGCAGGGTACCGGCTAGTGTACACCAGATCACCAACGGGCAGGGGCGGAGTGTGCTGTCTAAGGACCTTCAGGATGGACTCCTTGAAGTAGACCGATGCAGAGACCGGTTGCTGCGAGATACGGTGCTGATCGATGGGTCGGTAACGAACCTAATCAGCGCCTATGCTCCTCAAACTGGTTGCTGTGAGTCTGAAAAGGAGGCCTTCTGGGATGAGTTCGAGGACGTATTACGCGCTATTCCGAATTCCGAAGGTGTTTTGGTTGGGGGGGATCTCAACGATCACGTAGGTCAGTATGCTGGAGAGTACGGACGTATTCACGGTGGTTTTGGTTATGGCCAGCTAAATGCAGAGGGAGTCAGTATACTCAGCACCTGCGCTGTGTCTGACCTAGCCATCGCGAACACATTCTTTCAGAAGAAGCCCCAGCATCTTATTACGTACCGTAGTGGTGCCTACTCAACCCAAATAGATTACCTGCTGGTGCGGCGGCACATTGACAAGGTTACCAACTTCAAAGTCATCCCAGGCGAAAACCTAACGGCTCAACACCGCCTCCTTGTCCTGGACTTTGCGGTTGTACCGAAGAAGAAAGTGATCGAGAAACGCAAACCCCGCACTAAGTGGTGGTTGCTTGATGGTCCTAGGCAGTCGGACATCATCGCGGAGATCGAGCATCTCGAGATCAGTGCTCCGCATGAGTCCGCTCAAGAGATCTGGAGTAGGATCCATTCAGCAATCACCGATGCGGGTAAGCGCGTCCTTGGCACTTCTCGTGGTGGCCGCACCATAGAAAAGGAGACGTGGTGGTGGGATGACGGGGTGCAGGAGACGACTCGAAAGTAGAAGGTTTTATTTAAACAGTGGCAAGGGTCCAACTCTCCCGATGACAGGAAGGCATATGGAGAGGCTAAGCGCGCTTGCAAAAAAGCTGTAGCCAGAGCCCGCAGCAAGAGTCTGGCGTCCTTATACGACTAGCTGGAAACTGCGGACGGGCAAAAGCTTATTTTTAAGCTGGCGCATGCCCGGGAAAAAGCTACACGGGACATTAGCAAATGTCTCTGTGTAAGGGACGCCCAGGGTAGGCTGCTCTATGATGCCCCCTCTGTTAAGGAGAGATGGTGTACATACTTCGCGGAGCTGTCTCACAAACAGCGTCCCCATAACCTTCTTCCTGAACCGCCTCCTAACCTTGGACTTATTTCCCCTATTTCCCCCGACGAAACCGCATTGCTCTTCACCATATGAAGAACCGGAAAGCGGTCGGACCTTACAATGTGCCAATTGAAGTGTGGAAGGCGATGGGCCCACATGGTGTGGACCTTCTGACGGATCTTTTTAACCGCATCCTGATCACCAAGGAAATGCCGAACCAGTGGCGATTTAGCCTGATTATCCCTGTTTACAAAGGCAAAAGTAGCGTACAGGATCGTAGTTGCTACCGCGGTATCAAGATCATGTGCCACACCATGAAGCTCTTCGAGCGCATCATTGACACACAGCTCCGTAGCGAGTGTACTGTCTCTGAGTGTCAATATGGCCTCCGGACGGGTAACAGCACTATGGACGCAGTGTTCTTTTTTTAGACCTGCAGAAGGCCTTCGACTGTATACCTCGGCAGTCCATCTGGTGGGCACTGCGCTTCAAGGACGTTCCCGAGGCCTATATTGACATTATCAGAGACATGTTCCGCGATTCCGTGACCTCTGTCCAGACCGCTGTTGGCGAATCGAATGGCTTCCCAATATCTGTTGGCGTTCACCAAGGCTCGCTCTTAGCCCGTTCTTGTTTAACGTAGTGCTCGATGTAGTTACGGCAAACATCCAAGATCAGCGTCCATGGCTTATGATGTTTGCCGATGACATCGCCCTCTTTAATCAGAACAAAGCCCATCTTGAGCGCAAAGTCAACATTTGGAAGGACACGCTTGAAAACGGTGGTCTGAGACTAAATGTGGCGAAGACTGAGTACATGTCCTGTGGCAGCACGGATTCGAACACCATCCGAATAGGTTCGGACCTGATCAGAAAGTCCGGTACCTACCTTGGATCCGTGCTACACGAGTCTGGCAACGTGGACGACGATGTCCAAGCACGTATAGGCGCGGCTTGGGCGAAGTGGCGCGAGGTAACGGGCGTTATATGCGACCGCAAAATGCCTCCGAAGCTCAAGGGACAGATATATAAATGCATCATACGGCCTGTCCTACTGTACGGGGGTGAGTGTTGGCCAGCACTAAGCGGACACACCCAGGAGCTTCGCGTCACGGAGATGAAGATGCTGAGGTGGATGAGTGGCATAACGCCATCCGATCGCATACGCAACTCTTTCATCCGAGGTAGTCTAGGTGCCCGTGACGTGGGGGAAAAACTGCAAGAGTGTCGTCTGCGATGGTATGGCCACATCATGCGCCGCCCTATGGAGTACGTTGGTAGGAGATGCATGAATATGGCTGTTCTTGGGGCTAGGTCCCGTGGTCGCCCTCGCAAGCGCTGGCTGGACGTCGTCAAGTCCGACATGAGAGCCAATGGCCTGACTGAGAAGGATGTTCAAGATCGGGCAAAGTGGAAGAAGCTAAGTAGGAAGGCGGACCCTGGCAATAGCCGGGATTAACGCCAGGTGGAGGAAGATTGTTTTTATTTCATAATATGCTTATTATGGATTTTCTGCTCTAAAAATTGAGCGAGGGGACGCCATCTTGCGGATTATAATAGAACTACGAAGACACAAACCTAAGAATATCGCCATCTTTTAGGGAGTAACATAAAAATAACACAATATAATGAAACTAAATTAAAATGTCAGTATTAGGTACTTGTGGGTCGGCAATAGTTTTGCTCTCCAAACTTATTTTGTATATTTACAGAAGAACAATTTTCCGTCGGCCACTATTAAGATTGCCAGCCCTGTCTATTGGTCTGTCCCAGTGGTCTGTCCATGGTCTGTCATGTCATTTGAGCCAGAATTGCCAGTAAATAAGAAAAACATTTTTTTTTTTCAAATTATTTTCACTGGCACGACAACGGCAACAGTTCTAGCTCGGCGCCGTGCCGAAGGTTTTTTCCACTGGTCGGTCTAATCCTAGGTTTTAATGGGCAGTACTTACCATAGACATATACATAGTATTGTATATGTACTGGAAAAACCTGCAAAAAAGGTGGATACCTACAATTCAAATTGTTTCGGGATGAAAATAATTATGAATTCAGGATGCTGCTAGGGCTGCCGCACTTTTTAGCTCTTCCGGTATTCCATGCCATACCTAACACGCAAGCGCACCGTCTCCCTAATGAACAGAATGGGGAACAGCACCAACGGTATCCTTCAACTTCAAGTAATTGCTGAGAAGGATGACTCGGTAGTCATGAAGGCTTTCGTTCGGTTTCTGGTCGGACAGCGATGCAATGTGGACTGAACTTGACCGAAAGGTCTCATGACTATACCTACCAACTTTTATGTACCCACTACTTTGTAATGTGTTCACTAACATAGTTTGTGAGATATTTTTGTGACTTACAAAAATGGACTATTTGTCTGAATAAATAAATTGATTGATTAATATGAAAGAGTTCAATTAAAACTATTTATTATTTTACACTAAATTTAATGTTTCAGGTTCTCAAAATGTTCCACCTCGTTGTAGGCACAGAGTCGCGGGAAGTATTGATGTACGATTATATGATTATGTACTGGAGACTACACATGGTGCCAAAAGCTCTAATTTAGAAGTAGCTCAAGAATTTGTAAATTTTTTCACCAATATACCAACTAAAACTACGGAATATTTAAATTCTTCACCTGAGGTCTCATATAATTTATTAAAAGCTAACGTTCCAGGTTTGTACGGTTGAATTCCAGTTCAAACATATCAACCCTGTGACAGTCATAAAAGCTTTTCGGCAAATCAAAATCAAATTGACCGAAGACATATGGGGAATGTCTATTAAAGTGTGGCTCTTACTTGGCTTTAATATTTAATTTATGTGTGGACCGAGGAGTCTTTCCGGATATAATGAAATATAGTAAGGTTATACCACTATTTAAATCGGGCGACAGCAAAGACACCAATAATTATAGACCTGTATCTGTTTTGCCGGTTTTTAGCAAAGTGTTTGAAAAAGTAATGCTCAATCAGATGCTCAATCATTTTAACATCAATAAAATCTTACACGATCAACAGTATGGTTTTGAGGTACATCAATTGCTCATAAAATTTTAAAATTCGTTTATGAACTAAATTTACGGCTGGTAAATGTAAAGTTGCAATGGGTTCCATGGCTCATAGGATTAAGGGGTAATGAGGAGGCTGACAGGTTAGCTTAATTGGCAATTACAGAAGGCACAGAAATCAATATAGAACCTGATTACACAAAAAATCTTCCAAAATTGAAAAAAATATTTATTTTGAAAAATGGGATCAGTACCTACTTTCAAAACGTTAGTAAAGTACGGGGATATGGTCCAGGGTTATACAAAGTCAGCCACCTCGTATTTCGTGGTTTATAGACTCTAAAATGAACTGAAAGTACATGGTAGCGGGTTTAAGACTACGTTCTGGGCACTATTCCACCAAAAGATTTGGCCTTCTGATGAAAAAAATTGATTCCCCAAATTATGAAGTGTGTGGAGTTATTGATGATGTCCAGCATCTTTTGGTGGATTGTGCAAACAATCAGGCATTAAGAGAGTATTTGACAGAATTGCGCAAATTAAATTTTTTACAAATTATGATATGGGTACATTTTTTGAAATCGTTGCAAGTCCAGAATGTGTCGCCGCTAAAATTGTTTATGATATGGCATTATGCCGATGACTCTGATTATGTTATTTTGATAAATCTAGATTCTAATGTTAGTTAAACTTTGTTTAGTTTATGATGGGGCTGGCATGCCTTACATGGATAAAAGTCCAAAAAAATAAATAAACAACAAAGATATTTTCTTGATAAAGTTAAATAAAAAAAAACAACTTAATTAAGCTAGTGATCGCAAACTATGTGTGTGGGTTGACAATTTAGGAGGTATGCGGTACAGAGAGTAAAGTCCCGCATACCTCATTTTGAAAAGGAGGATCCTCCAACCAGGCGGCTGTAGTGCCTGGCGGGCTACTACCCGGCAGTTGATATTCGGGCTGATGTATATGTTCAAATCGCACGGTAAACTCTGCTTGCGCGATGCAGAATTTCAACGTTGTAGTTCGCTGCTAGAGATTTGCTCCGTAGGTTTTGCTTGTGGCGGCCTTGATGCCGCTACATCACTCCCCTCCGGAGACCGGAGGTCGATAGTGGATGAGTCGTCCATGCATCTTGAGATGCTTGCCAAGCCAGTTGAAGGTTGATTCCAGTGAGTCGGAATCGGAAGTCGCAGAGTTCGCGGTGAGTCGGAACTATATGCGGTGCCCCAGTGAGTCGGGGTGATGAGAGAGGCTGAGAATGCTGAACAGGAATGCGCGGCTGCTGCATGCTGGTGGTCAGGATACCCTTAGAAGCCGTAGGTACTCGCTGTCTGTATGACTTGCTGCTCGAGAGCTTGAGGTCACGATGAGGAGAAGTGATGATGACGTCACGATGAAGTAGTTGCACGAAGGCTGCGCTGACGTTCAATGTCGAGGGTCACCAGTTTAGGAGGTATGCGGTACAGAGAGTAAAGTCCCGCATACCTCATTTGAAAAGGAGGATCCTCCAACCAGGCGGCTGTAGTGCCTGGCGGGCTACTACCCGGCAGTTGATATTCGGGCTGATGTATATGTTCAAATCGCACGGTAAACTCTGCTTGCGCGATGCAGGATTTCAACGTTGTAGTTCGCTGCTAGAGATTTGCTCCGTAGGTTTTGCTTGTGGCGGCCTTGATGCCGCTACAACAACAAAACTACTGTAAAACACGAATGTTTTAGACAAAACTTACTCTGATCCGAGGCGGGGTACTGACATTTTCGAGTTTGCTTCGATTTTCTAGGTTTTTCTAGCATTTCCCAATGAATCGATAAACTCAATCTTGTTTCTGTGCGAATGGTTAAAAATACGGCTATACCTACCAGATCCTAAAAATGTCGTGCTCGCATTAACGCTCGCTTTAATTTTTAACCGACTTCTTCAAAAAGGAGGTGGTTCTATGTTCGGCTGTATGTATCCATTTTCTTTTTTTTTTTATGAATTTTCACCAATTTCTCCGTCAATTCTGGACCGATTTTAAAAATTCTTTTTTTTTCGATAGCCTATACTCCTGAGGTGGTCCGATTGTCACCAAGTCAGAATCTGATGATGGGATCCCATGAAAATCGAGGGATACCCTCAAATTTTATAAGCACATACACTGTTTTTCATAAACTTTCTAACGCAATTCAGATATTTGTGCCTGGTAATCATCATCTTATGTTGCTGAGCTGTTGATGGAAGGTATCAGGATCTGATGATGGGATCCCATGAAAAATGTTTGTTCAGCGATATTTTCGCCAATTGTTAACCGATTTGGATGATTATTTTTTGTTTGGAAGAGTATTTTTGGACTGGTCCCATTTAAATTTGGTGAAGATCTGATGAAGAACTTCGGAGGTAGGCAACGGAACTCTTCAATAAATGGTAGCAAACGGATCGGGATTTCTGTAATCGCATGTCTGTTGATTGTTTACACCAGTTCATAACATAATATCACACCGGCACGCTGTGCTTATGAAAAAAAAACTTTTTCAAAAACGAAATAACCAAAAACACTGACTTCCGAAATTAAAGTAATTTTTTACTTTGTTGTGTTTTGTTTTTGGAAGTCGGATTTTTCAAACAGAGAGAAAGAGACAAAAATCCCCCCCCCCAGGCGAAATTTTGGATCCGCGCCTACTCTTGACCACCTTAGGGGCGCCGATGATTGCCTAGGGCGTTGGCAACATTTAATCCGCCTCTGCACACATGACTTCTCTCTTGGTGTTCTCATCAGCTATAATATTAATTGCCATCGTTCATCCCTTTTGTGGCGCAACATTCTGCTTCTTGTTTTATAGATCTTCCCTTTAAGTTAAAGAGAAAATGCAATACAAGTGGAGGGCTCGCATGTCTGCCGCAAAGTCACAAAAGGTAACTGGTAGATATTTATACTGTGTAATAACGTAACGTAGTGATTTTACCATAGCTACAATAGGTACCTACTCGTTTCGCACTTAATATTTATTTGAATTAAATACTATATTCATATTTTTGATTGATATAAATTGTGTACCTGTCCCATATAATTAAACCAAAATATTATGGGGGTTGTAGTATTTCACATTAAAAATTCACTTACGTTAACGTGACTATAGGTACGTCAAAATCTTCGTGCAAGGTCTGCTGTTCGCTTACTACTTCAAACTCGCTAATACAAAAATCAAAACCAAAGGACTCAATAAATTTGGCAAGAAGCGAGGCCTCAGATCACAAGTAATGAATCAAAAGCTCGTTAATTTGAACTTTAATCAATTTTATTTTTTGCGCTGACAAACTTAGATTATGTAGTTGGTGTGGAAACTGGAAGTAGGTAATTTTCAGTGCTTCCATTATTTATGAAACTCAGTTGGAATGTAGGTATACTCGGAGAAGACTACGACTTGACTCCTGTTGTGGACAAACTCTACATTCGAGTTTGTATGGAGCCCTCGGTGCGCGAGTCTATTCACACTTCTCCGGATTTTTTTAGGGATATTAAATAATCTAGTAAATATAGGTTTGCAGTCCGACAGGGCCAGTTTGATTGGATTGCAGACTTCCTAAGATATCGCCCATCCGAGTGAGTCCGCAAGCTTGTACCTACTGGAACATTTTTTCACCAACTTGATTTTTTCCAGGCATTAGGGACCTTATATCATGGGTACTAACAATCAAAGGTTTATACAAAATTAAATCACAGAAAAGCAAGCATTTGTTTCCTACGTTTTGACTTTTGCCACGTATATTTTTTCCAATATAATTTTTATATTGGAAAAAATATACTTATTATAGAAAAAAAAAGTAAACTAACGCAAAAAAAAAATAAAACCTGGCTTCTCTGAATAAGTTTTTGCGAAAACTTTTCGACTGCATTGCTAAAAGAATAAGTAACAAAGTTTACTCGTCACAAGTTGGCGAACTCGATTACTACAAATATCAATAATTATAGATTACTAGCTGACTCGGCAAAAAAAGTTGTTTTTGCCAAAAAAATAGCCTACCACCTATTATCATACCTACCGAATATACACACAAAATTTCATGAAATTAGATGGATCCGTTTCGGAAGAGTTCGGTAACAAACACCGTGTCACGAGATTTTTACCAGGTACCAGGATGCTACTGAGGAGCTATTAAATAAGCTTGAGCACCTGCAAAACGTATGCATTCGTGTTGTGTTTGGTCTACGCAAGTATGACCATGTTTCTCACCCTCGCAAGCAACACAAGTGGCTCCCTATCCGTTTTCACAAGATCTTTCGTATTCGGTGAGCGCTTTTCTCACACTCGTCCTAGTGGCGCTCCATGCAGACCACACCTTAGATCCCTCCTCAAAACCATCCTCACATATCCAGATACTATACCTACTCTTTCTCTTTCATTCTGTTAGATTATGGAACTCGCTTCCTTTTTTTAAAAATGAATATTTTGCAATAAAAAATATAACACCCCATCTATCTCATCATCTGCCTAGCCTTTTCCCAACTACATTGGGGTCGGCTTCCAGTCAAACCGGATTCAGCTGAATACCAGTGTTTTACGTGGAGCGGCTGCCTACCAGACCTCCACAACCCATTAACTGGGTAACACGGTACGTCTTGGCAAGACTGGAGTCAGATTTACTGGCTTCTGACAATCCGTAACGACTGCCAAAGATCTACACACCATCTATGTGATCCTCAAAAAACTAGATCTGATGGAATCGGATCAGAAATTAAAAATACCGGTCAAGAACGAGTCGGACTCGCTCACCGAGGGTTCCGTACAAATTTGTAGGTACGTATTATAAATAGTTCAGGAATCAAGTCTCGCAATTTTTTCCGAGCTAAGAACCAAACAACCAAAATAATCAGAGATTTAAGGGATAGTAGGGATAATACTTTTCAAGCAAGACCTACAAGGCTTCGCTGTAACAAATCGTGGGTCGTTCTCTAATGGAAAATATTAACGCGTCATCAGTGCAGCGCCATCTATCGATCATTTCGTAAACTGACAAGACAAAGTATTTGGCAGCGGAAGACGTTGAAGAACGTATTTTACGATTAATAACGATAAGATATTAATTATAATACCTTCACTATTATTTTGGTACGTATAAAAAGTTTATCAAATAACTCAACAATTTGACAAGGTGTTATTTTCATGCTTTTATGTAGATATTTAATTTTTTGGTTCAGTGGTTTATTAAGCTCGATGATTGATTACGTACTTTAAATAAAGGCTAAGTATATTTTTCATGGTTTAATCACAAATGTATACTTTTTTATCTATACCTGTAGTATAAGATGGTATTGTCAAATTTCATAGTTCTAGGTCAACGGGAAATACCCTATGAATTTTGATTCCCTTGAGAGTGTCAAAATATTCGTTTCTTGCGGCATAAACGGCCATATCTTTCTTTTATGTTGACTTATAAAAATGATTTTTTTATAGTTTCCAGAGACCGTAGACCTGAATATATGGTTTAAATTTCAACTTGATACCTCCACGCGTTCCCGAGGTAAACATTCTTGACAGGCAGACGGACAGACAACAAAGTTATCCTATAAGGGTTCCATTTTTTCGTTCTGAGGCACGGAACCCTAAAAATGGTCAAAATATACTGCATTTGCATTGATTAAAAAATATAGATAAGTTTTTTTTATATTTCAATCGAATAATATTTAGTAAATTTTCTACACTAGGTATCGTCGATGTCTTCATTTGAATGAAAGGCGATGGATTCGTACAAACTTTTGCCATTGCAATCTAAGCAAGCTACACTGCAATTCAATTCAATCCCCTAAGATGGCCCCAAGGTCAGATAAAATAAAATCAATCAATTCAATTATAAAGAATCGGAGAAATAATAAAGGTAAATTAAATTATTACAATTATAAGTCCTACTGTGTTAGTAAGTCTTACGCACTATGTTAGTCAACACCCATCACAATATGCATCCATTTATTTATCTCGTTACTTCCGAACTTCAGTGTGAACTATTTGCATAATTATGACCTGCAGTTGTACTGTCAAGACAAGGTCGATGAAAAATACCCGAAATTGTCGACAAATTAAATAGGGACTTAGTAGCTTAGTCTGGTAATTTTTGTGTTGCAGTTAACCCCAACAAGTGTCAGGCGATTATCATTGGGTATCGCTAAACTGGAACGCTAAGATACACAATCATCTTCGCCACCTGTTCCGTTGGAGAGTACCTACGATCGTTCAATTTAGTACTGATGTAAAGGACCTACGCTTGCGTATCGAAAGCACCCTAAAGTCCCCAAACGTCAGCCAAAAGGTTACGGGAACGCTGCGAGCTCTGTATCACTTGAAAACTATGCCAGCTCCTGTAGAAAAAAGTTCGAACCCCTTTGCCCGGCTCAGTTGGCTCTTTGCGTTGGCGGTCCTTTATTATACTGGTTATAGAAAGGCTCTACTGCTAGTACGTTTCGTGGATGGAACGCTTGAAACCGAGAATTAAGAAAAAGAATGCAGCTACAAGCGATTTTCTTTGAATCTGCTTTTAAGCACCCCATACCAGGCATCGGTCGCCCGGTTTACTTCCTGTCTCATCTGCAAGATTTGCTGATCGAGGTTTAGTCACCGTTCATTATGACGCTTTTATAGCGCTTTTGTGACGCTATAAAAGCGTCATAATGAATGGTGACTAAACCTCCATCAAAAGATAAGTAGGGCCACTAGTATGCAGGTCAAACGCTTTGTCTCCTTCATTTCTAACCTAGACCGGAGTCAAGAGCAAACCCATTTCAACTAAGAAAAAAAAAAATGTCGTCCGCCACGCGGTACTTATTCTTATTCGCCACGGAGGCGCGGAGGCCCGCCGCGACATCCCAGACAAAGCTAACCTCGAATCTAGCTGGATGCAACCCTCGCCGCTGAGGCTATAGTTTTAAATTCTTCAGCTCTCAAATATTCGAAATCCAAACCAGCCAGAGTTACTGCGTCTTAGCAACGACTTCCTGACGCGAGGCCCGTGCGGGCCGCGCCCGACAAGTAGTGCTGGATAAAGCCAGCGCGGGGCAAATTTTTCCAAGGTAGAAACGAAAATAAAGGATAAAATTAGTGACTTCATCCGCAGAAAACGGCTGTCGCAGTATGGTAGGAGTTAAGTAAATAGGAGGACTCGTGTGTGAGATAGATCCATGGTTTTTAGCGTCATGTTTTTGTAAGTTTTTGTATGTTATGTAAGTGCGAGGCCCCCAATGCGCGGGGCCCGTAGCATTTGCTACTCTCGCTACGTGGCTAATCCGGCACTGCCTTTTCCGTAATTGGCGCGAAACTATGACTGTGTATTTCAAAGATTTCCATTCCCATTACCTACTAATTTCGGTTGAACTATAGACAAAATTCGTGAAAGTAAACTAAATGATGAGCTCCATGTCGTATCTCGTTTATGTCAGTTGACTTGACATTGACAGTGCCCTCACAATTAGTTTACCTCCGACTGCGACCTTATGATTACCATAATAAGGGTCACTGTAAATTAAATCAGAGGTATAATACCTGTGAACGGATTTTTAGTTAAAATATGGGTAGCAAATATTTTGATTAGTGTTGCCAATGCATACCCGAAAGACCGCGGCAGGTTTCTTGGCACCTTATTTTATTTTGATTGCGATCTGTGTAATCATCTAAAACATCAACATATCTCGCGAAATCTTTTTGCTACGAATCGATATTTTTTCACGAAATACGAAATATTATATTCAGTCTTGTTTGCAGATAGGGTTGCCAGGTCATCAAACCGAAAAGCCAGACTGACTAGCCAGTTTACATCTGGGTAAAAACACCCTTAATTTTTGAGTCTAAGTATCTAGTTTTGTAGTCTTAGTTGTAGGGGGTAGTCTATGGATCTACTGAATCTATTATGAAAATTATTTTACCAATAGAAAGCCACGTTAATTGTGAGTGTCATAGGGTTTAACCCGAAAAATACCGGCCAAAGTGGGTACGAGTCAGCTAGTTTACCCTAAATTCAAATGAACCAACAATAAAATTGAATCAATCAGACTTCTTTATTATAAATAATCATTCATTATTCATTACTAATTCGATATAATAATTTCTGTAATTGCAATAGTAGTAGTAGTAGGTCAACAACACATGATAAATAAAAAAAAAAAGCTAAAATTCGAAAATCCTGACAGGCCGGACACCGTCTAATTTGGCCGGACGCACAATCAAAACTGACCGTGTCCGGCTTTATCCGGACGACTGGCAACGCTATTTGCAGGGAATATAATTTTGATGAAAGTGACGAATGGTCAAATGCGCGAAATCAGTTCAGATTCCTTTTATTTTTATTCTCGGTTTCATCGGTTTTATTTTTAATGTATTCCGTGGTCGCTACCGTTTTCTTTTGAGAATCTGGATACAATTTGTTAAGCATTATTTCTTGCAAACCGGCTCTTTGAGAAGGCAACCCCTTTTGAGTACTTATTGATCGGCGTCCTTTCAGGATAGAAACAGGGAGCGACGCGGTTTGGACCGGCGCGTTTGTGTTTTGATTTATTTCATATCTATCAAAGTATTCCATTTGCTTTTAATTAAATCGCAGTTTTCATAAATAAAAGTCTCAGTAATAGATTTAGTTAAGTGTTAGAAGACGTTCTACTCCAATTGACTGGTAAGTTTCATTGTCTTTGTCTTACCGATGTTTGGATGTTTTTGTTTTTTGTATCAAATACCTAAGCGAAGATTTTCTCAGCAATGCGAAGTGGCGAAATATGCATTATGTAAAGGCCATTATTTATTTAAATAAATTTAGGTTTGCCAACCAATGGTAAAATAAGATCAGCCTGAAACTGCCCACCTGAAATACAGAGGAGCATTGCTCGACCGGGCCCTCTCAAGGGTGTTAACTGTAGGTATATTTTTTATTAATTCTTCTTTGGCAACTGAGCTGATGACGACTATTCTACCAGCGTCTTGTAGCGACGGCAACGCAGTGTAGGAGCATCTTTTCTAATCCAGTTTCTTCAACGATGTCATTGATTAAACTGTAAGTAAGTACTTACATTCCCAGATTGAAGCCACGATCTGAAGCAGACGCGAGCCCTAAGCCACTAGGTCATTATCGCATCTTTAACAAGATTGGTAGCTGCTTAGGTCAAATATGTTTACCTGTACTTATCGATCTATACTAGAATATAATAATGCTGAAGAGTTCCTTTGTTTGGTTTGGTTGTTCCCCAACATACAGAGTAACTCACAACAAGGCAAGTATCTCTCTTGCGAGAACTGCTCCTGGAACGACCACCTTATTTTTCCAATCACGTTATGATCGGGATTTATTTTCACTTTTTTCAGCGCCTCTACCAGAGTTTATTAACCCATAAGCTCCAACTCTCGCCCAGCCTAACTAAGCAAAGGCAAAATGGTAAGTTAAAAAATATTATATAGATAACGAAATAAACCGTCCATACAGTAACAGTAATTTTCATTACTCATACTCGGAAAGTAGGCCTGAAGTTGCCTAAGGAGTGGGTTCAAAGTATTACTTTCCAGCCCTAGGAAGAATCGTTTTGCAACTGACAGCCGTCAAATTAAGAAAAAAAACTCGTTGAACATTTCTGTTGAACCGTGTTCTAACTTTCTATACAGCCAGTCAATGACAACTCGATGTCATAATGAAATAACGTAAACGTGATTATTAAATTAAGATTATATTTTTTTAATTACTTTATCATAATTTACTTTCAACTATTTCTTTAAAATGACATAGATTTGGGAAAATATTTACCATTTCTTCAATGATGATAATGTAAAATAATGGCTGAATAGCTAGCCGGTCATAGAAAAAAAAGTAGACGGGAAAGCGGCAGTCCGATCTTCATTTTTTGATTTGTAACATTGACGACGAGTTCATCAGATTCAGATATGGAATTTTTCTTACGCAGATTTGTTTTTATTTTTACTTTCCTTGCCTCATCTGCCTAGCCTTTTCCCAACTATATTGGGGTCGGCTTCCAGTCAAGCCGGATTAAGCTGAATACCAGTATTTTACGAGGAGCGGCTGCCTACCAGACCTCCACAACCCATTAACTGGGTAACACGGTACTTCAAGGCAAGACTGAAGTCAGATTTACTGGCCTCTGACTATCCGTAACGAATGCCAAAGATCTACAAATGACAGCCTGGACCAACGGCTTATCGTGCTTTCCGAGGCACGGAGGAGACTCGGTATGTTAAGATGGTCACCCATCCACAGACCAACCTTGGCAAGCGTTGCTTAACCTTGAGGATCGACCCGTGCGGCTGTTATTATCTAGCCATGAGCTCCTCCTTTTTTTTACTTTCCTTGTATTCGTAATAAAAAGCACAGTGTTTACCTCAGGTGAAAGATTATTTAGTCCCTCGGACTATTGACGAAACGCCGTCTCGAAACTAAATCAGTTACTTTCACCCCTAGGATAACAATGTACTATTACGTTTAGTAAAAGATCATCATCTGCCTAGCCTTTTCCCAACTATATTGGGGTCGGCTTCCAGTCAAACCGTATTTAGCTGAGTACCAGTGTTTTACGTGGAGCAGCTGCATACCAGACTTCCACAACCCATCGTTTAGTAAAAGATTACCTCCCTAATAAAGGGCAGAAATCAGTTTTCTCAGGTCAATTCGTGAGTAGGTAACTGACCATCCACTGGACATCGAGACCTCAGACAGCCATAATATGAAAGAAGTAAGTCTACTGGGTAGTAGGAGCTGGAACGTTTGATTTGTCAAGGGGTAAGTGTTGCCCTCATGAATAAAATAGAACAGAATACTCTTTATTATGTACACCATATATGTTACAGAGAATATACATGCGAAACATTACATAGGGTGACACAATGGGTGGTCTTATCGTTAAAAGCGATCTTTTCATGACAACCTTTGGATGGATTCTAAAGAGAAAAAAGTAACTTTATAATATTGTTTACTAAACGCTAGATATTTGTTGTCCGAAAATGAAGAATTATTATTATCTTCTTTATTCAGTTACATTTTTAAATATTTCAATAAAATAAATAAAAAACATTTAAAAATATAAAAATAGTAGCCCACCGATATCGGGAACAGGGTCCAAGCTACCGGTGGGCAGTGCTCCAGAGAAAGGAACCTCCTGACAATGCGAGCCGTGTCCAGAAGTACCACTTTCTGAATCAAGCCCTTGATCCAGCTGCCCAACGAGAGCCTCCTAAGGTGTTGGTCGAGGCTCGTGGCTATTAAGCCATTGGCCGACACGACTATCGGTACAATGATTGCGGAGTTCACTTCCCACATGTCACAACCTCGCGAGCCAAGTCAATATACTTGATTTGTTTGTCTTTCTCGGCTTTCACGAGGTTCTCGTCATGCGGGACGGTTATGTCTACTATCATTGCACGCCTCACAATTCGGTCCACCACCACTATATCTGGCTTATTGGCAACAATAGTCCTGTCAGTGATGATGGACCGATCCCAGTACAATGTGATATTGCCATTATTGAGAACTGGGTCGGGCGCATACCTATAGTATGGCACCCCCGAGTCCACAAGAGAGTATTTCAGAGCAAGTTGCTGATGGATAATCCTGTCTACAAGGTTGTGCCTATGCAAGTATTCTCCGTTAGCTAGACGAGAACGAACAGAGTGGCACAATGTGGCGAATTGATTCTCCCGGACGGTGAAATGCCCGACATATGACAACCGTGCCGTCTTTCACAATAAATCTCCGGTAGTTATTCGTCATGATAACTTCGTCCATAATTGCACAAACAAAACCTTCGGTTTCTCCAAAAAGATCACCGAAACGCAGCCAGGCTACGGACGCTAGCACAGTTAGTCTACGTCGGGCCCATGTAGGGCCCGGAAAAAGCGTCCGTGAAGCTCCTTCAACGATTGCTTCATTTTATTATTATTATTGTTATTTACAAAAAATATAACCGACTCTCAAAAATGTTTTTGGTTTTGTTTCTTTGTTTTTTAACACCGACTTCTGAAATTAAGGTTATTTTATACTTTGTAGTGTTTTGTTTGGAGGTCGGTTATATTTTTTGTACTTTTTACACTTTGGCGTTGTCTTCGCAAAAAAGCTCATTAAATAAAAACTAATAAGCCAAACTGAATTATTTTTTTACGGGACCAAACGGCAAGTACGCAGCATCGAACCAAAACCTCGGAGTAATCGGTGTTCATACATAAAAAATATCTTCCTTTTTTGGAAGTCAGTTAAAATATTTTACTTCAGTTCAGGGTGTTTATTCAATTAATGACCTGATCTTCAAGTTGTTGAAAAGCGACCTCTGTCGCTTTAATTGAAAAGATTAAAGACGTGATAGAACGGAATAAGGGCTCCAGGGTCTTTGCTAGAGTTCGGTCTATTAGGCAGTGCCAGCAACGAAACTGAACACCGCCGATGGCAGAATCATATCCACCAAATAAGAGCTTCTGAGAGAGATCGAGACATTCCATGGACAGTTAACACGTCTGCCTGTATGAGATTAGGAAGACTCTGAAGCAGCTTAAAAACAACAGGACGTCAGGTGAGGATAGAATTACGGCCGAAGTCAAGAAGGCGGGTTGAAATCAGTCCTTAAGGCCCTTCAGGAACTGTTCAATTCCATCATACTCAATGGGAAAACGCCACAGGCATGGATCAGAGGTGTGGTGGTACTCTTCTAAGAAGGGCGACAATACTCTGCTTAAGAACTACAGGCCCATCTCACTTCTGAGCCATGTCTACAAGCTGTTTTCCAGAGTCAAAACGAACCGTTTCGCGCGCAGGTTTGACGACTTCCAGCCTCACGAACAAGCCGGATTCCGAAAAGGCTTAGAAGACCGAAGAGCATAATCTGCCCCTGCTTAGCGTTTGTGGACTACGAGAAAGCCTTCGATACGATCGATACTTGGACTGTGCTGCAGTCTCTTCAACGGTGCCAGATCGACTATCTGTACATCGAGCTCATGCAATGTTTGTACAAAAACGCCACCATGTCAGGCTGACTTCAGGATCAGACCTCAAAACCTATCCTCCTGCAGCGGGGTGTGATGCAGGGAGACGACATATCTCCGAAACTGTTCACGGTCGCATTGGGCCATTTGGCTCAAATTGGGGCTGACGTATTCCGTGTGGTGACGGAGTAAGAATACAATATGTCACCACTCCTTTTCATTCCAGTATTTCGTAAGAGGCGAATAGGGAAACATTCACTGTATAACCTGGGAAAGAGAAGGAAAACTTGAAATAAAACCCTGTACCAACCCGTCTAGCCAACGTGGTATCAGTAGGCTATACCCTTATAAGTGAGAGACCCGAGCCCAGCAGCGGGACGTAATGGATTGTTGTAGTAAGGCTGACTGTCCTTGAGAGAGTAACTCCAGTAGCGTAGCTAGCATGGGTGACACCCGGGGCAGATAATGTGGTTTGTGGTGTCACCCCACAAATGAACCCAAATAATTATGAGTGGCGCCTTTCGTTTTGGGTATGGTAGTTACAAGTCATTTTTTGGAAGGTTCCATTTGTGCTGCAGCTTTTTATTTTCAGGAATGTTCTTACATCACATTTACAAACAAAATATCGAAAATATGTGCATTTCGTCTTATTTGTTGACTGACGCAAGCAAGATGCAAGAAATAAGCCAGGGGCGAGCGAAGCGAGCTCGAAAACTTTTGCATCCTCGGATAGTAACTTTATGGACCTATGCAAGAAAGCTCATTAAATGAGAAAGGGCTGATCATAAGACCGAGATCGAAAATGTTTGCATCCCACCTTGAGATAGTTTTTTTTTTCTTTTCTTAGGTTCATTAATAGGTAGAAAGCAGAACGAACACAAGAGCGAGCGACGCGAGCTCGAAAATTTGTACACCCCGGAAAGGTTCTTTTTCCTAACAAACATAAAGTCATTTTGGTGAGTTATACAGAACAGCTAGAGAATAAAGAAATTACTAATGTGAGAGCGAGCGTAGCATGGTACCCTTTCAATACGTCATTCATTTTAACGTGACGTCATTTATTAACGTTACAAAAAATCCGCGAACGGTCGAGTGTAACTCCTAAATTCGAAAACCTCAGTATTTACTGCATCTCATCTCGGAAGCGTTTACTATCTTTTGATCATTCATACATGAAGAGAAGTCTTTTGTTGATTTATACAGAAAAGCTCATCAAGAGCGAAACGAGATCAAATATTTTTTCACCCCACTCCCGGCAGGTTTCATTGCATCAAACATTTAGGGGTGACACCGACAGTGACAAAAACCAGTCAACAAACGGTCGGGTGTCAAACCTAAACGGGTGTCACCTGGTGCCGGCCGCCCCCCCCCCGCCCCCCTCGCTACGCTACTGAGTAACTCTGCTTTTCATCGTTAATCAGAATTTCATTAAATGTGTGGCGAAAATAAAATTATGACCTAATTTATTGTTGAGATTAGATACTAAATTCAATTAAATGTCACTTTAGCCGTTTCCCTAGTGGATAAACGAAATTGAAACAAAATTACGTTTGTAATCTGTGCCCAGTTATGCCAACTGTAGATTCACTATTTTTCGCAAACCTTTTTCCAGCTATATTGGAGTCAGCCTCCAGTTAAACCGGATTCAGTTAAATTCCAGTATGTTATGTACGTGGAGCGGCTTACCAGACCTCTACAAACCTACAATACTGAGTAACACGATACTTTTAGGCAAGACTGCAGGTGTTAGATTTTCAGCATCTGACAATCCGTAAAGACTGCCAGAGATCTCTTCTCATGGTCACCCATCCATAGACTGACCTTGGTAAGCGTTGCTTTTCCTTGAAGATCGACCCGGGCGGCTATTTCATTCCGGCTTTCCGAGCCACGTAGGAATCTCGGTGAGTAAAACATTTTAATATACTTACCGAGATTCCTACGTACATTTTAACTTAAAATAGTCACCCATCCACAGACCTACCTCAGCAAGCGTACCTTTAAGATGGACTCGTGCAACTCATCATCTACCTAGCCTTTTTCCCAACTAAGGTGGGGTTGAATGGAAAATGAAAGATGTTGATTCGAATCACAATAAAATTCTTCAATCACTTGTAATTGTCTGACATGGACGCAACGCGATGTATCAGCGGAGTCAGAAAAACGCGTCATCAGTAGGTACATCGCCATCTATCGACAATGTTGTTGAACTGTTAAAATATAAGTTCATACTTAGAAGCTCACTATGTTACGATAAGTAAATTAATAAGATAACTAAATGTTCATTTTTCCTTTGGTATTAACGACCTCGTAATGGTGTGAGTTGAATCATGGAATTCAAAAACGTCATTGGTTCTTTCCATAATTATGGTCACATTAATTCAACACCCCTCCACCGCTTTTGAAAGGTAGTTTTAGGATATTTTTGATTACAATCTTTGTTATTTCTTAGAACATATTAGTATGTTTCAGGTTTGTAACTTGATGGAATGTAATTTTTTCATAGAAACCATTTTTTCCCCTTTTGATTATAAAAAAATCGTATGCTACGTATCCATTATTATACTTTTATATTGCTTAAATAAATCGAGTTAGTGAACGAATCGTGTCTGAAACGGGAATCGGACCCGCTGAATGTGAAAACAAAATAAGTAGGTACTTGTAATTATACTATAGGTACCGATGGAAAGGCTCAATCACAAATATTTATTTCTTTTAAATAACATAGCATCTAAAATAAAAGGAAGATAATTGTTTTTAACCCACGAGAAGTATTGAGTTATACAAGATCCAAGAGCGAGGCAAGCGTGTTCGGAAAATTTACAGTCGGTCGCGGATTTCGATTGCTAATTTTTTTTTTTACTATTCAAACAAACAGTAAGTTTTTTGTTAAATGCAGAAAAACTTTTTTTATCCAGCGAGCTCCAGAACTTTCAGCTCAAATATTTTTACTTCCTGCCTGGGACAGGTTCGACAGAAGTTCGACTGAAGCCAGTGCACGGTTCGGATTGGTCGTTTCCTGTGGAGAAGAATATGTAGTTAATGTGATTTGAGGGCTGCCAATGAAGCGGAGCCCTTGGCAATTGCCCCTTGTCATTATGGTAAGGACGTACGATACTAGTTGGCACCTTTTGTAGCACATTTTTGTAGAGTTACAAACATTGAGACCCGAAGACGAACGAAGTTTTCCGAAAAAAGGAAATCATGGAACTCAAATGGGCAGGACACGTCCTGGTAAGGGGCGATTGTGATATGAGGTGTTAGGTGGTAGCTGAGTGGCGTCCAAGGACTGGTATATCTGGATCTGGATTACAGTCTTTTAATTACGTAATTGTGTTCTCAATCACCAGAAAAAAGTGATAAGGGAACAAATAGACAAGGTAGCTAGTATGTTGGATCATTTATATACCTTCAGAATGACGCTATTATTTTTTACTATTTATAGGCACGCGCTTGACCACCTCCTCACCTGATGGTTAGCGTTTCTTCTCGTTACATGCAACTAGCTTCAAGAAGGGACTTTCAGTTTTCCCGAATTTTCCAAATTTCATTATTAGGACTTATCACTTTTGGATGGAACATCATGAGGGATGAATGTCTTATCTCCTACCTCGATAGATGGCGTTACATAACTGATCCAGTTGGGCGTTATTTACGGTATTTTACGGTTTACGATTTTCCGCCAAACCGTAGAAACGTATACTACTTTTTGGGAAGTTGGGCCCTTTTAGGACCACTTTATTAATGATAAGTAAGTAGTACTACTGGAGTACTGTGACCCAGTAACAGCAGAACTTGCGATCGAAGGGACCCTCCAAGAAGAGGAAGATAGCGATCACCGGTCACAGTAACAGCAGCACTTGCGATCGAAGGGACCCTCCGAGAAGAAGGAAGATAGCGATCAGCGGTCACAGTAACAGCAGCACTTGCGATCGAAGGGACCCTCCAAGAAGAGGAAGATAGCGATCACCGGTCACAGTAACAGCAGCACTTGCGATCGAAGGGACCCTCCGAGAAGAAGGAAGATAGCGATCACCGGTCACAGTAACAGCAGCACTTGCGATCGAAGGGACCCTCCGAGAAGAAGGAAGATAGCGATCACTGGTCACAGTAACAGCAGCACTTGCGATCGAAGGGACCCTCCGAGAAGAAGGAAGATAGCGATCACCGGTCACAGTAACAGCAGCACTTGCGATCGAAGGGACCCTCCGAGAAGAAGGAAGATAGCGATCACCGGTCACAGTATTAGCAGCACTTGCGATCGAAGGGACCCTCCGAGACGAAGGAGAATAGCGGTCATCGGCCACAGTAACAGCAGCACTTGCCGTGGCGATCGCTTGATAACTTGTAGAGAATTCAGCTTTTTGACCACCTACATGAAATTAAATCGATGAGCTAAAAAAAGATGTGGTTCTAACAAGACGACGCCGCGCGCTGAATGCCATGCATCATGAGGTCATGATGAAGGTTTTGTAGGCACAGAACTCACCAGATTTGACAATTCTTTCTTTTTTCGTTGAATACGAGTTGGTACTATGCTACTTTATTAATGGGATACATAAAGAAAATTGCGAGAGGAATACATAACAAAAAGATTTCGCAGTTTTCGCCAGCAATAAGGTTTAGCAGTTTTTATTTACCACAAAAAATCACAAAGTCATGGAAAAAGTAGGACTCATGTTAAGAGGCCTATTACAATTTGACTGTGTTTTTTGCGTAACATGACCAACTTTGGCTTTCCCATTCTCAGAAATCTTTGACTTATCGGGTAGTTGAGAATAGTTAACAGTTAATAGTTAACAGTTAATAGTTAACAGTTAAAAGTTAACAGTTAATAGTGAACAGTTAACAGTTAATAGTTAACAGTTAATAGTTAACAGTTAATAGTTAACAGTTTTGAACAAAGCGGCCTCAATTTTCGCGTTTTTCTCTTATCTATTTGTAAAAAGCTAAAATTTCGAAGTAAGTTTCTCATGAAAAGCACGAAGCGGCGACGGCAGTTTTTGAGCTCGTGGTTTGAACTACTGTACCAAAAAAAAGGAAATGAAAAAATATTTCTTATCTGTGGTTTCGTTCATAGTGGCTTCAAAAATTTGAATAAGAATATCCGTAAAAAATCTCATTCAAATCCATAAAAACTACTAAAAACTAATAAATACATAAAATTTATACCAAAATAAATAATAGTTCATAAGAAATCAAAATGTAATTAATGTTCATTTAATTATTAATAATAAGCGTAAAATAAACGTAATTGTGACTGCCTAATTTCTACATTATGCGATGAGTCAGCAGTTTTGTGAGAACACGCAATTCTGTGATATGGCTCTTAAAATTATATAGGGGAAAGTTACTCTCTGTCTGTTAATTCCTCACGTATTAACGACTGAACGGATTTGTATGAATTTTGGTAAGAGATAGATTTGATCTTGGAGAAGGATACGCTACTTTTAATACTGACTTTTTTTTTTACTTTTGATAGCCACACGTTTGACCACTATCTCACCTGATGGTAAGCGAGCATGATGTGGTCGAAGATGGAGCACGCTTGCCTAGAAATAACCTATTCACTCTTGATTTAAAGACTCCCAGGTCGTAGCTATCAGGAAACACAGACTCCGGCAGGGAATTCCACTCCTTAGCAGTACGCATTATGAATGTGTTCCCAAAACGTTTTGTGCGTAGATATGGGTGGGATGTCTTGTGGTTCGATGATGGAACGGGTTTGGCGGAATTAAATTATGCAATTCCGTCGCACATTCCCAAAAATGCGACCGGTAACGAACCGACAGGCTAGCAACTCGTCGTCGATGTTCAAGACTTTGGAGCTTCGACGCGACGAGCCTCTCATTGCCGATGATCCTCTTGGCTCGCTTCTCAATTGACTCTAGGGCATCAAGCTGGTATCTGGCAGATCCATCCCAAATATGAGAGCAGTATTCCATACACGATCGAACTTGCGCTTGATAGAGTTTGAGCAGCTGTTCCGGCGTGAAGTACCGTCTCACCTTTGCTAGAATCCCCAACTTCTTTGCAGCCACTTGAGCTTTTGCTACTATGTAAGGGCCAAAATTGAGAGTAGATGTTAATGTAACCCCAAGAAGCTCAAGATGGTCGGTTATCGGCACGGTTTCACCGCGGAAAGATGGAACTGGGCGGAATTGGCTCCTTTTGGCGGAAAATAGACACGCTTGGGCTTAGCAGCATTGAACTTGACCAGATTGGCATCGCCCCATTCAGAGACAGCCTGTAAGGATACGTTTAACCACTCAACCATTGCCTCCCGGAGAGACCGGATCTGCGACCCACCAGCTCGTGCGTCGGACACGTATCTCTCAGCAACAGTGCTGTCGTCTGCATACCCAAAGGTACCGGGTTTAAGCAGATCATTAATATGCAGCAAGAACAATGTTGCCGAAAGCACCGAACCCTGAGGAACCCCGGCATTAATATCCAGCAGTCCAGACGAGCAGCCATCTATGACCACTCGGATAGACCATTCCCTCAGGAAATCTGCGATCCAATCACACAAACCGGCGGGCAGACCGAAGGAAGGAAGCTTACTAATAAGGCTATCGTGCCAGACCCTGTCGAAGGCCTTCGAGATGTCAAGGGAGACCGCAGGTGCCTCCCCGTGCTTCTCTATGGCTTGACTCCAGATGTGAATGGCATACGCTAGAAGATCCCCAGTTGACCGATTTCGGCGGAACCCGTATTGTCGGTCTCTAAGGATATCATTCGCTTCTAGGTACGCCAGGAGCTTATGATTCAGCACGCGTTCTATAGTCTTACAGAGTATGGACGTTACCGAGATGGGTCTATAATTCGACGGGTCAGCTCGACTACCCTTTTTGGGCACGGGCTGCACGTTAGCTTGCTTCCAAGCCTTCGGCACTTTTCCAGTCTCGAACGAAAGGCGAAATAGGCGTGTCAAGACCGGAGACATCTCAGGCGCACAAGTCTTCAGAACAATTGCCGGTATCCCGTCGGGACCACTAGCCTTGTTCACGTCTAGGTTACGCAGTACCCTACGAACGTCCTTCTGATGAATGCGAATGTTCGACATACTCGACTCGCATTCACCAGGAGAGGCGGAGGGCGTCGTGCCATCAGGATCCAAACGTGAAGATTCCGCAAACAAAGAAGCAAACAAGTCCGTTTTCTCCTCAGTGGAGTGGGCCAGCGTCCCGTCGGGTCTCAGCAGTGGTGGTAGTGAGGGGCGGCAGAAGGTCGATTCGACCGACTTAGCCAGGGATCAAAAAGCCTTACTACCTGCTGGGTATGAAGCAACTTTGTTCCCTATTCGGCTAATGTGGTCAAACCGAGCCCTCCGCAACACCTTCTTGCAGGACTTGGCAGCCCTGTTGAAGGACCTCTTCTTCTGACTCACGTCACTTGCTTTGCGCGTACGAGCGTACGCCGTACGCATGCTAGGTACGCCGCGTGCTTATGCGCATCAGCGCGATTGCACTCGGCACCGAACCAAGGACGAGCTTCGCCAGATATTGCTATGTTAGAGAACGGAATGTAGTACTACATTCCCCTCCGCAACACATCCGTCACGGCGTCCGCGCACGACGTAGCATCAGTCGAAGAAAAGCAAGTAGGCTGCCAAGGGTAACATGCGAAGAAAGATCGCATGCCATCCCAATCTGCTGACTTATATCGCCATACCCGCCGGGTGCCTCTTGGGCTAGGATCGGGCGGAGAGTAGACGGACACAGACTTCACCAGACAGTGGTCAGAACTACCCAGTGGTGATGAAATCGACACCGAATAGCGGTCAGGATCTGTTGTCAGCAAAAGGTCCAAGCAATTGGCAGTGTGCGAATCAACATCGGGCACCCTCGTTGCCCCCTTGACCAGCTGGGTAAGATTTAACGCAAGCGCTAGCTTTCGCGTCTCTCATCCAGCATGGTCTGTGCACTGGTATGGGAAGAGCCACTCCTGATGGCAGGCATTGAAGCCCCCCAATAACACCAATTGGACAGAAGGGTACCGCTGCTGAGCCGCATCCGCCGCCTCACTCAGGTGCTGTGTAAGCCCAGTTGTCTCCAAATCACCGCTGTGCGAACGGTAGACGCATGCGTAGACAATTTTGTCTAGACTTGTGTCCACTATAGCTCACAGCGTTGAGAACCTGGAGTCTTCAAGGTAGCGGAGACGCCGATAGCAGATGTCGTCCCGGGCGTACATGTATACGCCCGCGCGGGGTCTGAAGTGGTGCTCCAGGGTAAACCCTGGGTAAGACAGGTATGACACGTCCGACGGACATCCGATCTGCGCCTCCGACAGGAACAAGAGCGCTGGTTTCTCGGTCTCAAGGTGGTGATGGACTGCGGCGAGGTTTGAGTGCAGACCTCGTATATTAGAGAGGTGCACTTTATGCGAAAGGACGTGCTGCCGTGGTACAGCTTTTCTCTTTTTATTCTTGTTCATAAAAGTGATGGAGTTTGAGGAGAAGGAAGTGAAATGAGGTTCCAAGCTGCTAAACTTTAGGAACGCCCTGACAGGACGACATCTTTGGAAGACTAGTCTGGAGACTGCGGGGACGCCCGAGACCCCCCCGGGAATGTCCATCGGGCCCTTTCACCTCGTCGCCAACCAGCACGATGGTACATTCCGGATTTTTCGTCAGTTGGCGGGGCAGCCTTTCATGTGTGGCTAGCACACTACTTGTGCCCCCAACTACCTGCGGTCGGCCAGCGGTGCACCATACCTAGGATCCCGCTACCCTCCGCGACTAGTCTCCCGATACGCCCATGCCAGGGCTAGCCTGGTTGGTCTGCCTGCAATGGAATAACTATTTCGACCCAATTCCTCTGAATTGGCTATACTGAGCATCGTACCGTAAGCCGCTTGGCGGTACGTCTTTGCCCAGTGGGTGGTCACAAGCCATCGGCCGAAGCCTACCACCAGTTAGTGTCACCTGATTAGCACCACCCGGGGACCACGTGTAGGGTCTAAAATTGGGTATTCTCCTACGGACGCGGGTGACTCGGCAACTATCACGCGGGCGAAGCCGCTGGCAGAAGCTAGTAAGTATATCGCTGTTTAAAGTTGGAAAGAATGGGTTTGGCAACTCTGTATTACTATTGGCTACAAAAATACTCCGACCATAAGCGATTTTCTTCGCAGGTTTGGCCTATCTAGGGTTTATTTCCAGATGCGACGTTGAATAAGAAAAAATGTTGCGGTGAGCCCGATGGAAAGTAGCATTTTAGGGTAGTCGTAGTCAGGAGCCCTAAGTAGCTCCCTCAATCCCGGGGCCCGGGACGATATAAGTAACCTTGCTTACTGATGCAGGAAAGCTTAACAATTCAGAAAATATAGAATTCAAGAGCAAGCGAAGCGAGGTCGAAAATTTTTGAACCCTTTATCGGATAGGTTTGATTTTCTGTCATTAATATCTGAGTAGAAGTAACTTTTGCCTTATTCAGAACAGGTAATACCCAAGACGTTTTAAATTATGCTTTTGTATTATGTAGGTAATAATATTACTGTAGGTTTCACGGTGGTTGATAGTTTAAATGATTGATATTGATTTTATGAAGTTAAATAAGTGTCCAGCCCCGGTCTCCAAACATCCTGAGGTGGACCTCAGACCATTCTGGGGTGGGCACGGCCCATAATCATGATCATAATTGAAAGTCTTCTTTGTCCTCCTCCGTATCACTATGTTGACGTAGGCATCTGAATGACCCGGAGCCATTTCCCAAATTGTTGTAGGTATGATATTCATCAAGAAAAACAGACCCCGCCTGGAAATTCCACTGCTTAGCTGTACGCACAATCTTCTTCTTCTCTTCGTGTTGATTGACTCGTATTTTTATCTGATCAGTAGTTCAGCACTGAGCAACCAGTACGTCTACCATGAATTTTATCAATCTATACTCGCTAGCGACTGTAGTAAAAAAATGTAGGTACGACATCTGTAAAAAAAGTTTCTTATTTATTTTTTTAAGTTGCAAGTAAAACAACTAAAAAAATAATATGGAAACTTGTTTTTTTTAGAATTTTCGTACCTTTTTTAAACTACAGCCGCTAGCGAGTATAGTTGAGGGGCGTTTTCCAATGGAAAATATTAACACCGCGATTCAGAAAAACGCGTCATCAGTGCAACGTCGTCTATCGACCAGTTCGTAAACTGACAAAGTATTTGGCAGCGGAAGACGTTAAAAGAACGTATGTTACGATCAATAACGATAAGATATTAATCTATCTATCTATACCTACTAATATATAAAGCTGAGAGTTTGTTTGTTTGTTTACTTGAATGCGCTAATCTCAGGGACTGCTGGTCCGATTTGAAAAAATATTTAAGTGTTAGATAGCCTATTTTTTGAGGAAGGCTATAGGCTATATTACGCTAAAGCCAAAAGGAGCGGAGCAGACGAAGTTGCACAGGTCAACTAGTTAATTAATACGTACCCAAATAATAGTGAAGACTATTATTTGGGTACGTATTCAAAGTTTAATAAAAAACCGTATATTTTATGATGGTGTTGATGGGATTGACATCGTCACATAAGTATACAAAACTCCCTTAAATAAATAAAGATTAAAAAAAAGGCGGTGTTTCTTTCATGCTTTCGTGCATTTTATTTTTCTCAATAGATGGAGCTTTGACTGATCAGAGTACATTAGGAAGTTTCTTCCCAAAATTTAAAAATCCAATATCTTTCGATTTTGTAAAGTAGACGGTAAATTTTACTCGGAATAACACTTAATTTTTTTAAGTATCTAACATTTTGAGTCTAATCAGTGGTTTATTACGCTCGATTATTGATTACGTACTTTAAATTAAGACTATATTTTTCATGATTTAATAACAAATGTATAGTTTAAGACTTTGCCCTATAAGTTCCCAATTAATTTACCTAATACGTACTACTAGAAAACCTTTGATCTCATCATCTTCTTGCCCTTATCCCATGTTACTTGGGGTCGGCGCAAAACGTTTTTGACTTCCACTCTGTCCTATCAGCCGTCACGCTATCACTAACTGCCTTTTCATTCATATTGCTCCTCACTCAATCCATCCATCCACATATTATCTACACTCACCTAAACGGCACTACATCCTGTAGGATTTACCAAAATATCATATCGGTTGAACGAGTGAAAGTAGCTTTGCATCTCTCACCAATGTATTCACTCATTTCTCTTTTCTGCTTCATCATCAGACCCTGATCATAATATATCCTATTCATTGCGACCGTTTAAATGAATACGAAAACGGAAGGTCTGCTGTAAGTAAGTGAGGAGTTGGGTATCCTGGAAGATTTCAGGACATGCTTCAGCATCAGGTTAAGGTTACTAATTTAAACATAATCTGTTCATTAAAACGATTCCAGTGAAATCAAACACGACACTTCCGCTGTAATTTAGTAAGGAGTAGGGTATTTTCAAACCTCAGGTTATGCTACAGCATCAGGTCAATATAACCATGTTTATGCGATATCATTGAAGTCACAGAATACTAAATTTCGCATCGATCAGACCCGTAAAAGCTGGTTAAATGCCTTCTGCAACTAGAAAAGAGCTCATGACCTTCAAACGGCTCATCCGATTTTGATAAAACTTATCTAAGAACCATCGATAGAAAACCTGCTTTCAAATAAAAAAAACCGCATCCACATCGGTTCACCCGTTTACGAGCTACAGTGCCACAGACAGACAGACACACATAGCGGTCAAACTTATAACACCCCTCTTTTTATATATATATAGGCACGCGTTTGACCACTATCACACCTGATAGTAAGCGATGATGTGGTTGAAGGAGCACGCTTGCCTAGAAGTAACCTATTCACTTTTGACTTAAAGACTCCCAGGTTGCACCTCGGAAAGATGGAGCTGGGTAGAATTGGCTCTTTTTGGCGGAAAATAGACACGCTTGGGTGTTAGCAGCATTGAACTTGACCAGATTGGCATCGCCCCATTCAGAGACAGCCTTTAAGGAAACATTCAAGCGCTCAACCATAGCCTCCCGGAGAGACCGGATCTGCGACCCAACATCTCGTGCGTCGGACATGTATCTCTCAGCAACAGTACTGTCGTCTGCATACCCAAAGGTACCGGGTTTAAGCAGATCATTAATAAGCAGCAAGAACTGTGTTGCCGAAAGCACCGACCCCTGAGGAACCCCGGTATTAATATCCAGCAGTCCAGACGAGCAGCCATCTATGACCACTCGGGTAGACCGATCCCTCAGGAAATCTGCGATCCAACCACACAAACTGGCGGGCAGACCGAAGGAAGGAAGCTTACATAAATAAGGCTATCGTGCTAGACCCTATTTTTTGGTCGGGGTTTAAAATGGCTAGCACCGGAAACGGTCGCCGGATCCGGTAAACGTTTAATGATGTCGATGGATCAGCCGGATTACCGGATCCGTTTTACCGGATTGCAATCCCTATTAAGATGGTGGTATTACTTGCCAAATTTCATAGTTCTAGGTCAACGGGAAATACCCAATGAATTTTGATTCCATTGAGAGTGTCGAAATATTCGTTTTTTGCGGCATTAACGGCCATATCTTTCTTTTATGTTGACTTATAATTATGATTTTTTCAGAGCTTCAAAGGACCGTAGACCTGAGTATATGGTTTAAATTTCACGCGTTTCCGAGATAAAGGGTCTTGACAGACAGACTGATGGACAACAAAGTGATCCTATAAGGGTTCCGTTTTGTCCTTTTGAGGTACGGAACCCTAAAACTACAACCGAATTGAGAACCTCGTCCTTTTTTTGAAGTCGGTTAAAAAGGAGAGACAGTACATACTGTAGGGAGTCTTTAGTGTCCTATTTATAATATACAAATAGCAATACATACTAAATAGATTTTATACAGTCATAATCATGAGTGTGTGTGATTAATTCCTCATGAGTTGTGGAGTTCAGACAGACAGTAAGAATATGTAGATACATTACTACTTACTACTGGTATTTAGTTGGATCTGGCTAGGCCAACAGTCGGTATCATTGGGGTCTATCAGCCTATCCATAAAACCGCTTGGATTGTAGATTTAGGACTCAAAGCCTGCCTGCTGCAAGTCAGGTATGTGTATAGTCCCTATTAATTTGATTTTTTATTCATTTTACAGGCACAGCAGTACAGAGTTGAGATAGAAATGATCCCGGTGTCCGAATATGTAAGTATCTTCCATTAGGTAGTCGAAGGTACCCGAAATCGTTATTCAAATCAAAGTCATTCTAATTAGGCTGACAGTCAGCACTTTTTGAACGTCTAAGTTTTACATAAAGACAGTCCTCCCAAACCCCCTTCCCCGTCCCCGGCACCACCTCCTATTATTTTGGATGGAAAGAAGTGGGGCAACCAGACGTCAACTTTTCCTTTTTTCATTGAATATAAATACAATAAAAAAACGAGTGACGGTGGCTCCACTTTTATTCGCCCCCAGGGCCACGCACGCCACTGCCAAGGCTGCAAGTCTTGAATCAGTGGCGTAACTTCTTAGCAAGTCAGATAAAGAGTAGGTATCACAATATTTTATTTATTTTACAGGCAGGAGCAAACACACCACGGGCAAGAATTTTCATATTACCTCTAACAGGAGGTGTAAGTATTTTCAACATCCAATTATTGAGCGTCAGAAACAAGTTATCCCTATACAGTCGAAGGTACTGGGACTAAAATATATTTTTTGGAACTTCTTCAGGTGTGAGCCAACGCATGCGGGCAATACAAGCACACATGTAGAGCCTTTGATCAGAGACATTCAGAATCATGTATTTAGAATGCATCAGGACAGATGGGCTAGAGTCGTTACGCAGTGGGAACCAGAGGACGGGCGTCGTCGTCGCCGAGGAAGACCCAGGAAACGCTGGCGTGAGGACTTAGAGGCGTTCATGACGGACTGGTCAGAGAAGGCAATACACCGGGAAGAGTGGAAGGCTATGGGAGAGACTTTTGCCCAGCAGTGGGACAGTATAGGTTAATAAAAATCGTAAAATAATAAATACTGGGTGCAAACTGTTATCATAATAATAATCTCACAGAATTTTATTCATTTGTTAATTTTAAAATGCAGCATTGTATTTTTAATTTAATGTGCTAATTCAAATCCATTGGAAATTCAGGGAAGCTTTAGTGGGAACCATAACTTCCTTTTCATGTGAACGATTTTGTAATTGAACAGACCTCTCAGAGGACACGGTGAAATGAACTGCTCTGCAGAGTAGTAGATAGATCACTGTTTTTATTCATGATTTTTGTGCATTTTTGTCAGCAGCGATTCTATTTGTACTGATGGTGCGGGCCGACGCATGCGGGCAGCATGAACATGACTCATTAGAGCCATTGATCAAAGGTCAATCGGACAGACAGACTTATTAACTTGACGAAAGTACACGAGTTCCTCGTTGTTTAATTTTGGAACATTTAAAGTTATCTTTCAATTTGTATTGAACAATACAGTTGTATGATCAAAGGTATTTCGTTATTGTAATGACAGAGGTGGTGGGGAATATATCAAGTGACAAGTCAAATAAATTACATATAATTTTTTTTTTTAAATTTTACAGTCTCCCGCCACGGCCCCCGCTGCGGTCCCCACTGCGGCCTCCGCAGTCATAAACGAGAGGGAAGAAGGGCAAAGTGTACCAGTTAGTCATTTCGATTCTACTAATAATAGACTATTGATAGGTCTAAACTTACCTATCCAAATAGCTACAGTTAACTCGTAGGAGACAGTTTTTGGGCAGTAGTAGTTACCTAACACCCAAAACGGTCATTTTTAATGTAAATTTCTGCTTTAATCCGAAAGAGAACTGGAGCCGTAGGCGGCTGCGCAGAGTAGCAGGACAAAATATAATTTTTTGTACAATAATGTTCAGTAGCGTATCTTGGCACCTTATCGGTGCAAAATGGTGCAATGCACCGGGGGCCCGAGGATTATATAAAATTGGTATGACACATCTCTAGATGTGATCTAAGGTTCTAGCCTTAGATCAAAGGTTTCTTGGTGCTTAACTTCAAAACCTTAAAAGATATTTTCTTATTTTAAATTGAACACAGTGTTACAGAAGTACAATTAATAGTAAACGTTTATTATAGAGAATCGGAGTCGGTTGTATATCAAGGGTCCAAGATCGGCACTCGAACAGCGGCAGAAATCAGAAAAACAGTATCTAATCATTTATTATTAAATTTCACAGGGCGCTTCTCAGGGCACTTTTCGTTTGAGGACTGAGCAAACAGAACCAGGACCAGCACCTGTAAGTACTTTCGTTTTTGAACTATTGATAGGCAATAGTCTAAACGTATCTCTAAAGGTAGCCCATTAGGTAGTAGCATTGGACATAACGTGTGTGACATAATTTGGAATTATATCGTAGATCAAGGGTTCACGACGGACATAATATAATAACATTAAAAAAATACATTTTTCGCACAATAATGTTTAGTATTGTGACACAGACGTATATCATGGGTTAGTGCCGTATCTTGGCACCCTAGCTGGTGCAAAATGGTGCAATACACCGGGGTCCCGAGGATTCGGGTTTGAGAGTGTCGACCATCGGCACAGAATGGTCATACAAAATTGGTATAATACATCTAGAGCCTTAGATCAAGAGTTTCTTGGAGCTTAATTTCGAAACTTTAAAGTTAGCTTCCTATTTTAAATTGAACACAGTGATAGTAGTCAAACGCGTGCCTATCAATAGTAAAAAAAACATGGATCAGAAAAACAGTATCTTATCATTTATAATTAAATTTCACAGGGCACTTCTCAGAGCACTTCTGGTTTGCAGACTCAAGAGGCAGAGCAAGGACCAGCACCTGTAAGTACATTCGTTATTCAATTATTGATAGGCAATAGTCTTAACTTAACCCTAAAGGTAGCTTATATGTAGCAGTAGTGGAATAGTATTGGACATAACGAGTATAACATAGGTTGGAATTAGATCATAGATCAAGGGTTCACAACGGACATAATATAAGCAATATCCTATTAAAAAAAAAAATATGCTCAATAATGTTAAGCATTATGACACAGATGGCGTATCTTGGCACCTTAGTCGGTGCAAAATGGTGTAATGCACCGGGGTCCCGAGGATTAGATTTTGGCAGTGCCGGCCATTGGCACAGAATGATCATACAAGATGGTACGCCACATCTAGAGGCTTAGATCAAGGGTTTCTTGGTGCTTAAATTAGCAACCTTAAAAGTTATCTTCCTATTTTAAATTTGTACTATAATAGTAATTACTATTATAGAGAATAGGCGTCGGTCGTAAATCAGGGGTCCAAGATCGGCTCACGATCAACTATAGATCAGAAAAACAGTATCTGATCATTTGTTATTAAACACAGGGCACTTCTCCGGGCACTTTTGATATGAGGACTGAAGAGCAAAACCTAGGACCAGCACCTGTAAGTACTTTCGTTAATCAACTATTGATAGGCTTTAGTCTAAACGTAACCTCGTCCATTAGGGTAGCCTATAGGTAGCAGTTATGGTAGTAGTATTGGCTATGTACTATATTATTATTGAGTATGACATAGGTTGGAATTCATCTTGGTCCCTTGTAGATCAAGGGCCCAAGACTAATGCAAAAACAAAAACCTTGTTGTTTTTTGCTGGGGCATTTTCAGATTCGAAATCCGATGTTAAGGCGCAGATACGGCTCAGTAGATCATTTTAAAATGAGCATCACGTCTAAACGGCTATTCGTATTTTTTGGAGAAAAAATATATGTATATAAGACTATTTTCTTAATAATTTGACATTTAAATTTTTTGAGTTTTATTCGATCAAATAGTGTATAATTAATTTTTAAAGTTATGTCTAACACGGATATAAAAACGACCATCGGACCAACACCGCTGAGCGTATTTTAATGGGATTTGCACTATCTCAAAAACAATTTCATTCATTGTGCGGAATTTATTAAAAAAGAGACACCGCGGCCCTGGAACGCAAAGTATTAGTAAACTATTAGTAGTAGTATACTACTTAGGAGGAACACGGCCGGGTTTTATTAGTAGTAGTATACTACTTAGGAGGAACACGGCCGGGTTTTATTAGTAGTAGTATACTACTTAGGAGGAACACGGCCGGGTTTTATTAGTAGTAGTATACTACTTAGGAGGAACACGGCCGGGTTTTATTAGTAGTAGTATACTACTTAGGAGGAACACGGCCGGGTTTTATTAGTAGTAGTATACTACTTAGGAGGAACACGGCCGGGTTTTATTAGTAGTAGTATACTACTTAGGAGGAACACGGCCGGGTTTTATTAGTAGTAGTATACTACTTAGGAGGAACACGGCCGGGTTTTATTAGTAGTAGTATACTACTTAGGAGGAACACGGCCGGGTTTTATTAGTAGTAGTATACTACTTAGGAGGAACACGGCCGGGTTTTATTAGTAGTAGTATACTACTTAGGAGGACCACGGGCGGGTTTTATTAGTAGTAGTATACTACTTAGGAGGAACACGGCCGGGTTTTAGTCAGTAATACTCAGAGTCTGACTGACCCACTCCCTTCCGCTAGGCCCAGAACAGAAGCGGTCATTTGAGGATTTCCCATCCTGAGAAAACCCAGCCAAGTGCGAGTCGGTCTCACACACGAAGGCTTCTGTACCATAAACCGAAAAAAACCCGGTTCTTGTGTGGTTGTATGGGAGCCTCCGCTAATTGTTAATTTTAATTTTATTTTTATTATTTGTTGCTGTAGCAGCTATAGAAATACACACTCTGTGAAAATTTCAACTGTTTAAATTAGAGATACAGCCCGCTGAAGGACAGACACACGAACGGACGGACAGTGGAAGCTTAGTAATAGGGTTCCATTGAATACCTACCCTTCGGGTAACCTTAAAAAAAAATAAAGTTCTGATATTAAAAGCATTTTTTTTTCATCGTGTCGCATTTCAAATAAATCAGTTTAGTTAGAATAGAATAGAACATTTATTCGACACAGACAATATAACAGTAACAAACATATTGTAGAAAAAAATAGCAATAAGAATTATAACATCGCAAAGTGAATTCTCGGAAATGACCATATCACGTTGTACTGGGATCGGTCTATCATCACTGACATATTGTATTATAACAAAAAGTTAAACGTTTTGCACACTATTAAACAATAGTGTGCTAAACGTTTAACTTTTTGTATTGTGACTTAAGGTGGGATCGTAGATAACATCATGGGTCAGTGGCGTATTTTGCGTTTCAACCAAGGTGTTCAAGACTCGACTTGCTACGGCTCAGAAAAACAACATCTAATTATTTAAATTTATATTTTACAGGGCAGACAATATCCTGAAGAACCGATGATTGAACATGGTGTAAGTAGTTTCCTTATTTAACTATTGATAGGCAATAGTGCAAACGTGTCCCTTTAGGCAAAAAGACACACACATTCTACACTTTATAAAAAAGTCACAATAATGAAAAAAAAAAACTACTTTCTAATATTAGGTATCCGGAACAGAAACTCTTAGTATTAACAAGTTAGTGCTAAAAATCTATGGTGAAACAGATTTCAATATCTAAAGATTTTATTAATTTTTAGAACTAGATGACCAGACTATAATAATAATAATTGTTTTAATTGTCAATGGTCAGGCAGGGGCCAATAGTTTTTCCACAGTAGTAGTTATTAGTCCACTAAACCAGCCAAACCCATAGCGTTTCATCTTTTGTTTCCATATTCTGCAATAGTCCTGCTCCAACCAATCGTCGGTTGGTGTCCCATTCCATTTGAAATGTCTAAAGAGGCCTCTGCGAGTTGGCATCGGCCCCTCGTACGCCTACCAAAGGACCGGGTCTCTAGGGACCCGAGAATGTCAAAAACATAAAAAAAAAATAATATCCACAAGGCAGTTTTGTGGCGAACTGTTGGGCACTGGCGACCCCACGGACCTAATCTCCAGGGAGAATTCTTGTTCCTCATTTCCGGCTTGCCTTTATTGGCTGGCCGGAGTGAAAACTGACGAGAAACAGAGCTCCCACCTCTTTCTTGCCTTAATCGGCCGGTCTGAGTGGAGATTCGCAAGAGCAAACGTGCTCGGGAGAAGGATGTATAATCCAGTAAGGTGCTGGTAGGGATCTTGACCGTACTTCCGGGATTGTCCTGATAGCCGTAGTATACCTCTCCACTCCTCTAGCACCTCAGGATATGTTGCCTCCTTGGCGCTACGTTACTTTGTGCTAGCGACCCTTTTTGGGGGGCCCATTTATTGAGTGTGCAAGTCACCCCCTGCCATTTTAAAGCCGTTTTAATTGTCAATGGTCAGGCAGGGGCCAATAGTTCTTCCATAGTAAACGATTATTAGTCCACTAAACCAGCCAAACCCACAGCGTTTCATCTTTTGTTTCCATATTCTGCAATAGTCCTGCTCCAACCGGGGATTGTCCTTGGGTATACTTTCACAGTGCATACAGGGATAATCGTCGGTTGGTGTCCCATTCCATTTGAAATGTCTAAAGAGGCCTCTGCGAGTTGGCTTCGGCCCCTCGTACGCCTACCAAAGGACCGGGTCTCTAAGAAGAGGGACCCGAGAAAGTAAAAAAATAAATAATAATAATAATATTTCTTTATTGACATAATAGGATACAAAAAACTTGTTTGAAGCCTCTGACTCCTAAACTAGGTGTACCTGTATGTCAGGAGCCAGCGCCCTCTCCCGCTTTATTTGGCTTAGATACTAATGTCAACACAGAAATAGACAAACATGCAAGAAATACAATTGCAAAAAAAATAATTAAGAATAAATAAATAATGAATTGAAACATGGAGTGGAAGAAAAATATATAATTGAAAAGAATTCATACAATTATTATCTATTACCTAAATTACATTTAATTTCTATTATATCTATTAATATCTATATATTTAGACTATAGAGAGAAATGAACATAATCTTTATATCTATTTTTTTTAAATCTATTTTATAATCTGGCAGAAACCAGAGGGAACCCCCATCGATTACACGGCCGGATGAGTGGCCCGTGGAAAAGACGGGCTTGCCTATAGGACTATAGGTAGCAGTTGTGGTAGTAGTATTGGATACAATGACATATGGTAGGCTCCAGATTAACTTGCAGCAACCCCCATTGACCTTTTCCTAATATCCCTTCGTAGATACCCGAACAACAAATTACGAGCCGCATTTCTCTTACCCCAGCCTGTACGGCCCCGCCAGAACCATTGGTCCCAGGGACGCAACTGATTAAAACTGTATTTCTGTCAGTGTCCACAGTTGAAAAATATTATCTATCATAGAGTTCAATCGTTCAGAAACAAAAAAAAAACCACAAGTCGCATAGAAATAAAGTTTTAATCAGTTGCGTCCTCGGGAGCAATGGTCCCGGCGGGGAGTCAGGGATCACGATAGAAGTCAATTCATGACAGCTTTGTGTCTTTATTTCTGTTTTTGTCAATAAACGAGTCAATGATTTAGATGATAGAATATGAAGGTTTCAAGACGTGCAACAGGTCAGAGAAACAGAGAATATGCGTTAGCTATGCGTGAGGGCTCTTTGTGACGTACATTATTATGAAATCTCGTTAATTTTAACGACGACTAAAAAAATAAGCTAAGTTTATGTCACCGGAAAATTCAACGTAAACGTCGTAGAATTGTAGAATTTCGCGTGAAATTGTAAAATATTGTTTCTTAGTAAGCCACGGACATATTGGAAACTATTGGATTTAGCAGCACTGGTTTTCCGTATTTCGGTTTCAGTTTTTAAAATGATATTTTTAAATTTTACAGGTGGGCAGCCTTTTTGATCAAGCCATGTCCGAAGACATCGAAACCGTACCTGTAAGTAGATATTTCCCTTGTCCAACTAATTGAAGTTTCTAAAACACAAATGTGTAACCATGGTAATTTTAAATAATAATTACAAAAATTAACAAATACACTAAACTAACAACAAACTAACATAATCAATACAAAAGCTGAATACCAGGATTTTATATGGAGCGGAGCCTACCAGACCTCCACAACCCATTATTTGGGTAACATGGTAACCTTGGCAAGACTGGTATCAGATTAACTACAAACTAAAATATAGCATCAAAAAGTTCGTCCTCAACGCTGTCAGATGTGATGTACCCAAGAGACTGGCGGCATTGCCACGTTGAATGGAAATGCTTAATCTCTGCCCAAAGTAAAGTAACTATATTTATGCCGCTTGAGGTTTTCCGCAGCCGCAGCGGCAGCGCCAGCACAAAACGATGAACTAGGAACATGGGATGGCGCAAGAGTATCGACACAGGTTGCGTCCTACACTAAAGGCCTACCCATCTTCCAAGGAAACAAAGACATGCCGTCCGGTTTTTTACAGCCGTATTAGAACAAAATGGCTTGGCACGTGACGACGTGCCAAGCCATTTTGTTCTAATACGGCTGTGCCGACGGTGACGAGAGCTCGTCGGATAATGTCGTTTAAATTTGTGTCGTGCAAAACGGCTTGCACTGCGGCTATACCCAAATAGGTGGTCGTTAGTAGTAGCTAGGTACTGGTGGGGGAGACGGTGGACCATCGACCTTCACCCACGTCACAACCAATGTTTAAAAAAAAACTTTTTTTTTATAAAATTTTGTTGTGTATTAACAAACCTATGATAGCTTGCCAATCGATTTATTGTTCACGGCTATTATTAATTTAACTAATTTTAGTAAAAAATCTTAACCTCTTTTGTTAACCGAACGAAGGACATGGCAAAAAGGAGCCTATGAATCAACACGTATGAAACATTAACCATAATTCCTAGTTTTTGTTTATTACAATAGACCGGACACTTCATAATTATATATACTTTTAAAAAGTAATACATTTCGGTCTTATTCTCAGGTGCCATTATTTTTTCAGCGCTTGATCTATGAGTAAGATTTTTTATTACAAAAAAAGAACTTTTTAATAAAAATAAAACCGACTTCCAAAAACGGTGTTTTTGGTTTTATCGTTTTTGAAAAGTTTTTTTATTTTTCACTTTTTAGTGGTACGCATGTACCTACCACTAAACAGTGAAACCACAAACACAGCGTGCCGGCGTGATGTTATGTTATGAACTGGTGTAAACAATCAACAGACATGCGGTTTCAGAAATCCCGATCCATTTGCTACTATTTATGAAAGAGTTCCGTTGTCTACCTCCGAAGTTCTTCATCAGAACTTCACCAAATTTAAATGGGACCAATCCGAAAAAATACTCTTCCAAACAAAAAGCGAATCATCCAAATCGGTTAATAATTGGCGAAAATATCGCTGAACAAACATTTTTCATTGGATCCCATCATCAGATTCTGACTTATACCTTCCATCACAGCTCAGCAACATGATAAGAATATCTGAATTGCGTTAGAAAGTTTATGAAAAACAGTGTATGTGCCTATAAAATTTGAGAGTCACCTGGTCACCGGAAAATTACAAACGTCGTAGAATTGTAAAATATCGCGTGAATTGTCAAATATTTTTTCTTAATAAGCCACGGACATATTGGAAACTACTGAATTCTGGTGGGATTTAGTGTATACGAAACGATTTTTTCATTGTAAGTATGTCGAGAAATCATAATCTACCTAATAAAGATTTATTACAATCTTGCGGAGTCTGCAATTTCCCGGTGGCAGGTAAATACACTAAAAATAAATTAAATTGAAGAGTCTCTTTCATATACCAAAACAGCTTTTTACTAAATGCATAATTTATTTATTTATTTAAACTTCATGTACAATAGTGGTACATATGCGGACTTAATGCAACAAGGCATTCTCTACCAGTCAACCTTTGGGTTAAAACGAAACACGCTGTGGTAGGTGTATAGCAAATAAATAAAATATAAAATAGAATATTTTTCGGAAAAAAGAAATATACAAAGAAATAGCATATATAATACAAGTAAATGAATAAACGAAATATATATTACCAATAAAATAACAAATATTGGTAAAATAATAAACTAATAAATATGATGATTTATAATTATCTTTCTGATTAAGAGAACTCATAATAATAATGACGAAGACCAAACTAAGAATCAGGCTTTCAAGTAGTGTTTTCGGATTATACGTTTAAAGGAAAATTTAGATTCAGCCTTCTTGATGTCAAGGGGTAGCATATTCCAGAGTTTAATGGTGGTAATGGCATTAGAATTATACCAAAAACCCGATGCGGTGAGGAGGAATATGTAGAATGCAATTTTTGGATGCTCGGAGGTTAAGTCTATGAGAACTGCCCAATACTTTAAAATATTGTTTAAGATAATCAGGAGCCCAAGGATCATTCATAATAGTAAAGAGCATGCAGAGGGATCTGAGGGATCTCATAATGATACTTATAAAAAAAAAATATCAGTCTCTGTCTGCTTGTTCCAGATATATATACTGGCTTAGACGAGGCCCTCTGGCAATAATTAACTGTCTTACGGTGCGACCTAAGGTCCCAAGTTACTTTTTTATGAATAGTAGTAATGGCTCCAGTAAATGAACACCCTCCAATTAATGAACAAAACGCAGTTTCATCTAAAACATAGAGATTTGGTACTTCTCCATACGTAGTATTTTTTTTCATAATTGCAACTCTATCCCCCATTATAATTACAAAATATGTCACATTGCCATAGTTCATCACAACGTCGCGAGCGCCCAAAGTTATGGGTTGTGTGAACCTGTAAGTTGTTCGAGCCAGAGTTTACGACTTAGGTATAAGAGGAATAGTTTTGATACCTACGTCATTGTAATCTAGACAAAAGTATTTTCGTAAACTTTTTGTTTATCAAAATAACAGTATTGTTTATTAACGTGTTTCAAATGAACTTACTTGGGAATTTTATTAGTAACAAAAACATGATATTGTCGATTGGCCAAGACCAATCGTCAATATCATGTTTTTGTTGAAAAACAAAATTTATTGTAATTCTAAAAGGTTTAATATGTTTTGGGAGCCAACACTCGCCCCCGTACAGTAGGACAAAATCAACCATTTTAATCATCCCTCTAAGTTCATGTAGCTCGACAGAATGATTATTTCAGAAATAATCATTCTTTCGAGCTACATGAACTTAGAGGGCTATATTGATGATTAAAATGGTTATAATTCTTTAGATAAATACGCGTTACGGTCGCGAATCGTATTTGGTCCACATACAGCTTCACACTGACCGGCAAATTGGAAAAAACATAAAAATATTTGAATTTCGCGGGCTACCCTGGAGCATCCACCTTAACGTGCTTTCCGAGGCACGGAGGAAACTCGGTATGTTAAGATGGTCACCCATCCACAGACCAGCCTTGGCAAGCGTTGCTTAACCTTGAAGATCGACCTGTGCGGCTGTTATCATCTAGCCACGAGCTCCTCACAAGTTTGGTAATCTACTACTATAAAAGCGTCATTATGACTTTCCAATGGTCAATCACTGACACTCCATTGAAAGAAATGTCACAGAATGGTTATCTCGTACATAATGACAAATGAATAAAAATAATATGTAAAAATATGTATGAAAGAAATCTGGCATAACTTAATGTTCAAATTTAGTAGCAGTTTTTCGAAAATAACGGGTTTTATAATAACGGCTATAGGAAAATGTCTTTTTACCACGATTCTATTACGAGACCCGTGACAGGCGCGGTCGCAGCCATAAACTTTTGTCAGGGCGAAAAAATGTAGTACGAGACCTCGTTTCGAATTCTTACATTTTTTCCTATGATAACACAGAAGGATATTGGTCGACTTAAGCTTAAGTTGGAGAAGAACGGATGCTAGAGCAAGCGAAGTAAGCTCGAAAATGTTTAGTACGAAACCCCGTTTCGGATTGGTTACATTTTCTTTTTATCACCCATAGGTACATATGTTTTTTGTCGATTTAAGTGTAAGTAAACCGGAGAGCCAAGGGTGCTAGGGCGAGCGAAGCGAGCCCCGAAAAATTTTAGTTTCTTAACTCAGAAAAGCTAATTTGGTTGTTAAATCCATACACAAGTTTTTATGTAACTTTAAGCAAAACCTAGACAGTTAAGGTTGGTAGGGTGAGCGAAGCGAGCCCGAAAAGTTTTAGTTCCTTGACTCAGAAATGCTAATTTTCTTTTTATCTTACATTCATACACATGTTTTTTATGTCAACTTAAGTGAAAACCGGACAGCTAAGGATGCTAGGGCGAGCGAAGCGAGTCCGAATAATTTTAGTTCCTAACTCAGAAACGCTTTTTTTCTTTTTATCTTACATCCATATTCCATACACATGTTTCTATGTCAATTTTTAGTTCCTTGATTCAGTAACGCAAATTTTCTTGTTATCCGCGCACATGCAAAAACTGAACAGGTAAAGATCCTAGGGCGAGCGAAGCGAGCCCGAAAAAGTTCAGTTCCTTGACTGAGAAACGCGAATTTTTTGGCTATCTTACATCTATACACATATTTTTATGTCAACTTAAGTGAAAACCGGACAGCTAAGGATGCTAGGGCGAGCAAAGCGAGTCCGAAAAATATTAAATTCCTTGATACAGAAACGCTAGATTTTCAGTACACCATCCCGGTTAATTTTAGTTTATATGTATGTTCGTGATTTGTCTAATTTCAGAAGGTTTATCAATTTTATGAGTACGGTTTTGGGGGGGGTCATGATCCCCACGACCCCCCGCCTCTCTGACGGCGCCTGTCGACCAGTGATCATTAGTCTACGCTCTGTTTCCTTTAAGGAAACACATCACTGCCGACCAGTGATCGACCATTATGAATTAGCAGATTACGAACTTTTAAGAAAATAATGGTGGGATCGTGTTGGAATGAAGAATTTATAAAAAATAGCAGACTTGGGGCCGTGGTAGTCTTCGCTTTGTTTCCTTCAAGGACGGAAAACACATCTCCGCCAATTATTCATTCTCCTACATCGCTCAGCAAGTTGATAGTATTGAGAAGTCAACGATTTGCCTGAGGCAACCGAGATAGAATAGAAATCATTACGGCTTCAAACCAAAAGCACTGTCTACGGTGCCGGACGGCATACCAGACCTTCTTTTTGCTTATCACTGTGGGTTCTTTGCCGGTCTCTTTAGCCTATATCTCGACTTCATTCCATGGTGGTGGACAGTTGGGATTCTGGCCCTGCCAAAGAAGGAGGGACGCTCTACACTCTCTGTTGGCATATCGGCCTATTGAGTTTTTCTGGACGATGCGAGTAAGTTCCTACCATAGATATTTTTATATTTCTGTGGTTCCTACTGAGAATTATTACTTATAGCCTCGCCAACCACTTGACCCGGCGTAGAACTAGATCTGATGAATAATCAGTTTGTTTTTCGAAGCGATCATGCGTGGAAAGATTCTAGCGGAGGAGGCAGTGGACCCGGGTGAAGTAGGCCCTGGATATCGCCAACGCCTTCAACACCTTGCCCTAAATTTGCATTAAGAAGGCATTCGCCTGTCATCGTGTACAATCTACCTCCATCGCATTATCGGGGACTATTTGACAGAGAGAGTCATAATGTATCGGTTGCCGGGCGAGAGACATGCTCGGTTTCGGTAACAGCACTGACGTAATCAGTTATGCCAATGAGATTATGAGACACAATGTTGACCAGAGGGAACGAACGCACCTAGCAGCCAGCTCTTCTGACGGGTTCGGGTCTAGGTCATGAGGTAGCTTTGCACAAGTCTAAGGATTGCTTCCATGACCCTCGGAGCAATCCACCTCGGAATTCACAATTTAATTTATTATCTTGCTAGGCACACTTTAGGCCACTAACTCACCTGATGGTAAGCGATGATGCGGTCGAAGATGGAGCACGCTTGCCCAGAAGTAATCTATGAATTCATTCTTGACTTAAAGACTCTCAAGTTGTAGCTATCAGGAAACACAGACTCTGGGCGGGATTTCCACTCTTTAGAATACACTGGGAATACACTCATTGTCTCTGTACGCACAATGAGTGTATTCCCAAAACGTTTTGTGCGTGTGGGTGGGATGTCCCCTACGTACCAGTGACGCGTCGCCGTACGTCTTGTGGTCCGATGATGGAACGGGCTTGGCGGGATTAAATAATACAATAGGGAATTTTACGAAAAAAATCTAGTTAGTCCGTCTGATAGAATTAAATATTGGACACGTATTTTTTCTTTTTTCACGTACTCGTAAACATAAAATAAAGAAGATACAGCGAGTTGAAGACACGCGTGACGTCATCTGGCTTGGTAAAAATGTACCAAATTTACCAAGCTAGATGACGTCACGCGTGTCTTTAACGCACTGTGTCGTCTTTATTTATTTTTACGTGAAAAAAGAAAAATAACGTGATAATATTTTTTAAAATTCTATCAGTCGGACTAATAAGATTTTTATAGTAGTAAAATACCCTATTCCGTCGCACATTCCCCGAATGCAACCGGTAGAAAACCGACAGGCTAGCAACTCGGCGTCGATGCTCAAGACTTCGGAGCTTCGACTCGACGAGCCTATCATTGCCGATGATATCTTGGCTCGTGATGGAGGTAGGAGACGTCCGCATCGGCGTCTGATTGGTGATTAATTATGTGGGTCTCGTCCTGGACAACCGATGGGACCTCAGGTATTAACCTGAGGTGCCGAGTGTTCCGGCTACTCTTCCGCGACTGCTACCCAATTTGGAGCGCCCTAACGCCTCCTAACGAGGGATGACTGAAGAATTTGACTGTATTTTTGTTTGAAAACTAGCTAAGGGCCGTATTTGTCAAAAGCAACGTACACTCTACATTATTTTTTAATTCGCAAACTGCTTAAGTGTTCATTCACTGGAGCCATTTCCTAACTTGGGAACCCGAAAATAAAAAAAAACCGTTGAAATTGTGTAAAACGCGAACGAAGTCGCGGGCAACAGGTAGTGTAATCATTTAAAATATCATTTCTTTTACAGGATTGGGCTTCGTTACTTAACATGAGTGTGAGTATGAGGGAAGGAGAGGCGCAGTGGCAGTGGCGTGACAACCAGCCGCCACGGCGCGGCCAGGGGCGGCGCTTCTTCTGGCCCGCCTTCGAGAACTTCGACTTCGACAACTTGTAATTCTGTAAACTTGATAGAGGAGCTTGAAGTGAACTGTCATTCCACCTTTACTTGATCGATTGACAGCTCACTTCACCTAATTTTCTCGGAAATGTTTTTACAGCAGTGCGATTCGGGCGTCCGGTTCTGTTTACATCTAGTCGGGTAGACCACCTAAGTGTACTGCTGCTCAGCCACTGTATATTTTTATGTGTCAAAACTTGTGCCAGCGCTGTTTTAAAAGTACGAGTAGATAATAAGAGATCTTTTGTACTTTCAACTAACTGTAAATCATTTGGACGAAATATGTCTTATATTTCAATGGACGCCGGCTGCACGCACGAAAGAGTGTCACGGTCTGACAGCGAGAGCACGATGGGCCTAAGCGTTTCGCTTGTTCTTGTTTCATATAGAATAAGTTTTTTATAAATTAATCTATCAGCTTTGCGTCGCCTGTGTAAGTGTAATTACCTACTCAATAGGAAACTAGGAAATTTCCTATTTAGTAGGTAAAACTAGGAAACTCAAGAGGAAATGCGGGCGAAGAGAATTTGTATCCAAAAAGTCATAATTCGAGGTTTGGCTCTCGCCTGTTCCCTCTTCCAATATTGGACCGATTTGAAAGATATTTCACAAACAGAATAAGAAGGATATATACAACTAGTTGACTCGCGCATCTTCGTCTCCGTCTTCGGCTCCGTTGGTCTCCCTCGATAAATGTGCTATCTAACACTGAAAAAAATTTTCAAATCTGAATAGTAGTTCCTGAGGCTATCGCGTTCAAGCAAACAAACAAAAAAACTCTTCAGATTTATATATTAAGTGCTAGTTGACCCGCGCAACTTCGTTTGCGTCACAATGTCCATTACTGCTCCGCTCCTATTAGTCTTAGCGTGATGATATATAGCCTATAGACTTCCTAGATAAACGGGCTATCTAACACTACGTACGTATTTTTCAAATCGGACTAGTAGTTCCTGAGATTAGCGCGTTCAAGCAAACAAACAAACTCTTCAGCTTTACATATTAGTATATACTCGTAGATAACAATTGTGTAGCTCGTAAGAATTTACCTGTTTTATATATTAACCTAGGAGCTGGCAGAGTCTGGGACCGCGCGGCTTATAAATACGAAGGCACAGCCTCCATATATTTTACGTGTCAAACGCGGCAAAGAGTCGCTATTTTTTACTTGTATATTGTTTTTAACATATCCAAGTATAAAGGTCGGACCCGTGCGGAGCATGGGCGGCGCGGCGCGGCGCGGGGGGTTTAAATATAAGTATTTATCGAAATTTAGATATATATCAATCATCTCAGTGTCAGATGATGATTGATTTTATCATATCTACCTAATTACTTCTCTAGTTTTGAATAATGGTCTCAAACATTGACTTTATCGTGATATACTGTCGTAGTGAAAATGCGTAGGTACTTAACCCAATCAGTCATTAGTTAGTTTAAAAAATATATAGGGAAGGTTATCACCACTACTATAAGTAATACTTTATTCTTTTTCTACTCTTATATATTTTTCAGTTCCTTGGCTCATGGAACTGTCCAAGGAAAGTCTTGAAATTCCCTGTTCATCTAGGCTAGCGATATTTGTATTGTATGAAAATTTGACTGATCTATGGTATAATAACAGCCGAATTAAGTCGGGACTGGTCTTTTGACACTGTAATACTAAACCGAGCCGCATTTAATGTTGCTTTAAAAGTAGGAAATATAAATAGTTGATTCAACAAATTTTGTTGAATTATAAGTCTTGAATTCAATTCTGAAGACTGCGACAACTAAACAAAACTATTAGAAGAGCGAGCGTATCGTGCTCGGGCCTATTATGGAAGGGCACCCCGACTGTACAAGGTAAGCTTCGAAAGGGAGGTCGGGGGCAAGACTATTATCATCAGATATAATATCCTATGCCCGATAGTTATGATGGTTATAAATGTAAAAGTTAAATGAGCCGCAAAACGCTCATTTATTTAGTCGCCCGCTTTAAATACTAGCTGATGTTAACAGACTAATTTAAATTACCGTCCCTTATTTAAATTCATTTTTTGTTAAAATAGATATATATATATATTAGTTCGTTGTGTTATTAACATTTTAACGTTTAGGTACTACAATTTTTATTATTTAATCATATCTGGCTGTGCGAATGCAAGCACAGAGATCAGTAATTTAAGCGAATTTAATGTTAGGGTAATGTAGACAAAATCTGCGACATCGAAGGGACTACTCTTATTTGGTCGCAAAAACAGATATCTAGTCGTAACAACCGGTGATGATTTAGAAGTATAAAAAATATATTTTATAACATGTAAAGTAGAATTATTGTATGTGTAGGTACCGCACCAGTACTCAGACTTTGCAGACTTTATTTCTTTAAAAAATAACGTATATTAGAATCCATGTCTCCTTATTGGCTGATTCGCACGATCAATAGCATGTCAGTGGCCTCAGTACGAGTTTTTTCACGTTCTCGATCGCGTTAGCGTAAACGTCAATTAGTATTGAAATTGACGAATAAGCGCCATCTGGTGACAATAACGGAAAACATTTTTTCCAAACAATTTGATATAGGGTAAGCGAAAGACAATACAATACAATTTAACGCGATCGAGTGGGTACATTAAAAAAGTCCCACCGATCACTGCCGCCAACGACATGACCCGCCGGTCGAATCTGTACACATGTCGAAGTGAAGGCTTGGGAGAAGTGATCACGAAGTGAACTATCATTCCATCTTGATTGCACGGATTCTTGACGGGTATTGGACAGGTTTACAGGATCGACCGATTATGCACATTCCCCTGTGTAAGCTTGTCGTTGGCTTGAGCGAGTCGGACTTGCGCACCGAGGGTTCCGTAGTCTGGACCATCATATAAAACGTGAAACGAAAAACGTGAAATTAATTTTTAAGAACCACTTTCAGTCGCTGTTGCAGAAAGAAAAATATTCATTTTTATTTCTTTGTTATTTGCAACTGCGTTGAACAAACATCATCTGAAAACTATTCCAAATTTCAAGTTGATAGCATTAGGAGTTCTTGAGATATCCAGCTATGACAGACGGGCAGACTTAGTCGCACCATAAGGGTTCCTTTTTACTATTTTGGTATGGAACCCTAAAAACGGAACCCTTATAGGATCACTTTGTTTGTCCGTCCGTCCGTTTGTCTGTCTGTCAAGACCCTTTTTTTGCCCTTTTACTGTTGTGAAAAAATCAAACTTCTTCGTTAACGTTATAAAAAGAAACGGCCGTTTATGCCGAAAACAACATACCTATAGGTAATTCGAACATAAAAACATACATGTAGGTATACTTATGTCTTTATTTAATTAACCTAAACTATTTGTAAAATCTACCTACAAATTGGTAAGGAACCCTTGGGGGGCGAGTCCAACTCGCTTTTGACCGGTTTGGTTTATTGTAATTTGCTGTATGTTATATTAGACTGATACTATATTGTAAAAAAAATTAGCATTTCAGGCATTTTATTTGATAATATTTACGGGCTATAATAGTAATCCGCTACAGGACTACTCAACTACAGGCTGACTACTGGTTTGTCATGATTTTCGTATATTCTAGTAAAGTTGATATAAACGGAGCGAAAAGTTCCTATTTTGCTCATAGTCATAACATTGAGCTTAAGTCTTATAAGACAAAAAGTGTATACAGTTTTGACTGTGTTCTGTGATTGTATTTTTAATCAGTATAACAATTATGTAACTTTAATTATAAGTACCTACTATTTATGATAAAAACTTATATAGATTTGAGATCGGACAGCCCACGATATTGTAATGTGTGAGGGCTCCACTCCACTCACTCAATAAACATATAATTTGTATACATGACACATGCAGTCGTTTAGCAAGGGCCCGGTCTTGCACCGGGTGACACCCGACCGTTCGTTGACCGGTTTTTGTTCCTGTCGGGTGTCACCCCTAAACGTTCGACGCATTCAAACTCGGGAGCGGCGCACTAACATGCTTGCACTCTCTGCATTTATGAGCTGTTCCGTATAAATTAACAAAATACTTATGTTTAAGTATTAATGATCAAAAGACAATAAAACCCTTCCGAGATTCGCGAGGTTTGCGTAAGTACCTACCTATAGGTATTTAATTAATCGCATCAAAGCTTTCAAGATCATATAAATTGTGTATAACTAATGAGTTGACAGTTAATATTTTAAAGGAAAATTTTATTTTCTTCTTTTTAGAGCATTTCAATAGAAGCTTTTTTAAATAAGGTTTTTTAGCTTTTACTTAATTTTTACTTTTTAGTTATCGCTGGCTAGGTTTCTGAGTCTGTTCTATTCCGCTATCCTGGATGGTCCGCCATATTGGATTTAAAATGACGTGACATTATTTTCGAGTTACTCTCAACAAGTCCTTTCATTTGATAACCATATCGTAGAAGTGCATAAAAATAATAATTCCGCTATCTTGGATGTTCCGCCATATTGGATTTAGAATGCCGTCACATAATTTTTCGAGTTACTCTCAAAAAGCCATTTCATTTGATACCCATATTGTAGAAATGCATTAAAAATAACTAGTTCTGCCATCTTGGATGGTCCGCCATATTGGACGTAGAATGACGTCACATAGCTTATCGTGTATTGTCATCCAAACTTAACGTGTATACAAAATTTCATCCCAATCGGTGGAAGATATCTGCTTCAAAATTGAGTAGCAAGATTCCACCCGAACAGCATACATTGCAAGTTAAATAAAAGCTTTTAAAAATGTCGAGCTTGCTCTCACATTCTACACTCTCTTTGTGCTCCAATATACGCTTCATTCGCAGCTTTGTTGCACCAGCCAGCCCACAAATTTTCTTCTATTTAAGTAAAAATTATCATAAGAAAATAAAACCTATCCGAGGTGGGATGCAAAAATTTTTGAGCTCACTACGCACGCTCTTGTGATTTGCCCTCTCTCAATTAATAAGTTTTCTTGCATCAGTCCCTATAGCTACTATCCTAGGTATGATGCAAACATTTTCGAGCTCGCTCCGCTCACTTTTGCGTTCTACCCTCTATTAGTTCTTGAGCTTACTTGCGTTAGTCAACAAAATTGAATCTAGATTATGATGAAAATCATAATATTATTTTCATCAAATCTAAATTGAACTTTGTCAAAATCAAAACATTACTTTGATTTTCTTTTTGCATACATTTTGATATTTTGTTTGTTGGAACATTCCTGCAGAACAAATGAAACACTTTCCCCTCACTTTCCGACAATTGGCTTGCGACTACCATCACCAGAACGGAAGGCGTAACTCATAATTATTGGGAAGGGGGCGAGGGGTGTTCAATTTTGGGGGTGACACCACATTATCCAACCGGGTGTCTCCCATGCTAGCTACGCCACTGCACATGAGTTTGATTTATCTTTTTGAAAAGTACCTGTGTCATACATAATTCTTGAACTTTGTAGGTACATAGTTCAAGAATTAGGTAGGAAATTGTACGAGTAGGTTAAGGTACTCGTAAAATTTCTTAAGTCTTACAAGGCGAGAAGTGTATACAGTTTTGACTGTACTATGTGATTGTATTTTTAGTTACTATATTATAGGTCGTACCTTTATCTAATTATACTATTTATGATGAAACCTTATATAGGCTTGAGTTCGGACAGCCCACGATATTGTAATGCGTGAGGACTCAAGTCACTCAATAAACATGTACGAGTACGAGTATACAGGACACATGAGTTTAATTTATCTTTTTGAAAAGTACCAGTGTCATAATATCCAATTCTTTAACTTTGTACCTATCTACTCGTACAATTTTTTAAGTCTTATAAAGCGAAAAGTGTATACAGTTTTGACAGTACTATGTGATTGTATTTTTAGTTACTATGTTATAAGTCGTTGTGCCATTGATTATACTATTTAAGATAAGGCTCCACTCAAGTCACTCAATAAACATATATACATCACACATGAGTTTGATTTAACTTTTTGAAAAGTACCTGTGGCATACCTAATTCTTGAACTTTGTACCTACCTACAATATCAATAGGCAAAACCACCCATCACTAGCTATGCACAAGATGCTCTATTATATGTATAGAGACGTCAAGAACCCACTATGAGCACCTTTTTATTTATAGGGACCGTGCACGGCGTTGACTATGCCATCTAGTGTCGCATATTCGAAGTTTTTAGGGTCAGAACACTTGACATTGACGCTTCTGTGCTGCCACCTGTGGTTCCTGCACGCTCAGTTTAGGGGAACGTGCGCGAAGAAGACTGTGCCATCTAGCGTAGCTATTTCAAATGTTATACTTGAAACATACTTGACAGTGACATTTCTGTGCTGCTACCTATAGTTTTTGCACGCTTCCTATTGATGGGCTCCCATTTGGGCGATGGCGATGGAGCACGCTTGCCTCGAAGGTGACTGTTCCATCTTGACTAAAGGACTCCCCAGGTAACGACATAATAATCTTTATTTCATAAAAATACAAATAAACATGTTAACATAAAGACAATTTGTATAAGCTTTGTTAATACACAATGCAATACAATACAAAACTAAGTAATGATATCTGTACACAAAATGTATTATTGATGTTATTGATATTGACTGATTGTAACATAGTATCAAGAAAAAAAGACTCTCTGCTTGAGACTTTCTTTCTTACCCTAGGAGGACCTATGGTTGACGACACATGTTCGAGACAACACACAACATCTTTTCTTGTTCGCGACGGAGCATTTTGATTTATATAACTCGCATAAACAACCTTATGTACTTATATTCGTAAGCTTATATGTTTTTTAAGTTAGAAGCTTATATACTTAAATAGCAATAGAAATGTTCGCGGAGACGCATTTAACATTGTGTAACTCGCATAGATAGTACCTATGTACCTATAGTCGTAGGCCTATGTACTGAATTTAGAAGCTTATGTACTTGCATAGTGATAGTTTGTAAGCTATGTAATCGATTTAAAATCGTATGTTTGTTGTTTTCCCCAAACACATAAAAGATGTTCTGGGGAAAACTTGTGTTCATAGAAAATTAATACAGATAGGTAGGGCTACACATTTCCCCTACACATTCCCGATAGCACCCTGAGGGCGTGTTCTGATTGGCTGATGGAAATCAGCCAAATCGAAGGTATACACAAAATAGTCATTTCACATTCAAACATAATAGGGTGGTTGAAGAAAACCACCATGCACACGCACCTTCAGTGCTAAGTTTTTAGGGCATCTAGGAATTTAGGTCTTAAACCATAGGCACTGGAAAGCTGGCACTCAGCCCTATCCAGATATGTACACATCTTCATGGTCAGGCAAGGCATAAAGCCACAAAATAGATAAGAAGATAAACATAGTTTTTTATCCTCTCCCGGGTTCCTGACCTATAGTACCTCCACCCTTGGAGGGGTGGCTTGGTAAGTTGTGTAGCTGGATGGAGGGATGATGCACCTACCCGAATATAGATAGTTTCATAGCCCATGGGGCACAGTTTTTCGGGGAATCAACCCCAAATAGTAAGCAAGCTCAAAACTTGTGATATTTTTGATAGTTAAATGCAACAAGCCCACTAGTGGGCAGGGTTGAGGGGTTGATTTCCAACCCGTTCGACGGGGAATTTCGGGGGATTTGAATAGAGGTGCGTCAACCCCCATCCAGACCTAGAATAGACCTAGATATAGCCGAAAATGTTCTAGAACCATAGTAAAAATTTGCAGTTAAAATAAACTGAAGCAGTTAGTGGATTTTGGGCCTCGTTACGGTAAAGTAACCTCGTACCTTAGTAAATGGTTAAAAATAGCCAATTCGTAGTCACCGGCAGAAGAAATTATAGAATCTATAAATAGAATCACAGTACTCGCGACTTTGCCCTTAAACCATTAGCTGCAGTGTTGTCAAATTCCTGCCTATTATTTAACCCTGGTAAGCATTCACCCTGCACCCCAATCTACCCCGAAGACAGCAAGTACTTGGCAAGATAGAAGAACGCTGTACGTTAGGTGCGGAAGAGCCTTAGTTTTCGGTACAGGACGTCAGCGCGGCTGGACGTCGTCGGTCGGTCACAGTTCACTTCGGAGGAGAAGAAAAAGGATAGACCTACCCCATCACAACCCCGTTCCAGTCGATCACGCCCGTCCGGTACATTTTTTGGTCCTTCGAGAGCCGGATCTCCGCACCCGTACATCTTGTTTCTTAACAGTATGTCAAAACGTATCCGTTCCCGAATCATCCCTTGAAGAATCAACCCTTGAAGAAACAAGCCTTGAAGACTCAAGCCGAAGCCCTGCGATATAGTTTGGCACAAGAGCCAAATATACGCACCCCGTATCTTGTTTCTTAACAGTATGTCAAAACGTATCCGTTCCCGAATCATCCCTTGAAGAATCAACCCTTGAAGAAACAAGCCTTGAAGACTCAAGCCGAAGCCCTGCGATATAGTTTGGCACAAGAGCCAAATATACGCACCCCGTATCTTGTTTCTTAACAGTATGTCAATTGGTATCCGTTCCCGAATCAACCCTTCAAGAATCATCCCTTGAAGACTCATCCGAAACAGATCCGAAGTTAGTCGTTGATTGACGTTCCTGTGAAGACACCTCAAGCTCAGCATCGTGGTTCATCGTGAGGACTACCCCTTGAAGAAAACTACCCTTCAAGAACCAACCCTTGAGGACTCACCCTGAGGCGGATCCGAAGCTATCCGTCAACATACGTTCCAGTCAAGAGGCCTCAAGCTCAGCATCGTGGTTCATCGTGAGGACTACCCCTTGAAGAAAACTACCCTTCAAGAACCAACCCTTAAGGACTCACCCTGAGGCGGATCCGAAGCTATCCGTCAACATACGTTCCAGTCAAGAGGCCTCAAGCTCAGCATCGTGGTTCATCGTGAGGACTACCCCTTGAAGAAAACTACCCTTCAAGAACCAACCCTTAAGGACTCACCCTGAGGCGGATCCGAAGCTATCCGTCAACATACGTTCCAGTTAAGAAGCCTCAAGCTCAGCATCGTGAGGACTGCCCTTGGAGAAAACTACCCTTCGGGAGCCACCCTTGGGGACTCACCCCGAAACCTTGGACTTTGAAAATTTTCCTGAAACACTGAAGGATTGCGTCTGGACTTAGAAGATTTCTAAGGAATCCTGGACTTTGAGAAAATTTGAAAGTTGAACCTGGACTTGGGAAGTTTTTGAAGACCAAACCTGGGACTTAGAAAAAATTTTTGAGGATTGAACCCGACACTTAGAAAATTTTTCAAACATAGAAGCTGGGACTTAGAAAAAATTTTGAGGATTGAACCCAACACTTAGAAAATTTTCGAATATAGAAGCTGACACTTAGAAAAATTTCGAAGATTCATACTGGGACTTAGAAAATTTTGATCATCATCACATAGACTGGACTTTGAAAATTTTGAGAAGATTCTACACTTAGAAAATATAGACAGATTCGGGACATAGAAAATTTTTGAAGAATTTGGACTTTGAAAATTTTGAAGAGGATTCTACATAGAAAACATAGACAGATTCGGGACATAGAAAATTTTTGAAGAATTTGGACTTTGAAAATTTTGGGAAGATTCTACACTTAGAAGATATAGACGGATTCGGGACATAGAAAATTTTGAAGAATTTGGACTTTGAAAATTTTGAAGAGGATTCTACACTTAGAAAACATAGATTGATTCGGGACATAGAAAATTTTCGAAGATTTTGGACTTTGAAAATTTTGAGAAGATTCTACATATAGAAAACATAGACCGACTCGGAACATAGAAAAATTTTCGAAAGTTTTGAACTTTGAAAATTTTGAAGAAGAATCGACTTGAAGATTTGAATCATGCCGATCACGAGGTCGCGTGGGAAGACACCTGAGGCGTGGGTGGTAGACCTAAACAGGGAACCAACCGAAAGGGCTCCCATCACCCGTCACCAGTTACCGCCGCGTTCACCATCCACGACTGAAGGAACACAGCCGTTGCAGTCGCACAGCGAAGAATTATCTTCATCCCCCGCTCCAGTTGAACAGGAGGAGCGAACAGAACCACCAGCGACCTCAAAGAAGGGAACCAGATTTGAAGCGCCTTCAGACAGTACACTGAGGCCAACAGATAGAATATACAGCCGAATCCTGCCGGTGACTACCCGGGGTGACGCCCGTATTGAACGTATCGAACGTAGCAAGCCGCCCGAAAAAGTTCAGTTCCTTGACTGAGAAACGCGAATTTTTTGGCTATCTTACATCTATACACATATTTTTATGTCAACTTAAGTGAAAACCGGACAGCTAAGGATGCTAGGGCGAGCAAAGCGAGTCCGAAAAATATTAAATTCCTTGATACAGAAACGCTAGATTTTCAGTACACCATCCCGGTTAATTTTAGTTTATATGTATGTTCGTGATTTGTCTAATTTCAGAAGGTTTATCAATTTTATGAGTACGGTTTTGGGGGGGGTCATGATCCCCACGACCCCCCCGCCTCTCTGACGGCGCCTGTCGACCAGTGATCATTAGTCTACGCTCTGTTTCCTTTAAGGACGGAAAACACATCTCCGCTAATTATTCATTCTCCTGCATCGCTCAGAAAGTTGATAGTATAGTATTGACCGCGCCTGCCGACCAGTGATCGACCATTATGAATTAGTAGATTACGAACTTTTAAGAAAATAATGGTGGGATCGTGTTGGAATGACGAATTTATAAAAAATAGCAGACTTGGGGCCGTGGTAGTCTACGCTTTGTTTCCTTCAAGGACGGAAAACACATCTCCGCCAATTATTCATTCTCCTACATCGCTCAGCAAGTTGATAGTATTGAGAAGTCAACGATTTGCCTGAGGCAACCGAGATAGAATAGAAATCATTACGGCTTACAACCAAAAGCACTGTCTACGGTGCCGGACGGCATACCAGACCTTCTTTTTGCTTATCACTGTGGGTTCTTTGCCGGTCTCTTTAGCCTATATCTCGACCTCATTCCATGGTGGTGGACAGTTGGGATTCTGGCCCTGCCAAAGAAGGAGGGACGCTCTACACTCTCTGTTGGCATATCGACCTATTGAGTTTTTCTGGACGAGGCGAGTAAGTTCCTACCATAGATATTTTTATATTTCTGTGGTTCCTACTGAGAATTATTACTTATAGCCTCGCCAACCACTTGACCCGGCGTAGAACTAGATCTGATGAATAATCAGTTTGTTTTTCGAAGCGATCATGCGTGGAAAGATTCTAGCGGAGGAGGCAGTGGACCCGGGTGAAGTAGGCCCTGGATATCGCCAACGCCTTCAACACCTTGCCCTAAATTTGCATTAAGAAGGCATTCGCCTGTCATCGTGTACAATCTACCTCCATCGCATTATCGGGGACTATTTGACAGAGAGAGTCATAATGTATCGGTTGCCGGGCGAGAGACATGCTCGGTTTCGGTAACACAAAGCACTGACGTAATCAGTTATGCCAGTGAGATTATGAGACACAATGTTGACCAGAGGGAGAACGCACCTAGCAGCCAGCTCTTCTGACGGGTTCGGGTCTAGGTCATGAGGTAGCTTTGCACAAGTCTAAGGATTGCTTCCATGACCCTCGGAGCAATCCACCTCGGAATTCACAATTTAATTTATTATCTTGCTAGGCACACTTTAGGCCACTAACTCACCTGATGGTAAGCGATGATGCGGTCGAAGATGGAGCACGCTTGCCCAGAAGTAATCTATGAATTCATTCTTGACTTAAAGACTCCCAAGTTGTAGCTATCAGGAAACACAGACTCTGGGCGGGATTTCCACTCCTTAGCTGTACGCACAATGAGTGTATTCCCAAAACGTTTTATGCGTGTGGGTGGGATGTCCCCTACGTACCAGTGACGCGTCGCCGTACGTCTTGTGGTCCGATAATGGAACGGGCTTGGCGGGATTAAATAATGCAATAGGGAATTTTACGAAAAAAATCTAGTTAGTCCGTCTGATAGATTTGCAAAAAATATTGGACACGTATTTTTTCTTTTTTCACGTAAACATAAAATAAAAAGATACAGCGAGTTGAAGACACGCGTGACGTCATCTGGCTTGGTAAAAATGTACCAAATTTACCAAGCTAGATGACGTCACGCGTGTCTTTAACGCACTGTGTCGTCTTTATTTTTTTTTACGTGAAAAAAGAAAAATAACGTGATAATATTTTTTAAAATTCTATCAGTCGGACTAATTAGATTTTTATAGTAGTAAAATACCCTATTCCGTCGCACATTCCCCAAAATGCAGCCGGTAGAAAACCGACAGGCTAGCAACTCGGCGTCGATGCTCAAGACTTCGGAGCGTCGACTCGAAGAGCCTATCATTGCCGATGATAATCTTGGCTCGTGATGGAGGTAGGAGACGTCCGCATCGGCGTCTGATTGGTGATTAATTATGTGGGTCTCGTCCTGGACAACCGATGGGACCTCAGGTATTAACCTGAGGTGCCGAGTGTTGCGGCTACTCTTCCGCGACTGCTACCCAATTTGGAGCGCCCTAACGCCTCCTAACGAGGGATGACTGAAGAATTTGACTGTATTTTTGATTGAAAACTAGCTAAGGGCCGTATTTGTCAAAAGCAACGTACACTCTACATTATTTTTTAATTCGCAAACTGCTTAAGTGTTCATTCACTGGAGCCATTTCCTAACTTGGGAACCCGAAAATAAAAAAAAACCGTTGAAATTGTGTAAAACGCGAACGAAGTCGCGGGCAACAGGTAGTGTAATCATTTAAAATATTATTTCTTTTACAGGATTGGGCTTCGTTACTTAACATGAGTGTGAGTATGAGGGAAGGAGAGGCGCAGTGGCAGTGGCGTGACAACCAGCCGCCACGGCGCGGCCAGGGGCGGCGCTTCTTCTGGCCCGCCTTCGAGAACTTCGACTTCGACAACTTGTAATTCTGTAAACTTGATAGAGTGAGCTTGAAGTGAACTGTCATTCCACCTTTACTTGATCGATTGACAGCTCACTTCACCTAATTTTCTCGGAAATGTTTTTACAGCAGTGCGATTCGGGCGTCCGGTGCTGTTTACATTTAGTCGGGTAGACCACCTAAGTGTACTGCTGCTCAGCCACTGTATATTTTTATGTGTCAAAACTTGTGCCAGCGCTGTTTTAAAAGTACGAGTAGATAGTAAGAGATCTTTTGTACTTTCAACTAACTGTAAATCATTTCCTGGACGAAATATCGTCTTATATTTCAATGGACGCCGGCTGCACGCACGAAAGAGTGTCACGGTCTGACAGCGAATGCACGATGGGCCTAAGCGTTTCGCTTGTTCTTGTTTCATATAGAATAAGTTTTTTATAAATTAATCTATCAGCTTTGCGTCGCCTGTGTAAGTGTAATTACCTACTCAATAGGAAACTAGGAAATTTCTTATTTAGTAGGTAAAACTAGGAAACTTAAGAGGAAATGCGGGCGAAGAGAATTTGTATCCAAAAAGTCATAATTCGAGGTTTGGCTCTCGCCTGTTCCCTCTTCCAATATTGGACCGATTTGAAAGATATTTCACAAACAGAATAAGAAGGATATATACAACTAGTTGACTCGCGCATCTTCGTCTCCGTCTTCGGCTCCGTTGGTCTCCCTCGATAAATGGGCTATCTAACACTGAAAAAAATTTTCAAATCTGAGTAGTAGTTCCTGAGATTAGCGCGTTTAAGCAAACAAACAAATAAACTCTTCAGCTTTATATATTAAGTGCTAGTTGACCCGCGCAACTTCGTTTGCGTCACAATGTTCATTACTGCTCCGCTCCTATTGGTCTTAGCGTGATGATATATAGCCTATAGACTTCCTAGATAAACGGGATATCTAACACTGAACGTATTTTTCAAATCGGACTCCTGAGATTAGCGCGTTCAAGCAAACAAACAAACTCTTCAGCTTTACGTATTAGTATATACTCGTAGATAACAATTGCGTAGCTCGTAAGAATTTACCTGTTTTATATATTAACCTAGGAGCTGGCAGAGTCTGGGACCGCGCGGCTTATAAATACGAAGGCACAGCCTCCATATATTTTACGTGTCAAACGCGGCAAAGAGTCGCTATTTTTTACTTGTATATTGTTTTTAACATATCTAAGTATAAAGGTCGGACCCGTGCGGAGCATGGGCGGCGCGGCGCGGCGCGGGGGGTTTAAATATAAGTATTTATCGAAATTTAGATATATATCAATCATCTCAGTGTCAGATGATGATTGATTTTGGCATATCTACCTAATTACTTCTCTAGTTTTGATTAATGGTCTCAAACATTGACTTTATCGTGATATACTGTCGTAGTGAAAATGCGTAGGTACTTAACCCAATCAGTCATTAGTTAGTTTAAAAAATATATAGGGAAGGTTATCACTACTACTATAAGTAATACTTTATTCTCTTTCTACTCTTATATATTTTTCAGTTCCTTGGCTCATGGAACTGTCCAAGGAAAGTCTTGAAATTCCCTGTTCATCTAGGCTAGCGATATTTGTATTGTATGAAAATTTGACTGATCTATGGTATAATAACAGCCGAATTAAGTCGGGACTGGTCTTTTGACACTGTAATACTAAACCGAGCCGCATTTAATGTTGCTTTAAAAGTAGGAAATATAAATAGTTGATTCAACAAATTTTGTTGAATTATAAGTCTTGAATTCAATTCTGAAGACTGCGACAACTAAACAAAACTATTAGAAGAGCGAGCGTATCGTGCTCGGGCCTATTATGGAAGGGCACCCCGACTGTACAAGGTAAGCTTCGAAAGGGAGGTCGGGGGCAAGACTATTATCATCAGATATAATATCCTATGCCCGATAGTTATGATGGTTATAAATGTAAAAGTTAAATGAGCCGCAAAACGCTCATTTATTTAGTCGCCCGCTTTAAATACTAGCTGATGTTAACAGACTAATTTAAATTACCGTCCCTTATTTAAATTCATTTTTTGTTAAAATAGATATATATATATATTAGTTCGTTGTGTTATTAACATTTTAACGTTTAGGTACTACAATTTTTATTATTTAATCATATCTGGCTGTGCGAATGCAAGCACAGAGATCAGTAATTTAAGCGAATTTAATGTTAGGGTAATGTAGACAAAATCTGCGACATCGAAGGGACTACTCTTATTTGGTCGCAAAAACAGATATCTAGTCGTAACAACCGGTGATGATTTAGAAGTATAAAAAATATATTTTATAACATGTAAAGTAGAATTATTGTATGTGTAGGTACCGCACCAGTACTCAGACTTTGCAGACTTTATTTCTTTAAAAAATAACGTATATTAGAATCCATGTCTCCTTATTGGCTGATTCGCACGATCAATAGCATGTCAGTGGCCTCAGTACGAGTTTTTTCACGTTCTCGATCGCGTTAGCGTAAACGTCAATTAGTATTGAAATTGACGAATAAGCGCCATCTGGTGACAATAACGGAAAACATTTTTTCCAAACAATTTGATATAGGGTAAGCGAAAGACAATACAATACAATTTAACGCGATCGAGTGGGTACATTAAAAAAGTCCCACCGATCACTGCCGCCAACGACATGACCCGCCGGTCGAATCTGTACACATGTCGAAGTGAAGGCTTGGGAGAAGTGATCACGAAGTGAACTATCATTCCATCTTGATTGCACGGATTCTTGACGGGTATTGGACAGGTTTACAGGATCGACCGATTATGCACATTCCCCTGTGTAAGCTTGTCGTTGGCTTGAGCGAGTCGGACTTGCGCACCGAGGGTTCCGTAGTCTGGACCATCATATAAAACGTGAAACGAAAAACGTGAAATTAATTTTTAAGAACCACTTTCAGTCGCTGTTGCAGAAAGAAAAATATTCATTTTTATTTCTTTGTTATTTGCAACTGCGTTGAACAAACATCATCTGAAAACTATTCCAAATTTCAAGTTGATAGCATTAGGAGTTCTTGAGATATCCAGCTATGACAGACGGGCAGACTTAGTCGCACCATAAGGGTTCCTTTTTACTATTTTGGTATGGAACCCTAAAAACGGAACCCTTATAGGATCACTTTGTTTGTCCGTCCGTCCGTTTGTCTGTCTGTCAAGACCCTTTTTTTGCCCTTTTACTGTTGTGAAAAAATCAAACTTCTTCGTTAACGTTATAAAAAGAAACGGCCGTTTATGCCGAAAACAACATACCTATAGGTAATTCGAACATAAAAACATACATGTAGGTATACTTATGTCTTTATTTAATTAACCTAAACTATTTGTAAAATCTACCTACAAATTGGTAAGGAACCCTTGGGGGGCGAGTCCAACTCGCTTTTGACCGGTTTGGTTTATTGTAATTTGCTGTATGTTATATTAGACTGATACTATATTGTAAAAAAAATTAGCATTTCAGGCATTTTATTTGATAATATTTACGGGCTATAATAGTAATCCGCTACAGGACTACTCAACTACAGGCTGACTACTGGTTTGTCATGATTTTCGTATATTCTAGTAAAGTTGATATAAACGGAGCGAAAAGTTCCTATTTTGCTCATAGTCATAACATTGAGCTTAAGTCTTATAAGACAAAAAGTGTATACAGTTTTGACTGTGTTCTGTGATTGTATTTTTAATCAGTATAACAATTATGTAACTTTAATTATAAGTACCTACTATTTATGATAAAAACTTATATAGATTTGAGATCGGACAGCCCACGATATTGTAATGTGTGAGGGCTCCACTCCACTCACTCAATAAACATATAATTTGTATACATGACACATGCAGTCGTTTAGCAAGGGCCCGGTCTTGCACCGGGTGACACCCGACCGTTCGTTGACCGGTTTTTGTTCCTGTCGGGTGTCACCCCTAAACGTTCGACGCATTCAAACTCGGGAGCGGCGCACTAACATGCTTGCACTCTCTGCATTTATGAGCTGTTCCGTATAAATTAACAAAATACTTATGTTTAAGTATTAATGATCAAAAGACAATAAAACCCTTCCGAGATTCGCGAGGTTTGCGTAAGTACCTACCTATAGGTATTTAATTAATCGCATCAAAGCTTTCAAGATCATATAAATTGTGTATAACTAATGAGTTGACAGTTAATATTTTAAAGGAAAATTTTATTTTCTTCTTTTTAGAGCATTTCAATAGAAGCTTTTTTAAATAAGGTTTTTTAGCTTTTACTTAATTTTTACTTTTTAGTTATCGCTGGCTAGGTTTCTGAGTCTGTTCTATTCCGCTATCCTGGATGGTCCGCCATATTGGATTTAAAATGACGTGACATTATTTTCGAGTTACTCTCAACAAGCCCTTTCATTTGATAACCATATCGTAGAAGTGCATAAAAATAATAATTCCGCTATCTTGGATGTTCCGCCATATTGGATTTAGAATGCCGTCACATAATTTTTCGAGTTACTCTCAAAAAGCCATTTCATTTGATACCCATATTGTAGAAATGCATTAAAAATAACTAGTTCTGCCATCTTGGATGGTCCGCCATATTGGACGTAGAATGACGTCACATAGCTTATCGTGTATTGTCATCCAAACTTAACGTGTATACAAAATTTCATCCCAATCGGTGGAAGATATCTGCTTCAAAATTGAGTAGCAAGATTCCACCCGAACAGCATACATTGCAAGTTAAATAAAAGCTTTTAAAAATGTCGAGCTTGCTCTCACATTCTACACTCTCTTTGTGCTCCAATATACGCTTCATTCGCAGCTTTGTTGCACCAGCCAGCCCACAAATTTTCTTCTATTTAAGTAAAAATTATCATAAGAAAATAAAACCTATCCGAGGTGGGATGCAAAAATTTTTGAGCTCACTACGCACGCTCTTGTGATTTGCCCTCTCTCAATTAATAAGTTTTCTTGCATCAGTCCCTATAGCTACTATCCTAGGTATGATGCAAACATTTTCGAGCTCGCTCCGCTCACTTTTGCGTTCTACCCTCTATTAGTTCTTGAGCTTACTTGCGTTAGTCAACAAAATTGAATCTAGATTATGATGAAAATCATAATATTATTTTCATCAAATCTAAATTGAACTTTGTCAAAATCAAAACATTACTTTGATTTTCTTTTTGCATACATTTTGATATTTTGTTTGTTGGAACATTCCTGAAAATAAAACCTGCAGAACAAATGAAACACTTTCCCCTCACTTTCCGACAATTGGCTTGCGACTACCATCACCAGAACGGAAGGCGTAACTCATAATTATTGGGAAGGGGGCGAGGGGTGTTCAATTTTGGGGGTGACACCACATTATCCAACCGGGTGTCTCCCATGCTAGCTACGCCACTGCACATGAGTTTGATTTATCTTTTTGAAAAGTACCTGTGTCATACATAATTCTTGAACTTTGTAGGTACAAAGTTCAAGAATTAGGTAGGAAATTGTACGAGTAGGTTAAGGTACTCGTAAAATTTCTTAAGTCTTACAAGGCGAGAAGTGTATACAGTTTTGACTGTACTATGTGATTGTATTTTTAGTTACTATATTATAGGTCGTACCTTTATCTAATTATACTATTTATGATGAAACCTTATATAGGCTTGAGTTCGGACAGCCCACGATATTGTAATGCGTGAGGACTCAAGTCACTCAATAAACATGTACGAGTACGAGTATACAGGACACATGAGTTTAATTTATCTTTTTGAAAAGTACCAGTGTCATAATATCCAATTCTTTAACTTTGTACCTATCTACTCGTACAATTTTTTAAGTCTTATAAAGCGAAAAGTGTATACAGTTTTGACAGTACTATGTGATTGTATTTTTAGTTACTATGTTATAAGTCGTTGTGCCATTGATTATACTATTTAAGATAAGGCTCCACTCAAGTCACTCAATAAACATATATACATCACACATGAGTTTGATTTAACTTTTTGAAAAGTACCTGTGGCATACCTAATTCTTGAACTTTGTACCTACCTACAATATCAATAGGCAAAACCACCCATCACTAGCTATGCACAAGATGCTCTATTATATGTATAGAGACGTCAAGAACCCACTATGAGCACCTTTTTATTTATAGGGACCGTGCACGGCGTTGACTATGCCATCTAGTGTCGCATATTCGAAGTTTTTAGGGTCAGAACACTTGACATTGACGCTTCTGTGCTGCCACCTGTGGTTCCTGCACGCTCAGTTTAGGGGAACGTGCGCGAAGAAGACTGTGCCATCTAGCGTAGCTATTTCAAATGTTATACTTGAAACATACTTGACAGTGACATTTCTGTGCTGCTACCTATAGTTTTTGCACGCTTCCTATTGATGGGCTCCCATTTGGGCGATGGCGATGGAGCACGCTTGCCTCGAAGGTGACTGTTCCATCTTGACTAAAGGACTCCCCAGGTAACGACATAATAATCTTTATTTCATAAAAATACAAATAAACATGTTAACATAAAGACAATTTGTATAAGCTTTGTTAATACACAATGCAATACAATACAAAACTAAGTAATGATATCTGTACACAAAATGTATTATTGATGTTATTGATATTGACTGATTGTAACATAGTATCAAGAAAAAAAGACTCTCTGCTTGAGACTTTCTTTCTTACCCTAGGAGGACCTATGGTTGACGACACATGTTCGAGACAACACACAACATCTTTTCTTGTTCGCGACGGAGCATTTTGATTTATATAACTCGCATAAACAACCTTATGTACTTATATTCGTAAGCTTATATGTTTTTTAAGTTAGAAGCTTATATACTTAAATAGCAATAGAAATGTTCGCGGAGACGCATTTAACATTGTGTAACTCGCATAGATAGTACCTATGTACCTATAGTCGTAGGCCTATGTACTGAATTTAGAAGCTTATGTACTTGCATAGTGATAGTTTGTAAGCTATGTAATCGATTTAAAATCGTATGTTTGTTGTTTTCCCCAAACACATAAAAGATGTTCTGGGGAAAACTTGTGTTCATAGAAAATTAATACAGATAGGTAGGGCTACACATTTCCCCTACACATTCCCGATAGCACCCTGAGGGCGTGTTCTGATTGGCTGATGGAAATCAGCCAAATCGAAGGTATACACAAAATAGTCATTTCACATTCAAACATAATAGGGTGGTTGAAGAAAACCACCATGCACACGCACCTTCAGTGCTAAGTTTTTAGGGCATCTAGGAATTTAGGTCTTAAACCATAGGCACTGGAAAGCTGGCACTCAGCCCTATCCAGATATGTACACATCTTCATGGTCAGGCAAGGCATAAAGCCACAAAATAGATAAGAAGATAAACATAGTTTTTTATCCTCTCCCGGGTTCCTGACCTATAGTACCTCCACCCTTGGAGGGGTGGCTTGGTAAGTTGTGTAGCTGGATGGAGGGATGATGCACCTACCCGAATATAGATAGTTTCATAGCCCATGGGGCACAGTTTTTCGGGGAATCAACCCCAAATAGTAAGCAAGCTCAAAACTTGTGATATTTTTGATAGTTAAATGCAACAAGCCCACTAGTGGGCAGGGTTGAGGGGTTGATTTCCAACCCGTTCGACGGGGAATTTCGGGGGATTTGAATAGAGGTGCGTCAACCCCCATCCAGACCTAGAATAGACCTAGATATAGCCGAAAATGTTCTAGAACCATAGTAAAAATTTGCAGTTAAAATAAACTGAAGCAGTTAGTGGATTTTGGGCCTCGTTACGGTAAAGTAACCTCGTACCTTAGTAAATGGTTAAAAATAGCCAATTCGTAGTCACCGGCAGAAGAAATTATAGAATCTATAAATAGAATCACAGTACTCGCGACTTTGCCCTTAAACCATTAGCTGCAGTGTTGTCAAATTCCTGCCTATTATTTAACCCTGGTAAGCATTCACCCTGCACCCCAATCTACCCCGAAGACAGCAAGTACTTGGCAAGATAGAAGAACGCTGTACGTTAGGTGCGGAAGAGCCTTAGTTTTCGGTACAGGACGTCAGCGCGGCTGGACGTCGTCGGTCGGTCACAGTTCACTTCGGAGGAGAAGAAAAAGGATAGACCTACCCCATCACAACCCCGTTCCAGTCGATCACGCCCGTCCGGTACATTTTTTGGTCCTTCGAGAGCCGGATCTCCGCACCCGTACATCTTGTTTCTTAACAGTATGTCAAAACGTATCCGTTCCCGAATCATCCCTTGAAGAATCAACCCTTGAAGAAACAAGCCTTGAAGACTCAAGCCGAAGCCCTGCGATATAGTTTGGCACAAGAGCCAAATATACGCACCCCGTATCTTGTTTCTTAACAGTATGTCAAAACGTATCCGTTCCCGAATCATCCCTTGAAGAATCAACCCTTGAAGAAACAAGCCTTGAAGACTCAAGCCGAAGCCCTGCGATATAGTTTGGCACAAGAGCCAAATATACGCACCCCGTATCTTGTTTCTTAACAGTATGTCAATTGGTATCCGTTCCCGAATCAACCCTTCAAGAATCATCCCTTGAAGACTCATCCGAAACAGATCCGAAGTTAGTCGTTGATTGACGTTCCTGTGAAGACACCTCAAGCTCAGCATCGTGGTTCATCGTGAGGACTACCCCTTGAAGAAAACTACCCTTCAAGAACCAACCCTTGAGGACTCACCCTGAGGCGGATCCGAAGCTATCCGTCAACATACGTTCCAGTCAAGAGGCCTCAAGCTCAGCATCGTGGTTCATCGTGAGGACTACCCCTTGAAGAAAACTACCCTTCAAGAACCAACCCTTAAGGACTCACCCTGAGGCGGATCCGAAGCTATCCGTCAACATACGTTCCAGTCAAGAGGCCTCAAGCTCAGCATCGTGGTTCATCGTGAGGACTACCCCTTGAAGAAAACTACCCTTCAAGAACCAACCCTTAAGGACTCACCCTGAGGCGGATCCGAAGCTATCCGTCAACATACGTTCCAGTTAAGAAGCCTCAAGCTCAGCATCGTGAGGACTGCCCTTGGAGAAAACTACCCTTCGGGAGCCACCCTTGGGGACTCACCCCGAAACCTTGGACTTTGAAAATTTTCCTGAAACACTGAAGGATTGCGTCTGGACTTAGAAGATTTCTAAGGAATCCTGGACTTTGAGAAAATTTGAAAGTTGAACCTGGACTTGGGAAGTTTTTGAAGACCAAACCTGGGACTTAGAAAAAATTTTTGAGGATTGAACCCGACACTTAGAAAATTTTTCAAACATAGAAGCTGGGACTTAGAAAAAATTTTGAGGATTGAACCCAACACTTAGAAAATTTTCGAATATAGAAGCTGACACTTAGAAAAATTTCGAAGATTCATACTGGGACTTAGAAAATTTTGATCATCATCACATAGACTGGACTTTGAAAATTTTGAGAAGATTCTACACTTAGAAAATATAGACAGATTCGGGACATAGAAAATTTTTGAAGAATTTGGACTTTGAAAATTTTGAAGAGGATTCTACATAGAAAACATAGACAGATTCGGGACATAGAAAATTTTTGAAGAATTTGGACTTTGAAAATTTTGGGAAGATTCTACACTTAGAAGATATAGACGGATTCGGGACATAGAAAATTTTGAAGAATTTGGACTTTGAAAATTTTGAAGAGGATTCTACACTTAGAAAACATAGATTGATTCGGGACATAGAAAATTTTCGAAGATTTTGGACTTTGAAAATTTTGAGAAGATTCTACATATAGAAAACATAGACCGACTCGGAACATAGAAAAATTTTCGAAAGTTTTGAACTTTGAAAATTTTGAAGAAGAATCGACTTGAAGATTTGAATCATGCCGATCACGAGGTCGCGTGGGAAGACACCTGAGGCGTGGGTGGTAGACCTAAACAGGGAACCAACCGAAAGGGCTCCCATCACCCGTCACCAGTTACCGCCGCGTTCACCATCCACGACTGAAGGAACACAGCCGTTGCAGTCGCACAGCGAAGAATTATCTTCATCCCCCGCTCCAGTTGAACAGGAGGAGCGAACAGAACCACCAGCGACCTCAAAGAAGGGAACCAGATTTGAAGCGCCTTCAGACAGTACACTGAGGCCAACAGATAGAATATACAGCCGAATCCTGCCGGTGACTACCCGGGGTGACGCCCGTATTGAACGTATCGAACGTAGCAAGCCGCCGTCGACCGTGGGAAGGACGACGCGGTCTTATAGAAAAGTCGCGAAAGCACGCGAAGACTTACTCAAGATTAAGTTGGAGCTTGCACAGTTAGCACTTCAGAGAGCCGAACAAGAATCGGACGACGATTACATAGAAGATAGAAACTCGAACGACGAGTACGTGCGTTCCTGGCTGGAAGAGGCGCCGGAACCTGTTCCTGATCAGAGAGAGACCAACGCCGCCGAGGGAGACATACAGAATAGAATAGATAGAAGCTGCGAGCAGCAATTGCCTCCCCCCGTGGACTCCGTACCGATAGTGGACTCTCGTCGAGCGCAAGTACCGGAGCAAGAGCCGAAAGTCGATGAAGTGACTAAACAGATAGCACCACCGAAGAAAATAGAAGACAATGGGGAAAACAGATTACAGCCGTTCATAACGGACTTAACAGCAGCTATAGCATCGCTAGCTGACAGGAAAACAGAACAGAATTCGTCCTCACCGTCAAAGGTCATCATGACTTTACCGAACTTCAGTGGTGCACACACAGAATGGTTGTCGTTTCGAGCCATTTACGAGACAACTCGAAGATATTTCAACGATGTCGAGAACACAGCAAGGCTCAGAAGGAGCCTACACGGACGTGCACTCGATACAGTGAGCTCAGAGCTCATCGGACATGCAAGACCAGACGATATTATGAAGGAACTGGAGCTGCAATTCGGAAGACCGGACTCGATAGCGCAAGCCGAAACAGATAGACTGCGCGGACTGACACGGTGCAGCGAGAATCCGAAAGACATTTGCACGTTCGCAAGTCGAGTGAGATGTGCTATCGTCACGTTACGAGCACTGAAGAAGGATCACTACTTGATCAATGCTGAACTAATGCGAACATTGACAGAGAAGCTACCAAACTCTATTCGAGTTCAGTGGTACCGAATATATACGGAGAAGTATCAGTCATTACCTGATCTATCGTTGTTCAGCGAATTCATCACTGAACAAGCTCACTTCTGCAGCGCATTTGCTCCCGCTGAGAACGTCAACGCAACAGAGGGCCCATCAAACAGACGTACGGCACAGAGAACCCACACAACAACAGAAAAACCGGCCGATAGATGCCGCGTATGTGGGAAAGATGGGCACATAGAATCGATTGTCGGAAGTTCAAGGAGGGCAACAGCTACCAGAGATGGGAGCTAGCAAAGAAGCTCAATCTGTGCTATCGCTGCATGAAGTTTCGACGCGAGCGACACCAGTGCAAATCGAACAGATGTGGCATCAAGGGATGTACAGCCAGACACAATCGCTTACTCCATTATGAGAAGAAGCTCGCTACAGCGGCCGCCGAAAAGCCGAAGATCCTCGAACCACAAGATACCAAAGAAGTGGTTGCCAGTTCGCGAACATCGTCGAGTCACGCCTACCTCAAGATAGTACCGGTCCGGGTGATTGGACCGGCGGGAGAGGCGTCTACGTTCGCCCTTCTCGACGATGGATCAACCGTATCGTTGATAGACGAGGACCTCGCTACTCAAGTCGGAGCCGAAGGACGCATCGACCCGCTCAAGATTGGAGCGATCGGTGACACCATGATTGACACTCCTTGCTCACGCAGAGTGACAGTAAAGCTCGCGAGCCAGCTAAAGAACAGGGTGCCGTTCAGAGCGCGCACCATACCGAAGCTCAACCTCACGCCGCAAACAGTTAAAGAGGAAGATGTCACATACTGCAAGCATCTCAGCGACTTGAAACAACAGCTGGTGTACGAAGTCGGCGCGCCCAAGATTCTGATCGGCCAAGACAACTGGCACTTATTGTTAGCCAGTGAAGTAAGAAGAGGCCCGAAACACCAGCCCATAGCGTCACTCACGACTCTGGGATGGACCTTACATGGCGCGCACAATAGAATACTCGGTCAACAGGTGCACTATGTGAACAACACAGCATCAAGAGATGAAAACCTTGATGAACAGCTCCGTAAATATTTCGCATTAGAATCGTTAATAGTTAATCCGCAACGTCCAACTTCTGACCCCGAAAAGAAGGCAGAAGACATCTTGAAACGACACACCAAACAAATAGAAAATGGGCACATAGAAACCGCAATGCTATGGAAGCAAGAAAAATTTGAAATGCCCGATAGTTACGGGACAGCCCACAAGCGGCTTGTCTCTATAGAGAAGAAACTCGATAAAAATTCGACTCTTCGAGATAGATATACGGAACAGATGGACTCGCTCCTACAGAAAGGGTACGCCGAGAAGGCGCCCAAAAATAGTACACCAGGAAGAACCTGGTACTTACCTCATTTCGATGTCTTCAACCCAATGAAGCCAGAGAAGTTCCGTATAGTACACGACGCCGCAGCTAAATCGAATGGAATGTCTTTGAACGACTTCCTACTCACAGGGCCAGACCTGTTACAGTCGCTGCCCGGCGTCATGATGAGGTTCCGTAGACACCCCATAGCCATTTCGGGCGATATTGCCGAAATGTTTATGCAGGTGAAAGTCCGACAAGAGGACAGAGACGCCCTCCGATATCTGTGGAGAGGCGACAGAAGAGTGGGAGCTCCCGAAGAATATAGAATGACGTCGATCATATTCGGCGCGGCCAGCTCACCATGTACAGCTATCTTCGCGAAAGATTGGAACGCGAAGATGCACATAGAACAGAAACCAGAAGCAGTTGAAGCCATCATTCGTAATCATTACATGGACGATTATCTGGATAGCTACAGGACCACAGAAGAAGCGACGCGCATAGCAAAAGCGGTGAAGAAAATACACCAACAGGCACGTTTTGAAATTAAGAAATGGGTATCGAATGACGCCAACGTCATAAAAGAAATAGAGCCGTCGCAAACGCCAACAGATGTCGTCAATATCGGCGACACAGAAAATATAGAAAAGATACTTGGTCTAATCTGGAGACCAAGTGCAGACACGCTGGGTTTCAACCTGGCCCTAGCGCGTCTACCGAGTGGAGTCTTAGAGAAAGACGTACCCACTAAAAGAGAGGCACTCAGAATAGTTATGTCATTATATGACCCGCTTGGCTTAGCCTCACCAGTCACAGTACGCGCCAAGCAAATACTCCAGGAAGCATGGAGAAGAGGAGTCGACTGGGATCAGTCACTCGATACAGACCTGGCCACATCATGGAGAGGTTGGATCCGACACTTGGAAAACCTCAAAGACATCACAGTACCGAGATGTTATCCGGGATATAGCGAAGCAACAGAGACCCAAGTCCATGTCTTCACCGACGCAAGCGAGAAAGCATTCGCCGCAGCAGTGTATTGGCGGATCTCCACGTCAGATGGCATGACGCACGTAAGCCTCGTCATGGCAAAGGCAAAGGTGGCACCACTCAAGCTGCAATCGATACCTCGACTCGAACTGCAGGCCGCGGTGATGGGAACCCGCGTGGCTGCAGCTGTGATACGCGAGCACGGAGTAAAACCGGACTCCGTAACCTACTGGTCAGACAGCAAAACCGTGCTGACCTGGATTAGAAGAGGAGCTCGAGTGTACAAGCCCTTCGTAGCCCACAGAATAGCCGCCATAGAAGAAAATAGCAAAGTCGAAGACTGGCGATGGGTACCCACGAAAAGGAACGTGGCAGACATTGCCACTCGTGACGTACCATTAGAATTCAATTCATCACACGAATGGTATCGTGGCCCCAGCTTTCTCTATGAAGAACCGATGTCGTGGCCAACTGAAAAACCGCCGATTGACGATCAGACGGGTGAAGAGAGAACCCTAACCGTCAACATCAAACAGAAAACAGACCGAAGACTCTCCGAGGTCATACCCGATCCGGCCAGATTCTCGAAGTGGGAACGACTCCTAAGAGCGACAGCGAACGTATTGCGCTTCGTCTCAATCACTCGAGGACCGACAGAGAAAACGTTCTATAAAAGAACACAGAAAGGCAAGGAATCGGATCCAGATTGGAGGAAACGTACAAAGACGGCTAAGCCCCCTCCTAAAGCATCAGTGACGTCCACAGTGGCGTCAAAAAATAATATAATAGAAGCCGAATACAAGCGGAGAGGTTACTCGTGCAAACAGTACAGGAACAAATGTTCAACCGAGAACTGACGAGTCTGCGAGAGAACAAACAGATAGAAGACGACAGCCGATTGCGTCCGCTGCAAATAGAACTCACAGATGACGTCATACATCTGAGAAGTCGCATAGAAAAAACCGACGAGATAGCCGACGAAGTCAAGCGTCCGCCTATACTACACGGCGATCACCGCATCACTCAGCTGTACATAGATTGGACACACAGAAGTCTGCAACACAGTGGAACCGAGATGACAATCAACGAGGTACGTCAACACTACTGGGTTGTCAAGCTGAGGCCCACAGCGAAGATGATGGTGACACGCTGTCTGCAGTGTCGCATTCGAAAGGCACACGCTCCTGTGCCCGCCACGGGCGACCATCCGAAGACTCGCCTGGCTCATCACCAGAGACCATTTACGTACACTGGACTCGACTACTTTGGTCCACTGTCCGTCACCGTCGGTCGCCAGCACCAGAAGAGATACGTGGCCCTATTCACGTGTCTCACCACCAGGGCAGTACATCTCGAAATTGCTGCCAACCTCAGCGCAGACTCGGCAATTCTAGCTCTGCGCCGCTTCGCTGCGCGCCGGGGCTGCCCAACAGAAATATACTCCGACAACGGCACCAACATGCACGGCGCCGACAACGAGCTTCGAGACGCCTGCAGAGAAGAGGCTAGTCGTCGAGGCATCACATGGCGCTTCATAACTCCGTCCGCGCCATTCATGGGAGGCGCCTGGGAGCGCCTAGTCCGCTGCGTGAAGTCCGCATTGTACACCGTACTCACAGAGAAACACCCACACGAAGAGGTGTTGTCCACACTGTTGTGTGAGGCAGAGTATACGGTAAACAGCCGCCCGCTGACACATGTGTCAGTCGACAGCGAAGACGACGAATCCATCACGCCGAACCACTTCCTACTCGGTGGTTCGGCCAGACTGCCAACACTCGGCGTGTTCACCGAGCAAGACGTCGACAGCAGGAAGCACTGGCGGCGCTCGCAAGCGCTCGCCGACCAGTTCTGGCGCCGCTGGGTGAGGGAGTACTTACCCGAGCTCCAACACCGGCGGGAGCCCCACAGCCGTGGCCCTGGTCTGCAGGTGGGCGACCCTGTGCTCATCGCAGACGGCCAGCTGCCTCGCAACACGTGGCCGCGAGGCCGCATCACCGCAGTCTTCCCTGGGACGGATGGAGAGGTCCGGACCGCTGAGGTGCGCACATCTGGCGGCACTCTAAAGCGTCCGGCGAAGAAGCTGATCCCGCTGCCGAAATGATCCAGAGCGTCGGAGCTACGGGCCGGAGCGACGGGCGTCGCGTCGGCGAGCATCGAGGCAACGGTCGCCGGGGCGGCGAGCGTCGCGTCGAGACAACGGTCACCGTGGCAACGGGCGACGCAACTACAGTCGTCGCTCACCGGCGAGATGCAGCGCCGCGCCGACATCGCAACGAGTCGTCACTGCGCTGCACGGCGGGAGAAATGTTCGCGACGGAGCATTTTGATTTATATAACTCGCATAAACAGCCTTATGTACTTATATTCGTAAGCTTATATGTTTTTTAAGTTAGAAGCTTATATACTTAAATAGCAATAGAAATGTTCGCGGAGACGCATTTAACATTGTGTAACTCGCATAGATAGTACCTATGTACCTATAGTCGTAGGCCTATGTACTGAATTTAGAAGCTTATGTACTTGCATAGTGATAGTTTGTAAGCTATGTAATCGATTTAAAATCGTATGTTTGTTGTTTTCCCCAAACACATAAAAGATGTTCTGGGGAAAACTTGTGTTCATAGAAAATTAATACAGATAGGTAGGGCTACACATTTCCCCTACACATTCCCGATAGCACCCTGAGGGCGTGTTCTGATTGGCTGATGGAAATCAGCCAAATCGAAGGTATACACAAAATAGTCATTTCACATTCAAACATAATAGGGTGGTTGAAGAAAACCACCATGCACACGCACCTTCAGTGCTAAGTTTTTAGGGCATCTAGGAATTTAGGTCTTAAACCATAGGCACTGGAAAGCTGGCACTCAGCCCTATCCAGATATGTACACATCTTCATGGTCAGGCAAGGCATAAAGCCACAAAATAGATAAGAAGATAAACATAGTTTTTTATCCTCTCCCGGGTTCCTGACCTATAGTACCTCCACCCTTGGAGGGGTGGCTTGGTAAGTTGTGTAGCTGGATGGAGGGATGATGCACCTACCCGAATATAGATAGTTTCATAGCCCATGGGGCACAGTTTTTCGGGGAATCAACCCCAAATAGTAAGCAAGCTCAAAACTTGTGATATTTTTGATAGTTAAATGCAACAAGCCCACTAGTGGGCAGGGTTGAGGGGTTGATTTCCAACCCGTTCGACGGGGAATTTCGGGGGATTTGAATAGAGGTGCGTCAACCCCCATCCAGACCTAGAATAGACCTAGATATAGCCGAAAATGTTCTAGAACCATAGTAAAAATTTGCAGTTAAAATAAACTGAAGCAGTTAGTGGATTTTGGGCCTCGTTACGGTAAAGTAACCTCGTACCTTAGTAAATGGTTAAAAATAGCCAATTCGTAGTCACCGGCAGAAGAAATTATAGAATCTATAAATAGAATCACAGTACTCGCGACTTTGCCCTTAAACCATTAGCTGCAGTGTTGTCAAATTCCTGCCTATTATTTAACCCTGGTAAGCATTCACCCTGCACCCCAATCTACCCCGAAGACAGCAAGTACTTGGCAAGATAGAAGAACGCTGTACGTTAGGTGCGGAAGAGCCTTAGTTTTCGGTACAGGACGTCAGCGCGGCTGGACGTCGTCGGTCGGTCACAGTTCACTTCGGAGGAGAAGAAAAAGGATAGACCTACCCCATCACAACCCCGTTCCAGTCGATCACGCCCGTCCGGTACATTTCTCTTTCTCTTCCTATCGAAAATCAGTGGCGTAGGTCCTACTATGGTGTCACACGGGCCCAGGGGGTTAGGAGAAATACTAATTGGCATTCATATCACCGAGCCCGGTAGCTTGCTAATAAACTCAAATAAAGGAAGCATTTTAGTACAAAAATCGTTTATAATTAACAGAGTTCTGAGGTAACAAACATAAATAATACAATTGAATTGAGTATTTTTGTTTCTTTTATCGGAGTCGTTTTCAGAAGATGGTAAAAACAACTTGGCGACAGCAGCAGTGCAAGCAACGACACACCATCATCAATGTTTGTTGTCGGCGACACACGACGCATTTATGGACGACACCCTGCACGGCCGACTCAACGCAGCAGCGCCCCCGTCCACGTGTACACATGTAAAGTTAAAGAGAGGCGTCATTACTGCGTCTAGTACAATTAAATTTGCACAATCTTACTTAAACATATCACAGCACAGCAAGCAGAAAGTTCAAGAAATCACAAGTATTTTAATTGCAGGTAAGGGACAGACAATATTCTACACACGCATACCTACATCATCATCTGTCTAGCCTTTTCCCAACTATATTGGGGTCGGCTTCCAGTCCGGATTTAGCTGAATATCAGTATTTTACGCGGAGCGGCTGCCTACCAGACCTCCACAACCCAGTAACTGGGTAAAACGGTACTTCACGGCAAGACTGGAGTCAGATTAACTGGCTTCTGACTACCGGAACGTATACTTACAAATAAAATAAATATTTTCCCAAGTGCTACTTAACAGTAAGGCAAGAAATCGTAAGTAAATACTCTACAATACATTTAAACTATTTCGTCTTCGGTTCTTCTACTTCAAACAGCAAGTTCCTCTTCTTTTGTAGGTTGTGGAAACATTACGCATTGTGCATCGATGTAAAAAGACTTCTTATACCTCGTCCTCTTCCTAGCTTCTGATATCCTGATTACGGGTCCACCACCAGGTCTACCCAGGGGTACATAACTGTGGGTACATCAAAAGCTGGTACTTATACTTGCCGTACGGATGACAGATGTTAGATATAAGCTGCACGGCTGTGACTTGGAGGCTGCATGGCTCATGCACGGCAGCTGCACGGTGACTACACGGAAGCTTCACTGTGGCTGCACAGAGGCTGTTCATCTCATGCACAGAGGCTGCATGGCTTATGCGCGGTGGTCGGCGGCTGCACAGACGCTGCACGACTACCTAATAGGCGGCAATAATTCTAAGTTGTCGATGCACTCTTAGAAATTATAATAAGAACTACCTTTTTGTGAATTCTAGTAGTTAGAAACTGTTGATAGATTCACGAGTAGGTTCATCGGAAGGTCGTTAAAGTCATCTCTAGAGATCAACCCTTACAAACAAAAATATCAGAGGTGCTGACTGCTGATTGCGAAGTTACCCATAGGAACCCCGAGGAAAGGCTCTTGCGAGCTAGAAGTAGCAGGAAAACTCATACACACCCGTAAGTCAGTCTGTAGACTTGCATGCTGGCTGCGCTTTATTTTTTACAATCTTACTGAGTCATCACTAACACACATTCATTAGCAAAATACACGCTAAATACAGGGAAAGAAATTACTTTGCTACTGCACTTTAAGTTTAAACACGACGCGACGCGTTCAACTGGGAAAGAGGGTGAGGCCCGCCCAAGCGCGGCTGCAGGTTACTAGGCGGCTGCGCGGCCCGGGGGGGCGAGCGGGACGGGCGGCGAGGCACCTAGGCCAGGTTGCCCCGGGCGAGAGGCACGAGGAACAGGCGGCGGGGTCGCGGGAAGGTGAGGTATGATCCGGGAGGAGGGCACAGCCCTGAGCTACACCCTCCGCCCGAACCCTACCTCACCCACCCGCAATATTTGAGGCTTCGGAGCCTGGAAGCTTCCACAGCCCGGGCCGGGCGCATGCGGGCAATGCACAAGCCTTTTTCGGTCACGTGACGTCAAGCGCGCCCATCCCGAAGTGCACGATAAGACAGTTGCATATCGGGCGTGTTTATTTAATGCAACATCATTTTGTTCACAATTTTCTCAGATTTGAAGGTGCAACTCAAACACGGACGTCTAGCATTTTAGGGTTCCGAATAAAAACCGGAACCCTTACAGGGTAACTCGGGTGACATATCAAATGAAAACGCTTACTGTGAAGGACAGAAAGTATTTTTTTTACAATTTTAAAATAATGTAAGATTTGAATTTATTCAAGAGATTAGACCAAAAATGACCATTCTCCTCGACTCCATATCTCCGAAACTACTGAGCCTCAAATTTCGAAAAATTGCAGACAATAGATCTTTCACCTACAAATTACAGGAAAACCTATAAGAAGTCTATAGTTTTTAAGATAACTAGGTACAAAAATGGAATTGGTTCGGAACCTTATGCACGCGAGTCCGACTCGCATTTGGCCATTTTTTTAAGGATCCGTACCTCAAAAGGAAAACGGCGGCGGCGCAGCGGAACCCTTATAGGATCACTTTGTTGTCCGTCTGTCGGTCTGTCAAGACCCTTTATCTCGGGAACGCCTGGAGGTATCGACAGAAATAGGAGCCCTGCGCAGATATTTCTGTGTGCTGAACATAGAGCGACCGCGCCGTGATCCCATTCATGTTAGGTTACTTTAAACCCTGCAACCAGAAGTAGGGTATGGCACGAAATGCTGGCACATGGCATTTTGTCGGCTGAACTTCTACTTTTATTTTAGAAGCGTAGATTGTTGGGTCACGGGCTGCCAGTAATCTAATATAGCGCATTTGGGCAGCAGTCCAAACAGTTGGGTGCTCTTAAGCGAGCTATTTGGAACCGTCAGCCACGTCCCCTGACAGTGCCAGAGTTCAGGGAAGCCCCTGTTCAAGACACACACACAGACGCCTCTATTCATGGCACAGGTTAGCAAGATATGCTGGATAACTTGATCAGCATGCCGAGGAGGATCTTCGTATGTGTTTGAGCCAGGGGAGGAGTTTATTTATATATTTCATTTTGTTTATTTATATTTGAGTTATATTATATTGAATATAAACCTTTTATTTATTTATTGTTGTTTAAGTTTAGTTAAACAGTCTTTTTAATCTATTAAATTCTTGTTACAATTACATTCTGACTAATTACTCAATTTTTGTGAATAAAAACAAAAAATTGTCATATTTTTTAATTTCAAACAAGGTTTTTGTATTTATAGAAAACACACACAACAAAGATTTTTTCTTGACCAAGTTAAAAAAAAAAAAAAATAATAGGTTATGTTAGTGATTGCAAATTTTTGTTGATGTTTGTATCTACTTAAGTCCGTCAATACTAGTAAAACAGCCAAATGGTTTCAAAGAAAAGTTTTCTCGCTCATTTCCGTGGCGCGCACCTCCATTGTGTCCCCGGCCGACAGCGCGCCAGGCCCTAGCTAGGTTTTGCGAAAAGCTGAGTATTGATCCTCCCCGCGTGTACCTAGACACTATGTAGCTGCTAGCGAAGGGGCGCGCAACATTTTGTCGTTTCATTAAATCATAATTTTCTCTGATTTCTGTAGGGGATCAGATGATGAATGATCATTAAATTTTATTTTGGAAACTAGGCAGCAAATACTTTTTGAGCTTGATGAGGTCGGTTTTTCTCAACTGTGTATGTAGCTGAGCGGTTTTGAGCTTCATGTTTCACTTCTCTCCATGTCATTCCGATGTCATGATTTCGGTGTCATTCCGCTTCTGCCAACATGGTGCATCGCCAGGTTTGACGGAGACGACCACGCTTCCTTTTCCCTTGAGGATTCTAATCCATGGTCTGTTTGAGTATATGATCGGGTTCCCTACGGAGCGTGTGACCAATCCACCTCCACTTACGATGCTTAATCTGGCGGTCGATCGGGCTTTTGTTTTGGGCTCCAACAGGTTGGAGAAATGCTACAAAATCCTTGGTTACCTTCCACGTTTCGCACCCGTAGAGCAGCACGGATTTGACAGTGGACCCGAAGATTTTGAGTTTGACCTTTCAGGTCAGATTCCGTGATTGCCAGACAGGTCTCAGTTGCGCGAAGGTAGCTTGGGCTTTGGCAATCCGTGAAGTGATGTCTTCTTCCCTTCCTCCAGTCTCCGACAGGACGCTCCCGAGGCTCCCTTTGTGGAGATAAGCAACCGTGTAGAATTCTTCACCCCCGTACGCATCCCTTGGGTCTTCCTGGTCTTAATTTTAAGACCGGCTTTCACTGACTCCTGGCACAGCTCGTTCAATGTTGCTTGCATGTCTGCGTGTCTATGACTCAGCAGGCATAGGTCATCGGCATAGTCCAGATCATCCAAGAAGTTGGATAATCCACACTCTATCCCGCAGCGCCTTTGTCATTATGCTACGCATAATTCTTTTGAGGACAACTATGAAAAGAAGAGGCGAAGAGGGAGGGCTACGGAGGGCATGAGGGCTGTTTGCAGCATGTTGAGCACTATCAACCCACCGCCTTCTATTCACACGTGTAGTTCGATAAATCGCCTTGCGTTATTGCCGGTATTGGTTTTTGAGGTTGGCTCGTTCGGCAACATTACTGGTCTTCAACAGTTTCAGGTGCAGATTTCTTCTGTCCTCGATAAGGCTCTAAGTCTATTGCGACATCAAGCCCTCACAAGAATGAGATGGCGATCTATGCCCAAGAACCGCCATGAATAATACGCAAAAAACGTGCCACGTCTTATCCCAATCTGCTGACTTTTATCGCCATACTCGTCTCGTGCCTCGAGGACTATTACCTGGAGGAGCACAGATTTCACCAGGCAGTGATTTGACGTCCCCAGCGGGGCTGAAACCGATACTGAATGACCGTCTGGAACAATTGCTAGTAGAAAGCTCCAATAAGCAATTGGGTGTATGGGCAACATCCGGTACCTGCGTTGCCACTTTCACCAGCTGGGTTGGATCTAGCGTTACAGCAAATTGCGCTTCTCTATCCCGGCCAGTTATCTGATACGGGGACAACCACACATTATTGTGGGCGTTGAAATCCCCCAGAAAAATGATATTGCGCTGTTGGGTACCGTTGCTGGGCTACATCGCGATCGGTCGAATCCACGACGGAATTAAAAAGCGCTGTGGTCTCTGGTCACCGCTGTGGGATCAGTATACGCCGATGTATAAAAAAGGTGCAGCTTCTCAGTCTCAAGATGGTGATGGACCGGATCGAGATAGAACCAAGATTAGTGAGGTACACTTTTAGTGGGAGGAAGTGCAGCTATTGTTTTTCCTTGATTTTCTTCGCTTTGGTCATGTTAGCTTAAAAGTAGTTGGGGAAAAAATTCGAACTGTCGTGGCGCTGCTCAGTGAACCAAGTAGAACACTAGAGCTAAACCAACCCATAGGGAACTCATTTGGAAACTACGGAGACGCCCGAACCCCCCCAGATATGGCCACTGGGTCCTCCCACCCAGTCGCTGACTGGCACGTTGTGCTACTGTGTAACGAGTTGGTGGGGCTGCCTTTGACACGTGGCTGGCGTGCTACTTGAGCCCTCTACTGTCTGCGGTCGGCACTTCTGATTTTGACGCGTCTTTACAGAAGTTATATACTCGTACTTACACAAACTGATTGGAATTTTCATTGGAACAGCCGGGAGCCTGTGACCAGATCTCACACATCACACTAGCACCTTAGCGCTATACAAGGATGATATAGAAGACTTACGGGTTGTTAATTAATCTATACTGTATACTTAATATAAACATCTGAAGAGTTTGTTTGTTTGTTTGCTTGACCGCGCATCTCGGGAACTACTGGTCCGATTTGAAAAAATCTTTCAGTATTAGATAGCCCATTTATCGAGGAAGGCTATAGGCTATAATAAATCATCACGCTATGATCAAAAGGTTAGTTACCTAGTTGATAAAAATTCAGAAAAAAATTAACTTTGGCCTATTACATAATATGTCGACACCGCGCCAAAGGTTGTCGTTCCCTGCCATCCCGCCCACGCGACCTCCTACCTCGGCCGCTCTCGATCGGTCCATTTGGTCCTGGACGCTGCTGGCAGACAGTTGTGTGCACCGAGCTCCTTGTTTCCGAAGACTCCGAGTTATAGCTGTTATGACTGCCGTGCCCCCAGCGAGCAAGGCGAAACCGCCAGGTCAGTAACAACTGTGATTCAAGTGCAACGAATATTAGCAAGATTACCTACTTATCTTTCTTTTTGGAAGATTCGTTGGAAGTACCTACATCCCACCCCCCACCCCCCACTTATCGATCCAGTGCATCACGGCGACTGAACTGAGGCTGCGGCGGCTGTTATTTACCTGTCTTAAGATTGTGTTATTTATGTGTTTTTAAAACTATTGCGAGTTTTCCGTAAATAGACGATAGGTAGATAGGCGGCGTAGGCGGTAGAGCGAGCAGATATCGATCGCGCCGGCGGTGTCGTATTTATAGACCCACAAAGGAACTCCAAGAGCCAGGTTAAGAAGTCTTAGAAGGTGACTTGTTTATTCTTGTTAAGGCGACTTGTGTGTGCGAAGTTTTTGTCCTTTATCAGGTTATTAGGTCAGGCTGAGGCGGTGATGTAGTTTTTCATAAGAATTTTATCGTTGCGAAGCAGTTTAGGACTTCCTACAGGATTCTTAGGGTCTATTTTTAGACTCAAGTCATTTCCAGGATGCATGGGTGCGGCAGCTGCGCGAGTTGCAGGGTGCTGATGTGGGAGGGGGTGTTGCATATCGACCCACCCCCTCGTCCTTCCATAGCTGAAAACCTTTTGCATAGGTGGTAGTGTGCCAAAGTTTAATCAATTATTTGGTTTTAAGCACGTAACATCACGTGATGTATGTAAATACGTTTTCAATACACTCAACTCAAATAAAAAACACAGGTGACTTTCGGGGCATTTCCATAAAACTTTTGAATAATATAATAGACATAATATAGTAGCTCCCTATCTTGCTGTAACGTTTAATAAATGCGTGGATTTAAGAACTTTTTACGATCAAATGAAGAGTACTTACCTAGTAAAGTCATACCTTTATTTAAAGCAGGTAATAAAAATGACAGGCAATTTCTGGCCCATCTCCATCCTGACATGTTTCATAGAGTGTGCTTAGGCAGCACACTCTATGCCAGTGATAAATGATAATATTTAATTTTATGATTTCCATGTTGGATTCATATTTTTTTTCTGTTTTATGTATAAATTATATTGCATACTACTATATAAATTCAAGTTCTTAAAACGTAACAGACAGATGTAACGTGTTGCTGGGGAGTTCGTTGCGCCACTTCTTCTCCCCAGCTAAAACACTAGGAAGTGACCTGACAGGCGGGCGTTTTTGGGGACTGTCTTTTGTAAGACTTGACGTTCAAAAAGTGCTGGCTCTCAGCCTAATTTGAATAAACCAATTTTGTTTTTTTTTTTACCTATACATGTTATCATCGATCCTTATGGTCTGCTAGCTAACTTATGCGAATTTTAAACCACCTTTGAGGTTTAGGTACCTACGTTTGGTTTAACCTACCAACTACGAATAATTTAGTGTTAGTCAGGTGTGTGCGGGATGTGAACGCCGTCGGTGCGGACCACCCTCCGCCACTCCATGCATTGCTAAAACCTCTGAGCCTAGGTAGTTAATAAACTAACACTGTTCCGAGACTAAAACTTTTGTTTTCTTTGGTTCCAGCCTCGAACAAGGCGGCCGCCAAGCGCCGCAAGAAGAGGCTGAACAAGAAGAAGCAGAAGGAGAATGGCGCTACCGCCGAGTTCTTCTACACGGTGTCGAGGCCACCCTTCGTGGTCGTTGAGAATTAATTAAATTCTCAACGAATGGGTAGCACAGTCAAACCTAGTCTAATGGATCTTCTATTATTTCAACTTCTACTTCGCGTCTGCATGTTTCTGGATTAAGATGTTCAGCACGCGGGCACCCTGACCTCATGACCGGTGACCGGTGGTCAGCCGTCGTACGTACACGGCTGGCCTGCGACTGCGAGCGCCCGCCGCTGCCTCGGAAGCGCGCCCGAAGCGCCGGCACTTGACTGCTTTCTTAGAACCATCTCGTCGGTAGCAGCACAGAGATCACAGACGGCCTATATAAAAAGTTTACTTCTTCACTCACCTCGGCGTAGGTTTGATTGTGTAAGGGCGGGAAGAGGGACCTTTTCCTTTTTGGTTTATGGTTTTCTAACTTAGAGAGTGCTATGCATATGACGGCTTGATCGTCGATGATACTTTCCTCGTAAGGCTACACCAACACCTTCGGTGCCTTTAGTCACGGCACAACCTGTCTGGTGGGTCCCGGTGAGACTTTGGTCATCCGGATAATTGAAGTGCTGTTGTCCTCCTTCAGTACTGCTCCTACCTCCAGGTCAGAGGCCGGTGTCTGGAAGTATCAGCGACAACACTAAAAGGGGTCTAGACTAGATAACGATGAGGAGCTCTGTCCCAATGGGATGGTCGACACAACAGCTTGTCAAGGCACTGCCTTATATGCTCCAGGGTCTACAGCCCTTTGACATTAGATTTAAGACTTAGATAATAGAGATTTCTGTTCTGAGTTTCAGCTTTGGATTGTTAATTTCGTCAGTGTCTAAATTAAATTATAATAGATTAGTATGAATTTTTCGATTACATGCATCGTAGCCAAAATAAAATCGTGTTTTTATTATTCATCAAAATTGGTAACCAGCTAATCAAACTCACTAGATACCTATTACACACATGAAAACAACGCCCTTACAAACATAATTACATAATGTATGATTATGCAGGATGAGCTTACCAAGTGTGCGTGGATGGCCAAATACGAAACTATGACTCTCATAACTATGGTCCTCATAAGTAGGTTCTTTTCAGTGTTTTAGAAAAACACCGAAAAGAATCTCGAGGACGATATTGCAGAAAACTAAAACTTCATCAGTTTTGGATTAGGCCATTCACAAGCACTTTATAAATTCGTCCTGTACCTACCTATATCGAAACATCAGAGGCAATCAGCACCCTAGCGCCCTCTAGTAGGCGCGCGGTCAAAATGATTTTTTTTAGGATCACATGACTCCTTCCACTCTGGGCGCAGCGGAAGTGAGTGTCAGACTTTACTGGCTAAAATCCATCTGTATTCCGTCAAATTCCCGTCTATTATGCTGCCCTTTGAGGCGCACATGGAACACATCTCGCCGTCGACCCGGGCCTGGTAGGTCGATTCTGTACACATGAAGAAGTGGCTTGGGTGAAGTGATCTCGAAAAGAGCGGTCTTTGCATTTTGATTACATGGGTTGACAGCTCACTTCGTGATCACTTCACCCAAACCTTCACTTCGACATGTTTACAGAATCGCACTGCTGGTTTTTATCGGGCGGCGAGTCACGACGTTGGCGATGTCAAAAGACACCGCAAAAACGACCCTCCCCCGGGACACCGCCTCTCACGCGCACAATAGCGTCCACCGTCGAGCGTTTCTTGCGAAAACCATATCGGTTCTTCGCCAAATCCGGGCCCTACCCCACCAGGTGCCCGACGAGGTTTGCAATTACTCTTACAAAGAGGTTGCCCACCTCATTGAGGAGCACCATGGTCCGTTCAAAATCCAATGAACATTGTTGAACATTTTATTCTAGACTCCGAATACTGTGAGAATTCTGACGTGTCCGACAGTATGCAGGGTCACGAACAAAATGCGGTGAACGTCAGAAATTCTGATAGAAAATGTTGGACAATATTTGCCCGACCTAACACGGGTGCAGGGTCTTTGAGTGCGACGCATGCTCAGTGGTGCACCGCGCATCCTGCACTATAGGTAAGCCGCCTCTGACAAAAATGAAACGAACCTCTCGGTCGTGTCGGATTGCGTCCCCCCATCGTACTTTGAGAGTTCCTATGAACAGAGAGCCTATCTGTGTTTGCGTACACTTACACTCGTGTATAGGTATGCTTTTAACAACTCATGCACATTTTGGTTAAAACCCATAGAAATGGGCCACCGTGACTGAAAGGTCAGAAAGATTAATAGAAGATCGGAGAACAGCACTTCAGACCAAAGATGCAAACTGTGGAATAAAAGAAATCCTACTGCTCACAGCAGAACTCTCACTCTCATACACCCCCCCACACTCCATACACACAAACACTTACTAACACACAACCCTCACACACACCCCCTCCCTCACTCCAATGATGTTATACATTAGATACAAAAAGTTTAAGCACAGTATAATAGAAATTATTACCGTGGTTTTAGTCCGGAACAATCGTATTCTTGTTTAGGTGGGTGTTGATAGCTGCAACACAGTTATAAGCTTTTGTAACAGTCATCGTTTTATTTGTATTAAGCCAACTGTTTATGTTCCAAATAAAAAAACTTACTTTAAAAATAAATAGAAATAACTTTACTTTAGAACATAATCCGCCCGGACACGAACTGCAGTGGCCAAACATAAACATTCTGATTCTGAAAACATCTCACAAGTATACTTAGGTAAAGTGAACTGTCATTCCATATACACAGGATGGAATGACAGTTTACTTCACGCTCACTCCAATCAAGATCAATGTCTCAGCATGGACTGGCTGGAAATCTCACCCAGGTTGGGCGCTGTAGAATATCCTTGACTCCCGCTCAATACTGTTAATGTTGAGCCCCTCATCATCTCCATTCACCCACAGCATGCACCACCACCTGCCCCTTCTCCCTTCTTAGACTTAAGCGAAGCCAACAATAGAAGGAGGATCCAGGTGGCAACATAATGGTCAGATCCAGAAAACCAGTCCTTATGGCTAGCAACAATTACCATTTCACTACATCTTTAGTGATAGTGGTTTACTTCCATTGTTAAAATATCACATAAGGGTACCTACAAAGCCACAGCAGTTTATAATTTTGAAGTTCTAATTCTAACTTTAGGCAAACAAGTAGTAAATCACTTGGAGATGGTTATGAGAGTTGAGTACTGCCGTTTTGAGCATACTAATAATTTTGTTTATTGATGTGTTTGCTTGCAGTTTTTCCAAATTAGGGTCATTCTCATTCATATAATGATTGACTTCTGTATATAAGTAAAGCAATAGTTGTGTTAAAAAAAATAACCCTGCTTCTTTCGCAGTTGGGTAAAAAAAGTCCCAAATCATTGCAGATTAAATGTATGTATTCTCAAAAAAAGTTACAATAGCTTACCCAGTAAGTTGGCGGATCCAGACATAGTAGGGAAAAGGCTAGGAAGATGTACATTAATTAATTTACATTTTACAATAAATTAGTATAAAACAAAAAGATGATTATTATTTATAATATTTATATTTGAATAAAGCTACCTAAATATTGTACCTAATATCACAAGCTAACATCACACACATATTTAAGACTAGTTTAATTCCATTACTACCTGATAACACACAATAAACAACAAGTCTAATCCCCATATTTATGCAGAACATTTACAAGTAAGTGTAGAAACAACATGAAAATACTTCAATAGATTTTCCCAAGACAATAATTTTATTATGATTTATTTACTGGTATCATGAATCTTTTCATGGTATAATATAAAACAAAGTCATTTTTTCCATTTATACACTATTACTAGTTTACCCATGCCACTTCGTATGCTCCGCTCCTATTAGTCTTAGCACGATGATATATAGCCTATTGCCTTCCTCGATAAATGGGCTATCTAACACTGAAAGAATATTTCAAATCCGACCAGTTATTCCTGAAATTAGCGCATTCAAGTAAATAAACAAACACTTCAGCTTTATATATTAGTATAGATATCTTTTAAGCTATGCTATCAATAGATAGAGTGATTCAAGAGGAAGGTTATATTTGTATAATTCATCCCAAAATATGCAGTACAGGAATGGGAAAAATGGGATATGTGCACACGGAGTAGTGGGCAAAAGCCAGTAGTTTATAAGTTCTGAACTCATCCAGTCAGAAAAAACACAACTGTGATGACAAGTAAGTGTTTGTTAGGTATAGCCAATTTATAAAATTATGCCGTTTACCAAGTTTCACATAATTTGTCAAAAGAGTTTCTACTCTTATTTATTTCAACTTTGTATGTAATGGTGGTACATAGGCAGTCTCAACGCAATAAGGCATTCTCTAACTATATTTTTTTGACCAATTCTAATTCAATCAACATGAAATGAGTGGACCAATAGTCACAGGTGACCAGCACTTTGTATGGGTTTGATGTTCAATCACAACTTCAAGGTTTTCTGCTCAACCGCTGTGCTCAGCTCATCCAAACTTTTGAATATATGCTTCTGTGATGCCTTGGACTGTTGGGTTTTGGGGTCCACCAGCAAAGCATGCCAACCAGCTGTTCTGGCACCTTCATAGTCTTTTACCACATCATCTCCTATGTGGAGAGCCTCCGACGGTGATACTGATGATGACATGCATTTATCAATGGCACTTTTAAATATCCTTACATCGGGCTTGCTATATCCCGCCTCATACGATGTAACAATGAAATCAAAATGTTTGTGTAAACTGACATTTTGAAGTATGTCATTGAGGCGAGGATCAAAGTTTGATATAACTCCGACAGCTATGCCAAGAGTCTTGAAATGGTCTATTAGTTTGTGCCCTCCATCAGCACATTCCCAACATCTGTCAGTTTTAAATTCATTGATAAGCTTGTGAGCTATGACGTCCAAGTTCACAGTGCTCGGGAGATTGTCTTTCAAAGTCATAGTGACTACTCGGCACCACCAGTTCTCCCATTTAATTGATTTCTTTCCAAAATTAGGATGCTGTTCCCACATGTGTTTGAAACTTGTTTTAAACTTAGTCTTCACGTCTTCTTGAGTGCCTTTAAACCCATAATCTTGGGCTACCATGGCGTAATACTGCCATGCAGGCACCTTGAACTTAAGGAGAGTATTTGTTACATCGAACGTTACTAACTTGATCTTTGATAAACAGAAACTCATAGTGCCTCCACTTAGCACAACACTCAGGGTTTATTACAGGTGAGGTGCTATGACGTCAAATAGGTTTTCAATAGCATTTAGGTAAAAAATAACATTGTACCTAATATTATTCTTTTCTGTTATTTTTTTTCATAATTACAAAATTCAGAGCAAGACAACCAAGACAATGACAAATAACAGTTATCATGTCATGTCATGCATGTCAATGTCAAAACTCATAAAATAACAAAGATGTGCCATAGTCCCTTTAAGCATAGTCCACACATGGTTCACACAAACACTGCTATTAGAGCCACTGCTATTGTAACTAACATGGTGCCAAAAGCTCTAATTTAGAAGTAGCTCAAGAATTTGTAAATTTTTTCACCAATATACCAACTAAAACTACGGAATATTTAAATTCTTCACCTGAGGTCTCATATAATTTATTAAAAGCTAACGTTCCAGGTTGTACGGTTGAATTCCAGTTCAAACATATCAACCCTGTGACAGTCATAAAAGCTTTCCGGCAAATCAAAATCAAATTGACCGAAGACATATGGGGAATGTCTATTAAAGTGTGCACGTCCATAATTGAAACTATAGCACCATACTTGGCTTTAATATTTAATTTATGTGTGGACCAAGGAGTCTTTCCGGATATAATGAAATATAGTAAGGTTATACCACTATTTAAGTCGGGCGACAGCAAAGACACCAATAATTATAGACCTGTATCTGTTTTGCCGGTTTTTAGCAAAGTGTTTGAAAAAGTAATGCTCAATCAGATGCTCAATCATTTTAACATCAATAAAATTTTACACGATCAACAGTATGGTTTTACCAGGGGTCGTTGTACGACTGACGCTGGTGCCACGTTGTTAAAACACATATACTCAGCGTGGGAAGAGGCACAAGATGCCATAGGAATCTTTTGTGACCTCTCCAAGGCATTTGATTGTGTAAATCACGAAACCTTGCTCCTAAAGCTAGGACATTACGGACTAGGTAAACTTGCACTCAGTCTAATAAAATCTTACTTAAATGATAGACAGCAGCAAGTTCAAATAAATGGTGTCAATTCACGGGGTTTAAAAGTCAAAATGGGGGTACCACAAGGCTCTATTTTGGGTCCTTTCCTCTTTCTAGTATATATTAATGATCTACCCCATCTTTTAAAAAATCAACCTCATATGGTATTATTTGCTGACGATACGTCCTTAATTTTTAAGATAGATAGACGTTCCATAAATCTTGACGACGTAAATAACGCCCTACAGCAGGTCCAAAATTGGCATCAGATTTGCCTTACCGAACGTTAAAAGAAATGATTGCGACATAGTATTGAACAAGGAGAAACTTGAATTCGTCGAAAGCACGGTTTTCCTGGGGATTGCGCTTGACTCAAGGCTACAATGGGGTCCTCATTTAACATCTCTTGCGGGACGGCTAAGTTCAGCAGCATACGCTGTCAGAAAAATCCGTCAATTTACCGATATAGATACCGCGAGGCTGGTCTATTTTAGTTACTTTCATAGTATCATGTCTTACGGTATCTTATTATGGGGACGTGCTGCAGACATCGAGTCTATATTTATCCTGCAGAAAAGAGCCATCAGAGCCATTTACAATCTCCGTCGGCGTGATTCCCTAAGAGAACTGTTTAAGGATATCAACATCATGACGGTACCTTGTCAATACATTTACGAAAATATTATGTATGTTCGGAAAAATCTTCATCTCTTTAGCAAGATTAGTGACAGGCATAATTTTAATACTAGAAATAGGAACAAATTAGATCAACCCCGATTCAGATTGGCCAAAGTACACACTTCTTTTATGGGGTACTGTATTAAATTTTATAATAAAATACCAGTTGATATTCTCGAACTGAATGAGAGAAAATTTAAAGCATGCATAAAACGCACACTATGTAGACAAGCGTATTATAAACTGGAAGATTATATCCTCGATAAAAACGCTTGGCTAAATGCTGGTCCTGCTCCACAGTCACAGCTGATTAGGTCCACTTTTTAGGTTTTTATGTTTTTATATTTGGAAGAGATGCTCGCTCCTTTTAGAGGTTCTTACATTATTTCGTTTATTTATTCTTATATACATACAAATTATATTATTATATTAAATACTTATTTATTATTTTTGATGTAAGAACTTAATCGTTCTCTTTATTAATTTATTTTTCATTATTTGGTCATTGACAACCATAGTTTTGTGTAAAGTAGAAGCATATTTTTCAAATTTTGTAAATGTGAGTACCATGAAACCATTTACATTTTATGTGAGTAGTTATAGTTTTACTTGTTGGACATGAACGAGCATGGTGGTTGAGAGCATGTCATGCTCACTCAAATGTCTCGCTGATGGCGGCGCGTGGGTTTGATCATTCGGTTCCCTTCGAAATGGTTGAGCTGAAAGGTGCCGATTCACGCGTCATGTTCGTGAACAGGCGCCGTCGGTTGAGACTGGTCATCTCTTAACTGCCATTGGCTTATTTTAATCTTTAAATTTAAAATTCTTATAATAAGCCCTTTTTTTTTTTTCCTTTGCATTGTCCTCACATGCAGAAGCAACAAGTATATGTAACTTGGAATGTTGTAAAACAGAACATGATTTAAAAGAGTGTCCGTGGAGTTTCTTGCACGTTCTTCTCCATAGAGATCTACGCTTTGGAACGTGCAAATAGCTTCCATGTTTTTGACTGACCGACCTTGACGTTTCAAAAGTGCCTGTGAATGGTTTATTTGAAATAAAATGCTTTGAATTTGAATTTGAATTTGAATTTGACTGCGTTCCAGCGCCTCGTGTGGGCGCGAGATCGCTCAGAACTTCAAGACCAATCTCCGTTTCCAGAATTCCACCGTCGTGAAAATACGTATTACCCTATGAAAATACATTCAGAGATACAAGGTACTCAGTACACGTAAAGAAAAAGGTGGTCGCCGTGTTGAGCCAAAAACTGTACGTGTACTTTCATATTATTCGCATAAGTCTTCGCACCATCTTACGTGTTTTCTTATTTTGTACCAGTCAGGGCTGGATACATGACAAGGAATGATTTTTCTACTCATAGATAATTTGCATGTTTACGTACGGCAAAAATTTTTACCCGCCCATGACCCGCTCCGTCTTTGTCTCTGCTATGCCCGCTGCGACAGCTGTCAATGTCATCTCTGAATCAAACCAAAGAGACGTGAGCACATCATACATACCAGTATACCAGCACAGAGTACTATGTATACCAGTACATACGTATAAATTTTGGATCATTTTGTGTAAATCGTACCACAAAACCCCTAAAAAATTGCTTAAAACTGTGATTGCTATCTTAAAACCATGGTGTATGTTAAAGGAGGTACGTATCTAAATTGTTTTGTGTATTTTTAACTCCATAATTCTGTAATTTCAGATGGTTGTAGAGCCTTGAATGTAGGCCACGTCAGTAAATGTAAATAAATATAATTGTTGAGCAATAACTTCAGGAAATTGAGTTCTCGATTAATCTAGTGTCCTCATTCAGCGATATAAATTTAGGTCAATGAAAGGATTGATGGAATTGTATATTTAGAAAGACTCAAAATTCGTTTTATTTGTCTAACTGTAATATTTTGCTAAATGTCGCCCACTTAAACTTTTTCTTGCCTTGTGCACTGCTTCTCCATACTTACTTTAAGTAAGCCAAAACCTAGACTCCTCTGTGAACACATTATGCTCAGAAAGATAATACAAGTTTTATTATTTATTAATTTGAATTTAATGTACTATAGTGATACATAAGCAGACTCAATGATACAAAGCATTCTCTTGCACTCAACCTTTGGGTTACGAATACTACACTTTGGTAGTTTTCCCTTCACATATTATAGATGTTTTGCAGTCAGCTTCGCTCGTGTTAATGTATCTCTGTACAAAGTTGAAAATTGTAAAGTATAATGTAAATTCATCCAAATTGGTTTTATATTAGGCATCAAAAGCAAAACAAACAGACTCACTTTTGCATTTATAATGTTAGTTAAGACTGACAAAACTACATTAGAACAAATACTTAATTTGACTGTTTCAATCAATGTTGAATATTAGTTTCAAGCATTCTTATTGCTCACAGTATTTTTGTATCGGCCCAGTGGTTAATGCCTCAACCCTCATGCTTGAGGTTGAGGCATAGAAAATGTGACTTCTTCAATTTGTTTAAATACTCTCTGGACACCACTTTTATTGCTCTTCTTCGTCTTATTGTGTGAGTAGTACAATCTACTGACCCCACGCACCATAGTGACAGAGTTTATAAACTGCCTCAAGGGCCACTGACATGGTTAATTTCACGACAGCCGTTTGGCAACCGGGACCACGGGCTTATACATGCTCTCTGAAGCACAGAATTATATTTTATCAGACAATCAGGTGGTTCTTTCCTAGCCCAACTGGGAAAAGTATGCTCTTCCTGCGGGTATCGAAACCGCAGCTACCAGGTCACAAGGCAAACGCCTTAATCACTCAACAGTTAGTAGCAGACAGCAGGCAGGTGGATGGCAGTTAGGCACTAATATTGGTGACGAAACCAAAAACTGAAATTATAACAGAGTAAGTCTGCTGTTGCCGATCCACTTTGGGCAGGGGTGGTGATTAATGGTTGTGCTTTTCTTTCTCTGAATGAAAAGACACCTTCATGTTATACAGTAAGTAACTGTCTAGTATTAAACTTCGCAATTACATTGTTCTTCAGATGGAACCGTTGTGGAGCAGACCCCATTCAGCGTGTTCGGGTGGTTCTGGGGCATTGTCAACTTTTTCTACTTATTGTAAGTATCAGCATTCCTTCCAATTTGTCAATAAGGCTCTCATGTGGTACTCATTGGGATATGAATAGAAAACCATAATTGTAGTAATAATAACACCAATGCCTTTCAAAATAGCTCACAACCAGACTTTGTCTTGCCAATTAATGGTTAAATTTGTCTTTGAGCAAATAATATACTAAAATCTTATGGGCTGCATTGAATTTCATATTGCATGTGAACTACTTTTGGGGGAATAATCATATGAAGTTACTAAGGACTGTAGTTTATCTATCTAGCAAGTTTCCGCACTTAGTCCTGATGTTGGACCATTGTGTGTAACCTATCAAGATTTTGTTTCCATAAGTATAGCAGTGGACCATTGTGTGTGGGCCATGGCGGCCGTTATTCTATCCAGTACCCCTATTCTGTAACAACATTTACATGTCTCGACAGCGGAATCCGAAGTGAGTATAAACATAAGACCTCTATGCTGTGTGCAATAAAGTTCACTTTGTGAGCTATCACTCAGGTGAAGCTCGATATCGAAATGGTTACTTACAGAATAGCCTTGCTTTCTACCTCACTCCAGACACAGATAAGGCTTCCTAGTTGATTCAAGATGTCTGTAGGGGAATTTGGTGATCATAATTATTATGGTTGGTTTCCGTATTTCGGTGACGTCTGTCCACTCTAAAGAGCTTGTGTGCTAACGTGTCGTCTGCTTCCGTACACGCTCTGCACAGGCAACACTCTGTTATACCTATCGTTTGGTAGTGTTTGTTCAGTGAGCAGTTCAGATGGTCCCCATCACCAGACACCGAACCCTGAGTTTGTTTGCGGCCACAAGTTCGGGTGCCAAGACATCAGATATCAAGACGACGTGACATGGGCCATGCCAGAATCGTGTGCAGACAGTAGAATTTATTAAGGTGTTCTTGAGCAGTCTCCGTTCTTGTAATGAACCAGGCACATAGATTTCTATGTCCTTGTATACCTTTAATGTATTAGTACTGAGAGGGTAATAATACTTTGTTTTTTGTGCAGCTCTAGGTACAGGCTGTTATTTGTTTTAATTAGCCATTGAGTTATTAGCAGTAATATTGTTACAATTTCTAAGGAGAATGTTTGTATGAGAACACATGCTGTAGAATTACATATCACACTGTAGGTATAGCTTGTTTGCAATGACCTTGGCTTTGTATGTTAGCGATAAAACAATTAGTTGTGAATACATGTGCATTTTGTATGATATTTCAAAAGCCTTATAACAAATGTAGCAGGCTTCAAGTAACACGTTCATTTTATAAACATGTACTCAGCGGTTTATTATATGTTCATAGTTGGAAATAAATAGCCCAAGTAACACTGGTTAAAAAACTGGTCAATATTTTTATTGACAGGTTTGACTTTCAAAAGTGTTGCTCTCAGCCTAATTTGACTAAATGACTTCTGATTTTGTTAAGTCAATATAATAATATAAAGTACTAAAGTGTGGTTCCATTACGTTCCAGGGGACAGACGCTGATCAACCCGAACTTCAGCAAGCACGGCGACAAGTACTCGCGCGACTTCCGGCCGCCCGGCAGCGGGTGAGTGAGACCTTACGTCAAGCTACCGACTATTTTAATTTTAGTCACTGATCTTCTTCTCCGCCGTTTTGCTCTTCCCGGCTTAGAGAGTAGGCACATCTAAGTCCGAATTTCGTAGTTTCGGCCTTTTTAGGGTTCCGTGCCTCAAAAGAAAAAAAACGGAACCCTTATAGGATTACTTAGCCGCAAAAAACGTATGTTTCGATACTCTCAAGGGAATCAAAATGTATAGGGTATGTCCCGTTGATCTAGAACTATGATATGGGCAAAAATACCACCGCCGGAGCTATTGCCTACCGTCATATGCCATAATGATTGACATTGTAAAATGATGGCCATAAATCGTGGCTACACCTCGGTGCTGTTTCAATTATGGTCACAATTATTGCCATATTACGTTATTAGTATTCCTGACCATGTTTTTGACCTATCTAGTAGAAATTTTTATCAAATCATCTGTCTGTGAGAAGCATCATACGGTCGACGAGCAATCCTATCTTAGATCAAATCAACTTTGAGGCTTTTTCATTTAAAAAATCCCGCTTAGACATCAGATTTTTTAAAATGATGCTAAAGAGAATTGTATTTAGGATCAGCTAATTAGTATTACAAAGCCATTATGGTTAAAAAGTTTTATAAATATGGCTAATAAGGTGATAAGTCAAAAATAAGGAATCTCTATGTAATCCACATGTATCTATTGTATCCATTGCCAGCCCACCAAAGCCGCCATCGAGGAAGTTCGGAGGCTTCGGTCCGTCGGGCTCCGGTCCCTCGCCCCCGCCGATGGGGGGCTGCGGCTGCGGATAAGGAGGAACGCGCCATGTCTCGCCAACTTAACTGTACTCATGGTTCCTAGGATTACAAACATAGTGTGTTTTTCATGAAGGATGAATCTTTTGACGTGTTTGACACCCATCACAAATAAAAAAATGACTAACTAATCAGCCGAGTGTATCGGATACATTAAAAAAGTATCTCATTAAGGTATCTCATCAAGTCTTACTAAACCTGATCGTTCGACTCGATTGGCTCACCAATCACCACTCCCCAGTGTTTTAGCTGAGAAGAAGTGGTGGAACAAACTGCTCAGCAACACAACTCGTTCATATGTGATATCACAGTGTCATATACTTGTATTAGTAGACTTCTCGACTCTGTTACATCGCGACCTCTTTGTCAAAGAGTCCTGAGAACCATCCTTCATGAAAAATCGTAGTGTAGAGTGTATTGAGTGAGCGGGACGCATAAACAATGTAAATCGTAAGGGAGCCTAGGGAGATTTTATTGAAAAGAGGGACTATTAGAGATTAGTGAGACAAGGCTTTTTATGTTAATAACTTAAATACTCAGCAGCGAGCCATCGTTCGTTTGTTTGCGGTGCCCTAACAGGGTTCATGCGCAAAAAAAGTTAATTCAATTGTACAATAAGGGCTGCAGCCATGAACTTAAAAACTTTAAAATATAATTTACTACCATAATTTTTGCCTTGTATAGTCGTAAACTGCACTTTTCTTCGTTTGTTTCAATTCTTATAAATGACTAAATTAGTTGCTCTTGGTTCATTTACCGCGTCTCGTAGCGTGCCGCCCGCTCACTACACTAAGCGTATCGAATTATCAATAAATATTCCAGTTTCTTTGTTTCCTTATCACGTTAATTAGCTTTATTATTAATCAGAAAACTAAATGATTCCGTTAATTAATATTGCTGTTCGTTGTTACAGTGTAATTTGAAAAACAAAACTAATTCTTCAGAAGGGATTTCGATGTTAGTGTCACTAACTGCCTCCTTGGCCCATTTTGAAATATATTTACAATCAAACCATTCTGTAGACTTACCCTTGCATTGTTATTTATGTTATAAAGATGGCACGGAAACAAATGTAAATTAAACACAGTAACTACTATTAATAAGTTTATTATCAGATAAATCTATATTTAATAACGTCAAATGGATGTTTTTAACTAAATAAATAATATTAACTAATGATATATTATACGTATTTTATTACTCTAGTAAATCCTAAGTTCATGGCAATCGGAATGGTACATTCAACAAAATTAAGTATGTAGGTAGGCACGCTAAAGTTTAGTATTTTCATGTACACACAGTGTAGGTACTTCCTTGTTATAAAACACGTACAAAAATCTTGTGCAGGTACTACAATGATGGCCCTGTTACATAATGGCCTCTTCATTAATATTAACTATAATAATCATAATAGTCGTGTTTTTACACAGATTAATCTATCAAGTGTAAGGATTTTAAATTGTTGGTACTTAAGGCTCACCTACAAAAACAAAAAATTAAGCACGCCAAAGTTGCTGTTCTAAATGATTAAATATATTCACTCCAATAGGTTTGTAGTTTTCTATAAGTACGCCCACCAAACCATTAAGCTAGTTTTGATCGAATGTTATAATTACATATTATATAGTTGGACGGACATCGTAACCACAATAATAAATACTTCTACCTACACACAAAACATTATAATATGCTGGCTAGATGCTACAACATACTGGTGAATTACATTCTGGCATAGATTTTCCTTGAAAACAAATAGGAGTGCAAAATTTATATCATTTGTATGTTGAAAATCAACTTATACAGTAGCTGACGTATACCTAAATAATTGGTCTAATGTTAGCGTATTATTATTATAAAACCCTGCTTACGAGGATGTCCTAGCATAACAATGGAAAATAAATTCGAAATTGGTAAACTCTACAAAGATATAGTATGAATCACAGCTTGAAATATCAATTTGCTAATAATCTACTAAATGTCTGGTAGTATGGTCTGTTTTTTAAACCGGAGACTTAATTGCAAATGTCAAAACTGACTTAAATGCTATTGTAATTTATGTCAGTTTGCCATTTGTATTATGTTAGTTTGCAATTTTACGGGTTGGCGATCGCAGTTTTCTAAACCCGGAGAGGGCTTAGAAACTGCGATCGCCAACCCGCCTGCCAATCGTGGCAATTATGGCAAATCCCCCCTTTTGGGGGGGGCCTGTGTCCAGCCATGATTAAAAAACAGACTATAGTGTGCACACAAATAGAGTAACTGTCCGTTGTGTATCACACGCATTAAACTATCATGGAATATGGAGTAAGCAGTTTTGTAACTGTCAGTACTCGCTGCAGCCGATCCATCTATCGAGCTTGTTCCCAACAGTGTTGAGGTCAGCTTCGAATCTAGCTGAGTACCAGTACTGAATGCCTAAATGACCTCCACCACCCATTAACCGGGTAATGCGGTACCCCTTGGCAAGACTGGTGTCAGATTTTCTGGCTTATGTCTATCCGAAACGACGTATTTTTTTTTGTTGCAAACAAAACTAAATTAAACACACTTTTTTGTACTTAACAATCTGTCTAGTTAGGTTAACTCGTAAATAATCGTAGATAGTAATGCTCCAGCTAGGGTGGAGACTAATAGTCCAGCGAAGAGAAGGCGATGGGCAGCACGGCCACCGGCTCGGATATCTTAGGTTTGTTGATGTAAATGCTCCAAGTGCGCTTGTCCAGGTCGAATATTCCTGAAACGTGGATTTGTGATTAGTATCTTTAATTAAAATTCACAGTTTTAATTATAAAGTAGCATTTCTTGGGTGCAGGAAAAGTGGTTTATGATATTGCGTCGCTTTGTAAAATGTCTGAACTGAATTGGGTTTGTGGCAAATTCGGAAGAGGCCTATTTCTATCAGTGAACTGTGGTAGGCTGCGTTGATTCATGGAATGATACGTATGTTATTTAGCATATAAGACACGGATGTCTTCTCTTATATGAGAGGGAGAGGGGTTATGATCCACAACGCGGGCTCAGTGGGTTGATGACTGTTACATTTATGTGCGCAAAGGGCGACTTTACCTTAATCTCGGCAACATTACACTCTAGGGCACCATGTTGCTAACATATTGTGTTTGTTTAGAGGTCCTCTTTATTTCTGGTATAAATAAAAGGAAGGTCGTGCGCCACAATTAAAATAAATACATAATGGCGCCGGTGGCGGGATAAAGACCGGGATATCAGTTTACAGGTCTCTTACCTGCAGCGATTGTCATGATGATGTCATCGGAATGGTCTTGGAACAGACGGAACTCCTTGTCGCTGGTGTCGGACAGGATCTCGGCGACGTCGGCGCGGCTGCGCGGCTTGGGGTACCCGTGGATGACCTTGAGGCGCGCCACGCTGCTGTCGATGATGCGGCCCGTCGCCTCCGTCACGTTGGTGCGCTGGTATCTGTGGACGACGGATGTCTGAGATTCTGTGCACCACCATCATTAAAACACCATCATCTGCCTAGCGATGCCCCATAGATATTGGGGCCGGCTTCCAGTCAAACAAGACTCAGCGGAATGCCAGTATTTTACGTGGAGCGACTGCTTGTCTGACCTCTACAGCGCAGTGGCTGAGTAACACTACTTATTCAAAAAGCTATTGAGAGCTTGCCGAGGTTCTGAAACCGAGCATGAGACGAGTGACCACCTCGACTCGACTGGGTGGGTGATTTAACTCATCCCTTTTCCCCAAGGAGGTAACCTAAAAGTGAATAACGATACTTGCAACGACATTCGCGTGTAGCTTCGTCTCCGTCTTACAACTAACATTGAAGAATTAACTTCAAATCATAAACGAATGGCTTGTTTTTTTATACATCCACCATGTCATTCTATTGCGAATCATCTCGGCGTTTTCCGATTACGTTCATCCAGTGACGGGTCCAAGATTGTCTAGCCTTCTTGGATTACTTACTTTTCGTAAATTCTAATTAAATTCTTCAATAACTTAGTTAGGTTTAAGACTAGCAAAGATGTCTCGGGCTTTTTTTGGGCTTGGGCCCTGTTTTTTATATTTCTATGGGCCCCTCACGTAAAATACAACAACATATTATAAGGACACTCACTTATTGCAGTGTACCAGCGGCTCTTTGTCGTACTTCTGTATGTTGAGGTGCGACCGGTCCCCCTTGAGGTCGGGCGACACTTCCACGTTGTAGATTTGCCGGTCCCCCCAGTTGTTGGTCCAGATCATGTTGACGGAGAAGCCGTTGCCGATGCCCAGGCCCTCGTCGCGCAGGATATGCTCCGCCTCGCTGAAGTTCTTGGCGGCTAGCATCGCTCGCGTCAGGAAGGTTCGCGCTAGTAGACAATTTAGATGAATTATTGATTTTACCGACGTTTGAGATGGACGGTCGTCTGATTTAAATATGCTTTGATAGGAATATGCGTTGTGTAAGGTTTATGAGAGAGCATCGTTGTCTCTGCAACTACCAATTTATTTGAGAAAGGTTTGAAACGTGCTGTGATTTTCTTATGCCCGTTTTCTTTATTACGTACTAGCTGACCCGCGCAACCTCATCTACGTCACATTTGTTATTAATGCTTCTCTCCTATTGGTCGTAGCGTGAGGTTGTATAGCCTATAGCCTTGTTCGATAAATATTAGGCTATCCAACACTAAAATATTTTTTAATTCGAACTAGTAGTTTCTGAGATTAGCGCGTTCAACCAAACAAACAGACTCTTCAGCTTTATAACATTATGAGTATAGATTAAACACACTGTTCTGTCCCAGTAAGAAAGCTGTTTATTCCTGTTTATTCTAATCATATTTTTTTGCCGTCATAGCAGCGGCGGTCTGAGAGACCAAGTCTGCAAGATGTCGTATTCATAGCTGTCATGATAACTCACGTGTGTTGCCATGCTTCAGGATCAAGGGGCTCAGAGTGTTGATGGAGAAGACCAGGCCGTTCTCGTTGTAGCCCATGGTGTAGCCGGGCATCTGTCCCGCGTAGCACAAGGACGCGAACCTCTCCTCTACAGCCTGGGGGGGAGGTCAATTGCATGAATATAGTGTGGTGGGGAATGAGGAATGAAGACTGAGGTGTGGAAGTAGTAATAACGAGGCTGTTATGAAGAGAGTGCGGTGACGAAAGTACCGTGGACTATATTATTCATATAGTCCACGATACTTTCCAACCGGTTTAGCGAGGACGGATGGTGACCACTTAGGCCGGCTCTCAACGGGCGGCTTGAAGCATTCAGGATCGACTGCTTCAAGCTGCGAATGCACAGTGGACTATGTACCTATAGTCTTTTGTCTGCTGAAGTTAGCACTGGCAGATTTCAGCTGTTGACAATGACTGTAATACAATGTATTTTGATCACTGACTGCCTGTCCGTGTATGCCTGTTCTTAGATTGAGATTGTTGTTGGAGGAAGAAATCAGGATTTGGAGTTCACAAGTTATTAGGATATGAGCAGGAGCCCAAAAGTGTATGGATGTAGCCAAAGTAAGATAAATTCAGTAACGGTGTTTTGAATACTTACTCCAGCCTCTCTGTCTTCAGGAGTAGGTATGATGTGTGCAGACATGATGTAGAAGTGGTTCAGAGTCTCGTGGAACGCGTCCTCAGTATGGCCCAGTAATGTCTGAAAAGTATTCTTTTTTTAAATACCGTGTTACTGCACAATTTTTGCAGCGTTATTGAGACGGACATCTTATGATCGTCATTGGCTTAAGGGAAAGGGCAGATTGATTTGAACATTCAAATTCAAATTGAAAGCATTTTATTTCAAATAAACCATTCACAGGCACTTTTGAAACGTCAAGGTCGGTCAGTCAAAAACATGGAAGCTATTTGCACGTTCCAAAGCGTAGATCTCTATGGAGAAGAACGTGCAAGAAACTCCACGGACACTCTTTTAAATCATGTTCTGTTTTACAAAATTCCAAGTTACATATACTTGTTGCTTCTGCATGTGAGGACAATGCAAAGGAAAAAAAAGGGCTTATTATAAGAATTTTAAATATAAAGATTACAATAAGCCAATGGCAGTTAAGAGATGACCAGTCTCAACCGACGGCGCCTGTTCGCGAACATGACGCGTGTATCGGCACCTTTCAGCTCAACCATTTCGAAGGGAACCGAATGATCATACCCACGCGCCGCCATCAGCGAGACATTTGAGTGAGCATGACATGCTCTCAACCACCATGCTCGTTCATGTCCAACAAGTAAAACTATAACTACTCACATAAAATGTAAATGGTTTCATGGTACTCACATTTACTAAATTTGAAAAATATGCTTCTACTTTACACAAAACTATGGTTGTCAATGACTAAATAATGAAAAATAAATTAATAAAGACAACGATTAAGTTATTACATCAAAAAGAATAAATAAGTAATTATAATAATATTATAATTTGTATGTATATAAGAATAAATAAACGAAATAATGTAAGAACCTCTAAAAGGAGCGAGCATCTCTTCCAAATATAAAAACATAAAAACCTAAAAAGTGGACCTAAGCAGCTGTGACTGTGGAGCAGGACCATTGGTTTACTTACCTACTTTTAATTTGATTTTACAAGAGTGCCGTGGTTAGAAATGATTAATTTACATTTTACCTGAAGTAAAATGGGCTCAAAGTCCCTTGACTTTTTCATTTCGCGACTGCCACAAGGTACGTACTTTCTTTTTAAAAGGCTATGGAAGATAAATGATATATCTTACAGTCTGATGGTTCTTGATGGCGATGGAGCTGCATCCGCCGGTGTCGTTGCGCGGGATGTGGTTGTCGTTCACGTTGCCGATCAGGTCGTCCATCTGCAGCAGGAACAGCTGCCGAACAAACGATGATGAGTAAACCTGCCTTGCTTCCTTGGCTTTATATAGATTGTGCGTGTCGTGAGTCAAGTTAACCCAGGGTGGGTTAACTGTACTTGACCCTTCTATACTCCATCACATCGGCAGAGCATCTGTGTCCGATGTACGAGCTACAGTGGTCAATCTAGAAATCTCTTCACCGATAGTGCATCCAGGTTGGCAATCCAAATGTCCATCCGTCTGTCCGTCAACAAGACCATTTATCTCGGGAACATGTGGAAGTATCGAGTTGAAATTAAAACCATATACTCCAGATCTATGGCCCCTTGCAGCTGTGAAAAATCTTCTAAGTTAACTTAAAAAACAGATCATACGATGGGTTATGCTGCAAAAAACGTATAAGTACTTCGACACTCTCAAGGGATTTAAAATATATAGGGTATTTCCCGGCGACCTAGAACTATGAAATTTGGTATAAGTACCTAATACTATCTTATACTACAAATATAGGGAAGGTGTGAAAATTATATGATTAAATCATGAAAAATATGGTCTTTATTTAAAGTAATTTGTACCTACGTACGGAACACTGTGGGCGAGTCCTGCTCGCACTTTTTTATTGCTGTTTTTTTACTGCCTATCTGACCTCCAACACCCTGTAAGTGTGCAACAAGAAACCCTTGGCATGCAAGACAGAAGTTAGATTTCTTGTCTCGTAACGGCTTTCAAGCATCATCTACTGGGCAAAGACGTACCGCCAAGCGGCTTAGCTGTGTTCCGGTACGATGCTCAGTGTAGCCAATTCAGAGGAGTTGGGTCGAAATAGTTGTTCCAATGCAGGCAGACCCAGCCAGGCTAGCCCTGGCATGGGCGTATCGGGAGACTAGTCTTGGAGGGTAGCGGGATCCGAGGCACGGTGCACCGCTGGCCGACCGCAGATAGTTGGGGGCCCAAGTAGTGTGCTAGCCACACATGAAAGGCTGCCCCGCCATCTGACGAAAAATCCCGGAATGCACCATCGTGCTGGTTGGCGACCAGATGAAAGGGCCCGATGGACATTTCCGGGGGGGCTCGGGCGTCCCCGCAGTCTCCAGACTAGTCCCCCAAAGATGTCGTCCTGTCAGGGCGTGCCTGAAGGTTGGCAGCTTGGAACCTCATTTCACTTCCTTCTCCTCAACCTCCATCACTCAAGTTTATCAATGAACAGGAATAAAAAGAGAAAAGCTGTACAGCGGCAGCACGTCCTTTCGCATAAAGTGCACCTCTCTAATATACGAGGTCTGCACTCAAATCTCGCCGCAGTCCATCACCATCTTGAGACCGAGAAACCAGCGCTCTTGTTCCTGTCGGAGGCGCAGATCGGATGTCCGTCGGACGTGTCATACCTGTCTTACCCTGGGTTTACCCTGGAGCACCACTTTAGACCCCGCGCGGGCGTATGCATGTACGCCCGGGACGACATCTGCTATCGGCGTCTCCGCTACCTTGAAGACTCCAGGTTCTCAACGCTGTGGGCTATGGTGGACACAGGTCTAGACAAAATTGTCTACGCATGCGTCTACCGTTCGCATAGCGGTGATTTGGAGACAACTGGGCTTACACAGCACCTGAGTGAGGCGGCGGATGCGGCTCAGCAGCGGTACCCTTCTGCCCAATTGGTGTTACTGGGGGACTTCAATGCCCACCATCAGGAGTGGCTCTTCCCATACCAGTGCACAGACCATGCTGGACGTGAGACGCGAAAGCTAGCGCTTGCGTTAAATCTTACCCAGCTGGTCCAGGGGGCAACGAGGGTGCCGGATGTTGATTCGCACACTGCCAATTGCTTGGACCTTCTGCTGACAACAGATCCAGACCGCTATTCGGTGTCGATTTCATCACCACTGGGTAGTTCCGACCACTGTCTGGTGAAGTCTGTGTCTGTCTACTCTCCGCCCGATCCTAGCCCAAGAGGCACCCGGCGGGTATGGCGATACAAGTCCGCAGATTGGGATGGCATGCGATCTTTCTTCGCATGTTACCCTTGGCAGCCTACTTGCTTTTCTTCCACTGATGCTACGTCGTGCGCGGACGCCGTGACGGATGTGTTGCGGAGGGGAATGGAGTACTACATTCCGTTCTCTAACATAGCAATATCTGGCGAAGCTCGTCCTTGGTTTGGTGCCGAGTGCAATCGCGCCGATGCGTTTAAGCATGCGGCGTACCTAGCATGGGTCGACGCTCGTACGCGCAAAGCAAATGACGTGAGTCAGAAGAAGAGAGCCTTCAACAGGGCTGCTAAGTCCTGCAAGAAGGTATTGCGGAGGGCTCGGTTTGACCACATTAGCCGAATAGGGAACAAACTTGCTTCATACCCAGCAGGTAGTAAGGCTTTTTGGTCCCTGGCTAAGTCGGTCGAATCGAACTTCTGCCGCCCCTCACTACCACCACTGCTAAGACCCGACGGGACGCTGGCCCACTCCGCTGAGGAGAAAGCGAACTTGTTTGCTTCTTTGTTTGCGGAATCTTCACGTCTGGATCCTGGTGGCGCGACGCCCTCCGCCTCTCCTGGTGAATGCGAGTCGAGTATGTCGAACATTCGCATTCATCAGAAGGACGTCCGTAGGGTACTGCGTAACCTAGACGTGAACAAGGCTAGTGGTCCCGACGGGATACCGGCAATTGTTCTGAAGACTTGTGCGCCTGAGTTGTCTCCGATCTTGACACGCCTATTTCGCCTTTCGTTTGAGACTGGAAAAGTGCCGAAGGCTTGGAGGCAAGCTAACGTGCAGCCCGTGCCCAAGAAGGGTAGTCGAGCTGACCCGTCGAATTTTAGACCCATCTCGGTAACGTCCATACTCTGTAAGACTATGGAACGCGTGCTGAATCATAAGCTCCTGGCGTACCTAGAAGCGAATGATATCCTTAGTGACCGGCAATACGGGTTTCGCCGAAATCGGTCAACTGGGGATCTTCTAGCGTATGCCATTCACATCTGGAGTGAGGCCATAGAGAAGCACGGGGAGGCACTGGCGGTCTCCCTTGACATCTCGAAGGCCTTCGACAGGGTCTGGCACGATGGCCTTATTAGTAAGCTTCCTTCCTTCGGTCTGCCCGCCGGTTTGTGTGATTGGATCGCAGATTTCCTGAGGGATCGGTCTATCCGAGTGGTCATAGATGGCTGCTCGTCTGGACTGCTGGATATTAATGCCGGGGTTCCTCAGGGGTCGGTGCTTTCGGCAACACTGTTCTTGCTGCATATTAATGATCTGCTTAAACCCGGTACCTTTGGGTATGCAGACGACAGCACTGTTGCTGAAAGATACGTGACCGACGCACGAGCTGGTGGGTCGAAGATCCGGTCTCTCCGGGAGGCAATGGTTGAGCGCTTGAACGTGTCCCTACAGGCGGTCTCTGATTGGGGCGATGCCAATCTGGTCAAGTTCAATGCTGCTAAGACCCAAGCGTGTCTATTTTCCGCCAAAAGGAGCCAATTTCGCCCAGCTCTATCTTTCCGCGGTGAAACCGTGCCGATAACCGACCATCTTGAGCTTCTTGGGGTTACATTAACATCTACTCTCAATTTTGGCCCTTACATAGAGGCAAAAGCTCAAGTGGCTGCAAAGAAGTTGGGGATTCTGGCTAAGGTGAGACGGTACTTCACGCCGGAACAGCTGCTCAAACTCTATCAAGCGCAAGTTCGATCGTGTATAGAATACTGCTCTCATCTTTGGGATGGATCTGCCAGATACCAGCTTGATGCCCTTGAGTCAATTGTGAAACGAGCCAAGAGGATCATCGGCAATGAGAGGCTCGTCGCGTCGAAGCTCCAAAGTCTTGAACATCGACGACGAGTTGCTAGCCTGTCGGTTTTTTACCGGTTGCATTTTGGGGAATGTGCGACGGAATTGCATAATTTAATTCCGCCAAGCCCGTTCCATCATCGGACCACAAGACGAACGGCGATGCGCCACCGGTATATGGTGGACATCCCACCCATACGCACAAAACGTTTTGGGAACACATTCATAGTGCGTACAGCTAAGGAGTGGAATTCCCTGCCGGAGTCTGTGTTTCCTGATAGCTACAACCTGGGAGTCTTTAAATCAAGAGTGAATAGGTTATTTCTAGGCAAGCGTGCTCCATCTTCGACCACATCCTCGCTTACCATCAGGTGAGATAGTGGTCAAACGCGTGCCTATCAATAGTAAAAAAAAAAAAAAAAAAAAAATAAATCTACAAATGTTAGACGGTCACGGGACTAAATAGCTCCTCAGCTATTTCTTGGTTATCATTTTAATGGGGACAACAAACAGTAGTAGGTATATAATAATAATAATCTCAACTAAGTATTAGTCAACATGAGTAGCATATACACTGCTAACGACGTTATCCACAAATTATTATACAAAAAAATAGCTAGCTGTTAAAAGACAATATCGATACAACTTAATCTTGTGTTTATAGTTACATAATTTTTAGGGTTCCGTACCCAAAGGGTACGTACGTACTACGTACCCACCCAACGCACACAGATTGTGTATTTCTATTGCCGTTACCTATAACAACAACTAATAAAAACTAAGGTTTATAGTACGGAGCCCTTCGTGTGAGAGTCCGACTCGCACTTGGCCGGTTTTTTTTCATGTTCATGATTCTGCTTTTTGAAATAATAAGTACTGTGTGGAAATTAAAGTCGTTATTGTAAGGACCTAGTTCTTAGTGCCCGTGGGGCTCCATCAGCTTGCTTACCTGATAGAAAGGCACTCCGGCACCGTCTGCGACTCCCTGTATCTCCTTGACATAGTAGGGGAACTTCTTCTTCATGTTGGCGAGGGTCTTGTCGTAGGCGAGGCGGCCGGTGTCCGTCTTGTACTCCTTGTCGAAGTCTCGCAGGTTCTCGTACGTGGCGATGAAGCTCTTGATCACGGAGGAGAACGTGCGGCCCTGGAGATAACAAAGTGTGGATTTGGTAAAAGTCTGTAATTGTTACCAGCGTCGTGTGCAGTAGGTGTGTAGTACTCCTTCCACGGGGGACTGCTCATCTGTGCTAACAGTTTATCCTTGGTTCGAATTTTAATTAGATCTAGAGGAAAGTTAATCATGGTCGTGTTATTACTGGTTTGGAGGTAGCGGTACAGAGAGTAAAGTCCCGCATACCTCATTTGAAAAGGAGGAACCTCCAACCAGGCGGCTGTTGTGCCTGGCGGGCTACTGCCCAAGATGTATGTGTTCAAATCGCACGGTAAACTCTGCTTGCGCGATGCAGGATTTCAACGATGTAGTTCGCTGCTAGTCGGATAGATGGCGTCGCGGTTCTTTTTTGTTGCGATGTAGATTTGCTCCGTTGGTTTTTCTTGTGGCGGCCTTGATGCCGCTACATCACTCCCCTCCGGAGACCGGAGGTCGATAGTGGATGAGTCGTCCATGCATCTTGAGATGCTTGCCAAGCCAGTTGAAGGTTGATTCCAGTGAGTCGGAATCGGAAGTCGCAGAGTTCTCGGTGAGTCGGAACTATATGCGGTGCCCCAGTGAGTCGGGGTGATGAGATCCCAGTGAGTCGGAATGATGCTGCAGGCTCCAGTGAGTCGGAACCGGTAGTCGCAGAGTTCACGGTGAGTCGGAACTGTATGCGGTACCCCAGTGAGTCGGGGTGATGATTGAGGCTGAGGATGCTGAACAGGAATGCGCGGCTGCTGCATGCTGGTGTTCAGGATATCCGTAGAAGCCGTGGGTACTGGCTGGCTGTATGACGCGCTGCTCGAGAGCTTGAGGTCACGATGAGGAGAAATGATGATGACGTCACGCTGAAGTAGTTGCACGAAGGCTGCGCTGACGTTCAATGTCGAGGGTCACCAGTTTAGGAGGTATGCGGTACAGAGAGTAAAGTCCCGCATACCTCATTTGAAAAGGAGGATCCTCTAACCAGGCGGCTGTTGTGCCTGGCGGGCTACTGCCCGATAGTTGATATTCTGGCTGATGTATATGTTCAAATCGCACGGTAAACTCTGCTTGCGCGATGCAGGATTTCAACGTTGTAGTTCGCTGCTAGTCGGATAGATGGCGTCGCGGTTCTTTTTGTTGCGAAGTAGATTTGCTCCGTTGGTTTTTCTTGTGGCGGCCTTGATGCCGCTACACTGGTGTTCGACCCAGTCATAAGAATATACTGTAGCTGCAAAACATCAAGACACGTACATTTGCGCGCGGGAGCCCTATATGTGTCTTGATGTATTGAAGCTACAATCCCAATATATAAAATTCTGCCGTTTCTGACTAAGTGACTGACTGCCAACGTGCAGCCGAAATTACTGGTCATAGGAGGCTGAAATTTGGCGTCTAAGTTCGGATATACACGTACGAAGTCGCGGGGAAAAGCTAGTATAACTTAGTTGAACAACGGTCAGAGATGTTAGGTAAAACGTCTCTGATTGTTGTTGAAATAAAAATCCTGACAGCCAGGTTATCTAAACGTTGACATAGGTAATCTTATAGATCCCATGGCAGGGTCTGATGTCTGCGGCAGTGACTTACCACATCGTATCCGACGTCGTAGTGGTTTCCCTGCACGAAGATGACGGGCACGGCAGCGCGCCTGCCCAACTTCTTCTCACACGAAACCCCTGGAAAGAAAAGCATGCTGTCAGTACACCGAACTACGCGTGTCGGGAAGCAAGGACAGGCTAGGACTGGTCGTTGTAGGCATATTGGAGAAGGAGTTTGTCCGAAAATTCAGGCTATTGATGAGGAATATTTAGGTCGTATTTCAGTGGCATAAAACCAGTTTAAACTGGCCATTTGGTTCGCGTTACCGCCGACGTGTACCCCAATGTAACCACCTACAGTAGACACCTCTGTAAGTAGTCCTTGTTTAGCTCCAAGGTCCACCCAAATCACTGTGGTGCTTTCCTCAGAAGACCACCTGAAACGATAGCCTATATACTTTTGATATGATTTGTCCATTACGTGAATTGTATGTATCTATCTGTCTATAACGAGCCATTCTCCATATGTGGAGGTATATAATATAATCTGAATCTCGGAAACGGCTCCAACGATTTTCATGAAATTTAGTAGGTATGCAGGGGGTATGCCAGGTTTTATTTTATACTAGGTATATTTATTATAAGAACCTCAGAGTTCATTCCAGTGATTGCAAAATTTATACTCATGGGGACTGGAACCTGTTTGAGTTAGGGCGTGTGGAAGCTAATGCTACTCCTAGCCTTGGTCCTATCATTTGGCGTCGGCTCCCCTAGTCATTCTTCTCCAAGACATTCTGTCCCGGGTCGTCGCAGATGTGACATTTGCGGCCTTCATGTCCTTATTCACAGCGGCTATCCATGTGAGTCGGGGTCTACCTCGCTTTTTTGGGGCTGGAAACATTTCGAGTAGGTACTTGTCGCGTCCTGTGTTCTGGTGGGCGACGCATTACATGACCGTACCATCTGAGACGGCCTTCCATTAGTTTTTTCTGTCTCCAATGTGAATTAAGTTATTCGGTCTTTAGCGTGTTGAAGCTCCGATCTTTATTAAATAACCTAACCTAACGTTTGTGTTCCGTTCCGTCCTAATTTTTTTACCATACGCTTAAGATGTAGGTAGTAGAATAGCTGTGTTTTTTATTTCAGATTAAGGATGGAATCGCAGAGGTTGAGAGGTCATTGCACCGCTGGTGCAGGCTAAAAGTATTCTTATGATAACATCATAGTCATAAAATATAACATGCGCTGCTGCCGGGGTGTGAGGTGTGTGACGAGACCACTTATTTCTTTTTAGGGTTCCGTACCTCAAAAGGAAAAAACGGAACCCCTATAGGATCACTTTGTTGTCCGTCCGTCTGTCTGTCAAGACCCTTTATCACGAGATTGCGTGGAGGTATCGGGTTGAAATTTAAATCATACACGCAAATCTACAGTCCCTTGAAGCTGTGGAAAACTCAAACTTCAAAGTTAGAAAAGATTCGGCCGTTTATGCCGCAAAAAACGTATGTCCACCTCCACACTATCTAGGGAATCAAAATTCAGTATTTCCCGTTGACCTACAACTATGATATTTGGCAACTAATATCTTCTTATACTACACGTATAGGGAAAAAGTCTGAAAACTAAATATTTGTAATTAAATCATAAAAAAATAGTCTTTATTCCTGTCTGTGAATGCCTGGAAACTCGCTTGCCCGAATTTAAATCTACCTGACAACCCATCATTCCAGTGACAGTGAGATGAGCCGCTCTGCAGAGTAGTTCAGAGGAACCTAATAGCCACTTCTGCTTCTACTGCGGACCGTGCGCGCCTGTTGGCTGAAGGTGAGTGGGAGTCGGGCCTCTGCCTTCAGGCACTACCGTCGTCGAACAGAGGCACCTTGTTCGACGATGCTACTTTCTGCCTCGCTGCTTCCCTTCGCTTAGGCGCCTAGTGTTGTTCTCCTCATCGCTGTCACTGTGGCGAAGCTGTCACACACACAACTTCGGGCACCACGCCCTCTCATTCAGTCGAAGTGCGGGTCGCTTTGAAGTGGTATGTCTTTGTGTCCATGGAAGATGGGTAGGCCTTTAGTGTGGGACGCTAATTGTGTCGATACTCTTGCGCCATACCATCTTCCTGCTGCGGCTGCTGTGAACCTCAAGCGGCGAAAATATAACAACCTTGTTGGCAATTATGTTTTTGAGCCGTTTGGGGTTAAAACTCTTGGACCGTGGGGTCCATGCTTTATTTAAAGATCTTTATAAACGCTTAGTTGATACTTCGCGTGAGCCAAGGGCTGGCTTTTAACTCGGACAGAGGATAAGCATTGCCATACATCATGGCAATGCCGCCAGTCTTTTGGGCTCACGTCCAGTGGACAGCGATGCGGAAGAATTTTTTGACGCCTTATTTTGGTTAGTATTTCTTATTTTAAGTGTATATATTTTGTTTTAATAAATAACGTTAGTACGTAAAATTCTTTATTTTAAAGGTACCTACAATTCTTTTTTTGTGATGGGTTTACTATTGACTCTAGTCTAGGTCAATGACAGAGACAATGTCTACGATGGCGCGAGCTTACCCAGAAGGAGCCTGTTCCATGTTGTGCAAAGTGCATGACCTAATTACAGGTTTTGGTCGTGCGGCCGTAATAATACAAAAAAAAAATCTTAATAAATTCGGTACCTTCCTAACTCGAAAATAATAAACAGTACCAGTTAGTCATCCTGTATTTTTCATTTATAAGAGCTGTCCAAAAAATGATTGTGCGGGATGATGACCTGGACACGCACCACGGGAGCAGGTTTGTGACGGCGCAGGAGAAGAGCGTCTGGAAGGACATAGGGAGGCCTAAACCCAGCAGTGGGACACTAAGCGAAAAAAAAAACTGTCCAAGCTGAGCTTTGGTAGATCATTCTTTTAAGATATCTGTTGATAGAAGGCAGTGTGTTCGTTTAATTCAATAGGGTAAGCAATCGGGCAGCCGCTGCCGCTGCCGCCCGGACTATGGTCACCCCAAACCTAGGTCGAGGCTCGGTGATCTGACCCTAAGATCCTAAGGCATGTGTAGGTAATCAATCCTAATATGTAACATTCTTCCTGAACCTGTGACTGACAGACAACGCAAGGCCGAAACTAATGGCTGTATAAAGCAGAAATTTGGCATGTACCTACCTTGGGGAGAGTAAGAAAGAATTTCCTGAAATTCCTACGGGAACGACATGCGCGTACGAAGTTGACGGCAAAAGCTAATCTCTATTATTTATCTACATGTAACAAAAATAAATTCAAAATGGAAGGTCTCGGTCAACCGACAGTGTCACATAAAAATGTCTATTCCAAGGCCACCATTATCACACAGCGACTGCCGCCCAGCTTATCTTGAACGTTTGAGAGGGCGCTGCTAGCTAAATCGACGACTAAACTCATTACATTCGCATTAGTTCCACATTTCGCCGCCATCCAGAAATAATGGTCTACCGTCTAGTAGTAATTATAAGCTAAACAAGCAAACTGTACCTAATGACATATAATCTGTGAAACAATCTCAAAGTACAATAATACCTCATAATAATGTTGCTTTGTTTGTAATAAAAGAAACGTTTTATGATGTATCCATCATGTTAACGTAGTGTAAGCATTCTTAACATTTATTTGGATAGCTGTATCAGTGACTTTACATTTTTTTTTTCAGGCACGCGTTTGACCACTATCTCACCTGATGGTAAGCGATGATGTGGTCGAAGATGGAGCACGCTTGCCCAGAAATAACCTATTCACTCTTCATTTAAAGACTCCCAGGTTGTAGCTATCAGGAAACACAGACTCCGGTAGGGAATTCCACTCCTTAGCTGTACGCATTATGAATGTGTTCCCAAAACGTTTTGTGCGTGTGGGTGAGATGTCCACCATGTACACATGTACATACGTAGGTATTTAGTGTCTCGCATGACGACGCGACGTCGGGATTTTGGGAACCTGCAGCGCGGTTCTGTAAGCATGTCGAAGTGAAAACTTAGGCGAGGTGAATGACTAGTGGGCTCTGGGAGTCTGGCCTGTCAAGCCATACCAACAAGACGGAATGACAGCTCATTTCCTGCTCACTCCACCTAGGTAAGCGTACACGGCGTGGTGTCGACTGTCGGCAGAATAGGCCGGCTGTTAGTGCTGTTAGTGGAGTGCCTTTAGCGCCTGTGGAATGAAAACCTCGGAATCCATAGATCCAACTCGTTCTCAAATTCAAATTCAAATTTAAATTCAAAGCATTTTATTTCAAATAAACCATTCACAGGCACTTTTGAAACGTCAAGGTCGGTCAGTCAAAAACATGGAAGCTATTTGCACGTTCCAAAGCGTAGATCTCTATGGAGAAGAACGTGCAAGAAACTCCACGGACACTCTTTTAAATCATGTTCTGGTTTTACAAAATTTCAAGTTACATGTACTTGTTGCTTCTGCATGTGAGGACAATGCAATGGAAAAAAAAAAGTGCTTATTATAAGAATTTTAAATATAAAGATTAAAATAAGCCAGTAGGTAGGTACTGCGAACGAATAGGATTATGCAATATTTCCATTTTTGCTTTAATTTTAAAGAACTCTATTTGGAATAGACCACCACATAAATAAGTAATGAAAACGCATAAATTTATTGCCAAAATTGGGTTTTTAAACCGACAGTTTAAATTTTCGCGCGTAAACGGACGATGACGTCACACCTGTCTGCCACTGTCCTAACCCAAAGACATAAAGTTGCCTTTTAGTTGTCATAACAGCAGTGAAGTCACTAAACGCTGATTTTTGTTAAAAATCAATACTGTAATACCTATAGGTATAGGTAGATGGTATAAAAAAAGATGTAAAATTAATAAGGTAGGTAAGTAGGGACCTATATTACAAAGTTTACCAAATCTAAAATGGGTTGTCTTAACAGTGTTAGAAGATGCTAGTCGTCACCTCCTGATTAAGCGGTTGAAGAGCATCCCTTATGTGTAACAAGCACAAAGATGCTGCTCCTCACAATTCTTAGAGAATGGAGTTCATCCAGGAAAGAACTGCCACCATAGCACTACTTAGGTACACTTCGTACCAAGCAGCGTCGCATATTCCTGATGACAGTTGAAGACAGTCGCAGCTTTACGTAGTTATTCCAGAGATACGAGTATGATGATGAGATGATGGCAACTCTGGAGCTGGATACAGACTGCGAGGCATGCGCCGCGAACGGCACACAACGAATGCCTCGCAAGGTGTGTACCTTCATATTCGTGGCGAGGCATGTGCTACGCACGTTGGAGGGCGAGCCAACGTATGGCGGCAAAAGCTTCAAGATCAAAGCTCCTCAGTGTGAGCTTTACATTAGTTTGAGGTGTGCCCGCGTACGATATCCACGCACGCCTCGACTGAGAAAATGAAACTACTTTTGCTCGGCCCAAACAGCGCATGCTCGGGCCGACAGCAGCAGTGAAGATGGCACCGTCGCGTCGCATTTTCATTGTAATAATAATGATGTTTAGGATCCCATGCTTTTCGTAAAACTTCTTTCTTGTCCATATTGCGTGCGAAAATCACAGCGAGGCGGACACAACTGTTCAAAAGCAACACACTGCTCGCAATGAGCCGACACACGCTGGCTCGCCTCTCTCGTGCGCAGGTTGTGCGTAGCACATGCCTCGCCTCTCTCGTGCGCAGGTTGTGCGTAGCACATGCCTCGCTACAAACAAGAATACAGACAAACTAGGCATTTCCTTCGCACGCTATGGCTCGGCCCGAGTATTATGTTGGTATATTTTTTCGTCGCGCACGCCTCAAGCAGAGGCATTCGTTGTGCACCGTTCGCGGCGCATGCCTCGCAAAATTCGCACTCGCACCATTGAAGAAATCACACAATTGCACATGACCTCGGCTGCACGAGTCGCAAGAACACAGCGAAGAAGTAAGCCACACCAATAAGAAACCGCATCATTTTGTAGATGTAATTTGAAAAACGTTTTCCTTCAAAACAATGTACCTAAAGAACTAACGTGGTATGGGATTTACACAAAGCATAAATAATAAACTGGGGAGGGGCATGCGTTGGATTATTTTCTGTTTAAGTATTTCCCTATCACGAGACTAGCGTTTCGTTAAGGGATAGGCATTGTGACTTTTTGTTTTACCTACTTACTGAAGATAGCAGAAGTACTCAAAAAGCAATATACCCAGCCGTCTCCCAACTATATTTCTGCTAACAGCTTAACTGGAGGCAGCCGAGAACTAGCCTCTCCAACTTGACAACCCAAGAACTGGATAATACATTATCTCTTAGACTGACGTCAGACGTTATGGCTTCTCTGACGACTGTCAAGATCTTCATATGATAGCCGGGGCCAAATGCTCGACGTTTTTTCCGAGGGATGAAGGAGTCGTAGTTACCTATGTAATGTTTGGGTACGAATCCGTGGACCCACCTAGGGAAGCGTTGCACACCAGTTTAAAAGTTACAATTTGGTTTAGTTGTCAGACTTTAAATTAAATTAAAGTAAGGTAAGTCGAAGTTACTAATAATATTATTAATTCCATTCCAGTATTAAAGAGCCGAGGCTATAAATGGAAACTAGCCAGACGGGTCGTATTTCTGGGTCTGTTTTAGTATTATTTTTATGAATAAGGAGAAATGTGCGAGGATGCGTAGCGAGGAATGGTTCCGTCACCTGCGTTTCCTACACAGAGCTCGTGGCTAGATAATAACAGACGCACAAGTCAATATTCAAGGTTAAGCAACGCTTGGCAAGGTTGGTCTGTGGATGGGTGACCATCTTAACATACCGAGTTTCCTCCGTGCCTCGGAACGCACGTTAAGCCGTTGGTCCCGGCTGTCATTTGTAGATCTTTGGCAGTCGTTACGGATATTCAGAAGCCATTCAATCTGACTCCAGTCTTGCCATGAAGTACCGTGTTACCCAGTTAATGAGTTGTGGAGGTCTGGTAGGCAGCCGCTCCTCGTAAACTACTGGTATTCAGCTGAATCCGGTTTGATTGGAAGCCGACCCCAATACAGTTGGGAAAAGGCTAGGCAGATGATGATGATGATGATGATGATGATTAAAGAGCCGAGGCTCAAACGCGCTCGACTTTATCCAAAAATAGAAGTTCGATTTACCAACGAGACGTAATCGAGACTTCAAAAGACAAGTTTTATGCTACCTTTTAAGAGGATATTAATAATAGGATTCTGTTAAAGAAATGGTAAATTATTCAATATCGCTTCGTAGACCTTATACTCGCGTTTGTAACGAAACCATAGCGTGATTCAATTTGATCCCAACGCCATCTATCGAGCCAAGGATTCAACATTTTGGTGCTGACTGAGTTTAAACAATTACGGCGAAAATATCCCGAGCTTTCAAAAAGTACAGTAATAAGTGTGGCATAATTGAAATACTAGCATAATCTAAATTAATGTAAATGCCATCTGTGTTTTTCTACCGTAAACTTCGCGTGTATTGCCTAGCACGAATATTTTTGACCCTAGTAAAGTAACGTAAATTTTTACCATAGCTACAGTACTCGTTCGCACGCAAAATTATTTGAATTAGATGCTATATTCATAATTTTGAATTATATAAAATGTGTATGTCCCATAAAATTAAACCAAAATAATATGGGGTTGTAGTCTTTCGGGTTCCGTACCCGAAGGGTATCCAACGGAACCTTATTACTACGCCTCCGCTGTCCATCCGTCCGTCCGTCTGTCTGTCAGCGGGCTGTATCTCAAGAACCGTAATAGGAGAGCTGAAATTTTCTCAGATTGTGTACTTCTATTGCTTTGATACCAACAAATAATAAAAATTAAGGTTTATGGTACGGAACCCTTCGTGTGCGAATCCGACTCGCACTTGGCCGGTGTTTTCATATTCAAAATTCACTTACGTTAACGTTCGTTACTATACGTCAAAATATTCGTCTAGGCCATAGATTTTTTATATTTCTATGTGCTAGGCTCTCAGTGCTCAAGACGTTATGAATCGCCATATTGATATCATGAGCACTGGCCAGTATACTGGGTTATATTTTCGGAATACGAAGTTAATGAGCACAAAAAACCGGACGCCATCTTGATATTTCGGCCAGAACGGAATGTGTGTACGTGTAACTATTCTGTAAACATTTTCAGTACCTAGCGAGACAGAATAAAATCTTTTTCTGCACTAGGGTTTTCCATTGTTTGCGTTATCAAACATAAGTGATGTTCATTGAAAATCTTTGCAAGTTTGTTTATTTGAACTTATTCCTAGGTAGGTTTGGAATTCGATGTTTCAATTTGTTATTGTTCGATATGTACCGTACTCTGAATCGATTACATTTATTTGAACGGTACCTGTATCTCTAAGGTAATTTTACAAAAAAATATACAATATCGCTATCCAAGAAGCATATATGTATATACGAGTACTAGCTGACCCGCGCGGCCATACTTTCGTTAACTGGCTACCCTACCTACCTACCTATCTTCCTTACCCTGCCCTACCTACCTACCTCCCTACCCTTTCCATTAGCAACCTTGGTACGGAACCCTAAAAATCGATTTCCTTCGAATGGTTCGCACGTTCGCACGAATAAAAATCGTACGCGAAGGCTTAGTAATAGGGTCCTGTTAGCACCTTTGGTACCGAACCCTATAATTCGCCTTGGCTCGCAAGTAGAAACGCGTCATCAGTGCAACGCCATCTATCGACCAAGTTGTAACCAGACAAAATATTTAGCAGCGAAAGACGTGAAAGAAGTATTAAAATGTTTACTTTTATTTTGCCACGTATCAAAAGTTTCACACATAACTCAACAATTTGTTTTGGTATTTTATTCATGCTTTCGTGCATTTTATTTTCCTCGCGCTCTAATCAGAATACATTAGGAAGTTTCTTATTAAACTTAAAAATTAAATATCTTTTGATTTTGATGTATTGTTTGTAAATGTTACTCGGTTTATCACTCAATATTTTCAAGTAAGTACCTAGATTTGGAACCAAATCTGTGGTTTATGCGTGATGCTCCCTCAAACGGATTAACACAGACAAACAAACAAGAATTTCAAAAAATTGCTTTTTTGTGTTTTATATATTTTTCTTAACTTTTCTACGTAATTTTATGCAAAAATATTCAATGTACAGACACAGTCTACGATTTTATTATAGGTATAGAAGGTATAAGCAGAAACTGACTGACTGATCGATCAACGCACAGCCGAAACTACTAATCTCAGAAAGCTGATATTTGGCATTTAGCTTCCTTACACTCCGTAGGCGTGCACTAAGAGAGGATTTCCCGAAATTTCTATGGGAACGGGAACAAACGGGAAATGCGCGTAACTATGACGTCACGGGCGAAATCTAGTAAAAACATAAAATTCAAACAGAACCTGAGGCTCTGGATAAGTTACGTTATTTCAGGGGAAGCACGATGAAGGCGATTACTGAAACGTCAACACTGCACCTATGTGATTGTAAGACGCTTTCTATTCTATATCACATGGTAACTCCCTACATACTCGTATACCTCTCTACTTCGCTAGTTCAGCAAAAAGGGCGCCGATTGGTTCACCATATGTCATGTTGTCTTCATCTAACTTTTCAGTAACTGATATGGTGTACATAATAAAGAGTATTCTATTCTATGTCTACCAATCTAAACAAATTATTTAAAAAAACATTAAATCGCAAGGGCAGACATACACAAGCAAGGCAGCACGAGGGACATAAAACTAGTTTAAATCTAAAAAGTTACTAGTAGGTACTACTCGCATTGACATAATATGTTCTACCAAATAATTATATATTGATGTTAGTCGCATTGGCAGTTTTATGTCAGCAAAAAGGTTGAATATCAGCCGGTCGATTCAGCGGTGCGATTCTGTAACATGGCGAAGTGAAGGCTTGGGGAAAGTGCCTACAGAATCGCACTTTGGTTGGTGATTGATTTAAAAATAAAATAATTACAGTCGTAAATATATATTAGGTAGGCAAGTCATACCTAGCTCCTGGTGTTTCAATGCAGGTAAAATAAAAAAAGTCGTTTGGTCAACTGTGTAGGAAACATCATCAGGCCTAGCCTTTTCCCAACTATATTGGTGTCGAATTCCGGTCAAGCCAGATTCAGCTGAGTACCAGTATTTTACGAGGAGCGGCTGCCTACCAGACCTCCACAACCCATTAACTGGGTAATACGGTACTTCATGGCAAGACTGAAGTCGGATTTACTGGCTTCTGACTATCCGTAACGACTGCCAAAGATCTACAAATGACAGCCAGGACCAACGGCTTAACGTGCTTTCCGAGGCAAGGAGGAAACTTGGTATGTTAAGATGGTCACCCATCCACAGACCAACCTTGCCAAGCGTTGCTTAACCTTGAAGATTGACCCGTGTGTCTGTTATTATCTAGCCACGAGCTCTGTGTAGGAAACGCAGTTGACGGAACCATCCCTCGCTACGCATCCTCGCACATTTCTCCTTATTCATAAAAAGAATACTAAAACCACAGAAATATAAAAAACAGATAGATAGCCCATTTATCGAGGAACGCTATAGGCTATATATCATCACGCTAAAACCATAGGAGCGAAGCAATAATGAAAATTGTTACGCAAACGAAGTTGCGTGGTAACTAATAATAAAGATGATTTTTTTTTAGCCACATTTGTTTATTTTTATTCTATTATTTCTGTACATGCTGTTTTATTTTTATTTTTTTCGTGACCCCAAAAAAATGTTTCTACAATAATAAAATTGAAGATTCGATAACTTTCCGGTTTAGTCAATCACTAGCGTATATGAGAAATAAATTGCTTTTGCACAGCACAACGATAGCGACCGTTGTTTTAGTGTGCGTGAGTTGTACGGTGAACGGTAAATATACGCTATGTATGATGGGATAAGGTTTATAATGGATTGTGTAGTACACTCTGATTTAAGAAATGTGGGTTTGTGCGCGACTGCGTATCTGTTGCTTTTACAGAAGTGCATGTCTTGTGTAGTAGTTTTCGTGTGGAAGGGATATACTGGGGACACAGGGTTCCGACATATTTTCGTCTAACGGGCATATCTCCTTGTTTCTTATATCTATGACTAAAACAGACCCAGAAATACGACCCGTCTGGCTAGTTTCCATTTCCACCATTAATAAATTGCAAATCTATGTAGTCCGTCAGTTAGTTCCTATTGAAAAATAATGGACACGTATTTTTTGGTTTTGTAAATCAATGAATATTCACAAATATAAAATGCATCAAAACACGAGAGATGGTTTGTGATGTCACGTCGCTAGTAAAAAATGTACTATCGTAGTGACGTCACGCGAATTTTCAGTTTTTTTAGGGTTCCGTACCCAAAGGGTATACAACAGTAAAAATGAAGGTTTATGGTACGGAACCTTTCGTGTGCGAGTCCGACTCGCACTTGGCCGGTTTTTTTTTCAGTAAAATACCCTATGAATCGAATAGTGGTGAAATTGGTAAGATAAAATGTATCTTTATCCAATTAAATTACACTTGACAGTGACTTCCTAAGTTACCCTAGGATGATAAAATTTTCGTTTTAGCTAAATAAACCTTTTTAATTTAAAAGTTACGACGGGTAAAGCAAAGATAAATTAAAAAAAAAGTGTTAGCGAACTTAGCGGACCGAACAGCCCCATCTCAAGAACTAGGTATAGGTAAGTCCAATTAAAAAAAATATTATGTTTGGTATACCTACCTAAAATAATTAAAACTCTCTACTTGTTTAAATATACTTATGCCGTGCCCGACAAGGTCCTTACTTGTTTATTTTTTTTTAATATTTTTATTTTCCCCCTTAGTAATATGTGCAGGTACATTATGGATTGCAAGAAACGATTTGAGATTTGCATTATTTGGAGAGGTATAAACTTTCCGCCTATAAATTATATTATTATATTTATATTAGGTACTAAGATTTTGATCATCCGATTAGTAAGTATCCTTTTATAAAATCATGTTAGAAAAACTGTATAATATTAGTTTAGATAAGTACTGAAAAATCTAAGTACATAATCTACACAGTTAAAAAAACAAAATCAATATTGAAATTCACATAATTCACACATGTTTGCCTTAATAAGTATAATATGACGTAAAGGAGTGCTAATTTGATTTTTTAAGTTATTTCAATGAGAACGTACCTACATAGTACTTGAATCTATATTTATCTCATTGTCAAGGTCATCGGCCGACGTTACGGAAAGATTCTCATGCCTCTGTGTTTAGGTAACTGATGACAGGCGATTATTTACAAAATATTCATTAATTACTGTTGAATAAATCATTATATTATACGATGTCGTAGTTTACAACCTTCAGTGATGTTCTCATATAAATAATCTGAGGTTTAATTTAGGTTATAATGTCAATGTGTCAATGAGAGTCACAATTTTGGCAAATTGTAAACAAAATAAATGTAAACAAAGTAAAACGCAAGAAGTTATAAAATTAATAAATAAACATTTTCTTTATTGATTGTAAGATTGTGTTAAATTGTAAATACAAGATTCAAGAATAAAATCAGGGATAGGCAGTTTTGCAAGGTTCAAAGCTAAGGCCTAGCCTAGTGTGCACATCTATGCTTAATCTATACTAATATACTCGTATAAAGCTGAAGAGTTTGTTTGTTTACTTGAACGCGCTAATCTCCGGAACTACTGGTCCGATTTGAAAAAATATTTTAGTGTTAGATAGCCCATTTATTGAGGAAGGCTATATATGCTATAATTATATTATCATATTACATATTTAGCGGAGCTCCTATTGGTCTTAGCGGAGAGAGTTGCTAGGGTCAACTAGTTGAAAACATAACTCTAGGGTATCCATGAGACCATGTCAGGTCAACTTTAAACTATAGACGCATTACAGACGATCAAGATGATGATGGAGAAATATAGAATCAACAGCAAAGACCTGCATTTTGCGATTTTCACCTCGAAAAAGTCTTCGTTCGAGTACCTACCTACCCCATAAACCTGTATGCCAATGACCGTCAGGATGGCTGGACCAAACGAGGTATGTTCATATGACTACCTGTTACACATGAATACCTACCTATTTACGTTTAGAAAAATATCAAAGAAATTCAGTGGTCAGCCATTCTGACGTCAGGTTGGCTGACCACTTCCAAGTACTTACTCATAGTTTTAGCGTTGTATTAACCGCGTTGTTAATGTAAATATTAAGTACCTTTTTGCTACCTTAACATATAATTTACACAATTTTAAGAAGTTCCTATAAAAAGTTATTAATTAGTGAACTGTATTCTGTCATATCCGTGCTGAATAGTCTATAGTCTAACACTAACTATTAAAAAAAAAGCCATAGTCACATAGGTAATTATGGTGTACCTAGGCCCGGAGTCGGGAAGATCCCTTACTGACTCCGCGACCTACACCAAAGCCATAAAGTTGATTTAGAACCATAAATCAACTTTATGAATGTCATACGTTAGCGTTTCCGTTTTAGCCCAAAGTTTATGGGTTATGGGCTCTATGGCGCAACAAGACCTCTTTCTGTTGCGTCATAATATTTGCTACTAAGACGAGAAAAATGTGTTCGATACCTTACATAATATTACTCAGAATAATTAAATATTGTATCATATTGAATCTCTACCTAAGACGTAGTCGGTTTTTTGGTCTACTTTGAACTAAGAAAGCCATGGTTATTCTTGGAATTTTAAATTAAAATAGGTACTTACCTACGTACTTTGTATTTATGTCAAGCTAATCCTTTGTAAAATTACTAATAAATTGGTTTCTTTTGTTTTTTAGGGTCCGTACCCAAATGGTAACCAATGGAACCCTATTACTAAGCCTCCGCTGTCCGTCGGTCCGTCCTACCGTTTGTCTGTCAGCGGGCTGTATCTCAAGAACCATAGATTATATTTCTGTGTCAAGAACCCTAATAGATAGAGAGTTGAAATTTTGACAGATTGTGTATTTCTATTGCAGCTATAACAACAAATAATAAAAATTAAGGTTTATGGTACGGAACCCTTCGTGTGCGAGTCTGACTCGCACTTAGCCGGTTTTTTTACCTCAGCATCAACCTATTTCTTCGGGTGGTCTAACTGTTGTTTCCCAAACGAAAGAGTTTGAACCAATAACGCACAATTCCTGTAACGCGAACGCCGTTTTTTACTATATCGCCACATAAACATGGCTATATTACAGAAAAAATAAAAATCCACAGAACCAAAAATATCTGATTTCGAAAAAAGGAATAACATATCTTGACGAAAATGTTAATATTTAAAATTCGTAGTCAGCCAAAGTTATCAAAGTTCAAAGTACTTATTCCGAAAAAACCAATGGTCCCTAACTTCGAGAACTAACAATAGCAATTGTTTTTAACCGACTTCCAAAAACGGAGGAGGTTCTTAATTCGGCGGGTGTTTTTTATTTTATTTTTATACATATATGTATGTACACCGATTACTCCGAGGTTTTTAGTTCGACGCGGCCGGCATGCTCGCCGTTTGGTTCCGTACAAAGTTGACTCAGTTTGGTTCAGTACTTAGTTTTTATTTTAGGAGCATTTTTGCTTATTTCAATTTTTGCATACATGAAGACGTCGGCGTCCAAGTACCTGTCACCACTTAAAGTTAAAATTAAAACACTTTTTTACAAAAAAATATAACAGACTTCCTAAAGAACACTACAGAGTATGAATTAACCTAAATTTCAGAAGTCGGTGTGAATACAAAACCAAAAACACCGACTTCCGACATTTTTGTAAAAAAAAATTATTTAGCAAACACATGGCAAACACCATGAGAATACTTCAAAAAGTAGAATTATAGCAGCGTAAGAACCTGCTGAAGTATTTATACTTCAGCTCACCTTTGAATAGAAAAAAAATAAAAAACCTTTTCACAACGATATGCAATTGTTTCTAGTGTGGTTTCTTCGTTTTTTGGCAGCGACTTCCGAAATGTATTTTGTACTTTGCAGTGGTTTTTCTTTGGAAGTGTTTTGTATTTTACTGTAAAAAGTATTTATTTTTCACTGTTTAGTACTGTTATCCCAACATTTCACATATTCCAACCAGTCCATATGAATTTAATAATCTATCTCCGAAGTTCTTCATCAGATTTTTATGAAATAATGAGACCATTTCGGAACAAACCTCTTTAGAATTTTGCAAATCCACCAAACATAAGTAAAAAATATATATAAATATTCGAATTGATAACCTCCTCCTTTTTTGTCGGTTAAAAATAGTAAAAATTCCCTGTCAGCTGATTGTGATGCGTGGCGCGTGAGCGGACGCGCCGGAGATAAATAAGTAAATATCGCCTATTATGGCGCCATTCTTATGGCGTCCATCGACGTTGAATAAATATTTATTTGATTCGAATTAAATCAGTTCTGTCTGTGTAAAAATCTCTATTTTTTTGCAGGAATCTGTAGAATTTTTAACATAATACTATGTGCTGGTCTAACACGATAGGAAAAATATTAGACGGTCTCCCTTGATGAAGATTAAAAAAGTGAGATCGTTATTGTTATTGTATACAATCAGCTGTTATCATCACCCGCTACTGAACCGGTTTTAATTTTTGACAAAGCAGTTTGGATACCTACACAAAGGTTTGCGGTGAGATACTTCAATTTATTATCACTGTATTAAAGGTGAGTTATTTTGGTGTACCGACAAACAAAATAGGATTAAGAAAAAAATAATTTTGGTTCATTTCATGGCGCGGGCGGTAGGAATCATGACTGACTGTCGAATCCATGGGGCATAAGGGCATAGCAGATATTTAATAATTAGACAAGTCAGAGAAATTAAATTCCAGCCCAATGGGTAGTGTCACTCATGTCTCGGGACGGTCATAGACTCAACGCGTGTCAACTGTCAACTAACTACATAATATTTACCCTTAACTTGAGACAATTTAAATAAAACAAATAAATTAAGATACCTAGAACAAAAAAAAAGAAATTGTAAATAAAAGCTCACCATTCAATTCCCTCATGGCAGGATCAACAAAACGTCAAACAAATTAAAAAAAAATTGATTAAAAATATCAGAAATGTAACGAATCCAAGATGTCAACACCGCGCCACGACACAACATCAATAATGTTATTTTAAATGTTTCTAAATTTGTGCTCGACTTTGAATATTAATTGGATGGCGGCGGCGGCGCAGGCGCAGGCGGCGGTCCGCGGAGCACTGAGCATTGTTACAGCTCTGTGTCTAATATAACAGGCTATATCAAGGATATTACTGCTATGACTAGCCTTCATTATGAGGATTTTGTGCTTGTGCTCCACATTGTACTTGGGATTCAGGAGCTCACAGGTTTATTAAAAATAATTAATTAGTTGTGGTATATGGGTGATTGGAGACGCATTTTCAGTCCCAAATAAACGTAGCTACTAGCTTAAACCTGCGGCTTTGGGCTCGTAACCTACCCTATAGGAGCCGTGCTTTTCTTCAGAATAAAATCGTTGACACTCAGCAAGAGTGTTGCATTCTATCAGTGAAGCAATATTCGTAATCGGTTCAGTACTTTCGGAGTTACCTTTAACACAGATATAAACAAACACAAGTACAATTTTACCTCTCAATTATATTTGTTTAGATGATTGCACATACCTACTTGTGAGTTTCGTGCCATGAATGGTGTACGTTCAGCTAAAGAGTGGAATTCCCTGACGAAGTCTGTGTTTCCTGATAGCCACAACCTGGGAGTCTTTAACTCAAGAGTGAATAGGTACTTCTAGGCAAGCGTGCTCCATCTTCGACCACATCATCGCTAACCATCAGGTGAGATGGTGGTCAAGCTCTTGCCTATCAATAGTAAAAAAAAACTACTATAACCCCAGAGCATGATATCATATGCGCACCGTCATGGACTTTAAAAATATGACGTAAGAAGTAACGATCTATAATTATGTCTCAATAATTTTATCAATTTATGTTTGAACTAGTGTTTGCCCACGACTTCGTACGCGCATATCCCGTTTTTTCCCGTTGCCGTAGGAATTTCGGGAAATCCTCTCTTAGTGCTCCCCTAACCTCCCCAAGGGACCTGCCATGCCATATTTCAGCTTTCTACGACTAGTAGTTTCAGTCAGCAACGGAAAAAAATTATGTACCTGGTATATTGATCGATTTGGAACTGTTTTATCTGATCCTGGAAGCAAACACTAGATCCACGAGGCAGTCCACCAACCGTTCCAAGAATAGCACCAGTGATGGAAAATTTTAAAGGCAATCTCTTGGCTTGAAATATGATGAAGAGAAATGAAACGGAAGACTGCTATACTGACTTATTTTAAATGTCGTCTTTGGAATGGAGAGGAAAGTAAAGAAAAGACTGATGTATTGTGTGAGGGATAATGTGGATTGAAAGGGTCTACTGGCCTGCACAGTAGACAATCCTTATAGCAGGCCGGACGTTTTCATTCCGGTTTGGTGAAAATGTATAAACAGTATCAGTAAATAATGGCTCTACTACAGCAAAACAGTAATGTTCTAGCTGCAGGAAAGTAGATTTACAATTTCTGGAACACTTACTGAAGGCAGATCATTGATCATTGTTTTAGACATTGTGACTCAAGAATTTGTTAGAGTCCCTTTTATAACTAACTACATTGAGAACATTTACTCAGCCTCAGCAGAAAAACCTGAGACAAGGATAATACACCAACTGCGTTATCTCTCCTACGCACTAGTGGTTGACCCACCTAGGCGGTTCGCTTGAGCGGCGAGCGGTTGGAATAGTTTTGTGGCGGTTAAGCGCGTACAATCACTAGCGGTTGCATATTAAACTGAAAAAGCGGGCAGCCGCTTAACATCCAAACGAACCTTACGTCATTTCATTTTACGCTCCTACGCACTAGAGGTTGGCCGCGAGGGCAGTTGACCGCGCGGTCTACCGCTGCCTGCTTATTTAGTTTAATATGCAACCGCTAGTGATTAACTATTCCAACCGCTGGCCGCTCAAGCGAACCGCCTAGGTAGCTCAACCACTAGTGCGTAGGAGAGCTAACGTAATTTTTGTGTTATCCTTATCTCAGGTTTTTCTGCTGAGTAAATGTTCTGCCGCGAGGGCAGCTGACCGCGCGGCCAACCGTTAGTGCGAAAATTATGAGCGGTTGGCCGCCCCCGCGGCTGACCGCTAGTGCGTAGGAGCGCTAAAGCCCATAGGTAATAGGGTCGTATAAACAAGAAGTATTATCTCAGTAAACAAGCCGAATCGATAGTTTTTAGTTTTTAAGTGTACAAAAAGAAGTGTAGGTACAGTGTCTGAGGATAATTTCCTTACCTTAAATTGTAATAAACAATAATAAAATTGAATGAATCAGTTTTTTATTAATCATTCAATATTCATTACTATATTAATTTCTATAGTTGCGATAGTACCTAGTAGTAAGTTATTAGCGATACAAGGTGAGTTGGCGGAGCGGAAATCAACACATGACAAAATTATGTAAAAAAATGCTCAAATTCAAAAAGTCGGTCAGGACGGACATCGCTGGCTGACTGGATAAGTGGATACACAACCTAACAGCCTGACCATGTCTGGCTTTATCCATACGCCTGGCAACGCTAGGTACAGCAAATTCTCTTATTAAGCCTAGGTATAAGTGGTATATTTCAGTTTCGACAGTCTATAGATAGCCTTACGACAAAACAACACGAGGTTTGGTAGACGCAAGGACTTTGCAAGTTTGGTCACGCGAAATTCTCGGGAGCCCGCACGACGAATGCAGGCGCACACAAATTAGAACGGGCCGTATCTTACAGGGGGAAGGAATGATATTACTAAGTTCGTTTATAAGTTATTTATAACGTAGTTTACCAGATCGTTGAGCTTCTTAAAATTCTAAGCTAAGCCACATGATAATTGACAAATGTCTAACCGCCTGGACAGGTCCCCTCAATCCTGTGACCAGACCACCTCGGACCTATTTGGTTCTCATATCTTCATCCATCTTCTGCCCGACACAGATAAATCTTGGCACAAATGTAAAATAATCGCCGTTACATTACATCGATAGCGATAGACTCGAGTGACAGACATATTTTTTGTTAAATCGAATCCTACCAGCGCAGGCGCACTCGTATCAAATGATGCTGAATAATTACATTTCAAATTACCTGAATTAGTTCCTTTTACAGTTACGACATTTTTAACTCTATTTTTAGTGGCACTGAGTAGATTCTTGTCTGAGTGAGTGCCAAGATTGAGCTAGCTCAGGCTCTTAAAATGAGGTTCCAAAACGCATGTCGTTGATATTAATTTACATTCTCTATTGATATTATATTTCCGCCTCCAGTGTGAATGAGGAAATGTTAATTTGCGAAAGTGTTTCCTTGACGTTGGTACGTGTTACCTAATAAGGATTCACCTACTGCAGTATATTGGTCTTTATCTATGAAATGGCAGTCTTCTACATAATCTGGTTGTAACGAAAATTCCTGTTAATCCTTCTGTTTGCAGACACATTGGATGGGTCTTTTAACTAGGTAAGGGAAACTCGTCTTCCGTTCAGAGTCTACGTTCAGTGTTCCCTTGCTCAAATCCTTGAAGAGGTACCAGTGATCCTTTATTAGACGAACCGAAGAGTGATTCCTAATCGTAGATAAGCTGGTGCTAGTGCCACTAACTTCCCGAATCATTCAAACATCACTGATGACCGTGCGTGACTACACTCGGCCAATACACTGTAGATGACTCTTTGACAATGCGACAACACCTCATTAATTCTTGAACTCAACTTCTTCCTGGTTCCACGACCATACGAAATATTAGAATTAAATCAAAATACCATAATAACATAATAAGTAATAACAATAGTCGAGTGTGGGCTCGGCCTTGAGCATCGACAACAATATTGTAATTAGTTGAGCCTATGTTAGCATTGACAGCCGAAACTGGCGTTGCTACAGGGAAAAGACAAATATAGGTACTATGGTGACTGTGAACTGGCTAATTTGAGACAGAAACTGATTGCTGTTACCACTTCAATCGAACAGTCGACGATCGGCGGCTCTTTCTACAACACTAACCAACGGACGTCGATCAATATCGATCAAAGATCGTTTAATTTGGTACCACCTAGTCCTCGTGAGATTGATCACAAACAGCACAGGCTACAGCACATTCTTTGGATAGATAGATACATTTATTTTGTAAAACATGAGTACCTACAGCATATAGGTATTATGATTAATGATGAGGTCGCTACATGTTTTGCCATTTATGGCGTACAAAATCAGTTGAACAAACAAAAAAAGAATTTCAAAATTGAAATTAGATTAAACTATAATATTAACAAAAATAAAGTTACCTTCAAAATAGCCATGTCAAGATATAAATCGTATTGAAACTAGAATATCAAAATTTAAGTTTAATCCAAAATTCTAATGTCATAATTTAAATTCAATTCAAAATAGCAATGTCGAGATTTAATTTGGACTTGAAGAAGATCTAATATGTATAGCAGCTCTGTCTATCGTCGAATTACGAACGCACATTGGGCCATTATCTCCTAAATATAAACTGCAAGCAATGGATCCACATAGCTTGGAAGAGTCTGTTTCACTATCAGACGACTGCCTGACGACTAACTGGCAAGTACGTAACCTGTTGTACCACGAAGCCTATCCGGATATTAAAGATCAAGCCCTCGCAGCTGATCGTAATCTAACAATCGAATCCAACTGTTTCTGAGAACGTTGTTTGCGGTGAACAGATGAACCTAAAGTACCATTTTATCTGATACTTAATAATGTAGCAGTTTATGATAACTTTATTGGGTGTCCGAATAACGTGCCTCCTAAACCGTGCAATAAATAGAACATGTAAAATGATTTCATAAACACAACCATCTAAAAATAACAAAAAGCAAAGGAAGCTGCACTGCTGAATAATTGCTACCAATGCCCTAGTTTTTGCAGTACCTATTCGTTTTTATCAGTCGGATCAACAGGACAAGATACGCGCTGTGTAGAATGGTTGAGGCTAAGTTGGAGGCTCTAACCTGGAAAAATATCATTATGGCGGAAATCAAGACCGAAGAAGAAGACAAAAGAGATCAATAATTGGCGCTGTAGATAACAAACAACGTTTATTACTCAGAGGTGAACAATTCTAGGTTACAGTCATCAGTGTTGATAAAGAAGTCAATAGCGTAGGAATTGAGGGTCCTTCCGAAACTCATGCGAATGCGTGCGGCACTGGAGACCACAGAACGGTTCGTGACGTAAGAGAAACACGTGCAGCGGACTTATTGCGACCGGGGAGCGGCGCAAGCGCAATGTGGACGCGATTTGATGAATAAACAGGTTTTTTGTATTTTATCTTTAAGGCTGACTGACAGAGAATATTTACACTAGAAGAAGGTATTTTGAGGTCCCAGAAATTAAGAAAGGACTGTTTGACGAAACTCAAGGCCTGCCTTTTAGCGATCGTTTTGTTTCTAAATTGGAGATATAACAACATAAACGGAGAGACAAAACCATACAAGATAACAACAATAGGAACATGTATTAATATAATAAATACTATAGACAACTATAAATTAAGTGGCAAATAAACCTAAAACGCCAGTCTCCGATATGTTGGACCATAGGCTTTAAAATAAATGGGCGGCGGTCCGCGAATATTCAGCCTCGCTCACGGCCGAGGACTACTGTTGATTAGCATCACGAGCATCATACGTCGGTTATTATTTAACCACGAGGCTCTACTGCCCTACACACCATAGCAATCCCATACTGCCGTGGTATATTAAATGCCGTTATCCGACATCTGGTCAATAATGAGCAAAAATTAGCAAAAATGGCTATCGATCAGTGTTCGCGAATTTCCAAAGCCACTTATCAAAGGTATTGAAAATTTGGAAACACAGATCGATAGATATAACCAAACATGGTACCCCTTGTCAAGACTCAGACACTGGACTCAGTTAGGTACTGGATTGTGGGGATCGGCAGTCACTTCAAGTAATATACTGGTATTCATCTCCACATCATAGATTTTAGATAGTAATCCCAGGATAATTGAATGGTAACCATGTCTAATATTATCCTTAGCCCATTTGTGTTTCTATAAGACCCGGCTTCAAAGCCTAAAAATTGTTAAGCAGAGTTCGTCGCTGATGTCCACTGTTACAAAAGGCTCAATTAAGTCTCCTACTTAAACCAAGATCATCTTTAACTTTAAGTAGCATTTAAGGGTTATTTTTTTCGACTTGCCTAAGTGGCCATTCTAGGCGTCTTCATTGTGCCTCTCCAACATTATTGTCCCATTGAGCTGTCCAACCGTCAGTCACATCGTTTTATGCAAAACTGGAGTTACACAAAGAACACGAATAATCTTCGCATCTGACGTCATTATAACAATAACTTCGAAGTATTTTTTCTTTAGCAGGTAATTGACTCTTCAAAATATGACTTTTGTACCTGAGATTAATGCTCTTTCAACTAAGCCAGCGGTTTTAAACTTTTTGGTTATTATTATTACATTGGAAGCCACCCTTACAGTGAAAATATAATAATAGTATTAGCTAGAACCCCGTGTTTGTTCAAATTGATAACATTGTAAAATATGAGTAAAACAACTTTTTTAAGACAAGAAGGTATACATATCCTGCTTCAGACAAATAGCAGTTGGAAATGGTAGCAGCGCCTTTTCAGCTTCATTGCTAAGAATGAGGCTTCCCAAAGTTTCGTGAGACACGTTCTGGCAAATAGCAGTTGGAAATGGTAGCAGCGCCTTTTCAGCTTCATTGCTAAGAATGAGGCTTCCCAAAGTTTCGTGAGACACGTTCTGGCAAATCATTCTTTAAGTACTCTTTTCCGTATTACTAGGCTGATAAAACTGTGAGATACCTGCAATCTATTGCAAGAAGCATCATTGACAGCGGCATCATTGATCTGCCTACTGTGCCTAAGCATGAGCCCTCTAAATCACTAATAATTACAACATCAGCGCCCTCGTGCATCACGCCTGTCAGATTATAGCCATTTGAGTGTTTAAAGTGATAAGCAACAAATTGTGGGGACATGAGTCAGCTATGCATTCCTTGCGATCTTACCGAGATTGAATACCTTGGCTATTTTGGGAGCAAATTCTTAGCTTCTGGCATCATGAAAGTACGGGCATTTTGCTGTGGTAAATTAATCGATACAGATTTCGTAATTGATAGATCTTTGCGAGTAGAACTTGGCCAGAGATCGGTCGGAAAAAGTAGTATGGATAGAGAAAGGCCCGATTGGCTAACGAGCAAGCGATTTCGTCGCGCGATGAAAACGGTTCCTGTTCTCGCACAATGATTTGCAAGCTCTACATTACTGAGATCCACATTCTATCCGACATAAGTAAGACAAAGTGATAAATCTGCCAAACTTGGTTACTGAAGAGAACACTTTTTTCCTTCGAGCCCCGCTCAAGGTAGTGGAAATCTGATACATTTCTTTCAGTAATGAACATCTTCTGTTAATCATGGAAACAGTTAATTGGTCTCGATTGCTCCAGCTCTCGGCCGACTGTGCGGCAACCCTGACACCGGCGACGCCCAGTGCGGCAAGCGGCAAGGTTGCACGCGATCTGCGCATACATTAATAATGATGTGATGGGTTCGTATCAACCCTTCCATGCCATGCGTACAAAATTATTTGATCATTGATTCAAAATATTGCTACATCTTCAATTTCTTTCAGCCAAACGACGTTCTCTCGTCTCTTTCCTTTTTTAGGGATGGGAAATCATCAAATGACTCCTCCCGCTCTGGGCGGAGCAGAAGGGAGAGTCAGACTCTTACTGACTAAGGCGCGTCTTTTGCGTTTCATGGCCGCGGTGATTCTCTCGAACAAATTCGGAGACGGACTACGTCTCCAGGGAAAGCCACTTCCACCGAATCAGAAGTGCTTTGGTATTCACAAAGTACAGAACCGGTTCTGGAAAGGATTCCCGACATCATGGAATTTAAAAAATCCGCAACCGTCAACAGGTCCACGAATCACTGAGTGGACTGACGCTGCAGCTCGGAATTGACTAGGTTAAAATTCTTGAAGGAATCTTGCCCCACATGATATTGAAGACATGAAGATTTGTAAGTAGTAACAATTTTTCGTAAGGCGGTACTATGAATATAAATCTACAGAGGCAGGCCAATGTTTAGGTGTACGGGACTATTGGATGATGACGTATGACTGGTCGATGTATGCGACTGGAGCGGAGACCTCGGACTCATGAAGTAGTTTTGCTTGATCTCGAATTCAATCGACGTGACGAAGAAATGCCGCCGCAGCCGAAGGGTTATCAGCAACTGGAGCATTCTGCTTATCTCAGTAATTACATTTCAACAAATTATAAAAAAAAAACGCTAACCCTGCTACGGTTCCATTGTATGTCTAAGCAGACGTTTTTTTATGATGGAGACAGCAGCGTTTTAAATCGTCATCATTAACACTTTCCTCGGCATTACTCTTGCAGAAAGTTTGAGACGAGAAAGCAGGCTGTGGAGTGTGGACGTTTTTGTTATACTATTGATAGGCACGCATTTGACCACTATCGCACCTGATGGTAAGTGATGATGTGGTCGAAGATGGAGCACGCTTGCCTAGGAGCCTAACCTAATCACTCTTGACTTAAAGTACCGAGCACAGAGGGCAGTTTGGAAGGTGATGCTACACAACCCTACCGTTATTCTACTCTCCAGCTATACCTACAGGGATTTGTCTGTGCTTACGGTCAGGCAACTTTGAGCACTCCATATAGTCCTACGTACTCATTCCTCACTGAGTTATGATCCTGAACTCTTTACACATAAACGTCGTAAAGACACGGTTTGCCCTTCTGTCAAAGCCAATACTGCTCTAGTAATTCGACACTTTCCGAACATGAGTGGTCGCCTTTATAATGCGCTCAATAAAGTTTGCAAAATATATCCTTTGCCGAAATATAAATATAAGAGAGTTGTAAGTGAATATCTTCAGGGTCTTACATACGACGAAACTGAAAGACTATTCAACAGAAATATATAATTTTCTAAGCGTTAATATATATTATAAACTTACCTTCACTTAGATACAGAATAGTATTTCCATGCATGCCATTAACAATTTTGAATTTTTTTTTGTTTAATTCTGTAAGAGGAAGGCGCTGATGTCCGTCACACAGTTTATACTAGCACGGACATCATCTTCTAAAAGTCAAACATGTTTATACTGTTTTTGTACCTAAAAATGTACCTACGCGAACGCAAGCGCACTCTCTATTCTTATTGATCTTTATACTAACTTCCATTTTATTTTTTAGTCTGTTACTTTTATGGAAGTGTTCCTAATTAACTAAAGTGAAACATTTAATCGTGCATTTATTGTATTTTAGTAACAATGTAACTAATTGAGTTTCACGCCATCTAGCGGCGGGTGCGGGAACGTACTATAGTACTATGAACCGAACATATCCCTTACATCTTGAAGCAGTTTTGCCTCCGACTGAGCTAGTTTAGAAAATGATATGAAGGTGACGTGAGTTGAAAAGAGAAACGTTTGCAAAATGTCTGCGATTGTTTCCAATTATTATTTTTTACTATTCTAACGATTTGAAGATTTCTTTGCCTGCGTATTTTAAGAAATAAAAAAACACATTTACATAATACTACCAGTATGATTCGACGCGCTCAAGGACTGCCTACTTTTTATAATCATATCCATGTGAAGCTGACTATTAATAATAAATGCGAAACTTTGAATGATGTTTGTTACTCAGTCACGCCAGGTTGGCTGAACGGATCTGGATGAAATTTGGCATAGAAATATATATTATGTAACGCGCGGTCTTTTCATCCCGGGAGTAGGTACGTAAGCGGGCGAAGGAGTATCTAAATAATACTAATATTTCAGCTGAAGAGTTTGTTTGTTCGATTGAACACGCTTATCTCTGGAACTAGTGGTTCGAATTGAAAAATACTTTTAGTTTTGGATAGCCCTTTATCAAGGAAGGCTGTCGCTATAAAACATTACGCTATGACCAATAGAAGCGGAGCATAAATGAAAAATGTGACAGCAGCGCGGGTCAGTTTAAATATTCATAGAAACCATCATAGGTTTCTGTGAAAAGGGATTACTTTTGATCAAGTTTTCGATTTGTTCATGTTAGATCGACTGATCGAGTTATCTAAACAACTAGCTACTTATCTCGTAAAGGTAGGATATCTATCGTATACGTATGATATGATAAACCAGTTGTTTGCTAGTAATTTATGTTTCTCTATCTACTTTTGTTTTAAAATATGTGTTATTCGTACAGCTAGTGTTACTAGGTTCCTTAGATTTTCAAATCAGCCACAAGGGAGATAGAACTTTTATGGAAAAGGTACCAGGCCGCATTTTTTTTTCAAAGTCTCGGTTTGTTTTGTTTGCACGGTATGCGTATATATGTAAAGAGGATAGGTACTTAAAAAAATGTTAGCAACATGGTAGGTACACAACATGTAGGTATACTCGCCACGTGCGAACAATGACTATCATTAGGTACCTAGATATAGTTTATTAAGTGCTCATTTGCATTTAATTATACCTATTCAAATAAGAAAGTAAAAAATAAGAGCACGTGAAAACCATTTATTAATAACTTACTCGCATTATAAACGGAAAAAATAGTGTTTTAATAGTTTAAATTGTTAAATCAAGCCGGGAACTATTATTTCAATCCAATTTACTGCATAAGCACGTGCTTAGTTAATTTTTAATGAAAAGGGGATCATTATACCTACTCATAATTTCGATCAACTTTCACTATTGAACCCACACTGAAATTGCGAGAAAAATATTCGACTGCCCCCTACATTTATATGTGCGCTTTACTCGTGTACCTATATCGGGACGGGATCGGTCCCAAACTGAAACTGGTTCGTAATGATAAGTGCAATGACCCCTTCTAAGTTGCATTATTTTATTCTGTTACACGTCTTATACCTGTTTCATCGGGATTATGGAAAAAATTACAAAATGGCGACGGGTGGCCATGCCAGCTCAAAAAAAAAAAATATTCGAACCTTTGGTTGTACCTATTTACAAATAAATATTTTTTTAAGGTTGCTCGATCGGCACTTTTTTCTCGACAGAATATTCCTATTGTTGTACCATTCTGTTCATTTGCTCATTATTTACATAATTTTAATATTGCACCATCAAAGTCAAAAAGTTCAGCCTCCTACTTAAAGCCCATATCAACATCGCCCTTCTTCCTCACACAGAAAATAATTCGTTTAAAACACTCACCCAGCAGTACAGTCAGCACGACTAAACTATTAAATAAAAACATTTTTTTTTAAACAATAGAATGTTTCCGTAACTCTTCACCGGACACGTCGTACCGCGTCAGAAATCGTCCACATTTGAGTCGGTACCAATTAGCACCGGTTATATATTCGTCCGCAGGAAAACTTCTTCGGATTAACAATTGAAAACTGTTTGTTTGTTTTAAACAGACTTTGGCCGCCGTGTAGGTTTATCATAACTTAGTTAAAATACAACTGAATACGCGTTATAATAAACTGTTCTTATATTCTAAATGTTATTTTTTGTTCTTTTTTCTTATAGAATTGTCAGTTTCACTGCTAACCTGCAATTGAAGTCAGAATAGCAAAACCAGAGCCTGAAAATCTAGATCAGTGTTGTATCCAACAAGATTCCGCTGTCCACTATAAAAATAAACATAGAAACTACGTATGGTGTAAAGTTTATTAAAATGTTGAACCGGTTTATACCTAAAAAACTGGACATCAAGAACCTATTTCTAACCGATTATACTGTTTTTATTGCTCTCGAGAATAGGTAGGTACTTTACGACGTTTTCGTTTGTATCTGTGACCGAATTGTTTACAATCTAATCTACATACTTACTTAAATATGAAGATTGGATTGTTTTTTTAGATACTATAATGTCCTCTGGAGGCTCTCTTTAGGTGGTTCGATCAACGTTTGATTCACAAGTCAGTCTGGTCTGTTCTCTCAGGTCGCACTGTATTCCCCATCCTATCTCTGAACCTCTCACCACCTTTCTACTTTTAGGATTATTCGAGACAACACCCTTTTTTGAAAGAAGTACCTAAGTAATAACGTGGAAGTTGGTACAATAATAGAGATAGGCCTCTCGCTCAGTAGAGTCAGTAGTGAGCGAGACGGGGCTGTAGATGATGATGATAAAGAAAGAAATAGTGTGATCTCACTCCGTCACTCAAAACTTAGCCGGGCGAACCGTCAGCTTTGATTTAAGGTCGATTTTGGAAATGAACCTTATAAACAGCTGTTTTGGTGTGCAATAGAAAATAAAGAGCAAAATAAAAAGTAATATACGAGTAAAACACAAAAGCGGTGAGAATGCCATTCTGATGATATTCAAATATACTTATATCTATATTTGAAACGGCATTGCAATTAATTATTCAGATATCTGTACCTACTGTTAATTGGTTTCTAATGGTGTGTGTTTTAATTGTCCGGAGCTACATTCGTATAGTAATTAGCAAAATGCCTATTGCTTTTTCAATCTAGAATTCAAGTTTTGGGCTAACAAGGTCGAAAAGTAGCGGTAAAAGCTATTCGACAAAACATTTTATTAATTGGTCTTGTAGCCAGTTCAAATTGTTTTTAGTTGTCTCGAAGGTCAAACTGCTATCTGTGGGTCTAAAAAAGCCACTTTAGTAGCATCGGCCAGCACATCACGCTACCCGAAACTGTCAATCCAATCAAACTTGAACCTAATGCTTTAACGATAAATTGGGAAATGACTTCGACAGATTGTTGTGTGATTAATATGATCCACAGGATAGCGAAGAGTATGTACCGACACAACGCACGTACCAGGGTGGTTACTGTCTAAGTAAGAAATCTGTAGTTTCGTTGAGCACGAAACTTCGGACTTAGAAAGTTGCAGGCGTTATCTACTCCGTATCACCAACGGATTTACGATTAATCCCAAACCCGGGCTTAGAGAGTAGCCCCCAGAACTGCTCCATGGGGATTTTAGATTGCTCAAAAATGATTTCGTCGATACAAACTTCCATCCATTATTTTAAGGGTGTATATTTTACGTTAGTGCCAAAATAATTTTTTGGATTTGATAACATAAAAGTATTATAAAATTAAAATCTGTTCAGTTGAAACCTCGATAATGTTATTTAATATATTTTAAAGTAATTTTCATAGGACTAATCTAAAGCGTTGCATCTTGTACTTAGCTAAAAAAAGTAAAAAGATATTTCGAACTTCGTATTTTTTTTCTATCGAAAAAAGGTTTTTGTATCGTGTATTTTTTCAGTTGAATACTAGATCATATAGTCAGGAAACATATACCACAATTTCACATTCCTGTTCCAGGAACCTAACGAGATACTTTAAAACGAAAAACAGCTGAATACTGATTGCATCACCTCAACGCTGGGGCGGTCAATTTTAAAAACTATTCTTTTATCCGTACTGTAGTCACAAATGGAGCTCATATTAAAATATTGCTGTTTCTAAACTCGGCGTTTCAGGCAAAAAATACATGACAATCATTTACCGTGTTTTCAGGTACTTGCTTTTGGCAAGGAATAGGGTTGCGAACTGTTTTTTTATATTTCAATGTTTGCGAATGAAGTTATGATCCGATTCAAGCGACTTGCATTCAACCACTAAGCGAAAACAGATAGAAAATGCTAAAATACTTGTAACATCAATATTTAGAACCGTTCCGTTATTGAGTGACTGAGTGTCTGAGTGACTGAGTGACTGAGTGACTGAGAGTGACCAGCACAGCCGAAACTACGGCTCGTAGGAAGCTGTACTCGAAGGTTTCCTAGAGAGTGTAGGAGAGCATTAAGAATTTCCGCAAATTCCTACGGGTAGGAAAAAACAAGGGATATGCGCGTATGAAGTCATTGGAAAAAACTAGTCTACGTACCTATAAGAAGAATAGAAAATTACCTACAAAGTGAACAATGACCGTAAAATTAGTAATAGGTAATAACTATTAATAATTTCATTTAATGCGAGGTGCTCTTGCCTTTATCAACGTTTCTTCTACCTAGAGAAGGTCATTTATCAGAATCTGAGAAACTGTAACTTTTCTTATTTTGGTTAAAATGTGTGTAAAAGCATACTTCACAGCAAGTATACCTACTCGTACTATAAGAGTGGGGAATACATCGTCAATCAATATTATAACTCTTCCGTTGCTGACGTGTGACAGCCAGCGCACAGCCGAAACTAATAGTCGAAGACAGCTGTTTGGCGCGCGGGTTCCTTGGGGAGTGTAGATGAGCACTTAGAGTAGGATTTCCTCCTGGCATCATACTCGTACATATTTTTTTTCAATAAAGTTGACCTCAAAAAACGACACACTTGTCAAGCAACTTGATGCAGTTGGAGGCAAAAATAAACGCTGCTAATAGGGAATATTCATGACAAAAATATTTATTATCTTTGCAGTTTATCTGAAAATATACAAAAAATATACTTACAGTTTAAAATAGAACAAAATTGCACGAAAAACAAACGAGGTATAATTATTTTAAATAAATGTATCCCTCTCGCGAAAACGCTATTTTCTATGGCAGCTATATGTATAGGTGTCATGGATTTTGACGTCAAAGTTCATATCGGACTTCTCTTTCTAATCACTATGAATTTTGAAGCTTTATAAGCTTAAGTTTCTTTGAAGCTTTATAACTTCATCGCTGATGAAGGTATACAAAAGTAATTTCATGATTGTTTCCTAAAGCTAATACCGTAATACGTATTTCATTTTGTAAATAAAAATCGCATGCGTATTCCCTAGCGTCAGGTTGCTTGAAAACTGATTTTTTAACAGTTTAGTTGTTTTATGAAAAAGTCAATGTTTTTTAAATTTGATTTTGTTTCTTTAGTCTGCACCAGATACAGAACAGCAGCCTTAAATAGGACCATGCACTTCGAGAACACCCTGTAGGTACATACATATTGATGTCTACGCTTTGCGCCTACAAATGGATGAAGTCAAGACCTGCTACAAGTTCCATATAATACTTCGTAGGTGCACATCGAATCTCGGGATCTCTCTTAGAGCTCCTCTACACTCCCCAAGGAACCTACATGCCAATTTTAAAATTGTGTTTTGTGCATCGCTTTTGGCGAAATAAACGCCTTTCCTTTCTTTTATTTTCCTTCTTTCTAGGACCAGTAGTATCGGCTCTGCGTTGTCTGTCTATCACTCTCTCAGACACTTAGTAACTATATTAGGAAGAATTTTATAGATCAGGATATTGATGTCCACGCTTTTTGCCTGTAAATGGGAGACGTCAAGATACCTACTACAAGTTCTTCACAATACCTATTGTGAACCCTCGACTAGCAATAATTAGTTCATAGCAATAATTAGTTTATTAATGACCCTTGAATTTAGTTCTCTGTAACGACGGGTTTCAATACGCGTACCTACGTTATGTACGGTATAGTATAACGATTAGTTTCTATTTAAATACTTATTTTTTTTCCTCAGGCAACTCTGCTGTTTTTGCCTATTAGTTGTTATTACTTTGCACGTGGCAGTGTTGTTATAATATTATGTTGCTGTATACCTACTTATGTGGGGGTAATATAATATGATCAGGTACCTATTTTAATATACCTACCTGAGTACAATGTCTATAACTAGTCACAAACTACTTTGTTTCATGAATCAAACTGCTTGCTAGGTTATTTTACTTTTGTCAGAGAGTCATACATAAGAAACACACCTAAGTATTTATGTTTTTTTTTATTTGTGATGGGTTTGCTCTTGGCTCTAGTCTATGTCAGAGATGACAGAGACAAAGTCTACGATGGAGCGAGCCTACCCAGAAGGAGCCTGTTCACTCTAACTTTGAAGACAAAGCGTTTGGAAATACAGACGCAGGCAGTGAGTTCCACTAATTTGCTTTTATGTTTCCACATAGGCACATTACACACACATTCATACTCCTACTTTGATACCTATCTATACTAATAATATTAGGGTTCAAATATCAGGTGTTTCATATAAAATGCAATGTTTAGCCAATAAAAATGTATGAAACAGCTGATATTTTTTCAAGTTTTCAGGGTTGGTCTTAAAGTAAAAGTTGTTCCTAATCATGTATACTTTCTCTGCCTAAGAGTTTGTTGGTGTTTTAAAAATAACCCTGTATAGTTAGCTGAAGAGTTTGTTTGGTCTCAGGAAATGTTTCGAATTGAAAAAATAGTAAGTGTTGGATAGTCCATTTACCGAGGAAGGCTATAAGGCTTAATCTAAACACGCTGCCATTTTAGTCTTACAAAGGAAGACCACTTCATGTACACGATATAAACTACCAATAAGCACGATTATTTTTTTAAATAATTCATTATGATAATAGGTACAATAAAAACAAGTAATGTATGGAATGACTATTCATTGGATAGATGAAGTGGGCTGCCGTTGTAAGACTACTAAAATGGCACCATGTATAACATCAGGCGACCAATAGGAGCGGAGCATCTTATCTATACTAATATATAAAGCTGAAGAGTTTGTTTGTTTGTTTACTTGAACGCGCTAATCTCAGGAACTACTGGTCCGATTTGAAAAATTCTTTGAATGTTAGATAGCCCATTTATCGAGGAAGGCTATATTGATATACAGCCTTCCTCGATAAATTCCTTAGCGTGATGATTTACGCTAAGACCATTGCTAGGAAAATTGTGACGCAAACGAAGTTGCGCGGTTAATTAATGATAAATTAAAATTAACGAACTTGCGCGGGTCAGCTAGTGAGTTTACTTATGGCAATAAGTAAACTTGGAAAAGCGACATAAGTATGCCTAGCAGATCGTCAGTGTAGTGACGACGATGGGGAAGAGCATTTCGTAAAGTCATATAATTTCCGAGATTCCATTATTCCATTATGGAACTGCGGAAGGAGAACCTTGAAATCAGCAACATTGTGAAGTCGCTAAATGTTCGTGTAGATCTGGAGCAACAAACTCGATCTAACAACATTGAAATTCAAAGCGTACCTGAGAAGAAGCACGAAAATCTCTTTGATGTTGTGTCAGAAATTTCTAAAGTGGCTGCGTGTGTTGTGGAAAACAGAGATATTTTGCACTAGGGTTGCCAAACTAAACCCTAATAATACTAGACCACGTTCAATAGTTGTACAGCTGGCTTCCCCTCGACTTCGTGACCAATTCCTAGCGGCTATTGTTAATTTTAATAAAAACAATAAGGATAATAAACTGAACAGCGTGCATCTCGGCTATTCTGGGCCAAAAACACCAATCTTCGTGACTGAACATCTGTCCCCCACATACAGGGCTCTGCACGCTGCCGCAAGGATCAAAGCCAAAGAACTTGGTTATAAATTTGTGTGGATTCGAGGTGGTAAGATTTTTATGCGTAAAGTAGAAGACTCGGATCATATCATGGTTAGAAACATGGACACTTTAAATAAGTTAAAATAATTTTTAACTGTCATTACCATTAATTTATTGTAGTCGCAGCTTTGGTATCAATTATAGTTAAAATTCTCAGCTCATAATATTAATATTTATTACCAAAACACAAGAGGTCTACGCACGAAGACTCATAATTTTTGTCGTCAATTGTCTTTAGAGAACTATGATATTGTGATTTTAACTGAAACATGGCTGAATAATAGCGTTTTGAGCGCGGAGCTTTTTGACGATCGGTATATAGTATATAGAAGAGACAGAGATGGTAGAAAAAAGGACGGGGGTGGCGTACTGATCGCTGTATTAAAAACAATTAACTCAAAACGTATGGTTCAGTGGGAAAGTCAATGTGAGGATCTTTGGATAACTATAGAGGTACCGTTTATAAAATCTATTCGTCGAATAGCTCTGTGCGCAGTTTATTTACCACCCCCTGTGTTACGTAGTAGTTTGGACAATTTTTTGGACCGCTGTAACGTGGTTCTTGAACAGACAAACTTGTGCGCCTGTATTGTCGGTGACTTTAATTTGGGTAATATACAATGGAATTTGGTATATGACGCAGAAAAAAATTATACTCCTCCTGGCATTACTAATGTACTAACTGACTTTATTCACATGCATAAATTGTCACAACTTAATAGCATCCTGAATGTGTCGGGCCGAATATTAGACCTTGTATTAAGTAATGTACCCACCGGTAGCGTTACTGCGGCCCTAAATTCCCTCAGCACCATTGATGTCCATCACCCCCCCATCGAAATCCTGATTACAGCGAGTGAAGAAACCCGACTTCCATATAATCCTCAGACTACAAAAATAAATTATAATAAACTTGCTTACACGAAAATTTGCGAGAATCTAAACGATATAAACTGGGAACAACTGTTTGACAAAATGGCTGATGTTAACGAAATGCTTCGAATGTTTTATGACAGGCTCCTGCATATTATACATATGCACGTACCCTCTAAACCTACTTTTAAATATAAAAAATATCCTCCTTGGTTTAATAAAAGCTTAATTAGAGCTTTAAAAGAAAAAGAAAAAATAAGATCTCGCTTCAAAGTCTATAAGAACCCTAGGGATGAAATCGAGCTCAAATTATTAGGCAAACGGTGTTCCAAATTAGCTACTGATAGTTATAATGAGTATATTAGAGACATTGAAAATGAAATACCTAAAAATCCGAACCGCTTCTGGGCATACATTAAAGATAAAAAAGGTGGCTCTAGCTCTTATCCAGCCACAATGACTAATGGAACCGTATTTACATCAGATGGTCCAGAAATTTGTGAAATGTTCGCGTCAAATTTTTCCTCCGCTTTTAGTAGCGCGACAGTGACCCATAGTGAACCTGAGTCCGATTTTCTTCATAATATGAAGAATAACAGTCTACCACTAACAGCACCTGTGATTGATCGCGATAGCCTGTTGACCAAGCTCAAATTATTGGATATTCGTAAAGGTGCTGGGCCTGATGGTATTCCGCCAATATTTATTTATAAATGTGCTCCCGCTTTGGTATCCCCTTTAGCACTAATATTTAACAAGTCTCTTAGCTCAGGTGTTTTCCCTGATTTATGGAAAAAAGCAAAGGTTGTTCCAATTTATAAAAGTGATCAAAAGGATGACATTAAAAATTATAGACCGATCTCTATCTTATCAACCTTTGCTAAGGTTTTCGAATCCTTAGTTTGTCCTTACATTCAGGCACATTTCAAATTGTATTTGAGCTTTTCTCAGCATGGATTCGTAGGGTCTAGGTCTACTTGCACTAATCTGGCGACTTTCACAGAAATGCTATCGGATGCCATTGACTGCGGCAAGCAGATTGACGTGATTTACACAGACTTTAGCAAAGCCTTTGACCGCGTGCCTCACCATATACTTCTATCGAAGTTATCTGCGTATGGAATCACCGGTACACTTTACGACTGGCTTAGGTCTTATCTCGAAAATCGTTCCTTCTTTGTCGCAGTTAATGGTTTCCATTCGGGAACCTACAAAACATCATCAGGGGTCCCCCAGGGCTCACATGTTGGACCTGTTCTATTTATTATGTTTGTTAATGATATCCCGCACTGCCTAAGATTCTCAGATTGTTTTATGTATGCAGACGATCTTAAATTCTCACGGATAATCGAATCTGCAAACGATTGTACATTACTTCAGAGGGATGTAGACTCGTTGGTTAAATGGTGTAATGATAATGAAATGAGCTTAAATATAAAAAAGTGCTACCACGTGAAATACACTCGAAAAAGAAAGCAACTGCTAGTGTATATCGCGTGGGCCCTAACGTTATCCAAGAGGTGGATCAAACAAGGGACTTGGGAGTTGTTTTCGACAGCGCCTTGACATTTGTTCCTCATGTCGAGGGTATCATCAAAAAGGCTTCTAGAATGCTAGGTTTTGTCATAAGGAATGTTGCTGGTTTTAAGCGTAATCGGACGAAGATCTTATTGTACAACTGCATCGTTCGTAGTATCTTAGAATACTGCAGTACGATTTGGAGACCTCATTACTCTACGCACATTCTTCGTCTGGAGCGAATACAAAAGAGATTCCTCTGGCATCTAGCCTATGCTAGCGGAAATGCTAAAAGGATACGATCCTATGAATCCCGACTATCTTATTTTAAGATGGTCTCACTTGAGAAACGTAGAACAATCATTGACTCTTCGTTTGTTTATAAGCTACTCCGGTGCAAAATTGATTGTCCTCTACTACTATCAAAGTTTCAGTTTCGTGCTCCTGCCAGAATCCCTCGTGCTCCTATAACTCCTTTACACCCTCCACTCCGCAGAACTATACTAGGTGCAAACTCTGTCGTTCCTCGTCTTTGCAAATTATTAAATAACAGCAGTGATCTTATAGACGTGCATTTTGACTCATATGCCAAGTTTCATAGAACAACTATATCAATTGTTTAATTTTAATTTGATTTGTTTTTGCTTGTTTTTACTTTTACTTTTATTTTAAAGTTAACTTAAATTTCAATTTTGATTTTAATATTAATTGTGATTATAATTTGACTTTTGATTCGGATTTTAATTAATTTTGATTTTGATATTAATTGTGATTTTAACTTGACTTTTGATTTCGATTTTAATTTTGATTTTAATATTGATTGTGATTTTAATTTTACCTTTCATTTAGATTTTAATTTGTGATTGTAATTTAGATTTTAATATTGATTGTGATTTTAATCGACTTATGATTCGGATTTTAATTAATTTTGATATTGATTATGATTTTAATTTGACTTTTAATTTCTGTTTAAATTTTTGATTGTAATTTTGATTTTAAATAGATTTTTAATTCGGATTCCAATTTCGCTATTATGTACAGTTTCAATGTGTTTTTGTTTGCTTTTCGTACTGTAAATCTCATCACGTAATGCTTGTTATACCTATTAATTTTAATTAAGTACCCAAATATTAATGTTTAATAATAGTTCAGTGCTAGTGGCACATCTTATTTGTTTATGGGGCATGCGGTGCTAACCTGTAATTAATTGTTACACTAACCTTGGATATTATATACTTACTTTAAATGTTATCAGTGTAAACAATTGTTGGTTGGCCAATAAAGGAAAATAAAAATGAGATTGATAATAACAGATATATAAATTACAGAGATTATTCTTTCTTTTTTTACTATTACCTAATAGGCACACGTTTGACCACTATCTCACCTGATGGTAAGCGATGTGGTCAAAGATGGGGCACGCTTGCCTAGAAGTCACTTATTCACTTTTGACTTAAAGACTGTTCTAATGAAACTAGTTTGTGCTGAATTAGTTAATAATTACAAGTAAAACCCGACGCGTCAAACTCATTAGGCTGTCTTTGAACCTGCAGAGGCCGGTAGGAAGTCTTTACTTAATTACTCTGAACGCCGTCGACATTAGGTACAATTGAATACGCAATGCGTGGATGTGACGCTAGATTGGTGACAAAAAATGTCATTAGGCTACGTCTGTGCAGAAATATGAGCGTATATTACGAAGGTAGTAAAAATAATATAATATAATACAAGCTTGTGAAACAAACATAGGTACTCGAGTAGCCCAAGAATTTTTCGAAATGTGTTTGAAAATGAATTTGCCAACTGTTCCTTTTCTTTGACAGCTAACCTAAAAAATTTAATAGCTCGTTTAAATTTTAATAGCTCGTTTAAATTAGGGCGTTTTGAAAGATTCGGTTGCAGTTGCAGCCTGTGTTCGATCACCAACTACTGTAAACAAGTTTTCGTTAGGTATCTAAGCCTTATTCGGCCAAATACCGTTTCGGTGACTGAACACGGCTGATTTGTTAAAATGCGCCACTCATTGTTTGGTAAAACACGGTCGCCGAATTCGGTAAACCGACCACTTAAACGATTGCGGTTGCCGTAGGTATTCGGTGACCGACTTAATGTAAACGCGCCATGAGATTCTTGATTTAGTTGGTAAAAGTTAATTTCCGTTAAACAATATCAAAAGGCCAAGGCACGATCCACTCTTTTTGAAGCCAGTCCCTTAGGGCAGCGCCAGCGGAGCACTTAGATCATAAATGTTCGAAAGCGTCGTTCAGAATACGTCGAACTACTTTCCATTTTGTAATATCCTGCCAAAAAACTGTTCATTCATTAAACGATCGTCAATTTTAACTTATCAAAGAGGCAATTAATTGCGGCGTGTCAGTGAGGAGCCGGGCTGAGGAACCTGCGGGCAAGGCCGCCGATAATGGTTTCGACGCCGCGCCGGCCGTGCCTCGGAAGTATTCGCAACGACAATGTAGCGCCATGTCGCGAGTAATGTCCTCGGACTGTATACAGTACGTCTACCATGAGTTTTATCAAACTATACTCGCTAGCGACTGTAGTTAAAAATATGTATGAAAATTAAAAAAAAAAACAAGTTTCTAATTTATTTGTTTAGTTGTTAACTAAAGTTTTACTTGCAACTTCCTTGCTTGTACTTGACAACTTAACAAATCAATTAAAAACTTGTTTTTTTAAAGGTTTCATGCATTTTTTTTTTAACTACAATCGCTGGCGAGTACAGATTGATAAAATTCATGGTAGACCTACAGTTATCGCTGATGAGTATGATCTGCAGTTTATATGTAGGTATATCAGGGACCTCGTGTTATTTAGGAAGAAGACTAGGCTCTTCCAAGATTGCAGTCTGTTTTGCAAACACATTTATTAATTATGCACAGGCCGCAAGCATTACATCCTTTCAGAAGACTGATTCCTTTGATTTAGTTATAACCAGGTACTGTCTCTGCAATAGAAATCTTAAAACCACCAGTGGAAACTAAAAACTAGCTTAAGGCAAGCGAGTTGATTGATTTTGTAAAATATTTGTATTATTTGTCTTTTTTTGAGAAATTAGGTATCGGGATTCAGAAAGTCTTTATTTGATCCCATGGTCACAGAGCCACTAAGGCCCACTTGTACAGACCTTTGTCGATTTTCTTAACTTTAAAATAAGACTTAGAAGCAAACACAAGGTTAAAATACAATTACCCACACACAGCTGCTATAAAAATATACATTTTTCAATTTACTACTATATACTTTTATTTACTTTTTTTTTTTCATTTTTTTTTTTTTCTTTTCCTTTTAAACCGGTCTCAGCATTATTTAGCTAATAAGCGAAGAAGCAAGACAGCTCCAACACAATACCTTTAACTTACTGGGCTTGCATCAATGTATGTATGTTCACAAACACAATGTCTTGTCTTGAGGTGAAAATAAATACTAATGTATTTTTTTACCTAATTAAAATTTCAATCACTATGGCCCCGAGTTAGCAACTAAATCGAAGCTAAAAGATAACTCTGCTTCGTTCAAGTGAGACTTCGAAGGAGATCTTATGACTTGAAGTAGGTAACTACCTAAGTAGTAGTGTGTATCTTGGGTGAGTGATCCTTGGCATACGACCATGTTTAGTAAAACTGATAACTATATAACAAGGGTACTAAACTTAGTTACAATACCTATTCCTTGTAATTTAATTAGTTTAAATGACTCTAAAATAAACGTAGGTAGAGAATTAATGAAAATCTGTCAACATTTGTTTTAGTAAATGATAAGGTCTGTCGTTACCTTGGTCTACATTTTATTATCACTGCGAGATACTGCGATAAAAGCATAAACACGAGTTAAGGCTAGAGCTATACAGAATCGTTGAAACAAATGGATTTAGTTTACGATCTAGGATTAATCATTATGATTCAGGACAGTTTGTAACAGTAAAGAATGCTTTTAGAAGTATTTATAAGGAAACGGAAAAATATTCACAATTGAAGGCCAACCTTGGGTTCTAGGGGAGGCACCAGAAGAAGAATGAATCTGTGTCACAATGCTGCTGACACATCTACCGGCGATATGTTTATCCTCAAAAAACCGGCCAAGTGCGAGTCGGATCCTCACGCGAAGGATCCCGTGCCATCATTTCTTGCATGTACCTTTAATTATTAACGTTGTTTTAATTTTATTTGCTTTGTTGTTATAGCGGCAATAGAAATACACAATCTGTGAAAATTTCAACTGCCTGCCTTTTACGGTTCTTGAGATACAGCCTGCTGACAGATAGACGGAAGGACAGACAGACAGGCTTAGTAATAGAGTTCCGTTGGTTATCCTTTGGGTACGGAACCCTCAAAAGGAAGTAATAATATTATTGCATTGAAATAGAAACTGAGGAGAAAGCGAAAATTGTCTGCGGGCTTCTCCTAGCAATAAACTAGCCCGCACACATCGCCTAGGTACAATGTGCGTCATGCGAGGGTACTGCGGGTATTCCGCGAGGCACAAGGAATATATAATTCTCGTACTTTTCTGTATATTAAACTAAAGGAAATCACTCCGATAAATACAATGGCTTGTTGTTTCAGGTGTCTGTTACTGCTACCCTGTAAAATACGATTTAATTATTAGGTAACAGGGATGTTACATGACGAAAAAAAAAGTAGTTAGATTCTCGAAAATATTGGGTAGGTACGTGGTTTTTTGTCTCTGCATCACCCAAGGGTTGACTATTAGAAAATGCCTATGGCATTAAGTCCGGCTCTGTACATTTGTGTGCACGAAGTATAAAATTAATAAATTGGATGAAAGATCAGGAGTGGGGGCTTGTGACGTCACATTCCGATAAAAACTGTATCGGAATGTGACGGAGGATCTTCTATTCTTTTTTTAGCGATGAAAATGTGATGTGTTACCAATTTGTAGAAAAAAAAAACCATATCTACTCTACGATTTAAATGGAAATATTTTACTCCATATTTCTTGAAAAGCTCTAGTGGAATGCCAATATAAATTTTATTTACATTCAAAGAATTCAGTCGATCTTAATCCAATATGTAGCTTGACTTGCAACTATTTTTGCTATAGGTACATTCTTACAACTATATTAAAAATGCGAATGTTTTGTTTGTTACTCAATCGCGACAGAGGGGTGAGAGGCATAGAACTATTGTGGCATAGCCCCCCGCCGCCATATTGACTTTTTTTCAAAGTTGCGGCGCACGATCTAACATGCATACATGGGTAGAGGATACATCGACAAACTGAAAAAGTGTTAGGGATAAAGTGCCATTAAGTGTCACGTTGCAGAGATGTTTCATCATGACTATCATTAAAAAGTGATTAAAAATTACTTAATTATGTGCTTATATGCAGTAGATTAAATTCAAATAATAGTTCCCAGACTGATTTAATAATTTTTTGGACATAAGTAAAAAAAGAACACGTGAAGCCACTTTATTAAGAACTTCATCTTCATTATTCTCATAATATATGGTGCCTTTACCTTCAAATATCTCGGTAACGTGGCACTTTATGGCACCACGTTGTTAACGTTTTTTGATTGTTCAAGTGTCCTCTACCCATATATCTACGCATGTTAGATAGTGCGCCGCCACTTTTAAAATAATACTTAAAATGGTGACGTGGAGGGAGGGCGGGGGGGCGTATGAAAAAGTTCGAACCCTATCCATCATGTTGCTACTTTTACCTTTTTATCCCGGAAGTATGTACGATTGGGATAGGTACTTCCCGACAGTTTGCAGAAGCTGTCAAAGTATACAAATTGTGACAGAATAAACGCAAAACCTGTTAAAGGGACAGTATCTGTCAGGGGACAGTATCTGTCAGGGGACAGCACATGACATAGGCTATTGTTATGTTATGTGCACTTACACGTATGGGGCAGTCGATTCTTTTTCGCGATTAGGTGTTGGTCCCATAGTGAAAGTTGTCCATAATGATGTGTACAATGATCCCTTAAGACCCCAGGTTGTATTCTTACTATCCATCTAGGCTGCATGCCTCGATGCCTCACCACCCTGTACGCGAACAGGTACGAGTGTAGTCTAAGCCGATCTGACGTCATATTATCACAAACTAGTTGACCCGCGCAACTTCGTCTGCTCCGCTCCTATTGGTCTTAGCGTGATAATATATTCTATAGCCTTTTTTCGATAAATGGGCTATCTAACAATGTCTAGTCAAATTGAGCCAATACTTCCTGAGATTAGCGCGTTCAAGCAAACAAACCAACAAACTCTTCAGCTTTATATGTAGATAGTACTAGTTGACCCGCGCAACTTCGTTTGCGACACAGTTTTCATTACTGCTCCACTCCTGTTGGTCTTAGCGTGATGATATATAGTTCCTGAGATTAGCACGTTCAAGCAAACAAACTCTTCGGCTTTATATATTAGTATAGATAGAAGTATAGACTGAGATACGGAATGTAAGATATTTACCGACATAAAGTTCGTTACAAGAGCATTGTTGAGAATGCTACAATAATTGCTGTTTGCTTTACTGATTACGATTGTGTTGTTTGTAGTACTATGAATTATTTAAAGAAATCGGTTTCATAACTTTAGGGTTTTAAAATGCCCAAGTTTTAGAACAGCAGTGTTTAGGAACATGTTGGTAAATGCCAGCCATTGAAATTCTCTTCGATTTAATGAATGTTAAAAGTGAAGAGAATGGCTAGTGGTTCTCGGTTAAATAACAAATGCTTATTTTGCTCACTTTATTAATAAATAAAAATGTCAATTTTGTATGTTTGTTTATTTCGTACGCCACGAAACGGAACGACGGATGGACGGAGACGGTTATGTGCTACATTCACGGGACCTAAGCCGTGGGCTAAAACTAGTTATTTTATAATTTGGAGGACAGTCATATTAACGAAATATTTTTTTGTGAGGAACTGAAACCGACATGTATTAGAAAGACTGAATGATGAGCAGATTCAAGGGAGCAGTAGGATGGAAGCAGAAATTAACGCACTCCTAGCGAAGAATATATTTTACTTCACTTTAATTGTATATATTAAAGTGAAGTAAAATATATTCTATTCTATTCTATTGTATTATTATAAATACTGACTAAAAAATTTACTTTATAGTAAGTAAATTTTTCAGTCAGTATTTATAAATAATATTCATCTGATCAAATAGATATAAAATGCGCGTTCTTTTAACAGCTATATTGACGAAATATGAGTTATGCCACAAAATATGGTTGACACCTTTTGTTAATAAGCCCTGAGTAATTAGTAGATAGGTAGATAATGATATGTATTTAATAAAACGTAATATTTTTTTGTATTTATGGATTCTTTTTGTCATGGCAACTCGGAAAATGCGGCACTGTTGGCGAATTAAATTAATAAATTAACTAGATTTTTGGAAGTCGGTTGTATTTTTTTGTAAAAGTTTTTAATTTTTCACTTTTTACGGAGTTACGAGGTAACAAACATAAAAAAAAATACAACCGAATTAGGAACCTTTTTTGAAGTCGGTTAAAAATAAAGGTACTCGTAGATAATGTTGAAGAAATAACGCAATGCGCATGTGAGACTGTTACTGACTCGTACTCTCATTAATTTACGCAAATTGTCGCCTTGTGGAGACTATTTAAACCATAAAGGAGGGTTCTAAATATATAGGCATTCATACCTTGAGCCATGTTGTCTGCAGCTGCCTGCTCGCCACCCTGGGTCGTGAAGAACTGGCTTCTTCCCTCGGAAGCCTTGCCGATGCACCTAATTGTATTAGATGTATTATCTGCGATGCTACATTACCACGTTATCTAGCTGTTGACAAACTCCTTGCTGTTCGAATTTGAACTTTACTGGCCTACGACAAGGTTGTGTAGCTAGCTGCAGGATAGTTTCTTTGTGTGGTATTAATTGTATACTCAGCAATTGTCTACTGAAGAGTTTGTATGTGTGTAGAAGTTAATGAAACGGTCAGTTTAAGTTGATTTAGTTGGTTGATAGACCTACTACTAACCTATACTTTAGTTGGTTGATAGACCTACTACCTACACTTTAGTAGGTTGATAGATCTACTACCTACACTTTAGTAGGTTGATAGACCTACTACCTACACCTTAGTTGGTTGATAGCTCTACTACCTACACTTTAACAGTTTCTGAATTTTTCACTGAAAAACATATCATAACTAGCTTTTGCCCGCGACTTCATACGCGCGTATCCCGTTCTTTCCCCTTTTTCGCAAGAACTTTGGGAAATCCTCACTTAGTGATCTCCTTCGCTCCCCAACGAAATGAAATGCCAAATTTTGGTTTTCTACTTCCAGTAGTTTCGGCTGTACCTATGTTGTCAGTCAGTCAGTAACAGAATAATATTAGGATTATGTCAGTTTTGCGGCCTGGCACATTCAATGACGTCTTTGCTGCAAGTCTACTATCTACACTTATCTACAGACACCTGCGACTCCAATGAACCATCCACATGGTTGCTGTTCAATGATCGCAAACGTGAAAAACATGAAGAAATAAGTGGCTTTCAGTGCTATAGAGTGCTCAGTGTCAGTACTTGGATACAGACGTCATGTGACCTGCAATCAGCTTCCAATTGACATTGTTCAGAGTAGGTACTGACATAAACTAGTAGGTACTTACACTGTAGATATACTAATATAACGTGTAGGTACAGCAACAGTCAGTCTAGTGTTAGAGCTCTGAGATTCTGGTGATGATGATTTTTGAACTTTTTTTTTTTTTTTTTTTTTTTTTTTTTTACTATTGATAGGCACGCGTTTGACCACTATCTCACCTGATGGTAAGCGAGGATATGGTCGAAGATGGAGCACGCTTGCCTAGAAATAACCTATTCACTCTTGATTTAAAGACTCCCAGGTTGTAGCTATCAGGAAACACAGACTCCGGCAGGGAATTCCACTCCTTAGCTGTACGCACTATGAATGTGTTCCCAAAACGTTTTGTGCGTATGGGTGGGATGTCCACCATATACCGGTGGCGCATCGCCGTTCGTCTTGTGGTCCGATGATGGAACGGGCTTAGCTTTAATTCATCATCAGCATATCAACCGAAAGACGTCCACTGCTGGACATAGGCCGGCCCCAATTGTGCCCTCTCCATTGCCCTTTGGTTGACTTAAGCCTTCTGATGAGGCCCATTGTGAGCGATTACGTTTTGGTTTCATAAGTCATCACAGGTATGTGGGACGAGAAGACTCCACGCAACCTCCCGAGCGCTGCCCAGCCGAGTCGGATTCTACGGTTGCCCTCTGTCTTGAAGTTAGCCCTACCTAACTGGACCGGTTGTCCCAGGTTGACGGACTCGTCTACAGCTTCGAGTATATAGTCGAAGCAGTAGTTGAGTATTTAGTGGGTGAACGTGATTCATTGGTGGATAATTTAAATCATTTGGGAAGAGGAATTTTCTGGAAAGATCATTTTTGCCTGGTCTACTATCTGGACTTGTCAAAACCAGCACAGAGTCATTAAATAAACCACATACCACCTATCCGCGGGATCAGTTAATTGTGGCCTTCTATCGTACAAGCTAAACTAATATACCTGATTAATCGCCTCGTGGACGCATAAAACATGGCCAATGATTTACTGCCAATTGTCGACGGCATTGTAAACTGCTGACAGAAGCAGAAACTAATTAGTTATATTAAATTTTAAATTTGTCTAGCTGTTACGAACCACGTAAACAATATAATCATCGATTAGTGTTCACAGTGTTGGGATCCTGTCTTTGCTGCGAGAGGCTTGTGGTCCACGCGGCAGTGCGGACAGTTGCCTGTTCTACGATGTCACCGGATTATTGCAGATACTTACCGTAAGATTGTAATCGATCGAATTACGTCCAAACTTTCGGTATATTGTGAATACATCATTCAAAATACGAAAAATCCCATCCAATTATATATTTTCCAAAATACTCGTCTTTTACCAAGTTTATAATTTTGCGCGATTTATTATATAAAGATACGGTGTTTGCAATGATTCGGTGACAAACATATAGGTACATAATACGTTTTCCAATTTCTATTTCCAAGACAGGGCAGAGCATCGTCCAGTACCTGTCACGATCTTCAAAAGGGCTTTTGGGTATTTCTTCTGAAGAAACGCTTCATAGATTATCATCATCATCATTATCAGACAACTCTAGCATCGCCTTCTACTGAATAGTCTTTACCAATTTCTCTATTTTATGGAATTTCTAGGCACGCGTGCTCCAGTTTTGATCCATCATCGCTTACCATCAGGTGAGATAGGTACCTAGTCAATCAAACGCGTGCCTATAAATAGTAAAAAAAAGTTACAAATTTTGCAAGCAAAGACGGTAGTTAAGACTAGTTTTTCTAATAAGACTAAACATTACTTAAGTAAAACTATTTGTGAATTCTGTTGGGATCGTAATAAATCCGGTTGACGTCAATGCATTTGAATATTGCCCGGATCTGTGGATATAGGCCTATTTCTCAGAGACCTTGTACTCTTTTGTCAAAGGAAATTGTCAATCAAGATTTGAAGGTGTTACCTTCTACCCCAGAAACTACTAACTGTTTATGGAGTGCATGGGTTTTCAATGACACACTTTGTATAAATTAAGGTTAAACGAGTCTTCATCTTAGTAAAAAATATTTTTTAAATTATGTTCACTATCAAACACATTGAGCAGTGTTCCATTTGAACAAAAAATAATCGAATCGTACAGGCGCTATATTTTTTAAACACACGTTTAAAATATCATTCAACTAAAAAAACTTTTTTCACTGAATAAAAATAATGATAGCACTGGCCACCGATAACAATAGGTTAACAGCCAGATGATCTGAAAAAAAAAAGTATCCTCTGGACACGTGTCAAAGTTCGGCCATATTGTATTCGGCTAGTTTTAGACGTAAACGCTTTAAATTATTTTCTTATTTGATGGAAGTGTATATTTTATAGAGGAGGATATTGTGATGAAGGTAATATTATAAACATTTATTTGATTCAGCCTATTAGTTCGTTCATCAATCTTTATTGTTATTTTTTTAGTATCGTGAAAACGACTTTTTGCTCGGTACTATCGTTATTAGATCGTCAAAATGCTAATGATTACGAGATTTTTAATACTAGAGATATGGTTGAGCATACAAAGGATATGATGTTTATTTAATTTTTAAGAATGCTCGTGATTTATCGGGCTCATAGGCAGTTTTACCAGTCCATTACCTAGACATAAATGCACAAGTATTGGGATCCTTCACTCTGCCACCCATGGCCAGCCAAGCAGTCTGTGGCAACCTGATCGTCCTAGCGACCGTTCACCTGCCAGCCTCTGACCTTGGGCTCGGCGTGTCGTTTCCTGCAATTCACCAGCGTTATGTCAGATATGACCTAGACAGCCTACAGGGGACATTCCAGCGCGAATGAAATGCATGCTCACATGTTGTTCTAAGCTGCTAGGGGCTCGTCTTTACAGAGATCTAAGAATTATTTTTTTCCCGTCTGTCCGGATACACATGTATACCAGGACTTTATTGAGTATTACGATACAGAGAGGCGTAGAAATTATCTTGCACTTAAAAGATTACACGTTAGAAAGTCAGCTTCTCAATAAAATGTTCACCTCAAATCCGATTGACATCAATGATCTGGTGATGATCAGCTCGGATATTGTACGGTAGGAGATTTAGAAGTTTAGTACGGTCACTACTAGATTTTCGATTAAAATCATCAAGAACTTGATTACAATATAATGGTAAAGGAATCTTGTTTATCGTGAAATACTCGTTTGCAGCGAGTGAAAGCTTACTTTATTTTCTATAGTTAGATAAACACCGTACGAAGCCCAAAATGACCAACAACTAATATCAGTGACATAACTTGCCGTTAGGTAGACGCCTGCATAGAACAATGTCGAGCCATAAATTAGATTGGTAATTATTAGCGAGCGCCTATTTATAAAGTAATCCTTAGCAACAATTACTTAGGCCCCGCGTGCAGCGAGGAAACGTATTGATCAGAGATGTTATTTGACACTATAACTAGTACGGCTCTACTCGAAAACCATCATGAGGAAAGCTTTTGTATAACTAATATACAAAAGAAGTACATGTCCAGTTTAGGCAGCGGAAACCGGTCTTGAAATTAATACCCGGAAGATCCAAGAGATGCGTACCTAATGAGGTGAAGAACTCTACATTGTTGCTTATTGGCATAGGGGCAGTGGAACGCCTCCACAAATTTAATAACCTCGGGAGCGTCATGTCGGTGACTGGAGGAACGAAAGAGGACATTACTTCACGGATTGCCAAAGCCCGAGCTACCTTCGCGCAGCTGAGACCTGTCGGCAACCACGGAAACTGAAGCGAAGAGTCAAACTCAAATCTTCAATATCAAATCTGTGCTGCTCTACGGGTTCGAAACGTGGAAGGTAACCAAGGACATCTCACGCCAAATCCAGTACTTCGTCAACCGTTGCCTTCGTCGCATCCTCGGTTTTTTTTTTTACTATAGATAGGCACGCGTTTGGCCACTATCTCACCTGATGGTAAGCGATGATGTGGTCGAAGATGGAGCACGCTTGCCTAGAAATAACCTACTCACTCTTGACTTAAAGACTCCCAGGTTGTAGCTATCAGGAAACACAGACTCGGCAGGGAATTCCACTCCTTATCCATAACGCATTATGAATGTGTTACCAAAATGTTTTGTGCGTATGGGTGGGATATCCACCGTGTACCGGTGGCGCATCGCCGTTCGTCTTGTGGTCCGATGATGGAACGGGCTTGGCGGAATTAAATTATGCAATTCCGTCGCACATTCCCCAAAATGCAACCGGTAAAAAAACGACAGGCTAGCAACTCGTCGTCGATGTTTAAGCCCCTCAACGATCTCTAAAGTAGAGCTGTTGGAGAAATGCCACGAGAGCCCCATCGACCTCCAGATCAAGCGTCGTAAATGGAGATGGATTGGTCAATCACACGCTCCGGAAGGATCCCGATCACATTCCCAAGCATGCTATTGACTAAAATACTCAGGGAAAAGGAAGCATGGCCGTCAAACCTGGTGACGCGCGTGTTGGCAGCAACGTGGAGTGAAGTGAAGCGTGAAGCTCAAGACCACTCGCGATGGAGGACTTCTGTGGACACCGTCTGCCCTAGCTTAGGGGTCAAAGGACCTTAAGTAAGTGAAGAAGTCCCAGCAGTGAGAACATCATGGGCTGATTATTCTTCTACGCTCGATATCATTGTCTCGACTGTCTCACTTGATTTTGTCTTGTCTTAAGAAGTTTCGGGAGGAAACACACTTAATGTACCAAAAGTCTCAAACTAGGTTTCGTTAGACACGCTAGTTTTGACTAGTTCAAAAATTTGGCGATCATCGATTTCAGGGACAAAGTCACTGAAAAAGTAAAAATCAAAATCGAGTAGGTTAGCCGTCAAAGCACAAGTAGAAATAACCATTCGCACTTTTTTTCCATATATTTTTATCCGCCAAGACCTACAAATAAAATCAAAACTGTTGGCCACGTCAAATGAATTAAGGAATACTTAATTGGATCTTCATCGGGAAACCCTGCAAGAACAGGTCAGACTGAGATTTTTATATAATTTGCCACGTACAGCCCTTAGGTACGTGAGAGAGGATTACTGGCGAACTGATATCAGCAGCCCAGCCGGTCGAGTCTGTACACATGTCGAACTGAAGGCTTGGCTGAAGTGATCACGAAGAGAGCTGTTAATCCACCTTGATTACTGGGACTGACAGCTCACTTCGTGATCACTTCACCCAACCCTTCACTTCGACATGTGTACAGACTCGACCGGCTGTAACAGTCTTCTGAAAGCACGTTAAGCCGAGGTTTCCGGTTTTAATTTTTACCTACTTGCGACATTTACTTCGGTCATCGAACGATCTTAGGAAGTGACTCTAAAACGGTTACGTGGAGGATGCCCCACGTCAGAAGCAGATCAGTCTGAATTAGATTCCTCAACCGACACGTCTATCCAAACCTTTTTAGGTGTTATTTATTTTGGAACAAAAAACCAATTAACACAGTTAATTATAATCAAGTGACTAATGACTCAATTAAACATACATTTGCACGTGAATAGCGTTGACCAAAAGTTGCTGGGAAATCATCGATAAATCGACTTCCTATTACTAAAAGGGCAGCGTATAGCTGATTTTCGCTACACATCTAGGTTGCTGCTTTGATGAATAGGCAGATGCTATTGATAACCTTTCATGTGTTCATAGAGGTAATTATAAAATAAGGTTGAGGAAATCATAGACCACGGACAACTAGAAACCTTAATAAAAAAAAGGATTGATCGTCGTATAATGAACCTTGCTATTGCCCCGCGTGTGTTGGTACTTGGTAGTCATTAATCAGCAAATGTGAATTCGTTGCACCCGTCCACAATATAGCCTACTTGCTGGAGTGCCCTAAATGGCCTTAGAGCCTTTGCTGACGGTGTTATTTTTTAAAAGACCGACGACGCGTAGTTGCTTGATACAAAATCCAGACGTACTGCTTTGAGGTCATATCTCTTCATAATCGTGAGCGCGCGTTCTTAAAACATGCATCGTCGGTGCGTTAAAAATACGCCGTGTGCATAGGATCTTGCAGGTGTGTCTTGTAGGTGTGGTGGTGGGGGTTGATAATGAATGCCTCTATAAACGTAACAACCCATTGAGTACAAAATGTTCATGGGTTTCCATCGACTAGAGAAGAAAAAGTCACATAAAAATTAGTATTTGCTTTGTTTTTCAGTCTACGAAATTGCACCCCAAGCAGCGTGCGGCTCGTTTCGAGAACACTCCAGGGTCGGTAGACCATACGATCAGCTCCCCGGAACTACCGGGTGCGCGGAGAAAGATCAAGAGTCAGCCAAAAACTGAGGCGCTCAGCAGGTCAGCATTCGACGGCCAGTCTGCTTCGGAGTCACAGTTAAAGGCAAGTTATCTGTGTTGAGTATGTGGGATGGTTGCGTAACTGCGATCCCTTTGGTATTGAAATCATCTTGTTCAGAGCCCGTTTGTTTGAGTGCTACCCAGTTTAACCTACATAGATCTTAAAGTTTGCTTACTTAGCTTTTTACCGTTTTTCTGTCTAATGGTTCGTTTAATTTTCTAAAACGATATTTTTGCAGTTTTTAGCCGACTTCCAAACGAGGAGGTTCTCAATTCGGTGGTATTTTTTTTTATGTTTGAAATTTAGTTATGAACCGATTTGAAAAATTCTTGTTTCATCTGAAAGGGTATCCGATTGGTCCCATTGTCACCAAGTCAGAATCTGATGATGGGATCCCATGAAAATCGAGGGCAACCCTCAAATTTTATAGGCAATGTTCTTCATTAACTTTCTAACGCAATTCAGATTTTTGTACCTGGTAATCATCATCTCATGTTGCTGAGCTGATGATGGAAGGTATAAATTATGATCTGATGATGAGATCCCGTGAAATAAGTTTATTCAGCGATATTTTAGCCGATTTGGATGATTCTTTTTTTTTTTAGGATAATTTTACTAGCATTTATTCCAGAAGGTTTTAATATGTACAAAACATTAATATTTAATTTACAATTAGCTCTGCGATCTTGGTTTGGTAATGTTAACATGCTTGCTTGCGAAGCGTGCGAGGGGTTATGTATACCCGTGCTATTTTGGTTTGTCTTACAAAGGAAGAACACTTGAATGTACCCAACATAAACTACCTCTAAGCGCAATTGTTTTTAGAAGTAATTCATGAGAATGATAGGTAAAATAAAAACAAATAATGCATTCATATATGAAATACCTTGCGTCATGATTATTAATAATATTTTTAATAATTAAAATGTTCAAATCGTTTTTTAATTAATGTGTAGTAGCCATTGGATAGATGTAGTGGACTGCCGTTGTAGGACGATAGGACGTTTAAAATGGCACCGTGAATATAAGGGGAATAAAACTCATATCAACTCGAATTGCAGCTTATCAAAGAGAATGTACAATCACCGACCTCTCCGCGGCTAGACGACACCCCAGGCGAGGGCGACCAGTGTAGCAGCCCGGACAGCATGGCCGACACGAGTCCGGCGCCGGAGACCAGCCGCTGCATCAAGCAGTGCGTGCGCATGCAGTCGCTGAGGGACCCGGCGGACTTGCAGAGGGGCGCGAGGAAACCCGATAGGGCTAAGTGCTGCGGCAGATCAGTTGCGCCCAAGGTAACTAGCAAAGACAGTAGCCATATTACCAGTCCAAAATTGAACATTCCAAAATTAGGGCGAGTCGTGATAGCGGTGAGTTTTTCAAAATCAGCCTGTTCGTTTCTTGGGAAGGAACAACGATTTTTCAAATAAACGACACAGTTTTACTTTTCATCAGAATCAGGGTCGAGACTCCTATCAGTGTTTTTTCGATATTCTTCATAGTTTCGGATTTGGCCATGAAGGCAGCCTTTATATATACATATATTAGAGATAACATTTCTAGAACAATGCGTTTTATAACCCACTGAACCCAGTATTATGCGTGTTTCATTTATGTTCTAAATAAATGTTGTTTTTCTTTCACTGTCTACAATCCGTGTAAACTAAAAATAACAAAATAACGACAAGTTTTATTTCATTTTCAGAAATCAAGATCATGTAAGTGGACACTCTTCACTTTACAATAATATTTACTCAAGGACCGAAAATGTGGTATTTGCTATACATGCATAATGTTGCATAGGTTCACCCCAGGCGCTTGAGCCAGATGATGCCGTGTCACGGCAGATCCGGAACATCCATCATGACGCCCGCAAAAGTACCAGGATCATCAGGGACTCTAGGAACAGACTTCTTGAGATACAGAAGGTAGCGCCTCTTGATTTGTATTCTGTTAAATAAAGTATATTATATTACGGCAAAAGTAAGTCATGGTATACTTTGTTGTAATTTGTGTAGTATATCAGCCACCAGTGCTTTTCTCTAAACATCTCACCTCTCTTCACCTATGTTTTCTTCATCATCGTCATCGTCATATCAGTCAAAAGACGTCCACTGCTGGAGAAGGACATAGGCCTCTCCTAAGTGTCGCCACAACAACCGGTCCTTACCACAAGGTGGACCGGGCCGCGACCTTCACCAGGTCGTTGGTCCACCTTGTGGGAGGCCTTTTAACTTTGTATCTTCCGGTACGCAGTCGCCACTCCAGAACTATTCGGCCCCATGGACCATCGGTTCTGTGAGCAATGTGCCCTGCCCACTTCCACTTCAGTTTGGTGATCCTTGAGGATAAGTTTTCACGATGATATTTTAACAGAATATACTGGCTGATCAACATCATCACACATCACCACACACTGTAGTTTCTTATATCTTAATTCTGATCACGGAGTTTTAGTGCAGTTCATTGCGGTTCTGAATTGTTTTCAACTTTTAAAAGCTTTTTAGAATATCTTCAGCATTTATTTTACCAGTTTGCACCAAATTGATTTATTGTATCTGAAATTTTAAAATCACACGAACCGGCCCTGTCAGCTCTTCTAATAGAATGAGAATAACTAACGAACTCACTAAAAGCTTTCCTGAAATAATCCGAATATAGAGCGCGGGCTTAGAATATTCGTAGCCCCTGGTCAGTTAGCAGCCAACTCGATGCGAATATAACCAGCGTGTCACGAAATAAAGAAATTCAGAAGTTCTATCCGCGTTGATATTGGTAGGACCACTTAAACTAATCTTTGATCTTCTATTTTTTTCTCTAGAAAAAAATAGAAGACCTTAAACATTTTGCAGACTATAGTAACATTAATGATTTTCTGTTTGATTTCCTGTAGGTTCATCGATTTCGTTGCCTCTCGGCACACAGTCTCCTAGTTAGATTGCCTGTCGGAAGCAACTATTGTGAGATTGAATAGAGCACGGAGCAGTGCAGTGTCAATAGCATCGTCGCCGTCGTTGTGGTTCATAATTTAATAGAATATTTAAACTCGTGCTGTACTGCATCTGTACTGCTTGGTAGAGAGCACAGATGGCAGCAACATTATTTTGCACCAATCGCCATGTTTTAACTGATCAACAATTCATGTTGGTTCGGGGCCACCCTTTGGTTATAAATATTTCAATGAATTTGGTGAGGTTTGTGCGAGATTTATTTCCTGAAACTGATTTTGACTGAGAGTTGTCAGAGTTAAGTGATATGAAAGTAGTTTGTTTACTCTGTTGAAAGTTTAATGATCAGTTGGTGCTGAGGGTCTGTGAGCATACTTCGAAACTAAAGAGTAGAGGTCCGGGTGGGCGTGGTCGTGTCAGGGCACACGAGCGCGTGTGAACTAGTTTATATAAAATATATTTTCACTCAACGCTAGTTTGAAAGCTCTAGTATGAAGGCAGACTGGCATTTTTTTTGGGTTTATATTTCGTCTTCAACATCCGAAGCGCACTAAAATGTTTCAGAAAGCGGTACAGCTTTGTAGGCCGTCTATTCCTGAAGTCTATTTCTGAAGTTTACAGCAACTTTCGACTGTTCCAGAAAGTTACTATAACGGAGGTAGACGTGAAGGAGCTGGGCGAACGAAACGATCTGCTGCTCCGGGAAATGGAGCGGTTCGACCGCATGACCAGGAGCATACAGAAGTTAATGGCGCCCGAGATGCTGCTGCGGACGACGAAGACCAGGGACGAGCCGCGCGTGCCGGAGCCCTGTGTGGAGCGGTGCGCGGACTATGTGCCGGGCAGTGCTTATGGTGAGAAAGTACTCTGTTGTTAAATAGTTCATTGTCCTTTCATTAGCTCCTGCTGGCATCACACTGCTGTGCACTGGCTTCTCTTTTGTTGTGCCTCTCTCTACGTTCTTGTGCCAGCTCCATCCAGATTCTACCCGACCCGATTACAACCACTTTGAAATTAGTTTAACACTTGTATCAAGGGTTTATATCAGCCTTAATTAAAAATACGGATGGACGTGTAATGCATGTGCGGTAGCAACGAAAACAGCTCATTGAAATACCATGTGGGTTTTTCCTAAAATTTCAGTTGCCGCCTTCATCTACACTTCATAGCGATGTTGGTAATTGGTCTGTTTTGAAAACCAAGGGTCGCTACAATCACGCTTCATGGCGACTGCATTAAAAACCTCACAAACAGTAATCAACTGTCCAGTTTTAAAAAACACAGCATTGTTCTGCTGAGCTTTGACATTAGCCACTAGTTTAAACGAAAACGGCAATGAATACACAAAAGTTTCAGCGGATTGTTTCTTTTCTATTAGTGTGTTCGGTTTCACTACTTTTGGTTCGAATGTGACCGAAAAGTTTAGTTTAGTGACGTTTTAAAAGGTGTAATAGAAATAGAACTGCCTATTTCTATTCGACATTAAAAATGTCCACAGATTTAGCGAACAAAATAGGTGATATTGTTTCTGTAGGTTCCCTATCTATTTGCAGACAATTTTATAACCTAATATAACTTGGCATACTTTTTTCTCCCAGTTATATTTTCGCATACCATTATTTACGCATAACAGCTAACGCATATTTTTTTTAAGCATAATTTCTCTTATAATAATGATTAACATAACATTCTAAAGCATTTTATTAACGCATTATGATATTAACACATATTTTTATAGGTATAAAAAATAAGCATAACTCCTAAAATGTTAGACACTAATATACAACATAGTAGGCGTTTTACATTGTAGGTACTCGTAGAATAAATTATTTTATTTTAATTTTTCAACAAACACACCATGCATGCTGCAACCATGCAGCATGTATACATGTATCTAAACAAGCATACACCATGCGGCCGGACGCATGCAGCATGCAAGCAAGCATGCAGCAAGCATACCATCTTTATGCCTAGTATTATTATTAAATTTGTGCCAAAAAAAAAGACTTTAAGATAATTATGCTAACATAAACGGTATGCGAAAAAAAAATATGGAAAAGTATTATTATGAAAATCTAGGCGTCCATATTGATACTAACCTCTCTTTGGAGGTTCATATTGCTGATGTTAGTAAGAAGGTATTCTACACTTTTCAGTCTCTTAAACGTCTTCAAAAATTCTTACCATTTCACACAAAGGTCAGTCTTGCTCAATCGCTTCTTCTACCACTTATAGACTACGCGGATGTCTGTTTCCTAGATGCTACAGAGGTACTCCTGAACAAACTCGAGCGACTGCAGAACTTGTGCATTCGGTTTATTTTTGGTCTCCGGAAATACGACCACGTGTCGGAGTTTCGGACCAGATTGAAGTGGCTGCCGATTCGGCGTCGGCGAGATACCCATCTTATTCCTTCTCTATACTATCCTTCACAATCCCAATTCTCCTCAATACCTTCGTGAACGCTTTGAGTACCTCGTCCCGAGGGGCAAATCATGTCGAACTGCCACTTCTCTTCTCCTTCGTACCCCGCGTCACACTTCTAGTCGATATGGTGGCTCTTTCTCTGTTACTGCAGTACGTCTCTGGAACTCGCTCCCACACTCCATACGCGACAGCCCTTCTCTTGATGTCTTCAAGAGGAAAGTTAAAGAGCATTTCCTTTCGCTTTTGACATAATATACGTATATATGTATGTGTATGAATATTTATAGTTATGTATGTAGGTTTATGTTTTAATCTAAATATATATATAATAAAAAGTAATTAAATAAATGTAATAATGTGCACTAGATCCTACCCTCCATTGTCATCTTTCTCTATCACTCGAAGGTTTGCTGGAAGAAAACTCATTTCTGAGTTAAGCTCGCCTTTGTACATGAACTTTCATTACTGTGTTTTGAATAAGCTGTTTTGGTGTACAATAAAGAATTAAAGAAAAAAAAATGTGCCAAAGTATATTAGGAAAAGCAACATTATGTGAAAATAAGGGATCCCGTTTCTGTACTTTACTAGGAGTTGCAATATATATACTTACCTTTAATCTACACTAAATTATTATAAATGCGAAAGTTTGGATGAATGGATGAATGGACGTTTGTACCTTAATCACTCCAGATCGGCTAAACGGATCTGGATTAAAAATATATAGCTATTCATTGTTATTCATATTATATTTCTTTTTTACTTTCCCCAGAGCCGGCGCTGCACCACGAGATGAAGATGAGCCACCCGACAGTCGTGCTGGCGGGGCCCCCGCGCCCCCCGCGCCCCCCGCGCGCCGCCTCCCCCGCCGCGCCCGGCCTGCTGGTCTACGAGACGCAGATCCGCAGCAAATCCGTACGTCCACACAATCCCGCCCGATTTCGATCATAAATAAACATGTAAAAAAATAGCAAAATATACAATTGTAACGAACCTTGTGTTTCTTTTAAGGAGATTGACCTGACTCGCAAGCTAAGTGAGAGCTACGACATGCAGGAGAAACTTGCCGCTGATAACGCTGATTTAGAAGTCAAGAGGTTTCGTTTTTTGACCTGTTTCTAGATTATTTAGAATTTAGGATCATCATCTGCATAGCTTTTTCCCAATTAAATGACAGCAGGAACCAACAGCTTAACGTGCTTTCCGAGGCACGGAGGAATCTCAGTATGTTAAGATGGTCACCCATCCACAACCTGGTGACCAACCCTGGTGAGCGTTGCATAACCTGAAATATCGATCCATGCGGCTAGTATTCTTAAGCCACAAGCTCCTCTAGTTACAATTTTGGATGGCTGTAAAGTAGTGTTACCCATTTACTGGGTTTGTGGACGTCAGGGGCGTAAAATTGCTTCACGTAAAATGCTGGTATTTAGGTCAATCCAGACTGGCAGCTGACTTCAATACAGTTGAGAAAAGGCAGGCAGATGGTTATAGGAATGTTGTAAAGGCTTCAAAGAGGCCCGTTTGACCGTGTCCTCGATTACAAAATATACATAACTGTTATGCTGATGATGTATGAGCGATTTACGTACTGTAAATTTTGTTTGTTTTATCAGAAGTATTGAGTAGCTTGTATGTGAAAGAGTAATGCGGGCCATACACGTTTAAGTAATGCGGGCCATACAGGTTCAAGTAATGCGGGCCATACACGTTCAAGTAATGCGGGACATACACGTACAAGTAATGCGGGCCATACACGTTCAAGTAATGCGGGCCATACACGTTCAAGTAATGCGGGCCATACACGTTCAAGTAATGCGGGCCATACACGTTCAAGTAATGCGGGCCATACACGTTCAAGTAATGCGGGCCATACACGTTCAAGTAATGCGGGCCATACACGTTCAAGTAATGCGGGCCATACACGTTCAAGTAATGCGGGCCATACACGTTCAAGTAATGCGGGCCATACACGTTCAAGTAATGCGGGCCATACACGTTCAAGTAATGCGGGCCATACACGTTCAAGTAATGCGGGCCATACACGTTCTATTAATGCGGGCCATACACATTCAAATAATTTGCTCAGAAAGGCTGGTTAAATCAGATTTATCAAATTGACAGGAGGCTCTGTGATAATTTGATAAAAACCGGTCAAGGGCAAATCGGACTCGCACATGAAGGGTTCCGTACTATAAACCTTAATTTTTATTATTTGTTGTTATAGCGGCAATAGAAATACACAATCTGTGAAAATTCAACATTTAACTGTCTACCTATTACGGTTCTTGAGATACAGCCCGCTGACAGACAGACGAACAAACGGACGGACAGCGGAGGCTTAGTAATAGGGTTCCGTTCCGTCCTTTGGGTACGGAACACTAAAAATTGAGTCGTTAAAACGGCATGAAGAAAATACAAAACGTAGTCTGTCAAGCGAGTCGTGTCCATGACTATTTATCTGATTTCTTATAATGGTAATACTTTTATCTGTCAAACGGATGGTCACAAGTTCGTTTCGGGGTTTTGGGTTTTTCGGGGTGTTCCATCTCTCGCCTACGCCGGGGATCGCGGGAACTTATGCGACTTCCGTAATCCCCGGCTGGTGTCGGCCTGCCTCTGTGGGCCACCTTGGATCAGCGGGGAGAGTGAGGTGTTTGCCTACCCCCGCGACGACAAAGAAGGGCGCACAGGAACACCACAAGTCGCCACCTCGGGTCCGGATGAATGGAGAGCGACGGACATCCCCAAGTCCGCCGCCCCTGGGCCCAATTAAGGGCGCCGGGAGGGGACAGCGTATTCCTTCCTCCGACGCCCGGTGCGCTTGCTGCGGGCCGGGAGAGAGGTCGAGATCTCCCTCTCCCTTTCCGCAGTCTCCTTTTGCGCGATAACTATTTTGCAGAAGGGGAACACTGCGTCCCAGGACTCCTTGCCATCGACCTTAGCACAAACAACTGCCTACCACAGAGATGAGGGCACGGCGCGGCTCGTCCCAAGTGGCATACTCTGCCAGCGTATGTCGCGCCGTGTCTTTCCGACAGCCGACGCAGAGGTGACTCCGACCGTACGGCTCCCTGCCTATGCGATACAGGAACCTCGCAAAGCAGCCATGCCCCGAGAATACCTGCGTCACTCGAAATAACAAGCCGAGCTACAGGTCGAGCACTGGCCGGGTGGCCTCGATAGTAACAAGGTCATCCCGGCCATAGTGACGAGGGAAGAGCGTGAGAGCCTGTCCCGCCATTCCGCCACCACCAGGGACGCAGCTCGATGTGCCGCTGCATCAGTCGCTCGCCGCGCACCCGTGCGTCCTCACGCCACCGATGCAGTGACGCAACGACTTTTGCCTCCAAGGCCCAGGGCAGAGATCCGGCCAGTACGCAAGCCGCCTCGAAGGAGATTGCGCGATAACCCCTGATACAATACTACCCTGGCCCAAACGATATTTGCCCCTTTTTAAAATAACTTAGAAACTTTTTACCTTCAACAAAACCGTCAACTTGGCCACTGGCAGTTGAACGATGTCCGTCAAAAAAATTTAAAAATGGAAAGTTAAATCACGACGTCAGGTGTCATTCCCATCAGTCAAAAAGTCAAACACGATTCCAACAAAACCACATCATGAAATATTAATTTACTACATATTACAAATACGAAAACATGGATAAATTCAGGTACGTACTTGCAGGTATATTTTGTACAAGGAGCTGATGACGAAGGACCAAAACCTGGAGACTTGCAGGGCCCAGGTAAAGAGGCTGCAAGGAGAGCTGAAGCTCATGAACAGAGAGAACAGTCTACTGCATGAGAAACTCGATAAGAATAATCCTGAGGTGAAGGCATTTAGTGACGCTGAATCTCGTGTATGCGTCTCATATTTTTTTCTGCTGATACCTATAGTTCCATTCTTTTAAAGCTTGGAGCAGACTGCAGAATGTGTATTAAAAATATTTGATTATTTCGATGTGTGCAGGGCGATGCATCACCGGTGACCAAAGATTCCAGATGTCAACAAGATTTAGATAGTTGTGAAGAAGTAAGTATATAGTCAACCAGTACGTATATATACGAGTTCGTTGGCCCATTGTATCGGTAATAAGTGCCAAATTTAGATGCAACCTGCAAGTGGGTTTTTGTCTACGAAATTGTGACTTTCGTTCTAAAAACTAAGGATAAAAGACGGGGAACATACAAAACTATTATTCACGTGTAAATAAACAAATCAATTTAAGAAAACACTACAAATTAACGTTAATATTCGGGAATGATTTGAGACTTTTTATAATACAGTTCTTAATATTTCAGAGCGAAAAGTCTGTCGAGGTTTCTAATGCGGAAGAACTTAAAAATAAATTAGAAAATTACAAGCTTTGTACAGAAGGACTGGTACGTATTCATTCATAAGAAGGGTAGCATGAGTATTTTGACGTAGTCACGTTATAGTATCGTTTACGTAAGTGAATTTTGATTATAAAAATCTACAACGCCACACTATTTTGGAATAATTTTATGCGCGGCATACACAATTTGTATCATACAAAAATATGAATATAGTATCCAATTCAAAAAAATATTAGGTATGTGCGAAACAAATATTAAAGACTAGCTGACCCGCGCGGCTTCGCTCCCGTCAACTGGCTACCCTACCTACCCTACCTACCCTACCTACCCTACCTACCCTACCTACCCTACCTACCCTACCTACCCTACCTACCCTACCTACCCTACCTACCCTACCTACCCTACCTACCCTACCTACCCTACCTACCCTACCTACCCTACCTACCCTACCTACCCTACCTACCCTACCTACCCTACCTACCCTACCTACCCTACCTACCCTACCTACCCTACCTACCCTACCTACCCTACCTACCCTACCTACCCTACCTACCCTACCTACCCTACCTACCCTACCTACCCTACCTACCCTACCTACCCTACCTACCCTACCTACCCTACCTACCCTACCTACCCTACCTACCCTACCTACCCTACCTACCCTACCTACCCTACCTACCCTACCTACCCTACCTACCCTACCTACCCTACCTACCCTACCTACCCTACCTACCCTACCTACCCTACCTACCCTACCTACCCTACCTACCCTACCTACCCTACCTACCCTACCTACCCTACCTACCCTACCTACCCTACCTACCCTACCTACCCTACCTACCCTACCTACCCTACCTACCCTACCTACCCTACCTACCCTACCTACCCTACCTACCCTACCTACCCTACCTACCCTACCTACCCTACCTACCCTACCTACCCTACCTACCCTACCTACCCTACCTACCCTACCTACCCTACCTACCCTACCTACCCTACCTACACTACCTACACTACCTACACTACCTACCCTACCTACCCTACCTACCCTACCTACCCCTACCTACCCTACCTACCCTACCTACCCTACCTACCCTACCTACTTTTTTTGTTTTTAAACCTTCCCTGTATTCTTGCGAAACTAACAAAAAAATAATTATTCAAATCGGCCCCGCCGTTCTCGAGTTTTAGCGAGACTAACGAACAGCAATTGATTTTTATATATTAAAGATAGTTGAGTTTTACGCTATATTAACATTCGACAAAACATTCGTGCACAAACTTCTGACGCACAACATTTTTTTCAGTGGTGTCTGAACTATTTTGGTTTTATGCCGTAGGAAAAGCAAATACTAGATTTGGAGCTAGACGTACGCAACGTGAAGATGGACATGTCGCAGGTGAAGAATGCGGCTAACATCAAATCGTGCCGTGGCTCAGGGCCCGCCGGAACCAACACCTGCTTCGACCAGCCGGTAACTACACGTTTTAGCCGATTGTATTAAAAAAATGTTTTCAAAACTAGAGAAACACCCACGACCTAAAGTTACCCGAGACCAACTTCCCGATTTCTGATTTAAGCATTTGAAATTTGTATTTCTCAACAAACTCAACTTGAAAATCGGTCAAAATTTGGTATTAAACTAAGGTTTTATTAATTCAGAATAATCAATTAAAAAAATTTTGATAACTGATTGCTGCTCCGCAGCCGGATAAAAAGAGAGACAAAACCAAACTTGATTCTAAAGCAACTTGAACTGAATGGACGGCCGATGGGGCTGATCAGTTGAGACCGAGTTTCAGGAGATGCAGAGTAAGTACAGTCGCAAGGCTGTCCGACAACCCGGTGAACGTATCATGACGCTGTGGGGAGGCATGGGCGCGGGGAGGGGGCTGCAAGGAGACCTGGCTTTCAATAAAACATACGAAATCATGAAGAAATTAAAAAAAAAATATGTTACAAGTGGAATGTAGTAAAAGAGAACGTAGCAAATCTGGGGCCAAGTAAGTATTTCGACCTGCCTTCGCTTGCACTCCCTGAAAATAGTCCCACTGGCACCCAATGTCCTGGTGGAGGGAGGCCTATCATTAGCAGTCAGTCAATCATTCAGTCGAGAGCGTCCGTCTGAATGATCTTGATAATACAAGCTATATACACGCTACATGCACATTGTTTCCTTTCTGTTTCCAGGCAGGACCACCTGTGCCACCTATGGCGAGAGCAGTAAGTATTTTATTGTTATACTGCACTGTTTTTATGTTTCAATTTCTTCAGTTTATCTGATCTGTATCCCTTTGCAGTGTGGAGTGTGTCCGCCTTGCCCTGCACCATGCAATCCTAATGCACCACCGGTAAGAATATGAAACAGTTTATTTACATGCTGTTGACGTTTGGGAATACTTTCAGACTGCGTACAGTTAGAGTGAAATTTCCTGCCGAACTCGTATTCCCTGTTAGCTACAACCTGAATTTGGAAGTCAACGACTGAAGGGGATACTTACTAATTCAAGGCGCCACATCATCGCTTTCCATCGGAGAAATTATGCCCAAAAGCGAGTCTTTTAATAATTAAAAGTAGTGAATAATACATGCATTTCGTCCACGAACACGAACCCTCTCAGACCCAAGTCTAAACCAGTCAACTGGTCTAAACCAGTTGTGCTACTTGTGCTTGTTTCTAGTGGTCGTTCTTCAGTGAACATTGTGTTTGTAACCCCACAGACGCCCGCTGAGAAAGAAGTAGTCAAACTGACATTGCAACTAAAGCAGACCGAGGAGAACTTCAAGCTGAAAGTTGCAGAGGTAACTCATACTAAGCCGGGTTTTAATATACTTTACTGAATGCATTTGAGCTTCTTAAGCTATAAAGTTTTGATAAAGGCCTGTAGTTAATTGAAATTTGAACATTTCAGTGTTACTTTCCAAACGCAAAGAGTTGTTAGCCCTTAATTATTTTGTTGCAATTTCCATCGATTAAATATTCAAAGAAAGAAATTTCTCTGAATATTTCATGAAAGTAGCATTGCTAATTAAAATTGTCTTTGCAAAAGTAATTCTCGAAAATTATAATCTTAAAGCTGGTAAATACAGTCAACTGTCCGTCCATGGAAACAACTTGAAACACTTATTTCATAGCCATTGGTTTATTTTCGCAGTTAATGTTTATATTAACGTGCAGCTTACCGTACCAACCATCTCCCTCTTATTCTACTCAATACTCCAGCCACGGCCAGGCCATTAAACCATCCGGCTGAAGAGTTTGTGAAAAAACAAGGATGACTAAGCCCCCATTACTGTGCAGTGCGCGTTGCTCCGAGCGGACTTACTGAAAAAGAAAGAAGAGTTGGACAAGGAGAGGTGTCAGCACCGAGAGGTACAGAACAAGCTGAGGGAACTGGAGATGAAGTTCGAAGGCCTGACAAACCACACCAACATGCTGCTGGGCACCAAGGAGCAGGCGTTGGAAATGGAGGTCAACGTGAGGTCCTTGAAGCAGTGCTACCGGGAGGCGCGCGAGGAAATCGACGAACTCCGGACACTGATGAAGGAACAGAATGATCAGCTGCAGGACTATAGGGTCAAGGTAAGGGAGTTGGTCACTAAAATGTATCTTATTTGACATTAGTTGCTTAATCTTAGGGTCAATATTGTCCTCAGGTTGGAAGTACGGAAGAAATCCCCGGTAGGCAAACTTTGCTGTTATTATGATCATAACTATTACAACTTTTTCTGGAGAAAATTCGTTTTGGAAAATTGCTTTGCTATAGCTATTCCATTAAGTATGTTACCTATTAAAAAGCGTAAGCTATTTACACATGCCAAAACGTAGACACCAATGGAAAGAACGTGTAAATAACACGATGGCATTGTAAAATCAAGGTTAAAAGAATTTAAATTCAGAATTTGCTAATCAATATTTAATCTAATAATTATTTGCAATAACTGAATTAATGACTTTGTCTGAAAGTAATTATGTTGCATGTAAGATGTAACATTCGTTACTTTCGTTCAATTGTTCGAAAATTCGATGCCAGAATATTCAGTAAGAAAGAGTAAGTAGGTATGATCATAATTCTATAATAAGTCCGTTTCCCACAGTGTTTGTTATTAAACTCCTCCAAAACGGCTGATATGATGATAGGTATATTTGGTAGGTCTGAGAATAGGTCCGGCTATTTTTTTTTGTATTTATATGGCATAACTACGAGTACGTATGCCCCGTTCAGCTAGTTTCTTTATAAAATGAATTAGGGCTGTAGTTATCTATCCTACTTTGAAATCGACTTTCTACTCACGTACACTTTTTGTTGGCAGTACCTGCACGCCCAGCAGCTGGTGGAGGAGCAGCGCCGGCAGATGGACATGATGGATATGGACAACACCCGCATCAGCGAGCAGATCAACCTTGAGATCCAGAAAGTCAAGGTACAGTGTCCCTTGTCAGTAGACGAGGGCGGGCATCAACTGCCTAGTCATTTCCTAACTGTAGCGTGCAACAAAATAAATGCAATTTCTCTTAAGGGGTCATCGAACTCGTCGTTACGAAAACAAATTACTTGGTGAATGTATGGACAACTCGTTTTATTTTTGCGATTTCAGTGTTGGTACGAAAAAATGTTTATAATGATGCTTATAATGTTTATAATGATGCTTATAATGTTTATAATGATGCTTATAATGTTTATAATGATGCTTATAATGTTTATAATGATGCTTATAATGTGTATAATGATGCTTATAATGACCCTTTAAGAGTTTTGGGTTTATTCCGTAATACGTTGTATATTGGGGTCGGGTTCCGGTCAAACCGGAGATTCAGCTGAATACTAGTATTTTACGTGAAGCGACTACAATCTGAGAAGCCAGTAACTAGGCAACATGGTTATAATAATGTCAGCTATCCAAACACCGACCTAGGCATATGTTGCTTAACCCCAAAGACACGTACGATGTGTAGATAGAACTATGTTACGCGGCGAGCGATATGAAAAGACACTGGTGATCGGTTTTGATTATAATTTTTTTTCGTCGGCTACTGTATGTATAGTGGGTATTTGTGCATTCATTTAAATTAAATTAACGTAAACCCAATTATTACCAAAAATCCAGTCAAGTGCGAGTCTGTATCGTGTGCCTAGTATTTCCAACAAATAATATTGTTTTACATGTTTTTTTTCGAAAACAGAATTCTTATAACTTTTTCTGTGATCCATTGGCAAAGCAAACTTTATCAAATTTATACATAAATGCTATGTTATTTAAAAGAAATAAATGCAAGTGTTTGATGGATCCTTTTAATCAGTAGGTACAGTAAAATTATTAAGTTCTTTTTCCATATTTAGCGGGTTCGATCCCCGGACAGACAGGCGATTATTTAAAATCCTTCGTTCGTTTTGTTTAAAAACGTCTTCTCTCAGTTTTTTTTTCCATCTACAGTATTTAAGATACTTCCCCTCCATGTAACAGTCTTGGGATGCTCTATACGTGAAATATTAACCTTGTGTGAACAAGTTAATCTGAGTTTTACGATATAAAAGTCTGGTTTACGCAAGTGGACCTTACTGTCCTAATAATAATACCTATATTAACCTAATAAAAGTTTTGAAATTAAGAGGATCATAATAAATATCTGTATGGAAAAAAGGGAGTTAGTGATACCGTGACGGTTGAAGGACAGGATGGAAGAGACAAAACGTGTTGCGGCGACCCCAAGTATCATGGGATAAGGGCAGGAAGATGATGGTGATGAATAAATATCTGTTTAAAAGAAGAAGAAAGGCCTCGCGTTCCGCTTCTATGCGGAACGCGAGTCCTTTCTTACGTCTCGCGACTTGTTCAACTATGAAAATGTAATAGCTACACGTGCCAGCAACAGCAGCACAGCGTTAGCGTTAGCGTTAAGAGCGACATACATTCGCTCCACGCGCCGGCAACACCGGCACACCGTCAGCGCTAAGAAGTGACCTAGTGAAATCTTAGCTTCATCGGCGCGATACACACATGTAACTCATAAGTACTAGGCTCAATTGTCTCAGGCGTAGCCACACTGGTCGCATTTGGAATAGCGGTCGTACTAAGGTGCAAGTCCCGGTGCTTTCAAGACTAAAAACATTTAATTTTAAAGGTTTTAATTTTTTCCCGTTCTTTTGCAAACGTGACCCATTTTCAATAATTATGTATTTACGCTTTCACCTGGCGTACTTTTTTATGGAATTATTTTGAAAATGCCTACCGTACGAAATGCTGACCGTGACGAATCAAATCTTGCTCCAATAAGAAGTGAAACATTGATATACTTGTACATACTCGTACAGTCGCACGTACACTTATGTCACTGAATGAAGAAACATCAGGTACAAACACACTGACAATACTTCAGTCAGTATTTATATCAGTCTTAAATCCTCCTCATGAGTCAATTTGAACTACTCGTCAAATTGGCTCATAGCAGGCAGCTAGACGAAATGAATGACCCTCGTCAGTAACGAGGGTCATTCTCTCGCAGAGAATCTTAATAGCGCGATTCAGGAAGTGGACTTGAATAAAAAACGCCATCTTGTCAACCGATAAATCTAGAGTTGAAAGTGGATGCAAGGTACTTACGCCATCTGTGCAAAATTACCTGTAACACAGTAAATCAGATACCGAGGTACTTCTGATTTACTGTGTTACAGGTAATGAGAGTCCGTATCGCAAGCGAAAGGGATGTCATTCGTCTGACAAGACAGAAAGTAATCTAACACCCATTAGTTTTAGTGTTAATTTATAATCCGTGGTGCCTAGCAATAGGGAATATGCATGCGATTTTTTATTTGCAATTTGAAATACTTAAGAGCTCTAGTAAACAATCGTGAAATACCTTCATCAGCGATAAAGTTACAAAGCTTCAAAGATTACGATTAGAAAGAGAAGTTCGGTGAAAGCTTTGACGTCATCGTCTATGACGCCTATATAGCTGCCATAGAAAACAGCGTTTTCGTGAGAGGGACAGATATATTTGTTTAAATAATTATATCTCCTTTTTTTCGAGTCATTTTGATTCTGTTTTCACTGTTAGTATTATATTTTTGTATATTTTTTGATAAACTGTATAGATTATAAATATGTTTTTCATGCATATTCCCTATTGGGCCTAACCCAGTTGTACAGCCATGGACTTTAATTGATGAGCAACTTTCAAACTTTCCGATTTTGCAGTTTTATACATTCACGAGATCACACGATTAAACCCCATCTCAAGCAGCATGCTCGTACACTCCTATCAACTTAAAATTATGTGAAATGGCGAAAATTGGAACTACGGCCGTCATGTTGAAATGTCATTCGATTGTCAGTGTCTACTACATTCGGGTTCTCTGGTTGTTTTGTCATCGTGATATTGCTGAATTTATAAAGTTAAATATGCCGAAAGCTTATTAAAAGTGATGCTCGAAACATTATTCTAAAGGTTAAAACCTTTTTTGAAGAAGAAGCTCGGGCGGGCTCTCCGATTATTCCATTTAATTAAATATACAAACGAATTTCGGCAGCGACAGGTTAGTGTTGTCAACTTTTTTGTTATAAATTACCCGATAGTTAACTAATTATTTAAGTCCACGAAAAATTCGTTTCTTTTCTTGCTGCAGGTTAGCGTAACGGTAACGTACATCTATTAGGTAACCTGCTGCAAAGTAAGTGAGCCAACTAACCTGCCAGATTTCAAATTTCTACTAACATTTATTTTATTATCTTATATTTCAGGTGTGAGTCATGGACTAATATAAAAAATAGTTAAGGAAGGGCACGCAGTAGAAGAAACTAGTACAAACATTCGGACACCAGGCAAGGACAGAAAACTTAAAAGTGGATTTGTGCATGTTGATGACTTTGACATGGGAGTTAAACAAAGGAAAGTATTATGACTTTTATTCTGCTAAAAAGAGGTCCCTACTGTTAAAAAGCTTCTAGAGGTCTTGAAGACAGAAATAAATTACACAGGACAGCGAGAGAGTGCGAAAGCTGCTTCACAAGGTGGGATTTCGTTTTAAAAAATCTCGATACTATCGGAAGGTTCTTATGGAGCGTAATGAAATATCAGCTTGGAGAGCTAAGTACTTGCATGCAGTGGATTAAAATAATAAATATCCCCAGCCCCTGCCCATAATTTATTTAGATGAGACCTATATTCACTCTTCGCATACATCGGGTAAATGTTGGCAAGGAGAGGGTGAAGACGGAGTATTGGAGCCTGTATCGAAAGGGCAAAGATATATTATTGTTCATGCAGGAAGAGATACTGGATTTGTTACAAATGCACTACTTGTGTTTAAATCAAACACAAAAAGTGGTGATTATCATGACGAGATGAATAGTACCAACTTTAAAAAGTGGGTTATTCAAAAACTTGTGCCTAATTTACGAGAGCCATCCATAATATTGATAGATAATGTTCCTTATCACCGTATTTGTGTGAATAAAGTCCCAAATACGAATTCCTTAAAAAAAGCTTTTAGAAAGAGAAAAAATTTTAGAAGACAAGAGACACAAATGCTTATATTTCTCACTCTTTATCACTGTGATCTCAATCCCATTGAACTCATATGGAACACAATGAAAAGAAAAGTTGCCGATGTAAATATTGAGCACAAAAATTCTGAAATTTCCCGCCTAGTTAGAGAAGCTTTTGACGTTATTACAGTTCATGGTGGGCACAGCAATGTAAACACGTTCGCAGGTTAGAAGGAGAATACTTAAACCATAATTTGTATTTAGATAAACCTTTTATTATAGAAGTGGTAAGTGACACTGAAACTAAAAGCGATAGTGATAATGATGATAGTGGTACGGAAATAAGCGGAGTATGGTCTCACAACCAGGAAGAAGTTGTGTATGCAGGTTCATCTAAAGATCACAATTACTGCAAACCTGAATTTCAATAAATTATTGTAAAGCAATTTGTTTTTTATTACACTACACTATCACTAGGTTTTACTGCTAATTATAATTAGTTAAATCTGGTGTTAGGGGTTAGGTACGGTCATAACTAAATGCTAAATGCTAGACATCCAGGTACCTCGTGCAGGGTAGGTACCTACTTCGCATTAAATGAAACTTGTATCCCCCCGTGGAACATTTTATTTGCTGAATTTCCACTTCATTGGATTACTTTTTAGATAAAGCCATTGTTTATTCCTGAGAGACTAAACTGTTAGCGTACCTACGTCACTGTAAATTATCAAATTATTTTTATTTATTTTATTATTTTTACATAGGTATCATTGTTTTTAATTTGTAAAAACTGTAATTCTTATTATAGTGCGCGCGGAACAACTAGTTAGCTGCGCCTTAGGTGGCGACAGGAGTGAGGGGGCGGGTTGCCTATAATTGTTCAATTACTGAAAAGAATATTTATAAAACAATTGAACTTTTAGAAGTTTATATTGTATCAATCTAATTATATTAATAGTAATAAAATAACAGTAAAAAAATGTAAAAGTAATTTATAGTTAAATAAACCAAAAACAAATTAAGTATATGAAATTATTTTGACATATCCTCTGAATCACTTGATTCTGAACTTGATTCAGAATCATGTTGTAAGTTAATAATGATTTCGTCCATCATAGTATCAAATCTCATATCATGATTCCAGTATTCTTGTTCGTTTTTTTGTACGTGGTCATCGCATTTTTGCCATTGTTCGGCAGAGAATTCAGAATTTTCTCGTCCAATGTAGCATTAATGTAATCTCTGGCCAGGCAATTTTTAATATTTGCCCACACAAGCTCTATCGGGTTGAATATGGAGGTCTGGATGATATGGAGGTAGTTTTAGAACAGTATGACCTGCAGCTTTCAGAAGTTCATCAACAATGTATATTTTTTCTGATTGGGTCGTATTAATCAACCTCAAGAGTTCGGCTTTGACCATCGTGGGAGAAAATGGCACGTTATGATTTTGCAACCAGTTCTGCATAATTATATAATTTTCAAACTGGACATAGTCTGTTTCTTCTCAACTTGCGCACGATGATAGGCAGCATTATCCGTAACTATGAGTTAGCTGAAAGTTTAGGTATTAATTTTCGATCAACCCAGTTGTAAAAATTTGTAGAGTTTATGTCTCTATGGTAATCCCCCGTTTTTGAATCTGATTTAAAAATTAGCAAAGTGTCGTCAACTAACCTGTTCCAGCTACCAGCGTGAATAAACGCCTTCCTTTGCCTACAGCTATATAGATTCCAGGCTCCGACGAAGATTGCCAACATTTTTGGCCATTGTGACTTTGGTTAACGTAAGTTTCGCCCGAAAAGAATATTTTCGTTTGTCTTCTCTGAATTTTCTTATGGCCCTCAAATATTTCACTCGCCATTCAACAATGTTTGGCCTCTCTATTAAAAGGGATCTCTTCGATTTACATTTTTTTAAATGAATATCCCAGTTTGTGCAAAAGTTCTCTTAAAGTTAATCCGCAATCTAAAATATTATCCTCTTTTAACACAGCATTTAGTTTTTGTAGACTTGGATTGTTTTTCCAAAATTTTTAAAGCTTATTTATTTTTCTTCTTATCAGTCCTAAATCAAAATCATCAACTTGTATTTTCTTTTTTATTTATTTGGTCTCCGCGGAGAACAGAATTTTGCTTCCCCTGTTTTTCGCAAGGAAGTAAAACTTTCAACAATCACTCTCCTTACATTTCTTTCTGATATCCCTGTTGCTTCTGCTACTAATTTATGTATATTCTCATCAATTTTATATTCTAAACTATTGACATCGGCTTTCCGTTTTTTTAAAAACGTATGCACTTTAAATATTATTTCCTTAGATAATCTTTTTATCGGCGGACTCATCTCGTGATTGCAATCTCATGTGCGTTTTGTCTAAACTAGCCGGAACTTTCAACGCGTGTTGCCGTCGCGAAGTACGGCGCCGCACTGAGTAATGACAGCATGCGCCCCCGTCTCTCCGTCCCACCGCTCACATACCTAAGGCGCGGCCAATTAGTTCCGCGCGCATTATAAACGATTGTCTAATGTGAATTTTCCTTCTTGAAAACTTACTAAATTTTGGGCACCTTATATTAATTGGCAACGAATCGATGGTGCCGTCCTCTTCCAATTTACAAATAAGTTGGTAGGACTGTAGGACTGTACATTTCTGAAAAATCTATGCCAAGACAATGGCAGAATGTCATCATAATAAATTGTCATGAACATCTACGCGTTTGGATTAAATCGTGAATTCGAGTTCTTCCGAAATTACCTACCTACAAATCATAATTTTTCTGTATGCTAACGTTACCATGGCTACGCTAACACGAATGTCGCTAGGTAACGGTTGGTAGACTTGTAATTGGCTGACTTGGGGAGTCACTCTTAACTAAGTTCGAATGTAACCGACTAAACCCGATTTGCATTATCCGGCTGAAATACGAACAGTAGCAAGTTGCTCGTCAGATCAAAGATCGTGACTATAAATGTCCTTTGGTGCCTATTTATTTATTTATTTATTTATAATATATATGCTTTATTGTACACCAAAAAAGAAAAAAAAAACAATACCTTAAACTAAAACAATATACAATCGGCGGCCTTATCGCGTTCCGCGATCTCTCGCGATTTAGTCCGTTCAATTTAGACCTCCGAGGTTACATTAATTCGCACCCAACTCAAAATTGGTAGGATTGTTCAAAACTCTGTCATAAATGAAATCTAAAAGTCAAAGTAAAAGAAAAAGAAACCCTCGGGGTTAAAGGTCACAAATACGGGATATCCGCGATTTTCAGCAAAACAGTAAGTTTTATGATAAAATTAGTTCAGACAATAATTGTAGATCAGATAATTTTCTATGATAATAGTACGTTACGGATTGTCAGAAGCCAGCAAAATCTGACTCCAGTCTTGCCAAGAAGTACAGTGTTACTCTTTTAATGGGTTGTGGAGGCCTGGTAGGCACCCAGTCCATGTAAAACACTGGTATTCAGCTGAACCCGATTTGACTGGAAGCCGACCCCAATATAGTTAAAAAAGGAAAAGGGTATGTAGACGATGAGATAATTATTATAAAAAATGTCAATACTTTTTTTCTAAAAACCGTCGTTTCTGAGTTCGATTCAAAAAGTTGGAGGAGCTGTAATTGTCATAATATGAAGACGTTTCCACGCCACCTTTGAGGGAAAATGCACTAAAAACACTAGTTTTTAGTGCATTTTTCGCAAATTTCTTTGGTAATTACTTCTTGTGGAGTTGAATAACTGTTTTTAAAAACTTTAGCGCATTGAACTGAAACTTGTTTTTCAATCATTTAAAAACTGTTGTTTTACCCCTCATAAAAATGCAGATGTCGTTCAAACTAAACAGAATCACAACAAATCCGTGAAAATAGGCCCTCCGGGGAAACGTTAAAAAAATCACGCTAAGTAGGTGCACTACCTGAAAGGTGGCGTGGAAACGTGTGCATATTAAGACGATTACAACTTTTTGAACCGTTATATCTCCGAAACGGTGGCTCTTAGGAAAAAGGTATCCAGACATGTTTTGTGTTCTAATTTAGGTAATGATAAAACTATCGTGGTAAAGACCCGTATTTGTGACCTGTGTCCCCGAGTAATTTCTTTTTCCAGGTATCGGATCGAATAAGACTTTTTAGATTTCATTTGTTGTAGTGTTTTGAACCATCCTACCAATTTTGGGTTGGGTGTGAAAACCTCAGATGTGTAAATTGACCAGAATAAATAGGCACCAAGGGACAAATACAACTGGGTTAAGCTCGATTGATTTGATAATGTTTTGAACAATCTTACCAATTTTGAGCTGGGTGCGAATTACTGTAGGTACCTTCATTCCTATTGTTTGGTCTAATTTGACCGGACTAGTTCGCCTAGCTTTATTCTGTCTCCTGCTTGATAGGAGGGAAGTGGAAATTATATAGATTTCTCCTTCTCCTCCGCTGTACTTTTCTGATTAATTTCGTTGTGGGATCCAAGACAGTTGAATCGTTTCTCCGGTACTCGTCGGAGACTGTTGATTCTGGCTTATAGGAGTTGCAGTTGTTGTCCCATAAAAAAAGATAAACTAAATTAAGCTTTATTCAACTGGGATAAGTTCGCTTATAATATTTGTACACGAATCTTTGCTAGTTTTACAATGTAAGCATGTTTCTGGTAAAGCACGGATCGCAAGCGTAGCTTGGCTTAATTATCAGTTACTTAACTTTGCATAGGTTCCAGTCGTACGAGTACTTGTGATAACTCTTAGAAGTTATTATTTTGGGCGGTATTTTGAAATAAATCTACCAATCGCTGTTTGATCCGACTATGAAGAGGGTTATGCGCTTGGCTGTTGACTATTTTTAATGGCCCTCGGCAATCATCGCATTTCCGAATACAAACGAATGCTAACTAATTCCAAGTCCATTAATTCCATCAATCCATCAATGTGTTTGTTATTATCAAGAACCTTCTTGACAATAACAAACACAACAAAAAAGGAATTAGCGAAATCCGCCTAGTCGATCACACGTGATGCCGTGACTACGGGAAATAGGAATTATTTTTATTTTTACTCACACGAGATCTAAATCCTTTGTCCCTTTCCTTATCGAGTAAATAGTCGATAGCTTTTTCGATTCCTCGTCGGCGCGGGCGGTGAGATAAGTGCCTAAAGGTGGTTTTTTGATGCCAGTGAGAAATGAAATCACCCATTTACACCGAAAAATGTCCATCGCTTTACCGCACCGCGCGCCATCTCACGATGACTAGCGCTGCCTCGCGCTGGCTAGCGATGTCACGCGCGGCTACCGATGGCCGGAGCGAGCAGGCGCGCGCTAGCACGAGACATCGCGAGTCAACGCTTGACGGAGAGAGACCGTGCGGGTGGGTCTTCGATGACCGGTGCGAGATTTGTATATTCGTCTTATAAAGTAAATAAGTACTCGTATTCTTACTGCAATAAAGTGCCAAAATGCACTAACAAATTTTTCAATTTCTGCCTCGCACATCCTCGCACATCCTCGCACATCCTCGCACATCCTCGCACATCTAGACCTTTTACACCAAAGATGGTCAGGACGTGGATAGTTTTGCCATAGGTACAAATTTCATTCGTCCATCCCATCCACGCCTCGCATAGCTGGTGTGAAACAATCTTTAGTGTGTGTGGATGCTCATTTTCCTTCGAAGCTCTCAAATTAGTCGACAAAGGATATCAGTCACATCAATCAATCAATCAAAATTATTCGTAAATGTAGGTTTCAACATAACAGGGTGTTACAGTAATACGGTCAGTTTGCTACATACTCGTACCTAGTACCCAAAAATGTGTCAGAGAGCAAAACATAAGTTTTCTAAAGAGAAATGACCTCTTGAATATCTTTCAGCAGTAGTACGATTTTATGTTGTAGTTTAGTTCGGTTGTTGTACGTTCTACGTCTGTGGGTAAATAGAGCTATGGCAGAAATAATTTCCTACGCTACATTGAAACCTAACCAGTTACAACGCTACATACAATTTTTCAATTTCCTTGACGATTAACCTGTTCGTCGAGTTGTAGTTTATTTACCCAACTGCGCCACTACGTGTACCTATTGTATGTATGTGTAGTTTTTGGCAGGCTCTGTAGCCTAAACGGCTTGATGGATTTTGACTTGAGATCTCTCGTTAGCTTCGCTTTAATTGTGACACTGAATATATAAGAATTAAAATGGCTGATTTCTGATTATTTTTCTTCAAAATAATTTGTTTGGATATCAAAATAAAGGAATCACTGGGACGATAACAAAAATGTTATTTCCTAAAATGTACGAAAAAAAAAAAATAATAGTGGTAAAATCCGACCACCAGAAACGACAAAACAATTCAAACAAGTCATTTTTCGAGTGGTCTGATGCTATTGGTTGGCATCACATCAGTGTAAAAAAAGTAAAGTCGTTTGGAAGTTGGGTTTTCTTGATTATGTTGCCTTATCTCGTCATCTTGAGAATCTCGTATGCTCCTCAGATAAAGTTCCAAGAGAAGCTGCAAGAGCTGGCGCCGATCCCGGACCTGCTGAAGGCGACGCAAATGAGGCTGAAGGACGCGCAGCAGGCGCAGGCGCTTGCTGAGCACAACTCCGAGCAGCTCGCCAGGGAACTCAACTGCGCCAGGGAGAAGGTAACTGTTAACAAGAAAAAAAGTCTCTCCCCTTTTTTCTTGAAAAAAGTTATTTTTCTATCAAACTGGGGGAAGTTTGTCATAGCAGCTGATACGGAGTACACGCTAATCTCAAGAACTAGTGGTTCGAATTTAAAATCAATTTCTTGTTGGATAGCACATTTATAGAGGATAGCTATATTACAAACTTTATTTAAAATGGTTGCCAACTTGAGAATCGAACTCTGAGCATACCCAACAGTCGTGGATTCATATAGGTAGACCAATGCTAACTGATCTAAGCTACTGTAGTCTCGAACTCTGAAAAAAAAAACCGGTCTAAAATCCATTTGGCGTCGCAGGTCCACATTCTGCTGCACAACAGCTTGAAGCCGCCGGATAAGCAGGAGAAGGTGACGGACGAGAAGGCGTTGCAGCTGCTGCAGCAGAGGATCGCGCAGCTCACCGAGACCAACGTCTCGCTCAAGGGGGAGATCGAGAGGCTCAAGTGAGTGCACACGTTATTGCTGTGGAAGTGGCAATGTTTTGGGTCACCCAAATTTAAAATACTGTTGTGCCAACGACACCAAGAAGAAGCTGGGTGTTAAGATAACTTCCACGCTTCTTTGATTGTATGCCTCGAAAAAGACGGGCACAAAATTGGAGTGTAACAGTTGCGTGCAGTTCACAGGTAGCCCGTCTGATTAAAACTTGCTAGACGATAAGAAACTTGAAGAAGTATTCACATAACAGCATTGTCATTATCCTAAAACCAATAATTCGATGACATTGACATCTAGCAACCCCCTCACCGGGCTCGCGTGGTGGATTACGGCCCACTCACTCTCACCGAGGCGTGTTCCAGCAGTGGGAACATTATAGGCTGATTATATATGTTTTTGAAAAAGTTTTCTACTCGGGTTTGCTCTCCGTGTTTTTTCCTTAATCCCGCCCTGAGACCAAGGAACAAGAGGTTCGGATCCCCTGCTAAGTGGTTACGAATACTGTCCCCCCCAGTACTTTGCTTAAGATGGTGCTGGTGCTGTTTGAATAGCTGCTTGTTTCTGTATTATATGTATGTTTATGCCTGCATCTAATTTATCACAATATCTATGTATGCTCTTAGCTACTATTCCTGTTGCTGAGGAGCTCGTGGCTAAATAAAAACAGCCGCACGGGTCGATCTTTAAGGTTAAGCAACGCTTGCCAAGGTTGGTCTGTGGATGGGTGACCATCTTAATATACCGAGTTTCCTCCGTGCCTCGGAAAGCACGTTAAGCTGTTGGTCCCGGCTGTCATTTGTAGATCTTTGGCAGTCGTTACGGATAGTCAGAAGCCAGTAAATCTGACTCGTCTTGCCAAAAAAGTACCGTGTTACCCAGTTAATGGGTTGTGGAGGTCTGGTAGGCAGCCGCTCCACGTAAAACACTGGGAATCAGCTGAATCCGGTTTGATTGGAAGCCGACCCCAATATAGTTGGGAAAAGGCTAGGCAGATGATGACTATTGCTGTTGCTCCTATGACTACACCGGTATGATTTCTGTAGGTGTGTTCCACAATCGTGTAATCTGTTTTAAGTAAAGTGATATTTGCTTAATTTTTCTATCTTTTTAGGCCCTATGTTATAATCTGATGGTACTGTTATGTCTATTATAAATATGTTTTATTTTCTGTTTTATTTACGTAATTTATATCTGGTCTATTATGCGTTACTGTGACATCTGTCTTATTATTATTGTCTCTTGATTTTTTAATAATTTTATAATCGATTTTGTCTCGTGTCATCTCTGACCTAGACAAAAGTCAAAAGCATACATTAAAGATTAAAAAAAATGCCTAGAAGCGGTTAGTTACATTTGTTTATAAGTAACCTCACACTAGATAGTTTTCACCGTTCCGTTGTTAAAAGTGACCTCTTTTCTCAGAGCGAACATAATCCACATGGAGGAGTCGGTGCTGGCGAACGAGAAGCGCTTGCAGGAGAAGATGCACGAGTGCGCGCAGATCGGCGGCGAGCTGGATCGCGCGCGCGATGAGGCGTCGCGCGCTCTGCAACGCGCCAACGAGCGCACCGAGACCATCCGCAAGTGAGTACCGATCACAGCCAAGTCTAGCAGGAGCGACATCTGGGGGCCTACAATGTGTCGGGTTCTAGGATATTACTAGGTGCTGCTTGGCCCTGGGCTGTGGAATTTGTTCGGAAATTTCACCGCGGTTCTGGAACGCAAAGGGCGTTAGGATAGCGTTGTCAGGCGTCGGGATAAAGCTGGACACAGTCAGGCTTTTCAGTTGTATATCTTGACAAATCAGATGGTGTCCAGCCTATACAGCTTTTTAAAGTTGAGCTTTTATTTTTTAACATTTGTTATACATAACAAATGTTAAAAAATAAAAGCTGGGAATAAAAAATAAAAGTTGAGGCCTCAACTTGTATCGCTTGCTACGTGCTTACTACTACTATTGCAATTTTTATTGTGGTTTCGTTTTTTAAATAAAGAATGTTGTGTTACTAAGGCACTTGTCTCACCGCCGGCGATTAGCGAGTAGCGAGCAAAGCTTCAAACACAAAACAGTTGGCGATCAGCGAGTAGCGAGTGAAAAGTTTCGATGGTTTTGACGCTCGGCTTTCAGCTAGTACTTTGGGGCGACGGGCTTTTACTCGCAATACTCGCGCCGGCCCGCACTAAAGGTACGAGTAGATATGACCGCTGTTTAGTGAGTTCCGGCCGCCTAGCGAGCATCGCCGAGCGACTGTCGCTGAGAAACTACAATCTTTGATAGCTCCTGTCGCTGTGATCAACTTGAGGTATGAGCCGCTCGCCGGCAGTGTGAATAGCCAGCTATCAACTATGAATCATAAACAGAACCATACGGTTCTGTTTTACTCACACGAGATCTATATCTTTTGTCCCTTTTCTCAGCCAGCAAATGGTCGATAGCTACTCGCTTCCTCGCCGCGGCGGTGGAACAAGTGCCTAAGACTAAAAAAATTAAGGACCTCCAGCCTTTTAACCCCAATGACCGGCTCAACTGGCTGGTCTGTCCGGCTTTTCGGTTTTAAGAGCTGGCCACCCTAAATTAGGATACGGATGGGTTTTAGTCAGTAAGAGTCTGACATTCCCTTCTGCTCCGCTCAGAGCAGGAAGAGTCATTAGATGATTTAAAAAAAAGGATATAACTGACACATCGGTAGTTAACCCAAAAAAAAAATCGTTCTACATAAAGAAGTTGTCCAAGGTCCACTTTCACAAATCTTTTTCTTTGTAACTTGAGAGTTATCGCTAACACACTAACAAATATTTCATTCGTGATGATCCCATTAAGATAGTTTTGGTTTGTGCAGGCCTTAGTTTTAAATGAAAAAGTGGAAAATGCAACAGCAGTAGAATATTCCAAGAAATAAATTAGTATTCCTTAGATTTGAATAGGTACTACGTTTGATTTGATTCGTTGCAGATGTATGCAGACTACAATAGCAGAAATGGAAAGACAGCTAGCTGCCTGCAGAGCCCAAGTTAAGACCGCTGAAAAAGATCGCGAGGAAGTAAGTATTGATGAAAGCTTGTACGAATGAGAGTTATCGGGAAACTCGGCGCCACTAGTTGGCGCCACAGAGGCGAGAGGTCCTCTTCCTTGAAAATAACTGACGTAAACATGACGCTGTCGTCAATTTAACTCATATTGGAAAACATACCTAAGCGTTTTGACACATGGGTAGGACCTGCCGACTCAAAGCGGGCTGCTACCTGATGTATGTAATGTAAACCCTCATTAATTAAAGAATGGCTTTTCTTCTACGCTTTCTGTTCCTAAAAACTAATGTGTAGTGGTGATCGTAGAATACCTTCGGTCCACCTCATGTCTTCCAAGAAAATTGCGATAAATTATTTAGTAAACCGTTCACTAACGTGACTTGTCATCCATCAGTTGCAATGCCGCATGCAGTGCCAGATCAGACGCCTCAATGATAACTTCGAGCAGGCGCAGCTGCGCATCATGGGTCTCCAGGGACAAGTTAATACTCTCAGGAGAACAGTCTCCAGCACAGGCGAAGGAGATGGCGACGAGGACAAGGATAAGATGCAAGAGTGCCTCTGCAAGGCCTTCTTTGACAATCCTTGAGAACACAGAAGGTGCCAGTAGACCCATGTTGTATGATTAGGCCACTGCAATTTTTGCCGTTGATATCTTGAATAGGAGTGCTTTAACTGTGTTCTGAGGGAGTAAGATTTTGCGATGCTATAAAAGTAACAAGTTCAGTATGGTCCCTTTTCGTTCGTTCCCAAGCTACGTTCACCAGGTCATCAGCTGTTGGGCTTTGAAGTGGCAGTTTCAACCCGAAAGACTGTAGTGCTTTCCTCGTAATTCTATAGAGTACGTTTTTCGTTGGGTTTGAAAGGGACCAGTAGGGCTATTATGACGTGCTAATGACATTATGATTAAGCTGTAAAAAAGGGATAGTGTTATGCGTCTGGTATAACTCCGTCTCCCCCCCCCACACCATTATCATGATGGTTTTAAGATGTCATAATAGATACCCAGTACACTGAGCATTTTGTTGGCCTTTGCTATGGTCGCACTGGTTTTTGTTAAATCTTTTGCAGCAAGTATTCTTGTGTAGTTCATAGTTAAAATACGAATCAGTTCTGTTCTAAATTAAAACGTAAAACATACTTGAAATATTAAAAATAGAATAACTTATTTTTGGGTTTCATTTGGTGCTGCTGTATGTAGGTATTAAAAAATCATAATATATTTCAAATTAGACGCCTCACAGTATGCGCAATTATGTTTAAGGCGTCATATCAACTTGAAGGGTAGGTACAGGCGAAATACAAGGAATGTCACAAAAACAATTTACATTTTTAGTTTTCAAAGTGCGTGGACTTTCTTCTACGTTTCATATCTTAGATATTACTTATAGGAGAGCCAGTTTACACCACTGAGATTATCTTTAGGGGTAAGGAAGCCTTGGTAACTGCTGCCATTACGAAAATAAAAATCAAAATGAATTTTATGTGGCATTCCTTGTTTGTTGCCTGTACCTACTCTTCACGTACATATTTTTTTTGTATTTTGTGAAGCGTCGATTATTGCACAAAATACAACCAAGTGTGTCGGGCCACGCGCGGTGTAGGGTTCCGTAGTTTCAAGTCACAATTTGTTACATTTTATAGGTTAGACTATTCCACAGTATAAAATCTGTACCGTGACTATTACTTGTTAACTTCTTAACCTCTCGGCTGGCACGGCTGGCAAATTTCAAATGTCATGTTTTCGTCATACTCCGTTGCGTATCGCGGGCGCCCGCTTATCGCAAGCGTAATATGACCCGCAGCACAAAAAACCTTATCTCTCCGCTCACAAAGCAGCTATTCACACACTTGAAACTGTTATGGTTTCTTTAATTATGTCACTATGTATTAGAATGTAAACAATATTCTTATAACAAACCGAAATATAAACATTTTGGATAGATACGAGAGTACTTGCTGAAAGCTATTTTGTTGTATTATTATGTTGATTTCTGACACAAATGTTGGATCAATTTACACAAAATTTTGGAATTAAGGTCATAAAAAGACAAGTAATCTAGTGATGATGTTATTTTACGAGATAAAAATCGACTGCCGCAATATTTAAGCTCAAACTTCATAGTACGCGGAGCAGACATTTTGATTTACGTAATTTGTATTTTTGTAAACAAACATCAAGAATATTCCAATAAGATTCCAATAAGAAATGTTTCTAGATTACTAGCCATGTATTCACGAACTCATTTTTAGTTGTATATCGTTACAATATGCCACTATAATTCTGAAATATCAAATTACTTACGTACGGCCGTACGGGGGAAGAAATCCGGTAACTAGTTTTGTTTCGTAATTTTCACCAGATAATTTACACTTTTGACGTTGAATATTAGTTGAAATTTAACGAAAATAAAGTAAATTATGAATGTCTATCAATACTTGGCTTACTTTCCACAGAAAAACACGTAAAAATCGAAAATTCTCGCGCACAAGTTGAACGAATGTATGTTTGATTTGACAAATGTATTTTGTGACATTTCTATTCTTGTCAAGCGTATTTTTTTTTTCCGACAGTGTTCCCATATGAAAAATATTATATACCATAGAGTTCAATCGTTGAGAAAAGAAAATTAACCGTAAAAATTACTAAAATTTAGTTTTAAATCCGTAGGTCGGGTGGAGCCACAGGGACCCACCTGACTGTTGACGGTATTGTGTAGTGGATCGGGATCCACAAGCCAGCCGAGAGGTTAAGTTAACCTAGCTGTGATAATTTTCCTTTTAAATCTATACTAATATAAAGGGTCTTTCAAATAGGACGAGTCGATGTTGACAGTTTGTGGCGGCCATGTTGTTTTGGTGGCATCTGTCAAATGCGTTGTTATTTCTTCAGTTACTGATGCCAAATCACCATGGCAAGTTACACGATTGAGCAGCATGAGTGTTCGTTAGTGCAAACGTTGCGCGTATTACGTCCATTTTACGGCAGACGTGGTGGCCCTTCAAAGTCGACTCTTCAACGTTGACTCTTTAACGTTTGGTGACCAAATTCGAGATGAATGGTTCGGTTAACAACCAACCAACACCTTTACGTCAAAGGAACGCCAGATCGGGCGAGAACATCACTGCTGTCCGTGAGAGTGTGCAGGAGATTCTGAGGCAGTCGATTTCTCGCCGTGCATAAGAACTCGGCCTTTCGCAGACTTCGTCTTGGCGAATTTTGCGTCGGGACTTGGGCCTACACCCGTACAAGATTCAACTGACTCAGGAGCTCAAAGTGAATGACCATAGACATCGCCGTTTGTTCGCTAACTAGGCTACAGAACGTTTGGAAGAGGACCCCGACTTTGGCCGAAAAATCATCTTTAGCGATGAGGCGCATTTTTGGATGAACGGTTTTGTTAATAAGCAAAATTGCCGTATATGGGACGAACACAACCCACATGAGGTTCACCAGGTGGTAATGCATCCACACAAAGTTACTGTTTGGTGCAGATTTTGTTCCGGCGGCGACATTGGTCCGTACTTCTTTGAAAAGGATGATGGCGAGGCCATTACTGTTAACGGCGAGCGCTACAGAAACTTCTTTTGGCCTGAATTGAACGATATGGACGTGAATAACATGTGGTTCTAACAAGACGGCGCTACATGCCACACAGCGAGCGACACAATGGACATTGTGCATAAACGGTTCGAGGGTAGGGTTATCTCTCGCAGAGGTGACGTGAATTAGCCACCAAGAACGTGCGATTTGACCCCGCTAGACTTTTACCTGTGGGGTTTTCTCAAGTCGCAGGTCTATGCCAATAATCTGCAATCAACCGATGCCCTGAAAGTCAACATTACGCAGGCCATCGCTCAGATTCAGCCGGATCTATGCAGTAGAGTAATTGAAAATTGGACTTCTCGGATCCGTGCCACCGCTCGAAGCCGCGGTGGACATTTAAAAGTGTCATATTTCATAAATAATGGCGTAAATGGGCCTTTTAAATAAAAAAATAATTTCTTTAATATCTCACATACAGCTTGTTTTATTTAATTTCAACATCGACCCGTCCTGGTTGAAAGACCCTTTATAAAGCTGAAGAGTTTGTTTGCTTGAACGCGCTAATCTCAGGACTAACTACTGGTCAGATTTGAAAAATTCTTTCAGTGTTTGGAGAGTTTGTTTTGCTAGTTTTTTTTTTTGCTTGAATCTATTCTGTAATATACAAAGTCGTTTACAACACAATGTCAGAAAAATAACATATCTAATAAGTAATGTCGTCTATGTGGCTATCACTTCCTCTTCGTAGTGGCTGTCGGCGTTCCTTTTGACAACTTCCAACCTTACTTACAACCACAATGGACCTCAGAGTAAGATGCATATAAAAAGGACGTTCCACACCATGCTCATTACTTGTACACATGTGATATGGACGACCTTGCTCTTATTACGAACATTCCATTCATACGAAATATCACATGAATATAATGCACTGTTTTAATTGTGATGGTATGCGATATTAACTTATAATGCACCTTTTCTCCAGTTGCCTCTGAATTTATTTATTTCAGATCCATGCTTCTTATTATTAAATATCGAAGCTGCTGAGCATAGTTTTTCATATAAAATCAAGAGTCCAGGGGGGCTAAATAGGCCACTTTAAGAAAAATCATATTAGTATTAGGCTTGTGTTTAAACACCGCCCAAAAAAGTACCTATTTTACTACCAAAAAAGTTCTAAACGGTTACCAAAACAGATAAATGGTCACCAAATTATATTCGAGAAGTAGCGCTCGCCGGCCGCTGCCGCGGCACCGCTCGCTTCGCTCGCTCGGCTCGCGCGCGGTTGGTCACAATTCTAACCTAACCTAACCTATTTTATTCAGTTTGTAACCCCAAGCCTACATTTTATGGCAATCACAGTTGAGTTGGATAGAATTTGGTGACCATTGATCCATTTTGGTGCCTAGGCTTAGAATATTATTTTTGGTGACCGTCTAAATTATACCCTTAGAATTATACTTTTAAAATCACACTACAAAAATATAAATTTCATCTTGATCGTTTACGCATTAGGTTCAAGGTTGATTGGGAAACATTTACAATGAAGGGTTGCGTGATGTGCTTTCTGATTCTGCTAAAGTGACCTTTTTAGACACGCAGATATCATAATGCGTTGCATACGTTGCGTACATGGGACCAGTTTGTAGTTTTTCTTAAGTAAATAGTTGAAGAAGAATAATATATATAATAATAATCTATATATAATAATAATAATAATCTGTGGCTCGGCTGTCAACTGGAACTTCATATTTTTTACTCAACCCGCAATTTTCAATACAATTTAATTAAATTTCTTTCATCAAAATGGCAAAAACAATCAGTAAAACAAGAAAAAAAAACAGTGACGATATAATAAAACCAAACACGAAACCAATTACCCCTTTTTGGACCGACAACATGATAATTATAAAATGCTGACAAGAAGCGGAGCTCGTGAACAAAACGCACCAACTCCATCTTCGGGTTCGTCGCTCAGTTCCGCCTCGCAGCCGCCGGGATCAGCGCCAGCCGTGAGTCCTGAGATTCCGATAGCTGCAGTTGCGTCGAGCTCGAGCGACGAATACTCGCCGCCGACGACACCACCACCTGCGCGTCAGCGCGGACGAGGCCGACCACCGGCCAGTGCGGGTTATCCAGCGTAACCGTATGTTGGATGACGCCGTACTTGATAGACTGCGTCTGGAATCACGGAGCAGCCGCGTCTCACCTACTTCGCCACCGGCCGCGGTGCAAACACAACCCAGTGCAAGTGTTTCACCGCGACCGTGAAGATGATGATGACGGGGCCACATCCGTGAGTACCCAATGCAATGAGCGATTGAGCAGCGCTTTGGAGGATGCCTTCCGAGAGTATCGCTCCACACCGCCTGGGCTTAGACCTCGTCTACCTCGTTTGCCCATGCATAATAAAAATAGGGCGCTGGTGTCTGCTCTAGATTCGCAGGTAACAAGTTATTTTGATAGCAGCGAAGACCTTGCCGATACCCACTCGATCTTGTACTGTGCGGCTGCAGTCTATGCATGGGCAAACCGTATACGTCGGTACAAGCGGCGAGTGGAGCGATACACTCAGAATCGCACATTCCAAAGCAATGAGAGGTGGGTTTATAGGGCTTGGGAGCGACCAAACCAAGGTGTGACTGATACGCGCCTATCGGATGATGATGCCATGTGTTCATTCTGGCGCAGCATCTGGTAGGTGCCTGTCAGTCATACCGAGGGCGATTGGACTCGAGAGGTCGAGCGCGCGAGCGATCCGATACCAGAAATGGGGGCAATTAACATCAGCCCCCAAGACGTAGTTCGTGCAGTCCGTCCGTTGCCTAACTGGAAATCTCCGGTATCGTACCGGACGGGCTGCACAACTTTTGGATTAAATGGTTCAAAAGATCGCACGCTTGCTCGGCATCTCAATTCCAGTCTGCATTAGAGTCAGGGTCGCTGCCCCAGTTCTTAACTACAGGAATAACCCACCTGCTCCATAAATCAGGTAGTACCGCGGAGCCTAAAAATTATAGACCGTCGGTAACGACGGTCTATAAAGTTCTCACATCCATTTTGAGAGGAAAGATTAACCATCATGTCGATAGTAATTCAATAATGTCTGCTTCTCAGAATAGATGTAGGAACGGGTCCCGCGGTACTAAGGAGCTGCTCCTCATCGACATAGCCATTAGCCAACAGGTTCGACGTTCCCGAAGAGATCTGTCGACATGCTGGATAGATTACAAGAAGGCCTATGACTCAGTGCCACATACATGGCTCATGAGGGTGCTGGAGCTGTACAAAGTTGATGCAGTTTTACGCACCTTCCTGATGTCGTGTATGGGGCAGTGGATTAGGCATCAATGCTGTTGATATGAAACAATCGTTGAGGGAGCGCTTCTTTGGCCGCCTGAACAAAGTACTTAATAGTCTTTTATCAGGTGGAAACAAGGTGCGCGCCTTCAACGTTTGGGTCATGCCGGTGTTGATGTATTCTTTCGGCATACTCAAATGGACTCAGACGGAACTTGACGCCCTGGATAGGAGGGTACGTTCACTGCTTACCGCAAATCGGATGCATCACCCACGGTTATCTGTGATGAGGCTGTATATCCAGCGGAAGTGGGTCGTGGCTTCTTAAATGCTAAGACCCTGCACAACCGCGAGGTATGCAGCCTTAGGGAATATTTTCTAGAGGCCGACGTGGGTATGCATCGAGATGTGGTAGCGGTGGACAAAGGCCTTACCGTGCTCTCCTTGGCTAACGAGAACTGGCGCAAACCTGTGGTATTAGATACTAACGACCGCAGGGAGGTATGGCAGAGCAAGGAGCTTCACGGACGCTTTTATCAGGTCCTACATGGGCCCGATGTAGACATCTTAGCGTCCGTAGCCTGGCATACATTGTGATGAACGGTGCGGTTGACATTTGTCGGGCATGTCACCGGCCCGGGGAATCTATCCGCCACATTATTTCCGGTTATTCTAGTCTGGCTAACGGAGACTATTTGCACAGGCACAACCTTGTAGCCAGGATTATCCACCAGCAACTTGCTCATAAATACAATCTTGTGGAATCTGAAGTACCGTACTACTAGGTATGTGCCCGACCCAGTTCTCGAAAGCGGTAGTTGCACATTGTATTGGGATCGGTCTATCATCACTGACAGGACTATTGTTGCCAATAAGCCTGATAAAGTGGTGATAGACCGACTAGAGCGTCGCACAATGATTGTTGATATAGCAGTCCCTCATGACGAGAACCTCGTGAAGTCAGAGAAAGATAAACAAACGAAGTATCTTGACTTGGCTCGCGAGGTTGTCGACAAGTGGGATGTGAACACAGCAGTTATTGTGCCGATAATCGTGACGGCCAATGGCATTATTGCCAAGAGCCTCGACCAACATCTCAAGAGGCTCTCGTTGGGCAGCTGGATCAAGGGCTTGATCCAGAAAGCAGTACTCCTGGACACGGCGCGCATCGTTAGGAGGTCTCAGGAGCCCTGACCACCGGTAGCTTGGACCCTGCTCCCGATACCGGTGGGCTACTATTTTTTATGTTTTTTTGTATTTTATAGAAATATTTAAAAACTAGCTGACCCGCGCGGCTTCGCTCCCGTCAACGGGCTACCCTACCTACCCTACCTACCCTATCTACCCTATCTACCCTACCTACCCTACCTACCCTACCTACCCTACCTACCCTACCTACCCTACCTACCCTACCTACCCTACCTACCCTACCTACCCTACCTACCCTACCTACCCTACCTACCCTACCTACCCTACCTACCCTACCTACCCTACCTACCCTACCTACCCTACCTACCCTACCTACCCTACCTACCCTACCTACCCTACCTACCCTACCTACCCTACCTACCCTACCTACCCTACCTACCCTACCTACCCTACCTACCCTACCTACCCTACCTACCCTACCTACCCTACCTACCCTACCTACCCTACCTACCCTACCTACCCTACCTACCCTACCTACCCTACCTACCCTACCTACCCTACCTACCCTACCTACCCTACCTACCCTACCTACCCTACCTACCCTACCTACCCTACCTACCCTACCTACCCTACCTACCCTACCTACCCTACCTACCCTACCTACCCTACCTACCCTACCTACCCTACCTACCCTACCTACCCTACCTACCCTACCTACCCTACCTACCCTACCTACCCTACCTACCCTACCTACCCTACCTACCCTACCTACCCTACCTACCCTACCTACCCTACCTACCCTACCTACCCTACCTACCCTACCTACCCTACCTACCCTACCTACCCTACCTACCCTACCTACCCTACCTACCCTACCTACCCTACCTACCCTACCTACCCTACCTACCCTACCTACCCTACCTACCCTACCTACCCTACCTACCCTACCTACCCTACCTACCCTACCTACCCTACCTACCCTACCTACCCTACCTACCCTACCTACCCTACCTACCCTACCTACCCTACCTACCCTACCTACCCTACCTACCCTACCTACCCTACCTACCCTACCTACCCTACCTACCCTACCTACCCTACCTACCCTACCTACCCTACCTACCCTACCTACCCTACCTACCCTACCTACCCTACCTACCCTACCTACCCTACCTACCCTACCTACCCTACCTACCCTACCTACCCTACCTACCCTACCTACCCTACCTACCCTACCTACCCTACCTACCCTACCTACCCTACCTACCCTACCTACCCTACCTACCCTACCTACCCTACCTACCCTACCTACCCTACCTACCCTACCTACCCTACCTACCCTACCTACCCTACCTACCCTACCTACCCTACCTACCCTACCTACCCTACCTACCCTACCTACCCTACCTACCCTACCTACCCTACCTACCCTACATACCCTACCTACCCTACCTACCCTACCTACCCTACCTACCCTACCTACCCTACATACCCTACCTACCCTACATACCCTACCTACCCTACCTACCCTACCTACCCTACCTACCCTACCTACCCTACCTACCCTACCTACCCTACCTACCCTACCTACCCTACCTACCCTACCTACCCTACATACCCTACCTACCCTACCTACCCTACCTACCCTACCTACCCTACATACCCTACATACCCTACCTACCCTACATACCCTACCTACCCTACCTACTTTTTTTGTTTTTAAACCTTCCCTGTATTCTGGCGAAACTAACAAAAAAAGAATTATTCAAATCGGCCCCGCCGTTCTCGAGTTTTAGCGAGACTAACGAACAGCAATTGATTTTTATATATATAGATGTAATTAGTATGTTTATATAAATAAATAAATGAAATAATAATTCTGTCGAACCTGGCGTTACGCGGTTGGGTAAAGGGCCTATTACAGAAGGCAGTACTCCTCGATACGGCTCGTATTGTGAGGAGGTTCCTTTCTCTGGAGCCCTAACCACCGGTAGCTTGGACCGTGCTCCCGACACCGGCGAACTACTACTTTTTTATAGTTTTAAATGTATTTTTTTATGGTTATTTAGAGATTTATTAAAAAATTTAATATGATTGTATGTAAATAAGAATAAATAAACGAAATAATAATAATCTTTATTGGAACAAAACACATGTAACATATTGGTTGCGTACGTAAATTCCTCCAAGAGGGAAACGACAGCGTTCCAGATTACAGACATTAAAATAGAGTTAAAAACGGATATTAAACAATTAAAATATAAATAAAAAAATGGCAAAAAATTTGAACAAAAAAAAAACTTAAAATAGGTAAGTGCTTAGTGTTGTGCATATGAGTGTTGTATGTGAGTGTTGTATGTGAGTGTTGTATGTGAGTGTAGTGCGTGTAAGAGTAGGGTGTGCTAGTGGAACCTCCCCACGAGCACACTCCACGCTACGTGTATTTGGTGTGCATGTATATGTCGAAGAAAGATCTTTAGGGTTTCACTAAATTCTCCAATTCTTCACATGTGAGAGAGAAGAGTCTGCATATTTTCAGTCACCTGTTGGCATTTGTTTTATAAATGTGAGAGTTGGTGTTTCAGATTGCTTTCACTCACGACTTTTGTGATTAAACCGAATTGCCTGTGTCGCCAGCAGAACTTTCTTTTTGTACTTGTTCAGTTTCAATTAATTTACCAAAAAATAAAGATAAACAGAATTAACTCATTTAATGGTTGACTTCAAAATTGTTCAAGTCTTACTGCATTAATTAATCTCAAATCAATACCGTTTTTACATTCAAATTCTCAAACAATACATACCATTTAAAGTAGGGAACCACCTGTGAATCCGGGTTATATTTGTGCATTAACGTTTTTAATAAAGAGATCTCTTCACGTTTTCGAGTTTCGACTATTTGGTCGAACCAACTGGCTAGTTGTTTATAGGCAAAACGTAGTGTAATACAGGATCCTGAAAAAAAAAACAATTTAGTTTGATGATATTACCAATTTGTATAACTTGTAATAAACACAGCCAACATAACGCCCGAACTTGCATTTGCTTGCGTTGTGACGTGCGCCGCACACTCGACACTGCTGTTGCTGCGCACGCTCACCCAGCTTCATGGGTGCGGGCGCTGTCGATGCGCGCGCGCCTTGCAACCGGCTGCTTGACGTCGGAGTACCGCGCGGTGTTGTCGTTCGGTGGACACCGCCGCGGTACCTTGCCGCCGCGAGCCTGCTGATATCTCTTGACACGTCATCCACGTCGTGGTTCGCTTCTCGAACCGCTCTGTCCTTTAACGGCCGCAGCGTCTTTTTCTGCGGCCTCCATCCTAACCGCCAACTTATACGCCTTCCCAAAGTCCAAATTGCTTTCGGAAAACAATCGTTGTCGTATGGTTTCATTTGTTATGCCACACACTAGCTGATCCTTCAACCTTTCTTCCAGCCAAGACCCAAGTTCACATGTTTTGGTCATTTTCTTTAAAATAGTATGGTTTCATTTGTTATGCCACACACTAGCTGTTCCTTCAACCTTTCTTCCAGCCAAGACCCAAGTTCACATGTTTTGGTAATTTTCTTTAAAATAGTATGGTTTCATTTGTTATGCCACACACTAGCTGTTCCTTCAACCTTTCTTCCAGCCAAGACCCAAGTTCACATGTTTTGGTAATTATCTTTAAAATGGTATGGTTTCATTTGTTATGCCACATGCTAGCTGATCCTTCAACTTTTCTTCCAGCCAAGACCCAAGTTCACATGTTTTGGTAATTTTCTTTAAAATAGTATGGTTTCATTTGTTATGCCACACACTAGCTGTTCCTTCAACCTTTCTTCCAGCCAAGACCCAAGTTCACATGTTTTGGTAATTTTCTTTAAAATAGTATGGTTTCATTTGTTATGCCACATGCTAGCTGATCCTTCAACTTTTCTTCCAGCCAAGACCCAAGTTCACATGTTTTGGTCATTTTCTTTAAATTAGTATGGTTTCATTTGTTATGCCACACACTAGCTGTTCCTTCAACCTTTCTTCCAGCCAAGACCCAAGTTCACATGTTTTGGTAATTTTCTTTAAAATAGTATGGTTTCATTTGTTATGCCACATGCTAGCTGATCCTTCAACTTTTCTTCCAGCCAAGACCCAAGTTCACATGTTTTGGTCATTTTCTTTAAAATAGTATGGTTTCATTTGTTATGCCACACACTAGCTGTTCCTTCAACCTTTCTTCCAGCCAAGACCCAAGTTCACATGTTTTGGTAATTTTCTTTAAAATAGTATGGTTTCATTTGTTATGCCACATGCTAGCTGATCCTTCAACTTTTCTTCCAGCCAAGACCCAAGTTCACATGTTTTGGTCATTTTCTTTAAAATAGTATGGTTTCATTTGTTATGCCACACACTAGCTGATCCTTCAGCCTTTCTTCCAGCCAAGACCCAAGTTCACGTTTTGGTCATTTTCTTTAAAATAGTATGGTTTCATTTGTTCTGCCACACACTAGCTGATCCTTCAGCCTTTCTTCCAGCCAAGACCCAAGTTCACGTTTTGGTCATTTTCTTTAAAATAGTATGGTTTCATTTGTTATGCCACACACTAGCTGTTCCTTCAACCTTTCTTCCAGCCAAGACCCAAGTTCACATGTTTTGGTAATTTTCTTTAAAATAGTATGGTTTCATTTGTTATGCCACACACTAGCTGATCCTTCAGCCTTTCTTCCAGCCAAGACCCAAGTTCACGTTTTGGTCATTTTCTTTAAAATAGTATGGTTTCATTTGTTATGCCACACACTAGCTGTTCCTTCAACCTTTCTTCCAGCCAAGACCCAAGTTCACATGTTTTGGTAATTTTCTTTAAAATAGTATGGTTTCATTTGTTATGCCACATGCTAGCTGATCCTTCAACTTTTCTTCCAGCCAAGACCCAAGTTCACATGTTTTGGTCATTTTCTTTAAAATAGTATGGTTTCATTTGTTATGCCACACACTAGCTGTTCCTTCAACCTTTCTTCCAGCCAAGACCCAAGTTCACATGTTTTGGTAATTTTCTTTAAAATAGTATGGTTTCATTTGTTATGCCACATGCTAGCTGATCCTTCAACTTTTCTTCCAGCCAAGACCCAAGTTCACATGTTTTGGTCATTTTCTTTAAAATAGTATGGTTTCATTTGTTATGCCACACACTAGCTGATCCTTCAGCCTTTCTTCCAGCCAAGACCCAAGTTCACGTTTTGGTCATTTTCTTTAAAATAGTATGGTTTCATTTGTTCTGCCACACACTAGCTGATCCTTCAGCCTTTCTTCCAGCCAAGACCCAAGTTCACGTTTTGGTCATTTTCTTTAAAATAGTATGGTTTCATTTGTTATGCCACACACTAGCTGTTCCTTCAACCTTTCTTCCAGCCAAGACCCAAGTTCACATGTTTTGGTAATTTTCTTTAAAATAGTATGGTTTCATTTGTTATGCCACACACTAGCTGATCCTTCAGCCTTTCTTCCAGCCAAGACCCAAGTTCACGTTTTGGTCATTTTCTTTAAAATAGTATGGTTTCATTTGTTATGCCACACACTAGCTGTTCCTTCAACCTTTCTTCCAGCCAAGACCCAAGTTCACATGTTTTGGTAATTTTCTTTAAAATAGTATGGTTTCATTTGTTATGCCACATGCTAGCTGATCCTTCAACTTTTCTTCCAGCCAAGACCCAAGTTCACATGTTTTGGTCATTTTCTTTAAAATAGTATGGTTTCATTTGTTATGCCACACACTAGCTGTTCCTTCAACCTTTCTTCCAGCCAAGACCCAAGTTCACATGTTTTGGTAATTTTCTTTAAAATAGTATGGTTTCATTTGTTATGCCACACACTAGCTGTTCCTTCAACCTTTCTTCCAGCCAAGACCGAAGAAGTTCACATATTTTGGTCATTTTCTTTAAAATATTCGCGTATTCCGATATAGTTTCAACTTCTTTTTGTTTCCAATGTCGAAACTTGGCAAGTGTTTTTCCATGACGTTAACGGTTTGTTGAAAAGTTTTGTTTTTGGTTTAACCGGCACACAAATTAACCAGAAGTTCATAACACTCCGCCCTCATCACCGTTATTAATGTAGGCATTCGTTAGGAATGCTGTTAACAAAAAAATAATGTTCTAAATGTTCCACGTACAACCGCCAATGGTCACTGTGGACTTTGAACTCAGCAATTTTACCGATCGACATTTTGGATTAATTTTGATGATTTAGATGGTGATTGATAATGTTCCTTATTTATTTGTTATTGCACGAATCACGCGTAGAACCGTCAGCGGGTCTAAAAAGGCCACTTCAGGCAGAATCAGAAAGAACATTACGCTACCCGTCACTGACTCGCGGCTTGAAACGGACATGAACTTATTCTAGGTACACCCACTATTACAAATTAAAAAAAATGGCACTTGTGTGATGCTAAGCTAAAATAAGCCCAATACCATACCATGGTTTAGAATACCATTCAGGAAACATATTGATATAAAGTACGAGAAGTGTTGTGCATAAAGAAATAAACATATAATTTAGCAAAATACCTAGACACATGCCTTGATGTTCAATGAGGGTGCTTTTTTTGCCAGCAATGGCTAATAACTGAGAACAGGGACACATCACGCTGTAAGTTCACCAGAATGACGTCAATAACAACAAATATTGATTAAAAATCATTGTAGACAGATCCAGGATATTGACGATGTCTACTTCGCATGTTCCCGTTTATAAAGCGGCTCCCGTTTTTATTAAAAACTAGGTTCTGTCCGTGACTTCGTACGCGCTTATACCGTTTTTTCTCGTTCCTGTAGGAATTTCAGAAAATTGTCTCTTAGTTCTCGCCTTCACTCCCTAAGGAAACTACATGCCAAATTTCAGCTTTCTACAACTAGTAGTTGTGGCGGTGCGTTGTCTGTCAATCACTCAGTAACGGAGAAATCCTCTGTTAGTGCTTCGTACGGCGTATTTTATGTATTAGGATTACAGTTGTAAAACTGTAATCCTAATACATAAAATACGTTTCATAGAATCTATTTATTGTGTATGAATAATCGATTATTTTTAAATATATTTAGTAGGTACTGAGTGAGGAGACTGATTGAATGAGGTAAGTAATAAGATTCACACGGGTCGATCGACCCGTCATCAACATCATCTTCCAGCCCTTATCCCATGTTTTTCTTCCATTCTGTCCTATCAGCTATCACGCTATTACTCACTCTCATCTAGCTGAAAATCGTATCCGAAGATTCCGAAGTCATCATCTTCCTGCCCTTATCCCATGTTACTTGGGGTTGGCGCAACACGTTTTATTCTTCCATTCTGTTCTATCAGTCGTCACTCTCACTAACTCCCTTTTCTTTCATATCGCTCCTCACACAATCCATCCATCTTTTCTTCAGCCTTCCTCTCCTTCAATTAGGGCTGAGGCGTATTTATCGTTACAGATAGAAATAACAGATATTTATAAATAACAAATTACAGTTGTTCCTACCAACTATATCTATTACTAATGCATACACACACACATACATTTACATATTTAACAGACCTCAAAAACTGTTACCGCAGCTGTTACTGTCATAATTATTATATCTGTCCCACATATACAGACTGTTACCACGTTACCACTTCTGTTACTGTTCAACCAATTAATCAATCAATTAATCTGTCTATTTTTTTTCATTATGTCGGGGTCTGCTTCCAGTAATCGGATGACCACAATATAAATAAATTTAATTCTTATATAATTTTCACAATATCCTGAATTTCTGGTCAATACTTCAGAATCTTCGAAGCAGTACTCAAGTCCGGACTACAGTGGGCACCACTGACAGCTTCAGTGTAGCTGTCGGTTTAAACCAGGGCTCGGCCCTCAGCCCTTATCTCTTCCTGATGATAATGGACGCTCTGACGTCGGACATCTAGGAAGAGGCTCCCTGGTGCATGCTGTTTGCTGATGACATTGTGCTGGTTGCAGAAAGCGGCCTAGAGGCCCAGAGCAAATTGGAGACGTGGTGACAAAGACTGCAGAGTGTTGGCCTGAAATTGAGCAGAACCAAAACAGAGTACCTGTTCTGCGATTTCGGCGGTCTCTCCAGTCCTATACCTATAGCTCTCACCGGAATGCCTATACCGATTTGCTTCGACTTTCGGTAGCCGAGAGTAACTTTCGGTAACCGAGAGATACCGAAAGTAGCCATCTGGCGATATAGACCGAGACGTAACGCACCGGATCAACTCAGGATGGATGAAATGGCGACAGGTCACTGGAACAACTTGTGACCCTCGAATGCCCCTCAAATTAAAAGGGAAAATATATAAGTCCGTGATAAGACTTGTCGTAATGTATGGATCAGAATTTTGGGCTGCGAAAAAGACTGATGAAAATAGATTGCATGTAGCAGAGATGAGAATGTTGAGATGGATGTGTGGAGTAACGAGATTTAAATACGTATTTATCGTCCGGACAAAAATAACAGGCTGTTATTTAATAACATATATTTGGATCTGTTATTTTTGAGAAACAGTAACAGTGATAACAGATATCGTGTTAAACCTGTTACTACGCATCTCTATTCTCCATCCATCCACATATAATTATATTTGACTATTCAAGTGTCGATCAACCCGTGTGTGTATATTAAATGGTCACGGACTATTAAAATATTTACGTTTAAATGGTTATCCATCCATAGACCAACCTTGGCAAGCGTAGTTTAAACTTGATCGACCTGTGTGATGACTTATTGTCCAACGATACAGATAATATTATTAATTATCAAGTTGATCTTCATGGGCTGATGTCATATTCCTGAGGAGAATCTTAACACTGCGATTCAGAAAAACACGTAGTTGAACTGTCAAAAATGAGTTTGAACTTAGAAGCCCACATATTACGCTAAATACTGAAAGTCCGGTCAATTTAGACAGTCGAAGTTACATAAAGTACCAACAAGCTGAAAATCTGTGAAATTGTTCAAAACATAATTATAAACAATGTTTAAAAGTTCGCCATCATTCACGTGTATGGAAAAAAAAAATATTCAAGGTCAAAGGTCGAAAAAATTAGTTTTTCTCCATTTTCAGCAAAACGGTAAGATTTATCATAAAAGTACCTCGAACAAAAATTGTAGATCATAAAATTATGTATAAAAAATGTATCAATACTTTTTTTTCTTACGAGCCACCGTTTCTGAGATATAACGATTCAAAAAGGTGGAAGAATTGAACATGCGATTTGGTCGAGGGTAGTTAGAATTATCGAATAATAGCTGCAGCTGCGTCTAGGACTCTCAATCGTTCTTCTGTTTTATTCATTTTTTTTTTTCGTACCAGGCTTGATTCAAAATATCATGATGATTATCCACTAAGCATATAAATGTTGATGCTCCCGATTTCTCAGTGATGATAATAAGTTTATCACCATACTTTACTTTTAGTCGTAGCTTAATCGTTCTGTTATCTAGAGTCGTAGTTTTGCAAACCTTTTGTAATTCGATCAAAGTGAACTGACAGTCATCAAATCTTTTGCAGCAAATATTCTTGTGTAGTTCATAGTTAAAGTACGAGTTCTATTTATTCTAAAATGAAACGTGAAACATACTTGAAATAATAAAATAAACAAACTTAATTTTGGGTTCCATTTTAACATTCTTAATGATAAAATTTAATTTATGAAATAATAACAAGTCAACATTTAAATAAAACAATTTTAAAAAGGTCTTACGGCCTTGCTTTACAATGTTTCACCAATTTGTGTACATACACGTCCAAATCCCAGGCGCACTATTACATAAAACACATTTACACACAGTTCTCCGATTGCGATCTGTGATAGAAGATTAACCCAGATTGACTGTCCTACGGGTCGCCTCTTAACTCGATCTGCACCTTCCGTAATCATTCAGTATCTTGATCTCATAATTAATCGGCCTTAGAAGAGTCATTGGTTTTGCTGTCATCTGGTTCGGGCTCCCCCCGTACTATGTGGACGTTACCGGAGGACGCGAAGCAAGACCGTAGTGCTTCCTGTGCGAGGTGCGTGTCGCGGTGAGGGGGCCGCGCGATCTCGTGGTACAGGTCGATGGCTTCGCACATCGTTGTGATCGCTTCTTCAATTCGCTCCCCATCCATCAGCTTAGCTCCTTCCTGAGAGGGGAAAAATGGTTATAAATATACTACGGGAACCACTTTTTTTATCAATATTATTGAGCTTAAGGGACGAGCTGTATGCAATTCCTCTCCGTACCTGATACTGCTTGACACATCGGTTGACGGTCTCCATGTTGATCTTGACGAGCTCCCGACTGATGGGCGTGGAGCACTTGGCGCAGCGGTCAGGTAAGCACTGCAGGTTTGCCCGGAACTTGCCCGCACACGCAACATTGGGACATCTGGCCAGGAGACATAGCATTCGTTACATATGTGGAACAGTTGCATACACATTTAGTTAGAGATGCGGCTTAAGAAATGTATAGGTGTCTAAACTGTTATTTGATGATGACAAAGATTAGGTTTATACGTTAGATAATATGCTATAATAGCTGAAAGGCACTAGGCGACAACATTTAAATTCCTCGGAAAAATGTAACCACGAAGGGATTGGGTTGCCGTGCAACATATTCGTCTCATATAAACACGCCCTCACAAGAATTCGATCTGTACCACTGTCGGCATTTAGGTATCAGCCTTTTCCCAGTTTCCGTTGCGGTCGGCTTCGAGCTCACCCAGATGTAGCTAAGTATTCTTTATTCTATAAGTAAGACATTTTCACAGTTTAGACAAACTGTCCTACGTGTCTTGAAACTGGGTCTAGATCATAATATCGACAGTCACTACATCTACAGTCGCTGTATCGAAAACGATCCATCGACGTGTTACTGAATCGACAGTACCCCAAATCGATGGTACGCTACATCGACTGTACACCAATCGATGGTACGCTACATCGACTGTACACCAAATCGATGGTACGCTACATCGACTGTACACCAAATCGATGGTACACTACATCAACTGATCACCAAATCGATGGTACGCTACATCGACTGTACACCAAATCGATGGTACGCTACATCGACAGTACACCAAATCGATGGTACGCTACATCGACAGTACACCAAATCGATGGTACGCTACATCGACTGTACACCAAATCGATGGTACACTACATAAACTGTACACCAAATCGATGGTACGCTACATCGACTGTACACCAAATCGATGGTACGCTACATCGACTATATACCAAATCGACACCAAATGGATATTACTAGAGTACTGAAAGCTAATCGACGGTACGCTACATTAACACTACGTTGTATCGACAGTATACCATATCGACAATACGTTGTAGCGACAGTACACCATATCAATAGTACGTTGCATCGACTGCCCAATCCGATCCAACTTATTTATATAAATACTAGTTGACCCGCGTAACTTCGTCTGCGTCACAATTTTCATTACTGCTCCGCTCCTATTGGTCTTAGCGTGATGATATATAGCATATAGCCTTCCTCGATAAATGGGCTATCTAACACAGAAATAATTTTTCATATCGAACCAGAATTTCCTGAGGTTAGCGCGTTAAAGCAAACAAACAAACTCGTCAGCTTGATATACATATTAGTATATAGATATGGCTCGGATTAGTTATTTAGTCGATTTGATGTATTGTCGATGTAGCGTACCATCGATTTGGGGTACTGTCGATTCAGTAACCCGTCGATGGAACGTTTTCGATACAGCGACTGTCGATGCAGTGACTCGATATTATGGTGAAACTTGGTATATAGACTGGCCTAAGTGAATAATAAAGGTTGTCATTGTTCGTTTTTCACAACTAATAACCGCCCCATAAATCGTCTTTTGGGGGTCCAAAAGACGATTTATGGGGCGTGAAAGTTTGTATAGAAGAATCTTATTTTTTGAGTTTATAAATAAAATAAAACATGGCATGAATTTTGAACTAAATAAATAGTAAATACGACTTCCGATCCAACGGTTGTATTTCATTTGTTGTATAAAAAGTTTTCTTTCGAAACGGACACGAGCAACATTATGAACACATCTCGGTATGAACTGTTATTTGATGTATTTTCAGAGATTTAATTTTAATTAATGACGCTGTGCCGGGTTTTCATGCTTTTAAGTCCAGTGATGATTATATTTAACCATAAGAATAGTCAAAATGTAATATGCGATTGATTAGGTTTTAAACTAGAAGCTAAGCTAATAAGTATTTGGCTAAAGGCTTCTCTAATCTGCTATACCTGATGTATGGCGGCGTATCTCCGCTCATGAGTTTCAACGTGGGCCAGTCCTCCCTGCAGGCGACACAGTCACACCGGAACCAGTAGCGGGACGCCAGCGACCTCTGGCGCTCCTTCAGAGTCCGCATCATGAAGTGGGGTCCGTAGTTCTCGGCCACCACCTCGCCCGGCACAAGGGGGCGCGTCGCGCGCAGGACAATGTTGCGACCCTCGAAGTATCTGGGGGACAGATGAAATTTGGACAATATACTATTTTTCTACCAACTGTGAAGGATATGCCCTAGGACCAGACCAGGTATCGTTTGTAACTTTGACTTGGGTACAGCTATATTTGAATAAACGATTTCTGATTTTGATGCTACGATTTTAAGATGACCCTAATGTTTTGAACATAACATGTTGAGATTATAGACCATTGCATTTGAAAGTCAAAGCCAAAGGCTTAGTCGATTTGAATGAATTGACTCGATTTGCAAGTTGGAAATTCAATACAGCAATTGCTAAGACCCTTCACAAGTTCCTGAAGTTAGTGTCAAACCTTGTTTGTTAAATTCTAATCTAAATTCTAGCACATTTGACAGCAGTAGACTCGCCCCCTTGGGAAGTAAATGTGAATGTTATACTGCTACATGTCTGTCAAACCCATCAGGGTATACAACCGTAGTCAGGTGTAGGTAATGCTCGCACCTGGCCGCGCCGGGATAGCACTCATGGTTGAACAGGGCTCCGATGGGGAAGATGCCCACGGCGATGTAGACCGGCTTTGAGCCGCTGAAGGAGTGTGCCCCGCGGACCGTCTCGTACATCTCGTGCGCGTTGAACTGCAGCAGCAGCAGGTTGCGCAGGATCAGTTCCACGATACACTGCTGGGCTGGAATACCACAAATCATGTATACTGTACTTTAATAGGACCAACAAGGGTTCGAAAAGCCTATATTTACAATGCCAGGTCAAATTGGAAATGTACCTTAAGCTTAATGACAGTGTCGATTCGATCCGATCGTTTTCAACAAAACCTGTCTTAGATAGGAACCTATTATAGTACGAGTAGCTTCTGGGGGCAGTTTCCATTTACGGACACGGCTAAGGAGCTAAGGACAGTATGACTGCGTTTCCACCATGTGCGAGGATGCGTAGCCAGGGAAGTGTTTGTTAAGAACTGACAGAATCTCTTGCGCTGAGTTAGGTGAATTAACTAATAATAAATAAAATCTTTACTGAACTAAAGCCTAAATAACTATTACAATGGTATAGTAGAAATACGTACATTGATAGGCTTACACTAGAAAGTAATACATTGAAACCCTGACCTTTAAACTAGGTTAATACCTGTATCTTAGAAGATCAGTGTCCCTCCGCAACAATTTTATAAGCCAGATTTATTTTTTTACAGCTTGGCAACTACTAAACTACTTAAAAATTAAATACTTTTACAAATCAAAGAAAAGAAGAAAGAAGGTATGCCGTTAGTGTGTGATTAAGGTATTTTGTATGTGAGTGTTTACCTATTGTGACTATCCCTCATTCCTAATAATACAAAATATTTATTTTATTTCGAAATGCTTCACATGTCAGACACTTGGAAAAATCATAAATTGTCCTTTTAATGGTAAAGGCCAACCTGTCACTTTATTTCGAGAATTACAAACTATGTTATTCGCTTTTAAATTGCGTAGCTATTGGAGAGCCACTTATTTGTTTTAGGATACGCACACATGTTGTCAAATGCAATATTTTACATTATTTGAAATGCGACCTTCTCTACAGATTCTAAAAGTCGATAGTCTTATGCGGATAACATTATTAGAAAAGGCGTCTGGGTACTTCGTACCCGATAAATCAACAAAAAAGCAGCTTTTGTGCCACAGATTGCACTCGGGGCAAAACCCAAGCGAGTTCTTGAAACAATTAAGAAATTACACAAAAAAGGGATTGACTTGCGCTCGACCAAGGTTTTAGGATGGAACACATCTGTTGGGAAACAGAGAGGCCGGTGGCTGAAGGTGTGGGCGGCACTTGGTTTTAGGACTCGGGACCGTACGGAACTAGGATAACCGAGCTAGGATTGATTAGGCTGGAGGCTGTCTCTGAAATGGCTAGACGCCATAATCTATAGGCTGGTGTTAGATAGTCTAGAAGACTCAGTCAATGCCAAATGGCGAGTTTGCGATGTTGTTGTAACCCTTAGGATAGCCATTATTATTTATTAAGTTACATATAAGTTAAATTAATTTAGTGTTAATATGTGTGTTGTGTTGGTGAACTAATGGGTGAGTGCTGTGTGTATTATCCTACCTTATTACCCTCTTTGACTTAAACGAAGTAACTGACACCTGTGTTTGGTTCTAGGGAAATCGGAGAAAGCCTTCCTAAGAGTGTGCTTTAGACGTAGCAACAGACTATATACAACAATGACTCTAAACTGACTTTAGACAAACCCTACCAAGACACTGCACTAGGACACTGCTTATGGAAGGCTGAACCGAATAATACTTGCCACAAGTTAGGGCCCGTTTGAACTATAATGCTTCCTTGCAATATCTAAGGTTATGTCGTACCAACCAAACATTAGTAGAGGTTACCTCATCCATTGGACCGACTGACCGCAGAATACTTTACATTGTTTTGATGTACGCGCATTTCCCGGGAGTGGGGTAGGCTTCACTAAGTACCCTAAACTGGATTCATAGCCGTTCTGAAGAACGTTAGTAAATGTGTCTCGTCAAATCAAACCTGGCTTTCGGGCCTCTCACTGATACAAAAAAATAATATTTGGCGAAACACGTAATTCGGATGCCCAGTCGAAACGCCCCGATGCCTGACAAGAATGTCCGCACGGCTGCCGATTACACTGCAAGCTTCCTCTAAATGGGGTAGATTAAGGAAATGCGATGTGACGAGTTCTAAACCCACCTCGGCGCACAGCAAGACTTTTGTGGAGAATTCTGTCACCGACTGACAACGCGGTACGCTTGTGCTAAGTTATATTATGTGTTCTTAATGGATTGATAGGCCGATGTAAGGGGCTAATTTATATAGCGCGCGTCCAGTATTTCTGGAAACTTGTCTCGCTCAATGACAGAGGCACTTCGCAGTCCTCTGCCTTAGGATTGTGTAAGACATGCTTGAGTGTAGGGAACGTGTGCTGTTGTGACCGCAGCAGGTTCTCTCTAGGCCTATGCACGTTAGGATCGATGGCACACGTATGATGTACAGTCAGTCGTAAGACGGCCGTACATCACTAGGGTGGGTCTCTAGATTATTGTGAAGAAATTCACTATCGCGTTTTAAAACTAACCATTTCCACACAAGCGTTACGTGTCATTTTCCCTTTTGCAGTCCTCTTGTCTTCTTAGCTTCATACATTGTAATCTCGTTATTGTTCCATAATTATTTATTGTTTTACGTATGTATACTAACCATGAATTCCCAATATTAACTTCACCTTTTATCCCCTCCTTGTCCCTAGCCTCAAAGGTCGGACAAGGTAGTAGTTTCGGGAATTCATTTCGTAGTATCGGTGGAAGAGTGTCCAGTCTGGAGGCGAGCTCTACAGGGCCAGGCGGAAGGCCATGGGGCCCTCCTGCCTACGGCGGGACCGACCTTAGTAATTAGGTTAATTCTACGAAAAACGAAAATTTTATCAGCCTAGGGTAGCTTAGGAACAGTCACACTATGTATGAATGTGAGTGTGTGTTGTGTGCGGAAAATTTGGAATTAGTTTTAGATATACCATCTCCGACGGCGTGATTTCCTAAGGGAACTGTTTAAGGATATTAACATCATGACGGTACCTTGTCAATACGTTTACGAAAGTATTATGTATGTTCGGAAAAATCTTCATCTTTTTAGCATAATTTTAATACTAGAAATAGGAACAAATTAGATCACCCCCGATTCAGTTAAGGGATAGGTACTATGTTAAATTTTATAATAAAATACCATTTGATATTCTTGAACTGAATGAGAGAAAATTTAAAGCATGCATAAAACGCACACTATGCAGACAAGCTTATTATAAACTGGAAGATTATAATTATTATCCTCGATAAAAATGCTATTTTTGTTATTAGAACTAAATCGTATTTTTTTTTAATTTAATTATCATTATTTGGTCATTGACAACCATAGTTTTGTGTAATGTAGAAGCATGTTTTTAAAATTTTGTAAATGTGAGTACCATGAAGCCATTTACATATGATTCTGTGATTAGTTATAGTTTTACTTGTTGGACATGAACGAGCATGGTGGTTGAGAGCATGTCATGCTCACTCAAATGTCTCACTGATGGTGGTGCATGGGTTAGATCATTTGATTCCCTTCAAAATGGTTGAGCTGAAAGGTGCCGACACTCGCGTCATGTTCGTGAACGGGTCCAGCCGTCGGTTGAGACTGGTCATCTCTTAATTGCAATTAGCTTATTTAAATCTTATTTTTTAAATGCATGTTATTAGCTTTTTTCCCTTTGCATTGTTCGCACATGCAGAAGCAACAAGGATCTGTAACTAAGAATTTTGTAAACATAACATGATTTAAAAGAGTGTCCGTGGAGTATCTTGCACGTTTTTCTCCATAAAGATCTACGCTTTGGAACGTGCAAATAGCTTCCATGTTTTTGACTGACCGACCTTGACGTTTCAGAAGTACCTGTAAATGGTTTATTTGAAATAAATGCTTTGAATCTTGAATCTTGTATCTATTTAACTTTAAAGGTTGCCTAAAAGAAGATCCTCGGTGTGTCAATAAGTCAATGGTCATTATGTAACGTGTGTTTGCATTGATATTTTGATTTTGTGGATAATTTTAATACCTTGTTAAAAGTGTTATATAGTGTTTTGCTGGCGCTTGGCAAACGTTGTTCTGTGATGTTCTTGAGGAAAGATGTTGTGCTTTCGAGTATATCTGCCTGCTGGTTCCTTGTGGGGACCGGTAGAGTGTTTACGAATTACCGTATGGAGAACATAGAGCTGCCTGGCGGTTAACACATCACATTCAGCATATAATTGTGTTGTCGAATATCTTCGAGGCCGTAACCGCATAACTTTTAAGCCCGCCCGTTGTGCACGCTCAAGCCTAATAAATTCGCTTAAGGTTGCACCCCCCAAACCGGAATACAGTATAAAAGAACTACTGACATAATGCAGAATATACCATTTTCAGTGTATACCTAACTATCCGCAGACCTGCGTAGTTTAAAAAAATAAAGATAAGTTTACGGATTCTGCACGTAAAAACATCTATATGCTTATGCCAGTTAAGGTGTTGATCAATATGAGTGCCCAGATATTTCACACTGCGACTTATATGAGGTAAGTAGTAGAGATTACGCTCTACACATCTGAAGTTGAGGATCCTCTCGTCTTTATCTATTGTCCTTAATCTCGAGGTGCAATATTATTAACTACCACTTACTTAAGTTTAGTTTATATAAAAATCAATCCGACGAATTGGGAACCTCCTCCAGTTTGACGTCAGTTAAAAATACAGGAAAATTTACGGGAAAATAACTGACGTTAAGTAATTTTCCGGTAATTTCAGGTTATCAAAGTACTTTATATTCTGAAAGGGTCTCGAAGCTGAGGCGAAGACCTAGATTTGAATTGATTAAGAAGTACGCGACTAATTGAACTTCAACACAAATTATCTTATTCCTATCACGTAGTTCTAATTACTCACTGATAGTGTTTCGAGCAGGGTGTCTTGCGGAAGGGAATCGAGTTAGCGCCTACAGTCTTACTGGTTTTTAAACGGCGAATTGAAAAGTTACTATCAAGATTTAGAAGAATTTGTAGAACCCCTTCAAGTATTTTGGCTCTCACCTGTGCTTACATCTTCTTGCTTACATTTCTTAAAGAACCCCGCTTTCTTCAAACATTCCGTCAAAAACAACGACATGACTATTCGTTTCAAGTAATCCTCGCCCTTCCTTTCATCTGAGTGAGTGCAGAGCGCGTATATCTGAGCTGCCCTCAACTCTAACTTCTCTTCGATACTCATTTTGTCGTCAGCCTTCACTTCTTCCTCTTCTTCTTTGAAGTTCTTCTCTGTAAAGCTCTTGATCCCCTTTTTAGATCTGTTTAGTCTTTCTTTTCTGCTTTTAATTTTGGATTTCTTTGCGACTCCTTCGATGTCGTTGAGCACTGCTCCTTCTACTGTTTTGATTTCATTGCTGATGTATTTTGAGTGTATTGATAAGCTGGTGTCGAGGCCTGCCTGCGTAACCATTCGTAACGCTATGTGACTTAGTACTGACATGCCGGATCCTGTAATATAAATAGGAAGGTTAGTAGCAGATCTTTATTCATATTTCTAAGTGCCAGTCGTCAAGAGGTTTTACCAATGCAATGCTATTCCTCACCTATAAAAAGATCTAGGAACTGGCATTCAAAAGCATGATAAGTAGATACAGCCGCGTCCCTACACGGAACACTGCAGAAGGCAACTCCGGAGCACTTCGGGCACCAGACAGCGGCTTCGTTCTCGCAGTCGTCCAGTCTGAAACAGAGGTGACATTCGATATCTTGCGGACTCCTCGGTGGAGACCACAGAGCAGGGCGGCGCCTGAAAAGGCGGTATGATCAAGACTTTGCAAGCATGCCATCGCACTACATGTTCATAGTTATTTCACTTCTAATTTCACAGCAATGTCAAAGTCAGTGATTTTTATTCTCAAGGTTTCTAGTGGGTTGCTGCTTGGGCTGCTGACATAGGTAAAATAACTACGAACGGGCTGTACTATACAAGTGACGTACATAAACTGACAACTGTAGAAGTACTGCCACCTCGAGACGCTGCCCTGATCTGTGCCGTTAAGACACAAGAAAACTATCTTACCTCTTGAAACAATGTAAGCAGTGCGTACCGTAATAGTCAGCGAGCAGGCATGCGGCGTAGGGCAGGTCGACCAGCAGCACATCGCCGGTCTTGACGGGCGCGTGCGCCACCGCGAAGCGACCCTGGCAGGAAGACAAGCGTCACGGCAGGCAAGAGGATGCAAGTTCACGAGCATTCTGGGAGCCAATGTATGTACAACTTTCTTCCCTCATCGTAATCATAGGATGATGCTCCTATGTCCTGCTCATTATCTAATTTATTGGAGTTAGGTGCAGCAAGTCTTGGATTTATGGCTACTTTTAATTGGAGTTTATTGTCCGTTCTTCTCCATTAGAGTCACTTATAAAAACTTGACATGTAGAAGTTTGAAACCGCCTTTTAATGATCTAATTGATGTATATAATGTTTTGATTTTGAACTTGGAAAACTTAAGTTCCCCGATTAACCGATTTATTTTCATGGTCGAAATTGAAGACCATGAAAATAATAATCGGTACTAGAATAGAAAAATAAAATAGTTGTTTCGAGGCCTTCAAAGCGCTGGTCTCGTTTAGAATTCTAAACTATTCATGCAATCTGTGAGCAAAGTGCTCTCGAACTTCGAAGTGCTACCTACTCATAAGTACCGTATTCCGAGTCTTGTCGTGACAGTCTTGATGTAAGTCGAATTAGAGGTGTTGACTTCATAAGTATTACTAGTTTCTCGCTTGCACAAGTTAGAATCTATACTTATATTATAAAGCTGAAGCTTGTTTGTTTGGTTGAACACGCTAATCTCAGCAACTACTGGTTATCGAATAATAAAAAGCCGGTCAAGAGCGAGTCAGACTCGCGCACCGAAGGGTCTGTGCCATCATATAAAACGTGAAATGTTTTTAAATTTTCATCGGCGAGGCCTATATTTGTCAGAGAATTTTAACACTGCGGTGTATATTGCAGTTTTAGATCAGCGCCATCTCTTGATCGATAGTGGAAGTAATGTAATTTTAGTTGATGATTTGTTGTAATCTTTACATTCACTTCTATCACATAAAATAATTTCAGATTTTTCTATAATAGTGAGAATATGAAATCACTCTGCTTGACTGAACCAAACTGAACTCTTTTCTTTTGGTTTACTTTTTATTGGCAAGAGACTGACACCCGTATTCACAAACAATACTTTTCTCAGTAAAGAAGCAACGCTATGCGAAGTTAGGCATTTCTCACTGCGTTGGATATGGCAAGCCTTTCAATTCATAAACAATATTCAAACGACCCTTGACCTAAGCAAACGCACAGCGTTGAATAGAGCTCTGTGATTGGTTCGTTTGTGTTGCGTAGTTCACTTCGCTGCTGAACGTTCATTTCTAGGTCTTGATTTATCAGTGGCAAGAGTATAAAAAGTACCACATCTTTGGAAAACCTGTAGCGTCGTCGTCTAAATTCATCCGAACTGTAATAAACAAAAGGATTTTGGAAATCCCGTATCACTATTCTGGTATTTATTGTGCTTCTCTCATTGATATAATTATTAAATTCTTTATCAATACTGTAACCCATTGTAAAAGGACGCTATCAAAACTGGAAAATTATCACAAACAGTAAAATCCAACCCCGAAAAATATTTCTCGTAACACCTAATAGATCACAGAGAATCGAGAGCTATGCGTTGCTTAAAACAGCTAGCAGGCTACCTTAGCTGTGCGTTCATTTTAAGGGACACACAGTGCTAGCCGCCACTCAAGTATTGTCTATGAATAAGTTTTAGGGGCCCTGTGCGCTCGCGCGCACTCTAAGACCTCATAGTAATGTTTGTGAATACGGGTGTGAGTGACTTATCAAGTCTACAAAAAGGCTTATGTTTTACCGACTTAGGTTTTTTAACAGGCACTCCAGCTAAACGTGATATGTACAATTTTGAGAATATCTTTTTGATATTTTTTTGGGGCCAAATTGAAAACAAAAGCAAAATATTATAATGAAATACACACCTCGAATTCTTAACGTCTGAGTCCTCCGAGTATCTTGGTATTTATAGTGTGATAGGAAACAGGAACCATTAAAGTGCTTTACTTGATAATTATGTAAAACTTTACCTTGTTCTCTTCTTCAGTTATCTTCAGCAACTTGGAGAGAGAAGGCATGTTTTGTTTCGCTCCTCCTGTAAGTGCTATACCTGAAAAGAAAACGCAGTGGAAATATACTACTCTGTCAAGAAAGTACCGGGAAAAGATCAATAATACACAAAATGTCTGTTATTCATCCAAATTTATTTTATCACCTTCAAAGTATGCTCCTTTGGAAACGATACACTTGCGCCAACGAATAATCCATTCATCAAAACATTTTTTAAACGCTGCTTCCGGAATTGAGTTCAGTTCTCGCCGCGAATTCTCCTTTATGTCTTCTATCGATTGAAAACGGGTGCCACGAAGTGGTAATTTGAGTTTAGGAAAAAGAAAAAAGTCAGCAGGAGCCATATCTGGTGAATATGGTGGTTGCTGGATGGTATTTGTTGAGTGTTTGGTTAAAAATTCGTTCACAATGATAGCCTTGTGCGAAGGCGCCTTGTCGTGGTGCAAAATCCAAGAATTTTCTTTCCACAAATCTGGCCTTTTTCGTCGAATTTGCTCTCTTAAACGCCGCATAACGCTCAAATAATATTCTTTATTTACCGTTAGACCTTCCGGTAAGAATTCAGAGTGCACAACACCGCGATAGTCAAAGAAAACAGTCAACATGACTTTGACTTTTGATCGACTTTGGCGTGGTTTTTTCGGTTTCGGTTCAGTTGGAAGGCGCCACTCCGAAGCTTGTTGACTAGTTTGCATGTCAAACTCGTAAACACACGTCTCGTCACCAGTAACAATGCGTTTCATGAATGTTGGGTCCGAACTGACTCGTTCTAGCATGTCCTCAGCGACTTTCATGCGATTGAGTTTTGGAGAAAATTCAGATCTTTTGGGACTAGCCGAGCAGCAACATGTTTCATACCCAAATGATTAGTTAAAATGGTACGGATCGACTCGTGAGATACAGAAAGTTCGGCGATTATCTCTCTCAGAGTTGAATGGGGATTTTCAGTCACTATTTCCTTCACTTTTGCGATGTTAACTTCAGTTGCAGACGTTGACGGCCTACCAGAGCGAGGCAAATCTTCCATCACATCTCGACCGCTTTTGAACGCTTTGAACCACTCATAAGCACGAGTTTTTGATAAAGTCGATTCACCGTAAGCCTTCTGTAACATTTTCAGTGACTCCGAACACGAAATTCCATTGGCGATGCAAAATTTAAGACAAACTCTTTGTTCGATAGTTTTTTCCATTATGAAATTCGCAATACACACTATATATGATATTACTAAAACCAGCACTGTATTTAATATAAATAACAGATGCAACTCAAACTCCGCGCCAAAATGGAAAACAGTTGTGCCAATCTAACAACTACAAAAAAACAAAAATTTGAATTTGGAACCATAAACAAATCATCCATTCCCGATACTTTTTTGACTGAATGTATTTATGAGTGCCTTACAAACATAAAAATGCTGAAATATGTATATTTAATACTGTAAACTGATTCACATCCGTACATTCAACGTAAGGTTCAGTTGGAAACCAGCGTCAGGCAGCTCCTAGTTGTCTGACATTTTGCTACAACAATGTTAATGATTTAGAATTAAATTCTCTTTTATTTGTGCGTACATTGTGTGTCAAAATAAACTTGTTTTCTTTATTTCTTCTTTCAAACACACAAAAACACTCGTCAGGTCGGTCGCAGAAAAGACAATCTCTACAGGTGGGGTTTCCCGGACGGTTCCAATATATTTTCTAGTTTGTGCGTCGTCGATCCGTAGTCTATGGCCCACTTTTCATATTGCATCTTTTCACTAATATAATAATATACCAAGATATAATATATAAGATATAATATACCAATTAAGATGAAACTATTTTAAGTCCTCGCCACGATAAGAACATGATAACAAAATTGAAGGAAGAAGAAAATTCTCGAACCAATTCCTGACGATGTCAAAATGTGTAGACATTCTCACCTCGCTAACATAGAAGGCAGTAACGGATGTAAAGCCGACAAGTAAAACAACATCAGAAATATATCGGAAAACCTTTCTATTTCCTAGTACGTCCGTGTGTCACAGCTGCCAGCACTTCCGATGGGGCTCACAATGTCGGCACCCGGCTCTGCACCCGCGGCCCGCGGCCCGGTGTCGAGGGACCACCTCGGACGTCCGCTACATGTGGACCGAGTTATAACGTACTATGAGTACTTGGAACGCACTGGGAAGTGCAAACGCGTGTTGAGAGCCTTTTTTGAATATGTCCATGTTACTTTAAGTATTAACAGCTGGCGATTTTAAAAATTATCAAAGTTTAGGTAGGGACATTGCTCATTATTATGAGCATCTTGCCACCGAAAGAGTTACAAAATGTGAGCTACGAGACCCTAGGAATCAGACAGTTCTACTCACTATTACGAGAAAAACCGATCTTCCGAATGTTTGCGTTTCTGTGTCACGTTTCTTTCCGACGAGTAATTTCCGCTAATCGTGAACTAAGTAAAGTCTTCAGACAACGTGACTTAACGCTGTTCGTGATAAGTGGACAGCGGCAGTTACCCAGCCCAGTGCGTCGCTATCGTTTGACGAAGCCCCGCGTGTCATGGCGTGTTAAATAAAACTTTTCCGCGTGGCACTGAGGAGCGAAGTGTTTGCAGTAAATGTTTAAAAGACTTTTGTGCATATTTGTGATTGGAATTGTGTTTACTTTGCTCTGTTATTAATGCCTTATCGAATCAGACAGTTAATTCTCGCTCGTTAGCTTTGAGCTGATTGCTTGAATCGCATTTTACAGCCATTTTTCAGACGGTGGGACTTCGCGATGCTTGTGTATGTTTGTTTTGCCTGATTTATTTTTACCTTCCAGTTTCTGCATATGAAGTAATGAAAAGTCAAACTGAACTTATGATTTCCAAGTTAGAAAATTTTTCAACCTCAAATACTAATTTTAGAAGGTGGGGATGAGAAGGTAGGTTTAATAGCCGGCACGAGGCGTGAGCACACTCTCCATCGGTCGGTTTGACGACAACAGCTCTGACGCTTCACGTTATTGGTTCGTCATCGACTATTGCGCTTGCTAGTGTCATTCGCCCACCGTACATTGGCGAGACGATTCATGTCGGCTACTATACTACCTAGCTTTTTTGATAGAGAGGAGTTTATTTTATGCTCCTTGTTCTCAGCTAAAACCCTCAAGTAGATAACAAAGGTGGTCTATCTTCAACGACTTCAAGAAACTGTTAAAAGATTTTAGTTAGTCACTTACCAGGCTTCTCAACGCTAGGCTTGGGCTGTGCAGTGTAGTCCAGGCTCTCGATATCCTCAGCCAGGCGTGCCTTTGCCTCCTCGTCGGAGCTCAGCAGCCGGCCGGCCAGCTCGTACGACACCTTGGCGCGGGTCGCCTCGCCTGCACCTGGAGGAACCACAAGCTTTAGGCTCAAAAAGACAAGGTGTTTTAAACATCTAATACGGCTCTATAGCCTGTTGTTAACGAATTTGAATAGAAGGAAAGGGGCGCCAGCTGCTAAATTGAAAGTTACGATGGTTTTATGATCATGACTGCATTAAAAATCCTAAGAAATACGTGCCAATGTACGCCAATAGCTGGAAGGGGCTGCGCAGTGCCAGTACCGGCACACTTGCACAAAAATCCAACTCGTCTGCTTAGAGACAGAAGAAATGTGTACCTACCTACTCGTACATCTATCCCACAGATGTCAACAGTTTGTTTGTTGATGTACGTGACAAGAAATAACCAAGATCCTGTAAGTTAAATAACGTTTTTACACCAAGTAGGTTTTACCAACCTTTCAAATAAACAGAGAAGTTAAACTTTTTTACAATTCACCAAAGTATTTTTATAGCTCACACGGTCCAACTGCTCAGAAATAGCCTCCCCAAGCCCACCTCAGTTTCCGCGCTACTGGTACCAGCCCTCATGTTACGCGTCCAGGTCGTCTCGACACCTTTTTCTTTTACATCATTATTTCAATTTTCACACTAAGAATTACTTGTGTATTGTACCCACAAATTCACATACCAAACACTCAGACTTGGGACAACTATCTGTAGGCCATATAAATATTTGTTACGTGCGGGTCTCGAACCCGCGACACGCAGCGCAGCAGCCACCCGCTCAACCTCTGCGCCTACCGAGCCGTCACACACCAGCTAGAAACGTATAGGTAAGTTAACTTATTAAGGTTCACTGGTACAGTCGAGACGTTTGCAACGTAAACGACTTTACGATAATGAAGTTACTGACGGCAATAATAGAGTTTATAATAGTTTGATTACGAGCGAGGTCCGCGTACGTGCGGATGCAGCAACTTAAAAATATTCACGGCGGCGCGGATACGCAATTTATGAAAATAAGATTTCTCCGGAGCCCCGACCGCGCAGCGTGGACCCTGTGCCCGATACCACCGCGCAGCGTGGACCCTGTGCCCGATACCACCGCGCAGCGTGGACCCTGTGCCCGATACCACCGCGCAGCGTGGACCCTGTGCCCGATACCACCGCGCAGCGTGGACCCTGTGCCCGATACCACCGCGCAGCGTGGACCCTGTGCCCGATACCACCGCGCAGCGTGGACCCTGTGCCCGATACCACCGCGCAGCGTGGACCCTGTGCCCGATACCACCGCGCAGCGTGGACCCTGTGCCCGATACCACCGCGCAGCGTGGACCCTGTGCCCGATACCACCGCGCAGCGTGGACCCTGTGCCCGATACCACCGCGCAGCGTGGACCCTGTGCCCGATACCACCGCGCGGCGTGGACCCTGTGCCCGATACCACCGCGCAGCGTGGACCCTGTGCCCGATACCACCGCGCAGCGTGGACCCTGTGCCCGATACCACCGCGCAGCGTGGACCCTGTGCCCGATACCACCGCGCAGCGTGGACCCTGTGCCCGATACCACCGCGCAGCGTGGACCCTGTGCCCGATACCACCGCGCAGCGTGGACCCTGTGCCCGATACCACCGCGCAGCGTGGACCCTGTGCCCGATACCACCGCGCAGCGTGGACCCTGTGCCCGATACCACCGCGCAGCGTGGACCCTGTGCCCGATACCACCGCGCAGCGTGGACCCTGTGCCCGATAGCGGCGGGCTCGTATTTGTTATAATTAGATGTTCTTTTTTTATAGTGAATGTGTTGGTGTATTAGAAATAAATACTTAAGTATACATTTACATATAGATATATATATAGATTTAAGTAAGATAAGTAGGTACATCAAATGTATGGATATGCACTCTTAAACAAATAAATAAGTCAATAAAAAAGATAACGAGTTATGATCTGAGAATCTGATTATTAGTGGTATTTTTTTTTTTGGCAATTTTGTGTGGTGTCAATTTGGTGATGACGCGGTTCCACCTCATCATCATCATCATCTCAGCCGAAAGACGAAAGTCCACTGCAACCACCGGTCGCAGCTAAGACGAGTTTAAAGTTCTTCAAATATTGAATAGAGACTATATTTGAAATAGTCGGTTTGGAATAAAGAAGCCTACATCACAGCAGCTGGCCTAGCACGACTAATTTGACGTATAGTAACTGAGATGAGAATCCAAAATACGTATAATATATACAAGTTTCAAATAGTAACATAAAACTTAAAATCGACTTTGTCAAACGAAATGTAAAACAGTTACCGATAACCAAACATCACTAATACGGTTTCGACCGTATTACCCTCAGCACAGTGGATGCCACGTTTGTAAACTAACTGCGTAGCGTGGTAGCAATCCTACTGGCAGGGGTTTTATCAAACGGTTTCGGAAATCAATTCGCGCGCGTTGTAGTTATCTTTAGTCAAATAAATAAATACGGAATACTGAATATTTTGTACACAGACGTGACAAACCTTGTCCTGTCCCGGACACGGCCGTGTGTAAGCGAGTTCATATAAATTGTACCTACAATTTATATGAACGCTATATCGCTGCATAGGTATGCACCGATATTTTTTGAGCTGTCCAACAATGGACCTTCCAAATCCCGGGCATCGCCCTGATATGCCTATGTGGATCAAACTTTACGGTACGGAAATCTCATTCCTCGGAAAGTAGGTTAAATCTCTGAATATATTGGACATAAATCGTTGTACCTGCCACAAAATTAAAATAAAGCGGATGACTTCAGTATTTCTGCGATCAAAATTTGGGCAGGCGCTTACAATTAATTTAACAGAGCACGTAATGTATTAATTACTAGCAGCTCGTCTTGATTTAAATACCTAATTTCCATATTAAAAACATTTCAATAGTGAAACACTTTCAAATACTGACAGAGGTTTTAGAGATAAGTAAATTACCTATCTACCATATGTTCAATAACTGACAATATTCACATTCTAAAGGGAATAATTTCAAAAAGAGGTACTAACTTAAAGTTACGATAGTATAGATTAAGCCTATTTATAACTTCAAGAACTCCTCATTCAAATCCGAGCTTGAACCACAATTGCTTTAGATTATTCAGATTCATCTCAGAGCTTTTCATCCTTTATGTGGCCGTTTCAGTAAACCGCGGCACATTGAGGAGTATCCTCCGTGACTAACTCGATACACATCGGCAATCTCTGACTTTGACGGCTCTACAGCATCCAGCCTTTGCCTTCAGTGATCCAAACACACGCGGACATTACTTAAAGACGGCCTTTGTATGGAACGGTCTCTGTGATCGTATGAGGTCTTTGAGATTTCATTCGGTCGTATACATTCGTATGGTATGCGATATTTTGGCTATATTTTATGTCACTGCTGAAAGAGATCGTTGTGTTTTGGAAGTAGGTATTTGTTTAACAATTAACTTAAAACTGACAACCGATGGCAGTGGAAAGCTTGATTAAGCCTAACCTTATAATTCACGCGTTCGTACGTCAAAAACGAAATCCTTTGCTGTCGTTACGGACGAAAACTTTTTTAAATAGTAGGTATTTTAAGTCATGAAAGTTATGGTGAGGCGTTTAACGAACACCCAATTACAATTTAAAAGCATGTACTTAGAGTAATAAGGTTATAATGTTTCAGCTCATCGAGTGACTACTCGGAGCGCATTATGCCATAATTTTAATGGAAAGGTTAACCCTGGACATAAATTTCATGATGAATACAGTAAAATCAACAATATTCAATAAATCACGTCGTCAATGTTACAGTTAGATTGTAAGGGTTATTGCTAATTGAGTGCGTTGGGATTTTCTACACCATTGCGACGATTTTGACCCGAAAACTTGGTTTGTTTTCAAGTAACCGAACTTATTAAGTCTTTTTGGTAGTTTAACTACCTCACGACCAATAATTACAAATTGTGAGAAATCTTCTCCACTCTGGATAGTGAATTGATCTTTTTCTGAAAGATCATGACTGAATAAATCCTTAAAATAATTAATAAAAAATTACCCATTCTTTTGAAAATTATTTAAGAGTCGTAAAGTTCAAGATGAAAATTTCTTTAAACTTCTTTTGAATGAACAAGAGTTCGATTACTCAAAAAATACTAAATTTGGCCCCCAAGTTATCGGGTCCAAAATCGTTGCAAATTAGCTCTAGAACAACACATTTGAAGGAACGCGCCAATCATCCGGTATTACTGAATCATCATCAAGATTTTTATGTGGAAACACAGAGGTTTGATCAGAGTAAAAAAATACAAACGCAAGCATTATGCAGTCTGCACGTGTCGGTACACTGGAGGTTCAAGTTTAATTGTCACCGTGACTGCTAGCTGCTGTGGCACACGTATTAGCAACGTTGTTGTGTTTGAGCTTGATGTTATTTTCATTGGATCGTGGATTCCATTGAGTTTCAAATCTATCTATTTTTTTAACCGACCGAAAAAGTAGGAGGTTCTCCAATAGGTTGTTTTTTTTTTAAATATAAAATGAAATGCTGACGCTCAGAAGTGCATCATTTGAAATCAGCTGGATGAATTTCATATTTTTTTTGTTAAAAAAAATCGTTAGGGGAGAAAAATATCCGGAACATGGGAATGGGCAAAACAGATTCTGTTCTCCACGAGATTTTTGTATGAACTCGACGAAGTATATTAAATCAGCTGGGACTATTATATTTCTATATAGGGCAAAGCTAGCTTAACATTCAAGCAGGGTAATACCAACTGACCCCGGTAACAATGCCCCATCCTCCAGTAATACTGGGCTCTCATCTTAGCTGGCAGCCGTTCCTTTAGCGCCAGTTTCAGGTCTTCTAGAGCAGCCTTAGGCCTTTCGCAGCGCAGCAGGATCTCTGAACGAAGCCACAGGGCTAGGGCGAGGGCGATCCCTCCTTCTGATACGGCGTCGTCTCCACCTGGGAACAATGAAGTCAGTCAGTAATCATCTAAAATCAGTGTTCTTGAGTATGTTCTGCATCGAAACCTGTGATGACTGGTAAAGGGCTGCAAGAATTGATCAGATTTATTTCAATTTAACATAAGTGGTGACAGCAACTAAATCTATCACTTCCCAAGAATGATTAGAATGCCATCACTATCATATCAGCTGGACATAGGCCTACCCTAAGTGTCGCCCCAATAACTGGTCCTGTGCGGCTCGCATCCATCGGCTACCTGGCGATTAGAATGGAGTCATAAAAAAGTCTTGAACTCTTTAATTTACTGACAGACAACGCACAGCCTATACCAGCACGTGTTTATGTTTAAAATGCATACTTATAACGAAAAGGTTACAGAAAAGAAAAGTTTGAAAAAAATAATTGCCGATGAAAAGTTGCAGGTGAAAGACAAAATTAAACTCCGTCTTAAGGCTTGTATATTTGCCAATGACCTTGTGCATACAAACGGAGCCAACTACACCTCGGTGCGCAACTCCGCTACCCCTGTTTTTATTTTTTTATAATAAAACAAACACATATTTTAAAAAAGTAACAAAACCAAGTTATTTTCGTTTGTATTGCACAGTAGTAAATATAATTTTTGTAGTCTTTTGTTAAAAAATGAAGGAGTAAAATGGTTTCATCCCAACGATTTGGAGTTGATTTGGTGATTTTTTTTCCTACTATGTGATACCAATACATAAATTCTGGCTAAACCAAGTTACGTGCAATATCATGTATATTACTACCTATTTTTTTCAGATGTAATTTCTTAGGAAATGTCGACGAAAAACTGCTTCATCTGCACGCTATTTTTAAGCCTTTTCGAGAGAGGACCCTTAAGGCTTGTATATTTGCCAATGACCTTGTGCATACAAACGGAGCTAACTACACCTCGGCGCGGCACTCCGCTACCCGTGTTTTTATTTTTTTATAATAAAACAAATACATATTTTAAAAAAGTAACAAAACCAAGTTCTCTTCGTTTGTATTGCACAGCAGTAGATATTATTTTTTTAGTCTTTTGTTAAAAAATGAAGGAGTAAAATGGTTTCATCTCAACGATTTGGAGTTGATTTGGTGATTTTTTTTCCTATTATGTGATACCAAAACATAAATTCTGACTAAACCAAGTTACGTGCAATATCATATAGATTACTACTTATTTTTTTCAAATGTAATTTCTCAGTAAATGCCGACGAAAAACTGCTTCATCTGCACACTATTTTTAGGCCTTTTCGAGAGAGCACCCTTAAACTGTAGTAACCAATCCTCTAAAACAATGAAGTTTGAATACTGCACCGTGAGGCAATATTCCTGGCTTTAGAAGTACCTAAGTGGGCTAGAATAAGGTCACAAATAACATTGTCCCATTAGCCGGCGGATCTGCTTAGCACGCCGCGCGGAATGCCTTTGTGGCCGGAGCCTCTCCGTGCCCTAATTACTGAACTCCCAAGTGGATAAAACGTTACACTATTCTGGTGGGTGCTTTCTATTAGAAATTAAAAATGCTAAAGTTTGGATGAATTAATGGACGTATCTAACTCAATCACTTCAGAAAACCTGGTTTTACGGAAGTATGTGGAACAGGGTATTCATCATCTGCCTAGCCTTTTCCCAACTATATTGGTCGGCTTCCAGTCAAACCGGATTTAGCTGAATACAGTGTTTCACGTGGAGCGGCTGCCTACCAGACCTCAACAACCCATTAACTGGGTAACACGGTACTTCTTGGCAAGACTGGAGTCAGATTTACTGGCTTCTGACAATCCGTAACGACTGCCAAAGATCTTCAAATAACAGCCGGGACCAACGGCTTAACGTGTTTTCCGAGGCACGGAGGAAACTCGGTATGTTAAGATGGTCACCTATCCACAGACCAACCTTGGCAAGCGATGCTTAATCTTGAAGATCGACCCGTGCGGCTGTTATTATTTAGCCACGAGCTCCTCAGGAACAGGGTATTACGTCCAGTAAACCTGCATTGGAAAGGTCCCTCTGAGCAGACGTGTTGTGTCTGGTGGGCAACGGCTCTGATGACCGGTGTTGTTTTGTGGTCTTTTTGTCGTTCAAAAGTAATGTGTTTTAAAGCTCAGTTTACGAATATTATCTTAGTATTCAAGAGTTTATACTCTATACATGTCTATGCTAAACTTATATACATCATAGGCATAGAGGAGCTCGTGGCTAAAGAATAATAGTCGCACGTTTTAAGGTTGAGTAACGCCAAGGTTTCTGTGTGGATGGGTGACCATCTTAACGAGTTTCCTCCGTGTTTCGGAAAGCACGTCACGCCATTTGTCCTGGTTGTCCCTTGTAGTTTGGCAGTCGTTACGGATTGTCAGAAGCCAATAAATCAGCGGGTCTAAAAAGGCTGAATCACTTTAGCAGAATCAGACAGCACGTCAAGTTACCTGTCACTGTCAAACTTTCCCAATCAACCTTGAAACTAATGTTTTAACGATAAAGATGAAAATGAAATTTGATGATTAATAAACAAATAAAACACTGGTATTTACTGCATCCCGTTAGACCGGAAGCCGACCCCAATATAGTTGGGAAAGGTCTAGGCAGATGATGAAGTACCCCACAGGCACTATCCCATGTTAAGGAAAAAAGGACATTTCTATGAAATCTCGAAGATATAAAATAGGTACTTAAAACTAGGAGAACTTATTGATGGATAGACTTCCAAACAATTTTTTCACAGTCAAGTTCTAAAAGTGCCAAAGACAATGGGATAAAAAATATCATTTAAAAATAGTTTGTCTGAGTATAGAATAGGGCCGCAACTTGTTACAGTGGGGGCTTTGGTTTCCACGCCGTCGCCTCAGCAAGACACCTTATTAAAAAAAACTTGGTTCATTAATTAGTCTTTGTACATTTTTCAGTTTCACAATTAAAATACAAAAAGCTGGACAGAAAAGAATCTACCTCTTGTGGGGGTTTTAACACAGTTTAACTTTTGAATTAGGATTTACTATTACACTTATCTATATTATCTTCTTCTATCTTTGGCTTTTCAGTAATTTCCTTGTCATTCAGTTCTTGGCAGAATGAGTATGTAAAAGAAAGGTCTCGCGGTTGCGAGTGCTGTGCGTGGGGACATTGGTTCGATACCCGGGTCGAGCAGTGTTATAGGGTTTTTCTATCATACATTTTTCAGTGGCAGTCTGGAGTTGTGACAGCCCCGCGCCTCGGTAGACACGTAAAGCCGATGGTCCGACGCCGAATGTCACCCAGGTTGTGTCGGATTTTCGATCTCCAAGCAAATTGTGGTTACCTAGGTATAACTTCCACGTGGGCGTTTTTAGTTGATACCCAGAATAAAAACTGTTCCAAGATTCCCAGAAATCAAAATAATCATAATTATTCAAAACATACAACAAAAGAACAGCAAACAATTATGTACCCACGTTGTTTTTCCTAAAAACAAAGTAGCTAACTTTGAACTTTCGAAGCTCCCCCTTCCCAAAGCCCTTCAATATTAGGGGAAAGGTAAACATTTTGATTTACAACGGAAACCTGAATGTTTCTGCCGGATGGACGATCAAGGAAATCAATCAAATAAACTTTTTGTTTCGTTTTCTTGTAAATAAGTAAACTGAGTCCGCGGACATCTGTTACCAGCCAATGTGATTCAGCTTTGAGATTTATTGATCGTTCTTCTGCTTTTGTCCTATTGTTTTGTCCTTCCTTCTTTTTTCAAACCATTATTTAATAGTAACAGATATTCTTTATTCAATTAAATTCACAACTAGCTATTAAGTTCTACATAAACACAATCTAAGAAAAAAAAAAAATACCGAAAAATTCCTCCGCATCGCTGACCACTGGTCATGTGCCCAAAAAGCAGCCAACTAAGCGTCTTGACAGATCTTTAAACAAGTTATTAGCACTATTTTAATAGTATTTCTGCATTCTTTCCCTGGGGCTTCACTCTAGTGGACCAAAGGAATAGAGCATTTATATGAGATTGTAAAAAGTAGTATCTTTGGATCTAGAGCTATGGCAAAAAGCGATAGCAAACCTTATGTTTCATAGTGCAGTAATTACCTACGTACTCGTTCTTACAGCTTTTTAAAATCATTCTTAAAATGTAAATTAGTTTATGTTTAACTTCCAGAGATACCTACAAACAAACTATTTATTTTTAACACAACATTAGTTAAAAATCGATAGTGCCGTCGAAACTGTGGACGCATACTTCATGTTCAAATTAAATTTTCGTGTCCCACGTCTGCTGGTAGAGTGGGTACTGAGTGACTCACCCTGACATGTGGGTGAGCTCCAAGTTGCAGGTTTGAAACTTTACATGTCTTTTGTCTCTGTCATCTCTGACCTAGACTAGAGTCAAGAGCAAACCCATCACAAATTAAAAATTGTTGGATGGAGCAAGTTTGATTTCCATTATTTCGGAATATTTGAGTTGCCTTTAATAATAGAATACCTTTCTAAATGCCAACTTTGACAGCATATTTTATTCTAGTGGGGAACTCTTTTGAATGCACTAAATGGAATCTGTTTGATGCCCATTTTAAGTACAACATTTGAATGTTACAGATTTAATACATCGATATGATAACGATAATTGTTCTCTGTACATAGTTTTAAACAATAATTTCATAAATTAGGTTTTATTGTGCCATTGCAAACAATGCTTGTTGCTCACTCTACTCAAGTATGTTTATAAATCTGACTAAACTCTTCCCATCTCTGGTGGGGCTGGCTTCCAGTCTGTCTGAACTCCACACCCGGAACACGATACTCCTCGGTATGACTGGTGTCAGATTTTCGGATAACCCGTAACGACTGCCAAAGATCTACAAATGACTGCTGAGATCAACGGCTTCGCGTGTTTTCTGAGGCACGGAGTAGTCGCGGTAGTTTAAGATGTTCACCTTCAGTTACTACTTAACTATGTGCAAATATAATTAATATCATAATATATAGGCAGCAGCTAAGCAAGTGTTACATTTAAAATATTGGTGTTTTAGTTGCACCCAATAAGGCTATAAGCCTCAGCATGGTTTCTAATAAGTATACCAAGTTTCATGTGGACTCGAAACGTGGTCGCTCACAATGGGACTCATCAAAAGGCTTAAAGTCACCCAAAGGGCAATGGAGAGGGCAATGCTCAGAGTTTCCTTGCGTGATCGAATCAGGAATGATGATATCCGCTAGAGAACCAAGGCTACCTACATATCACAAAAGATCGCCAAACCGAAGTGGCAATGGGCAGGGCACATTGCTCGCAGAACAGATGGTCGATGGGGCCGAAAAGTTCTAAAGTTTAAAACGCCTGCCTATCAACAGTAAAAAATAAAAATCCTTCTTGGCGACCGCATACCGGAAGACGCAGCGTTGGAAGACCTCCCAAAAGGTGGAACTGTGACCTGGTGAGGTTCTTAGGTGGCTGATGGATGCGGGACGCACAGAACCGGTTGTTGTGGCCTTGGGGAGGCTATGATGATGCGCATGTGATGACGATGATGATGAAGTTTTTTTTAAACGGTCTGTGGCTTACCAGTCATGGGAGCCCTGAGCACGGCCTGGCTAGCCAGGGCCAGTGCCTTGTCCAGGTCTCCATCCTCGAGAGCCTTCTGCGCGGCCAAGCGGCGCTCCCGGGAGACCTGCGCGTTCTTGCCGCGGTGCAGCGGCTGGATCCGGGACAGCACCTCGTTCAGAGCCTCCATTACCTGCATGGACCAAGTCAGTCTATCAGTAGGAGGATCGTTGAAAATCTTGAGACCCGTTTCCTCCTGCAAGTAACTTGAATACAAGTTTAATTAAACCGTGGAGCGCGATCGAGTAGTTTGTCGCGTTAAACCTCGATAGCCAGCAATGCATTGCAACATAATTGCGAGCTGGATGCAAGTGGAAATGTAGCGTAAAATGTAAAAAAAAATAGAATGAATTTTAGTTTTCTGAAAATATAAGAACACTAGTTGACCCGCGCGACTTCGTCTGCTCCGCTTCTATTGGCCTTAGCGTGATGATTTATAGCCTTTAGCCTTCCTCGATAAATGGGCCATCTAACACTGAAATAATTTTTCAAATCGACCAGTAGTTCCTGAGATTAGCGCGTTCAAGCAAACAAACAAACAAACTCTTCAGCTTTACATATTACTCGTAGTATAGATTATTTCTTATATTTTATATTTTTTTAAGAAGATACTTAAATAAGGTATAGCACTATAATGGCTTTATTTCCCTCGTTCGTAATGGAAGAAATATTAAAAACATCTGTGGTTGCACTTTTCTCTTGAAAGCGGATCATTACTGTGAATCTTTGTGTTTGCCTGTCTATGCGGTGACGACAAGAGGCTTTGGTAATGCCACCGGCATGTCCAATCCTATATGACAAGGCTCAAGTGTTACTAACATAACGTATGAAATATAGCCTTAGGACAATGTACTTTAGACTCAAATTACAATGTATCGTCGAATCAGTTAGGGTTAAACTTCAGCAGTAGTTAAGGGGAGGTTAAAAGCCAGCATCGAAGCGACAATCGGGTCAAGAGTCTTTCCCAATGCACGTATAAGAGTAGGTGAAGTATTGTGCACCCCTCATTGATTATTTCAATGTGACCATTAAGGTCGCAGCTAAGGGCGGGTATTGAGACACGGCCAGCGTCATGTCTCTTTTGTTTAGGTTATCGAAAGCCTCGTAATGGCTTGGCATCGTACAAAATGCTGTCTAGTTGTATTCTTTGTCTAGACCTAAGATGTCAAGGTGGGTGGGTTTTTCATGTATAGGTGGTATTGTTCCACTACGTCTCTTGTGCAGTGTTTGAACTTTTCAAAAATCGCTTAATAAGAAGAAAATTTAAACTTGTAAAAATTTACGCAGCCTAAAGGCAAGCCAAAGATAAAGGCATCCTCTCATCTTCAACAGACATAATCTTGAAAAACATTACCGACCTTTTGAGTCATTTAAAACATATTTACCGTTATAAAATAATATCTCCGAAGAAAACTTCTAGGCAAACATGAATGGAAAATAGTCCACTCAAAGTTTCCCGGTCGCCCGTTACAGAAAACAACACAATATCGAAGCAAACATTTGTGAATTTTTCCAACTGAAGTTGGAACTAAATAAAAATCTTTCTCTAGAGTAGTTCAGGATATTTATATTTCTATTCAGTTGCTGGTTCATTGGAAACATTATTTGAGACGTGCAGTGCATTGGCTATGGGCGAGAGTGATTCCATTTGTGGCGCAACCTGGCGCAACTGTTGCTTCACGAGTTTCTTTTGTTCTAATATTATTTTATCGAGTTTTTTTCTATTGTTTATTTGTTCGTTTCTGGGTTGTGTATCTGTATGTTAAATTGGACTCGAAAGTTAATTCTTCTTCTTTTCGAGTCGATGGTGACCATTAAATGTTTTGTGCTACGTTCACAGCGGCATCAGGCCCTCAATGGTGCAGGTGACACTCCAACATGTGGGCCATACGATGGACGGGGGACGGGGGCACCGCACTCACACTTAGTGTCAAGCGGATCAGTGAAACCCCATTTTGCCAAGTTTGAAATTAGCTGAATCCAGTTTGATTGGGAGCCGACCCCAATATAGTTAGGAAAAGCCCTGGCAGATGAATTAATGTATTTGCAGGGGCCTACTTGGGTGCGCAAACGATTAAGCGCTCTCCACATAGGCCACTGTAGTTCTCGAACAGGTGGCAGGGTTTCCTGAGGTTTCAAGAAGTCAGGTGGAGGAGGGTGCAGTTCTTCCCACAACTTGCCTCTTACTTTGGAAGGCTGGTTCCAGACAGCCAGTGTGCGATGAAAACTATTCCGGCTCTTAAATCTACCCATGTTGCATGTTCATAGAGAGGATGTTGGAAATCGGAGTATTGATTATATTTGTCAACCGCGCATGCAACACCCCTTCGTAGAGCTGGAGGAGCTAACGGGTGAAGCTTGTTTAACGGAGACGGCGTCAGGTATCCCGATGTAATTCGGCAAGTTAATTGAAGAGGAGCATTGTGTGGATGGCGAGCAAAATTGGTATATTGTACACAGTAGCAATTATGTATTTCAATTCTCATAGTTCTATTGAAGAAAATTGGACATAAATTAATTTTTAATGAACATTATAAATGTGAAAGTAACTCTCTCCGCCTGTTTGCTGAACAGATTTGGATGAAACTTACTTGTGCTTAGAAGACCATGTCCAGGAATGGGACGACGAATTTTATTTTTGTTTGCGTTTTGTTAAGATAATTGTATACATGTTTAAATTTTTGCCTACAGCATTAACAGTTTTTCTGTATTGCGATCTTTCTGTATTGATGAATAATTTAATTCAGAAAGATCGCAGCTCTTCAACTGACCGTTTCGTTCTCCAGCACCGCAGCTACCTTCTTCCCATCCTCGACGGCTTCGAACTTGTCCAGCCAGCCATCAGCCTCCGCCATGGACACCAGCTCTTCACCCAGACCCTGCAGAAGTAACAAAAAGCTTTTCAAATTAGGTGGTTGAGACTTACTGAGTTTCAACCTAATTTTTGCGGTCAGCGGGTCTGAAAAGGCTACTTTAGCGGAAGCAGCCAGCACATCACGCTACCCGCAATATTAAAATTTTCCCAATCGACCTTGAACCCAATATGTTAACGATAAAGAAGAAAATGAAATTTGACAGATTGTTGTGTGATTAATATATCATATAAAAGGGACTTTTTAGAGCCGCTCCGTAATGTTCTATCATTTATTTTACAACTGGCCGTGCCGGCTTCGCAAGGATGTATTTTTTTTTTACAAAATATTCTTTCATAAAAACCTCGGCCTGGCAGTTACGGCAACAACAAAAAAAAGTTAATCGTTCAAGTCTTCCTCAAGGACGTGACCAATGGAAACAGGGATTCAATTTTTATTAATATGGATACACAAATAGATGGCATCTACCATCTTCATGACTTCGCTAAAAAACATTCACTGCTGCTGTGTGATCGCGAGGCCAAAAGCTGACCTGTACCTGCATCTTCCATCACGCTGTATCCCACGACGTCACCACGTCATCCTAATCCTGACTAATGTTATAAAAGCAAAATTGAGTTAGTTAGTTACGCTTCAGCACCTTAGTCGTGGAACCGACTGTGTTGAATGTTGGTAGCGAGACCTTCTGTCTCGGTACCGGCTTAACTATCTTGAGCGAATTCGTGGACAAAAGGTAGTCTATACTAATCTATACTAATATATAAAGCTGAGTTTGTTGGTTTGTTTGTCCGTTTTGAAAGAGTATTAGCAGGAGCGGAGCAGACGAAGTTGCGTGGGTCAACTAGATTAAATTATAAAGCGGAAGAGTTCGTTTCTTTGTTTGTTGGTTTGAACGCGTTTATCTCAGGAACTACTGGTTCGCATTGAAAAAATATTGTTTTTAGTTCGTTGAATAGCCCATTTGTCGAGAAAGGTATTAGGCCATATAAAATCACGCAACGACCAATAGGAGCGGGGCATTCATTAAAAATTGCGCGAGTCATGTAGTCACTGATATATAAAAGGTACTGAAAAATGTTAGTCCACGTTATCGCCAGTATACCAACCTTGAAGAAGCCCTTGGAGTTTGAGCACAGCGTGACGTTGCTGCAGGCGGCTGCGTACCCAGGGTCGTTCTCCTCGTAGATGCGAGGCATTCTGGACCCTGGAATTAAGGACATACGGCTTCATTCGGTGTGTCATTCCTAATCCCAGTGATTTGTCCACATAGTGGAGCCAGTGCAGTGCGCTGATCATACCGACACGTATTGATATGGTGAAAAAACGGGATACCTGTTTGTCTGCGAAAGTTATTAGTTCGATAGTATGTCGGTTCGAAACGCCTACTGTTGTCCGTGAATCAATATACTAATATATAAAACTGAAGAGTTTGTATGATAAAAATCGAATTGTCAACTTTCACAGACAAATAGGTATCCCGAAGAAACTACGGATTTATCTAAAATCTAGGCACACAGAATTACTATCTAGAATGTTTTAAATGACTGGCCTTTTTTTTTTTTGGGATGGTAAATCATCAAATGACTCCTCCCGCTCCTAGTGCCCTTTGCGTTCCAGGGTACGGTGCCTCTTTCGAACGAAGTCCGCAGCCCCAGCAGGCACTGTAAATGACTGGCCTGCTAGGACAGTAATGAACAACACAAAGTAACTGATCCAGCGGACTGCAGTAACAATGCTATCTCTGGTGAAGATAGACACAATAAAATACGCATTCAATAGTCGAGCAGCTAATATTAGCCATTGAATACTTACAAAATGTCAGCACGATAGGCACTAGCAAATACTAGACCACGCATCTACATATAATACAGTAGCGGTGTGGTTCTTCCTCAAAAGACCACCTCAGACTTCATCTTTATCATTATGATTTGACTATTACATATTGACCATTGTACGAACTTTAATATGGACTATGACCTCCGAGTTTGTTTCGTGTTGCCTTGAATGGCAGTCAGCTAGGCAAAACCAGTCATGTACGTAATTTAAAATGCAAAAAATATTGTTTAATATGTTCTTTATCTACTAAATAAAATTTATACTAGAAGCACCTCATAGTAAACGAGGAAAGACGAAGGATGAAAAACAACCAGCAGTTTTCTTGGCCCATGAAAGTATTTTGACACGAAACAATGAAATGCTAAGTTTCGTAAATATCTGCCACAGTATTTCCTAGTGAACACTACAATCCGGAACAAATTATTATTATTTTGGATTCGTTCCAATCACTTCTTTATTGACAATTTCTTTTAATAATGACACTACAGCCAAACGCTAGCAAAATACATAAGTTTCACAATATACATTTGTTTTGCTTTGCCCAGCAGTGGGACAGTATGGTAAAAAAAATGGATAGCATAAATCAAAATATTGTAACGTAGTATATCAACGCACTAACTATAGTTGATAATAAACATAAGTACCTACATATTTCATTGCTAAAATTATCTACAGCAAATAAACAAAGTTTTAGAAATGATACATCATAACATTCTCGTAACATAACACAATAGTCGGAACATAATGAGCGTCCATCAGTGTAATTAAAGCGTCCGCTCCTGTTCGCGACTAGAGAGAGAAATGACGATCCTTTCAAATATGACGGTATCAGGAACTGTTGCTGCCACGAGATAATACATCGGAAAAACCGGGCAAGAGCGAGTAGGACTCGCCTACCAAGGGTTCCGTACAGTAGGTACGTTTTACCTAAATAAATACTATTTTTTATGATTTAATTACAAATGTATAGTTTCAGATTTTTCCCTAAACTCGTAGTATAAGACGGTATTACTTGCCATATTTAATAGTTCTAGGTCAACGGAAAATACCCTATAAATTTTGATTCCCTTGAGAGTGTCGAATTTGTAAAATACCGTTTTTGCAACATAAACGGCCGTATATTTTTTAAGTTCACTTAGAAGTTTGATTTTTTCACAGCGTTAAGGGACGTCACTGGACTTGACTTGGTGGTTGTTGCTGGTTGCGTTGGTTTTAATTTCAACTCGATACCTCCACACGCTCTTGAGACAAAGGGTCTTAATAGACAGACGGACGGACGGACAGGAAAGTGATCCTATAACCGGAACCCTAAAATACGTACAGCTAGGTGCACGCTAAATAACCAATTTCTACTGATTTTGAAGCATTCGCTCTCACAAACATTTCTTTGTGTCCTAATTCGCAGAGCACTGGAATCGTTTTCATCGCGCGACGAAATCGCATCGTTCACCCGTACGGTCGATAGCCAGGGAGGACGCTTCAGTTTCCCTATATTATTGACAGATTGCCACTGCTATGCAAATGCGATCGATACTTTAGAATAATTGAATTAGTTCACTAAACTATTTGGGAACACATTCATAGTGCGTACAGCTTAGGAGTGGAATTCCCTGCCAGAGTCTGTGTTTCCTGATAGCTACAACCTGGGAGTCTTTAGGTTACTTCTAGGCAAACGTGCTCCATCTTCGACCGCATCATCGCTGGCCATCAGGTGAGATAGTGGTCAAACGTATGCCTATCAATATTAAAAAAGAACTCTCTTACATATCTGATGTTCTCTCTCGTATACAGTTAAATTTTTTATTATTAATTTTTTTAAATTGTCAGCATAGACGTTCGGTTGTGATTCTATTCGCATCGTCACCGAGTAAGCGTGATGCAGAATCATCTATATAAACATATTGGAATAATTGAATGCGATCATTTGAATTAATATATTGGTTGGTCGGACTATGACCACAACAATATGATTGTTGTAAATATTAGAAATATATGTATGCAAGCTTATAATACTATCTACATATCAGGTGGGTATAAAAACAGGGAAGAATTCCAAAAATACATCCTTTTGTCAGTCAAATGCCCAACCAAAGGCACTGCCATATTGAAAAAACCCCAATCATCTTCCTGCATTTCAATATCCCGAAGAACTCAATGAGCACTCGTACCCCACATTACCTTAGGATTCAGGGTATGGACATCTACCCTGAACTCTAAGGCTAAATAACTCCCAATACAGTTGTTACATATGCGTTGTTTGAGTTTTTCTGCTTTTGCTGCTGCATCAGCACTAGTTTAGTAAAATCTTAAGAGTGTCTGTCCATTACAGCGGAGCAAGCAGCGGAGCGGAGAAACGGAGAAATTTTAACCAATGGAATTGAATAAAATCTCCACACCACGTGAGCCAATGACATTTGACGGACATCATAGGTTAATATTTCTCCATTTCTCAGCTGCGCTGCCTCGTTCCGCACAAATGGACAGGCACCTTAAGAGCTGACAAGATTTCTGCAGAAATATTAGTTTCTGTTAGTCATCAATGTTATCACAACCACATCGCGTGTTGGTTATCGCCGGTACAGTTTCCACGATCGAAAACATTTTTCAAAAGCATCAACACACGACATTTTACTAACCGACTTCCTCAAAAAGGAGGAGGATCTATGTTCGGCTGTATGTATTTTTTTTTACGTATGTTCACCGATTTTTCCGCAAATTCTCAACCAATTTTTTAAATTCTTTTTTTATTCGAAAACCTATATTCCTGAAGTGGTCCCATTGACAACAAGTTAGAATCTGATGATGGGATCCCATGAAAATCGAGGGAAACCCTCAAATTTTATAAGCACTTTTTTTCATAAACTTTTTAACGCGTTTCAGATATTTGTGCCCGGTATTCATCATCTCTTGCTGAGCTGATGATGGAAGGTATAAGTCAGGATCTGATGACCCATGAAAAATGTTAGTTCAGCGATATTTTCGCCAATTCTTAACCGATTTGTATGATTCTTTTTTTTTGGAAGAGTATTTTCTCGGACTGGTTTCATATAAATTTGGTGAAGATCTGATGAAGAACTTCGGAGGTAGGCAACGGAACTCTTCAATAAATGATAGCAAATGGATCGGGATTTCTGAAATCGAATGTCTGTTGTTTACACCAGTTCATAACATAACATCATTCAGGCATAAAAAATTTAGCAAAAAATAAAACCGACTTCCAAAAACAAAACACTACAAAGTAAATAATTACTTTAATTGCGGAAGTTGGTGTTCAAAAACGAAATAACCAAAAACACCCACTTCCGAAATTAAAGTTATTTTTCAAGTTTATGATATTAATACGAACATGTAGAACACTGGAGCTTAAAATGGTTCGTTTTGTGAACATACTCGTAAATACAGATAGCCCACTCTTGGGACTGTTGCCTATTCTTCCTTGACCAACGTATTGTGTGCATCATCAAAGAACTATAATTTGTGTAAAGCAAAAAACAATAAGTACTCTTAACCAGGCAGAGGTTTAAATCATTGGTAATATTTCAGGACAAACAACTTTTAAATTGGAGGAAGCCTGAAATTGCAAAACAGCGGGTCTAAAAGTGCCACTTTAGTAGAATCAGCTAGCACCGAAACTGTCAAATTGTTCCAATCAACCTTGAACCTAATACATACATAATCAGCCCATAATGTTCCTACTGATGGGACACAGGCCTCCTCTCGGTGAGAGGGTGTGGGCCGTAATCCAGCACGCGGGATAATGAACCTAATGCTTCAGCGATAAATATGAAAATGAAATTTGACAGATTTTTGTATGAATACATTATGATATAATATAATATTGTGATTGTAATATGATCTTAATATAATAATATGTTTCTCTAGCCTTTTTAGACCCGCAGTAGGGCTAAGCAATGAAGAACGAATTCTAAGTATGTACCTATTGTATTGCTGTGTAAGATACCGCACAAGTTCGAAATTAATACAAAAGTTATAATTTAATTAGTGTTTTAGCATCGTTAGAGGATTGTTCGGTAGCGGAACAACTGATCACTGAAATAGTTTCATGAGGAGCGTCAAGTGCGAGCGGTCCGACGTACATACCACTACAGCTAACTAAATGGGCCGGATGGGTTTACGATGCCCACCAGCCGGCAGGCGAGGCTGACTTGCCAATGCAAATAGATCTAAATAATGCTTACATTACGAATCTGAAGAACAATGTAACGTTATGATAAATGGGACTTTTTAAAAAACATTGTGAAACCTATATGAACCTTATTGTAACTTTCATTACATCGCAAATAGGTGATTATGACATTCGTAATTATAACTATCGAATTAAGAGATTTTTCATTAATTTCTTACCAATAACTTATAATGCCACATTAAATCGTAATGTCATCTGAATTACGAGTACCTACTTGTCGACCATGCTAATGTTTTTAAGCATCGTTTTAAATGACGCCGTAAAAGTACTTACCTAACGTTCTAAAAAATAATGTTCTATTTGAGCACCGAAAAACCGAAAAATGACAATGAATAAAAATAAATATGTACATAATTATGAAAATTTCGCAGTATGCATCTTTCTAGGTAACAAAGGATAATAAGGTTAAAAACACACATTAAAAACCAGAAATGACCACAAATCGCGGCTTCTGAAACTTAAAATCACTGATTCGAATATTCAAAAATATTATAAAAATAAATAAATATTTTTTACCTTATTTTGTTTACTAGAGTGATATAGTGAGCGAGTTGCGCGCGCGCAGCACCGATGCGCGCGAAACGTGGCTAAAATTACATGTGCGTGAAACACTATCGAGTGTATCGTTCTATTTTGGAAGTAGTGCCCCCTAGCGCCACCTAGCGTGGCCATTCGGGATGACGCCGTAAACTTCAGCTGATTACAGGCGATCGTTAAAATCTCTGATTGAAAGCGTTTCTTCTTTGTTTTTTATTGCTTTTTTGTCGGTTTTTAATTGTTATAGTTATGGTTTCAGTTTTGGGTAATTAATTTTATTAGTAAATAGATCTAGGTTTTAATTTTTCCTGAGCGCCATAAATAATTATGTCACTAAGAAAAATCTGAATTATCTTAAAGGACATCTTCTGGATTTCGTAAATAGTTACCTTAATATGTAGATTTCCCAATTTTTATTTTGGTATCTAATTAAGTTTATTCTGTTGTTAGGTATTCTATATAACTACCTACATAAAAATCTTTGAACTAACTAAAGCTAAAAATAATCTAAAATAAGGCGTTGAAAAATTTTCTAGATTGACTTTCAGGTATCCTGAGAAAAGAACAAAGTACATAATAGAATAAACTTGGAAAGATTCTCACTGGGAAAACGAAGACAAATATTGTATTACTGTTGTAAAGTTTTCAGAGAAGAGCGAACATTGGAACCATCGTGGATTTACCAAATTGACGCGTCGAGTATCAGCTACCTCGTAAATAGAACAAATAAAGTTATCCACTCAAAAGGAAACCACGAAATGAAGATAGATAGAGTGCTATTTTATAAAGTCAGTAAAGTTTACAGAAAACTGAAAATAATTCTCAAGACCAGAGGGATACTTCTCAATACTTCATAATAAGTTATATGATCTGTATTAATAAAATCTTCGCTAAGAGTTAATTTATGTTACCGACATAACAATATTGAGCTAGTGGTCAAAATGTAGTGACAAATGACTATCATCTACCCACAGTTCGTCACATTAAACTCGTTAGAAATGGCCAAAGATGGTCCAGTTTCGTTGTTTCTTATCTGGAATTGACACAATACGGACATCATTTGTTTTCTTCATGTCGTTGGCACGAGAGTTTTTCAAACCTAGTTGACCTCAAATTGCCATATGAGGTACAGTATAGAGTGCGTCCTGTAGAACATCCTCCTTAGAATGTGCAACCTCATTAATGATAAGCCTTAGAAGGTTTAAGAAGATTTAGATTAGGTTTGGAATTCAAATAATGACATAAGAAGGTGTTCGTTTTTCCTATAAGATTAGGTAGGAGAAACCTTTAAGAGCGCACGTAAAATATAATTATCCTTAAAAGTTCCATCAGTTTTTCATTTTTATAACTAGCTACCGCTACACCCTAATTGCGAGTACCTACTCAACATTGTAAGTACTACGGTATAGATTTCTAATGATTAATTATGGGTAATTATTTTTGCAAATAGGTTAAATGTAACTCTTTTCTACGTCAATATTTTTTTTATATATTAATCTAGATGGGGCGGTGTTTCCTAACTGACCACTCTGAGAAGAAACACCGAAACAAACTCAGGACTCTCCTAGGAAGTTCCTACTGTTTATGTAGAATGGTCAAAACATATGTGAACTATGCAGGTCTGAGGTGGTCTTTGAGGAAAGAACCACACAGATTCGATCCAGACAGTGAAAGCATTTGTCAGTTATCGTGTGGCTTAACTTGGAAGGAGGAAGGAGCTTAACGATTCGACGCAACAACTGCCAGAAAAAGCGCCTAGAGCATTAACAATGGTGATGATGTTCAAACAATTGACATACTACGAGTAGGTACTCGATTAGGTTGAGTGTCTGCACTTTTGTACGACAACGTTTACAGTCCCCAAATTCCCGCCCGTCATCACTTCCTAGTGTTGTACCTAAGTGAGTTTTGAATATAAAAACTAAAACCCCATAATATTGTGGTTTAATTTTATGCGATAAACACAATTAGTGTCATACAATAATATGAATATTGATATATTATTCAATTCAAATAAATATAATGTGCGAAACGAGTAATACCTGTGAGTAATACATTAATGGTTAAAGTAAAATTTTACGTTACGCTACTGTACATAGAAAAAATACATTCGTGCTAGGCCCTCAGCACTCCATTTTACCGGTTTTATTTTATTTTACGCACTCAAATGATTTTTCCAAGAATAATAATTCTCTCACAACGGTAGGCTTATCAAAGTATTTTGCCCAGATCACATTCATTGTAATAAGGTGCACAGAGAGATTGGCGGGCCTTAGAGGTCTAAACATCAAAGTGTTAGCCGCCGACCGGGATTATGACTTAAGTCCATTCCTCAGCACGAGGCTCGTCCTGATGAGGTAATCTCCCTAATATTTCAGAAGAGCAACGCTTAATGTATCATCTTGTTGCTTTTACATTTTTGAACGGCGTTTCGAATACCTGTACTGCCACTAATGTTGAATACGAAGAAAATATTGCACAAAACATTTTTTATCGAATGTGAGGAAGGTTTTTTGAAAATGTAAGTCCTAAAGGGGTAAGTAACATCATGAAGTCAGTAACAGTTAGAAAATATTTACAGAATTTTTCGGTATCTTTGAAGTTACATTAGGAAGTACTTGTGATTTTGTTTCAAAGTTAAGTAAACGATGATACAACGTATCATAATTTTTTGAAAAATCGTCGTCTAAGGCTCCTGTACCGATGTGCTCCTGCTCCTACTTCCTGTAAGTTGCTGAACGGAAACCCGATCGGACAACGTGCTTATAGGTACCTAATTTATGTATGTAGTTTCCAAGTACCTCTTCTTCTTGCATTCAATAATCTGTAATATTAATAAGCTCGAAGAGCCATCGCTGCAACATGAGCCACAGGCCAAACAATAAACACCAAGTTCGAGAGTGCCACTTTCCAGATTTCCTGGCGGCAATGACCAAGCTCCGCTCGCTTCTACTACAAAGCAAAGATTGTCTTTGTGGCTGTAATGTATGCGCTTTCGTGTAATAGTTTTAAAGCCGCTTATGAGCTGGAAATGTGTTTCTAACAAAAAACAGATTTTGAAGCTTCGTGAGGATACTTTCTGGCGGTCCACTTGTTCTGTTGGAGTCAGCTTAATCTTGTTGGCATCGAGTTAAACAATACGTGAGCTGTCTTTAAGGGACAGCAGGAACGTTTCAACCAGAAGATTATTTTTACGATTTTTTTTCTATATTCTAAGAGAACTATCTACTCATCTCGTTTTGAAGTTACGCCTACTCACCTATTAGGTACCGATAACAAATAATACAATTTTATTACGAAGCATACTAATTTTGTCTGAATAAAAAGGTGCCTACTTACTAACCTAATAATTATATTTATTGGTTTACATTATCTGTCAACTTACAAAGGGTAACACGGATGAAAACCAAGTGTAGTGCCGTAGACAGCAGCTACTAACTAACCAACGTGATCAAGGATATATAATGTTTCCATGTGGTCCTGAAGTGAATGATGTTGTCATTCTTTAGGAATGTCCGGAAAATAATTCTGCAAGAGTTTCTGTTTGGTAGTTGGAAAGAGCAATGTCTATCACTATAGCTACATCTGCCCCACCAACCTTTAGGAGTTCATTCATAGACAAAAGTCGAAAATTTAGCTGCAATGTCTACCAGTCTGTAATATCTGCACAATACTTACTGTACAAGTCTTCGCCATTTAATTGACAAAATAATATACAATTTAATTTTTTTTTTTTGTGTGTGCGTCTGAGGTCTCCGACACCGTCAGCTATTGTGCAAGCGGCATGCGGCAGTCACGCGACATTTTCCAGTTTCGTCGTGTGTATGCTAATTGACAGGCAACCGTGGTGGGAACCGTAGCGTTGCTGAACCACGACTTGCTACGATGACTAATGGCTATACTGCGATAGGTCCAAGTTCGACATGACAACGTGTAGTGGTGAGAGTCTTTCAAAAGGTCCTATTTTTTCGAGTCGCTCTTGACGGCGGTCGTGGTCACTGTGAGTTCTGTCTAATCGCTGGTGTTGTGGTTGGTATTTATTCAAGATAATTGCCACTCCGAATTTATCAGACTTATATCAATATAATATCAGTAGTTTTTGAGGATAGGACCTCACAGATTTGAGAGGATCTATACAGACAGTGCAAATATTAGTCAGTTAACGTGTAACTCGAATTAAAACTTTAACGAGCTCAACGATTTGACGAATAATACCAAAGTAAACATATTTTTTTAACTTTTGGCTAAAATTGACGGTAGATGTTAATGTAACCCCAAGAAGCTCAAGTTGGTCGGTTATCGGCACTATTGCACCTCGGAAAGATGGAGCTGTCTGGAATTGGCTCCTTTTGGCGGAAAAAAGATACGCTTGGGTCTAAGCAGCATTGAACTTGACCAGATTGGCATCACCCCATTCAGATACAGCCTGTGAGGACGCGTTCAAGAACTCAAACATGGCCTTCCGGAGAAAACGGATCTGCAAACCCAACAACAGTGCTGTCGTCTGCATATTCAAGGGTACCGGGTTTAAGCAGATCATTAATATGCAGCAAAAACAATGTTGCCAAAAGCACCGACCCTCGAGGAACCCCGGCATTAATATCCAGCAGTCAACGAAAGGCGAAATAAGCGTGTCAAGATCGGAGACAACTCAGGCGCACAAGTCTTCAGAACGATGGCCGGTATCCCGTCGACTCTCTTCTTCTGACTCACGTCATTTGCTTTTTGTCACGTCATTTGTGTAGAACGCATAAAGAACTCAAACTGATTTCAGTGTTGGTTCCATAGTAAAAATAGTTCATAATGACCACTACAATGACCCCTTGAGAGGCATTTTCTATTAAACTTTATATAAATGGTGTATTTTTAATAATATAACAGCGAGATGGGTATACTAATTGCCACTGTCATCTTTGGCAATTTTTAGGATTCTGAACATCCATAAAAACGGAGGACATTATAAGATCACCTTGTTGTCCATCCGTCTGTCTGTCTAGACCCTTTATCTCGGAAAAGCGTAGTGGTATCGACTTGAAATTATCATATACTTAGGTCTACGGTCCCTTGAAGCTGTTAAAAAAATAAAAGTTCTAAGTTAACATAAAAAAAAACTTTTTTACAAAAAAATAAAACCGACTTCCAAAATACCACTTTAATTTCGGAAGTCGGTGTTTTTGGTTTTTTCAGTTTTGAACACCAACTTCCGAAATTAAAGTTATTTTTTACTTTGTAGTGTTTTGTTTATGGAAGTCGGTTTTATTTTTTTGTAAAAAGTTTTTTTTTTCACTTTTTAGTGGTACACAGGTACCACTAAAAGTGAAACCACAAACATAGCGTGCCGACGTGATGTTATGTTATGAACTGGTGTAAACAATCAACACACATGCGATTTCAGAAATCCCGATCCATTTGCTATCATTTACTGAAGAGTTCCGTTGCCTACCTCCGAAGTTCTTCATCAGATTTTCACCAAATTTAAATGGGACCAGTCCGAGAAAATACTCTTCCAAACAGAAAAATAATCATCCAAATCGATAAAAAATTTGCGAAAATATCGCTGAACAAACATTTTTCATGGGATCCCATCATCAGATCCTGACTTATACTTTCCATCACCAGCTCAGCAACATGAGATGATGATGGCCAGGCACAAATATCTGAATTGCGTTAGAAAGTTTATGAAAAGCACTGGATGTGCTTATAAAATTTAAGGGTTTCCCTCGATTTTCATGGGATCCCATCATCAGATTCTAACTTGGTGACAATGGGACCACCTCAAGAGTATAGGCTTTCGAATAAAAAATTAAGAATTTTTAAAATCGGTCCAGAATTGGCGGAGAAATCGGTGAACATACTTACATAAAAAAATACATACAGTTGAACATAGAACCTCCTCCTTTTTGAAGAAGACGGTTAAAAAAAGATACCGGTTATGCTGCAAAAAAAAACTTTTTTACAAAAAAATAAAACCGACTTCCAAAAACAAAACACTACAAAGTATAAAATAACTTGTAAAACATTAAACAACTTGATGGTGTTTAATGTTTTCAAGTTTTACTACATAAACATCTGCTTCATTCTTTTTACGATTCCGTAGTAAAAAGAAATGTTATAGTTTCGCCGTGTCCGTCCATCCATCATAGACTATTGATGGCACGAAACTGTAATATGGCGGTTATCTGTTCCTTTTGGCATCCCATAAGTTTAAGGTTATAGTTTAAATGTAAAAGTACACAATACAAAAAGTCTTCGAACAATTGTTTCGAAAATACATCGTTTCGAAGATAATAGACACTGGACTCTCGATGTGTATCTAAGTTTCATAAAAAAATACGAGTAATTCATTTTCATTCAAATCAATTCATTCATATGTAAGCTAAGAAGAAAATGCGACGTTATCATGTTTCACTTAAGGGAACATTTACATAAATAATCGTGGCTTTGTCGAATTATTTTGTTTGATAAATGGTAACGAAAAAAAACCCGACCGCTAAAAACGACTAAAAAGGTCGAAAAAAGTCGCTTTTCAAGCAGTCTGATGCAGTTGGTGGCATCAGATCAGTGATAGAACTGCAACAGACTGTCACTTGTCTTCCCCTCTATGAACTAAACCTTTGTTTTTGGATATACGAATGACACGTATGCGTGATAGCAGCAGATATATGTACTTAAAATTAAAACTATCACGTTAACAAGGCTCAAAAAGTTAATGACACAGTTTATCAATTTAAATAAATAAAACTAATATTGAGAATACAGAATATAAATAATACTGAGGAACACAGTCATTAAAAATTCGAAAGACAACAAAATACACGTCTGTTTGGTTCAACTACCAGTACCGTCAGGATAGTATATATCTCGGAGTTTCCCTGGGTGATAGAAACGAATCCAGGAAACAACGCTTACCGACCAAACCTAACACTTGCAAAAATTATGCTATATTGGGCACATTGCTGTAGGGAATACCGATGAAGCCGAAAGGTTATGATTTGCTTGCAGTGCATACCGGATGACACAGCGTTGGAAGTTCCTGCTAGGTGGACCGATAACCGACAATGTGGTCAATGCTCACAGAATAGACAATGCTGCAGCAATGCTCCAGACATATCGCGGGATGCAAGAAACACAGGGGCGGTCGATGTAGTGACGTTTGGAGAAAGCCAGCATCCAGCTGTTGACGTCTTAGCGAATGCAAGCGAATGATGCGTGGTTGTGTTTAAGTAGCTTAAGTAAACATTATTTTACAAGATAAGTTAACAAAATGCTCTTCCTGTCTCCTAAGTTTGTGTATGTGCCTGACAGGGGTCCATAATTGCTTCTATTCATTCATTTTTCTACCTGTATGTGTACATTATGGATTGTAATAAACAATTTGAGATTTGAGATCAGGCTGCGGAACTTTTATGAGGATTTTTCTTCCTCTGTAGGCCTAATCACCAGTAGCTCGGGCCGAGCTCCTGGTGATACTGGTTCTGGAGTTGGGTGGACGAAATTGTTCTCTTCGCGCTAGATAAGGGTGACGCAGAAGCACTAATGGCGAAGGTAAAAAGAGGTTTATGCCCAGCAGTGGGTGAGGTCGAGCTGTGGGTGATGACAGTTCTGAATTATATTTATAGTTTTGACATGAAAGGAAGTCTGTACGAAAAAGTTGTGAAATAAAAACTGAAACAGAAATCGAAAAGGCAAAGACAGCTAATAAATAATATTCGGAGTGGCTGATATATTCTCACCTGTCGTTGGCGACCATAATGATTCCGGCGGCGCGCGCGGAGCGTCACTTTAACGGCACGCTGCGTAAGCGATGACGCGACGCTTATCAGCGGTTATCACCCCGCGAGCCTCGCACCTCGTGCTCGTCGCTCGTCCAGTCGCGCGTCCACGCTTGTCGCAAGCGCACGTCGCTCGCGCCGCGTCCCGCTCCGCTCGATCCCGTAGCCACAACACCGTAAGTGTCAAACCCCACATCACTTCGCTCACAGCCCGCGCCACCACCACCACCAAAAATCCAATTAAAACTAGACTAAACAAATGGTGCTCAGTTCTCTGATTACTTTTGATTGTTTGTAGACTATTACTCGTCGTGATCGCACTGTTACTTCACATTTTTGGGGAAAATAGATTTTTTCTGAAGTGAACACGTGAGTCACTGGAAACGCACCAAGGCCGCATCATCCTAAAGCAAATTTGACGGTCTTAGTGTATCAGCTCGGATAATGTTATCGCGTTAGATCTCTGCCAGTGCCTCTGATGGTCGAGCGTGCTATCGTTCGCCATGAAATCTGTGGGTTTTCGTCACAATTTCGTAAATGTCACGCATAGCTTGTGACAGCACCATGGAGCAATACACCGTCATAAGGGGACTGGGCGCCACTTGTGCACTGAACCTGTTCGCTGAAAGTGTGACACTGTTGTTAATTAAGATGACGTCACGGGCCACTGCAGCAATGTTCTAGCTGTTAAGGTAGGTGTGAAGATGTTCGTGAAACTGGCTTGCAACGACAAGAATTTTTGTGAGAGATATTATAAATGTCAGCGTGCGATACGGCGAGCCTTTGTAAACACAGTGTTCAGTGTGCGCTAGGTGCCGGCTACAGGCTACAGGCTACAGCTAGTGTGTCGGTAGTTGCTAGCCGACGCCGCGACCATTCTCACGCTTACGAAAATCTTATTAGGTATATTTGTTTTACATAACTGTTGTCTTTCGTCTGAACAAAGTAATGCGAGGTTAATGTGTCATTTAAAATCGTATTTGAGTAGATTATCGTGAGGATTGTCCGATCTCACCGCATACATGTCGGTCGCGGCGAGTCGGATGTTAGTGGCAGGTGTTATTGTGCTATTAGCTATACTGCTGTAGTAATAGTCTATTGTGTGGCCGTGCATTAGTTGTAGTGTCATGAACGTCACCACAGCGCTGAACAGACGAGTATGAATACGGCGTCGCGTCGGCGCATGAGGCGCTCGCTACAAAGTTTCACCATCGGATGAAAAGTAAGAAAATCCTTTTACTGAAGCTAGTGTTTAGAAATCTATTGAAGATGACACTACTAATTTGAAGAAATAGTTCTGTAGCTATGAATATTTAACAGTGATATAAAATAAAATTTATTGTCCTTCAACTAACTAGTTTACATACAAATGTAAACAAACAAACAGATTATAACCAGTCTTACATATGTAACTGTGCGACGACGGCGAAACCGCAAAGTGTGGGGCCGGTGGGGGGAGGGGGAGGAGGGGGCAAGGTCCATTCTTTTACGACTCGTTCACTAGAACAGCTGTTTTTGTTCAACAATTAAAAGGTTATGATCAATAATTAACGGATTCATTCTTCGGTTTTAGATTTTACAACCTGGTAATGTTTTTTCCAAATGCTCACACTACGAGTTTCGGCATTCCGTGCAGCAATTTTATAGTACTAACCTACCCACGCACTTATTTCACGATCATTTTATTAAAGAACACTCATGAAGACATGCAGAAAAAGCATTAACTCCAGTAAAGATTCAAGAAGGCGTTGAAACCCGAAACTATTTAAATGAAAATTTTTACATTGTTAAAATATCTGTCGACAAGGTCGTCTCGAAAGATCGATACACTTTGACAATTTCCTAACTTCGGTTACAAGTCACACCGGCTTACGGGAAGCCTTTGGAGATAATCTGCGCCCTCGCATGCGACGATATCGTGCCATTGGATAGCTGTTTTAAGAAGGTACCCATAACATAGCTGAAGTTAGTTTTCGAATGTTGACAGTAATAGTTAAATACGCATATAGGATGTTACAGAAAAATGCGAAACCTGGGAACGCGTGGTCATCACCATCATGAACGGCACTTACTCGAGGGACCAAGCCTGAAAGCGCGAAAAAGAATTCAACTGCCCATTACTTTTATATTTGTGTAACTTGACAAAATGTACCTATTGATCAGCTGATGTTTGTTCGCGATTTAGAAAGAAAGAAAGGAAACAAGTTTATTTATAGGTACAAAATAAAGGAAACTTAATTCTAAAACAATTACCTTGTGTGTTGTCAAGTTCAGCATAATGCCAGACTAGCTGCTTGACGCTGGTTTTCAACTGAACCTTACGTTGAGTATACGGATGTGAATCAGTTTTACAAATGTTTTACAATACAGTTGGTCAAATAGTTAAAATTGTTCATAATTGCAGCGGACTTTTTTCAACTGATACGTTTCTGTTACACCTTGTATAGGTAAAATTCGACTCTTTTAGCGAAATGGCGAAATTCATTATTTATTTATGACCAATATCCTTGATGATGGAATATTTTTTAGCTTTCCCCAACTGTATTTAGTAATCTATGATTTCTATGAACACTAATATTCTATTCACTCATCTAAATACTGGCACTGTTTCGCTGTTCTCCACACTGTGACATACTTTGAGACTTCCTAATTAGGTACTATCGAAACGCCTGAAGCCCTATAAGTTATATTTGGAAATGTTTAATATACTGAAGATGATTCTAAGACATATGAAGGTATAAATTTAAAAATCAAATGACACATGAAAGATCAAAACTCAAAAAGTTCATAAAAGCAAAGTTGTGACAGGTAATCCTAACTAAGGAGTACCTTGTTGTAGCGATATTACTGCAGAATGAGGAATAATAAGAGGAAGTAGCGTCATGACGATAATAAAGTGGATTTATATAATAATATGTTACGAGTACATAAGAAAATACCGAGACCAAGAACAAGTTGAACGCAGGTTGTGTAGAATGAAGTGGCTACCAAACCGGCGAATATGTAGATGATGACTATACCTTCAGATGTACGGGAGAAGACACGTTTAGAGATGACCACAAACACTTATAGAAAGGCAGTATGATGGCTATGTGGTATTGTCAGTGTCAAATAAACAAGATTTAAGTGATGTCCCATGTACAACCAGATAATAGTGTAGTATTCGTGTGTTTGTACAGCACAAGTCTGCCGCTCGTCTAATCGGCATCAGTCTTTATCAGGATTAGTGGACGAGCCGATAATGGGCGGCAGTTGTCGAGATAATGCATCGCTGATGGACGCAACATCTCCTTACTATCTGATTACTGATAAGCATGGTGATCAGATATGGTGGGTCTGGAACGCCGCATGTTTCCTGGAACTCGATTCTCTCTCCTCGCTACTATCTTCTACCTCTATTTTGATTAATTCTATGTCGGTTTTATCTCTAATAGCCTTTTCCTATTACGAGTATCTATCATTTTAAAAGTTTCTTCTAATTTATCATGGAACTTAACCTATTCGCAAATGTACCGTATATGGCCAAAGGAAGCAAAACGTATACCTATTATTATAATACTTTTTTTTAGTGCGAATGACTTGCCACATTTCATCTCGATATTCAAGATAACTTTATCAGTAGGCACTCAGTGTAATGTTACTGAAATCGGTTTCGCATACAAGTGTTTGATTATCTCAAACTAGACTTTGATGATATCTGTATCCGGCGATCGTATCTACTACATGTTCTAAACAAGCATTTACGTCTAAAATTTCGTTTTATTTTTATGTCTATTAGATCTCTGTAAGTATGTGATGTTCTTGCTAGAAGTTCAGGAGGTATTTCAAGCCTTCTTTTGCTTTTCCATCAGTATATATTTAGGCCCGAGGTGTTCCAAGTTTTGGGTTTTTAGTTAAGTTTATGACAAAAGTTGGCCACGTGTTCATACTTCCTGTTATACAACTCTACCATCATTCGTAAACAAGTGTAATGATACTTTTGCTAAGAGCTGTAAGATTAATAAATCCTAAAATTAATATTGATTGCCTCACAAAAATCTGGTTCATCAGAACCTCATCACCATTATCATATCAGCCGAAAGACGTCCACTGCTGGACATAGGCCTCCCCGCGTGCGTCGCCACAACGACCGGTCCTGCGCGGCTCGCATCCATCGGCTACCCGCGACCTTCACCAGGTCATCGGTCTAACTTGTGGGAGGCCGCGCCAACGCTGCATCTTGCGGTACGCAGTCGCCACTCCAGAACTTTTCGGCCCCATCGACCATCTGTTCTGCGAGCAATGAGCCCTGACCACCGTCACTTTAGTTTGGCGATCCTTCGGGCTATGTCGGTAACCTTGGTTCAGAACCTGTGGTGTCACATTAACATATTATAGCAGACGTATTACTGCGGTGAGTGTCCCAGTCTCCCCGGAGAGGTTCCTCACGCGACACTCTGTGTCTTGCCGTCGCCGTCACGTCGTCACAATTTCGGGACTTAGACGTTTTTGCCTTGATTAAGTTTCCTCCTGTCCCCCGAGATTCCTTGCCATGCGATAGTTTGATATTAGGCCTTGCTAAAGACCAGCTGTTTGCAACTTTTTTAAACACCCTGGAGACAGCAAAATATTCTGTATTAATCGTCGTTGATCGTTAGACAAATTGGAATGTACATTTTGGTGCTCGTGTTTTGAATGTAAATCACCAATGTTTGTCGTTAGCTTTGTAATAATTATTAAAGTCAAAGTTACCTTTACGTTCGTTCACATAAAATGTTTTTTCTTTCTGTTGTATCGTGTTCCCAAAACTGTAATAAACAGCTGACGTTGTCCAAATCCGTATTATTGTCGATTGAGTTTCAATGTCAAGCGACCGTAATAGGCTTAGCAGTCAGCGCCCAGCGGGTCTGTCGTTACGCGCTCGTGACGCGCTCGTGACGGTCACTGATCAATTTCTTACTTAACGAATAAAAAAAGTAAATAGGTAGTATTCCTGCTTTAACAGTAGTTTAGCGGCGATTGCACAATACAGATGGGGACTGAGAGGTCCAAGGGTCGATGCTCAAAATATGTTAGACTATAGCGGATCCCCCACAAAAGGTTCAGATTTCTTTGTTAGTCTATGAAGTCATGGAGGAATTCACGAAAAGTTATACAAAGAAGCTTGTTATGTGGTAAGCAAAATAAAATGATATTTGCTGTTTAGTGTTTACTTTGCCAAAACTCACGCTCAGCCCACCAAACGACAGTCCTGGATCCGCCCCTGAACTATAGTTATCAAACCACCAATAGTTTAGTTTATGTTCTCCCTCTTCAAAGACTTACAGGACTCTGTGTTTAGGAGTAGCGGTTCTTTTTATATTTCTGTGGGTTCTATCCTCCAAACCACAGGAAAAAAAGTTCTATAACTATATTTCGTTTCGCAAGGAAAATCTGGCACTTAGTCGATGCACAGGTACGAGTAGTTAAATGTTTGTAGGTATATAATGATTAATTAGTCATCAAAATTGTCCTGTTAACTTTACCCACATTTCTTACTAGGTTATCCAAATATAGGTTTCCGTCATTTTAAACTATTAACACTTTGTATTAGTGGTTAGATCATTCGAGTTTTGTAATAAGTAAATGTTTAATGAATCATTATTACTGAGTGTTAATTAGTAATTTGTTTGTACGTATGTCATATTATTATACTCGTAACTCGTCTGTAGGCAACTAGTAATACTTCAAGCCTTCACACTTTTTCCTACATTCAAGTAATAATCATGAACGGCGGTACCTACGAGCATTATACACGAGTTCAAATTAAATTACCTAGCGAAACCTCGCAGACGAGATGACTGTAGATACCTTTATGTGTTCAGAATACGAAATAATTTTACAATTTTCTAGCATCAAACTCTTTGTCATACTCGACAAAGTTTTAAATTTTATTGCAATTCATTCTTATTTAGTATTTTACGCCACTTAAAATTCAGATTTAAATACCTAACGCTAAAGTCGATATCTGAGCTTGAGTTGATGAACATATAAATAAAAATATTAAAATAAATAATTTCAAGTAGGTTACCACAAAACCAGCATAGAATCATACTGTTAAAATCACGAGCAAAACAAAATTCATGTGCACCAAGAAGGTACATCTTACATAACAGCAGCACCTAATAAACTTGTTATGTACAGGAAGCATAACGAGTTACATCAGCCTGTCATGTTCATTACAGAGAAGCACTATCCTCCACAGAACTACCTATTAAACAATAAACTTAATGCCACACCTCTGTCACATGTATTTAACCAGTATATTAGCCGCCATCTTGAATGCACTCTCGTTTACGAGTGTCTAAGGTAATTAGCCGGCTGGCATCAATCGGACAATGTTAACAAAAGTGACGAACAGATTCGTGTTGGTAACCGTGGCTTGTTGGAGGGTGTGACGTCGGCGGTGATTGCCAATCAGTGGCCAGTTAAGTGGTTTAAGTTTTACCGGGATTCCTTAATCTCTAATAGTGTAGTTTTAGTCGTCTTGCAACGGCAGCCCACTTCACCCACCCAATGTCTGCTACCCGTGCATTAAAATAACAAAATTATATAAAAATAAATTACATTTAAGAACATTAGATTCTAAAAATTATGAAAATATGTTTCATTATCATGACGCATGACGTGGTTTGAAACATCCAGGAGCGAGCGCTGCAGTCCGAGCCTTGTGTTCCAAACACGGCGAAACTGCTGGTCGTAAATAGCTGAAATTTGGCATGAAGGTTCCTTGGGGAGTGTAGGGTAGCACTAAGAGGATTTCCCAAAATTCCTACGGGCACAGGAATAAACCGTGAATGCGCGTACGAAGTCGCGTACAGAAGCTGGTGTAGTTTAAAATTAGTTTTAAGCAAGTATTAAGGCTAATGATCAATAAATATAGTCTAGTGTAGTGCAACTTTGTTCTATTCTTATTCTACATAGCGTTTTGATGGCAAATATAAAAGTGGTCGTCTGTCCGTTGCAGTCGGGCCTATAGTGGTTGTAAGAATTAGAGCTTCAATCATTTTCTTTGGCCCAAAAATCGTCATGCGAATTCCTCTTGCTGGCGCAGTCAGAAACTAAAAGGCTAACAAAATCATGTGCTATATTTAGGGTCAGAATCAGAATTATTTATTTGTTGAACATAGGTATTAATTACATGCTAGTTAAATTATGTTACTCGTAATCAAAATTAAAAGTCAATTCAATTAGAAAGATTAAGATTAAAGAGTAAAATATTAAGATGTATGTCAGCATTAATTCAAATGACTGGACTGCACAATGTTTAGTTAGCTACAGTTTGATAGCCTATCGTTTCGTGCATAAGAATACATTAGAGACTTAACGCTGTTTAAACATCCGCAGATCTAGTGTTGTATCTAATAGCAAGAAGACTATGAAAATGTGCTTTACCAAACTTGTAGGTTAACGTAGTCTGTGCTCAGATAGCAAACAGTTTTGACACAAGCAGATTAGCTCAAGCTACAACTGCTTTCGCAATATAATTCGTAGTCCTAACCTAGCATTGAGTTATCAATCAGGTACGCAAACGGAACTGCGTCCACAAATAAAGCATTTCAATTCAATGTGTGTGCACTATCTTCACTTACATTCAGTTATAAATTTAGCAAATGACGAATTCGTACGTTTCGCTCCTCAATTGTGGCACTTAACAGACATACTCAGAAGTTCAGCGCACAACCAGAACCAATATTTTTATTTTTTTGAGTTTGGGAAGTCATCAAATGACTCTTTCCGCTCTGTGCGGAGCCGAAGGTAGTGCCAGCTTCTTACTGACTGAAACCCATCAGTGTTCCTCCTAATGACATTAGCGTTCCAGGGCCGCGGTCACTCTTTCGAACAAATTCCGCAACCCTGTCAGCTATACAAATAACAATAAAAACCGGGCAAGTACGAGTCGGACTCTCAGACGAAGAGTTCCGTACCATAGCTGTTAATATTTTTATTATTAGTTGTTATAGCGGCAATAGATACACAAACTGAGAAAATTTCAACAGTCTACATGTTACGGTTCTTGAGATACAGACCGATGACAGACGGACAAACAGACGGACTGCGGAGGCTAAGTAATATGGTTCCGCTTTGGGTACAGAACCCTAAAACTGAAGGTTATTTTCTTGCCTATAATTGAAAAAGGTTAAATATTTAGCTTGAGTACTCACGTCAGTACTGTAGAATAGAATAGAATAATCATTATTATGTACACCATATAAGTTATAGTTATTTGTGAAGTAGTTCTCCTATTCCACCTGTTTCATCTTTTCACCCTGTAAGAAGTGCTATTTTATCAAGCGGGCGTGAATGGCCACATTTGAAACTAAAATAAATAGAAATCACAATTAAAGGAGTATCAAATTAAAATAACAACATTGTATGTTCACAAATCCACATTCGTATGCAGGAATCGGACCTTTTGATTTTGGAAAATAACTCAAACACTGTGCTATTACACCATGCGGTAGTGTCGCTTAAAAGGATCGATTTCTAGGAAGTAATGAATGACGTGTGGCTGACTTAAGGAAAATGCCAAATTTTAATAAACAGAGTCATTTAATTAAACGTAATTTCTTTGATTCAAACGTTACGCATATTTTGTTTTTAAACCCATGACGCAGCTTGGTTTTCACCAAGATCGGGCTCGATATTTCATTGAGTGTTTAAAATGATATTAAAACCATAGTTAAATTAAATAATATAATAACAGTGGTTACTCTACGTGTCTGTGTGCAGCATGAATAATTACCATGTAAATAGAAAGAGTTAGTTTTGCTTGTGATTTCTCTTCTTGGAGAGTGGATTTAACTTGACCTTCTGTACATATTACACGTCTTAGTTTTACTGTGCTCAAATCCGAAGTCACGCGACGTGAGGGCGTTGACCGTTTTCAGAGTAAGTAACGTCACTTACGCAATGTTTGCGTTACATTGTGCGTTCCCCAGTTGTTGTTGGCATAGCTGCAGCGGTGCCTGCGCGGTGGTTGCGATACGCTGCGTCTTGTGTCACTTGCATTGTGCTGTTAAAGAATGTAGTGCTTAGACGAAGACTAATCTCCGTCCGGCTTCGTGTTGGTGTCTGTATGTTGTTTCTTTTCTTACTTCTTAAACACTGCTGTGATCTTAATCGTCTTCGTAAAACTTATGATGAATAATTGTAACAATGGCGAGGTCAAACATTTTATTGGGTAATTATATAATTTTGTATGAAACAGCTGATATTTATTTCGAGTTTTCGGGGTTGTTCTCAAAGTAAAAGTTGTATTGTAATCATGTAGTTTCACTGCCTAAGAGGTTGCTGGTGTTTGACAAGTAACCCTGTATATTGATTGATGATTGACATCTATACTAGTATTATAAAGCTGAACAGTTTGTTTGTTTGATTGAACGCGATAATCTCAGGAACTACTGGTTCAAATTGAAAAAATATTTTTATTTTTCCATTTCTGCTACTATAACATAGCACTACGAAGTTGCGCGGGTCAGCTAGTCTACACTAATATTATAAAGAGGAAAGATTTGTTTGTTTGTGTGTTTGTTTTTATTATATAATAGGCTCCGAAAGTACTAAACCGATTCCAAAAATACTTTCACTATTAAAATCCTACATTATCCTTAATGAACATGGGCTATACTATATTTTCAAAAAATCTGAGATCTTTAAGAAAATTGCAATAATCTAACCCAAAGTAGCAACTATAAAATTCATTATTTGCGTTGCGCTGAGAAAACTATTGATGATACATAAAAATAATGTACCTACTACATAATTGAAGTACTAATAATTACTAATAAAAAGTCCGCAAGGGTATAACAATTATGGTTAAGTCGTAATGACAGCTTTTTGTTCAAATAATTGAATCAAAACCTGGCCCGAATGGAATAGTGGTGATTTTAGTATCATGATATCAATCCTTATTCATTTTGAAAATTAAAATTGAAAATTAAGGTTGATTATGTACATGTAATGAACACTTCAAATTATTCAAATCTGATCTTTCGTTTAAAAGTTACGACGGTTATAAAATGCTCTTAGTAAGAAAAATATTGCGGTTAAAGCGAACAGCCCTACATTGGGAGTCTACTAATAAGTAATTTACACATTACCCTATATACCTACTTATATGGACGGAGGTATAGAAGATGAAGTCCGTGGAGTACCTACTGAATCCGCGCGAACAAAGTCGCGGGCGAAGCGCTAGTTGATGATAAATTGAGTTAGTAGGTCCACTAATCTTGCCTACTCGTACCTCTGCGTCTACATGCCTCTCACTGGACAGCTGATGCCGAGGATAACCTTTACATTCGACTAATTAGAGCGTTGACTGCTTGTGCCCTTTGATATAATAACACTTTGAATGTCAGTCCAAGTTGGCTTCATGAAAAGGGCTAAATTTGGTGATCCGCTTTGCCGATAACCTGCGACGACTCACAATGGAGTTACAACTGTAGTATCGGTACAGTGGAGTCAACTTTCTATTGAACAGCACAATGTGGCAGGAAATTGCCATTAGCATGAGAACGGGGCCTACCCCAACCGCAGTCACCTTGGCGGGTCGCTAGCGCTGAATATTCTGGAGACAATGCTGTTTCTTTTTAATGGCTATTTGTATTCCGGGGGTTTTTTAGTTGTGTTTACGTGTCAATTTTACAACGGAGTCAAGGGATTCTATGTTTTAGCTGGAAAATATCACTTGTTAAATGACAGATTTCTAAAGGTAAAATTCCGATCTTGGTGACTGCGACGCGCGACCACGACCACACGACCAGGCGCTCATGGTCGCGTCGCTAGGCGACCCATGGCATACGAATCCTCGCGACAGAGGCGCGCGACGTAACACTGGCTCAGTGCTCTTGCAGTTGCTAGATAATTAGTAGTAGTTTTGGTCGGTAAAGCTTTGGCCCTTGAGCATTGACATTATTATGGGGTATTGTCATATAAAAAATTCAAATATATTTTCTCACGGTGTTAAATTTATTTGGTTTGAGTCTCCTATCATACATAAGTGGGTTTTTGTTAACATCTCGTCTACATTCAACCAGCATTATCATCCTTCTATGTAGGAAACGCTACTATTTAATGTGCTTATCGGCTGCGTCACGCGACCACTCTGCTCCCGGCGCGACAGCGTCGCGGTCGCGCAGTCGCTTGCTGGCCACGCCCATTGGTCGCGCGACACGGTCGCGTGCACTCATAAGTGTCCTATAGTATTCATGCAAAGCAGTGGGTCGCGGTCGCACGACACTGTCGCCGGTCGCGGTCGCACGCCGCGGTCGCCAAGATCCGAATTGTACCTTTAGTCTTTAAAAGTCATAGAATAATTTTAAAAGTTGATAATTATCATAATTTATGATAATTATCAACAAAACAAAAATAAGCAAAATAGCCAGGGGCTCTATACAAGGTGATATTTTACAAGCGGAAGCGTGGCGAAGGTGACTGCCATATCGTCAAAAATGTGTGGCATAGACAAACCGTGCCGATATGTCACGTGATCGATACCTTGTGTTTTGGCGTTTCGACAACCGTCATCGTTAGTAATGAAAGAATGGCAGTTTGTCTAGAGCCTCAAGTATTTTCTGTTCTGTGGCTATTAATGTCATACGGTATTGTCTTTGTGTTATACAATGGGGACCAAACACTAAACAAAACTGAATTCTTCCAATATGAAAATAAGTAGCCTTTTACTCGAAATATTTAGCAGTAAGTGAGGCGGTCAGGTGGGGTAGCCCCAGTCATGTCAACGATAAAGTGACTACGTAGCTACTCAGTTCAGGTAGCAACTTTGTCATTGACTAGAGGTTGACATTGAAGAAGGCACTAGTGACACCGGAAATAGGACATTACCACTCCGCTACGGTTTTCAGTTGAAGCCTTTTAACGTTATATTACAGGAAGGCAGTCTACCTATGTAATGTACTCGTACATTAAGGTTTTGCTTACCTACCTAGCCTAACTTATTATGATTTGGTACAAAGGATTCTCAAAAATTCGCGAGGCAGATAGAAATCCGGACCGATTTTTGAAATGAAAACTTCATTAGGCGCGTTGAAGCGTGCAACTCACGTCATCGTCACCGCACGGTTCCCATGAGCTATATTGCACAATTCACTGGTTACTTAGTTTTCACTTCTATCGGCGGTCTCCAAAGACTGCCTCGCATGTTTTTTTTTTCATCAATATAATGACTCCTTTCGCTCTGGGCGGGGCCAGACTCTTACTGACTAAAACCCATCCGTGTTCCTCCTAGTGCCCTTTGCGTTCCAGGACCGCGGTGACTCTTTCGAACCACAGAATTCATCTTACTATGTACTACGTTATGATTTCATCCCTTTTTTATTTTTAGGAAGTCATTAGGTTTAAGGGAGTCATCTAGAGATGACTGATGTACGCAAAGCTCTAGGAATCAACCGACGGAAATCCTCCATTAGATAGCAAAAGAAGTATGTTAGCTATCCAATAAAGTCCAGTACCCTTACACACAAACTATAAAGCAGTCCATTAAATATGTCCAACAATGTTTGAAATAACATTACTTAGTTTCAAGACGATCATACTTATTTTTTCTTCGTCTCAAGCTAACGCAAAAAAGGTCATTGAATTATTCCGGTTCAAATACACTCGAGTTTTTGTCGTCTCATGGTAAATAAAGGCATCTATTTTGGCAAGTTCAATTTGAACGTGTTTGTGTTGTGATGGATTTAATTCACTTTCAATGCAAGTAGGTTTATATGAGGATTTATTGGACTTTGACCTCCATACTACGTGTGTGACTTCATCAAGTGCCGCAATTTTGTAACTAATTTTTAGGCTCGTTTTTAGTGTTTAAGTTCCCTGATAGATTTATTCAACTGCATCGGGTTAGACCAGTAGCGGATCCAGGGTTGTTAGGGGGGGGGAGAAGCTTGACCTCGCTAGAGTCAAGAGCAAACCCGTCACTAATAAAAAAAGTAAAAATTAAAAATTACAATTTACTTCATTTCGCTTAACGCATAACAAGCTTACTTGGATTCCGTTTCGTAAATTCTTCAACTGCTCCGTTATTAGTTTGTAGACTACCAAAGATCTATCTGGGTATTTTGGGAGAGCTTGAGCCTCAGATGGACCCGCCAGTGGCTGAGACTGGGAGTTGGGGCAGATTCTTTTTTACTTGTTTATAATAGTCGCAAATTCAAGTTACTGAATACACACGCGCTTATATCATTTTGTGACTCAATATTCTGCATCTTACCCCACCATAGTTTAAAGTACTTGACTAGATAAGTCCGTTGGATAGGTCTCCATTCTAATATAAAAACAATCTCGCTATAACTCAGACAAGCCCGGCCATGTTTTATCTTCGATCAAGGAACTAACGATACGCTGATTAAATGTAATTACATCGGAAAATTGCTTCTGAAGAAAACTGAAACATTTTCCTTGTCGCATACATTTTCTTTTTCTTTCTCCTGGCGCGAACGACGAGCCGTAACATTTCATGAAACCATTTTATTATTGAACAACATGAGGAAACTAACTTATCTGATGGCTTTGTGTAGATCTCATTTATCACAAACACTTAAACAAATCTGCGTGTTAGAGCGAGACGGACGCTCCACGTTCATCAACCTTTTCGTCGTAACTGATAATTGTTCACGATAGAGGTTAGACTCTATGTCGTTGTTATAGAGTTGTGTGTTGAGGGTGAGTGCGCGACGGTTGTGGTGTTCTGGCAGGAGGCTGTAGGTCAGGGTTGAGGCGGAGGTCGCGCGGCTTCCGAGCGCGCGCGGGAATTAGTCGCGATGAGACATGCACGCAATGGCGGCTGACACGCTATCTGCAGCTGATGATCTGATGGTGGCGCAATCTCCCAAACTGCTGAACTGCTGAGTCTCGTCTAAGTCCCGTGCTCTAGAGAGTTGATCTGATTGGAATATGTTAGTGGAAACGAACACTTTTTTTTTAACGAAGAGTGGGCTTGCTCTTGATCTTGATCACGCCTGATGGAAAGCGCGATTAAAAGAGGTCTATGATGGAGCGAGCGTGCCCAGAATATGCCTGTCCACTCTTGCAGGCAAACGGGTTTTTACAGGTTACACCTTACTACAACTAACTACATCCGCTTATACCATAATTTAACTCATTGAGAAGAAAAAACTGCAAAAATAAATTGGTCTGTAGTTAATCTGAAAACGCAAACACACAATCCTAACTTAAATATTATTAATGCTAAAGTGAGAGTACCTCTTCACGCCATATGAGCTGTATATATTTTTTTATCTTTGACCAAACGTGGAATTTTCTCCTGTATCATGGGTGCGTTCACATACATACAATCTTACATGCACAAAAAGCCAGACCCGGAGCAACTATCTGTAGGCCAAATAAATATTTGGCCTACAGATAGTTGCTTTAAAACTTAAATTAAAAGGGACAACATCTTTTAAGTTTTTTTTTAGAGCGCGGTTGACATAAGAGTAAACTATGTCCAGGAATAGGACTTAAGATAGTTTTCACTTTCGGAATAATTATGTTCCTTTTGGGATATTTATTTTTATAATTAAAAAAAAACACTACCTAGCAGAAGCTTGTTTAAAATAATTCTTAATCATTGATCTCCAATTGCAAGCTATTTGTATAATATTTGCAGCAGCTTACCGCATACAACACGAAAATTCACAAGCAAGTTGCACCCACCGAGCATCGTTAGCGAACCAAACATCGCACTGATAGATATGTGCCGATGGCGGTACAAAGTCATACAAAACTAATCCAGCATCGAACGCTATCAAGCCGTTCTTTGACGCACACAGCGTTGTACCGCAAACATTGAGCCGATATGCGGGCGTACGAGTTACCTTCATCACCTCCCGACTGGCGCGGGCTTTGCTTTACGAAGTGTGCACTCTGGGTAGCTGTGGCGTTGATTCTTTGAATTCTGTTGAGATTAATGAATGATGTTGGGAGCATGAATGAAAGATTAACAAAAGGTGTAATGTACCAGGGCAGAGTTGAGTGAAATGCCGGCAGGGGACGTCCAAGAAATACAATCTTACGCTATGCCCACAGTTATTCAGAAACACCAAGTGCGTGGTCACAACCAGTGTTCATGTACGACCCAGAAGAGCAAACTCTCGGGTCGTGGGATCCGAGTGCTCATAACTTGTTTAAAGACGCTTAGTTGCAACTTCGCGTGACCCAAGGGCTGGCTTCTATCTCGGACAAAGGATTGTTGCCAATGTTGCCACACTTTTGGGCCCTTAGGTACAAGTAGCTAGCGATGCGGACGAATTTTCTAGCGCCATATTTTAGATTGATTAAATTCTACAAATTTTAACAAAGTTAGCATTTCAATCTAATTAGCAACCTGTCGCTGCTTTAAAATTAGTATAATCGCAATTCATCTCGTATGAATACAAATAAAGCCAAGGTGTAGTATGTAAGGATCGTAGGTGGCATTCTGCCTACCCCATGGGAGAAAGTCCGGTTGTCGAGTTTAGCTGTGATTTAGCTCTACCTAAGTCCAGCGTGTTAGGACTTCTGAACCGCCAATAATAGTGGACTTCTGTGATTCAAACGCGGACCCGTTATGTAAATTATTAAATATGGGGTCACTTTTGGGGGCCAAACAAGAAAATAAAAAAAATTAAAATTTTTAACAATGTCGTGTGACATATCAAATGAAAAGGCTTACTGTGAGGGCTTTAATTAATTTTTTTTCACGATATTAAAATAAATGATTTTGAATTTATTCAAGAAATTAGACGAAAAATGACCATTCCCTTATCTCCGAAACCACTTAGCTTAAAATTAAAAAAAAAAAAACAATGATTTAGGACAGCTTTATGTCTTTATTTCGGTGTTTGATATTAAGGAAGTCAATTACTGTATGTGGGTCAATGGCTGTTATTGCACATTTATCTGTCACTAGCACTTCGCCCGCGAATTCGATCGTGCGAATTTAGTTGGTACTCCACGAACTTCATCTCCCTTAGGTACTTATTTATAGACTGAAACGTAGGACAGTTCGCTCAAACCAAAAATGTTGCCATTTATCTTACTTAGTGTTTAACCCGGAGGAGCTCGTGGCTAAAGAATACTAGTAACACGGATCGATCTTTAAGGTTAAGCAACGATTGCCAAGGTTGATCTGTGGATGGGTGCCCATCTTAACATACCGAGTTTCCTCCGTGCCTCGGAAAGCACGTTAAGCCGTTGGTCCCGGCTATCACTTGTACATCTTTGGCAGTCATTACGGATTGTCAGAACCCAGTAAATCTGACATCAGTCTTACCAAGAACTGCCGTATTACCCAGTTAATAGGTTGTGGAGGTCTGGCAGGCAGCCGCTCCACGTAAATACTGGTATTCAGCTGAATCCGGTTTGACTAGGAGCCGACCCCATTATAGTTGGGAAAAGGCTAGGCAGATGAGAGTATTTTTATACCCGTCGTAACTTTTAAACGAAAGGTCTGATTTGAATGATCTAAAGTGTAACTAATTTACATGTACATAACCCAACTTAATTAAAAGGATAAGGGTTAATATCACAATACTAAAATCACCACTACTCCATTTCACCCGGGTGTTAAAAGCGGTCATTGTGACTTAACCATAATAGTTAGAAATATACCCTTGCGGACTTCTTTTGTAGATATTGATGTCCTCTGTAACACTTTAGTAAATCACTTTGCACTATTATCAATAGTTTCCGCAGCGTAAGCGATCATCATCTGCCTAGCCTTTTCCCAACTATATTGTGGTCGGCTTCCTGTCAAAGTGGATTCAGCTGAATACAAGTATTTTACGAGAAGCGGCTACCAGACCTCCACAACCCATCAACTGGGTAACACGGTACTTCTTGGCAAGACTGGAGTCAGATTTACTGGCTTCTGACAATCCGTAACGACTGCAAAAGATCTACAAATGACAGCCGGGACCAACGGTTTAACGTGCTTTCCGAAGCACGGAGGAAATTCGATATATTAAGATGGTCACCCATCCACAGACCAATCTTGGCAAGCGTTGCTTAACGTTAAAGATCGACCCATGCGGCTGTTATTATTTAGCCACGAGCTAATAAAGTAGCTATGTAAATGAAGTTATTTAAGAGCTGGTACGGAACACAATAACTCGTCTTTTAATGCTCCTAAGTAATAATGACCACTTGAAACATAAAAGCTGTAGTTATTGTGCAGCGTAAGCGATATAAGGATCTTTTTTGGTATTTTTTACACACGTTGGGTTACATTATCGAAGTGTTCATACGGATCCTTAACTTTTTGAAAATATTTTATAGCCTATGTTTATTTGGGATAATGTAGAATTACAATGTTAATCGGTCCAGGAGTTTCGGAGCCCATTCAATTCAAACAAACAAACAAACTAATCTTTCCTCTTTAAAATATGTATTAGTGTAGATTTACTTATGATTATTTAACTTTTTGTTCGAAACTCGCTAAAATAAGAAAAAACCTGATTATTTATTTTAAATTATCTTGCTGTACCTACGTAATATTCGCGCACTGTGTCCAAAGGAGGTAACAGTTACGTATGTAACAGAATTTTTAATTGTGTTTGTCCACGGAAAGAGTGTAGGACCTCTTATGTCCTCCCATTCGTGGCTTTTATCAATGTTGTCATGCTTCGATCTGAAAAAAGGACAGTCTCCCACCAGCCCTCGGCTTTGAGTCCGCAACCATGGAAAATGGAAGCTGAATATCTGAAGAAAATTCCATTTTCAGATGACTTTGTGGAAATTCTAATAACTTTTATTTTGACATATTTTTGAGAAAGCTTTCCTATCGCGTTTTCATCTAAGTTATTACCTAGTGCATTAGGTTTTCGAGATAAAACCTTTGCGGGATGCGAAACTGTGGTCGCTCGTTATTTTCTTTATAAATCTGCTATCCTTGTTGTTGAGAGAAAAGTAATTGAAGACGATTCTCTGAAGTAATTATAATAAAAGTAAGCTTCCAGTGAGTAAGGCAACGACTACTCGTTCATAGCTTAGTGTGCGTGACACACGTTATTGTTTACTCCTCATTGTGACGCGATTAATGTTTGTTACAGCCAAGATGTACCGAGATAATAATAAAAGGTCTGAAAAAAGCTTGTATCGAAAACCCGACCTCAAAAAACGACGAAAGTGTTCCGAACAAATCCGTTTTTTAACAGTTGGCGAGTTTAAGTTGAACCACAGATTTGATTCCTTTAGGCTATAGCGCGTCCCAAAGAAAAAGACATGCATACATACTCTCGAAAAACATACCATCTTTCTGGAGCAGTCGGGTAAAACGCCATCATTTTCAAATAGGACATTTCCTGCTCGCCGACCGTTGCACAAGAGACGTACATAATAATGCATCAATTATTTTTAACAAGTGAAGCCCATTCATACGACAATGATAATCAAAGTAATTACTATTTTATTGTATTATCTATTAATTGAACCACGGTCAATAACAATGACAGGTAGGTTCCCACGGTCTGCAGGCGTTGTCTCAGGCCTGATGGATTCTACGAACGATAGACGACTCAGGTCTCATGCAAATGATCAGAAAATTGTGAAAAAAGAATAATATACATTTCTGTAAATCTGTCATTGGAAAGCGAGAGACTGAGAGCTGTGGAAAGCTTTAGAGGAAATTGATGTCGAAAGAATAGCTGTTTCAAATAGTGTACCAAATGTCGATATTTGAATCAATTTAACGCAACTTATAATTTTTAAGATAAATATTTTCCAATACTGTAGAACCAGCAATAACAGCTTATATTTTATTTTTATATCCTTCATAATGATCTGGAAAAAGTGTTGACTGTACAATGTCAACCAATACCAACTGCGATCGCCATTTGTTTTAAACATTTTGACGTTGGTAGTGGAACGTGGGCGTTAACGAAAGTGAATTTTGAATTTAAAAAACTACAATCGCAAAGTATTTCGGTTTCATTTTATGCACACATAGACAATCTGTATCATACAAAAGTATGGAATAGTCTCCAATTCAAAAAAATGTTATGTGCGAAACGAGTATTATAGTTCTAGTAAAATGTTACGTTACGTTACTATACGTGTTATCTTCAACCGTCACAGAAGGTTTTTTAAAGCTTAACGTATCAAAATATTAATTAGGCTAACTATGAATGAGCAATCGTGTTAGTGGACACAATACCTGTCTCATTAGTTCAGAGCCCGGAGCTCTCGTAATTGCGTTATCCCGTAATTAGTTTGTGTTAGTTTAACCTCATAGAACAGAGGAATCCGCTTAAGACCTGACTGAATAAAATCCGAGATAGTTTTTGGCTGATGGTATTCTTGAGATAACTTTAGAGGTTTAGCTGCCTCGAGGTAATAGGATTTTAAATTATCGTTTACATATTTAAAACGCTCTAGCCGAATGACTACATGTTAACTTAAAACCATATTGTACGTAATAACATTCTAGTCAAGTTTGCATCGTAATACAAACTAGTTCATGTCCACGAAAATATTGTTTGAATACATTTTTGATCGCAAGAAAGTAGGGGCTTTCATATGCGTAGAGTATTTTCGTCTTCCAAAGCAAATTGAGCATTATGAGAACTATGTTTGAATATTTCAGCAGGGCTTTGTTTGTGGAAGGGTGACCCACAACAAGCTATTATTTCGCTACGTAAATATTTCTCTGAAGTTCACGAGTGTGTTTGTTTGTTGAACAAAATAGAATGGCACTGTTTTTAGTGAAACAGGGTCCTAAGTTGCTATAACAGCGCCTGCTTGTATTATAGTGACAATTTTTGCCTGTAGCTTCGATCTGTATAAGAAAAGGTCAATAACAAATGGTTTTTACATAGAAAACCAACCACGAGGAATGGATGTTCTGCTGCTAATAATTCTTGTACGGGTAGAGTAGCGTCACACGATTACATGTTAAGTCATTATATACATGGAAATAAAAACACTAAAGAGTATTAAATAATTTTAATTTCGGAGGTCAGTGTTTTTGGCTGTTTCTTCGTATTTTAACACAGAATTCGCAAGTTTTTGTTACAAAGTGACTTCTTAGTGGTGATATTTGGACGACGTCATCGTCACACCATATAACACACCATCTTCCTTTTTTTGACGTCTGTGAAAATAACAATTAGGTATAAAATCATCGCCACTCACGTCTGTTTATCATGCTTATCTTATGTAAAATGACAAAACATTGATTTCAGTTCTTAACTCGTTTTAAAATCAAAACGTGTTACAACATTACAAGTATTGACAATTTGGTACAGTTGTAGTACCTCCTATCTGCTGATACGCTATCAGCTATCAGCGTTTCATTGACAACCATTTTCACTTTATCTTTTAAGTACGAGTACATTACACTAATTATAAAACTAGAATTTCGTTACATTATACCTATTTAATTAACGACATTTAAAAATTGCAGAGTTCTCATTCAGAATTTGTAAAGAAAAGGTTTTAATTTAAGAAACCTAACAATAGGCATGTGTCCTGTGTACAAAAATATGATTCTATTTAGTCCGTCACTTAGCTTATCGAAAAACATTTTTGTTTTATTGAAACAATAAAAATTGACGAAGATTAAATGCATTAAAGATCAGGAGTTGGCGCTTATGATGTCACTTCTAGTTAAAAAGTGTACTGAAATCAAATGATATGTGACTTGTGACGTCACACGAGTTTTAATTTTTTGTTTACATGAAAAAACAAAAAATACGTATCCGATATTTATTGGAAATCGATCTGGCGGACTAATTAGTTTTCTTTAGTCCATTGCCCTATTGTAGTAGACTCTCGTTTTGTAGAACCTACTGGTGTTACCAAGTTATTCCATTGAACTCGTTAGTAAAAGGAATTTGAGACGGTCCGTTCTTGGTGGCTGCTAATTACTCAAGAAAATGCATTCGTCGGGTAGTCGGATATTAGGTGTCAGTCTGTGGAACATGCCTTTGTTCCAGGTAGCACTATTAGATTGCTCAGCATCAGCAACAAACGTCTTTTATCCTGTGAAGGCACATTGTTATCTTATCTATCTATACTAATATACGAGTATAAAGCTGAACAGTTTGTTTGTTTGTTTACTTGAACGCGCTAATCTCAGGAACTACTGGTTCAGTTTGAAAAATTCTTTCAGTTTTAGATAGCACATTTATCGAGGAAGGCTATAGGCTATATATCATCACGCTAAGACCAATAGGAGCGGAGCAGTAATGAAAATTGTGACGCAGACGAAGTTGCGCGGGTCAACTAGTACTAATATATACAGCTGAAGAGTTTGTTTGTTGGTTTGTTTGTTTGTTTACTTGAACGCGCTAATCTCAGGAACTACTGGTCCGATTTTTGAAAAATTATTTCAGTGTTAGATAGCCCATTTATCGAGGAAGGCTATAGGCCACGCTAAGACCAATAGAAGCGGAGCAGTCACGAAAATTGTGACGCAGACGAAGTTGCGCGGATCAACTAGTCTAAAATATTTCTGTCTATAAATATAACATGATTTAGAAGAGTATACATGAAGTTTCTGGCTTGCTCTTTTTCATAAGGACTTTGACGGTTTGGTGCGTGTGTCACAAACCAACTCCTTGACATTTCAAAAGTATCAGTAAACTAGCACTTAGTCCACGACTTCGTTCGCTCTGTTTTAGTAGGTACTCCACGATCTTCGTTTTCTATACCCCCCTCATTATAGAGATATTACTTATTTACACATTAAAATTAATCAACTCAACTTAATAGACCCAACGTAGGTCAGTTCGCTCTAACCACATTTTTTTTTAATTTTAAGCATTTTATAGCCGTCGCTACTTTGAAACGAATTGTCAGATTTGAATAATTTAAAGTGTAATTTATATGTTCATAATCCACCTTAATTATCAAACCATTTAAATGGATAAGGATTAATGTCATGATACCAAAATTACCACTATTCCATTCCGCCCGGGTTTTGATTGAATTATTTGACCAAAAGCAATCATTGCGTCTTTGCCATAATAGTTAGACATATTATCTTGGGGAATAATTTATACGTAGCAATAAATACTTTAATTATGGAAGACATTATTTTTATGTATTATCAAAAGTTTTCTCAGCCCACGCCAAATAATAAACTTCATAAGAAAAACGTTTGCTACTTTGTGTTACATTATTGCAATTTTCTTAAGGATCTCTATTTTTTTTGTAAAAATAATATAACCTATGTACATCAAGGATAATGTAGGATTCTAATGGTGAAGGAAATTTTCAAATTGGTCGAGTTATTCAATTCAAACAAACAAATATTTCCTCTTTATATCTACTATTAGTGTATACAGGTTTAGGGATGATGTTTCAATAGATGATTGAGGAATAATAAAAATGGTACTTTGAGACTATATCAAACCTTTTAATTCTTATTTTTATTTTATTTTATAAATCTTAATAAAACTTACAGCTAATACATTCCTTATGTAAAGTAACAATATTTAAAAATTAACATTAACAAGCTTTCACTTATATTTTGTGTTAATAATAATGTTGTGTTATTAATTTCACGAAAACAGCTAGCAATATGTAGGTTATAGTAATCTTATATGTACAAAATTATCCGTTAGTAAAAATAAATTACTTTGAATTGGACAGCAAACTGTACCATCATCAACGATTCTAAATGCGACAACAATTAGATAATTAAATGTTCCCCAGCAAATAATAATTAATTAACTTTCAAATAATGTCCACGCTAAAAATCTCTGTGAAAATATGAGTTCTTAATTAACTTTCATGATTTCTGACCTTTTGAGTGTAAAGCTGAAAGTTGGAGTTAATATAGAAAATAATTACCTTTACCCTGCACTATTTATCTTTAAACAAAAATATCGTTTCTCTGACTGTGAAACATGAAAATGTTGCAAAGCTTTGCTCTCAATTAGAGACTTTCTGAATAAATTATGCTCTGAGCAATATTTTTGTGAGTAAAAAGATTCTTTAATTCTTTATTGTACACCAAAACAGCTTATTCAAAATACAGTAATGAAAGTTCATGTACAAAGGCGAGCTTAACTCAGAAATGAGTTTTCTCCCAGCAAACCTTTGAGTGATAGAGAAAGATGACAATGGAGGGTAGGATCCAGTGCACATAATTACATTTATTTAATTACTTTTTATTATATATATATAGATTAAAACATAAACCTACATACATAACTATAAATATTCATACACATACATATATACGTATATTATGTCAAAAGCGAAAGGAAATGCTCTTTAACTTTCCTCTTGAAGACATCAAGAGAAGGGCTGTCGCGTATGGAGTGTGGGAGCGAGTTCCAGAGACGTACTGCAGTAACAGAGAAAGAGCCACCATATCGACTAGAAGTGTGACGCGGGGTACGAAGGAGAAGAGAAGTGGCAGTTCGACATGATTTGCCCCTCGGGACGAGGTACTCAAAGCGTTCACGAAGGTATTGAGGAGAATTGGGATTGTGAAGGATAGTATAGAGAAGGGATAAGATATGGGTATCTCGCCGACGCCTAATCGGCAGCCACTTCAATCTGGTCCGAAACTCCGACACGTGGTCGTATTTCCGGAGACCAAAAATAAACCGAATGCACAAGTTCTGCAGTCGCTCGAGTTTGTTCAGGAGTACCTCTGTAGCATCTAGGAAACAGACATCCGCGTAGTCTATAAGTGGTAAAAGAAGCGATTGAGCAAGACTGACCTTTGTGTGAAATGGTAAGAATTTTTGAAGACGTTTAAGAGACTGAAAAGTGTAGAATACCTTCTTACTAACATCAGCAATATGAACCTCCCAAGAGAGGTTAGTATCAATATGGACGCCTAGATTTTTAGCGCTTTTAGAGTATAAAATTGGCACTGAATCATACACTACTGGTGGCAGAGACTGGTGATCCAATAGGCTGAGCATGTATCTGCCACCCACAATAAGCGCTTGAGATTTAGTTGGGTTAAGCAAGAGTCCAAAAGATTTAGCCCACTTGTTGATATTTTCAAGGTCATCGTTGATGGCAGCCACAGCCGCAGCCAGTTCGCCTACTTTAAAATGTCGATAAAGCTGCAAGTCGTCTGCATAGAGATGAAAGTTAGAAGTAAGGACCTTAGTGATAGCGTTTATAAATACTGAGAAGAGAAGAGGAGAGAGGACGCCACCTTGAGGAACACCCGCAGCCAATTCACACCACTCAGAGAAATCCCCATCAGATCGAACAGACTGCGAGCGACCCCGAAGATAAGATTTAAACCACTCAATTACTGGTACGGAGACATTGAGGGAGGAAAGGATACCCAAGAGAATGTCAAAGTCAACTGAGTTAAAAGCACTGCTGAAGTCCAGTAGAACCAAAACTGTTAGACATTTGTTCTCCATAGCCAGCCTAATGTCATCAGTAATTTTGACTAAGGTTGTTACAGTGCTATGGCCAGGTCTGAACCCAGATTGGTAAGGACTTAGCAATGAATTAGAGGACAGATAATAAGACAGTTGCTTCTGAACAATACTCTCGAGGACTTTGGAGAGGACTGGAAGGATGGATATTGGACGGAACTGGGATGGTGTGGTAGGATTAGCCACTTTAGGAAGCGGTAGAACGTGAGCTCTCTTCCAGGCTGAAGGAAAGGAACTAGTAAAGAGAGAAAAATTTACTATATGGGTTATGACAGGAAGTATTTCATTCAAAATAGGTACGAACATTTGGAGCTGGAGACCATCGTCACCTACCGCCTTAGTAGAGATGGATAGGATACATTTCTCAATGTCAAGTTCAGTAATTGGGTGGAACGAGAACGAAGTATTTGTAGGCAAAGTAAAAATAGAAAGATCATGGAGAGAGGAAGATTTAGCAAGAGTATCGAGTGTAATAGGTGACTTAGAAAAGTGCGCATTAAGTGCATTGAGGTCCATTTTATCTGGGGAACTCTTGCTAGGTGATTTACCAATGCCAAGAGACTTTAAAAATTGCCATACTTGTGTTGGATTAAAGTTTTCAATTGAGTTGTGAATGTGGCGCCTTTTTGCATTCCTACACAAACGACCACAGCGATTACGCAACTTCTTATAATGATCCCAGTTTTCCTCAGTGGGCCGCCTCCTGTACCGCCGCTTGGCCTTGTCACGCTTGGCCATATGGTTTTTTATTACTGGGGATAACCATGGCGCAGGAAGGTGCTTCACTTTCACCTTTTTCAAGGGAGCATGTGTCTCGTACAACTCCAACATAGATCTGCTGAAAACTGACACCATAGTATCTACATCCCCACAGTTGAACACAGAAGACCAGTCAATGCCACCAGCGTCGGCTCTTAAACGCTCCAAATTAATGTTTTTAAAACTACGAAGAATGAGAAATTTGGCCTTGCGTTTAGGAGGTCGAATCTTATAAGACAGATAGATGAGATCATGGTAGGAAAAGGGAGCAGGAAGCTGTCCATGTGTGGCTACTTTGTTAGGATCAGAAACTAGAATGAGATCTAAGAGAGAAGGAGTTGAGTGAGGAGCCCTGTGAGTAGCACTGAGTGGAAGAGCGTGCATATTGACAGAAGAGACAAGTGACTGGAGTTTACGGCTGCGCGAGTCCCCCTTCAGTAGACAGGTATTGAAGTCTCCGAGAATAAGCGTGTGGTCATAAAGTGGGGAAAGATTTTCTAATTTCGTTTCAAATGAGGAAAAGTAGTCGATTTGACAGGAGGGACTGTAATAGACGCCCAAAAGTAACTTAGTATGCTGAAAGTCTATTTCAAGAAATAAGTGTTCAGCAAACTTTGAGTAGACACTCGGAGACTGGTCTACAATCTTGTAGGTGATGTCACCACGGAGATAAATAGCAACCCCTCCACATCCCTTGCCCGTTCTATCATTACGCACGATTTTGTATCCGGGCAGAGAATACTGTGTGGAAGGAAGTGCAGGCTTCAAAAAAGTTTCGGAAACAAGGACAGCATGAACAAGGTCTGAGTCAAAAGAAGATAGTAAATCAGAGTAGTGAGCAGGAACGCTTTGAGCATTTATGTGGACAACATTAAAGAATTTGCGACAGTTGGAGAAAGTAGAAGACAAGTGGTCTCGAAGAGTCAGAGAAATGTCGTCGCTAAAAGCACTGGCAAAACTCTGATCCGACGCACAAGAGGATGAACACGAAAAGAAACTGTCGTCAACGAAATCATTTGACATAATAAGCTTTAAATATAAATATATAAATATAAAAAATTATAAGCAATAAAAAAAAAACTAGACTATTTTAACTCAAAAAAATAAAAATAAAATATTTTCAGTACTCTAACCTCGATGCACTCGCCGGTTACATTAAATTATATTAACCAATGCTGAAAAGCCAGTAGGCCAAAGTGAAAGTAACATGAACAGTCTGTGTTTCCGAACGAAACTTAATGTAACAAACTGACATTGACAGAGCCAACAACATGACAACATACAGCAAAACAAAACAAAAAAATAAATAAAATAAAGATCGAGTGACCGACATACAAAAAATAATCATAATTATCTAGGTACACAAAGGAAGTAGAAAAGTGGTGAAGTAGTACCATCATTTTGCTGGCTTGCGAGTTCTCTTCTCGGGTACTTGCTTCGATGATACGGCTGAGGATTCTGCAACGGGGAACTTAGCTACAACTTCTCGATACTCCGAAGCAGACTCAATCTTGCGTCGCGTACTATCGGAGACCTGGATGACAATCTTCCCTTCAGACGTCCAACACTTGTTAACCCCGTAGTACTTTCGAGCGTTCAAAAAAACCTCGTGCCTGGGTTTAGTGAGGAACTCCGATAGCGTCAGACCAGACCCTTTTAATTTGGTCTTATTTCGCCATACTTCATTCCGTACCATGCGACTTTCAAAACGTACCAGGAGAGGACGAGGCTTGCTGGTGTTACTTCCAAGGCGGTGACAAGCTGTTACGTCTTTCAAGATAACATTTTTCATTTCCAGACGCTCGGACAGTATTTTTAAGAGATTAGCGCTGGGATCAGACTCCTTCTCCTCAGATAAACCATGTAGTAGGAGAACCTTACCACGGGATGCCATCTCATGTCTATCCAGCCCCACCACAAGCAACTCCATCTGGGCCTTTAGTGCAGTCAAGGTTTTCCACACCAGGCCCTTGAAGTCTGTGAAGTCCTTGGAAAGGCTGGCAATAGACTTGTGCGGTGCCTCACCGCTGGCATTCTTCAAGTCTTCTTCATATTGAGTCATTCTTGAAGCAAATGTTGAAGAAAGTTCCTCTACAGAGCTTGACAATTTGGCATATAGGTCCATGGTATTGTAGTGCAGTGCTGGCAGTGTAGGGCAGTGTTGTGCAGGAGAGTTGATTAACAGACCGAGTGCACCAGAGGTTAATGTACTACTTTATATTCTTTTTTTCATTTAAAAACTGTTTATAATATTTTATTTTATTAAAAATTTAAGAGTGCAAAAAATTATTGTGCATTAATTGGGACTACCCACATATCTCTACTAAACATATCTCTCTAAAGATATTTTTGAAAAGCGCTGGTAGCCATTCTTGATGTTAGTAAATAAATAATAAGTTTCTTCTTGTACAGCTTTGACTCAGAGGTGTTAAAGGAATTAACTTCTCCTTTTTATTTATTAAATTCATTAATTGACATGCGACGAACAGTTTAAGCCGTTGGGATGATTACCTACCATGATCTTTTTTAAGGGAGGGTTTATGAAAAAACATCTCACACTTGTGATTTAGGTAATACTATAATATTTTTTGTTCTTAATTAAGACCTTGGCTACCATATTTCATACCAAACTCTTTCATCCGTCCTATTATTATAAAGCTGAAGAGTTTGCTTGGTTGAACGCGCTAATCTCAGGAACTACTGGTTCGGTTTGAAAATTCTTTAAATGTCCATTTATCGATTAGGCTATCACCACGCTACGACCAATAGGAGCGGAGCATTAATGACAAATGTAACGCGGACACACTTGTGCGGGTCAGCTAGTGTATAGGTACCTACATTTATATTTTCTGGTCAGTTCAATTGTCTGTTATGCGTTGACCTAGTTAGCATCAAATACGGAGCCAATCATGGCATGTTCAAACAATAGGGCGGAACATTGATTATGTTGGAAAGCTACAATTTATTCGCTACACATTGTAGCTCCTTCGATTTGTGATTTCCCAAAGCGGTGCGAAGGTCAAAAGGAACCATTCCACGGGAAATTAAATACGATATCAGTACAAATGTAGAGCAGTCCGTGGCTAAACTACGAGTGTAACAGCCGCAAGGTTAAGCAACGCTTTCCGAGGTTGGTCTATGGATGAGTGACCATCTCTTCACACTGAGTCTCCTCCGTGCCTCGGAAAACTTGTAGGTACAGATTGTCGGAAGCCAGGAACCCTGACACCAGTCTTGCCAAAGTACCATGTTACTCAGTTGCTGGGTTGTGGAGATCAGGGTGCTTACTCTGGAATATAATTCCGATAGATCGACATTGGTCAAACGTCAGTTGCTTGAGTTAAACGTCAGGGATTGGCTAGACTAATGAGTCTAGCCAATCCCTGACGTTTAACTGACAATTCCAATGTCGATCTATCGGAATTATATTCGAGAGTAAGCACCCGATCTACGCTATATACTGGTATTCAGCTGAATCCGGTTTAATGTAGTAAGGCAACTGATCGATGCAAAGGTGCTGCACTATGGTTTGTTTCAAACATCGGACGCTACAGAGGAAGCAAACATTTTCTTAACCTAGCAGAAGTGCGAGCTACTGGATACGTTTGCGATTCAATTACTCGAAACAGGTACCTCCCGAAACAACCGTGTTCGGTGAGTACCTGCGTTAAGCGGAAGGTTGGCGCCGCTCTAACCACTCCACAAAGAGGGTAATTATCGCCTGGATTGTGACGTGCCCAGCGCTGGGTTGCGATAGTCGTTTTAGAACAAACCACTTTGGATTACTATTCGTAAAATCCTCAAAGACTTCGTTAGGATGTAGAGTACCTACGAAAGATATCTCGGCCTTTTATAGGTGCTTGAGTCCCTTAGCCCTTCCCCCCCCCCACTGGGTCCGACAATGCACAAAATGTAGTAATTTTCGCAACAGTATAGCCGCGTCACTTGCGCTTGGCTCGGATTTCCATGCAAAGCGCGGTCACACTGTCACAGGGCGGAATACGAATTGCATTCCCGCTGTTCAATGGCTGCGAGCTCGTATCTTTACAATTTATTGAATACAGTCTCAAGTTCCGGCTCTCATTGTTACCCTCTGTAGTTCATGGCGGACTGAGCACATTTTATTCTCAGAAAAATATGAATCTGAAAGGATTGCTTCACTTTGCTACAGGGAATTGTCGTGACGGCTTCTGCGTTCTTAAGTTGCAGATTTTTTTTAATGCGTCGATATTACGTTTTCAGAGACAACAGATTTATAGAAAGCAATTCGAAGTTTTGGTACCCTTAGGTATGTGTTGCGCACACAGAGTGGAGATGCTCGTGTTAAGGCGCATAGACCCTACACCTCAGGAACTGATTTTAAAATAAGAATCATGTCTAAACCGCTGGTAATTTATTGTAAAAAGTGTGTGTTACGTTACACTATTGTCTTAATCATTTGATACATGAAAATTTTGAGTTTTATTCGTTATAATAATTATGTAGTTTCTTTCATTTGTAAAGTTATGTTTAACACAGACATAAAAACGACAATCGGACCTGGCGTATATCGTCGCTTTAAGCGTTCGCATTCTCATCGCAGTCGAAAACTTCCAAAAGCACCACTAAATTCACTACATTTTGAGACTGATATGACATAGCGTCTTGAATTTGAACGACTTTTAGGTACGAGCACACATTTCCAGAAGGCCAACCCTTCTGGAAATGTGTACTTAAATAGGTATTCGAGGAGTTTCCAAACGCGCATTATAGCAAATTGTGGTAAATAATTCTTTATGCGAGTATTGAATTATTCTTCTTGTAACACTGAAAATATTACATACAAATACCTAACCACCATTCACTGATAAGCACTAGAAATACCAGCTGGTTAATAGCAACGACTTTTTTATGCAAGTATCAAGTGACAATATCGAGTACCAATTCTATTCAACACCTTCGTTGTACTTGTTTTGTCACAAAAGATTGAAGAGTTCATAATCTTTGAAGTATTGTGTGATGTGCAGTAAGCCCCTTGTGCCAGCTGGCAGGCCGACAGACACTCAAGGAGCTTATTATTTGATTCAAACAACACCGTCTGCCCTCAGGTGTTCTCTGCTCCATCCCTTATTCCACCCACTGCAAGGGTCACCACCACTGTAAATGTGCATTATAAAAGGTTAGGGAGGCAATGTTTGCGATAAGATTGTACAATAAGGCTGTGTGTAGACTGAGCAAAGTTCTGTCGGAGACACTATCGCTCTAGTAAACAACCACATCCCGCGTCTTCGTACGCGCATATCCCGTTTTTACCCATTCCCGTTTCCTATTCATAATTCCAATGCATTCATCTGGCTAGCCTTGCAGTCAAACCGGATTTAGCTGAATACCAGTATTTTACGCGGAGCGGCTGACTTCCAGACCTCCACAACCCATTAACTGAGTAACACGGTACTTCATGGCAAGAATGGAGTCAGATTAACTGGTTTCTGACTATCCGTAACGACAGCCGGGACCAACGGCTTAACGTGCATTCCGAGAAACGGAGGAAACTCAGTATATTAAGATGGCCACCCATCCACAGATCAACCTTGGCAAGCGTTGCTTAACCTTGAAAATCGACCCGTGCGGCTGTTATTTTCTAGCTACGAGCTCCTCATTTCATAATTCTAATGCATTATTAATTTTTATTGTACCTATTATGTCCATGAATTATATAAAAATATCATTGCGTTTAGAGGTAGTTTACGTCGGGTACATCAAGTGGGTCGCCTTTGTAAGACGACTAAAATGGCACCGTGTATATTGATGATCAATTCATACTATGTTTCAAAACCCGTATTTTTGTCAAATACACGTAGATACATAAAACTGTTAGGTTTCCAGTACGCATGTGTGTTACCAAGTCTTCGTCATCTCCCACACAGGCTTTCACCTTTCTTTAAATGGGATTATTACTTGTCACGGCTACATTAGTAGTTGTTAGATTAAATTTAAAAGCTATTGATTCCAACTGGCAACCCACAGTGGTAAGAACATAATTCGTAATAGTACAAAACGTAATTATTACTGCTTGCGCACAGGTGCCAGTGTTGCACATACACTTACCGGACACATCACGCGTCATTTTTCTATAAGCGTCAGCTGACCGTTCCCACAGATGTCTGAATGTCCGGCTGTCATGTCCAAGGAAATGACGATTCACAAACAATATGGAAATAATTGAAAACCTTCAGCTTTGATAGACAAATTGCAAAAATGCATGGAAACTGCAATAGCAGCCATGTCACATGCAGATAGACTCCGGGCATGTTGACGTGCATTGTTTCTTTTGTAAAGATGGAGGCCGTGAGAGGTACAATTCTGCTATTTTTAAAGCAACGTTTGCATAGTGATCTATGGATGCTGAAAACGCGTTAGAGCAAAATGGAAAAGATCGGAAGGACTATTTGTATGTACGGTAAATGGAACGAGTATGTTCTATTGAAAAATTAAAACAGAACTCTTCACTGCTTCGGAACAAGAGCCTAGACGAAATCAAACATGCGGTTGACCGCAGGCAGAATTAAAAATAAAATGAGTGCTTTTAGTTAGTTATGAAATTGCAGCAGACAGACAGACAGACAGACAGGCTGTCGCACTCACAGTAGAGATGTTCGATACATTTTATTAATAGAACATTACATCACTTCCGCAAACAAGAGTTAAACATTCAGTACACGAGTGTAATAGACAATGTGGAATAGATGGCGGGCGGTGGTCGCGCTGGATCAAATAAACGGATTAACTATGAGGATTGGTCAGTCTGAGGCTTCTTATTAATAAGATTACGTTTGGAATTGTTTATGCTAGATATTATGAGCGGATGGAAGTTGTAAAAAGTAAATTATTTGTTGAGTAAACTGACTGAGTTTTTGTTTTGAAAGTTTTGGATACAAAAAGAGTGGAACTTTACTAAAAATTTGAATTGATTAAGCGCTACCTAAGTTCAAACATCACTTGCCTAGCCTTCACCACTATATTTAAGTCGCCTTCCAGTCAAACCGAATTTAGCTGAATAATGTATTGTACGTGAAGCGGCTGTCTAACATCCCTCCACAACCCATTAAGGGTTAACACGGTACTTCTACCTACTTACAAATGACAACCGGGACTAACGTGCTTTCCGAGGCATGCAGGAGTCTCGGCATGTTAAGATGGTCATCCATCCACAGATCGACCTCGGCAAGCGTTGCTTAGCCTTGGAAATCGACCCATTATTATTAGCACGAGCTTCCTAAGATCGAACATTTTATTACGTTTTTTATAATAAATTTTAATCAGTACTAAAAAGAGAAGTGTTGGATGATTGAGCAGACTCAATCATAAAAAGCCATAGCCATAAGCCAAGCCATAGTCATAGTCTAAGCCATAGCTTAGATGCCTGTCATCCTTCAGCTGATTGGAAACTGACAAATTAAATTAGACTTCGATATTATTCTTGGCGTTTACTGAATGGCGTGATGGTCGAGTATAAAGATGCGTTTACCGTAATGTTTGGTTTGCGAAATTCATAGAAGCAACACCTAATTGGTGTCACATCGGCGCGATGAACGCCAAGAGCTCCTGACAATCATGATCAAAAACATTATGATTTAAGATTCACGTGCAATAATTGGCATAGAGCGATTCGAAATCAATCAATTTAAGAATTCAGTAGTGTCTGCCAAACAAACCACGATACATTAAATTAGGTACCTATGTATTCCATAGTTCAAAGCTTTCGTCTCTGAGGACCAAACCCAACCTTTTAAATCTTGCAACACCAGATACATTTTCTTATAATATTCCATTCTAAACTTATAACGTTTCAAGTATAATATTAAATTCCTGCATATTGCCAATTTCCTTTGGTTTCTTTGCAAGAAGAACGGAGAGAAATTTATAAACTTGCCTCCCAAAGGTAACATAAATATTTCTACACAGAGCTTCGCAAGACGAACGTGCATTTCTGAATGTATTACGACTTTTACAAGAAAGCCTTACCCTAAGTTTTGTTAATAAATCTGTTTCTACGTTGGACTGAATAGCTAAAATATATACGGGAACGGGAACCACGGGATATGCGCTGCGCGTACGAAGTCTCGGGTAAAAATAGTCAATCAATAAAGAGGTTTGATGAGCGACGGAACTAATTACCAGACGGTTTGATGAAGGTTCTCTGGGGAGTGTAGGGGAGCACTGAGAGGATTTCTAGAAATTCCTATGGGAACGGGATACGCGCGTACAAAGTGCGGGCAAAAGCTAGTCTGTCACAAACTACTGTAAATCCACTTCCGACTCAACTTATTACGTATTTCAAGATTGGTTTACAAACTTAAAGCCTTTCCATTTGCAGATGTCATGAGAGTCAGCTGCAACACCCGGATTTAGACTTAAATAAAATTCTCGTTCGCATTCGACTTGACATCATTAAGCCCGGCCGTCGTCGCCTGGCTTTTTATTAGAAATTAATTTTCAGGCTACTTCTGGCGGCTGTTTCTTTTTGCTCGCCGTGGTTTCCTGTCAGCTTGTAATACCCTGTTGGAGGCGTAGGCGCCTCGCGATGGGAATGAAGACAGAAGCTTACAAAACTCACGTCATATTTTATTTCATTGGAGAGGACTTGGTAATGTTAGCTATAATAAAAGTTGTTCCTTTAGCAAATCAATTATCTAATCTCTACTAAATTTCTCACAAGAAATTAAATGGAACTAGAATTATTATTGAAGATATTGTCTCTTTATAACTTGTAGCAAGTTTGCACTTGGTCATTGTAAACAGTCATAGAATTATAGCCTTTACATTAGAGTAAATAACTTATACTCGTAAATTGGGATGATAGGTTTTTTTATGAAGCACGCAGTTCGCGGAAGTGGCTGTTAAACAAATGATTGAAACAAATAAAAGAAAAGCGTCGGACTCCTTTGGACAGCTAAGTGTTGCCAGCGTTTTAAATAGAAACTGGTTATTTTCTTTTAAGTTTCAGTAATGATGTTGCAACTTGCATTATACATTCAGTCAAAAAAGTATCGGGAATGGATGATTTGTTTATGGTTCCAAATTCAAATTTTTGTTTTTTTGTAGTTGTTAGATTGACACAACTGTTTTCAATTTTGGCGCGGAGTTTGAGATGCATCTGTTATTTATATTAAATACAGTGCTGGTTTTAGTAATATCATATAGTGTGTATTGCGAATTTCGTAATGGACAAAAATATCGAACAAAGAGTTTGTCTTAAATTTTGCATCGCCAATGGAATTTCGTGTTCGGAGTCACTGAAAATGTTACAGAAGGCTTACGGTGAATCGACTTTATCAAAAACTCGTACTTATGAGTGGTACAAAGCGTTCAAAAGCGGTCAAGATGTGATGGAAGATTTTCCTCGCTCTGGTAGGCCGTCAACGTCTGCAACTGAAGTTAACATCGCAAAAGTGAAGGTAATAGTGACTGAAAATCCCCATTCAACTCTGAGAGAGATAGCCGCCGAACTTTCTGTATCTCACGAGTCGATCCGTACCATTTTAACTAATCATTTGGGTATGAAACATGTTGCTGCTCGGCTAGTCCCAAAAGATCTGAATTTTCTCCAAAAACTCAATCGCATGAAAGTCGCTGAGGACATGCTAGATCGAGTCAGTTCGGACCCAACATTCATGAAACGCTGGTGACGAGACGTGGGTTTACGAGTTTGACATGCAAACTAGTCAACAAGCTTCGGAGTGGCGCCTTCCAACTGAACCGAAACCGAAAAAACCACGCCAAAGTCGATCAAAAGTCAAAGTCATGTTGACTGTTTTCTTTGACTATCGCGGTGTTGTGCACTCTGAATTCTTACCGGAAGGTCTAACGGTAAATAAAGAATATTATTTGAGAGTTATGCGGCGTTTAAGAGAGCAAATTCGACGAAAAAGGCCAGATTTGTGGAAAGAAAATTCTTGGATTTTGCACCACGACAATGCGCCTTCGCACAAGGCTATCATTGTGAACGAATTTTTAACCAAACACTCAACAAATACCATCCAGCAACCACCATATTCACCAGATATGGCTCCTGCTGACTTTTTTCTTTTTCCTAAACTCAAATTACCACTTCGTGGCACCCGTTTTCAATCGATAGAAGACATAAAGGAGAATTCGCGGCGAGAACTGAACTCAATTCCGGAAGCAGCGTTTAAAAAATTTTTTGATGAATGGATTATTCGTTGGCGCAAGTGTATCGTTTCTAAAGGAGCATACTTTGAAGGTGATAAAATAAATTTGGATGAATAACAGACATTTTGTGTATTATTGATTTTTTCCCGGTACTTTCTTGACAGAGTAGTATATCAAAAAATACAACCGACTTCCAAAAACAAAACACTACAAGGTACAAAATAACTTCGGAAGAAAGAAAAAACTTTAATTTCGGAAACCGGTGTCAAAAAACTAAAAAATAACCAAAAACACCGACTTCCGAAATTAAAGTTTTTTCTTTCTTCCGAAGTTATTTTGTACCTTGTAGTGTTTTTATTTTGTATTCTTGTTTCATTGTATTTATTTTGATCAAAATACTGTGTGGTTGTCGGAGAATACATCATAAATGACCACTGCAAATGAAATCTATACTATAATATTATTATAAAGCTGAAGAGTTTGTTTGTTCGATTGAAAGCACTAATCTCAGGAACTACAGGTTCGAATTGATTTTTTTTTTTTGTGATGCCCATTTATCGAGGAAAGCTATAGGCATTGTTACGACCAATAGGAGCGGAGCGCGTCAATAGCCAACCAACAGTGAAACTTGACATTTAAAACCTCACGCTACACTAGCGCCTCTAGCGGCGAATTCAAACGCGAAAGCCCTCATTAAGTAACAAGTAGGAATAACAATTCGCTTCATGCTCACTGCGCTGAAATGTAACGCTGGGATGTTAACAAAATAGACCGACTGTGCTACGTCAAATTGCTAAAATGTATGTCGAATCGGCGATCTTCAAATAGTATAAAAAAGTGGATGTTTGCCTCTGTTTGTCCGTCCGTCGGTTTCCACCACTTTTCACCACGCAATGGATTTTTCTACCGTTTCCACTAATGGAAAGACCGATAAATGAGGATGGTTTTATATTTTTATGTACCTCCGACCAAAACCGGGTATTTTACCTATAAAAACGGAACCCTTATAGGATCACCCGGTTGTTTGACTGTCTGTCCGTCTGTCACAGCAAATTTTCCGTCATTCCAAATCTGGACCGATTCTGGTGAAATTTGGTACACATATGAACATTGATGACCAAACCACGGACGCGTTAAGAATGTAAATAATTAAATTTTCAGAATTTTAAATAAATAAATTGGGTTCACTTTAGAGTAAAAAATGAAAAAAAGCTTTACAAACTATTCAATCAAAAGTCAAAAGAAATGTTGTATTGTTATACATAATTTTAAAATGCACTGTTTTGAATTTATTTAACATATTACGTTATAAATGACTATTCTCCTCTTATCTCCGAAGCAACTGAGACAACAATTTTGAAAAAGAATGTAGATAGGTTTTTACCGATAGGTAGATTACAGGAACTCAGCTATAAGATGTCCATATAAATAACATGTCACAAAACTGAGATTCGTTCGGCCTATGTCGTACCTATACGAAGATCCCTTCTTTTGGCATAAGGATCTTCTTCCAAATATAGGTACTTTGGCATATTGATTTTGGTACTTTTTTTGCCATCATATACCTTACCATATTTTTTTTTTCGCATACAGTTCATGTTGGCATAATTGTCTTGAAGAATAATTTGTTTTGGCATAAATTTAATTCGCATAAAATTACTAGGAATAATGAATTTTGAATTTTCGTGTTTTTTGATATATTGTGTGTACATAAATAAATAGACTATTAGCATAACAGCATTTAGCCGGCCCGCTTCTGCGACGATAGGCTCGCATGGAGCCGCCGGAGCCGTGACAGAAACCATGCCTGCTGCATGTTGCATGCTTGCTCTCAAGCTGCATGCTTGGTGTTTGCATGCTGCATGCTTGCTTGCATGCCACATGCTCGGTGCTCAAATAATACTATACGAAAAAATAATTAGGAGAAACAAAAGTAGGTATAACACGTTATATTAGGTTTTAAAATTTTATGCAAGTGGATATAACCAATGTTAGGTAAGTCTATTTAATATAACAACGAACTATATAATTTCACTTGATATAATTTTAATTTGTTGTAATCGGTTATTGTTATAACAATTTATGATATACCTACATCCAAGAGACATTGTTTCATTTCATAAAAGATTCAGTTGATATATCATACACTTGAACTAATGATCAAAAGTTTGAATGCTCATATTGTATGAGCCATATTAGCTCACTTCGCTCGCTCACTCTAGCTCCTGTCATCCCATTCAATCCTAAGCTGTCCGTGTCGGTGCCCTAAGTTCCCGAGCTGGCGCGTGGTTTTTTATTCAGCGGTTAGACCAAATGCCAATTATATATGATGATGATTAGTTCAAAAGAACGTTATACTAAATAAGAAATAAACCTTAAAGATAAAATTGTTAGAACAGATGTTTTTATATATACTGAACGTTATATTCAATGAAAATTATGTAAAGCGTTATTACATTTTACAACACTACATAATTTTCATTATCATAACGATTACTTCATCAAGTATTATTTGAACGATATACCTTTTGAAAATAAAGCAACGGCACCCAAACAAAGATATCGTATAACTATTTTTTTCTCAAAACAAAACTAAACACAATTATTAGTTCCCTAAAACTGATTGTAATGAGATCTCTTTATTATTGTTTATTTTAATCGAAGGTACTGAAGTAACCAAACAACCTGGTATTTCATCCCACGTTACATCTCCACCTAGTCCACGCGTGGGTGGTGCGCAACGACCTGAGCCTTGTCCTTTTGTGGAAAGAAAGAAACTAAAATAATACTGTAAGGAATGATGGAATACGACCTTTTAGTCGAGCAAAATATCCTAGACTATATTTTACTATTTTTTTCAATTGATAGGCACGCGTTTGACCACTATCTCACCTTTTGGTAAGCGATTGTGTGGCCGAAGATGGAGCACATTTCCCTAGAAGAAAACTATTCACTCTTGACTAAGAGAATTCCAGGTTGTAGCTATCAGGAAACAGACTCTGGCAGGGAATTCCTCTCCTACGCACAATGAGAACGTGTTCCCAAAACGTTTTATTTGTAAATACTAATAAAACTGTGTACTTCTGACTAAACTAGTGCCTAGACAGGTCTCCTCAGACGAGCGACTCTGTCCTCAAAACATCATTTCATACACTAATCTGCAACCCCTTACCTGATCCGACCAAGATAGTGCTTAAATTCAAAAGAACTCAGTTTGTTTCGGAAGAAGAAAAAAAAAAACAATTATCAAAGAAGTCGCATTGATTGACTAGGCTAGTCCGAAACCCAACACATGTGTAGGTATAGATAGACATCCATCTACATCTAGCTAACCTTAAGAAATGATTATGAAATTATTACCGCCTCAGACGATTGTTTCTTTGTCTTTAAAATAAAATCGTTATATTTTGAACCAACATTATCTACTTATTGCGACTCTTCTTTTAACGTTTTTTTTTTGTGAAAATTTCAAGGAAAATGTAATATTTTTCAAAGAAGAACTTAGATTTTATTATCTGCTGCAGGCTGGAGTGAACTTTCGCAACAAATTCACTGACTAGAAAACTGATCGCAGAATAATTTTCTTTGAGAAACGATGCAAACAGTGACTGAATTATTATAAAAGCACGAGAAAAAAGCAAAAAGAAATATATGAAAAGAAATATTTCTTTTCAGTTTTCCTTACCTAGGAACCTAAGTACCGACAGAGGGAAAGGGAAAAGTTTATGCTTCGTTCTAACAAAACATTGCAGAATGAAAACCCTCTACAACAAGTTGTTTCAACAAAATATATCAAAACCTGCAAATTATTAAATAAATCCCTTTTTACGCAACACGTTTTCCAAAAGTACTCAGAATTTTTAACTAACGTTGTGAGGCAATCACGCCTAAGAGCGGTAGCACACGGGGCGTTCTGCAGCGATACAGACGCACGACTATATCGCGACACTAGCGCTAAAGCTTGCATGGTATGGGATGACCGACTATTAGCGAATGTACCGCGAGTCTCCTGAAGATAACTTCATAAAGCTGCCGTGTTTAACAGCCGTTTCTCTCTCTGGAGTAACACTGACGGCACTAGGAGGAACACGGATGGGTTTTAGTCAGTAAGAGTCTGACACTCCCTCCTGCTTCACCCAGAGCGGGAGGAGTCATTTGATGATTTGCCATCTTAAAAAAAGGTATGACCAATTCTTGACTAACTTATCCGTACTTATTAGTCATGTTTTCACAGTCAATGTAAATCTTAATCTAAACTCATCAAAAACGACAATTCCAGTCGCAATACTACAAACCAGTCGCAACTCAGAATCGCCACCGACATACGCATTCGCTTGCGTACCTAAATCATTACAAGCTGAAATGAGTCATGAGGGAGTATTAAATGGAATTGGTCCAATCACCCCCTCCCCCCTCGCCGTTAATATTGTATGTATTAGAACTGACAACTTATAATCTCTGGGGACTGACGGCTGGCAGTGTGTTGAGCTTCAGTTACAGGGAGACGCGATTTGATCATTTCCCTTATTAAGCAGCAACTTACTTAATTGGTTTTCTGTTTAATATATTTAGAGGTTTCCTAATGACTGCCAAGTTAAGATTTAAATTAGAAAAGAGGCGATCAAAGGAATGACTCGTTATGGGAATGTCAGACTCTTACCTATCCGTGTTCTTCCAAATGCCCTTTGCGTGTCAGGGCCGCGGTGACTCTTTCGAACAAATTCCGAAACAAAATCGACCCGTGCAGATACATAGAAAACTTTTCTACAAAAAAAAAACACAACCGACTTCCAAATAAAAACCACTACAAAGTAACTTTAATCTTAGAAGTCGATGCTAGCATTAGTAATTAAATGTATTAACATGTTTAACATCATCATATTATCATTACGATGTGCCAGGTATAAGTAGGTCCTTATACCTGGCATATCGTAATCCTCTCCCCTCATTCTCTTTTCTGAGCCGCTAAATAAAGTAATACGAGAGAAGCAGTTCACCTACGCTTTACAAGCTGTCGCAGGTTTATCAACGTGTAGTGAAAACTTCTACTACCACAACTTATTATTATTATAATTTCATTTTTCGTAATATAAAAAGTTATTACCTACAACCAACGAACCAACGAGTCTTCAAACATAAAATATATTTACTTCGTAAAGAAACTCAACAAATTAATCGAGAGACCGTTTTTAAAAGTCCTCTTGCACAATTTTAAAATACAAGCCTATGACAGCTGTCAGCAATCTGTCAGTTGTTACCAAACTATAGACAATACCAGTCATCTGCGTTGTGTACTGAATCAACACAGCTACAGTTGTATCGTTTTATCGGACCCCCACATACCCACATGAATATCTATGATCCAATTTAAACGTAAAACGAGAAAAATCTATTTGTTTCAATAAATTGAAGTAATCCACCATAATGATAAATAGTGCGATATATATGCGAGCATAATGTGTTACAAGAATACATTCACGTAAACTAAAGTAATGAATTCATATTATATGACAACAATTTATTTCAGCTGAAACTCAGGGCTTAGAAAAGTTTAATTCTTCTGACCACACTTGTTATTTATTAGACATAAATGTTTCATCTTGAGATTAGCTAGGTAATTTACGCGTTGTAAGGAATATGCGGTTGAACCGGCTTATAAATCAATGAAAAAGATACCATTTTCACATAAAATATAATTCCCATTTAATAACGTAGGTAGTTTTAAAATGAATCTGTTCGTAAAAGCAGATCAATGTTGTCAATACCTTCCCTCATAGGTAGGGTCAGCAGAGAGGTCGGATGCACAGAGCAGTTAGTTGGCAGCGTGCCACTCCGTACCGCAATTTCACCAAACAAAAACCGAACGAAGTTTCAAGCAGGGCAGCGCCTGTATCTAAAACTTTAATTATTATACTGCTTGAAAAGTGCTTGGGAGTTAATCTGTAACACATGTTTCGTATGTGAGAGAAAACGTTACCAGGTCCACATGTTTCTGCAATATATATGCTCCGGCGGCCCGTCAGCGTTCCCTCCTTGCTAGTTAATTCATCAATCAATCATCAAATCACAATTATTGATGTCCTGTCATTCTATTTTTAGTGCTAAGATCATTTGTCGGCAGCAATCATCAAATAATTTGCTACCTTATACGATTTATGTACAAGAACCATTGTTATTTGACACGGTACAAGCACCCATCAAAATGCCATAAAACCTAAATTCGTTAGTGTGTTGTTTCCTATAAATACGAACTACCTATTTTATTTTTATTACTAAATAAAAGTGAAATAACTAAATGATGCACCAGACAGATTAGCGATTAGGAAGTGATATTTCCATTTTCGTTTTTCAGGTATTTCAATAATATAATAGATGTTTTGTTAGGTTAGGCTAGAGGTGAGAACGTGATAATATATAATATTGAGCAAGGTTATACACACCTGTGTGAGGCTGTGTGGTAGTAGAGTTTAGTTGCGGGAAAGCGGCCCCATACGCGCCGACGGCCGTCGCATACGTGTGTGCAATAGTTCCAGCTTCCGGCGGGAAATGTGTCCTTCGAAAACTGTACTAATATTTTAAAATTTTCATCAAGCTGCTCATTTTCAAAAAGAAAACCCATTATCAATCAGTATGTAATTTCTGTGCGTTTTGTAAGGTTGTTGCTACTTAAAATCCTATTTAGTGAACTTCTTTAATATACACATACACATTACATTTTTACATATTTTTTGTTTTGCTTTTATACCTCTTTCAAAAAATAAGACTTGTGACTTTCGAAGAATGTTTTACGTCTCTGAACCAAGCGCCGACGGATGTAAAAGCCACCAACTTCCGGTTCACGAATTTTCCGACCAAATGTGGACGTGAACGAAGAGAGTACCTAGGTCCCTATAATTTATTATAACTTGATTTTAAATGTTATAAGAGATTTGTGCACTGTACGATATATTGTATGTGTGAGAAATTTTTGTAAAAGTAACGCCGCACACTTACAAAGTGCATGCTGCATCAGTATTGGGTATCGAGAGCGCCGAGGACGCACCGACGGCGCTTGGTTCTCTCGCCGCTCCCGAGGCCCGGCCATGTTGCTGTTTCACCTCTACCAAATGGGCGGCGTCCCGCAGAGCGGCCGCGTGTGTGTGCGGCAGGTGAGCGGCGGCGCACGCGCGAAGCAACAGATAGTACGCGCCCCGCTCGCCGCGACTCCACCGCTATCGCGCGCTCGTCGCCGCGACGGATAGACGTGCTCGCTTCGTCCCGCCGCGACTCACCAACTCTCTTAACGCGCGATCATACTCTAGTTCGTAGTTTTCTCTTCGTAAATTTAAGGTACGTATCCTAATATTATTTTTAAAAGTTATTTTATTTTTTTGATTATTTTTTTTTTCCCGACGGGTTGGAATAATTTTAGGATACCGACGGGCTGCTTGAGTTTTCAATGTTTTAGGCGTTCGGAACGCCAATTTGAATTTAAGATTCTGCGGTTTAGTTTGAGGCGAAGTTCGCAGCTACCTACTATGTGTCCCGATACTTTGAGTTGAAAACAGGCGTATTAGTCGATTCACAGTCAGAGTGATTTTTAAATGAGATTTCGGTACTTTGGTAGAAGTTATTTGCTGAGATTAAGAGTTTATTGGAATTCAGTAAGTACAACAATTGATGTCAGTAGTTTTTGTTTGAAGTATGATTTTGTTGTGTTATAAAATTATTATACGGGATATAACTTTGTAAAAGTATATTTACGGAGGAGAGTCACTTTATTTCATACCTGAAATTGCAGTGACCATCTTGTAATCTCAGAAAAAACTTGAAAAAGTAACTCTTACTCTCTCTCTTTATGTTTCGAAGTTTGGCTTTTATACTTGGAGAAACAGTTACATAAAAGAAAGGGTATAATTGGCAAATAACAAAAAAAAATGCAACAAGAAATATTTCAATCACGAGTTTTATAACTTTCCTATCTCAAAACTCAAAAAAAGGTAAAAAAAAGCCTTACAAATATCTACATCGACAAATTGCTAAAGAAAGTCAAAATTGAGCAAACAGATTGGAAATCTGAATTGGGAGCCCTCAATGGCTGCCAATCAGTAAGCAGGGCCTCATCGCTCACACAGACCAAACTTAGCTAATGAATAGCTGGCAATTACAGACAGAAACCACTTAACGAGCCCGTTTGCTCCCCGACTTACCCAAATCTATTGGTACAACCAACAATTACATCCAAGAAAACTGATTAATTTTCATCGATTTTAGTTTCTGACTCTATTTTGATTGGTTAGTTCTCAATAAACTCTTGACTCTATTGACTCTTGTGTATTTGATGGCTGGAATCGCGTTTAGCGACTAAATCTAAAGTTAGGGCTTCAATGGCAAGTCTTGGATTTTGTGAGATCAGAAATGGAAAGAAAAGCTGTATGTTTTGTTCTGAATATCCTCAATTAAAAGTTTGAGGCAGTTTTTCTTAGATTTAAATATTTTCCCTGAAAAAGTATACATACATTAATATTAACTTGAATGTAGAGGCTATGGATGTAGGGATCTTGCCGTATGGTAGGTATCGGCCGGTACCGTAGGGTGCCGTAAAATAATAATATCATCCCATCACTTCCCGTGGGTGTCGTAAGTAGCGACTAAGGGAATGGGAACCAGAGAATGGGCAGCAGCGTTCTCTGCAAAACTCAACACCATACACTGCGATCGCCAACCCGCCTGCCAAGCGTGGCGATTATGGCAAACCCCTTATCTTGGGGGAGGCCTACGTCCAGTGGTGGACGTCTTTCGGCTGAAATGATGAATGTAGAGGGAGTTAGGTCTACATTCAGTACAAAAATTCTTATTCGATGGCGCCGCACATTCTCCTTTTAACTGGTTATTAATAAAACTAATGATTTTATTGCATTGTTAAAAGCGAAGTGTTTTATATTTATAGCAATATAGTGATACAACAAGACAAGAATAACGACGACAATTTGCGTTTTGTTTCCAATATAATTGATTTTCCTTAGATTGGTCCGGGAGTCCGCGGTATAGTTAGTTGGTGGTGGCGGGGGTAGTTAGGTGGTTTGGTTAGGAAAGAGATCTATTAAGACTTCGTTTTATTGGGGTTTTGCAGATGTTTAGCAAAAGTTCGGGTTTTGGAATAAAGAAAGGTTTCACCACTTCTAAAATTTTGTGTCGACTCGCACGGTCACTAAATGGATTTATTAATGTTCTCGATGCCCTAAACTTTACTGAAAGATAATTTCGCTGTTCAATGTTTCAGCTGAAATGTTCTTGGGGAAACGTTCTGTGTAAACAAACTATTTTCGGACATTACTCTCTTGCTATGATCACAGAATCATACAGAAAATGATTTTATTGTTTCTCGAATAAATTTTCCAGTTTCATAGGATTTCATTGACTGGCCTTTGCCAGGCGTACTTAGTTACTTTAAAAAGACGGAAAATTAGGGTTGTACCACTGACGTTCTTAAGATATTTCACGCGGTGAACATTAGGGTTGTACCACTGACGTTCTTAAGAAATTTCATGCGGTGAACATTAGGGTTGTACCACTGTCGTTCTTAAGATATTTCACGCGGTGAACATTAGGGTTGTACCACTGACGTTCTTAAGATATTTCACGCGGTGAACATTAGGGTTGTACCACTGACGTTCTTAAGATATTTCACGCGGTGAACATTAGGGTTGTACCACTGACGTTCTTAAGATATTTCACGCGGTGAACATTAGGGTTGTACCACTGACGTTCTTAAGATATTTCACGCGGTGAACATTAGGGTTGTACCACTGACGTTCTTAAGATATTTCGCGCGGGGAACAGGTATATGCTATAGGTGGGTCTCTGAATTGAGTATTATGAGTTAAGATCGCGTCAAACTGAACTATAATGCTAAATGACAGATTTTCAGACTAAAATAGAGTTTGGGAAATAGTCAACTTCAATTCATCAAGTAATTTCCTCGTCTTGACTCAATCGATTTGACAGTTACAGTTGATTACTTATTTAAATTAATCGAGGGTTTCCGTAGCCATGGCGGACTATTGCCGGGTTGCTGAGATTTTTATCGGGTATATTTATCTGTCCGTTAACGGTATTTGTCATAACGCCATTGACTGGTTTGTGGTTAACGGACAGATAAACGACTGACAAGTATCTCAAAAACCGGGCATACATCGATAGAGTGGATGAAGTTTCCTTCAAACGGTCTGGAAATATAGACGTAAGAGGACTTTTACGGACTGTCAGATGTTATTATTTGAGTCAATCATTAATAACTGTGAGAGGAGCACACCTCCAGTCGAAGTTACGAGCCATAAATAAAGCGATATCGATGGACTAATAGCGGGCGTCGTAAAACAAGCCCCGGCGAAGTTCTCGACCGGCGGCGGCGGACCACTTGTAACACTCGCTATTACCACTTTATTGCTAATATTAGGATGATGTACTCGCTCGCGGTCGCTACCTCTGTTGGTGATGTAGTTTTTGGGGTTGTAACGTTATTAGTGTTAGGTTTATGAAATATGAATCGTCTATTTGTCTTTTTAGTAAGGGTTAAACTTTACAGTTACAGTTTTCTTGCCTGTTGTAGGTTTATGAATGTCTTTTAGGTTTATAAATCGGTTCCGACGATAAACTTGAACCGATTGACTTACCATCTTCAACTTCTCACGTTTGTTGAAAAGCTAACGAAACGTTTAGAGCATGACACGGAGGTTAATAGTTTAATAGGTGTTATAGATTCGGGGGGATGAGAATAATGTTGCGAGGATATTTTGAGCGTGAATGTGGATGCATATAAGTACAGTTCTTTATTGTTACTTTATCATATTTTGTTTCTTGTCCTGTACGAGTCTCAAATTAATATTTTTTGTTTCTTTTTATCACTGTTCTTCTTTCTTAATGAATGATTTAAGAATAACAAACTACGGAAGGATTGTGTGTAAATTGATAAGACGAGAAAGGGGGTGACAACTAATACGCTGACACTACATCGAAGAAGTAGACAACTTGCGCCGACTCCATAACATAATCATCATCATATTAGCCGATAGACAACCACTGCTGGACACAGGCCTTTCCCACTATCGCCACAACCACCGGTTTCTGCGTCTCGCATCCATTGACTCCAAATAAATTAAGATAAAGGCATTAACATAATTTCACTTCTTAAATGAAAGATTGTTATTTCAATTGTGCGACGTTAACAGACCTTATTCTAGCCAGAATAAAAGCCATGATGATAACATTGTGATTGAACTTGGTCTCTAGGGATAAGCTGCCGTCCCTAGAGAGAACACCGAGCGATGCCAGACGTTTGAGTAGAGAATGTGATCTGAGGTATTATGTGTGTTTAGGGTCCCTGACGGCGGCGGCGCGGCGGCGGGTGGTGAATATTATAAGAGTAAGCTAGGTTTGTGAAAATGTTATTTTATAATGAGGATCATTAAAATTTATGACGTATAAGTTTTATGGAACGAAATGAATACGAATTAGAGTGGGTTTTAGTCAATAAGAGTCTGACTCTCTCATGCTCCACCCAGAGCTAGAAAAGACATTTGATAATTTCGAATCCAAAAAAAGAGGATAACCGAAGGTATACAACTTCGAATTGAAAAATATTAACAGACGATCTTTCTGAAAACATTAGGTATCGGATCCGACTCACAAGTTCACAACTGCTTCGTCGGTATAGGACCTCAAATGTTTTTGCTGATCAAAAATGAGGTCCAGGGTTCGATTTCCGAGTCGGGCAATGAGTTGGAGTTTTCCATGTGTACTTTTTCAGTAACTGCCGGCTGGATAGGTATGTCCCTGGTTAATGATGACAGGTTGCCTAGACTTGAACATCACTGCGAGAGACATGTACACCTCCGACTTACCCAGCGTGATGTTTTGTATGAAGCAAACGAAGACGATATACTTTTCTAAATTGCCTTTGTCTTTTACGTTTTTCTTCTACCTTTTTTTCGTGCCAAATTGTAAGTAAATGACGCGGCATCAGTATTTCTTAAAAAAAGCTGATCTTGAGAGATCACTACATTGGCTAGATTCACATGCCGATGCGCCGTGCTGGGGATGACAGCGTGACGGGAATAACACGCGCTTGTCTGAAGGCCCCTGAGCCTGCATCGCCGCGCGTGCTAATTGTAGCGACGCTTTGACACGCCGACGCGGCGTTCTTTGTAAAGCGGCCATAAAATTTGATAGGACTATGTTTTGGGTTTTCTCGATTGTTTCTGTCAAGGATTGTAAGGTGGCTATATCGTTACTTATACTCATGAACGGTTTGATGTCTGGATTTATTCGTGGAGGGGGAAGCTACTACGATGTCGACTAATAGACGGATGATAGGCGCCGCGTTTCACGATGTCGCGGGTGATGAATTGATTTTGTTAAGATTTTGTAAGAAGGCAGCATCGATACGTCTATTAAATGATTGATCGATTTGCAGTTTTTGGGTGGTCATGACTTCTCGAATGACCACTAATAGAGAAGCGTGGATGAAAAAGGCTTGTTTCGATAATGAATAAATAAAGTGAATGATGAGTTGCGTGGGTGCTGCCAGTGCCTGCTTCTATAGTATTTGTGCGACATTTAGCATATTATTCCAATCTGTTCAATTAAGTTAACGTTTTAGTTGATGATGAACTGAATCTGTGTACGTTTTCAAGATCTATTCACCAGTGATTAAATAAAAATATTTTGAATAATCTCAAACTCAAGCTTATTATTCCGAAATTGGTCTAAAGTTATTATCAACTCGTAAATTATTTCTTCACCGCCCTCATGGTGAGCCCATAGCTAAGTTCGTAATCAACATTCACTAATTCAATCCAAAACAAAGCACAAATACTGTTGCCCCTTATCACGGCGTTATCTAAAGACAATAGATTCCCCCGGGGCCGCCGCTAAGTAGTGTCAATTGGGCGAAGGGCCTGATATAACCCTAAAAGCCTCCCGTATCGGCGCCGTAAGTGAGAAGTACCGGGTCAACTGTACTGTGGGGACTGGGTACACAGCCGGCGCGGCGTGTAAGGGTTAACTTTTAGGACTTTTTTATTACACAATCATTTTATTGTGAGCTTGTTTTTTGCGCAGCGTCATTGTTTTACCTTTTCCAAAGGAACCGTGCACAGAAATAAAGAAAACATGTTAATTTGGCAACACACGATGTGTGAATGTTTTAAATAATATCATTGTGTGGCTCACGGCTGTACCACTAGGTAGTGTCTGATGCTGGTAAACAACTGAACCTATGATTCAAATCAGTTTCATATCTCCGGCCGGGATTACTCTTTGCAGTAACAAAAGTTACGTTGAGGTCTCAAATGAATGCCCCGAGGAAGGAAAAGTACTAAGTTGTATACCTAGAAGTAAATTAGACTTGACACTCGAGCGACTTCAGACTATAATATCGCGATTTTGGACGTAAATTTTACTATCTACGAAGTATAACATTATTAATCTGGACACACATGAAATTTTACTTTACCTACCTACTTACAAAGTAAAGGAATATTAATATTATTTGTAGAAGGTACATCAGAACTTGTTACTCTAAGGAGTTGCCGGCTACTTTGGCGTAACAGTTGAAAGAAAATTAAAAGGCCGACAGAATAACAACACTTCACGTTTTTATCATTAAAAACGAAACCGTCAACGTTGATCATTTAATAAACGCAAAAATTTTCACTTGAAAAATTTCGTTAAAGACTTTCGGAGGAGCACTCGACTACCGGAAACGGATGCGAATAATTTGATTAATTCTATTAGAACGGTCCGAGCGGGATTCTGTAAACGACGACTTTTAACAAAATTATTAATCTTTTTAGTAGATACCTACTTTTGTAATTATATGAAGGACTTTTAATATCTAGGTTCTAGAACCCAGATATTTAAAGAACGTGAGACCGAAACATCGCAGTCTGAAATTTAATCTCTATTAGCTTGTGATGGAAACAGAAGAAATAGTGCAAAAAATGTAAGATATCGCGCTTGATTTTCTCTTTGAAAATATTGAAATCGCGAGGAAAGCAGAAATAATAACTGCCTCACGACTTGGTCATCAAGATTGAACAACGCTTACCGAGGTCGGTCTGTAAATGGGTGACCATCTTCCCATACTCCACCGTAGGTAGGTACCTCAGAAAGCACGTACCTAAAGCCGTTGGTCCCGAGTGTCATTTGAAGTTTTTTGGTGACCATTACTGGTAGTCAAAGGTCACAAAAATCTGACACGAGCCTGCCAAAAAGTACTGTGATACCCAGTTACTGGGTTATAGGGTCAGATAGGCAGTCATTCCACGTAAAATACTGGTATACAGCTGAATCCGATTTGACTTTCAGCTGACTAATATAGTTGGAAAAGGCTAGGCTAGATGATGACGAAATCACGAATTAATCACTTTCGCGAGCAAATATGAAGACTGAATCAATTTACGCTTCAATATTTTACATACGAATTGAAATCGAAGGCTGTGTGTCAGTCGGCATTCGGCAATGATACAAAGTAGCGAGATATCAATATTCTCGCTATCAACTTGGATGCACATCAACATTTACATATTTATACTTAGCTTTCAGTTCCAGCAGGGGTTTCACACCCTCCGCTCAATAACGCCGATTCCAAAGTTAAAATATCGATATTAGTGTACACCACTGATATCGACATTCTAACTTTGGAAAAGGGGTACATATTAGAATAGGGTGGGAAGTCTCGATATACAAGGTGATGTTTTGCATCCTCGTCAAATTTCAGGAGATTGTCATAAAAGACATAAATAATCAATTGAAAGTACGGTAGCGGGCAATAACTAACAAGCGCTGCTTTAATTTGTTGTTGAAATTTAACAGTATTTCAGAATTTAATCCTTAATTCAATACAAAGAAAACAGAACCACCCGACTACGCACACAGCGACAATGCAGCTGAGTGCGTGAGTGTCGACGTCTTACCTACGAAATGCTAGTGCGTGCGCGGGTAATGACCGCTACATAATTTTACCTAATTTTATTTCAAAAATCACCTACATTATTGTCATAAATTTCGCTTGATAATTTTTGAGCTTCATTGGATTACGGAAATCTTACTAAAGACAGTGATACTAGTGCGCCAAGGAAAAGTTCACTGACCTGGTCTCAGATGATTAATAAAATGTTAGTTTTACTTGTCTTTATCCTTCAACCTAAAGATTTCGTAGTGATTTTGTTTTATTTGTGGATTAAATTGGTTGATTTGAAATTTTCCTTACTACTTAACGGGCTTCGGACCGGCAATAATACCTACCTTAGTTGGTGTACCGATCTACTAAGTCTAAAAATATTTTTTCTACGTTTGACGGGAGTGGGAAGACGTGTTAGTTAAGAGTAAGTACGTGGTGATACTTTCGACTCTTAGGTATTTTTAAAATTTGAAATCAACTTATTTACACTAATAAAATTGATTAAGCTAACAACGTATTTAAAAAATGTACAAATAAATAAATTACCTACTTGGTCAGTGGGTCTTAGTTACCCGGAGATATTGTTCAAAGTTGCCACCATCACATTACACTTTTCGCACAATCGAGCACAACGTAGCTAGTTTTCCTTTAGCTTACGTTACACTAACACATTCGTTTTTATGGATGGCTCCACGTAGGCTCTCTCCGCTGATGTCATACAGGCGGACCATCTCTACCAACTCGACATTTGAATAATTCTCCGTCATCTTGCACTTTGTACCTACGTCTCAACTCTGTACCGAGAGCGGAATTCGCAAAGCGCACGCGCGCTTCGGCGACATCAAACACACTGTTAATTCCGGGCCGCGGGGGCGGGGTGCTAGGAGCTTGCGCGGGAGAGTACCCGCACCGTGATTGGTTGGGGTGGAATCGATTACCTACGAATTTATTGAATGATCGTTTGCGTATGCGTTGTGAATATATTGTTTGCTTATGTTTGTGTGTGAAAGCGCGGTTATAGGGCTAGTAACAGACGGGCCGCGTATAAATACTTCTGGTACACACTTACGGATTTCCGTAAATAATAAAAAAAAAATACCTACCCATTTTATTGTTGATTTGGGTCGAGAATCATTAGCATAATTACGTCCTTGAATTTGACTAGGATGCAAATCAACATCTTGTATTTACCATTTGCCTACCAACCAATTTCGTAACCTCTCTGTCAATCTTGAACGCGATCGACTAAGGACTTTACGGCCGACTTCAGTTAGTAGGCGATCGGTAACTATGTCGAAACTCACAAACTTAGTAGTTTTCTAGTTGACTGTCAGTTTGTGTGTCGACAAAAGTTGGTGTAGTATCTAAGGACATTCTATAGGGATTAGGCACTTATCTCACTGCCGGCGATTCAGATTCAGATAAATTTATTTGCTCAAACATGTGTGTATAGTACATTCAATTATAAACAAATGCATGCAAGGTGATAAAAGTACATGTAAGCATACCTGTCTGTCATCGTGGGCACACGTGTGGGCCATTGGGTGTCAACGGAAATGGACGCTTAATGGCATCCCATATATCAAATCACACAGTTCAAACTTCTTTTTTAAAAAAAACGTAGTTAATACCCTTTGGCCCCCGATTGACCAAAAAAACATGGCCACCGCCGATTTTTTTACAATAAAACCATTCAATTGTTTTGGCGTCGCGACGGCTAATTGCGACCGGTTAACCACAGGTTAAATGTAAAAGTTTAGAAAAAAAAAACATAATAACGTTCAGTACCTAGTAATAATAAAAATTCTGACATAATAAATAAATTGATTCATCACATAATTAATTCATATAGAAATAAATAGTTATAAACATAAAAAAATGTCAAAAGTAATATCATACATACATAACTTAATCAACCTTTATTGTTCCCACTGCTGGGCTGGGACACACGCCTCCTCTCTTTCGACCGGGGGTGAGCTATAATCCACCACGCGGGCCCATTGCGGGTTGGTAGATGTCACATCTCTTCGAATTTTTGGTTCTAGGATATGAGTGCAGTAGTGGCCCGGTGGTAATGGCTGCGACTTACGAGTTGTAGGTACCTACCCTGCAACTCGTAAGTCGCACGTCATGGGTTCGAACCCTGACAGGCGCTTTACTTTGTGTAAATTATTTCATCACCACTGATCTCAAAGCGGTGAAGGAAATAATCTTGAGGAAAGTAAAAAATATTATTATAATGAAAGACATTCACACAATGTTTTTTTTTTAAGAAACAAAAGATATAGATCTCTCAGTCGGAAGACGGACCCTGGCAATGGCCGGGATTAACGCCAGGTGGAAGAAATATTAAGGTATTTTTCCCAAAACATATCAGCCTAATGGATAGTTATATTACTGCTGTGTGTTTTAAGATGGTAGTTGTTGGTGATTTGTTACAGTAAATTAAAACGAAGCTCGAGTCTTTTCTACTTAACGCTGTAAAACTCATCAGAGCGGGCTAGGCTGCGAGTTGCGTCAACATGCACTGTCAACTTCAGCTGTACGCTGTACTCGTACGGTGCACTGCTGCCGAGCCAGTGTAAACGAAATAGATTAAAATCCGAAACTACAATCAGCACAGCGCTCTTTTTAGTGGTAGGTGCCGGTCACAAAGAGCGGTTGTATGTTATCCTCTAGCGCATCCCGTGCACGAGTAAACTTCGCGCGATTTTCCCGATATCGCGTCGGCTCGGTTGGATTTTACAACCCTACAACCCGTTTTTTGCAATTCAACAATACCTAATGGTTCAATGAACAATGTCACAGTGTTCCCGTGAAATTAGATAAACTTTTTGGCGATCCGATTTTCTTTCTACATTAACGTCGACATATTTTTTTTCTCTCCAGAAAATTCTAATAAATAATTGAATCTCATTCGCGCGACGACCATTTTATCTCGAGCATTCTCTCTGTTTAATCAAAAAGGAAGAAAAAAAACAAAAATGTCGTAACACCTCGATGAAATGTTCACCCTTTCAAGAGGAATATCTTTTCGGTTCAAGATCCTTTTTTTGACAAAAGCGTCTCTTGGAATTCTCATAGACCTTAAGGTCTTCAATATTTTGGTCTGTAAATAATTCAAATTCGCGAGAGGCGGCGGGTTCGACATTTGCAAGTGAATAGGGGAGGCAGCGCTAGGGCTGAGCGCGTGCCATGTCTCTTATTGCCACTTTTTTGAGGTTTTGCCTACATGGGGACGTAATAAACATAACTTTGATCCCAAGTAAACATGACGTGCCGCTATTTATTTTAGTTTTTCTTCGTTTTGATGATATTGTATAAATATATTAATATTTTTTTAATTTATAATTTCTAAATGCGGCATCGCACACTTTATATGTAATTACTAGCTTTTGCCCGCGACTTCGTATGCGCATTTCGGAAAATCAATGAGGATTTTCCGAAATGCGCATACGAAGTCGCTCCCTTACACTCTCCAAGAAACCTACATGCCAAATTTCAGGTTTATACGACCAGTAGTTTCGGCTGTGCGTTGTCTGCCAGTCAATCACTCACTTCGTCACTCCGTATCGGAAGATTTTTTAAAATATTGATAAATCGATATGTTCTCCTTACAACCTTACCCCTGCAAGGGGTTGCAACCTTATCCCTGCAAGGGGTTGCTTGTCTGTCACATACGGCACGCACTGGTGCGAACCAGTTCAAATACATCACTAGCGCTATGCGTATTTATTTATTTAAAGATTGGATGAATAAAACCATATTTATTTTTATAATTACTATACCTTCAAAATATTACTAATAAAAATAGCTGTATAGTGAACATTTCATTTGGCCAGTAATAATTATCGTTGGTCACACAAAGTCAGCGATGCGTGTAATTTGAGTAATCATCTGTTATTCGAAGCCGCAGTTTTGGCCGGTTTAATTATATCAGAATAACAGTCAAGTTAAACGTTAATTGCCTGTTTTAATAAATAATCACAAACCAGCTTTGATGCAGTTTCAATATTAACTTATTATTTATTTATTTCCGTTGTTTACTGACAAGTTAAAATTGTTTGCCTCATTAATCTCAAAAAGTCGTGCGTATTTACTTTTATGTATCATATAATTAACCATCACTGCTAACAAACAGGCTTTTCAAATAAACTGCTATTTTCAATTTAAACCTATTTTTTAACACTTAAGTCAACTCATCAAACTTCGCGGTCGTTCACGTTAATACGTATTATCATTTTCTCTGCCCACTCTACCAATTTTATCATCATCTGCCTAGCCTTTTCCCAACTATATATGGGTCGGCTTCCAGTCAACCCGGATTTAACTGAACAGCAGTATTTTACAATGAATACCAGTTTCTTTAACAGGGTAGCATAGTACTTCCTGGCAAGACTGGAGTCAGATTTACTGGCTTCTGACAATCTGTAACGACTTTCAAAGATCTACAAATGATAGCCAATTTTTTTTATCTTTGCTAATATATAAAGTAGCAGACTTTGTTTGTTTGCTTGAACGCGCTAATCTCACGAACTGCTGGTCCGATTTGAAAAAATATCGTCACGCTAAGACTAATAAGAGCGGAGCAGTAATGAAAATTGTAACGCAGAGGAAGTTGCGCGGGTCAACTAGTGCTTTATAAAATTTTAAGTCCTAAAGAATATTATTTTGAGTCCATTTTAACTTTTTGATGGTTTTATTCTGAAGTTATAATAAGTATATTGGTAGACGGCAAGTTGACAGCTTAATTTCGCTAGTTTCTATTATCTTGTTTTGTTTTCCAAGAATAACTTATTAGATTACTGGACGTGAAAATGTTTCTGTAAGTAAGCAACTTAGATTTGTGACAACTTATTTTTTCAGGATTTTATATTTTTCTTTTTATATATGCTCAGGAGCTAGTCTTATTTAAATATAAATCAGTACCTACGGTCAATTTATTGATAAAATAAAGCTTTTAGTCCACTAATCTGGTATTCATAGCTGGAAATTTTAATTGCTCGCCAGTGTATTTTAATGGCCACCATTTTGGTTCGGAATAGGATCGTTGACAACTTTAATTGTTTTATTCGGTACAGTTATTGTTTTTTATACAATAAAACATTTAGGTCTAGTTCCTTTCACAGGCCCTATCATAAAACCAGCGCTGTGTTATTTATTTTTAAATTTCGCAGCCTATGCTGAGATAGGGACCTTATTGGCCTCGCACAGACTAAAATGTGTTTAGACTACTTAATTCTGTTAATTTAATTAAATTTACATCTGTCTGTTGTGTGCGAGTACCAAATAAACATTTTTTCTTTCTTTGAAGTAACTGTGGAACTGAAGTGATAACAACTTAGGAAGTATACTTCTTGGAGGCTTCTGTACACTGCTGGACGTCTAGGTTCAGCTTGTTAATAATACGTGATCTACGATTGTTTACATCAGTAAGTTATCTAGATTGTTATTTATTTTCATATCGAAACAAAACTACTACTAGATTTGAATGTATTAATTTAGATATCTAAATAAAACATTCACTTTTGTTAAATACCTACTTGTGCCTACTAGTTAGGCACTAGTAGGCACAAGTAGGTATTTAACAAAAGTGAATGTTTTATGTTGTCTCAGCTGCATCCTGCTGAACAGGAAGCCTACAGAGCTGGGAAAAGTTAAATTGATTGACTCGATTATTATCTACTGATTGAATGTAGAACAGTTTAATTACCACCACATCCGTTCGTAGAATAGAATAGAATTATGTATTTATTTGCACAGAAAGTAGGTAAAAGAAAAAAACCTGGCTGCCCCATTTGAGAGCGCATAACTCGACACAATGCACTGTAAAGCTGTTGAAAGTCATCCCATGGTGAAAGTTGTTCATAATAACGAGTGCAATGAGCCCTTAACAAGTACTGCGTTTATTCTGACACACGCTGTATATGATATCGGCAACGTGACACTTTAGAACACAATGTTACAATCATTTTTTGTTTGTTAGTAGTTAGAAAGTTAGTAACTTTAAAAGAAATGTACAGTGGCGAGCAGCTTCCATAGAAAAAGTTCCAACCCCTATAAGTAGATCAAAGTCAAACTCCCCTTCTATTACTCTTTTGTTATAAGTTGCGGACTTTTCTGCAATCGAGCTCAAAGTTAGTAATCTAAGAGTATGTTTGCATTTAAACATTGGTTTTCAATGCCACCAGTGTTCTCGACAAGTTGGCAGTTGTCGAGATTTTAGTTATATACGTAGAATGGTTTACTATAGAGAAAGAACTTCGATAGACCTATAGTATACTATAATCTATACTAATATTATAAAGCTGAAGAAATTGTTTTGTTTCGTTGAACGCGCTAATTTCAGCAGCTACTGGATCGAATTGATAAATTCTTTTACTATATTGTTGGATAGCCCATTTATCAAGGAATGCTATAGGCCATATAACCACACGCTGCGACCAATAGGAGCGGAGCATTTATGAGAAATGTGACGCAGACGAGGTTGCGAGGGTCCGCTAAAATAATATACTGACTAGCTTTGGCCAACGGCTACATTTGCTTCAAAGTCGAACATTCCGACACGGGAAGATACTATTGAACCAAAAAATTCCTATATCCTCCTGTTTTAGACTTGTGTTCAAATCCAGTGTTAATCATTTCATTCAGCCGTTGAACCAAACAAAAATCAAATCGAAACATAGTCTTTCACATAGTAGGATTATTCTGCCATAATTCCTGAGCTACTTACTAGGGGGAGGGGTGACCTTGACTCCGCTGGACCAGTTCCAAACCCCGACATGGCAATGTGCCTCCGACGACCTACTTCCTCTCTCACGGCATTGATTGTCGTCCTTGGCATTACCGGCAGAGTTTTGTAAACTTGGAACTATTTCAGAAAAAAGTTGACAATCTTGAATTGCCGATGACTAGTTACAATATATTAGCAGTTGCGTAATTTACTCGATAGAGTCACCGCGGCCCTGGAACCTAGGCTTTGGGAGGAACATAGATGGGTTTTAGTCAGTAAAAGTCTGACTGAAAAAAGTTGACAGTCTTGAATTGCCGATGACTAGTTACAATATATTAGCAGTTGCGTAATTTACTCGATAGAGTCACCGCGGCCCTGGAATCTAGGCTTTGGGAGGAACATAGATGGGTTTTAGTCAGTAAAAGTCTGACTGAAAAAAGTTGACAGTCTTGAATTGCCGATGACTAGTTACAATATATTAGCAGTTGCGTAATTTACTCGATAGAGTCACCGCGGCCCTGGAACCTAGGCTTTGGGAGGAACATAGATGGGTTTTAGTCAGTAAAAGTCTGACTGAAAAAAGTTGACAGTCTTGAATTGCCGATGACTAGTTACAATATATTAGCAGTTGCGTAATTTACTCGATAGAGTCACCGCGGCCCTGGAACCTAGGCTTTGGGAGGAACATAGATGGGTTTTAGTCAGTAAAAGTCTGACTGAAAAAAGTTGACAGTCTTGAATTGCCGATGACTAGTTACAATATATTAGCAGTTGCGTAATTTACTCGATAGAGTCACCGCGGCCCTGGAACCTAGGCTTTGGGAGGAACATAGATGGGTTTTAGTCAGTAAAAGTCTGACTGAAAAAAGTTGACAGTCTTGAATTGCCGATGACTAGTTACAATATATTAGCAGTTGCGTAATTTACTCGATAGAGTCACCGCGGCCCTGGAACCTAGGCTTTGGGAGGAACATAGATGGGTTTTAGTCAGTAAAAGTCTGACTGAAAAAAGTTGACAGTCTTGAATTGCCGATGACTAGTTACAATATATTAGCAGTTGCGTAATTTACTCGATAGAGTCACCGCGGCCCTGGAACCTAGGCTTTGGGAGGAACATAGATGGGTTTTAGTCAGTAAAAGTCTGACACTCGCTTCCGCTCCGCTTAGAGCGGATGGAGTCATTTGATGAAAGCCCGACCTAAAAAAAAAGTAGTAGTACTGGTGACCGCGTAGCAAAGACAACGGAGGCTACGCAAAGCTGGACGCGAGATTCTAGGGGCAGGTCCATATGGTGACTGTCATAACCTCACATAATTATGTAGAAAGGGCTTTGATTAAATAATTAATTAATTTAATTTAATTAATTAATTTATGTATTTGTAACAAACAAATAATTGCAGTAGATTTATACACATGTAGGTTCTCATTAACCGAGTCCTTGCGGCTTGATCAAATATTAACGAACTTAATAATGTGTGAACTGAAACGTGAACTTTCATTACTTGTAGGTACACCAAGCATACTGCAATGTGGTCTGCGAATACGAATATTGAAATAGCTTTCCACGGATTGAACTATGTATTGGTATTACCAACATTTAAAAACTTGCGTCATTATTATTACGTTTGAACGTTTCCTGAAACTCCATTTATTGTTTTATTTTGTTCAGATAAACGCTGTTGGGAGTTTTTAGAAATTAAATGTACTACGAAAATAATTCAAATAACGTACCTATTTGCAAAAATAAATATCATTTATCATTTATTGTGAAACCCGAATCCCAGAAATTGCTAAATCCATAAATATTTTGCTTAAAGTTTATATCATCTGGAAAAGGCTAGGCCTTTTCCCAACTATATTGGGGTCGGCTTCCGGTCAAACCGGATTTAGCTGAATACCAGTATTATATATCGCAATACATAATTTATACCTATCAATTTTAGTTATTTCATATTCCACATCTGTGATATAAAAGCTACTTTACCTCGCAAGATACAAGGAAATGTAAGGAGAGTTTTTCCTGATTACTTGACTTAAAATACCCTAAACAGCATTATTTAACAGTTTTTCAACAAAACTGCTTATCTAATTAGCGGAGTCGCTTCCTCCTAAATGTTCTATCTTTAGGGGTCATTAGGCAGTAATTAAGTTGTTAAAAAAGAAGCTTTGTACGTAAACCGCCCGCGGCTGTGTGCAGCGCGCTCGGTCGCCAGGGAGCGCTGGAAGGCGCTGTTTAAAACGTGTTAAGTGACTGTCTTTCTGTATTCGTCACCTGGGCTATTGAACATCTTGTGCTTTTTTATGTAAAATAAACTTTTCGAGAGCTTTTTGATCTTGGCTGTTTTAAGTTATTTTTTTTACTCAATAAACCTTAGTATATTAATTTGTTCAGTTAAAGTTACACACACAACATGACAACATGTCTCACATGACATGACAACGGTGATCACTAGTGGAGGATTTTAGAAAATCCATCGACTACAGAGTCAAATAATTATGGACTTTCATGAAATTTCTGTCGAAAAAATTGGTCGTATATAAATAAAACTTTACGTCGAAACAATGACTTAACTTCTGAATCAAATTAATGTTAAACATTTATCTTATAAAACGTCGTAGTGTGACACGAGCCATCCATAAAGTTAATTGTATAACAAAAGTACTATCTTTGAATATAACCACATATTTCCATATCCCAGTTCTCCATAAAAAGCTCACGGCGACACGCGCCGGCTTTTTAATGTAACAGCATTACACTCGTACTTAAATAAGTTACGTAATAAAATGTTTCGCCTCTGGTCCAACACTGATGTGATTAGTGTTTCCATTCACATCTTTCGGAGGCTCATGGCTAAAATGTGAAGACCATATTGATAAAAGTACTACCTACACGCACAGGTTGATCGAAGGAAAGCTTGCCGACTTTGGTCTGTGGATGGGTGGTCATCTTTTACCATATCGAGTGGTTAAGGCTGTCATTTGTAGATTCTGTAGGTGAAGTTTTTGGGTACGGGTAGTCAGAAGTCTAAAAGACTGACATTCTGCCTTATCAAGAATTATCAAAATACAAAATCCTTTATTTCACATAGACCAGTTGCAGGCACTTAATAGATAAAGCTATTTCTGCCACGCTAGCGACAAGAGCAGCAAGTTGCTCTGCAGCAAAACGCACTCCCGGCACTATCTCCGGCGCGGCAGTTGCACGTTCCAAAGAGAAGATATCATGTTGCTGAGTAGATAACGGGGTGGCCGAGGTGAGACGCGCAAACGTGAAATACTGGTATTCAGCTGAATCCGGTTTGACTGGAAACCGATCCCAATGTAGTTGGGAAAAGGCTAGGCTGATGATGATGATGAGTTGTATCTGGTTTGGTGATGATAATACCTTGAAATCTCGAGATTTCAAAACAGCAGATTGATTATTATAATTGTAATTTAACTTGACCTACTCAAAATGTTAACCGTGTTTCCTACATGAGTCATGTTAACAAGTAACCAATTTTGATACGTTTCACATTAGCGCGGGTAATTCTGGGCTTATTTTATTTTATACATAGATAACAAGAGTACATAAGACGCATGAAAATGGAACCCATATTCGAGTTTATGATTATATTTTAACGAATATGGTCGGCGTTTCAGGCGATGAATTATGTAAATTATTATGTGTTATTAATAATTTGTGTTACGATATGTTGATTCCAGAGTACACACATAATTTCTAAAACTGTAGTAGGTAAAACTGGCTAGCGTATCCATTTAGTTGCAAGTAACAAAACTTACGTGTTTCAAATAAACCTAAATGGAATCAGACCTAGTGGATACTCAGACGCAATAAGTGAAATGATTTTATTCAAAACAAAACTAATGGCCTGCCCCGGCTTCACCTTATGTACATTTTTTATAAATTTTCATTAATATAAACCTCGCTCTGACTATTCCACACACAAAAACAGTATTATTCAAATCGTTCCCAGCCGTTCTCAAGTTTTAGCGAGACTAACGAACAGAAATTCATGTTTACATCTATGAGGATTATAATATAGATATTGCTAATTGTATTTTTTATTGTGGCTGTTGAATAGTTATTCAATTTAAATTGAATAGGTTGCTGTCTTGGAAAGTTGCGCACCATCAGGAGTGGCTCTTCCCATACCAGTGCACAGACCATGCTGGACGAGAGACGCGAAAGCTAGCGCTTGCGTTAAATCTTACCCAGCTGGTCCATGAAGCAACGAGGGTACCCGATGTTGATTCGCACACTGCCAATTGCTTGGACCTTTTGCTGACAACAGATCCAGACCGCTATTTGGTGTAGATTTCTTCACCACTGGGTAGTTCCGACCACTGTCTGGTGAAGTCTGTATCGTCTTCTCCCCGCCCGATCCTAGCCCAAGAGGCACCCGGCGGGTATGGCGATACAGGTCAGCAGATTGGGATGGCATGCGATCTTTTTTCGCATGTTACCCTTGGCAGCCTACTTGCTTTTCTTCCACTGATGCTTCGTCGTGCGCGGACGCCGTGTCGGATGTGTTGCGGAGGGGAATGGAGTACTACATTCTGTTCTGACATAGCGAAATCTGGCGAAGCTCGTCCTTGGTTTGGTGCCGAGTGCAATCGCGCTGCTGCTCGTCTGGACTGCTGGATATTAATGCCGGGGTTCCTCAGGGTTCGGTGCTTTCGGCAACACTGTTCTTGCTGCATATTAATGATCTGCTTAAACCCGGTACCTTTGGGTATGCAGACGACAGCACTGTTGCTGAGAGATACGTGTCCGACGCACGAGCTGGTGGGTCGCAGATCCGGTCTCTCCGGGAGGCAATGGTTGACCGCTTGAACGTGTCCTTACAGGCAGTCTCTGAATGGGGCGATGCCAATCTGGTCAATTTCAATGCTGCTAAGACCCAAGCGTGTCTATTTTCCGCCAAAAGGAGCCAATTCCACCCAGCTCCATCTTTCCGAGGTTTAACCGTGCCGATAACCGACCAACTTGAGCTTCTTGGGGTTACATTAACATCTACTCTCAATTTTGGCCCTTACATAGAGGCAAAAGCCCAAGTGGCTGCAAAGAAGTTGGGGATTCTGGCAAAGGTGAGACGATACTTCACGCCGGAACAGCTGCTTAAACTCTATCAAGCGCAAGTTCGATCGTGTATGGAGTACTGCTCTCATCTTTGGGATGGATCTGCCAGATACCAGCTTGATGCCCTTGAGTCAATTGAGAAACGAGCCAAGAGGATCATGGGCAATGAGAGGCTTGTCGCGACGAAGCTCCAAAGTCTTGAACATCGACGACGAGTTGCTAGCCTGTCGGTTTTTTACCGGTTGCATTTTGGGGAATGTGCGTCGGAATTGCATAATTTAATTCCGCCAAGCCCGTTCCATCATCGGACCACAAGACGAACGGCGATGCGCCACCGGTACACGGTGGATATCCCACCCATACGCACAAAACGTTTTGGTAACACATTCATAATGCGTACAGCTAAGGAGTGGAATTCCCTGCCGGAGTCTGTGTTTCCTGATAGGTACAACCTGGGAGTCTTTAAGTCAAGAGTGAATAGGTTATTTCTAGGCAAGCGTGCTCCTTCTTCGACCACATCATCACTTACCATCAGGTGAGATAGTGGTCAAACGGGTGCCTATGTATAGTAAATAAAAAAAAAAAAGCTTTAATTAGTATCATTCAATTATTAAAGTTTCGTTGAAAAAACCCTTTTGATTTAAAATACCATAAAAAAGAAAGCTACATCTTATCGTGCCTAACGTTTGTCAGTACAACCGTATTCATTCTCAGAGAGACTCCGCTACACATGGGTTCATAAATACAGGACCATGCAGTGCACACAAACCGCATTCCGAGCCATTAATTACAGCCACTAACTAATCTGAAGCTGCCATCTATCTGTAGACTATTAAAACATTAGTTCCGTGCAATTCAGTTAGCAGCTCAATGTTAGAAGTTCAACAAGCGTTAAATAGAACAAACAATTCTCTGCGTTTATCAAATTAGCAGGTTCCACTCGAAGCGAGCTTTATGTTAGTTTGGTTTTAGAGGACCGTCTATGACTAGGAATTCGGTACTCGGGTGCAATTAAAACTAATACAATTTTAGTATCCTCCATCAAAACGAATAATTCAGTTTTTCACTAAATCGTACGCTGCACGGTAATGCATAGTTTCAAGACTAACTTTGTGAATAAACTCGTTCCGAAATGGAGTTGTCGAATTTGCACGCCTGTTCAATTTCCTTTAAGCATTCCATATTTTGTTTGTTGAAAAGTTTTATGCTTTATTGAACAAACTTGTGAAAACACAGTGGACTATGTACCAGGCATACATAACTGTGTACGTGTGTAGGTGTCATTATATCGACGTGGTCTTCATGTGCTTCCAGCCGAGCGGGCAGCGGGGACTAATTGTTTTACACAGTGTGCGAATTGTTCGCATTCATTGTGTTCGGAACTCGATAAATAATATGACCTGAATGACAGCATCGACAAAATCATTCAAATTTCCCCTGTCATGAATACAGTTTTAGCGTATTTATCTGATTTTAAAACACACTTACCTTCAATAAACCGACAGGATTGATGTTAAAAGTAATTCAAATAACATTTCAACGCCATTAAATAAAAATGTCTGACAATAGAATCTCGAAGACTCGTGCCATCTCGCTCTCCGAATATAATATTTAAGAATGTATTAGCTGCTGAGCGTCGTCGTCGTCGCCAGTCGAATCCTCCGATAATGACAAATACACAGCGGGATGTTCAGAGTAATAATAATAGGCAGACACAATGGCGCGCGGGAACAAGATCTTACTTGTGATTTCATCATAATTATTTACGAGTACTTACTATATATATGTTTTATTAGAAATTGAGTTTATTTCTTACCAGTTTGTGATAGTATCTACTGAAGTAATAATTTCTAATATTGATGGCATATTTTCTTTCAGTCAAATTTTCTGTCAGCCTAGCTATAGTTGACACACTTCGGCATAACTTCGCTACGTAATGCAATGTATCAATAACAACTGAAACAAAACAGTGTGTGAGACTGATCTATAACATAAACTAAACAAGGATATCAAGCGATATCGTGTTATGCACTCAGCTTGTCTATGCCGGCTAGCCTCAGACTCTATAAGATTACCTATAATACGGACAATGCGGAAAATATAAAGCTAATCCAGAAACATCGTTAAAATATATACTGTAGGAGATTTAATAATATTAAAAATCATGTGGGCGTCATACTTGCTGCGTCTTTGTTAAACGATCCTTTTTATATTCGGGTGGAGTGAGAGGCTAATAATAGGGACCTGAAAATAAAACCTTGTTCACGATCAAAATAGCCGCGCGCATCACCGCTCAGCTGACTACGCTCGTAGCCTCGTAGCGCTACGCTCGTAGCCTCGTAGCGGCTGCGTAGCGGGACTACGAAACAGCGCGCCGGGCCTACGCGTCGAGCTTACAATATTATTTTGTTTTCATTTCTTGCAGACTCAATAAGAGATTGTCTTCATTTAGAAAGCCCTTATTATAGTTTTGTCTTTGACTTCCATCATTAATGTAATTTTAATGAAATAAACATTTCAAAGTAAACTAGTTTTAGTCAACATAAGGTGATGGCCAAAAATTACTTTTATGATATGATAATTACCATCATTAACAAAAAGTTATTTCATGACGAGTTTTTCCTTTGAACAAAGTAAGTACGAAAAGAATAAATTAAATTCGCTGAGAGGAAATGTTCCAATGGGAGCAATGTTTCCTTAATACCTTATATTAACAGTATCATGTCAGTACTCGGGGACCTACTTAACTCAACTAATTAAAAATATGTGCCTTCATTGAGAACGTTCATTTATATTTTTGATATCACGCTGACATTGATGTCATCAAATCGTGTTCGGATCGGTACCTTCAGCAATGACTACCTGTATTGTATTATAGCAGCGCTGTGATATATTTTTTAATCCCGGACCTTTTTGGCTTTGCACGGATTAAATTCATGCTGTAAGCTTTTGTTATTATTGTTTTAGTACTATTTGTTTTTTATTTTACTTTTTTGTGTCTTGTGCGAGTCCCAAATAAAAATTTTCTTTCTTTCTTTATTAACAGTTATTGAACTATTTTTCTATTTTTGGCCAAAATAAAGCTTCAGTTTCATGATGTTATATTCACGTGAGAAAACAGCATCAATTTCCGGAACCCCAGTACCAGGTATTCTCCGGTCGAGTACAGTGAACACACGTTATGTCAGGCGTACATTTCTGGATCCCGCACATAACTGAATCACTCTGCTAACGTCACTATCTACGTATACCTACCACGTGCTTACCCACTTACCGTCCTTCGACGCTTAGTAACGCAACTCAAGTAAACAGATTACCTGCAAACTGATTACTGGCAGTACCCGGTTTGTTAAAAGCTCTCCGCTCATCGGGTTTTGATTTTTCAGTTTAATAAAATTGTCTGGGGAATAGTCCACTCAGTGAACATTTCAACTGTCTGCCTATTACAGTTATTGAGATACAGCCGATAGACACACGTTCGGACGGACGGACGGACGGGCGGGTGGACAGCAGAAGCTTGGTAGCATTATTTTGCATAATAATATGACAAACGCAAATTCGCGCGTGTTCCAAACAACTATCGCTTCACTTTGTGAATACATAGAACGGTGAGTACATAACTATTGCCTACTCATACAAGCTCGTTAATAAGACCCAAGGCTAGTCGTCTCGTTTAAAAACACGTAACCATGGCAACGGGGCCTAACATCAAAAGGGCCTCAGGGAAGGTTCCGAACAAACCTACAATATTCCTATTATTTCCGAACTCCATATTTTATGATTGTTATTTTGAAATTCGGTGAAATGAACGGATATTATATCAAAGATATAATATATTATGTGGAGTTAAAAGCCCCGCGTTTTCGATTTTAATACATAGATATGTATTATGTGGCAAGAAATAAAAGGAAACCGAATAATTGAACAGCCCTCGGTTTAGTTGTTACGGTGAGATCCTCCCTATACACCCTGTTCCGCATACCTGTTTTCGAGCTAGTCCAAACACAATATCACACACCGTGGGAGCTACCTTCAGACGTAACTCCCCCCCCCCCCGTACTTGCCCCGTAACTTCAGAACTAGTCAGTAATCCATCGCACTGCAGTTCACTTTAACCCCAAATAAAGCTACTGTCTGTAACGACAAGTCTGATTAAAATCTCGATTTTTTATGAAAACGCCAGCAGCAAGAAAATGTCAACTAATAACAGTTGTTTATCAGCGGCTGTTATCGCGTCAAGAAGCACTCGCGCGCAACGCCTACTTCAGATAGGCCGCGGCGATGATAGCCGCCACTGGCCTTATCAGCGCCATCTGAGCAGTTACCTCACGATACGTAACGTCAGCGAACTTGGCGCCAGCTCATTGCTAGAATGCTGTTTGTTTATTATTTTTGTTGGTCGACAAAATATTTTGGCACGGTGACCAACCGAATTCACGAAAATCGTTCAATCTTTAACATGCCGTTTCCCAATCTGACAGTAAGTCAATCAAAACAAACTACTCCTACGTACTTAGGGCACAATACCCGATACTCTGCCTTTCGCATTCAAGGTACCCAGCCAACTATACCAACGAGAATCGAATTGTTACGCATATATGTATATCCCAGAACCAACTGCAACAATACCCCTACACAGCTTGAATGGAAACTCAACTTTGATACCTACAACCTTAACCTAAACACGGCTATGATAAACAAGAATGGCAAAAGTAGAAACAAAGCCATGCGGAAGTAAAATCAGGACATTATTCTAGTCCCAGCACCCTGTTGCCATGCGGTTGCCTGGCGGCTGGCGGCTGGCGGCTGGCGGCTGGCGGCCTTGGCACGCAGTTGGCAGCCCTGCCGAATCGATACCAGACGCATTGCAGACTACTGCTGCAGCCCTTGTTTACATACCGACCACTTTCTATTGTCAACAGCAACATAACTAATAGTCTTTATTGAGACGTATTAGTTTAGAATTCAATTTGCTCAAAAGAAAACACAAAAATGTGTAGGTATGCAAAATTTCAGCTGAATCTGTTGAGGAGAACTGCTTTAAAATTCAGTTGCAATATTTAACTTACATACATTCCAAGTAAATAAAAGCTTTTAAAATAGTGATTCTTAATGAAAGAATATCGACTACGAATATTTGCTAGATTTTTTGCAATGTTTTTAAAAACCTTGCCTTACATTTCGAATGCTCTATTCTTTGCTGTTGGCTTCACTGACTCGGGCCTTTGTTTAAGGAAAAGGAAGCCTGAACCATTTACAAGCCTAATGACTTTCCTACGTTAACGACTCGTCTCGACTTCTGTATCTCCTTCTCATTAGCACATACATTTCACGAATAATGAAAAGAAACCCTTTAAAAAACGCTTTTGCAAAAATGGAACAACGAACACAAAAACCTTGTGCACTTCAGTTCAAATAATGAGTAAAGTAAAAGCACTGGTAATAATTATAATCGCTGCTCACGATCCGCTTCGAGTGCTGTTTTTTTCTGTTCGATATGTGCATGAGCGGAAATGGGATAAAAAAGAAGCATGACAATGTGCACGCTGTTTTATTCGAGAGACACAAGTTTATTCGAGTTCGTGCAGCAGTGCAGGTGGTGCTCTTTGCTGAAGTCAGAGGTTACGCGAAGCGATATGAACGTGTCTCACAAACTAATTACTCAGAGTATCCACCGAACATGAAGCTTTCATGAGGAAATATTGTGAAAAACGTTGCCTTTAACCATTTTACCTTTGACATAATTATAATACCTCATAAGTCACTCAAGTGTATCTCAAATATTTCTCATTATGTTGGGAACTTGTCGTTTGTCAATATAGAGCGTCTTCTACAGCTCGCCCGCTGCATCCGTTATGTATAGTGAACACATAACGGCCACCATAAAATATAAAATACAGCTTTTCTTTGCAGTCATAAAACAAATATACAACATATTTATTACTTTCCCGTGATACTCGCTTTGGATTTAACTAAAAAAACGTTGGTGAAGAATTGAATGTAGTTTTCTAAAAGGCTCGTTCTCGTATATCTTGTAAACTGAGTTCTGGTTTCCTTCAAAGACTGCTATCCTTTGGGATAGCTCGGCAAAGATATGCATCTCTTAATGCAGTCGTGATGTTTCTCAAAGTTATTTTAAGCTAAGTAATGAACTTAGACGAATATGCAAAAGGCAATGTATCCTCAAAGAAATCTTTTGCTGGTCTTCGCGAAACCTCTGGGAAAACTAATATCGTTAAAACGTAAAATAATATTAACTTATTACATTTCTATTGTGAGGGTTCTCCTTATTCCGAGAAGAGCCGCTCTGATATATGTTGCTGTTTGTTCTGCGTGCTTTGTGAATTACTTAATGACATTTACAGTTAAAATGAAATTTCCAACACTCCGTGGCATGTAGCACTTAACAAATTGTCATGTTTGGGACTCACACGCGCTGCTCGGGAGGCATTTCTGGCGCTGACAGTACAAAGCGCAAACTTTCCCTAATAAAATGGAAACAAGATGAATCTTTAAACAATTCCAAAATTACATTGACCTTGTAGACATGGGTCAAACAGCCAGGCAACGGCTCACGCGGGATGAAAGTGTGGCCGCCGGCTGTTTGCTCATCTGTGTGTGCGCCTGGGCGAGCTGACGAGGGGCGACAGCGTTACAGCCTCCAAGAGTCACTGTGAGTGCCCAGGCCAGTGTGGGAGGGTCGGTGACGACCTCTGTAGGATAATAGTGGCTTATGATGACTTTGCCTACTAATTACCTTTGTTGTCGGAGCAACGGGTTGCCGTGAAGAGATTGGAGACAAGGTTTCGTTTGTCTGAATTGATAGCTTATTGCTTTTTTGTGTTAAAACCAAATAAAACCTCAGGATAAAATAATACCCAAACATGCGAGCTTAAAATCATCTGTAAACTGTCTGGCGAGTTTTGTAGTTATGTAGCAACCTACATAGGATGCTACATAACTACAAAACTAGCCAGACAGTTTCATCAAAACTATTTGCCGAACGAGAGCTGGCATCAGTACCTTCAAAATCTTCGACCCAAATTAGCGGCAAGTTGAAAACCGCAAATAGCTCAATATTCGTATTGTCTGTTTCCAGCGGTCTCCGGCGGTAGCTGCGTGACTGAGCACTGACCCTAGGGGCCTATCCCTCGCATCAGGCTGTGGACCGACGCGGATGTCGCCATGCGGCGCCGCGGCGGGTATTTGCTCTCACCTCACTTTTATTTGAGACCGAAAAATACAGTTGCCAAGAACTAAAAAAAACAATATCTTTTGCGTGCCATATTCGAGTTGAATTTCAGATATGTAAGAATATTGTTCAAGATAAAAATGTTAATCTCAATAAAAGAAGAATTCTGTCAGTCAGTAATTTGTATTCTAATATTCTTGTAGCGACTCGAACATAGCCTATACCAAGAGTTACAATTAATTCCCTTGTCCCAAGAATCAGTTGAAAGCCCAAAAAAGTTGGACAGGTCGACCGACTTGTAATATTATTATCATAACTTTCCATTTATGGTCGGCATTCATGTTTTTACGTCAAAATATGTAGGCAGATATAAATTGATTATAAATATGGTTCTTGAATGAAAGTAACGAAAATTCAAAATTTATTCGTGAAAGCCGTTCATATTTTTTTCTCTTTAATAACACAATTGAATCGTCCCAAATTTATCACGTTTTCATTTATTTGTATTTAGTTGTAGAGTGTTCTGTGTCTTTGTGTTGTTGCCACTGTCATACTTTATATACTAGTTCGTCTAGTCTGGCAGTGGAAGGGATGTGACAGCTATTGTTGGTAAAAGAAATACAAATAATTCACTTGTTAGATTTGTAATCAGAGGGACAGCTCTTGTTTTTTTAAACGCCGGCGAAAAATGAGGGCTTTTAGGGTTTCATACTCGAAGGGTTGGCAGCGAAACAGCTGGTATTACTAAGTGACCAACTGTCTGTCAGCGGGTTTTATCTCAAAAACCGTTATAGGTAGACAGTTGAAATTAGCACAGAGTGTATTTTTCTATTGCCACTATAACGACATTTCAAAGCATGACTCAAATATTGCAGGCAGGTACTTGTCGGACTTGCACAACTTCACTTTCATTGCGTTGTCCCGCCAAGTTGTCATTTTCCTCATAGAGTAGCTGTCCACCTCAGTAACATTTCTGCTCATAAAGTAGATGAAAGCCTTTTGACAGTTCCAGCGAGTATTACGACCATCCTTTTAGTCTTTGTGCGCAGTTTTGCCAACATACAGGGTGCAGGCCTGTCTCTATGGCGTCGGTATGTTCCAGCTTTTTAGTAAACGATCCGAACTGAAGAGCTTTAGTTACTGACAGTAAAGGCACTACGTACTGCGGCTGATGACAAAGCCTCTCAAAGAGAGCGTCGATTGCACCTAGGTACTGTTGTGATTGGTACCTACATTACATAGTAGCGACTAAATACGAAATAGATTCATGGTGAGCTCTCTGGAAGCAGGCCGATTCTCGAACTTAAAAAGCATTTAAATTCAAGTCGTGACATTATCTCCGCAACAAACAATGTTGTCAAAATTAAAGGAAATGAGGGCTAACGTTTTTGTACTCAGCAGTTGGCGCCACTGTCGAGTAAGGCTCTTAATTGTACGATTAAAGTTGTTATTACGTGCATGTGAACAAAACTAGAAGGAAAATAAAAATCACAACAAATAAGTAAATGAACTCGCGTCAATAGCCAACCAATAGTGTAATTTGACATTTAAAACCTTACGATACACTAGCGCCTCTAGTGGCGAATTCTAACGCGAAAAGTTTTTGACGGTTTGTGACTGTGACGCGAATAGGGGGTATTTGACTACTACAAAAATATATCTTAGTGAATACAATACTTCATCATCATCTGCCTAGCCTTTTCCCAACTATATTGGGGTCGGCTTCCAGTCAAGCCGGATTTAGCTGAATATCAGTATTTTACGTGGAACGGCTGCCTACCAGACCTCCAGAACCCATTAACTGGGTAACACGGCACTTCATGGCAAGACTGGAGTTAGATTTACTGGCTTCTGACTATCCGTAACGACTGCCAGAGATCTACAAATGACAGCTGGGACCAACGGTTTAACGTGCTTTCCGAGGCACGGAGGAAACGCGGTATGTTAAGATGGTCACACATCCACAGACCAGCCTTGGCAAGCGTTGCTTAATCTTGAAGATCGACCCTTGCGGCTGTTATTATCTAGCCACGAGCTCCTCTGAATACAATACTTACTAGATAGACGTTATTAAAACAGTCCGATTGGTGAATAAATACGCTATATGCGCTTACGAAGCTAATACCCTTTTGAAGTTTTTCGTCTATCCTTGTCACACAAAATTATGTTTGTGCTGGATGGCTTCAATTCACCGACCTGTGGGTCCTGTGAGTGACGTCACACACCATTAGTGCTGTCTTTGATGATCAAAGATTTTAAAACGCTGAAAGCAACACCATTTTTTGAGATTTATAAGCAATATTTGTTAACTGCGCGCCCTGTCTGCTATCTAAAATTTGAGAAATTAAAAAGAATACAGCCACCCTAGTGCCCTTCTGATCCGGTTTTGAAAGTGACGAGTATTTCAACAGGAAGGCAAGGTAAATTATCCTTGAGAGTCAACATGCTATTTTTATCCTGAAAAATGGCCGGCTCCTTTGAGTCTGGCCACAGCAGCGGAAGCGGAAGCGCGGCTAGAGTTCGTCTTATGTAGAGATATAGAGATACATCAGTGCATTGGAGCCGGCGGCACTTGTTGCCGTACTTATGGTTCCTATATCGAGAGTTTAACTGATGATTTTGTTTTTAATTCATAAACATAGATTAGTCCGTCGTTTATCTGTCCGTTAACACTATTTGTCATAACGCTATTTATTGATTAGTGAAACGACAGATAAAATACCTCAGAAATGAGTGAGACATAGTAACTATTTATGATGTCAATTATAATATTCAATATGCTCAAATTGTAAAAATAAACACTTGTGTATAAACGCTTGCTGGGCTTTCAAGGTTAAACAAAAGATGTACATAATTTAATTTAGTTAAATTTCAATTCGTCAGAGTCATTTTACAGCACTACCCAGCAATATGGCTCAACACAGATAAACCATCATTATGTGTTTACGATAATTGCAATTTATTAAGATTCGTATCGCGTTGGTATCGATTAGCGGCTCTCGGATACTCGATCGCTATCCGATACTTGTAAAACACCTTCTTATCAAACCTTATCGCTATTTTTTTACAAACACGTTAATGCAAATTCATTCTTTATTCAGTCACAAGTAACGTTCACATCACTCTGAGTTTGAGAATAGATTCTTTTAAATGTGTTGTCACACTAATCGCTACTTTTTGTTATAGAGACATACTTTAGATTTGTAATGTTTTTAATTTGTAATGTTTTTAATTTGTAATGGTTTAGTTAACACTGTTTGTATTGTTTTACTAGCACTTCGCCCGCGACTTAGTTCGCGCGGGTTTAGTTAGTCCTCCACGAACTTCATCTCCCCGTGTAAATTACTTATTAATAGACTAAACGTTCGACGACGGCAGTTCGCGCAATCTGCAACATTTTTATGGTTTTTAGTGGTACGCAGGTACCACTAAAAAGTGAAACCACCAACAGCGTGCAGGCGGGATGTTATGTTATGAACTGGTGTAAACAATCAACAGAAATGCGATTTCAGAAATCCCGATCCATTTGCTATCATTTATTGAAAAGTTCCGTTGCCTACCTCCAAAGTTTTTCATCAGATCTTCACCAAATTAAAAAAATACTCTTCCAATCAAAAAAAGAATCATCAAATCGGTTAACAATTGGCGAAAATATCGCTGACCATCACCAGACCCTGACTTATACCTTCCATCAACAGCTCAGCAACATGAGATGATGATTACCAGGCACAAAAGTCTGAATTGCGTAAGTAAGTTTATGAAAAACATTGTGTGTGCTTATAAAATTTGAGGGTTTCCCTCGATGTTCATGAGATCCCATCATCAGATTCTGACTTGGTGACAATGGGACCACCTCAAGAGTATAGGCTTTCAAACAAAAATATAATTTTTAAAATCGGTTCAGAATTGGCGGAGAAATCGGTGAACATACATGAAAAAAATACGTACCGCCGAACATCGAACCTCCTCCTTTTTGAAGAAGTCGGTTAAAAATCGAGGTTTATGGTTCGGAACCCTTCGTGTGAGAGTCCGACTCGCACTTGGCCGGTTTTTTCTTACTTAAAGTATTTCTATACCCATCATATCTTTTAAACGAGAGGTCCCGAATTTTAATAATAATTAAGAGTGAAATTTACTTGTACATAACCAACCTTAATTACTAAACAACTTTAATAGATAAGGAGCAATTTCATGATACAATAATCACCACTATTCCATTTTACCTGGAGTTTGATTGAATAATTTGAACAAAAAGCGGTCATTGTGACTTAAGGTGAAAGCTCCAGGGTAGCCCGCGAAATTCAAATATTTTTATGTTTTTTGCAATTTGCCGAATATTTCAGAAATAATCATTCTTTCGAACTACATGAACTTAGAGGGCTATATTGATGATTAAAATGGTTATAATTCTTTAGATGAATACGCGTTACGGTCGCGGAACGCATTTGGTCCACATACAGCTACACACTGACCGGCAAATTGCAAAAAACATAAAAATATTTGAATTTCGCGGGCTACCCTGGAGCATCCACCTTAAGCATAATAGTTAGATTTTTACCCTTTCGGACTTTTTTGTAGATATTGATGTCCTCTATAAAACTGCAGTATTGTCAATAATTTCCGCAGCGTACGCGAGATAAGAATCTTTTTTTTTCACACCTTGGGTTACATTATCGAAGTTTTCATACGGATCCCTAACTTTTTGAAAATATTCTGTAGCCTATGTTCATCAGAGATAATGTAGAATTATAATGGTGAAAGAATTTTTCAAATCGGTTCAGGAGTTTCGGAGCCTATTCAATTCAAACAAACAAACATACAAACGAATCTTTCCTCTTTATAATATTAAGTGTAGATTATGCAGGGATCGATAGACACGATCTTATAGCTAGGACGGAAATAAGGAACATATGATTGTATGCGAGGACATATTTTATTACGCATTTGGAGGAAATGGAGCAACGTTGACCTAGTACGAGTATATCCTTAAAAAGTAATCCGCTTCATTCCTAGTCGGGCGCCGGGATTTATGTAAAATAATTATGTAAATGTAATTTTTAAATCGCTCCTGCAATATTGGCTTGTTGGAGCATCAATTTACCGTAACTTGAGGGGACGGAAAACATTTTACAAGTAGCGCTAAATGTTCCGAATATTTTCATCGTTTCGAATAACTGGCTGACCGCTGAAATAATAGCGTTGTTCGTTAGTACATACAGTTTATACTACAATCTAGTTTGTGGCCGCGATTACCATTAAACTAGGAATTTCGAGAAATCCTCTCTTAGTGCTTCCCTACACTCTACACTCCTCACGGGACCTACATGCCAAATGTCAGCATTCTACGACTAGTATCTAGTGTCGACTATGCGCTGTCCATCAGTCACTCAGTCACTGAGTAACGGAAGTCTTTTATATTAATTGATTATTGCAGAATATAAACAACATAAACGAATGTATACAAGTGTTTTACAATACATTGTCACTTTTCATAATAATTGGTACAGCAGCACTGCGGCGCGTGAGCGTCACCCCGTGGTATCACCCGCTAACACGCTTATCTTATCACTGCTATTACATCAATAAAGATTATTTAATAATTTTTAGCCCTAATACTAACCCTGACTAGTAAAACTGTCGTGAAGGTAAAGTACAAAAACACAAGATGAAATACAGCTAATGTCTGTTTTATAATCTCGGATACAACATTGATTATTTCAAAGGTCAAAACTGACTTAAAAGCTGTTGAAATCTATGTCAGTATGCCATTTTTACTTGTCAATTTACTCTCTGAGATGGAGACTATTTTCTGCGAGGTAATTATGTAATCTCAGGACTTCTCATCACTTTCCAGTCCGGAGTTGTACCAAATACGATAAATTTAAAGCAATAGGTGTACAGAGGTATATATTTTTTCCAGCCGAATCTGCTGTTCGTAGAAAGCTGAAATTTGGAATGTAGGGAGGTTCGTCGAGGAGTGTAGAGGAGCATTAAGAGAGAATTACCAAAATTAAGAAAGGAAAAAACGGGATAAGCGCTTACGTTGTCGTGGGCAAGAGCTAGTTTTGTGTTTAATGAAACTATTTGAAACATCAGTTACCTACCAGAGTAGTGTTAATGTTTTGTTTGCGCTGAATTCTAATCTTTGTCACATTCCAATGAACCATTATCTCTAAAAGTCAAAGTCACTATCTGAAAATTTACCTATCGTAGAAAAATAATCGCTTACTATCCGGAACAAGGTACCAGCGTAATCTGTTTCTATTCGAGATATCCATCATTCATGTATTTACTTGTACCTTATGTACTTCAACCGTTTTAAAACACTTGTAACCTAATCTTGTATATATTTTACAAGTTAAATCCTATTCTTCAAAGACAGTAAATCTATTGAGTCAAAGTACCTACCAGTAATAATAGGCTGGCAATTTCCTGCCGGTATCACAGTACGTACTCGATAACGACTATAGCGCGTCAATGTCGAGCCGACTGCTCGAAATAAGTTGATCGGTTGTTTGTCGAGCACTTTCATACTCACGAGCATTGATCGCTTTCGCCAATCATTTCTACGACTCAGGGATTTCCAGAAAAGGTTAAGTATCTCCCATTTTAATACATTCCTTAGCGGTTTACCTCGTCGGGGATTATTTAAAATATAATCCCGGTTTTAGAAGCAAAAAGGCCCGTATTACAGACAACTTTTCTAGCTTCCGCATCCAACGTTACCAGTATTATCTTCTTTCAATTACTTTCAAAGACTTATAAAAATGATTATTAATTAAGTTTGCCTCGGCGAAAAGTTAAACTGTCTTGCGACCGTCAAAGAATAGAAAACTAATAGAAAAACTTAGCTCTGCGGCTCCGCTGATAAATAAAGTTTGCATTTAAATTGTAGCCTTGTAGATTGCTTTTTCATTTAATGAGAAGTGAAAGGAAAACAATTGTGCAAACGATCATTTTAAATTAAACTCAGTTTCGAATAACCATGCTTTTAGATGATTGCATGTTGTCGCAGGCACGCGTTTTTTCGATAACGCTTTATTTGTACTAGTCGATCTATATATCGAGGTATTCACCTCTAAAACGATTGCATTTATTCAGTAAAAAGTAATAAAAACTGATGTTTTCACAGCCTGTTTTGGTTAACTGAATGTTTTAGTTCGCAAGGTGAACAATAACACAGGGGAAGCGCAGTTGCGAACTGTTTCCCATGAACCGGGTAGGTACAATGTTATTACCGCTGAAATAAATCTATGTTTAAGTATTTATAAAAGCGATGGAAATCTCGTCAAAACCCTAAAATTATTTACATAACGAAGCTTCAAATTTCGCTGGAGTAGAAAAATCCTTCACCCACTCCGTTATCGTGAATTATCTGAAAGCAGAACATTATCAACGAACACGTTAGACCACTACACGGCGGCTTTAGAACAAGCCTCGTATATTATTTGCTCTTAATTCGCGGCTTTTAGGCTAGAGTGCATTATCACCGCAAATCAACCGATGATACGCAATACTGGTGACACGTGACGAAGGCCCAGATTTTAACTATTGACCACCGATTTTTTAGCCCTAATTTAACATTTTTTGGCACAGGCAGTCGATCGGTGTACAATACTGGTCTAGAACTGTCTCCGGTCAGACTATCTAGTCTGACCCCAACAAATTTAACATTCTCCTACAGAGACTAAGAGACTAAGTTTTTTATACACGTGAATCTGTGTCTGTTCATTTTGCTAGATGAATGTCTTAGTCATAATTGAATTCCATTGAATTTTCACTACGCATTATTGTGATTTCCCAGTCGATGGTTACTAATATATATATATATAACTACAAAGCATAACATTTTATCGTTTGTTCGTACATTATGATAATAGCCCTCACAGCCTGCAGCTAAGCTCCTGCCACACGCCAGAATTTTGTTATTATTCGTCGAAATAAACGGCATTTCCACCCCGAATAGCAGATATTAATACTGCATTGAATTTAATTCCTGTATTCAGTATATATCTATACTAACATATAAAGCTGAAAGAGTTTGTTTGTTTGTTTGCTTGAACGCGTTAGTCTCAGGAACTGCTAGTCCGATTTGAAAAAATCTCTCAGTGTTAGATTATCGAAGTAGGCTATAGGCTATATATCATCACGCTAAGACCAATAAGAGCGGAGCAGACGAAGTTGCGCGGGTCAACTAATGTATTATATTTATAGGTAGGGGAAAATTGAAACGCAGTATTTTAAAGGAATTACGCGTACGAAGTTGCGAGCAAAAGCTAGCTTAAACATAAAGTCGATCTACATTGAGCTCAACATTCAGTCCACACAAAGTATCAGCGCAGCCAATATATCTGAGAGCGGCTCGTCCCGACGGAATAACACGACAACTCCTCGAACACTCCACATCCACTTTTATAGTTTTTTAATTAAGAGAGAACGAGCTGAGAATTATTAAAAGACATAAATTAAAGAGTTCTAAAGCTGCTTACTAATGGAAGCAGTGCTGGTTTGTTTTCGTATAAGAATATTTTATTAGCATAAAAGCTCGGTACATGTACATGTTTCTCGATTGACTGGTATACAAATAGGTACTTGAGCAATTGTTTACAAAAATAACGAATATTATGTGTGAAACTAATTGTTTTATGATGTAATCACTAATTTAATGGTTATCATAAAAATCTATTTCTTATTAGATTAAGTCTGCATAATAGAAAAGTATTAAATCATCTATTAATATTTGGTAAGTCTCTCAGGTAGATAGATACACATTCGTGCGTTGTGCACTAAAATTTAATATGGCATAGACCTTATTTCAAAAAACAATATTTATGATAAACTAATTTAAGTAGGTAGCAATAATTAAGTTAATCGGTAGCCATATATGTCCGTTTCTTTTTTATCAGTATTTAATTCGTATTTAATAGTGCCTTGTACCTATCATTTACGTTGTTTTTAAACGCGCACAATTCCCTACTTAGGGTGCTTTCCCACCAGAAATTTTCTGTGTAGCTATGCAGCGAGAATGTAAAAGCTAAGCTACGAAACTATGTAACCATTTTCACTGATGCTGAGCTATGTGGCTGTGCGAGGAAGATGCGCAGCTCGAGGTATGCGATGTATCGACAATAGGGAAGTCACGCACATCCCAACTAACACTAAAGCGTTAAAATATCTATATAAGACTCGTATATCAGTTCCATTTGAGTATAAAAGTGTTAACGCAGACCTATGCAACTGAGTTAGAGCATGCTCTAACTCACTTATAACCACGAAAGAGGCACACAGTTTTACAAGTAAAAGTTATATAAAGCCTATAGTACGGTGTCACAAAGATATTAAAGCTGCACAAGAGCGCTTATTCATCGTCAACTACTACACTTTAATCTGTATTACTGTTGTAAAATAGAGTTGGTAAACGTACAGGTGGTATAAATCCTATAGTAAGGTGTTAAAAAGATATTAAAGCTGCACAAGAGCGTTTATTCATCGTCAGCTAGTACTTTAAGCGGTATTACCGTTGTAATACCGCGTTAGTGGGCACTACAGGTGGTAAAAAGCGCACGTCAAGATTGAAAAAGCCTGTAACCTTACTAAAATTAAATCTGTTTGTAGTGGAAGAGTTATGTCATCCATTATTCAACACAACAGAATAATATTATGGAATATTAAGTTATTTAAGAATATCTATACCCGTTACTGACTGGTTGAGTGACTGACAGATAACGCACAGCCGAAAATACTGGTCGTAGAAAGCTAAAATTTGGCATGAAGCTTCCCTTATGTGAAGTGAAAAATTACTGCCCTTATGATTTCACGGAAAATGTTTCTCATCTCAATTTTAACGCGCCTAGGATTTATTAAAGATTTAAAAGAAAAGTTATAATAATAAAATAGATACCATTCAAGCTAAACATTATTATTCTTTCCTGTTTCCTGAGCAGTGGTGTGTAAAATTAAGTGGCATTCATGGAACGCTTCAAATAATTTAAGAAATTTTGTATATTGTAGTCAAATGTTGAGTAACTCGAAATAATATTAATTGTTAGGTTACCAAAACAATGGCAAACTTTACAAAAGTGAGGTTAGTGTTAAAAACGACCCATACTTGCGTTGTTTGACACCAATACCTTTAGAACGTCTTTAAAAGAGTACTGCCTAACACAATAAGCTTTAGTTAAACCCTTTATTACAGTTTAAACCTAGATAGAGGAGTTGTTGGACACCTTTAGTTTCTTGTGTTACTAAACTCTCGACAAACTCTATTTTATAGCCTACGTCTACAATAATAGTCAATATAGCACCTTAAGTAGTATAAAACAGTTCATTGCAATAACTATACAACAATAAGTATAAAAAGAGTCAGCGAACACTTTTATAAAGACTTGGGTGTCACAGAAAGGTTAAAGCTATAACGTATTAAGAATACTTGCTGCTGCTGGCACCATTATAACTCTCAAAGCTATATTACGTCGTCCATTAAAGCTTTAGTGTTGCGACGCCAAAAATTGTTTGTTAACTCCTCTATATCGCATTTAGTTATAGCTGAGATAATTATAACCCTGTTATATTACTTAAAGTCATAAAAAAGCCTGTAACTAGCACCAAATGTTATTTGGGTTAGCTATACACCTCGCGACCATCCTCAGCACGCATCCTACCGTATAAAAAACGTAGCTTAGTTGAATCAATTTCCACCAGTGCTACGCTATGTGGACCGAAGAATATGATTGGTGGATTTCAAACGCATCCATAGCAACGTAGCATAGCACATCTCTGGTGGAAAAGCAGCCTTAGGCTCTTAGGTAGTTAACGTAGTGTAGTTCCAGAACGCGCCACATTCGCGCTTCGTGGACGAAAGCTCCAAACAAACACGAGTTGGCTTTCATACGCGTCTACATGTCATATTGACAGTAAAACCAAATGGAATGGAATATTTGCTGTCATCTGTCAACGGGATCGCTCTGTCACGTTTAAACACCTTATTCCTTTTTCATTTAAGTCGGTTTTGTAATAGACATCCAATAGGTACCTAATTTAAATATTTTTTAGACACTAAAGGCTTCTTCGCGTACTTTTAAGTCTTAGTTTTCTTTCTCTCAGGTTTTTCTGATTAAGATATTATTTCATACGTTTAACGTCTATCTTGTTCATGCATACCTATACGTCATGAGCGGGACAGAGCATATTTATTTAGATTCACTATGTCAACGCTACCTCATAACACCTTCATTACTGAATAACGAATTTGATCAGGCAACCGGTTCAATATTATAGGCAGCCAGATTAAAAGATCTATTGTTTCTATCATTATTCTATGGCACGGAGGTTGAAGAGGTACTGGATGCGTAATCGGCATGGATGGATGATATCAATTAGTTTCAAGTATCGGATTGTTGAGGTAGATATCGAATTTTGATATATAGATGGAAATAAAATGTTTTGTAACATAAAAACATGGATTTTGGCTTGTTAATAATCCCTGTGAACTGGGATAAACTGACAAACGGACTAATTTATATGCCTTTGAGGCCCAGAAGTTGTGGCGAGTTTCACAAAAAGGAGAAAAACAACAATCATCAATCTTTTGCGAATCAACGAGTCGAATTAAAACTGTGTTTAATTAGTAAGAGAGCTCTATTTCTGAAGCTGGCAGACTAAATAATGGTTAAATCGTAAACAGTGGGTTTTGTGCGCCCTTTGTATATGTTCGCTCGCAATCCCGTCCCCATGGCCGACACACCAAACGTCACGTAAACAATGACGTCACGTAGACATGTGACGCGCCAGCGCCACTCACTGGCCATTTTATTTCAGTTTGTTGCGCTTGTACGAGTAGTTCCCGCCGCTGAGAATATTTTAGCGGCGGTCGAAGAGGTTTTAATTATCACTACGACGTTTTACTTTAGCAGGAGCTAGCTCGTTTTTGTATTTAGGTCACTCAGTACCTAACATTTGTGAGCTATTAATAGGTCTAGCCTCCCTATTATGCCACCTATCTTTTATGCCAGTAGCATTATAAATCAGCAACGCAAATTTAAATACTGGTATCCCGTCTTGGAGAAACCGTAGTCTGATGTATCTGTAGCCAATATTATGTTACAGTTAGGTAGGTCATTATTTCTTCAGGCTTCTCCCCCGATATCGCGTGGGTGGTTAACATTTTTCTTAAAACGTGACCGCCTTGTACTTGGCTCTTTAGTCCAAAGTTGTAGATAAGCATCAGCTAACATTGCTGCAGATGAACGTGACAGATACACCTCTCGGGTCTCCGCAGCTGTAGCAACAAAGTAACCACACTATGTAGTGTTCAAGATAATATCTGAGCATGTAGCTATCTCAAATACTGAAATGACACTAGGTGTCAAAGGAGATAACTATCTCCAATACTAGTGGCAAACGTGATACCTATTCTTAATACCTGTACCTGTACCCAGGTAATGCAAAAGTTTTTAGTTTTACGTGTTTTTTTTTTGTAAGTAAATTGTGTAAATTCAGATTCTCTTTAAACTATCGTTAGCAGCTTATTCCAGTGAGAATATAAAGGCAACGAGCTGCGTGATAGACTATAGGTTTCGTTCATAATAATGTTTCCAGTTTCCAAAACAAAAATATCTTGCCGAAGTGCTCAAAGTTTCTGCGACGGAATCTGTGCCGCGTTTCCGTCGATCCGTCTTTATTACAAGCTGAGATCTGAACTGAGAGAAACTGGATCTCCATGGATATTCCACTAATGGAATAGCCTTGTTTCACCCCTTACCCCTAGGCGGGGAGAGGTGCATCGTGGGGCAACTCCACATAAATATTAGTTTCAAACATTCTTATAATGATTCCTCAGGTGCTATTTGGTTTTAAAGAAACGTTTCGAGTTTGTTGTTTTAGGTATCGTACCTATTACCAGATTTTAAAATCTCAGTTTAAAAACAACGCTCTCATATATCTTTAGCCACTACAGTTTGCCAGCAGACTGCAAAAAATTAACCATAACGTACAGCGCTGTTATCCATAATAATTGCCCATAAACAGACCCCGGCGACGCGTCAGGCTGGCTCTCTGCTGATACCCTTAATTAATAACCACTGTATCGGAGACTAAATCGCAGGATGTATTTATAGTGCAGGCTCTTGGATGTATTTTGCCCCCAAACATAGGGTTTGTTACGACGCTACCACGTCACAATCAGCTCTGCGTATCGAAATTCATCATTGTAAAATCAATTTAAAAAAACTAAGGTTTCTATTTCAAAAGTATGTTGAAAGATTGATGGTGAATCACAATATATCTATATTCGACTAACCCAAAGGTAACAAACATAAAAGCTCAACATCGGTTATAATTTAGAACCGCCACATAGCACAAAATGTTTTCGCTGGTGGACAAGTGAAAACATTTTTCCAAATTTTCATAATTTTCCTCTCAAGACTTTCCCTTTGCTTTTAATTCAGATTATGGTTGCTTTCATCCGACATTGTCTATTTTATTTAAAAAGGGTGTTGCTTCCAGCAACGCGTCAAAGCCTTTCAAGACTTGTTTCCGCCGTGAATGAAATTAAAATGTACCTTATGTTTAAGGAAAATGTTAATCATTTAAATCAAAGCTGTTTGGCAAACAGCGACGTGAAAGCGTTCGACGTATGTTGGATGTAATTAATTAAATGAGGATCGTAATAGGTACCTACTAGTAGACATGTACACTGAGTGTTAGTAGTTGTTTGACAAACTCAAATAGTACTCAGTAATTAGTCGGTGAACGTGTAATCACAAGCTACTAGTAACTAATGGCACTGCAGCTACTGTCACTATAGGACCATACTGGTGGAAATGTCGAAGCTAACAATTATGAAACATGTTACTGCAATAAAGAAATGTGTAGCCGCAGACTTTATAGAAGGCAGCTATTTCTGAAATGCACAGCGAGGATGGAATGGAGAATTATTCCGCTTCGACATTTCATCGTCTTCTCGTGTTAAACTCCTAATTAGCGGAGTGTTCTGGTCGTGGGAGGCACTGACTGTAGGATATGTTACATCAGTACATTTCTAAAGATGTTGTTTTGAAAGGAGAAAGCACGAGTAAATAAATACGCCCAGGTAATCCTGAGCTGTACCGAGGAACGATATTATTAGAATAACAATGCAGGAGACGCATCAAATGGATCTTGTGCAACTGACGAGTTTGCTATCGTGGGATGACTACCTACTACTACTTAGAAATAATATGAATAAAAAAGGAAAACTATATTTGCCATCTACACGCTAAGAATAAGAAGGTATTATTTTCTCAAGGTGTACAGGTTGTACAAGAATAACTTTCTATGAAGAAATATAATAAAGGCTGTTTTATTTTCTCAGAAAATAAGAAATAATAGGAAACATGGAGATAACTCCATGTTATAATTAGCGGTAACTTCCTTTCGGTTCACTGAGAGCTTTTATTGGATCAGCTACAACTGATACGCGGCTTTTATTTGTGCGTCGTAAGCACACGGTACACGAAGTGGTTGGTTCACCTGTTTTAAGTTTAAAGGTAGTCCAATTAAAGTGGACCGTATACCGTATACCGTATGCCTACTGCAAAGTACTCAAGAAAAGTGGAACAAGTATATCAGCGAACGGTACCCTAGGGATGATAAAAAGGAAAGCACGTAAATGTTGGCAGGATGCCTAAGCTCTCTGAACAGGCTCCCTGATCCTTGATCTGAGAGACTTTCAATAAATATTATATCACATTAATAGAGTATTTTAATGAAAAAGTCTAATTAATCCATCATAACCAATAATACTAGTTCTAAAAATACGTATTTTTATTATTTGTTGTTAACTGAACTGTTTACCTATTACGTTTCATGAGATATAGCCCGCTGACACACGGACGGACGGACAGCAGAGGCTTAGTAATAGGGTTCCGTTGGTTGCCCTGTGGGTATGGGACCCCAAAAAATATGACGATACAGTGCATTGAAAACACGCGTAACGTCACTATGACAGTACAATATTTACCATCGAAGTGACGTCACACGTGTTTTCATCGCGTTGTATCGTCTTTCTTTTTAGTTTACGTGGAAAAAACAAAAAAAAACAATTCCAATATTTTTTAAATTATCTGACAGACTAATTCTAATTCAGAGCATCATCTACCTAGGCTTTTTCCAACTATATTAAGGTCGGCTTGCAGCCTAGCCAGATTTAGCTGAATACCAGTATTATACTAGGTAATTCTAATTCAGAGCGAATAGCATTTTTAAGATTTTCAGAATATACTTTTTACGGTTTCGTACCAAAATGGTAAAAAGGAAACCTTATGGTGTGACTAAGTCTGTCCGTTTGTCACAGCTAAAATCTCAAGAACAACAAGTACTAATGCTAGGAATAGTTTTAGGCGACGTTTGCTCAACTATTTTGGAAATAAGAAAGAAATAAAATATTTTTTTTTTTTTTTTGCTACTGTGACTGAAAGGTGTTCTTAAAAAATTCGAAGAAGTAAACGATTCACGTTTTATATGATGGTACGGGACCCTCGGTGCGCGAGTCCGACTCGCTTTTAGATACTTTGTTCGACAGCGAGGCAAAGGCCTCGGTGATCTACGTCCATAAACGAAGGCACTAAATAATTGTTGGTACGTAAATAGGTACTAAATAATTAAAAACTAAAATCGGTGTGATATTTGTCAAGACGTCTGGTTTCAAAGTTCGTACAGCTAAACCTCATCAATATTCAGCCACATTATGTGTAGGTACGAGTAGGTCCAGCGTGCAGCGGGGCGTTCACTATTCATACACCGCGACACATTGATAAATGTTCACATGTACTTTATTCAATTGGTTCCCTTCAAATTGTTTGTTTTTTATGTCGCGGCGCGGCTGATGATGCCGCGCGTCAAAACGTCGCCTGTCGCCGTGACGTGCGACGCGCGACGCGCGACGCTCGGCGTCTGATACCCGCACAAAGGGTTAATGGCTCATTTGCTACAGTTGTACTGCTCGTTTTATTGGGATTTAGGGACTCATCTTTTGAATTAGGGGATTTGTAAATTTTATTTACTTTTGATGTTGTGTTTTTATTTATTTAGGTGCTTTTAGAGACGAATGATGTATCGTGTGACAGGTTTATCGTGTAGGTAGGTCTTACTTCAGATGTTAGAGTAAAGTAGAAATGCGCAGGTTTTAACGTCTCTAATAATTATGAATTCGTCTCTAATATGAGCAGTCACATCTCGGTCAATGTGCAATAAACAGTTACAAAGTTGTGGATATATATCCACAACTTTGTAACTGTTTGTTCATCATCAGCTGAAAGACGTCCACTGCTGGAAATAGGTCTCCCCCAAGTGTCACAACAACAACTGGTCCTGCGCGTTTCGCATCCATTGGACGCGCGACCTTTACCAGGTCATCGGTCCAGTGGGAATATTCAAGGTATAGTAGGTAATTTAAACTTTGCATAGTCATTCTAAGGCTCACAATACCACGGCCTTCGACCAGCAATCTGGAATTCACTAAAACGCTTTTTAGAATTCCCTGGCCTTTTTACCATACCTACTGGTGTTCGAAATTGCTAGAACATCAGCCCACGTCCTTTGTCACAGTAAGTGAGCAACCGAATCGAATTACCTGCTACATCGGCGTGCCGTGTAAGAATAGACTTTAGCGCCAATTGCGCTTTCCAACTGACGCGTGTGAGCACACGGTGTCGAGTTAACCAACAGTGCGAACGACACAGCGTCGCAGCGTGTCGTGACGCCACATGCCTTGCAATCACGTGGGAAAGCTGAAAAACGAGGTTTAGCTGTTAGCTTTTGAGTGACGTTTGTTTTCGAAACTACGAATGAATCGAGTCTGGTGACGAATTGAACGTGAAACGGAAAGGGAATATCAGTTTTGGTTGATTTGACCGTTTCATTGGTCGTTCAATTCTGTGTGGAATAATATAGAGCTTCGTCTGATTTTCTAAACTTCCTACCCATGGATATTTACGATGCTATCAGACAAACAAAGTATTATTTAGGTACCTCTAATGGCATAATTATGAATTAAACGAACCTTTTATAGACAATAAGTACTATAAGTAACGTTTGTAAAGTTAACACGTCGGGCAACAACACACACTTGTGTGCTTACATTTAAAACAGAACTGTTTACCTGCGCTGTAGACGATTGTGCCAAAATGAACTGAAAACCGCCCGTTTGTTTTCCTTTAATCTTCGCTACGGAGCTCGGAAGTGGCGACCTCTGGTGTACATACGCGGAATTTTCAGCCATTTTTGAAGTGCAATCTAAACTGATGTTATAGTAAAGTAGTGAAATTGTTTGTAAGTTAAAGGTAATGTAGGGAGTACGTACGTACTGCTATGTACTCGTATGTACGAGTACTTAGTGCGAGTTCTTTTATTCGGTGTACCCTTGTTTCGTAGACAGAAATTTCATAGAATATCGTTTCGCAGAAAATGTTTCACATAATATTTGGTTATTGTAATTTTATGTCAAATATTATTATTTCAAAGACTATTTACTTGAATGAAACCTATTTCACAGAAACACAATTCAATGAATTTCATGATCACATTTTTTATTTAACAAACTTATCAAACAGTAGAATTATTTTTTAAGGTGAATGCTCCAGGGTAGCCCGTGAAATTCAAATATTTTTATGTTTTTGCAATTTGCCGGTCAGTATGAAGCTGTATGTGGACCAAATGCGATCCAAATGATTATTTCTGAAATATTCATTCTTTCGAACTACATGAACTTAGAGGGCTATATTGATGATTAAAATGGTTACCTATAAGTCTTTAGATAAATACGCGTTACGGTCGTGAATCGCATTTGGTCCACATACAGCTTCACACTGACCGGCAAATTGCAAAAAACATAAAAATATTTGAATTTCGCGGGCTACCCTGGAGCATCCACCTTAACGAATATTGTTTGTCCGGTGTTTTTTCCACAGTATTTTATACTTCAGTGAAATGTAATTATAATTAAATATTATTGTTTTATAATATGTCCATGGCATACTTTTAAGATGGTAGAATTTTATTCGAAACAATTTAACTACACATATTGCCATTTATATAAAATAGCATTTAACCAAAATAAAATATGATCTTAAAAAATCAACATGTGTGCTAAAAAAATTTGGGACAGAAATGAATCGCTGTAAAACCGACCCCACGTAGTCTTGTCTGCCCTACCCCTAGAGTGTAATTTAAGCCCGCGTAGGAGCGGAGGGGCGAGGCGGCCCGCGAGCTGAGGAGCAGGTGTTATAACGCCCGCCACCGCGGCTGAGGCTGAGGCAAGCCGAAGCTGCGGTGGTGAGCGTTATAACCATCTGCGACAATAAGTTCGCGTGGAATCGCCTCAGCCCCGCAGCGCCGGAGCCGTGACAGAAACCATGCCCCTTTGCATGTTACATGCTTGCCTGCATACTGTGTTGCTTGCTTGCATTCTGCATGTTGCCTGCTCATTTGCGTGCTGCATGCTTGCTTGCTTGCATGCTGCATGTTGCAAGCCGCATGCTTGCTGCATTCATGTTGCATGCTCGCCTGCATACTGCATGCTTGCTTGAATTCTGTATATTGCATGGTCGCTTGGATACTGCATGCTTGCTTGCATTATGCATGTTTCATGCTCGTTTATGTGCTGTATGCTTGCTTACTTACATGCTGCATGTCGTTTGCTTGCTGCATGCTTGCTGTATGCTTCCTGCATGCTAGCTGTATGCCTGCTGCATTAGTGGTTAGGCTTGTTTGCATAGTTTTGTCTTTTATTCCCATCGCCATTTGCCACCATTTCCGTCGAGTGGGCCCGAATTAAAAGTTTTGCTTGAGTAGAATTTACCCGCATTCTTTTTGTGACTGCGATGTTGTAATTTTATAGGAGGGTATGCATTTTGTCAAACGTTTAGAAACTGTCAGTTGCTGAAAAGTTGTTCTTGGTAACAAGTTTTATGTTAACTACTCATTATGCGGATAAAGAATATTTGATTTGTAATTCTATGATAGGTATCATAAATATCGAAACAAAGTTTATTTGTAACAAAAATCTATGATTTAAATTTATTCAAAGTAAGTATTCTGCGTATTGTTTATTCTATGAAATGATAATACGTGAAAAATTTTATTTGAAACGAAATTCTATGAAACTATCTTCTATAAAACAACGTACAACCCTTTTATTCATAGTTAACTTATCCGATGGTAAAAACCTTTTTTTTTTTTTTGTTTGGGGCAAGCCCGCCACACATTCCCAACCACTGCAACTCCTGAAAGCCAGAATCAACAGTGGCGACCACCAGAAAAACGCCGAGCCAATGAAACCCGACGAGTCCCGGAGAAGCGATTCAACTGTCTTGGATCCTGCAACGAAATTAATCAGAAAAGTACAGCGGAGGAGTAGGAAAAAAATATATATATAATTTCCACTTCCCTCCGTATAAGCAGGAGACAGAATAGAACTAGGCCAATAGGCACCAAGGGACAAATACAACTGGGTTAAGCCCAGTTGCCAAGCACCACGGATTATATCTTACCACTTAAACTAATGGGTCCTAAATTGTGAGCTACTTTTGATTCCAGTAATAGGTATGGCAAAATCGCTTGAACGCACGGAAATTTGTTCTGGTTTCAACAAGGTCCGTATAGTAAACTACCCCAGATGTAACCTTAATACTATCTAACATAATATTGCGTTCAGTTTGCCAAAGTCTACACTCCCATAAGATGTGATGTGCGGATTGTTCGTATTCATGGTCAGCTGTAGAACATTGACATAAAGGCGAGGCCACAAGCTTAAAGGAAAATAATTTACTCTTAAAATTGTCATGACCTGTGAGAAATTGGGCAACACAGTGATCCACCTCCAGCCATGTCCTGTCCAGCCGCTCACGAACAGATGGAAAAAACTGGTGGAGGTGACGGCCTTTGATGGAATTTTCCCACCTATGGTAAAAACCTGTGGGTAAACGTAAAAATGCATTTTTTTTAAACGCAGCCTATTACGAAAATTCAGACTCTGAAATACCATTTAATAATTGAATCCCGGACAAATAATAATAATAAAAAAAAACAAAATAATGAAACTTATCTCCGATCATGACGACTTAACTAGATAGGTAAGTATTATTAGAAATGTCATAAAGTAGTTATTTAAACAATATATTATTTTTGGGCCCGACTGGTGCCTAAACTAAGCCGAGGCCTGTATTTTAGGACACCAGGTCCCAACCTAAATGCTTGAGATGATATAGAGCAACAGTAGTTATGCTCCAAAATTATAAAGAAAAGTAGGTACCTACATTTAAATTAATAAATACACAAAAACTAATAAATAAACATATAACAATTGCACGTAACAAAAACATGCACGGCTGTTGTGACAGGAGCAAAGCCGGGGTTCAACCTAAAATGGAATAGGTACCTATGTTTTTTCCCAACTATATTAGAGTCAGTTTTCAGCCAAACAGAATATGACATCATCATATCAGCCGAAAGACGTCCAATGCTGGACATAGTCCTTCAACAAGTTTCGTCACAACGAGCGGTAGGCTACATAACTGATGGATAAATAAATATAAAAAAAATTAAAAGGAAAAAAAACTCAAGAAAAAGCTTTTATTTAAATGCTCTAAAAAGAAGAAAAAAACCTTTTTCTTTAAAATTGATCATAAAAACTTGTCGCGAGGTTTGATTAATTAAATACTTGTAGGCAGGTACTTACGCAAACCTCGCGACAGATTTTTTTATCAACTTTAAAGGAACAATTTAATTTTGTCTTTTTAGGGCATTTAAATAAAAGCTTTTTTTTAAGTTTTTTATTTCTTTTTTTATATATTTCGAGTTACTCTCAACAAGCCCTTTCATTTGATGCCCATATTGTAGAAATGCATTAAAAATAATTATTCCGCCATCTTGGATGGTCCGCCATATTTAGAATTACGTCACACAGCTTATCGTATATTGTCATCCAAACTAAATGTGTATACAAAATTTCAGCTTAATTGGTTGAAGACATTTGCTTCAAAATTGAGTAGCAAGATTCCACGCGAACAAACGTACATTCATACATTGCAAGTTAAATAAAAGCTTTTAAAAATATAAATAATTAGGTAATATTCCATGAACTTCGTCTAGGTATTTCAAAAGACACTCGTACAAAATATTATTCACATTTTACTAGGTATTAGGTTAGATGAGATAAAAATATAAGCAACAATAACTCTTTGACAACTTAGCTCTACCTATCCAATACGTTAAGTAGGTACCGCTCAGTACCGACTGCCTCCCAATCAGAGCCATTGAAAATTTATGTCATTCAGGAGATATTATTAGGTACCTAAGTATTCCCGTTATAATATAATAGACAATCAAATAACTCCCATAACGGATGCGACGCAAAAGAAATATACTTACTTAGCTACGTATACGTTATGTATGAGTGGGGACTCGTCTACTCACTCGTCTACTCACTCGTCTACTCACTCGTCTACTCACTCGTCTACTCACTCGTCTACTCTCGACATTTTCTGATTTGATTGAGTTTCGTTCAGTATTCCGGATGTTTAACTTTCCAAACATAATCATATTATTTTTGAGTTGGAAAAGTGGGAGGTATTTGTACTTACTGAAAGAGTTATTTTGAGTTCACAGGAAGCTTATTAACTTGGTTTTAAATCAAAACTTTACTAAAATTTTGTTGTCTGGGCGAGCATTTTAAATGATCAGTCGTTATTGAAAATATAAGGAGTTGTTAATGGCAGCAGAATGTAAGCCATGTTGATTGATTGATTGAAATACCAAACAGTAGGTACCTACATCAATAAATCGTTTTGCCATTCATTAAATGTACGTACAATGTGTTCATGTTCCGCGATATTAGCGACACAGTAAAGACATTCACTTTGCTCTCGCAGTACGTAGGTATAAATAGAATCCTTTCAAATTACCACAAAAACCGGATTCAGAAGCTTTCCCTTGCGTGCCTCACCCCAAAGGGATGAAGGCTTAACAGATTAACACATTTCGTGTGTACTGTACCTGATAGTGACAAACCGGCCGCCAGCGAGGATCCTCCACAAAGGGCTCTCGGAGGCTCGGCTTACAGTCACGAGTGAAGTAGTAACTACTTACTAATGCGTGTTCTCTTTGTTTCAGATTGCTGTGTAGTATCCGTAGTGTTAGATCGTAGGCTTTTTTCTCTCTCGGTGTCTATTTAATCAGTGTTAGTGGTATAACTTATAATGTTAGGTAGCTGTAGCTGTAGGCGTCGTGCGGTGTCTAAGTAGCAGCAGTGGGTCGCGCCGCGTGCGATGTGCTGGAGGCTGAGCGCGGCGCAGTAGCGGCGTGCGCCCGCACCGTGGCGGAGCATGCGAGCGAGGCGGCGCGCGGCGGGGCGCGGCGGGCGGCGCGCGCCAGCCGGCCCGGCCGCGACATGTCGCTGCCCATGAAGCGCTCCTTCAGCTCGGAGGGCGGCGCCACCTCCAAGCGCGACTGGAAGATGCGGCTCAGCCTGCGCAGCCGCAGCGGCCACAGCGTCGTGAGTACACCCCCTTATCATCTCTCTCATGTGTACCCATGAATGACCCATTCATACTCTGCTCGGTTCTGGGACCCTGTTTAATTAGCCCAACATGCGCCATGTGACATTTGACGGGTGACCCGATGGGCCGAAAATTATGAAAATTAAAAATCATGTAGGTGTTACAAACATGTCATCATGACAATACAAGTTCATAGTAGAGATTGTCAACACCTTAGTAGTTGAGAACGAGCAGCAAATCTCCAAAATACTCTCCAGCATTTTAAACGTAGTGCCACTTCAAAACGTATTCAACTAACAAAACTGTAGCGTGCCTACTCTCCTGACGTAGGTACTCGTACTTAATCATTTCAGTACAATTTGCCACAATACATAAGTTTTGACGCCACTACCGCGCAGTTCGCGCCTCGTTCACAAACATCTCGACTTATTTAACAAGTTGTTCGGAACGGGACTTCCTGAAGCTTTCAGTAAATGAAACACTGCGCTTGTTTGTCCGTAACATCCTAATTACAATTTTGCTTAACATTTCTATTAGAATTCATAATTCTGTTAGCGGGCCGATGTTTTACTTTTTATTAATTTCGTGGATCGCTAATGTACGGAACAATTTTCGGACGAGATTAAACGAAATATTTTTGTAAAGGTTTCATCATTTTGGATTTCGTGGCTATGATTTATCAGTTAGTATTTGTTTGAGCCCCAGTATTTATTAGTGCGTAAGCTGACTAGCAATCTGAACAGCAGAAGATGTTGAGCTTTTGTATCAAACGTGATGACCGTTTAACTACATACCTCACATCACATTTTAATCTTAGTTCTAATCAGAAGTTTTACTTGGACGTTCAAGTATTATTATTTTATTTTACCAGTGGATCGTTTCTGGGCCTATCAGTTAGTTTCCTTATCATCAAACTAATGTAAACCATTGCGTAGGGGAGACCACTACCATTTCAGCGACATAGCTATTCATAGTCTGCGTGTATTGGCCAATATTATCAAGAAATAGCCTGTTGTTTGTGTTTTGGTATAGAAAAAATAATAACAAATATACTCGGTAGGTTCCTAACATTACCTAATTTTAAAATAAAATCTTTATTAAAGGATTTCGTTTCAGATAGGTAATGTTTTAATTAAGATAAGCCCCGGGCAGGTGCTGCCCGTGTTGCTTTCAGCTAAAACAAATTTATTGGGTTAAGGTACATTTGACCGCGTTTTCATAAAAATATAAACGGTTAATTTTCTGACAGTTAGATTTTAATTAGAATTCTTGGTAAGCTTCTCGCTAGACAAATTGTGACCTTGCTAATAATTCAGCGTTCTAAAAGTCACTGATTTATCTCTTGAATACGCCGTCAGTAACACTAAAAGATTTGTCTTGGTGTTAGCTTCGCCATCATCATTATCAACAGCCCGATCTCGCCCTCTGCTTCATGATGCAGTGAGCGAGATCGGGCTATGTTTGCTTAATACACATCTTTTTAATGTGCCTGTTTTGATGCTTGGTTCCTCAAAATCTGAGAGCAAGTAAATACATTACCCACCGTCCTCGACAAAGTACCGTCGCAGGACCTCCTAGAGTACCATTACATACCTGCAGCAAAATTTAATGAACCCTTAATGAAATCCTATGGGCAATAGAGGCAAGACGGCAGTACGTCAGGCGGTGTGCGTGACGTCACTTGTGTGTGCGTGACGTCACTTGTGTGTGCAGGCGTGAGATCGTTAGCGTTAATAAATAATATAATTAGAAGTGTTTATTAGGTACGTGATTACGGGATCCGAGTAACAGTGCGTAGGTACAGGATGTGACGTAGGTCATGCACATTTATAATTGGAAGGAAAGAAAGAAAAAGTATTCCGGTCACAGAACGGAATGTGTGTGAAATGATAAACCTAAAAAAAGGAACGTCCAGGAACTAGGTAGACGGACCTCGTACTTGTGGGAGGAATGAGGCCGCCGAACACAGAGCATGGCGCAGCGTCATGTGGACCACAAACTCGGCGCTGGTTTTTTTTTTTCAAAAAGATTTATTTACACCTTTCCCGCGACTTCGTACGCAGATATCCTGTTTGTTACCGTTCCCGTAGAAATTTCGAGAAATCCTCTCTTAGTGCTCCTCTACTCCCCCCAAGGAACCTACACTCAAGTCACATGTCAATTTTCAGCTCTCTACGTTGTGTGTCAGTCACTCGGTAACGAAGGACCTTTATGTTAAAGTACACACATCACGACTCAGTCGGCAAGGCTCTTCCGTCAGTAGCTGAAAATATAACGCACCCTCAAAATAAACCCGGCCATGAAACTTGAAAACCTCCCCATAGTAAAAACAAACATTTTCACAACGAATCGGGAAAACAAACGAACTACACAGTGGAGGTATAATTTTCTTAATTTCCTTTCGAACGGACGCCTGTAATCAGACACTACAAACTAAATGTTACGACTCACAAACCATTCTGACCACGCCCACTCCTTAGCAAGTAACTCAAGCTATTTTCAGTAACTGAAATATAAATCTACTTATTACAATTCCTAGATACTCTTTGACAGACGAAGCACGGTCTAAACCCCAATTTAAAAACAAAGGAAGGATTTTGTTCATTCATCCTTCATCACTCTGTAGTTTGTCATTTTCGCCGATGAGCACAAAGGTTACGTTATAATTTAAGAAAGAATATAAAATGCCATACATGTTACTATTATTATGTTACATAAACTAACATAACATCTAAGTGAACCTACTACTAGGCTGAAAATAAGTTAACAGCGGTCTATTCAGAAAAAAAATCTAACCGTATGACTCGTTTTATCGTATATATCTTATTGTATCAGTATGATAAGCAGATTCCTAATTCAAATTCTGTATACATAATTTAAAATAAGAACCCATATTTTTTTCTACTTTATATTGATAAACTCGCGTTTGACCACAATCGTTCCACCTTAATGGTTAGCGAAAAGCAGAGAATGACTAGGCCCCGAGGCATTGCCTACCAATGGATGTTTGGGTACACAAATAATTGTAATAAACTGAGTTGGTTGGATTATATTAAAAGTATGGCGACTAATATTTACGACACAACTTTTCTGAACAAGTCGCGTGCTCTGATTCAGCCTAGTCTGTCACGCTCGACGTGCACGTAATAAAGAGCACTGACACGTTACACTGTACTAGCTAAACTACTATTATAGATGATTTATAACATCTTTAATAGTAGTTTCGTCTTGATACCGGCAGAGGGATTTAGAAGAAATGTAGAAAATAAAATGTTAAAAGTCTAACACCAATTCCGTTTTATTTTTATTACCTGTAAAGGAAATTTTGGTCATCCAGTCACAAGATTACTTACAATATGATTATCCTGCACGTCATCCGTAACGATACCTGTATAATGCTGACAGACACAACTTTACAGATGGTATACAAACAGTCAAGTATTGACATAAAAACATTGTTGTGATAGATACGTATCTTCATCAACTAAACCAATTTAACAACACATTTCATTGGCATCAGCAAAATTGATGAAAAGTGCACAAAATGCGGCAAAAGACTTTATTATCGGATAATATAATCCATCTGTACACTTTACGTTAGCAAGGTGCACCAAACGACGACACATTTTCATATGAAAATTATATAGGTATAGGTCACGAAATATGATCATTATGTGACCAATATTTCTCAAACACTAATATTTATTTTAGCTACAGACATCTACCACAATGAACTTCCTTTCCCAACTGTCGAGACTCAGTTTTCTCACCCGACGCTACTTTCTTCAATCATCTGTTGTCCTAGTACCTACCCACTACCCACGTGTCGGAGTGCTGGATCCGAGTTCATATAGCGTGTGACCTATTCGTGGATTTTATGTCTGTTTGGACGTTTGGAATAAGGAGAAACGTGTACTGATGCTTCCAAGGCAAGCAGTACATAGGTACCGCCGACATATAATAATAATAATAATAATAATAATAATCTTTATTTATAACAAAATGCTTCTTAAACAATGAATTGTGTTTGGAGCCTCCTTTTAGGCAAACAATGCCTGTGTTAGGAGACTCCGCTCTTCCATATCTAGATAAATGTTACATAATAATATATTACAGCATGTTGCTACTATTTAATTTTCACCTCTGATTATTATGTATCGTGTGGTAAGAAACGTTGTGTGCTTTACTTAGGTGTGGTGTGTGTGTAAGATGTAGTGTGGTTTGATGTGATGTGATGTGCAGTGTGGTGTGTGGTGTGGTGAGGTGTGGTGTGATGCGTGGTGTGGTGTGGGGAGTAGTGTGGTGTGGTTTGAAGTGGTGTGCAGTGTGGTGTGTGGTGGTGGATATAGAAGTCGGCGAGTATTTCGTGAGGCAGCCAGTCGTCTTTTTTGACAGTTGTGTATTTCTCAAATATTGTCTTTTAAAACATTTTAAATCTTGTATTATTGTATTTCCATAAAATCATGTTATAACAAATAAAAACAACAAAAATTAAGTTGAACGCACGAGTATGCAAATGCCATCAAAACAGTTTTCTCATATAGTAACGTTTTTCAATTTGTTTCCACTCAAAGTTCCAGGAAATTCAAATAAGATGCGCTTGGAAGTGTTGCGGAGCCTCTCGAGGCTCTCCTCGACTGCGGCAAGCACTCGCAAACGTTATGAATCTATCAGTTAGTTCCTTTGCCGCCCTCGCCCTGCAATATGAAACTACAAGAAACGTCAGCACTTGGAAATTGTCGTGACTGTGTACAACATTACTTGTGGACGTTAAAGCATTTTGGTTTGAAGGAGTCACCAGCAACTCGTTTCCCGCAAGCCCAATCGTTCTAATTGGAGTCGGCCATCGCAAACACAGGCACGTGTTTTGACAACCACCAATTATTTGACAATAGCTAGCCAAACAAACAATTTAATTAAAACAGAAATGTTTCCAAAAAAGTTAATTGTTTTACCGATTGTTTTCAATTTGATCGGCTCGTCCGGCTCGTACGAACGAACAATATGCATGGCAAATTGTTTCTGGCAACACTCTCCCGTCGCTCGCTTCGAACAAGCAATGTACGCAGAGCTGGCCCGTCATCGTTATTTCAACGTTACACTTACAACTTTTAAATAAAAGTAACTAAATTGTAATCGCCTGAGAAAAATAGAACCCTTCAAAGAATTCAATTTATACTTATACAAAGACGATTCAATTACTCGATTTTTTTCCTTCAAATACATCATTAGGTATTCAGTATTTTTGCAAAAAAAAGAACGAGTGTCGCTGTTGTTCACAGTGAGAAATCGATGTTTCAACAATTAAACGATGTTATTCTTGAATTGTGTTTGTCGTCTTACAAATGTTCCATTATGCAGGAGAACCATCTGTTGACGATTGTTTATGCACCCTGGCCACATTGACTTGCAATGAGTGTCCTTACTGCCGAGATAGGTCAAGCATAAGAAAAACAAGCTCCTGATTAGAGATTCAATCTGCGATCATCCTGGGGCGTGTTCGTCGCATCACGTGTCTCATGATTATTTTGGTGCTAAGAAATAAATGGAACTTCAAATGAAAGTTGAAACAATTTAGGTCATGATTTAAGAATGTATTCTTCGTTTTAAAACGACGTCAATATCACTGGCATTAGGCATGTCATAGTGTTAGGTCAGTCCTGACCGACATGTTTCAGTTTGTCATGCATACATTAGGTGCACGTTGGGTGCACGCCATAGTGTTCTTTCCAAGCAAAACCTGAGACGTACCTTAGACTGACATGTTGATTACACCTTCTTGAAGAAGTCTGAATCAATTCCAATCAATGTTAAATAGCTACAAGACAACTACACGAACAAGATGGCCGGCGCGGCCCGAGGACCGCCGTGGTTGATGCCACTTAAACATTCTAAAAAGAAATATTAAACTTTAATCTAAAACGTTCTTAAATATTTATAAACCTAATTAACTTTTAATTGTTCTGTATAATTACACAGTACCTCTAGATACTTATTAAAATATCAGCTTAAAACATTTACTGTAGGATAAGAACCCTCTAAAAATGTAGGATACTTACCTACTACACAAATAATTTATCGACTTGACATTGATGAATCATCGCGATACCTAAACGGGTAATGATAGCGCTTATTGTACTTAAATCATTATTTTTATCTTTCCTTTTGATAACAGTTAGGTATCAATTGTGTTTCTTTTTGTCATCGATTGAGAAATAGAGAAAGTAATTATTGAAGATTTTATCAGTTTAGATGTCAATGATCTTTGTTTGTACTCAGCTATCTGAGAGGTAATTCCCAAACCGGCAAAAAATCTGATTTCCTACATTACAACAAGTTTTTGAGGACGTGAAAAAATTCATGGTAGTAGAATATATAACGAATTTAGCACGAAACTATCACAGCTAAGTAGGCCTTACAATTTAACGAGTAATAGTCGACCAACCTATAGAACGTTGTGAAGCTACGGAGCACTACACTGTGCGTTCCCGACACGCATTTGCCCGGTTTTAAGTATGAGAATGGTCTTAAATCAATATTATCAGTTTTGAAGTGATGATGTAAGTTGTGCCCAGTGAGGGTGCGCCTTTAAGAACGGACGACTATTTACGTCCAAGCACTGTATTGTGCCGACACCATCGAAAGGATTACCTACGCGGGAAACTGGGATACGTCCCATTTTAAAACTATTGTTTCTTTAGATTTCATTGTTTGAGCTCGTTTAAATTTTCAGCATGTTTATTAATAGGTTAATGAATGTATTATTATGAATGTACAAGTGGGATAAAAAGGGGATGGGAAGAATTAAGGGCGCTATATTACAAAATCGAGCGCTTGCCCCGGACTAATGCTACAAACCGCGTTTCCCGAAATTTATAGTGATTGTAGGGCTGTACACAACAATTGCTTAAAAATATGAGCTTACTTTTAAATAGACCATTTTTTTTTCATGCATATATAACAATATCTCCTTAATTATTAAATAATTTTTATTTGAATTTGGATTATACTTTCATAGATAAAAAATATAGTTTCGTACGAAAAATTGTCAATAATTCTCAGTTTTACAGAATTGTTTTTGGTTTATTAGTGCATGAATCGTAACAAATTGATTTGATCATTCCAAAGTAGAAGGTACAGTTGTATCATGGACATTTTTAAAAATGATAAAATTATTATATCTGCGGTGCACCAAAGCATCAAAAGATTCCCTCCCTAAAGCGTAATTTTATGAAACACCCTTTGCGGAGACAAGAAATTTACTGATGTACGTGAACAAATTGATATATTTATTTAAAACACTCCCAAGATCAACTATCAAACTTTCTCAGGCGTATTTTTGTTTTTTTTTTTTTGTGTTATGTCTAAAGTATAATCAGACATCAAAACTCGAATCAAACGCTCAAATTCAAGAAAAATTGTGACAGCGCTCTTAAATGGGGATCAAAAAAATTTTTCACATCGCTCAACTGAGCTACACATTACCTATGTTTTTATTTTGCAATTTTTAAATGGCGAACAAGTCAACACCGTGCAATTAACATAGTTCACAAGTATTTAAATTACAAATTTTAAAGCAGCTTTTGAAAGTGTAAAATGTAGCTGACAACTGAACTTCAGCCGCAACCACGAGAAAACAATGAAGTTCGATAATGTGAACCACTCTATTTTGTTCGCGTTTTCGACATGAACGCTTCACTAAAATCACAAAGACTTCAGCAGAATGTCATTGTGTGCAGGTGATGACGTGGCTCCGGGAAATACGTAAATATTGTTAAACGATATTAATGAATACACACATGGGGAATAAACATCAAAATCGCAGAATGTTTTAAACATATTTTTTTCTTGAATTCTTATTCTTATTTTAGCTAAAAAGTTTTATTTTTATACATAGATTTCCATTTCTCCGTTGTAAATAAACCTTAATAAAAATAAAAGAGCAAAGAAAGAAAGAACCAAGAACGCATATACCTAGGTAGGTACAGCTCGTTAACAGTGTTTACAGAATTCTCGTTCGGTTCTTATTATTTTCAATACAGTATTAATGTATACCAATAATGACTATTATTGCAGAGAAACATTTATTGTTTTTATGAAAGCTCAATGTGGAAAATTAGCGAGTTATAAAAAATAGGCACTAAGAAAAACAAAGAATCTTTATCACTTATTATTGGAATAAAGAAATTACATTAAGACGACGACACCCAAGTGTTTTTCGTACTTTCCTTACTCTGATATTTTTTTAAATAGTTAAATAGCTGCGTTTCAAAATGTAGATAGTTAAATGGTATTTGAGACCATTTAACTATCTAACATATTTTATTCCATTAAAATATGCTAGGCAGTTTTGGTCCGATGGTCGTTTTAATGTCCGTGTGTTGTCCGTTGAACGAACAAAACTAAAGATTTTCAAGTATCAAATTATTAAGATAATAGTCTTAAATAACATTTTTTTTTTTCTAAAAATTACGACTAGACGTTTAGACGTGATGCTCATTTTAAAATCAGCTACTGAGCCGTATCTGCGCCTTAAAATAACAAACCTCGACATTCTTTTATCTAAACTTAAAAGTGTTAAAACCTAAGTTGACCATTTTTACGTGCAGCAGTAGCCGTGATGCAACGCTTTCATTCCACTATCGCCTGATTTACGACGCAATCGTCCGTTTTACTGTTACCTACCGCCGAGTAATTACTCTTTACCGCCGCGCAAACAAGACGCGCTGTGCCAGCCAGGTGCCAAGCGACTGGCAAGCGCTGCCAAGCGGGTGCCAAGCCGCCAAGCCGCGATCCGATTGTTTGGTAAACTAGCAGTGTTGACAATCAACCGATTGGTTTGATGCCTTGCTAATTATTACCAGCTAGGTTTTGGCGAAATGGCGCAAATTATCCCATGGGAATGCACTCCCGAAATAAATGGAATTTATTAAACCAAAACGGCTGGTTGACATTTCCCGTGACCCAAGAGCTGGCTTTTTCTTTGGGCAGAGATTAAGCATTGCCATTCCACGTGGCAATGCCGCCAGTCTCTGGGGCACACTACCAGCTGACAGCGTTGGGGATGACGCACTTTTTGATGTTACAATTTAGTTTGTTGTTAGTTTAGTGTATTTGTTAATTTTAGTTATTGTTAATGTTGAGGTATTTTAGAAGCAATTTTAAACAGTCACGCATTCGGTCAGTCAGAAGCTATCTGCTGCAAAACAAACAACAAAAACACAATAATCCTGAATGTTTCACAAAAATTAATTGGATAAAGTTGGCAACACCAAATAAAGACTGAACCCGGCCCAGTAAGTGTAAGTTAAGGTGGCGTTATCCGCCAGATCTCTAGTAATGATCTCAGAGACAAGCTCGCTGCTCGCCACGTTCCGTCGCGTGTTTATGTCGGGACACAAAGAGTGCGACGAAAATGTCTGCTTTTCTTTCGCAAACAGATAAACTTTGTACAACATTGCAATGGTGCGGGTGGGTTTGTAGTTTTATTCAAATATACAGTATATAAAGGGCTATAGGAGTTTGTAAATTGCTTATGCCTTCAATTTATTTCATTATTTTCATTAAGGTATTATAAGTATTAATATTTCAGTAAGGTAGGAGCTCGTGGCTAGATAATAACAGCCGCAATCTTCAAGGTTAAGCAGCGCTTGCCAAAGTTGGTCTGTGAATGGGTCTTAACATACCGAGTTTCCTCCGTGCCTCGGAATGCACGTTAAGCCGTTGGTCCCAGCCGTCATTTGTAGGTCTTTGGCAGTCGTTACGGATAGTCAGAAGCCAGTTAATCTGACTCCAGTCTTGCCTTGAAGTACAGTGTTACCCAGTTAATGGGTTGTGGAGGTCTGGTAGGCAGCCGCTCCGCGTAAAATACTAGTATTCAGCTAAATCCGGTTTGACTGGAAGCCGACCCCAATATAGTTGAGAAAAGGCAGGCAGATGATGATTTCTATTAAGGTATTATGCTCAGTTATTCAGTTCTACAAAAGTGTGAAGCATGTCGCCAACACTGGTCTCCACCACTGGTCCCCACCACTGGTCCCCACCACTGGTCCCCACCACTGGTCCCCACCACTGGTCCCCACCACTGGTCTCCACCACTGGTCTCCACCAAACATCACTCAACTTTGGAAGTAATAACTCAATATACATTATGAGCTGCATTTCTGGAGTTGTGCTGAGGACTACAGCTTCAATATCAGCTGCTTTTCTTTACATAGTAGGAATAAAACAAAGCCACTTTTTCCGTCTGTTTGCTTATGTCTTTTAAACTCCGCAACGGATTTTAATGCGGGTCATATCATTAGACAGAGTGATTCAAGAAAAAGGATTACATTTATAATTCAGCCCAAAATTCATAACGGGAAAAATATGTAATATACGCGTACAAAGTCGCGGGCTAATTGTTGATAAATTAAAATAGTGCTAACAGCAAGAGTAGATCCGATTAAGGCAACCATACCCGACTAACATAGTAGAAGTAAACCAAAACCCTGGTACTCGTAAATTAAACATGAAAGTGGCCATCTTAAATAAAATGGTAAAACATTCACTCATGACAAGGTGATGCGCTGATCGCTCTACAAGTCAAGTTGATGGACGTCCGTCGTCCGTCGATAGCTGATGCCGATGCGGCTCAAGTGGCTCAAGGCACGATAGAGGTCGCTCTTTGCATATTGTGGTAAAAATGCCAAAAACTAAGTGTCTCACGACTGCCATAAAAATTCCATGTCAGCGATATGTCTGACAGTCTGCTGTTGTCCGAGGCTGGTCAGCAAAGAGCGGTTCGTGTTCCTGTACAACAAGCTCACTTCATATCTACAGCAGTCAGAAGGCCAATTCTAATAACTTAAGCAACGTTCACATTCGCAACTTAGTCGCAATCTGTCAAAAAGCCTCAATTTCCGTACATTTTTGACAAATTACGATTGACATACGAATGCGAACGTTGAAATATTATAATTGGCACTCAGGAAGGAATAATTATTTTAACCTAATATTGGCAAAAACCAATTTCCAAAATTTTTACTTTACACTAATATTCCCATTTATCCCAGCTAGTCACGTCATAAGCTTGACCTTACATACAGACATCAGCTGAGCAGCCCGGCGCACGCTCCGGCTGTCATGCGCCACTATTGCAATTGCGACACTCTAGGTTCCGCGCTCCAATGTAAAGCTCAGAGCCAGCCAGGCTAAGCTTCCGGTACGGGGAAATGAATATGTCGAATAGTCGCTACTAAGATTAAAATTGGTTACGTATACATAGATGTATTATTCTGCAATGAATGGAAAGCGGATTCGACTGCTGGATATTACAGAAAGTTAATTAAATGATATTCAGTTGCTCATCACAATAGAGTGGCTCATTGGGCTTTACGGCTCGCGACTTTGCGCTCATTGCGCTTGGCTCCTGGGTTCTGTTCTCAGATCGGGTTAAGTTTGAAAGGGCCCATCCCACCAAAGATTCATATCGGTAAATAGCAATGGCTGCTAACGAATTAACATACATCAATTGTCTTCAACCTTTAGAGTTTACAAAATAAATGACACAGTTGAGTCAAGTTCTCTTATCTACAATAGCTTAGACCGACCAAGTTGCACAGTATTCTCGATGCTGCAGTACCTAGATGCTTTAAAAGTTTGCACCCAAATGCGCCGGAATTGGCTGCGCTGGAGTACCTACGCCAAGCCGACGAAACTCACAGATGAGAGACTTCGGACACAATCGAACCAGATAACATAGACAAGGAAAGTTCTTCAAGTGCCCGGGCTTTAGGCACGGTCAGCTTGTGACGCGGCAATGGATTATTTTGTAATGATGACTTGCTCCTGGATTATACAAATGAGTAATCGTTTTAGTAGTTGGATAGCATCGGTGTAAGACTCATTCGCCGCGGGTCGATCAAGTAATAATTTATATGCCAAAAATATATGCAGGCACTCATATAAGATGATTTATACGAGAGATTTTGTCAAGCTGTTACCAAGCTTGTTCTGCAAGATTGTATTAGTAAGCCAGCAACTCCAGCAAGTCTTGACAGAACTGTCCTCATTGGTGTGGCAAGTCAAGACTGTAAACCCGAGTTATCAGGTGTGTGCTCGTTATCCCAACTTCAAAATCTAGCTTCGTGTGATCTGGGTATTGCTGAAAAGAATCATTGCATTCAATAAAAGCCAATATTTATTATTTCACACACAATAATTCTCACAGTACCGGTAAAAACCCACGCCGATATGAACTCCCACTAAGTAGTCTCGGGTCTCCAGATAAAAAGCAAAGTTTACGTACAATACCTTACCCAAATCTAGATTTAGGGACGGAAATTCTTCCCATTCCAAGTTGTCTTGTAAAAACGCCAGTTGTTTCGGGAGCCTACTTTAAGAAAGTCGGTCAAGTTCAATATGTGGAGTGTCGACGCGACGTGCATCCGGCGCGAGCTGTGTTGTGTGCCGGAGTCATACTTAGCTACGTAGTTTGGTTACCTGAAGTATACGCTCAGGAAGAAATGTAGAAGAAGAACTAGTGATAGAAAAAAGTGATCTCATTTTTAATTTTATTATTTTCGTTACGTGTCCGTCTTTGGGTCACACAAGTTCATTATGTGTAGTACGAATCTAGTAGATTCGGTACAATTTGGCAGTGTCAGACGGACGGACCGACAGATGAGTTCTGTATTCCGATGGATTTACCGAGTGTTCCGTTTTTTTCCTTTTTAAGTGCGGAGCTTCAGACCTAGCCCAACGAAAGGGCAAGAGCAATAGATAGAATAACTGGTAATTATATTTAAAACAACGAGTCTGTTGACCAAAGTTAGAACAGTTCTAACTTTGGTCAACAGACTCGTTGTTTTAAATATAATTACCAGTTATTCTATCTATTGCTCTCTGAAGTAGTTTGGTTATCAATAAATAAACTTAAACCTTTATTTATAGTTTGACCATGCAAGTTATCTAAGTCATTCGTACTTCATAATGTCCAAACATTTTTTATTTTCCTTCCTTATTTTTCTTGCTTATTTTCCTTCCTCTTTAGAATTGGGTATTTACAAGTAATATAAACGACCATATTAGTCAACAGAAACTAAAACATTTCTCATATTTTCGTAATTATTACATTGCTTAATACCTAATTTGTCGTTCGTTCTTAGAAATAAATACAGTTAATACATGTGACGTTTGCTTTTCATGTGCCAGTGCTAAAACCTCATATATTTCAGGGCTCATTTTTGCACGTGCTCTAACTAAATAACTGTTCGTTTCAGTACAAATATTACTACACAAATAAACTGTCCCTACAGTCTCGTCCTAAACGCTTTCTATGGACCACTCCTTATCTGCTCTCGTTCTGAGCACATTACACTCATTTCCGAAACGCCACGCTCCTTGTGTGTCGGCGACCGAAAAAACCTTACCACCAACTGAAACTCCGCACTTCTTCACCATTTTATTCTCACAGCAATAAGGTTTGAAATACCTTACCACAAATGTCAGATAAACAAACATAATTTGCACCTACAAAAGTTTTTATTGAAGTAGCAATAAGGATAAGTATTGCGTGTTTTGAGTTAAGTGAAAGTGTCGCCGAGAAAGGGATCTCGACATTTGGTCGTATGAAGGTAATAACTACTTTAGTGTTAGAAAGTATGTTTTATGTATGCGTCGCTCACTTATTTGTAGGGTCATCAAGTTATGTAGGGGAAGGTATGGCCTCCGACGTTAGTATAATTATGCATCGTCGATCAAGTCCCTCTCATCGGCTCCCCTTCAGCAGTAAGAGTGCTCGGTCGTCTTCGCATTCGTCCGGCACAAGTAGGTCAGCTAGCAGCTTAGCATTTTAAAGTTATTTGTTTTTCTCTTTTATTTCAGATCTAATTCTAATCCTAATATATAAAATTCTGCCGTTACTGATGTGTGCCTGAGTGACCAACAGACAACGCACAGCCGGAAATACTGACCGTAGAAAGCTCCTACTTGGTATGTAGATTCCTTGGGGAGTGTAGGGGAGCATTAATAGAGAATTTACCGAAATTCCTACGGGAACGAGAAAAAACGGTATAAGCGCGTACGAAGTCGCGGGAAAAGTAAGTTATTGTTATAAATGCGAAAGTAAACTTGTTCGTTGGTCACCTCTTCACGTCTTCAAGGCAGGGATTTGGTTGAACATAACATGTCCTGTCCACGTAGGATGCTTTCTATCCCGGGAGTACGTTCCCCTGGGATGATCACCAACATGAATGCGAGCGGCAGCTAGAACGATATAAACTTGCTTGCCAACTTGCTAGTTGCCTGCTCACGCCGCGTTGAACTCAATTAAATCTGAAAACCTTTCTAATCACTAATTCCGTTAAGCGTTATGATGTTCCTTTCTGTTGTTATTTATCTCATCCCGGCCGCTACTATCAATCTTCCCGATTAGAATCACTTCCAACGTCCTCATTTTTCTTTTCTATCAATTTCCGTTGGCAAACATATATCAATATCAGAAGTATATTACAATGGGAGGCCACGGTCCATAGTCGTAGAGGACAAAAGGATTGGCTCCGAAGTTCCGCTGATATGAGTTGAGAAGTCGCCATTGATCCGCGATCCGGCCGAGCTTGTTTAGTTATTGGTAAAGTTACGCGGAGTCGTCACTTGCGCCCGATTTGTTTGGTGTATACTTTCTCAGTTCGTGCCGAGCTTTGGATGTCCATGACAGTACCTACTTGTCTAAGGACTTAAGTAGCTTATTGTCAAATTGTTTGATTGTGCTTGCTACGGAATTATTGGATTAGTATTTATGTTAGCAGGACAAAATAGCTTTTACATCTTATGAAGAGTAATATTCTGAATTGGTACTTAATATTTTAAAATCCAATAATTGTTTTCTAATATTATGTGAGTATTATCAAGTAGTAGATAGAAAGGCTAGCCTATATAAAGTAAACAAGCCCCTGAAACGGCTGAATATTGGCAATTTCTATCGGCTTCAGTAGAACCAAAGCTGCGTATTGTGGGCAACAATACGCGTGCGATCATTGTTATCTCGTACGGCACGCTGCTCAAGATTTGAAATAAAAATAAAACTTCAGCCAAAGGCTATGTTCGTGTTCGTTTGAGCGGCAGCTCACAACTGTGTGTGCGTTGTACCGATGTACTCGGTATAAACTGTGCTTTTGTTAGATCGGATAGGCTTTGCTTTCTATATAGGGCCCAAAGTATACCTACCTAACTAAAATGTGGATGGTATAAGAGAAAAGGAAACGGTGGACAGTTGTTGTAAGATGAAATGTGGCTTGGAAAGAGGTAACGGTCAACAGAGAGATGCTGCGCTGAACCCAAACACTATATCAGGGCCTAGTCAGCGGTAAAGAGTATCTATAGGTATCCCACCAGGCTTTCCAAGAAGGTAGCTGTATAATCAACATAATTGAAATTACGAGTAGTTTAGTGAAAGTTGAAGATTAATACTTTAAATGCAGACTTCTCAGCATCTCATTTTCTTATTGTTACCTAATCAAATAATAAGTCAGTTATCTAATAGATATAATAATAAGTATAGAAACAAAGTCTTTGTCTACTTCTTTCCGTTTTGTCTCCTACTTATTCTAAACCACACAGCGGAGTTTGATACTCGTAGGTCGCTTTGCACGAACAGAAACACATTTATAGCTAAATGTGTTGTATGCACCCGAGCGGAGCCGGGGCTGCCATTAGTAGTCTATTCACTTACCTACTGTTTTAAGTTATAAGTGCCAAATAAATTAGTAAGTAAGCACGCCTAATTGAAAAATCATTTATGAAAGGGTAAAATTTTACATTCAAGTGTACTTAAATAACACTGTAACTCCGCAAGCCATTCGACCAAAGTATGAATCCAAGGCAGTTCACCAAATAGAACCCAGCTTTAGACGTTTGCAGAAAGTATGTAAATGATCATATTACCTCGCAGTGTTTAGGGGTGACCTCGCGCTCAAAATAGCCTCTATCTAGCCCCACACAGTCACGGCCATTTGTTCCATTGGACATACATAATGTAGGCTTTGTCACCCTTAAGGAACGTGAGACCCGCACCGAATATAATGTATGTAAAGCTTCAGACAGGTCCAATGGCAAAATAACGTCTTAGCTTGGCTCTGATTGAACCTCGCTTTAAATAATACAACTAGAATGTTCTCCATTGTTATGATTTAAAATATTCTTCACCACTTCATTATCTTCGTCCTTGTCCCATGTTACTAGGCGTTAGCGCAACACATTTTTCCTGTCAATGCTATCACTGACTCCCTTATATTATATTAAAGAACATAAATTATAAAATGTTCACCCGTTCACCCAAGTTGGAGCACATGCTTATGCTCTATCATCTCCCGGATAGTATACCGAATATGACCCATCGACGCGGAAATTGACCGCCATGGGCATACCGTTCTGTGGTTCAAATCTTATCCTCCAAGGACCAACTTGATTGCTCCTTGGATGTTTCTAAACAGACCACTTATGCTATGATATGATATGAAACAGACCACAAGGTGATGCTTATCAACGATAGCTACTAAACAGCTATCGTTGATAAGCATCACCATTCAGCGAGAACATTGCGAGAACAAAACCGATCTCCGAATAACTTCCAACTTCAAACATTCAGGCAATCATCAAAATTTGATTAAAGAAACCTTTCAATTCGTTAATTAATTAATTAATTCACTGAGTGCGGAAGTGATTTTCTTCGAAACTCAAACATTCAGGATGGTGTCAAAATGTAAGGGTTGTAATATTATAAAAAGTTTTGGAACATGGATCGTAAAAACTTGAAAACAGAGGTAATGTCGTAAATTTTCATTTTAACTTTGTAAGTTCGCAAGTTCATAAGTAGGTACGTACCTAAAATTAAGTGTAAAAGTTAATTAGAAACTTTTACCTACAGTTTTATGTAGCAAAGGTTTTAATTTGATTTTGATTAGCTACTTTCATAAACCGCAATTTTGCTTTACATGTATTTCTGGAGTTTATCTTCTAGGTACATGTAATCCTTATTTGCCCTTTTTTTTAAGGATGTGAAATCATCAAATGACTCCTCCCGCTCTGGGTGAAGACTCTTACTGACTATAACCCATCCGTGTTCCTCCTGGTGCCCTTTGCGTTCCAAGGCTACGGTACCTCTTTCGAACAGATTCCGCAGCCCCAGCAGGCACCTGCCCTAGCGGGCCCCGTCTTCCACGCTGACATCTCTTTGAGCGCGCTGGGATCGCAGCGCGCCGCCGACCCGGGCCTAGTTCTGATCAGACGGCGAGCCACCCACTGCTCGCCGTACGCAGGCCCGCGCCTACGGCGGCCGGAAATCGTCCTGCGACTCCCGACGACAGGGGCGTCTTCTTCTGTTGCGGCGACCTGGAAGTGAGGTTTCCCTCTCTGTCACACGTTCGGACTCCTCCAGCTTTGCTAGCATTACTGCTTCGCAGATGGAGGTGATCGCTTCCCATGCCTCCTCGTTTCGGACCATAGATTGAACCAGGGCCGGTCGCGAGAGGTCGCCGCCGCCGATCGCCTCGACGAGGACCCGGCGTTGCTCCGCCCAAGCAGGGCAGACCTCCACCGTATGCTCCACCGTGTCCTCCGGGTGACCCTCACAGTGTTGACTCCCGGGCGCGTCCTCCCACCGGATCCGAAACAGGTATCTCCCGAAACAACCGTGTCCGGTGAGTACCTGTGTCAGGCGGAAGGTGAGGACGCCATGGCGCCGCTCCAGCCACTCCTCAAAGAGGGGACCTCTTTGAGGAGTCCGCCTTGATCCTTATTTGTCCTTGCAAAGTAAAAAAAACATAATATTTGGAACCACTTCTTCTTAAAGATTTTCGAATAAATAACAGTTATTAAATTTAGTTTTTCAAGATTGTGTATGAAATGTAGCTGGTACTTTATTGAAACAAAAAACATAAGAGTAATATTTGTGAATAAATCATTTCAACAAAAATTAAATACAGGCCTCCATTTCTTTAAGTTTTCCATTCGTTATCAATGAACGTCGTCCATGGTCCGTCAGTCGCTGATGTATGTCTGCCCCTGATGTATGTCTGCCCCTGATGTATGTCTGCCCCTGATGTATGTCTGCCCCTGATGTATGTCTGCCCCTGATGTGTGTCTGCTCCTGATGTGTGTCTGCCCCTGATGTATGTCTGCTCCTGATGTATGTCTGCCCCTGATGTATGTCTGCCCCTGATGTATGTCTGCCCCTGATGTATGTCTGCTCCTGATCTATGTCTACCACTGATGTATGTCTGCCCCGGGTGTATAATATATCTGCCCCTGATGTATGTCTGCCCCGGGTGTATAATATATCTGCCCCTGATGTATGTCTGCCCCGGATGTATGTCTGCCCCGGGTGTATAATATATCTGCCCCTGATGTATGTCTGCCCCGGATGTATGTCTGCCCCGGATGTATGTCTGCCCCGGATGTATGTCTGCCCCGGATGTATGTCTGCCCCGGATGTATGTCTGCCCCTGATGTATGTCTGCTTCTGAATATGTCTGGCCCGGATGTATGTCTGCTCCGGGGGTATGTCTGCCTCGGATATATGTCTGTCCCGGATGAATGTCTGCTCCTGATGTGAGTCTGCCACTGCGTCGCACCGAGCCGCCGATCTCGGTCCTTACTCAGAAGACAGAGCCCATTAACGTAGGTACTGTCCTGTGTGCTTACAGACGTTTATGTAACGTTAGTGACACTGTAGCTTACATAGTCTACTACTCAATCAATTATACTACTCAATCAATTAAATTAATATATTATGGTCCATCTAATAGTGGTAAATCATGATCTGCCTAGCCTTTTCCCAACTATATTGGGGTCGGCTTCCAGTCAAGCTGGATTTAGCTGAATACCAGAATTTTACGCGGAGCGGCTGCCTACCAGACCTCCAAAACCCATTAACTGGGTAACACAGTACTTTATGGTAAGACTGGAGTCAGATTTACTGGCTTCTGACTATCCGTAACGACTGCCAAAGATCTACAAATGACAGCCGGGACCAACGGATTAACGTGCTTTCCGAGGCACGGAGGAAACTCGGTATTTTAAGATGGTCACCCATCCACAGACCAACCTTGGCAAGCGTTGCTTAACCTTGAAGACCGACCCGTGCGGCTGTTATTATCTAGCCACGAGCTCCTCAAAATGGTAAATGCAAAACATAAAAAAAATTGTGAATCAAATTAAAGAGACCTACTTATTAGAAATAGTCAAAATCCATTTATTCTTACTTAACTTCAGCAAAATATACCTAATAGCAAGTTTAGTAAGGGCTAGGCAATTTTCAATTACATCTCGGAATGAGCTGCTAATCTAAGCTAAACAGAATACCTTTCCATTCCTACAAGTTAAGTTAATCTGTTGAAGTTGATCCAGTGAGATCCAATTCGTGACCACTCCACCAGTTAATGGCTACTGAAGGCCAGCATCCTCCTGACTGATATTGCCGGCGCCCACTTTCCACAAATCGTAATGAAATCATGAAATTGGTCGTGTTCAATTAGGTCGCGTACTTCCGTCTACTAGGAGCAATCTAATTATGTTGGCGCTGGAGGCACGGGCCGTCCAAACGATCAAGTTGGTAGGTGAGCCTATCATTTGTGAGCTTAGACAACAGGGAGGGAGATTGTATTAAGCGATGATGATGACGGTGATAAAATGACTGTCTAACTCAACCACCATCTCTTGACTTGCCCTTGAAACATGACAAGCAGTCACCGACCGTTCAGAAGTCTCTACTAAGTAGATAGCATCCTGAAGCTCAACTCGATTACGACTGAAGCACATTTGTGGAGAGATATCGAGGATCACACGTAACACAATTATAGCTTCTCCGAAATCGCATCGCCCCGAAATTCGTACGACTGCCAGTCGCACGGTCGCACGGTCGCAACTAGATTAGCTTCCACTCAAACTTACTCACGCTATCGTACAAACGTGAGAGTGAAGCGAGTTGTTAAGCCAAAAATTAATTAAACCTTCATTAGATTTGAATTTAGGTTCAGACTGTTAGGTAATGCTGACTGCTGCTGGAGGAAGGGCCTTCTGTGTGCTTGGCTGATGTTTGACTTCCTCTGCGTATTTCTAAGTTAAATTATAATAATTGCTAGGAACGAGTTATACAGCTTGCACAAACGTACGAGTAACACACATCACATCACATCACATCACGTAACATAACATCATGCCCATATCTAGCTCTGTGTTTTCTTCTGCTTGATAAGGACGAAAGTGGACATCATGTTCTCTTTACTTGTCTGCTGTACTTTACTGATTAATTTCGTTGAGGTATCTAAGGCAATTGAATTAAATCTCCAGTCGGGCTTGACCTTTCCACTATCTGAGAGTTATATAGAGACATAGGAATTCAGAAACCTACATTACATTAGCCACACACGCCTACACCTAACGATGAATCAAGTAAACAATACCGGAACCACAAGCCGCTGCTACCAAGATCTCTAGATCTAGATAGACATTATTCAATACAACTACCGCAATAGGCACGATATTGTATCAACCCCTGTCATACCTCAACTAAAACGAAGGGCGGCTATCTGTCCCACGCACTTCCCGCCCGGACTGCTAAAGCCCCCTGAAGTCGCAATCGGCTCCCAAATTATCTTAAGCACCTCAACTTAGATTTAATAAAATACTTGCGAAACTTTCCAGCCAGCTATCACGGCTGAACGGAAGCCGTAACCGAATTAGGGAAAAGAAACCCTATTTAATGACACAAGAGGATAATATTAAGTTATGATCTTGTAAGTCTGGAAAAGATACAGATTCCGCTCAGGCTTATTACTTTAATATATTTTCATTTTTCTGTGGCGTTGTTTGTTTGAATAGGCCGTCTTATATTCTATTTTTACGTATTGGCTGTTGATATTTCAGTGAACCGTACACAAAGCGGTGCATGGACATACGAGTAGTATACCTATTGGTAGCGTACTCGTATCGAGGGTTGGTATGCGCTACGGGTACGTAGTTCCATTTTTAATTATATATATTTGATCGTTTGGTCATAAAATAGACCGTTTTATACAGACTTAAAGAACTACACTAATTATCAAGAAGTTATGTACAAACTCGTATAAAATCTAAATTAATCATAAGGCATCAAAAAAATAATCCACATCGCTGTCAATGGCGAAAGTGCCCAGAACACTGGCAGCATTGCTGCGTTGAGTGCCAATAGTAGTAGATTAACGACATCTAAACGAATATTACAAAGAGCTGAAATTGATTTTTTGTACATAAGTTGGCGACGAAAATTATTTCACTGATAGGCTGATAGTAACCTCCGCCATCGCTTATTCGGGGCGAAAATGCAGGAAAACCTTGTAAGTTAAATCAAATAGTGAAGGATGAAAATGAAAACGCTACAACCCGTCGTCGCGGCCATATTTAAATAACAACTTTTCTCCAAGTTGCGCGGGAAAGCACCCAGCTGACATAGTAGACTATTTTTCTTTCATTCATTCTTTACGTACCTAAGTACATATACCTACATACAATGTAAGAATGAGAAAATATGTTCCCCTATTATTATTTTTAAGAAAGGAGATATTTTTGTACAGAACGGTAAATAAATACAATTTTTTTATGATTTTTCTATCGCAATTGTACTTTTGAATTTTTATATTTAAGCTTCGTTTTCTATTTTAAGAGCTCCGTCTCCAAAGGGTAACCAGCGGAACCCTATTATTAAAAATCTGCTGTCCGTCCGTCCATACGTCTGTCTGTCAGCGGTCCATATTTCATGACCTGTAATAAGAAGACGGTTGAAATTTTCACAAGAATATCTATGTATTTCTTTTGCCGCTATAACAACAAATAATAAAAAAAACACTTTTTTCCAAAAAAAAAAAACTGACTTCCAGAAACAAAACACTACATAGTATAAAATAACTTTAACATAATATAAAATTACTTCAATTTCGAAAGACGGTGTTTTTAGTTTATTTTTGGTATTTTTGACACCAACTGTAGTGTTTTGTTTATGGAAGTCGGTTTTAATTGTTTGTAAAAAAAAACATTTAAATGTGAAACCACAAACCGGCGTGATGTTATGTTATGAAATGGTGTAAACAATGAACACACATGCGATTTCAGAAATCCCGATCCATTTGCTATCATTTATTGAAGAGTTCCGTTGCCTACCTCCGAAGTTCGTCATTAGATCTTCACCAAATTAAAACAGGACCAGTCCGGGGAAATACTCTTCCAAACAAAAAATACCTTCCATCATCAGCTCAGCAACATGAGATGATGATTATCAGGCACAAATATCTGAATTGCGTTAGAAATTTCATGAAAAACATTGTATGTGCCTATAAAATTAGAGGGTTTCTCTCGATTTTCATGGGATCCCATCATCAGATTCTGACTTGGTGAGAATGGAACCACCTCAAGAGTATAGGCTTTCGAATAAAGAAAGAAGTTTTAAATTCGGTCCACAATTGGCGGAAAAATCGGTGAACATACACAAAAAAAAATTAAAGAAAAACATGAAAAAAAATACATACAGCCGAACATAGAACCTCCTCCTTTTTGAAGAAGTCGGTTACATACTAAATTAAACAATAAACATGATTTATTTCGGTTCTTGGTACGAAATCCTTCGTGTGAGTCAGACTCACACTTGGCCGGTTTCTTGTTTATAAGAAGACTAGCGTACCTATTCATAATGGCTGCCTTGACATTTTTAATTGTAAGTCCAAATTATAATTTGAGGGTGCTTGTTATGCACCTGTGAATAAATAAATTACTATAAATTCATAAGTTGACCAGTAATGAGGTTTTTGTAATCAGATATTTTATGGGTCGAATGATGAATGAGAAATTCATATTTAATGCTATCGGATAAAATAATATAACTAATGCATGAACTTTAATAAAATAAATCTGAATGCATTACTTAATTATATTATTGGATTTCATATTTGATAACAGTCAAAATAAAATTAAATAAGCCTTTATTGCTGTTAGATTTTAACTTATTTGACCAAACGTTACTTAAAAAATATGTGACAATAGATATAAGAAACCTATAAACTAACTTAAACTGAAACATATCCTCAGCATTCGGCTTATGTCCCCTCTTAATTAACAGCTTGTCTTTCAACAAAGGCCTCCTCTAAGGATTTTCACTTATTTCTGTCATTTGCTGTACGTAACCATTCTGGCCCAGCTACTTGTTTCAAATCGTCTTCCCATCGCTTTGGCTGTGTTCCTATACTTTTTCTGCTTTTTTGTTTTTTGTAATGGGTTTGCTCTTGACTCTAGTCTATGTCAGAGATGACAGAGACAAAGTCTACGATGGAGCGAGCCTACCCAGAAGGAGCCTGTTCACTCTAACTTTGAAGAGATTAGGGTTGTAAGCTTTTGGAAACACAGACGCAGGCAGAAAGTTCCACTCATTTGCTGTGCGCATTATAAAAGACGTTTGAAAACGCTTAGTGCGAATTGGTGGAATAGCCACAAGGTAGGGATGGTAAGATGCAGTACGTCTGGATGTCCGATGGTAGAAGGGGGCCGGTGGGATGAGGTCGTGGAGTTCTTGGGCACACTTACCGAAGTATTATCTGTAGAAGACCGACAAGCAGGCAACCTTACGGCGATGAGCCAAGCTATGAAGCTTGGCATCCACCAGTTTTACATCGCCGATGAGCCTCTTAGCTCTGCGTTCCACCGAGTCAAGCGCGGCAAGCTGATACTTAGCTGAGCCATCTCAAAGGTGGCTACAATACTCCATGCAGGATCGGACTTATGCTTTGTAAAGGGTTAAAAGCTGTCCAGGCCTAAAGTATCGCTTCACCCTATTTAGGATGCCAGCTTTTTGGCCGCAGTTTGGGCTTTGTACTCGATGGTGGCGCCGAAGTTGAGACTGGATGTCAACTCCATGCCTAGGAGCTCGAGCCGATCAGTCACAGGAACAGATGCACCCCGAAAAGTAGGAGCTTGGTCAAAACGACTCTTTTTTGCGGTAAAAAAACACGCCTGTGTTTTGGTGGCGTTAAAAGTGACCAAATTGTCATCACCCCACTGGGAGACAACGCTTAAGGTCAAATTTGTCCGCTCTACCATGGCCTCTCTCAAGGAACAAACTTCAACCCCACTGGTTGTTGCGCTGGACAAGTATTTCTCTGAAACCGTACTGTCATCTGCGTACCCAACAAGACCAGGCTGAAGTAGGTCATTGATGTGCAGCAGGAAAAGAGTTGCAGAGAGAACAGACCCTTGAGGAACTCCGGCATCAATAGCCATGAGGTCAGAGGAGCAGCGACGTCAACGACCACTCTGATCGACCTTTCACTCAGGAAAGCTGATATCCAGCAGCAAAAACCAGCTGGGATGCCATAAGCAGGAAGCTTGCTGAGTAGACCTGCGTGCCAGACCCTGTCAAAAGCCTTCGAGATATCAAGCGACACGGCAAGTGCTTTGCCGTGTCTCTCAATGGCTTCGCCCCAGAAGTGCGTGACATACACAAGAAGATCGCCAGTTGACCGTCCCCGGCGAAAGCCATAATGACGGTCACTGAGGAGATCGTTGTCTTCAAAGTAGGTCAGCAGCTTACTGTTCAGAACCCTTTCCATAACCTTGCATAGGATGGAGGTAATGGCGATCGGACAGTAATGCGCAGGGTCAGCACGGTCTCCCTTTTTGGGCACCGGTTGCACATTCGCAAGCTTCCATGATCTCTGCACCGTTTTTTCGTTCTTCTCCAGGATACCATTCCGTTATTATTCTTCATGTTCAGTGGTACCAGTAACTGGAGTACACAAGTAATGGAGTACTTAGCCACCCTACAGAAAAAAGTTTCTCAAGCCCTAATCTATGATGATTGACTATAAATCTAATTCATTCCCTTTACATTTTATACACAAATGTTATATAAAAAATAAAAAAGAAATATTTCTATTTGATTTAGTATTTATGTATTTCAAATAAATATTACCAGTAAAGCTCTGAAGTAATTACTTCAATGTACATAATATTAGCGGATCCATTGAGCGGCAGTGCCTAGGTAGGTACTCATAAGCTGTTGTAAAGCTGAGTACGGACTGACGCAAGTTTCCGTCTCGCTAGTTTGTCTTAGTTACTCTGTGTCGCGATCCACGACCCGGCTTAAGCCGCAGTTCGTGAGCTTATGGCTGTAATTCTCGTAGTTATTGGCGTAATTTTCCGTGTTTCGACATTTTCGCGCTTTTGTTATCGCTTTTATATCACGTCTTATTGTATGGCTTACACAAGGGTGTGCAATTTCGTTTCCTGTTATGTTTTATTGTAATCTGTAGTAAGAAATATCAATATGGGTAAAAATCTGTTCGTTTATTTTTTTAACCGCCGTGGTGATCATAAAATGCAAATCTAAATTAACATCAGTGTGTATATGTAACCGTAAATTAGAATTAAACAAATATTGAAATCGAGTTTCTATTTTCCAAACAGAATAATGTCGAAAAATGAGCAATCCCTTCAAATGTTTATTTAGCAAAGAAAGCAAAAAGCAGCGTTATTCTAACAAACGCAAAACATTGTTTAATTGTGTTGACGTTGACTGATCGCGTCATCTATCATGGTACCGGTGAATCCGAGCGCAGCGTAAGGTGTAGGGTGCACGGTGCACGCAACAGTTATGATACGCGACCATATTGATTAACGAGATGTATTGACATCGTGGGACGCTAGCATTGCGTGTACCTATCAATTACTTAGTTAACTGCTCAAACACGACAGACCAACCTACCCAGCAAACACTTCTGTTCACAAACCTCACTACTTAGCATGCAAACAAATGCCATACCATAAAATTTTACGCCGCAGTATCCGCAGCCGTGCGTCGTCGGATATCCGCCTTGCCGTTAATGTGCGCCCCGCCTTACGCGCGGCCGTACGCCGAGTTATAGATTTACGAAAAACACGTTCTGAGGGGCAGTCTCAAGCTTGCTAATGAATATGTGTGGCGCCGTCGGTAATGAATTCAATTGAAAGGGTTAAACTACAGAAATGTTTTGATGAATTGAACGCACTGTGGTGAGCTTTCACATTTTCAGAGCTACACAAATCAATCACAAATCAAACTTATTTGAACTAAGTAGTGGTTGCCTAGAATCTAACTTAATTGTTATACTCCAAACTTGCATTGAAGGAAACTATCTTGAGAAAACTTGACCATAAAACAAGTTCGAAATCGTGGTTTGTAATGGTCAAGTTCGTTAAGTGTACAAAATCAAAGTTTTCGATGGCAAAAACAAACAGTTTGAAATCAACCAGAGGTAGTAAGTTAGTTGTTGTTCGAGTGCGCGCCTACTGCGCGCGGCAAGTGTTGCGCGACAACTCGCTCTGCCAACTTGAAGTGCACTCTAACTTATAACTGCGTTGTGTAGCTAGTATTCCAAACTGATACACTTCCGGCTCGCTCTGTCTTCGATGTCATTTCTGTGAATTTCATTTAGATTTGCCTTTTCTAAATATTTCCTTCTTCTATTGCTTTCATTAAAGGTATAGATTTGAGTCAGGAGATCTACGACTCTATGATCCAATGGGACTTTCCATTTTGTATTTAGTACCTACGGCACCTAGGGGTTTAATTTCTAACCGATGAATTTCCATGCATTACTTAGATAACTAACATCTAGTTTAATTAAAAAATTAGGAACCTCTTTGGTGGGATCCTCTAGCTGTTATGAAAATGACTTACCACCTACCACTACACCACTACTTAAAACGGTGTAAAAGTCTTGAGCTCCGAAGAATTGTAAGATCATGATCCTCTTTGTATATGCCAGTGTAAAGTAGTAGGCGCATTAGATCTTCCTCTTTCGAGTATTTTAACATTTACCATTGTATACAACTGTTGGTTGGCTTATAAAATGTCCAAATAATCACTTCGCAAGGTGACTTTTTAATTCAAGTAACTGTATACTCTTCAAGCTCCCATGAATTTAGCACTTTTACTATAGGATCAAGTCAGGAATTTCTAAAAATCGCGATTCCAAAAACTTTTTTTAGGGTTCCGTGCCACAAAAGGAAAAAACGGATCCCTAATAGGATCACTTTGTTGTCCGTCCGTCTGTATGTAAAGAATTTTTATCACGGGAACGCGTGAAGGTATCGAGTTGGAATTTAAACCATATACTCAAGTCTACGGTCCCTTGAAGCTGTAAAAAAATCATTTTTATAAGTTAACATTAAAGAAAAATACGGCCGTTCATGCCGCAAAAAACGAATATTTCGACACTCTCAAGGGAATCAAAATTCATAGGGTATTTCCCGTTGACCTTGAACTATAAAATTTGGCAAGTATTACCGTCTTACACTACAGGTACAGGGAAAACTCTAAAAACTATACGTTTGTGATCAAATCATGAAAAATATAGCCTTTATTTAAAGTACGTAATCAATCATCGAGTTTAACAAACCACTGATTGGATTCAAAATCTATGTACTTCAAAAATGAAGTGTTATCCGAGTAACATTTAACGTTTATTTCATCAAAATCGACTCACAAAATCAAAAGGTATTGAATTTTGAAGTATAAGAAGAAACTTCCTGATGCATTCTGATAAGTTAGAGCGCCATCTATTGAGAAAATATAAAATTCTAGAAAGCATGAAAATAACACCTTAACAAATTGTTGAGTTATTTGTTAAATGTTTAATACTTACCAAAATAATAGTGAATAATTAATCATTAATTAATATTTTAGCGTTATTAATCGTAAAATACATTATTTAACGTCTTTCGCTGCTAAATACTTTGTCTTGTCAGTTTACGAAATGGTCGATAGATGGCGCTGCACTGATGACGCGTTTGTTAATATTTTCCATTGGAAAACGACCCTCATACGATTTGTAACAGTACAGCGTTTTAGGTCTTGCTTGAAGAGTATCTGCTATGGTCCAAAACCGTTAAATCTCTGATTTGCTCTGGTTCTTAGCTCGGAAAAAACTGCGAGACTTGATTCCTGAACTATTTATGATACGTACCTAGGGTTAATAACATGATGTGAGTCTGACAAGTTACTCCGTATATTCTTTGTCTCTGTATTCAATCCATTTCTAAGTATGTTATCTTGTAGGCCTTAAAAACTAACGATTATTTTTGTTTGGCAGGAGGCCCTGCGCGGGCGCCGATGCGCGTCGCTGCGCTCCGCGGCGACGCCGGTGCGCGGAGCGGAGGAGTCGGGGCGCAGCACCCCCTCTGCCGCGCACCGCGCCTCTCCCTCGCCCGCGGACACGCCCGCGCCTAAGAAATCCAACTGGGAAGTGATCGAACACTTCTCTTCTAGCAAGAGCAAGAGAAGTCCTACCGCTGTAAGTATTACGCTTCTAAAGCTCCTGCAGACAGTCGTAGGCGCGACGCGACTATGTGATAACGCGTGTGCACAGAAGATGCTCTGTAAATCGTTATCGCGTTACGCCTGACTGTGGAAGCAGTTTTTCAGATAAGAAAAAGCAAACAATAAGATGGATATGGTTTTCACAATATTGTAAGTGTTCTCCGTACGTATGAACCGAGTTCATCCTAAACTCTAAAAGTTACGCTGTCTATATTTTTACTGGAACTAGGTTGTAGAAAGATAAATATTTTGCCTGCAGTGACACCTAACTCTTTCGTTGACAGTACGTACTTAGATTATTAATAGCCTTCAGGTGACGTCTACTGTACTTATGAGGAGACGACTTAATAAGTCAGTGTCCTCGTCGATGTCACGAATGATACCACACAAGTAAAAGCTCTCTGAGAAAATTACACTTAGTAAACAAGAAACCTGTCGCTTGTTTATGATAGATGGCTTGTAGACTATACCTTGAATAAGCGCCTTCCTCTACACTTGTAATACCCAACAAAGCTATTACAATAATCATAGAACTACGCTTCAGTACAAAAATAATGTTAAAGCAAAGAAAGTGTATTTTTGTAGAACGAAACAGTTGTGTCGTGCGTGGGATTCTGTGGATGTAATACATGTTCATGTCTCGCTAATAGCGCCTCGTTAGCTCTGTGTCCTGGGGCGGCTCCTCTGATCCCGCTCTGAGAGGAAACATCTCGGCGGAATGATACCGCGATGAGATTCGAAATTGAAACAATTACTATAAACGTTCCTGAAACGAGACCTACAGTTTTATTGTAAGATTCTTTAAAAATATTTGAATAAACTCGAAGCTTGTCTCAGAATCACGTATAAATACGTCAGAAAATCGGCCTCTTTACCCCCTCTTAATTGAAAAGCGTTCGTTTGGCCCCGGTGTCCCCGCGCGCCGTCCCCGGCCGGGTCGGGGTTGGGCCGGCGCCGATCATTCGCGGACGGTCCGCTTTCCGACCTCCGGATCGAGTTAGCCCGCGGGATGTGCGTAAAAACTCGGGAATGCGTTTCAATTGGACCCCAAGGCCTCAGGGATGGCAGGCTCCGCCGTAATTGTCCTCTTTATCATCGTAAAATTCAATTTTAAGTATCTTCTGTAAGTAATGGAGTGTGAGCTTTTACCTACTCGACTGCAAGTTCCGGTAGTACTCGTATTCTTTCAGTGCAATTTATTTAAATATGAAGTGCCCGCTGGCGGTCGATGGATCGCTAATTACATAAAGTGGTGCTCGAGCGAATTCCGCCGGAATCCTTCAGAGCCCTTTGTTATCGATATGAGATTGGTTTTCTTCACCGATTGCCTCGTTTTTGTACAATTATGACGTACTCCAATATTTTTATGAAACGTATTAACATGACCTTTTTACGTAGCATTGTTGATAAGATTAATATTCTTGGAGTTGATCCCTCTCAGGGACGCGGACGGACAGACACACTCAAAGGGAATCGAAAAAGATTATTTATAATAATATTGGAAGCAGATTGGAAATTGTACCTAAATGTACACATTCAATTTTTCTCTCAAAATTGAGGTAAGTTTTTTCATACGTAACTCGGGACCTAAGTAAACAGTTGAAACATATTATAGTAAAAACGTGGATAAAGGCTTTGCTATTCTTGTCTTATAAAAACAATGTGGAAGACATCCGCCGCGCCGAGCGACGTGCGACGTGCGTCGTGCGTCGTGCGTCGTGCGGACAGCTGCCCACCAATGTTGTTCCTTCTTTGTGGAGTTGTTCTGTGAAGCTTTTGACATAAATAGTGTACATAATGTCATGCTGTAAGTGGTTTTTCTACCCAGTTTTAATATTCTCGTCTTCGCAACTTTTTTACAGTTCAATATACGGAGTGTTACCGGTTTGAAGTTATTCCGTAGCTTGGTTTGCTGTAGGTGGTTAACATAGATCTGATTCAAGTGTGAAGGTTAACCCTGAATCTTGAAATTGATATGTTTTTTTGTAGCCGGAAAAGTGGTCTTGAATTAAATTTTATATATTTAAAGCCACAGTGATAATGATGGCTGAGTTGGAGGACATAGGAGCGGATTATGTCAGGAGTCACACGGCAATAAAAGCGTACAGATATCACTGAAAATATCCGTTACGTGCATACGTGATCCTCAATATAAATATCCGTTACGTGCATACGTGATCCTCAATATAAATATCCGTTACGTGCATACGTGATCCTCAATATAAATATCCGTTACGTGCATACGTGATCCTCAATATAAATATCCGTTACGTGCATACGTTTTTTTTTTTTTTTTAAGGATGGGAAATCATCAAATGACTCCTCCCGCTTTGGGTGAAGCAGAAGGGAGGTTACGTGCATACGTGATCCTCAATATAAATCTATAACTGATAAAAATACTATTATAGTAGGTACTCGTTTAACGATAAGATCAATAATAAAAAAATATGAAAGCAAATTATACTTGGCTCCACATTATTGAGGTAGGTACTTGCAAGTAAATTGTACAACCATACTCGTATAACGTATTTTATCTAATCAGCCGAAATCTACAGCTGGACATAGTGATGCCCTCACAAATGTTTCCATACCGGTGGTGGGGTACTCTGATAACGTTCACATAGCGATCTGACTGATAGCACCAACGCTGCTCATGAAGACAGACTACGTACTTTTCCAAAAGAAGTTTCTGATAGATTTGTTGCTAACAGAAAGCCTACTACTTAGAACACACCTACAATATTGTACCCAACGGGTTCAAGAAAAAAAATATTTTCCATTACTTCCAAAATTGAGGCAAAAGTTTACTTACCTCCAGTACAACAATAAGAAGAATTACCTTCCCTCCTCACCTCGCCGCCGGCTCCAGGCCTCACAAACGAAGCGGTATCGATAAAACTTCGGCTCGCAACGCCACGAGCTTATTAAAAGAAAACTTGTTCCAACTTTATACAAATAGATTTAGTTGTGAAGTTTTCCCATTCAGTTGTATTGACGTGGAGTGGATACCCGACACGTTAGCGACGAGTGTACGCGTCACGTCAGCTGACGTCAGAGCTGCTGACAAGGGTCCCGCTGCGGCTTCACTCTAAGTGGCCTGATGTTGTGATGTAGTGTTTAGGCAGGATGGTAGTGTGACGGTCCTGTTGTTACCTTGGATTGATTTAGATCTGGAGATGACGGGAACAGGTTTATTAGTACTTACACAGCTTCTATGCCAGCATATTACAAGTGAATAGTTTATTTTCAAAACGAAGGAACTACAAGTCTCTAACTCTTAAGTGAACGTACCATACCATACAAAAACAGTATTTCATGTAGAAACACTTTCGATCTATTGATAAACAAAAGCCTGTCAACACCCGTCCTGTCCCGTCTCCAGAGCAGAAACAACATTGATCGGACAGGACTGGTTGGATACGTTCATGGACGTTTACGTACCTACTCTACTAAGAGGAGCAACACGAACAAACCCGGTGTGTGTTATAGTATCGTAGCTACTCGTACAGTACACTTTTGACCAGTTTGAAATTTTGATACAGAGTATCTTATGTTTTTAGTGGACTGGTTTTAAAGCAGATGAACTTTTTAGTGTATTTTTGTGGTACGTATCGGTTAGAATTCGATATAACATAGACCTAGAAACAACTTACCCCGAGAACTTTCAGCTTCGCTCTCCCCTTCTGATATTCTCCGTCTGCAAAAGGGTATGAGTTATATATATCCAACGAGGCAAGCGGTACGTGTGCGACATCTCTCGCTTATCGGAATATTGTGCTCTGCGGCGTCTCCGCTCCCATAATATCTGCTTATCTTTATAATGTTCAGTGTGATTTATTAGGGGCATGTCTTTCTGAAGAATTATGTCGGAAGCTTTTGTTTCCGCGATCTTATTCAATCGTGGCACCAGTTGGAACCTGTATTGTTTTGTGGAGATGGAAAGGAAAAGATATTAATGAAACAAGCGATTTGGTTATTGATTTTTCAAGAACCTTATCAAGAGGTATCTTTTCACTCAGATACTTGCACACGTCAGATAGGCAGTCGCTCCGTTTAAAATACAGGTATTCAGCTGAATCCGGAGACTGGAAGCCGATTCCAAAAAAAATTGGAGAAAGCTACTCAGGTTTAGCGAGAATCTGCAAATATGGCAAAGGTAAATGTAAAATCGCTATTCCTGTACTATCAAGTTTTAGAAGAGCGAATTAGTGTAACTCCCACGATGAGTCCCTCCCCCCGCGCCCTTGCCTCGCGGCGTGGACGTCCGGGCATGAAATGTGGAACTATTACATTCTCGTGGACAAAGGGCGCCGCCCGCCGCCGAACCTTCCGCTACGGCCGCTTCGTCTACCTGACACAGTTACAGCAGAAGGACCGTTCCTATAAGTCTCAATCTACAAGTCTTTCTGAGCTCCAACCTCTACTAGGAAGGGGTTTAAGATCACCTTTGAGTTAAAGACAGTTTTTCCCTTGCATAGACAACGTCTCAAGCAATTTAAATATGGAGACAGAATTCAAATAATTCTGTTTTTACACTCTGTTTGCAATTAATAAGAAAAATAACGTCAGATGTTTGTTAACAACCTTCATTGTATTTCCTTGTAAAATTAGATGATTCAGTTCGTAACAGCGGACGTTGAGTAGTTCTTCGGCACATCACTGCTGCGTGGTCCTCCACCGCTCATTAGAACCGGAATGTAGACCTTTGTTTGACTCAAAGGCACATGTAACTCTAGCCAGCGACCCAACATGGCACCCGCCGTGGAGCGGCTCCGGGGCCGAGCTGGGCGCCGGGGCGACACGCAGGACATTGTTCTGCAGCCCAGCACTGTTTGCTCAACTATTGTAGCACCTCGCCCTGTTCACAGAGGAAATAACAAATGTAGGCAGCTATGAGTATTTGAATAAAGCGCTAAATATAGCGTTGTGTTTGCACTACCGCAATAAAGCGCTAAATATAGCGTTGTGTTTGCACTACCGCAATAAAGCGCTAAATATAGCGTTGTGTTTGCACTACCGCAATAAAGCGCTAAATATAGCGTTGTGTTTGCACTACCGCAATAAAGCGCTAAATATAGCGTTGTGTTTACACTACCGCAATAAAGCGCTAAATATAGCGTTGTGTTTGCACTACCGCAATAAAGCGCTAAATATAGCGTTGTGTTTGCACTACCGCAATAAAGCGCTAAATATAGCGTTGTGTTTGCACTACCGCAATAAAGCGCTAAATATAGCGTTGTGTTTGCACTACCGCAATAAAGCGCTAAATATAGCGTTGTGTTTGCACTACCGCAATAAAGCGCTAAATATAGCGTTGTCATTGCACTACCGCAATAAAGCGCTAAATATAGCGTTGTGTTTGCACTACCGCAATAAAGCGCTAAATATAGCGTTGTGTTTGCACTACCGCAATAAAGCGCTAAATATAGCGTTGTGTTTGCACTACCGCAATAAAGCGCTAAATATAGCGTTGTGTTTGCACTACCGCAATAAAGCGCTAAATATAGCGTTGTGTTTGCACTACCGCAATAAAGCGCTAAATATAGCGTTGTGTTTGCACTACCGCAATAAAGCGCTAAATATAGCGTTGTGTTTGCACTACCGCAATAAAGCGCTAAATATAGCGTTGTGTTTGCACTACCGCAATAAAGCGCTAAATATAGCGTTGTGTTTGCACTACCGCAATGAAGCGCTAAATATAGCGTTGTGTTTGCACTACCGCAATAAAGCGCTAAATATAGCGTTGTGTTTGCACTACCGCAATATCTAAATATAGCGTTGTGTTTGCACTACCGCAATATCTAAATATAGCGTTGTGTTTGCACTACCGCAATATCTAAATATAGCGTTGTGTTTGCACTACCGCAATATCTAAATATAGCGTTGTGTTTGCACTACCGCAATATCTAAATTCGAGTAAACATTCATGACTTTGACAATATTTACCTATATCTGATTGACTATTTTAGTGGTCCAATTGTAGTAGTTACGAGTACGTCTGTGTGTATCAGCCTCGGAAGTCATTGAGGTATATTCAGCTACATTTTCCTCGGAATATACTCGTAAGATTCGGATGAAAGGAGTTTTTTGTCCGTCGTCGCCACGGGTCGTGAGCTCGGGACCGAAATATTGCGAAATAAATAGACAACATTATTACGCTCTCACTGTGGACCGGTTTCACGTGTTTATAGCGCCGTACACGTCTCCCGGGAGCGAGAGGATGATCACATTTGAAGTTTGAGCATTATGAAGCTTTTAGAATGACCTTAGAATTGTGTCCCGCCCAATTTGTAAAACAGCCGCAATGTCTAAGTTAATCCTTCTGATACGTAAAATACGACATTGCTTCGAAGAGGGCGTTAAATTTTATATCAATTCAGTTAAGAATCCAATTAAAAGCTGCTATTATAAATTAGCGTCAATTTGCTTCAACATAATTAATTCTTCTGTTACGGCTGTACTTTATGGTCTCATAAATAGATAAGTGTATTGCTTGTAGTCCCTTATCGCCAGCGGTCCCCGAGCGGCGTGATCAAAGAGGATGCTCAACTAAATATAACAGCTCCTGACTCCCTATTAATTACGCAAGTTAATTAGCATTTGAATCGGGATTCCTTTTCAAATCAGCTTCATTCAGCTTCATTTTTAATTTACCTACGAATCTTTTTGCAATGGCTATTTTATGGACGCAAAGTATGGTTAAATTTACCTTATTTTAATTTCTATTTACAGTAATGCATTCGCGCTGTCCCTGAAGTCTCGAAATTGATAGTGGTCTCGGTAATTTTTACCAATTAATACCGTTGTCATGCCAGCCGAATAATATCGATACCTGCACTTGCAAGCAAAATGTCAAATTACTAACTTCAGTAATTTGACATATTGCTAGCGATGACATTCGCTGGCTTTGAATGTAGAGACTACGAAATATCGTTTTTTTCCGAATCGTTAGGACTTATCGACCGAATTCGGTCGGTAGGCGATCGGTAACTATGTCGAGACTTTAGGCCCTGCTCTATTATCCTCATATTCTTTTGATACATCTTCATGCAGAAATAAAAAGTACAGAACAAAAACTTATAATGATTTTAAAAGACCTCCCGGAAACCTTGTGTCACTTCTATCAAGCCTGAAAGACTCCTAATAACCAGCCGCTCAAAGTCCAACCTTTTCTTGTTACCGGAAAATAGCAATTTCTAGAAGAAGTAGAGAAGGTGCTACTATAAGTTGGTCTGCCGAGGCGAACCCTGGCACTTTCCTTGCAACGATCATCTGGCCATAAACTATATCTCGATGTTACCGAACAGAACTAATATAGAAACGAATCTATACAAGAGAAACTTAGAAACGGAGGTTACATTATCCTATTATCATCAACATAATACAATTCTTCTAAGTGAGTGAGTGAGTGAGTGATATACAACGTGTAACAGAATAAACGCAATATCTCTTAAGGGGTCATTGTACTCATCATTATGAACAACTTGTAAAATGGGACCAATGTTGAAATCGCGAAAAGATAATCAGCTGTTCAGTACATTTTGTCGAGTCAATTTTTATTCGCGATTTCAGTGTTGTGTTTATTCAGGTTGTATAAAGCACAACCAAAACTACAGGTCGTGGAAAACTATAATTTAGCGTGTAGGTTCCTTGGGGAGAGTAGAGGAGCACTAAGAGAGAATTTCCCGAAATTCCTACGGGAAGGGGGAAAAATGGGATATGCGCATACGAAGTCGCTGGCAAAAGCTAGTCTACATCTAAGTATACAGTAGGAGATTCGAACGAGCATAAATAAATACGATAGTTAGTCAGCACTTCTCTGTTCACTACAACCAGCAGCACCCGAACGTGTTGCGGCACGTGTTCAATACAACAACGCGTTCAGGGTGCTGCGGGGCTGCCACGGTTCTGCAGCGCTTCGACTAGGTTTGCAGAAGCGCACACTGATGGGTTTCGGTTATTAGGAAGCAGTGTGCGTCGCTGCTGAGTCGTGTTAGGTCCAGTAGCAACAGTTCAATGAGCGTGTTCGCAGACAGGTGGGACTGTACACTGCTGCGCTATTTTTGCATACTGAACTGTGAGCAGTGGCCAGTTCTTCCTCGTCCTAATGTGTGATCTGTGTCCTTAGCTACCTTTTTATTTTTGTGTGTCCACAATGTACGGTCGTACCGATTATTTACTGTCAAAAATATGGTGGCAACTTTGTCCGTGCAACTAACTTTAGGAACTGCCGAAAGGAAATAAAATGTATGTGATTAGACCAAAGTTCCATGTTGGAAAACGTGATTCACTTGGTGGACGAAGTATTCCAAGATTCGAGATAGTGTTAAGTCTATTGACGCAAAGCTTAGAAATTTAAAAGCTTAATCTGGATTTTTTTCCATTCCAAAAATCGCTGGCCAGTCTTGGGTTTTCTACGAAAAGCGTGGCCATGTATGTATGAAATGTAATCGCGCTATCCTCTCTATTTGTTTCGGGAAATAGAATGTAAGGTTTCAGCGCGTACGGTGTCCGTTGATGAACACTCCTAGTATTACTCTGTGCCCTTTGGAAACGCAGTTTGTCAGAAATTAAAATTAGTCGCCTCGTGTGGTATACACAATGTTCGAAACACTTTCATTAGGTATTTTTAAAGAAAATTAGCTGGTGTCATTTCAATTGAACCGGATCGAACATTAAGTTTGTAGAGGTTAGTTCGTGGTGGGTCACCGTACAGAATAATTAAACTCCCTGTACGCCTATCCGAGTGCAGACGTAAACGTTTTTTGGTAAATAATATAAAGGAACATAAATAAGAGGAACTCGTGGCTAAATAACAAAAGCTTCATGGCTTGAACTTGAAAGTTACTACTCTTCTCGAGATCGATCTGTGGATGAGAAACCATCTATAACATAGCGAGTTTCCTCCAAGTCTCGGAAGCACGTCAAGCCATTAGTCCCGAAACTTAAAAGACGTTTTATAGGTGAATATCTGTGACAGTGGATACGAGTAATCAGTAGCCGGATCTGTCAGCTGTTTAGCCAAAGACGGCAATAGCTCTTTTGAAATACTGGTAATCAGTTGCTACCCGTTCGACTGGAGGCCGGCTGTAAAATAGTTAGTAAGACCCCTTTCTAAGGTAGATTGATTAAAGATCATACAATATAATCTCCTCCACAGAATTTGATGTTTTTATATTCCTACAGAGAGTTAATTTATTAGACAAATATTAGAGTGCCAACCTACCTGTACATATAAAATAAAAACAATTGGCTAAATTGCTAAGTGCAAAACTCGATAAAGGTGGGACCAATTCGACCATTTTTGTTTTAAAAGTATTTGTTGAAGTCCGAAGAAGATTGTTATGAAGGGAAAAATCGGACAAGTCACGGAAAACACATTTTTTTATTTCCCATATGTACTACTCCTGGCTGTCATTGCCACAGTTCAAAAGCTTTTGACAGATCGACCTGTCAGGTGAGCTAGTAAGTAGGTAACGAGCAGGTATATGCGCCGATAGGGTTCGGACGTACTTGGACCCAGACGAACAATTCTAGTAATTTGTACACAACGTGCGCATTCACACCACAGTCGCAATCGGTGAAAAACGCCTTAATTTCCAAACATTTATGACAGATTAAAAAAAAATAGTATGCCTCGCCCCAGGTACAACATCAAATAGTAAGCCTCGCCCCAGGTACGACATCAAATAGTAAGCCTCGCCCCAGCCTAGGTACAACATCAAATAGAACGCGTTTCATTTTAAAACTACAACACCAAAAGGAAATTCATTTCGATAAGTAAATATTATATTAAAATATTTGATATAAAACACCAGCGCCGCTTTCACACGAATTGATAATAAAATATTCAAAATAGTTCGACTGCACTGAGTTTTATTATCTTTTAATATTTTTTCATTTTCCCGGATATTAAAAGCTGTAAAATAGGAATGATACGAAAATAAAACAAAACACTGAGAAATATGAGACTTCAATGATTTGTGGGAAATTTAATTATTAGTTTTATAAGGATTTATTATTTTAGCTTTGTCGATTGTGCAACGAATTAACTAAGTATAATGAAAAATTGTAGTTGATTGTGGAGAGTATCTACAAAAGATTAAATAATCATCGAGTAAAAATTTTAAAGGCTTCCTGCAGTCACGCCGGATTCAACTGCATACCAGTAGTTAACGTGGAGCGGCTGCACACCAGAACAACCCAATGAGTGGGTAACACGGTACTTCTTAGCAAGACTGGGGGGCTATTCGGATTTTGGATTCTGCTAAAGTGGCCTTGTTAGACCCCCTGGTGTCAGATCTTCTGGCTTCTGACAATCCGTAAAACCTGCCGAAGATCTACAAATGGCAGCTGGGACCTACGCTTAACGTGCTTTCTGGCGCACGGAGGAGTCTCGGTAAATCAACCTCGGCAAGCGTTGCTTAACCCCGAAGATCGACCTGTACGATTTTTTTTTAAATATGTACATATTTTGTTTATTGTGTATGCTAAAACCTACTTGAAGACCCTGCCCATCCTGTATTCTTGGGGGCTCTCTTTACATTTTAAGACTCGGGACCATCATTATAATGAGTTTTATATTGTTGTGTATCTCCACAAAAGTCCACCAACACCCACAGCTCTTTTACGGTTTAAACGTTCCTAATTCCTTTTTATTAAACTCTCAAGTACTGAGCAACAGCGACGCCGCGACGGTCGAGCCACTGCCTCCAAAACTTTCACAATAAGAATTCTGAAATTACTTCTTTGCGAATCTTGCGTCAGTGTCACAATTGTCACCGATATCTTCTTATAATACAATTAATTTTTGGCTTTTTTACCATAACACTACGTGGGAGTGATACAGCCAGAAGGCGCAAAGCTAGACAGTATTAGTATCAATGGTCCCATTACCCTGAACCTTATCTGGAAGTATAGTGGGAGGCCCTGGCCATGTAGTAAGATAACATAGACTCCTTCCGCTCTGAGCGGAGCAGAAGGGAGTGTTAGACTCCTACTGACTAAAACCCATCCGTGTTCTTTCAAGTGCCCTTTGCCTTCCAGGGCTGCGGTGACTCTTTCGAACAAAGTCCGCAACCCTGTCAGGGAGATGACGTAGCCTGACACACTAACTAGTAATCATACGACTCTTGGACAATCGAATCTGCAGCTGGTGATGGAACTACTTGTGGTTCCGATATCCAAAATATCGTTGAATACTAGTTAAAGATATATAATTCTATGGAGTGAGTAGATTCAATACATACATTACATAGCAAAACTAAACATGTCCCGCATCTTCCATTTCTCGTCATTGAGGGTAGTGAAGGTAATATTATCCGCGACCGTATTTTTGTATTTTAATGTAAATAACGCCGAGCAAGGGTTCCCTCCAATATTTGTTGGCAACTTTTTCCATTCCGGTATAATTCGTCTGATGAGCTTAGCTCAACTTGTTCCAGATCCTTTTATGTTTGGTACAAGAACTTGTTGCCTAGCGTTTGTTTTATTCATTTTTCATGATCATAGACCGTAGTTTACAAAGTTGGGCTTAGCGGTGATCCACCACTGTTGTGACTGTTCAACTTGTTTTTTTAGTCTTGCGCTTCGTTTTATCCGGCTTTCCCGTCTTGGAAAATTTTAAATATCCATCTAGGTTAGTTTATTAGTTTACAACTACCATTTTTTCTTGATCTACTTCCTACGATTGTACTACTACAATGCTGCAATGGTAAGAAGTCACAAGTAAGTAATGTCATGGTCGTGTAGTCTGGACTAACGCCACTGAGAAAATATTGCTCTTACAAGCTCCTTTCTGATAACACCCGCTCCGCTCTCGCTCTCTATGCCGAGAGCGCTCCAATCAAAGAGTCGAGATCAGTGCTCGCTTCGCTTACAGCAGTAATCGCATTATAATGTCGTGGCCATTTTGTTTGGTTCTCTTCTGTTTCTTTCTTTATTTTCTCAATAAATATGTCCTCTATGTCAGTTGCTTAGACTTTGTATCTCAATGTCAACACAGATCTCAAAAGGGTTCCTTTATCTTTGTGTTGATCTAAACTCCCAGCTCTCCTTAGTTTTTATCGTACAATAACACAGTTACCCACATTTATTCGTAGACAACCTCCTTACACCAACACTGAGAACGAACAACAACAAACAGCCGATAGTTGTTGAACGAAACAGTAACAACAACAACAGACGGGAGGAAAACACTTGGTTTGCGGCATCAGTCGCGATAGCTTACAAAGAGAATAATATATTTGGGATAAATAAAACAATGAGGGACGCCCACTCAGAATTTCACCACAAGCGATGAAATAAATACCACTGAGGTCACTGTGGGGACCAGAACACAGAGAACAGATTAGGAATCATTCGATTTATTTGTCTTTGCTTTGGTAGAACTTTTTGCGAATCGTTTTTCTTATCTTGTAGTCTTTGGGATTGCTGTTTCTATTATTGCCCGTGGCATTGTTGCTTGTTCATAGATAAATACGAGCACTTCCGTGTTTTAATATCGGGCTATTGTTAGAATACGTACCTGTAGCTCCAAATTCGTTGACACCAGTTACGAGTACCATCTCGCTGTGTTCTCAGATGTCAATGCTATCGTCTCGCTGACAACCTCTGTTGGCACAATCGCTCGATGAATGGCATCCCCCACTTATGTGTTGAATCTGTGCCGGAACGTGGCTTGTATCCGAAGAATTGTGCTTCATAACATAAATGTGCGCAGCGACGTGAAGCAAACGTCGATCGTTTACCATTACACTTTATTTTATAAAGGAATCCAGTCGCGCTACAGAAAAGTAACGTTAACGTGTTTTTCCTTGTTTTTACGTCCCCTTACTGACGTCCCCAGACCACCACTGATCCATTACATTTAAATTGTTAGTATGAACTTAAAAAACTATGTTAGTACCTTATAACTAAGAGAGACTTAGCCCTCTGGGTGAGGCTCCACGCCAGAAGGCTGTCTGTCTTATTGCCTATTACCTTGGATGCTGTTACTAACTCGCTATATACTGTTCTGATCTAGTAAACATACCGAGTGTAACGATTTAAACCTGTGGTCAAACCTTAGAACATTACTTTCACAAACAATTCATCGGGTTTTTGTCCTGACCTAACTACATTATGTAAATAACAAAAATCAAAAGTAATTCTGTTCAATATTTGACTGGTATTCGTCCTATCCCCGCGACCCCACAGTGCGGCCTGCCAAAACCTCTCGTTTTAAAATTGTACGAGGATTATTGTCATTTCATTTTTCTTGTAAATAACGCTGAAATAGAAATGGGCGGTAAACCAACAAAAAGGGCAAATGTTTCGGAACATTTTTACGCAAAAGCTAGCTGTCATTTACATTCGCAGTTTGGTGTACACATTCTTAATTGAAACTTCACCGATACAAATTTACAATAGTCTAACGTTAGAATAGCTCAAATAATTAGAATGCGTATTTTTTGTTTATTTAGAAAATCAGTGGCAATCCACAGACATTTGAGATTTAATTTACCAACTATTTTAATTTTAAAACATTTTGTTTTTTATTAACGTCCATAAATTTCACAAGCTAACATGACCCTACAAACTCCACTGAAAATCCATTCAACCTAAACACAATCACTTAGCCGCGAACACGTAAAGCCTACATAATTACCTCTGTACCTCCTAAATTCAAAGCTCGTGTAATTACGAAGCACGTTAGCAATCTGTTGTACAACTGAATAATAAATACAGCTCGTTCGTGATTCGACATAATTAGCGTGGTTCTGTAAACACGCTGGACAGGGTGTAATGTCCAGCTGTCTAACAGGCCCATCACCCCGTCACGCGAACCTTCCTCAGCCTGCCACGGCCCGCCACGGCCTGCCACGGCCTGCCACGGCCTACCACGGTCATCAAACCTTTATGTCGAACTGGTCAAGTTTAACTTTGTAAAGTGACATTGATTTTGACAAGTTTGAAGTATTTCCGAGAAGTCGTGTTTCTATTAATAAATAAGACTTCTCGTTGCATGTTTCAGTGTGTAAACTTCAAGGTTTTGACGTACAACTACCTTCTTTCATTATTTCATGTTGCGTACTTACTTAGTATGGTCGACAAGTTTCCGTACAACTTCTAATGGTACCGACTTTCAATTGACCAAAGTTTGGAATTTTAAAAAACCTGTGTTATAACAAACTTTGTTTGACCACGAAATCACCCTCATTTCCGGCCAAAGTTCAGTGTTCAAGCCAACAAAATTCCATAAAGTTGCGGCGAAATTGTTCTCTTTCTTTACGTAAATCATAATATTTAACCGGAACTTAATTATATTAAATTACGTACTAGGTACGTAATTTTATTAAATTAAGTACCTAGATACTTCATAATTAGTCCATTAGTGCAACGGCCAGCAACAGCGGCAGTGATGGCTGAATGTGCCGCGCCACACGAACGTAGTTCCATCAATGCCTAGTTGTGGCCAAGGCTTGTATAGTACCTACTTTTCTCAAATTATGCGCGGAAATTAAAATAAAATTATTTTTCAAAATCAATGACGAACAACAAATAACAATATTTTTTCCCGCGTGAAACAAATTAACACTTAATGTTCATTTGTTTTCAAATTAACACTTAATGTTCATTTGTTTTCAGGGTTCCGTGCCTCAACAGGAAAAAACGAACCCTTATAGGATCACTTTGTTGTCCGTCCGTTTGTCTGTCAAGACCGTTTATCTCGGGAACAAGAGGAGGTATCGAGTTGCTTTTGAAACCATATACTCAAGTGGTCCTTTGCAGCTGTGAAATTTCGACACTCTCAATGGAATCTAAATGTATAGGGTATATCCCGTTGATCTAGAACTATGAAATTTGCAAGTAATACTGTCTTAAACTGCAAGTATAGGGAAAAGTCTGAAAACTATACATTTGTAGTTAAATCACCAAAAAATTTTTTTTTATTTACTTAAAGTAATTTGTTGCTTCTAATTTGTATGGAACCCTCGGTGCAAGTCCGACTCACACGTGGCTGGTTTTTTTTCAATAAACGGCTTTCTATTTGCAAGCCAGTTCGAAATTTAAATATAACGCTTGGTATGTTACCTTCTTGGCTGACATGTCTCGGAGTAAAAGATCGTTCCATTTTCAAATTACACGACAGATATGAGTTTACTATGTATTTAATTTATTTGGCCGCTAACATGCCGCATACAACTTTTTCCGGCTGCTCCTCGCATGTATTTGGCCAGTACAGCAATTTTGATTTATCTCAAAGGTTTTCAAAATAATGCTTTAATTTCCAGGCATGGTTGAGAATATTAATATAACGCACTGGTCACGTGAATTAAGTAGGCGTATACCTATAGCTTCGCTCTGATCACGTGGACCACTTATTAATATCCGAAATCAACGTGCTCTTTGACCTTTCCTGGTTTCAAATTACTTCTTTGTAACCTTCCACGAAAATAGTCTTCGAGGAGGCCCGGTCCAGGACGCAGCGGGTCGACCACGGAGTGGTGTTGTTTGTAAAGTGTACGTAACTGACTTTTACGTTAGCAGAGTAGTTTACACGTTAGTAAAGTCAAACGTAGAAACTTAAACAGAAAACTACGAAACTAAATTTTCATTTCCCTTCTTAAAAAGAGTTTGAAACCGAGCTGCACAAGGAGTATGTAGGTATGTGAGGTAGGAATTTTGCTCGTTGAACCAGAATTTTGAAGTAAATTGTTGTTACTTCAAAATTCTGGCTCAAGCTCATGCACGTAAAATTCCAAACATAGTTCACTTAGTTAAAAAAGACGTCGAAAACTTAGCCCTAGGGAGAAGTTGGCTCAGGTACGGGGAGACAAGTCCCGCCAAGTTTAAAGTTCCGTGACTAAGAGATACCTTCTCATTACGAAATGTAACTTGACTCGCTAACGATCTGGTTGCACGCACACTGCCGAAGTTTACAACTTTTGTCGTGAAATGTACAAGCAATTAAAAAGTGTAAAACTGAAAAATGCCTGCGATAAAACGCTGAGAGCGCGATGGAGTTTTGAAAGTTAATTTTAGCTGCGGGTTTAATACATTTTGATGTCGCAATATAACTCGAGTTCCAGGTACTGTTGTTATTCGCTCACAAGTCGCGAGGCGCGAGCGGTAACGTATTAAAGCCCACTGCACTGCGTAGGTGCCATAAAAGTTGCGGAATTCATTCGATAGAAGCATCGTACCCTGGAACGCAAGAGAGGAGGAACACGGATGGGTTTTAAACAGTAAGAGTCTCCTCCGCCCCGAGCGGAAGAAGCCATTTGATGAATTCCCATCCTTTAAAAAAGAAGGTTCCATAACAATCTACTGGTAAGGCCACGTGAGCTGTTCCCTACTCGATGGTTATGTCACAATGACCGCTTTTTGGTCAAATTGTTCAATCAAAACCCGGGTGTAATGGAATAGTGGTGATTTTAGTATCATGATATTAATCCTTATCTATTTAAATTATTTAATAATTAAGGTTGGTCATGTACAAGTAATCGGATCTCTCATCATCTGCCTAGCCTTTTCTCAACTATATTGCGGTCGGCTTCCAGTCAAACCGGATTTAGCTGAATACCAGTATTTTACGCGGAGCGGCTGCAAAAATACTAAAAACAAAAATACTCTAAGTAAGAAAAAAGTTGCAGCTAGCGCGAACTGCCGTCGTCGAACGTTTACTCTATTAATAAGTAATTGACATGGGGAGATGAAGTTCGTGGAGTATTAACTAAACTCGCGCGAACGAAGTTGCGGGCGAAGTGCTAGTTGAATTAGGGAAAACTAGTCTTAAAATGAACACCACTCATTATATTATATGCTGCAGTTGACTTAAAAACGCACACAAATCTATTAGGTTTTAAGTGCAATATAGGCATGTAATTACATAATGAAATAACGCGCAACAGCTTGTTGTCTAGAAGAAGTGGCTCAGCAGACAATCAAATGAAACGCCGCGCGGCCGGCCTGGGCCCCGCCGGCTGTTGCAATCATCACTAACTCCTGCAGTGCTGGCCGACTGGACCGGCTCGTACTTGTACATCTAACTACACGAGTACTGCCCGGTTTTACTTGTGGCGTTTCCATCTTCGTCACTCATAAGGTTCCGAACATGCGTGAAAAACGGAACCCTTACAAGATCACTCGGGAATGTCTGTCATAATTACAGCCCTTGTGTGCGGATAGATTTAGGCAAGAATTTTGAAGAAGATGAACATGCTCCTTCTGGGTAAGCTCGCTATCTATCGTAGACTTTGTCTCTGTCATCTCTGACCTAGTCAAAAGCAAACCCATCACAAAAAAATAAAAAAAAGATATTTTTGCAGAGAAGGCTGCTTTCAGGCATTTCAAGAGGAGCTTGATAAGATTTTTTATTTAAAAAATAAGCAAAGCAATAATGAAGTCAATTTTATTTTTCAATTACTCGTAGTAAGTTTATACCAACCATCAAGTATGTCCGTGTCACCTCTCCAGTCAGAACCACATAATACTGCTAGTGACCCTTATTGATAAACGTAGCGGATGGAATTTGATGAAGAAGAAGATTCCCCGCGCGTCGGGAGTCGCAGGACGATTCCCGACCACTGTAGGTGCGGGCCTGCGGACGGCGAGCGTCAGGTGGCTCGCCGTCCGATCAGGACCCAGGCCCGGGTCGACGGCGCGTTGTGTTCCACGCCCGCCTCAAGGAGATGTCAGCATAGTAGACGGGGCTCGCCAGGGCCAGTGCCTGCCCGGATTGCGAAATCGGATTGGTTTTAGTTAGTAAGAGTCTGACACTCCTTTCTGCTCCGCCCAGAGCGGGAGTAGTCATATGATGATTTCCTAACATAAAAAAGGGATGGAAGTAGACGTCATCCATGATCGCGCCTACGTCACCATCTGCCGTGCTTCATACAAGTTTCTAGCTAACAAGCGCGCCGTGCTAGTTCGAAAAGTTACACGCGCGTACTTAAAACTTATAGGCACTATTGTTGTCTGAGCTCATCTATTATTACTGAGTTCCCAGTAACGCGATATTCTTGCTTTGATTGACGTGAATCTTGTTGTCTGTGATGTTCTTTTGCCGTCTTGTAATATTGCTACCTAAAGCTCTATCAACTCATAAACAACGTGAATGGATAACAACTTCCAAATGTGTTCAGGCTTAAGGTAACATTAATCATGATTTAAATGAAATAATCAATGTAGACCATCATCTTCCTGCCCTTATCCCATGTTACTTGGGGTCGGCGCAACACGTTTTATTCTTCCATTCTGTTCTATCAGTCGTCACTCTATCACTAACTCCCTTTTCTTTCATATCGCTCCTCACACAATCCATCCATCTTTTCTTTGGCCTTCCTCTCCCTCTCCATCCATCCACATTTATGTTCATAACTCTTCTAGTTAAATGCGTTTCATCCCTCCTCTTTACATGACCATACCAAGACAAACGATTCCCTTTCAACTTTTCCGTCACTGGCGCCACTTTTAAAGTGCCTCTAATGTACTCATTTCTCACTTTATCCAGTCTCGTTACTCCACACATCCATCTCAACATTCTCATCTCCGCTACATGCAATCTATTTTCATCCGTCTTTTTCGCAGCCCAACATTCTGATCCATACATTACAACATAATCAATGTAGACCAAACTCAGGTAATAAGGCCGAAGGTAAAATACTATCTCGATTATTTTCGTAATACGCTTCTCAGACTAAGGCCTAATCAATGTAATCAATCGATCATAATATATTAGTAGCACCACAGAAATGACCAGACCTCTAGGTAGACGTCGCTCGCTTCAAACTACTGATGTGTCGGTTACAAATTATCAACATCATACTATATTATAAGCAAAGCACTCCGACGCGGTGTCCTTGGATTAATTTCACAATGTGGGGCAAAATTGACAGAATTCCAGCTCTCCCTGATCTATATTCATACTTTAACCAAAACTTAACATAGTCCAACTTACACCGGTGCTCCCAACGGACCCTACGAAGCGCCCATATAATATAACAGACACAATTTCTTAATATTACCCTGACCTTACCTTCGCAGCAATTACAGGATTCGGAATGACCTCCGAAATAAGAAACATTTGGACAAAGACCGCTCAACTGTGATTTAGGGCAACCCTGGCTTCGTTGGTCTTAAGCCGGGAAATAAATTAATGCTTCGTAAACAATTTGCGGAGAATTTAATATGGTAACATTGGTAACCTACTGCTCAGAATAATAACTGACTCGTTAGCTTAATAATAAGCTTACTGGCTTTCATCTAAATTTTAGATTATTACTGTAACCAGTGATAAATAAATTGGAATTACGAGCTGTCTGCCAACTAGATACACTCAAGCGTGTTCCCTAACACGTTAATCTATTGTTTCTTCTTCTTTATTTATTTAACTACTAGCTTTCCCCGCAGCTTCAGTCGCGTCACTGTAGATTTTTGAACATAACGTCTTCAGGATCCTTTCTATCTCAGTATGTATATTGACTATAGGGTTATCTAGTAGGTGTGAAAGTGCAAACAAACAAATATTATATCTAGGATGTTTGAAAAACTATTGTTACTTAGTGACACCTTCTACCTTCCCTAGCGAAGCACCACGACCACAGCTTTACAAGCCGACTTCAAGTTGACGACAACTTCAACTATGAATATTTCATGATCGCCCGCCGCCGCCGCCGCCGCCCGGGCCGCTCCACCCGCCGCCGCCGCCGCCCGTGCCGCTCCACAGTATGCTAATTGTCGCTTTGATACACAGGTGTTAGTGTTTTGTGGCACCTTTACTTTGCCGAGTGTCAAGTGGCTGTTTTATTTGCAGTTGGAACCTGCTTGTTGTTCTTAAATTTGAGCTTACACTTGCTAATGATGATGGCGGTAATTTCTCTAAAGTAAAAATGTAAGCTTAATGTTTTTTCATACCGTATTTTATTTTTCGGAGTGTCTCGAAGATAAATATAATTTTAGAGAACATTTCTTTTTTAATTTTGTTTTGTTTATTTATAAAACTTTGCCCCACACTAGGAATTTCTCCTGTATTGTGGGTGCGTTTACAAGCATATAAATACACACGCGCAAATAGCCAGACCCGGAACAACTATCTGTAGGCCATACAAATATTTGTTCCGTGCGGGAATCGAACCCACAACAGCAGTCAATCGCTCAACCACTGCGCCAACCGTGTCGTCGATTTTAAATTGGTAGAATCAACTGCCTTTTGACTCTATTAATAGCAAGCTCATGACATTTACGATGTAGGATATTCATCTAAGACATAGATGAATATCCTACATCGCGGGGGTAAGCTAGTAATAAACTAAATAAAGAAGAAGAAGCAATAGATTAACGTGTTAGGGAACACGCTTGAGTGTATCTAGTTGGCAGACAGCTCGTAATTCCAATTTATTTATCACTGGTTACAGTAATAATCTAAAATTTAGATGAAAGCCAGTAAGCTTATTATTAAGCTAACGAGTCAGTTATTATTCTGAGCAGTAGGTTACCAATGTTACCATATTAAATTCTCCGCAAATTGTTTACGAAGCATTAATTTATTTCCCGGCTTAAGACCAACGAAGCCAGGGTTGCCCTAAATCACAGTTGAGCGGTCTTTGTCCAAATGTTTCTTATTTCGGAGGTCATTCCGAATCCTGTAATTGCTGCGAAGGTAAGGTCAGGGTAATATTAAGAAATTGTGTCTGTTATATTATATGGGCGCTTCGTAGGGTCCGTTGGGAGCACCGGTGTAAGTTGGACTATGTTAAGTTTTGGTTAAAGTATGAATATAGATCAGGGAGAGCTGGAATTCTGTCAATTTTGCCCCACATTGTGAAATTAATCCAAGGACACCGCGTCGGAGTGCTTTGCTTATAATATAGTATGATGTTGATAATTTGTAACCGACACATCAGTAGTTTGAAGCGAGCGACGTCTACCTAGAGGTCTGGTCATTTCTGTGGTGCTACTATTATATTATCATCGATTGATTACATTGATTAGGCCTTAGTCTGAGGAGCGTATTTTCGGTACTGACGAAAATAATCGAGATAGTATTTTACCTTCGGCCTTATTACCTGAGTTTGGTCTACATTGATTATTTCATTTAAATCATGATTATGATTAATGTTACCTTAAGCCTGAACACATTTTGGAAGTTGATAATAAATGGTTATCAACTTCCAAATGTGTTCAGGCTTATGAATCAACTGCCTTTTGACTCTATTAATAGCAAGCTCATGACATTTACGATGTAGGATATTCACCTAAGACATAGATGAATTTCAAGTTAATAAATACATAAGCCATCTATGAAACTAGCACATGTTTACGTTTGTATGTACACACAAGATCTCAATATGACTTGCTTACAGACCAAACTTGTGGAACAACATCGTAATACAGCTGTGACGACAGAGCAATAGGTACCAGGCGCACATCAGATCGCAGGAGTTTACACGTTTAATGCAGTAATATCTAACCTTCGTGCGGGTCAGTAGTGGTGTTAGTCGCTTTCCGGTATGGTTCGATCCCTTAAATACTCGTACATACGCTTTGTTACAACACGGCACTTCGGTAACTGTAAGAGAACTAGTGGACTGGAGTAGGTAGGTATGCGCCATGTCATTGGGTACAATCCACAAGATGTTCGCCAGACAACATCTATACTTAGTATTACACTTAAAGCTGAAGAGGTTGTTTGGCTGAACGCGCTAATCTCTGGACCTACTGGTTCGAATTGAAAAAATATTTTAGTGTTGAAATGTAACAACTGGCTAGTCTGGCTTTATAACATCATGCTAAGAGCAATAGAAGCGTAACATAAATGAAAAATATGATGCAGACCAGTTGCGCGGGTCAGCTAGTCTTACATAAAATTAAGAATTATTAAACCTCCCATAATTTTTAGCGACAATCACGTAAAAAAATAATCTATAAATCTTCTATCTATTTATATAAAAGAGAAACTGACTGACTGACATGTTAACGCTGGTCAAGGCACAGCTGAACTACTGAACTAAGGGGTTTTTAAAAATTCAACCTCAAAGGGAGCGAAAAGGGGGAAAATCATTTGTAGGTACGTTTGTAGACTAAGTCACATATAAATAAAACCTTACCAAAGAAGTGTCCACCATTTGCTTTAAGAAAGCTGTTGACATGTGGTGGGCGCCAATTACTTGAAATGAAGTACCGTTTTCATTACTAGAGAACGTGGATCTGTGGATCTCTTAGAACTATGGATCACGATAGAAGTAATTTCTGGCCAGGTTTGCTTCTTATTTCTGTTTTTTTTTATTTAAAAAAAAAATCAATGGTCAATGAACGTTATTGTAAATTTTTCTGGCGCCTACCATACAGTGTATGTCTCAGCTCATGTTCCTAAGCCGATAAGACAAAGGCCTAGATTGCTCCACTCCCGGCTGTACTCCCTCAGGGAGCGCGTGGAACAAGCGGCCCTACTCTTCTGATAGAGTTCGTTAGCCACATGCCGTCTTGTGAGCGCTTCCTTACTTGCTGAACACTATTTATAATGACTGGTGTGGCGAGCCGGCAAATTATTATGAAGTGGCTGATGTTAGTTTGAACTTTATTTATCAGACCATAAAGCGCATTAATATAAAGACGTCTCAAGAAGTAATTAATTAATCACATTTACTCCACACTTTTGCGCCCTCCCATCTTCCTAGTTCATTGTGTTGTGCTGGCGCTGTCGCTGGGCCAAGGGAAAGCTTCAAGTGGCGTAAATATATTAACCTTATAATAATAATACATATTAGCTTAATTATATATTTTCGAGCCGTTTGGGGTTGAAACCGTCGAACCTTGGGGCCTTTGTGCTCACAGCCTTTTTGTAACATATCGCTACATCTTCAACAACATCATCGCTTACCATCAGGAGTGCTAGTGTTCAAGCGCGTGCCTATAAATAGGAAACTAAAAATAATAGGTAACTTAGGCGCATGCACAGAGATGAATCTATAGAAAGAGTACAGAATATTATTTGTTTTTGAAATCAATTAAACGTATCTATTACCTTAGGGTTATAACTACCGAGTCCTAAAAATAGTAGCGGAGTTATATTAGGTAGTAAGTAAATGATACATCTCCCAGCACGGTTGGTCACCGAGGGACAGTTCGACCCCTCCCCTTACCCTCCAAGGAAAACACTCAGAGAAACGCATATATACGCACAGAACAAGAAAAATGAAAACCACCTCTATATTGGCACATAAAACGTAAGGGCGCTGGCGAGTCCGGCAAAACTTATAGAACTTACAATCGCACTTAGCAATATTAAATATGATATTATTGAACTGTCAGAAATGAGAAGATTGGGAATTTATATTGTGCTACAAAGGACAGACAAAGGGAAGGCACGGAGTCGGCTTTATTATAAAGAGACATCTAGAAAACTGCATCAATAGCTTTAAAGGATTATCCGACCGTGTTGCAGTTCTAGATGTAGAGATAAATGACCTACCAATCACTACTATTCAGGTATACGCACCTACTAGTCAGGTATACGCTCCTACTGAAACTACTATTCAGGTATACGCTCCCACTGAAGAGCAGACTCTTTAGTGGGTGCGTAATGAATCAGAGAATGAAACTTTTTATAATACTTTGCATGAAGTTCATGAAGCTTCAAGCAAATATATCATAGTTATGGTGATTTTAATGCGAAGATAGGGAAAAAGGACTCAGAAGAAAACAAACTTCTTGGAAAGTTTGGGGTCGGTAAAAAAAAGAAGCCCTAGAAGACAACAGATAATAATCCACGCTCAAGAACAAAACTTATCCATTATGAATACTTTTTTCAAGAAAAAGTTTAGTCAAAAATGGACATGGAAGTCTCCTGACCAGACCACAGAATGGTCAGATCAAAAATAACACTTTCAAAAGATGAAAAAAACTCGTCTAAAATACAAAACTCCTATCTCTGCACTAAAAATCACAATAAAGCAAGTTACTACGTTGAAAAATTAGAAGAAAATATTAAAAAGAAAAGAAGAACACACACGGGTCAAACCTTGTACAATGAATTAGAAAAATGTTTACAGGAAAGTATGAAACGAGACAAAGTGGCAGAGAAACGCAAAATAAACAAAATTAAAAAAATACGCTAAACCTAGCGTTTCCTTGGTCAGAATTTTGTTTATTTTGCACTAAGCAACGTTACAAACTGCAAACAATCAAAACTAAGAACCGTGAAAAATAACAACAACTCAGTTTTATCTACAAGAATTAAAAAAAAACATCAAGAAGTAGTCCACAAGAACTATACATCAAAAATATTAGAAAACATCTATAAACTAGTTGAAGTTGCAGAGAGTCCCTGAAAATGGACCAAATGGAATATTATATTACTTTATAGGCAACTACCGACCTATCAGCTTACTGCCTAGCCTTTACAAACTGTTTTCACAATGCAGCCTTGCTGGTCAGCCTGGAAACAAGCCGGAGATAAAAATCAAAAGAGGCGTAAAGCAAGGTGATCCTCTATCTCCCAAACTTTTTATCGCCGTATTGGAGACGATATTCAAAAAAATTGACTGGGAAAATGTAGGTATTCAAATGACATAATCTTGTTCTCTCAATCAAGTTCTCAACTGGAACAAATGATACATAATCTACAAGTAAAAAGCGCTTGAGTGGGATAGAGATGAACCTGCAAAAAACCAAACTGATGACTAACTCTTCAAAACACCAATAAAGATAAGTAACGAAAACCTAGAATATTTAGATACCTGAGAAAACAAGTATCATTCCACCAGAACAACATAGAAGAAATAACTAGAAGAATAAATAATATAATGGCAAAAATACTGGGCTCACAGATAAAAAGCAAGTAATGGATAGTGGTATCCTTCCTTGTCTTTCGTACGGCTCATAAACATGGACTTACACAAAACTGACAAAAGGCGATGCGCCACCGGTACAAGGTGGACATCCCACCCATACGCACAAAACGTTTTGGGAACACATTCATAGTGCGTACAGCTAAGTAGTGGAATTCCCTGCCGGAGTCTGTGTTTCCTGATAGTTATAACCTGGGAGTCTTTAAATCAAGAGTGAATAGGTTATTTCTAGGCAAGCGTGCTCCATCTTCGACCACATCCTCGCTTACCATCAGGTGAGATAGTGGTCAAACGAGTGCCTATAAATGGTAAAAAAAAAAAACTGGCGAAAGAAAAAATAAGAATATGTCAAGCAGCCATGTGAAGATCCATTCTTGGAATACGAAAGAAAGATGAAGTACCCTCACCAAGATAAGAGAAATTGTATTTCTCTGATTGGATTTCCTTATTCTCTCTATGAAATTAAAGTGGAAATGGGCAGGGCATCTAGCTAGAATTGAAGATGACCGGTGGTCGAGTCGTGCTGTAGTACGGAAAACGGCCCGAGGGAAAACAAAAGCGAGGAAGACTAACAAGAAAATGGGTCGACGATATCAAGGATATAGCGGGAGATAACTGGCAATTAAAAGCGAGAGACAGACAGAGAAAACAATGGATAAAGATGGAGGAGGCCTTTACCCAATAGAGAGGTTCTCATTCAAAATAAATAAAATTAAAAATACACTTACCTACTAATGAAAATTATAAATCGGAGAAGGGGAGGAACCGCTCCAAGTGGCGTCGGCGAATGAGACCTATGTTTTCTGAAAGCTTATTGAAAGAGTACTGTTTTTTATTATGGACACAATAAAATCGGCCTATACAACAAAAAGCTAGAAGCCATAAATATGTCTTGCCAGAAATAAAGTCGTCGAACGCAAGAGTTACAAAGAGCGTCTATGTATGAGACTCGCATCATTGTAAAGCTTGTTAGAATTGTATTGTTTTTCATACTGAAGAACGGTACGGTTGACATATGTCGGGTATGTCACCGGCGCGGGGAATCCATCTGTAACATTATTTCTGGTTGTTCTTGTCTGGCTAACGGAGAATATTTGCATAGGCGCAACATTGTAGCCAGGATTATCCACCAGCAACTTGCTCTTAAGTACAATCTAGTGGAATCGGAAGTACCGTACTATAGGTATGCGCCCGACCCAGTTCTCGAAAGTGGCAATTGCACATTGTATTGGGATCGGTCTATCATCACGACAGGACTATTGTTGCCAATAAGCCTGATATAGTGGTGATAGACCGACTAGAGCGTCGCCCAATGTTTGTTGATATAGCAGTCCCTCATGACGAGAACCTCGTGAAGTCAAAGAAAGATAAACAAACGAAGTATCTTGAGTTGGCTCGCGAGGTTGTCGCTTGATCCAGAAAGCAGTACTCCTGGGCACGGCGCGTATAGTGAGGAGATTCCTCTCTCAGGAGCCCTGACCACCGGTAGCTTGGACCGTATTCCCGATACCGGTGGGCTACTATTTTTTATATTTTTAAATGATTTTTATAGAAATATTTAAAAATGTAAATAGTAATAGTATATATAAAATTTAATGATATAATAACTGCTGCATGGAAATGTAATAATTTGTAAAATTGCATGGAAAAATGAGAAATAATAAAAGGCTTATTTATTTATTTATTAAGGATACTTAGACCCAAACGTTAAAAATACAATAATCGCTCGAGAAGCACATTTTGTAAGTTCACTAAAATCAAATCGTATATTGAATGAACATTTATTCCCAAAGTGTTAGCAGGTCGGTCTGTGAGACCGGCACACAGCACGGCACGGCAGCTGAGACAATTTCCTGCGACCGACGCAATTGGACGGCGAGATTATGGCGGAATGAGCTGCAGCCTCCTTGTTCACAGCTCACTGAACTGAAGGCCTGTGAAGGCTACATACTATTTCATATCGTCAAGTAGCCGCTGAGTATTTTAATTGGTTACAAGGAGTCAGAACTGGAAGGAGGAGCTCATGGCTAAATAATAACAGTCACAAGGGTCGAGCTTCCAGGTTAAGCAACGCTTGCCGAAGTTGTTCTGTGAAAGGGTGACCATCTCACACGTTATATACTCGTAGTTCGAGACGCACTTGGCCGGATTTTTGAACGGAAAAAAATAAGTCGGAACGAATTTGTTTACTCAGTCAGCGGTCGTATAATATTATAAACTGGCATCATAATCAGATACTAAATTAAATATAATTTGAGAAGTAATAAAACATATCGAACTTTGCAAAATAATCAACCACAAAGCAATAATAATTTATTAAATCTAATTACACATATTGCTTACTCTTTGATGGTAAGTCATATCGAGTGTCAGTCTGTGCGTTGTCATAGAGAATAGAAATGATTCGTGTATTTGACATTGCGTAGAAGATATCTTTTGGGTGTACACTTGGATTTTCTCAAATATTTTCCCTTTCTTCACCGTTCTAAGAACACCTTCATCTCCAGCTTTTGACGGTCCACCATAGTAGCTGTGATCGTGATATTACCAAAGTCGTGGTGTCTTCAAACAATATTAGATGAAGAGTTAATGATGTATGACAGTGACACAGACACAGAGGAACATTATGTTGTATTCGAAGTATTTTCGTAAAAAATGATCCGAGTTCAAAGACTAAAGTGATAGACGAACATTTTGCTTTTCTTCGTTTGCAAGAAGTGTGCGTACCGGACTAGTGTGTCGTGAAGTGTTGCGATGTTACATGCCGTGTTCTTGACGCTCTGTGCGTACCACGTGTGCCATGTGATGCTGGGCTTGCCGTGGGCCGGGCGCTGCCTGTCCTACGTCTGCTGCGCGCTGGCGAGCATGAACCTGGTGTACAACACGCTGCCCGTCGCCCTATGCTACCGCTTCCTGCGAGCGGCAACTCGGGCCAATGGGACCCTTTAAACAAACAGGTGGAAGAGTACTCCTGAACGCTTTCGTTCACTGCAATGGTCAGTCTCAGCGGAGAGAGGCCCGCGTGGAAGATAGTATGTGCTCTCTATCTCCCTGCACTAGTCGTTGGGCTGGCGGATGTCCGCGGACACGCGGGAGTCCGGCAGAGGTCCGGAGTATACGACGCTTGTTTGTGGTTTTAGTCTAGCGGATAACTTTCCTTGATGATGATGATCACTGAATCAGATAGAGCCTATGGACATCACGGATCATGATAGACAACTCCTTGATATGTTAGCTACTATGATAGAAAAACATGGCAAAAATAACAAACAATTTGGGTCATTATTAATTATTTAATATATCAATATAATTCCTGGCCCGGGGATAGTACACAATTAATATTATATCTGTAAAAGTGAACATGATCTGTTCTTGGAAAAATATTATATACTTCTTTTGTCTACAATGAAATCACAACTAGAGGTCAAGTGCCAGCGGAGTATCCACGTGTCAGATAATTGATTGCTCTTTCTACTATATCATTTGTGTAAGAAAATTCTGAAAATAAAACAAAAGGACTGTTTGTTCTGATAAAATAGCGATAGGTAACTCTCGACGATAATGTAACTTTTAGAGAAATAATTTTCGTATTCGGATCAATACCTAATCCCGGAGAGTTACCTTTTAGAAACGTGTTAGGTAACAAACAAACAGTTATACAAATGTATTAATTTAGGAAGTTAGACAAAGAGCTATCAAGACAGTGCGCGTACTACTCTGAGCAGCCAGTCTCCTGATTGGTCCTCATCGGTAGGTAAACCTCCGAACAAATTGTAGCAGGAAACGCGAAAAAGAGAGGTTAAATAATCTGGTGTTATTAAAAAAGCGGCCAAGTGCGAGTCGGTCTCGCGTGGAAAGGGTTCCGGAGGCATAATATTTTTTTTAACATGTTACTTAAAATCAAAGAATTCTTATAGGATTTCCTATAACCTTATGGTTATAGGAAAACCAACCTACTATCTGTATTTTTAAAAATTTGGCTTAGAAGTTTCGGAGGTCGATTTTCATCTATTTTCCATTTCCATTCAGATAGATTCAGAACCCGAAAATCGAAGAAAATACTTTCGTCAGGATCCTTTCGGAACTCATCATCATCATCTGCCTAGCCTTTACCCAAATATATTGGGGTCGGCTTCCAGTCAAACCGGATTTAGCTGAATACCAGTATTTTACGCGGAGCGGCTGCCTTACCAGACCTCCAAAACCCAGTAACTGGGTAACACGGTACTTCATGGCAAGACTGGAGTCAGATTTACTGGCTTCTGACAATCCGTAACGACTGCCAAAGATCTACAAATGACAGCCGGGACCATCGGCTTAACGTGCTTTCCGAGGCACGGAGGAAACTCGCTATGTTAAGACCCATCCACAGACCAACCTTGGCAAGCGTTGCTTAACCTGGATCCTTCCGAAAGGACCTAGGATCCTTTCGGAACTGTTGTTTGATAATTATGAAACAGTTTAAAAAACAGTTTTCGTTCTGAATATGATAAAACTTAGAGGTAGTTCTTTCAGAATTTTAGATTCATAACCAATTTTCGCAATAGCATGTCAATTGACATCCTGTAACGTGTAGCTTTGTCTGGGACGCCGCCGATGTTGGTGCACGACACGACACGACACGACACGACATGACACGACGCGACGAGACGTACGATGTCACAAATTGCACTATTACTGGCTCCATTGCCGGCGCGACCTGTGGCAGTGCCTGCAGTACGCGTACACCGCCGCACGCCCTGGTACCACCACTGCGTTTATGTCAGATTATAGGTTGAAAGCGACTTCAATTGTAACGTCGACGACTTTTCTGATGATTCATGAAGTTGTAAAATATTTTTTCTTAATAAGCTACGGACATATTGGAAACTATTGAATTTGGGTGGGATTTATCGTATACAACACGATTTATCGTATACAATCTTACGGAGTCTGCAATATTTCGGTGACAAAAACGAAAAGTCGAGCATAAATGACGACATAATTTTACCACCTGACCTGTCTTTCCTAATACGCCGTAAACATATTATATGTGTGTAATCAACATACAAATAATAATCTAAGTTACGAGTAACATAACATATAGTGTGTGTTTGTTGCACAGGTCGAGACCGGCGATGGCGGGCCGGCGCAGTCGTCGCCCGCGCTGCCGCTGTGCCCCGCCGGCAGGCCCGACGCCGACGTCCAACCGCTGCTTACTGACGGTGAGTACAACTACCTTTCAGGCCGTGCACATAGGTCGCAGGTAACTACGGCTGGTCTGCCAGCTCAGGTTGCAACCCGTGAGATCTAGCTCCAACAAGAGCTCACAAGCGTTGGCCCTCTAGGATCTGATTTCTCCGAGCTACTTCGCATCTGTAAACTGGTACCAAAGCTCTCAGTTTTTCTCGTGAATGTTGACTCCACGCCTGGGTAACATCGGGAACGAGATCAAACGTTTTGTATCGACAGAAATGTCCCGCCTGCTATCCGGCTCGGACGCCGGAAGCCAAATCACGTGAAAGGAGCTTACTCCTAAAAGTCACATATGTATTCTGCAACCTTGTAATGAAAATGATAGGTCAGGAAACTATTGCATCAGTGCTAAACATACCACTACCTACAACAATGAAATATATCGATAATACCGTTATCGATACTGTTATTTCATTGATTTATCGATATGAATTATTAGGTACACAAAAACGTTGTAAATAATTCTAGTTTACGTAAACTATTTATAAACAGAGCGCCTTGCTATTCGTGTATAATACCTATCAGATCTATTTTTTTCATATTAAAAGAATTATTTACTCTGTTAGGCCGGTTTTAGGGAAAAAAAAACATAATTCTACTTATTTCTTTGTGAAAACTGGATTAGGAATTAATGAAAATAAAAGAAACAACACAACACAATGATGGCTCGTGAAATATTATGATGAGAGATAAATCCATTGTTATTATAAAATGTGATACAAGCCTACAACACGAACTCCCTGGTATGAAGCCTCCGAGGCGGCGGCGGCGGCGGCGGCGGTACTTTGTTTCAATTATTTTCCGCGTCGGAGCTTTCTCTGATAGCACTTAGTGTAATGGCGGCTAAACTTTCAAGGCTTAGATTTTAGCTCTGATTCACGTCAGGTGACCAGTAACTCCTAACTCACTTAGTTGTACAAGGCTTCTGTTTTTTGTTTATTTTGAGGCAGAGAATAATAGCTACTTTGAGTTAATTTCCCTGAGTACTTCATAGCATCAGAAACTAAAGTAAAAATTCCACTAACTCAAAAACATCCATTTTTAATGTCATATTCCTAACAACTCCATTATTTTTCCCTTCGGCGTATTTGATATCGCTTTAATATAAGCTTCGGGCCCTCAAACACGGACTCATTAATCAAGATCATGGAGACAAATGACTGGTCCGGTCAAGGAGCTCTTTCCGTATGCGCTGAGTTCACGAAGCTTGTCTGTAGGTTCGCATACTCTCATCATCTTACAGTTCATGTCGCACGGTATTGGCGTCTATAATGACGTCACACAAATCCCACATCGCGCCATCAGAGTTCTCCGCGTGGTTTGAATTGAACATAGTATGTACATCACCCTTCAAGAACCATCGTGGCAGTTGCAACAGTCACAACCCCCGTCTGGTCGGTCCAATCCTTTTCAATGGAGTTTTGCGGGACTTTACACCCTGTTCCGCATAGTCCATACTATAAGTACTTAAGATCGATGTTAAAATGTTTTCCTCTCTCAATTCTTCTTTTGTATCATTTGTTGGCATTTCAGTTGTGTAGAATATTTTGTTAAATAAATAACCCAGTCTGCGGTTCGAGTACTGCGAAAAATGATTTGAGCGAGCAAACACGAGCCAATTCCCAAAAAGTTTCTTAAAAGGACGATTTCTGAGATCTACTCGGTTCGCACATTGTGAGGCAGTAAACTGGTCGACAGTTGACGTACATCAGTTGCAGCTATCTTTTATTCCTAACAATAGAACTACCTCGAAATCCTAACCAGTTAAACTCAATGACATCTGGCATTTTTTGAGGAAAAAGGTTTTTCATGTTTCAAAAATTCCACAGTTATTCATGAGCGACTTTGTTTAGTCAGTAGCTTTCCTGGAGCTTGCTATTGTTTCGAAATGAGGCTCCCAGGAAGTTGAATACAGTCGAGAGAGTTTCCGCCCTGTCCGCCCTGCGACATTTGTCAAATCAGGAATACCTATGATTTTTTTACTTTTGACTTGTTTTTAGCCGCGTACAAGCAGCAGCTACAGAGTAATTTGACGATGTATTCTTGTGATTTAACGTTTCTTGCACGTGGCTGACAGGGAACAATGACCGCAGAGAGTAAGCCGAGCCGGAGCCACCATCACAACAGACTGCCTCTGCGGCTATTTAATTACGAACATAGCACAGTAGTGGGGTGTCGCGTTACGTAGCCTCCTTTATTTAGACTTGTCATTCAAAGCCTAAGTAAACTAAAGAGTCATCTCTGTTTTTATGGTTCCGTACCTCCAAAGGTAACAAAGAAACCCTTATAATATCAATCTTCCGTCAATTGTCCGTCTGTCTGTCCGTGTGTCACCACCGATTTTCTCAAGAACGGGTGGACATAGCAAGTTGAAGATACTGAGGTCTACAGCCCCTATTAAGTGTATAAATCAAGGTCCTGAGTTAACACGATAAGTAGATATGGGATAAGTTAGATTATCGCGAAAACTTGTGAGTACCAAAATTCACCCATATTTTCAACGCTTATTATTTTTCGGATTTTTTCCTTTACATTTCCTGTAAGACATTGCTTTTCACCAAAATTGACAATTCTAGGTCAACCAGAAGTACCCTATAGGTTAAAAACCTATATTATGATAGTTCCCGTTGACCTAGAATCACGCAAAAGCAAGGTCTTACAGCACAAATAATGGAAATATGCCAAAAAATAAAAAAGTAATTTCGTATAGCAATTAGCATGAGGCACTCAGTAAACTAACTCATCTTTGGCTGCGGTAACATTTCGGCAAGCTTCGGTTCCGTACGACTGGCTGATTCTGTCGGCAGTTTTAATTCCATCGTTGAAATGTCGCAGGAAATTAAACTTGTTTTTTTTAAAAAGCGTTCGATAGATCGCCGAGATTTTAGAAAGCTATTTGTTGGTGAGTTGACTATTGAGCTAAGTTACCTTGGTGCTGATTGTTTTATGACAAAAATAAAATGCATAAGTAAATTAATAATAAGCTAAACTAAATACAAACTAAAATATAGCACCAAAAATTCGTCCACAACGCTGTCGGTAACGTGCTCAAAAGACTGGCGGCGTTGCCACGTTGTTAATTATAAATTACTAGATGACCTGCGCAACTTCGTCTGCTCCGCTCCTTTTAGTCTTAGCATGATGATAGCCTTCCTCGATAAATGGGCTATCTAACACTGAAGGATTTTATCAAATCGGACCAGTAGTTCCTAAGATTAGCGCGTTCAAGCAAGCAAACAAACAATCTCTTCAGCTTTATATATTAGTATAGACAACTATATGCTTAATATCTGTCATGGTTATCTAACCGTAAATTGTTAGAAACTATAGCTTCTGATCGGACAGATAAGCGACTATTGCACCTAGTTATCGTTTTAGTTCAGAAACTGCTATACAACACTTCGAATGATTTAATTTCCTACTGAAGCTGCGTGAAACAACGCACTTGACCTTAAAAAAGAAATCAACTCATGACTGTAACAACAGCAGTATGACGTAAAAGCAGCATTCCGTCTCCTTTGATTCGGAATAGAACAGTTTCCGTGAACTGACGCGCCTTCGTTCGACTTCAAGACGTATAAATCCCGCATCACACCGCTCCAAAGGAGGTATGACAACGCCCTGACGTGGGTTGCCGCTGTTGAGTTGAGCTCGAGTTTAGAGGAAAATTAAAAGTTGATACAAGCAGTCTTTCATACTTTAATGCTCGGAATAAATATGACATTACGCTAATTTTCTTAGGAAGTTTATGTTGTTTGTTGTCATCTGATATGACGGTCTTGGCAGGACTTCTTCAGGCATATGCAGAAACTACAAAACGCCACCCACTACCATTTCCGGATCCAGAGGGCTAAGGCAGCCAAGGGGTTCAAGCCCTCCCGGGGCCCAGGCAGCTAGCGGTGTCATGCCCTCTCTCCAAACGACAATTCTAGCACTCTCACTGACATGTGGTCCGCTAGCCGCCCACAACATTTTTAATGCAGCAGACCACGACAGTTTTTTTATTTTTTACTGGTAGGCCATGTGGGCTTGTCTCTGGTTTCTCTGACCTAGGCTAGAGTCAAGGGCAAACCCATCACAAATAAAAAAGGATAATTTGTAACAATATTATTTTTTTGTAACTTGTAAAGATTGTCAGGCCACGTGCGTGTTTAGAACATTTCGAATACTAGTGATTCGTGTGACTTTGACTATCAACCGCTGACATTCTACAATCTATTTTTCGACAAGATTAACGTAAATAAATATTAAACCTTTATTTTCTTTGATTATCACGTTGTCTTCCAGACAATAGACACATTAGAAAATGTGCGGAGTGAAGGTGTTAAATTTTCATATTTTCTGAAACTTAACGACGTGTCTCGCTGGTCACCCCCCACATGGCGTGCTGCAAAAGTTAGGCAAAATCTAGCCTAGCGTGGTGTAAAAGACATGTGGTATGTTTTATGGGCCTCAGTTGCCTGAAATAAAGGTTTAAATAAATAAATAAATTACATGCATACACGCGCCCACGGCCTGCTGTTTTAGGCTTGTGCCTCGAGTTTTGCGAGCAGTGGGGCGGCGGCGGCGGCGGCGACGCGGGAGCGGGCAACTTAGACCCATTCATTCAGCCAGCGGGCAGATTGCGTGGCAGTACGCGGCAGTATGGCAGCGTAGTGTTATGTTCATGATTGTGTAGTCGAGATATTTGGTTTATTCGCGAACGAAATGTCTGAACAACGGCGACAACATTTTTTGATTAAAATTTATTCCTGACGCTCGATTTACTGTGGGCAAAAAAAGAAAATAAATTGCACAACACTGCAAAGCAGACGCACAGGTGGTCACAGCTTGACTGGAGTGCACCGCTCGTTGTCCGCCCTCGCGCCGCTACGCACTGCTGTTTTCGAGGGCCAGTCCATTTGATTTAACACATTAGATCTTGCTGCTTCCGCGCCGCCGCCGATGCCGCCACCCTGCTGCCCGCAAAACTCGAGGCAGAAGCCTCAAACGTATACGGCGTTGAGAGTGCATCATCCGCCCCTGCCTGCTAGCATATTTACAGATACTTTTGAGTCTGGAAAACTGCTGTAACATTTAATAACTTTATCTTTTGAATAAACTCTTTAACTTCAGACAAATTCTCACATTTTAAAAACCCTAGATTTATAAACAACTAGTAAGAACATTCTGTCTATTTGTTAAAAATATCAGAAATAAATCAAAACTCTGAAGCCCATTTTTCAATCTCAGCAAGATATAAGTCTTGTTGAGCGCTGGAATAACCACAAAACAAAAATAGCTCCGACAAGAAATAGCTCGAACTCGTAGTATTGAACTACAACCGATCAAATATCTGCTACAAGCATGACTCACTGTTCGCACCTCGCTGCAGAACTCTGCCTACCTCACAATGAACACGGACTGGATACCTCTTTGAGAAAAATGATACCTGTATCTTGAGTAAGTCCCTCGCTAAGGTTGTCCCCTTCAGAAATTTTGCGAACGGCTGACTCTCAGTATTCGCAAGTATTTATTTATAACAGCATAATAGAATAAACTTTCCATCAAAGAAACGTTTTCTTTTAATGTTTTCCAGTAAATCTTAATATGTTTCTTTTGTGGCAGATAAAAGTACTTTTAAATAAGAGTGTGCGAGAAACTAATATAACATTTGTATATTTTGCAATGATTTATGAGAGTGGCACTATTTTACTGACATGTATTATACACGTCCTGCTAGATCATGTGATTTGCTCAAAAACAGCACTCGAGCAAAATTGCTTCCCATCGTGCACTACCAATTTAATGACTTGAACGAAGAAAATATGAGCTGTTCAGGTTAATTACATTGGTCTTGCAAAATTTTGTACGTGTTACTACTTAATCCGTACGGAAAAGAATAACCTGTTCTGCCGTCTTCAGTTTGTATAACCTAGCTGTCTGTTACATCTGTGGGGCAATCATCAAGTTGACCTGACATTTTGATCTTGCTTAGTCATTATATGCGGCGGAATTAAAGTAGCCCTGCTCCTGAGTCATCTGTTAAAAGTTAGCGGGCTTTTTTAGTATTTATACTCACATATAGGTAAATCAGAAACAACAAATATCCAAAACAAATCATGTTACGTTCAATTATAAAGTGATCAATCCAATATTCAGGAGTTTCAGGACTGTCAGCAGTCGAGTGAGATTAGGTACATCCACCGTTGTTTATGTACGCGTACATAATACATTACGTACTTAAAGACACGGTACACGCTAACTTGATAGGACATTAGCAAAGATAAAACGCATTTGTACACACAAATGCAACGGTATTATTTTGAATATTTGGAGCGCTGCTAACGTTAAGGGAGTTTAAGCATAACATCACACGAACGTACGAATATTCCCGGAAGGATTCGGAAAAGATCTCCCTCGGTAGATAATTATCTCATTGCTATCAACTGTCAATAAATCCAGACTCTGGGCTGGTGCTGAGAAAACACTTCAACTGGAAATATCGAATAAAACTTTGCTCGAGATGGTCGACCCTAGAGCTCAGGCGAGCTCTACTCCAACGGCGGTCTATAATAACACCGCCCATAATAATACCGTCCAAAATACCTTACATTGATAAATCATCACAAATCTTAAATATTCCCGCAAACGATATTTCCAAAATTCAGTTCTGCTTTTTTGCGGCCGCACTCATCTCTTTATTTAATTGGTGTGTCTATAAATCCGTTTATGGAATGTCTGACCTATTCCAATTGCATTGCCTGCATCGGAGATGACTGAAAGGATTTCCTATAAGCCTCTTACCTCTCTGCTTGTGCACCAAGATGACGTTTCTAACTTGTCAGGTTTATACTATACTTTATGTTTTCTTCTGAAAGCAGCTTATCGTTTTCAAAGACACTGCGCTATCTGGGCTTTCGAGCCGGATTTTAAAATCGCAAGACGTTTGTTTGCTTGGTTCTATGAACTCTGTCTGCCTACATTTTCAATGCTTAGCGTTAAGTCCGCTTTATAATATACCACTATGAATATAGGTACTAGTTTTATATAAGTAGTTCGTGTACTTTCGCGTTATACATATTCATCCTGATCGCTCCCACCTAGTCAATCATCTAGTCATGAGCTCCCGATATTGCGTCCTTAAAAATATACGAAGAGCTAGCACGGATGAACAATTTTATGGACGATTAAACTTATGCATCTTACTCCGGATATTAGACTCGCTCCGTTGCATCCAATATTTTCTCATAAAATGCAATCACTCATGCAGATTGCACATTCCTTTAACTCTTGTAGCCTCGCGACTATATATAAGTAGAAGTATCATTTAGATCAATTATCACGCAGGTCTAAGCGATACATTGTAGGTAGGAAACTAACCTAATTGCCTATAGTTGTTAGTATTCCTGGCACAGGCTACGTAGACCATAACTCGGGGCTGATGAGAATATTAAATTGTGCTTAATGATTCAATATATCTGCTGGGCCCATTCCATTACATTAATTTAGGTAATGTGTTCAGAGGTTATTAGGATATTTTCTCTAAATTACTTGCCTCACTGTAGAAATTGCTGTCATTTGTAACGAATACAGAATTCAGATTCTTAAAGAATTGTTGTAGGGGTTAATTGTTAAATAATTAATTCACCTGAATCTTCTCTCGTTGAGAACGCCAACAATCTGACTACTAAAGAACACAAAACCTTGGGAAGACTTATCTTGCAAGCAAAACAACTGTCTGTAATATCGCATGAGAACTTGTTTGTTGCCTGAGCTACTTCGGCTTTGACATAACCAAATCTAGACGAGCTTACGTTCGGACGACGAAGATAACTGGGAATAAGACTTTGAGGCTCACTCTAAACGTAGCTGGAAAATAAAATACGCGGATTGATGTCCGAGGCTGCACACCCGATCCGAACCGATTATTATAAAAATATGGAAAAGTTTTAAAAAGTATCTTACTTGTTTTAAGCAGCTTTGATATTTTTTAACTTTATGAGCGAATGTTTTCCCACAATCATGACCCAGTTGTCAAACGCAATCCTTGAAAAAATACTTCCCATAAATCTATGTTCATTCACGAACCGAACCAATATAACGAACTAATGGAATCTTGCAGTGTCACGCGTCTCTCGCAAAAATTCGTCTAAAAACAAAACCGTTCCTTCAATTGGGAGGGAAATAATCGTGACAGAGGAAAAATGAGTGAACTTTGAACACATTAAGGCACTCAGCTGGAGGGACTCGGGAGGAGGAAGTATTTGAATTGCTAATTGAAGTAGCATTGCGCACGACTGATGGAGAGATTCGGGGATCGAAGAGCATGGGGACGTCGCTTTTCAGACATCGTACGACGTTACTGATATACTGATTTATATTAAGGGCCTTGCTGAGTACATAATAGGCAATATTGAGAAAAAGACCCATTTCTGTCAGTCGCTAAACCTAGGACTGACACAATAGCAACTAATAATGATTGATTTTTTTTTTCATTTCACAGTACACACTAGACATTTCTACGCAAAAACTGTTGATGAAACAAAAAGCTGTATGACTAAGTACTCGTAAAGCAGCAGAACCAGAAGGGACTCATACATATGCATGACACGCGACTGATCAATTATTTCTTTCCCATTGTGGCACGCGAAGATGGTGACATCAGCTAACCAGCTGAGGTGACGAGAACAGCGGCTTTAGGCTATTAAATTATAGCTATTATAGCAAGTTGATCTACAGGGTTCCGTAGCTTGACAGAAAATAACAGGCGTCGTCCTAATATGAAGCGATCATCGCGTACGGAAACACAGGAAGGTGCCTTCTACATCGATCGTTGGTCTCTTGCGGATGTTGCTCACTTACATGTAACTACTGTAGTTGTGCCGCTGATGAATCTGAATCACTAAGCGTTTTATAAACTACGGCAGTACCTAGTGCGCTGAATAAGACGAAGAAGTTGTTTCAAGCATCTAATCACACAGTAACATCTGCCGATGCGCTAGATTTCGAGAACAAAGTAGTTTCAGCACAGCATATCAAACAAGCTAAGATTACAAGACTATAAATCTTGAAAACTGAAAATCGACAATTTTCAGAATAACTAATAAAATATAAAAATAGCGGAAAAAATTAACTCGGGTAATTCCTTATCCGAAATTACTTTCAAATAATTCTCAACAAGATTTATAAGTATCTGTAGGTACAAGCTGAGTGACAATAAAGATTTAAAAGAGGATAAATGGTGCGAGGCCAAGAGTCAATTTGTGATGAGGACCCCAAATGATGAGGAGGACCCTAGAGATGCTTCATTCAAATTTTAATTTCAACTAATTGAACCGCGCCGAGAGTTGGCACTTCTTAATTTGGAGATAGATCCAGGGGTTTTAAATTTAGACTTTCAGCCAATATTTCATTTGTATATTTTTTTAAATCGGTATTAAATTTTTCGCTGAGAAACGATTGAATCGCTCTTCACGCAAACATTACACCTTATGAAATGGGGAAACCGTGAATAGGTTGGTGTTCATAAACTGAAATCACATAGCGCATGTTGCTCAAAACAATTTTTTACAGTTTATTTGATTCTTCGCCTCACTCGAACTTCTCTGAGTTATGGCTGGACGTCCACGCCGTTCATGTTCAGATTGTGGAGCAAAGAAGTGATAATAAATCGATCTCTCACCGATTGCATCGCTGTCGACCAGATCCTGGTTTTCAAAGTTTCCAGTCTCCCTGAACCTCTTGTATTACTTCGACTCACAAAACTGGCTCAGATGAAGCTGATGAGCGGTAGTACGCTGAGGCAACCCTTTCTGGATCAGAATGACGACTTGAGCAGTTTCTATAGATGTGGTTGCCATTTTTTTTTTATCTTCAGTGTTTCCAGTTATGTGTAACATTCAAGTTTATTGCTCGCGAGTGTATATTATTTGTCTGTGGACATTGAAGCCCATTCGAATTATCAGAAGTTTTTGTTTTAGTTTATACATATCGCAATAACACTTTAATAAATTCAATTTCATATCCTTCACAATCAAAATCTAAACCCGCTCGTTAATACTAAACACACACCTATTAGAGTGTAAATGATGTTCGTCACGCGACGTCGCTTTGCTTCGGCTATAATATTCCAATTAGTTTTGGTCACAAAGAGTTTTAATTTCGTTCATGTGTATTGAAGGATTGTTTGAATAAATAACTACGGTGTTTATTTTTGAAAACACTGAATAAATAACAATTTTTTTGTAGAACAAGCGCTGCTTGTTTGAACTTTACATGAAAATATAGTGACATTCACTTCGATATATGCAAATATGCATATTCAATTTCATTGTATGAACATAAAAATAAAATATAACGTTAGATTGTATACAAATAAGTTCCCGGTTTGATTTAACCATTTATAGAAATAGAACACTTGTATTACGATTACAATGCGAGTTAGTAGGTAAGTACCTACGAGTAATAAAGTGGTTGTCACGGGCTCATATTTTTGCTTTCTTCAAATAATTGAATGTATTTGATCTTATCCATATAAGCACTTAATTCATTGATTTTTAGGGTTCCATACCTCAAAAGAAAAAAAAACGGGACCCTTATAGGATCAGTTTGTTATCCGTCTGCCTGTCAATACCCTTTATCTCGGGAACGCGTGAAGGTATCGAGTTGAAATTAAAAAATAATAAACTTACTCAGGTCTACAGTCCCTTGAAGTTGCGAAACTAAAACTTCTAAAACAACGTAAAAAATAATAGGGCCGCGTATGTTGCGTGAAACGTATATTTCGACACTCTCTGGGGAAACAAAATGTATAGGCTATATCCCGTTGACCTAAAACTATGAAAATTGACAACTCGTACCGTCATAAAATATGCTAAAAGTAGAGGGAAAAATCTGAAAACTGTATATTTGTAATTAAATCATAAAAAATATGGTTTTTATTTAAAAAAAAAAGATAAAACATCAAGGTTAAGCAACGGTATTCGCGGTCATAATGTATGGAACCCACGGTGAGCGAGGCCGACTCGCACTTATTCGGTTTTTATATTTTTATTATTAATTCAATTAAAGATAGTCAATGTTCTCACATGGCGACCTTCCCTCTAAATATCTCGACAACGTAACATTTTAGGGCACCACACAGCTTACATAATATGTAAGCTGTGTGGTGCCCTTTAATGTTACGTATGGGTATATTATACCCATTATGTATACCAGTTTCATAGAGCGACATGACTTTGAAAAAACCCCCGTCTTGTTACCGAAGTCAATGTGCACTGACTTGTGTTTATGGAGCATGATTCCCCATTTTCAGGTACATAAATTTGCTAAAATATATCCTACCGAAATAAAACAGTCAGAAGAATGATAAATAAGATGTCAACTTTAACATAACAATAAACGTCTAGAATTACAAACTGAGAATCGTTCTCCAGACTACGAAAGCAACTTTTAAACCCAAGAAACAGTTTCCATTCAGAGTCAATAGCGGTAAGAAATGTATTGTTTAGCTCGTCAGTTGTCGGCCACAGACGCGAGATCCGAGGAGTGAGGAGCGCCAGCGGTATGCGACATAGCGAGGCGCAAGTAGTGGGGCAGGGAAAGCGTTCAAATTGAACACGCCTTGTCATTGGTTGTTGTTTCGGGATTTAGTAGCAGAGTACACTTATTTTGACCATCTAAAATCAGATATCAGTATAAGTTGAAGTAATTAGGTACAGAAAAATCTGTATCATATTTTTATTCGTCGTTCGTCATTTATGTCACGGATAGTCAGAACTTCAGAAGTAACAATATCTGGCGCCAGTCTCGACAAGGAGTACCGTGCTACGGGTTCCTGGGTTGTGAAGGTCAGATAGACAGCCGCTCCATGTCAAATACTGGTCTCTACTCAGCTGCAGCCGGTACGACTGAAAAACTAAACTAATATAGTTGATTGACCTTCTTTGAACAAAAATGAATTTCTTTCTCATTGCATAAGTGAGTTCCCCTCACTGACATCATAACTTCGTAGTTAGCAAACTAATTGCTATAAGCAACCACTTGTGAACGTTCCTCTGGCATGAGGCAGGCACCCACTACCCACGACCGCATGCAACAGGTTCCAGCATGCATAACACAACACCCACGCTTCCTTCTCCAGCCATCCTTTTCTTACGACAGCCTCAAGAGTGTCTTCGTCTCGCTCGTGTGACGTCACAGGCTCACCGCTGTCGGAACTTAGGAAGTATCTTTGCTTTACGAATTTGGATGGTATTTCTCGGAAAACAAAAAGTCCTTCCAAGTCTGGTTCTATTGATAAAACTTTGTTGATGAAGAAAAGTTGCGGCTTTATGAGATTCAAGTTGGGTTTAGAAATATGATTTTTGTTTAAAAATTCAGCTCTTTTTCCACAGAAATAATACCTACTATAAGAAGCTCTTAGTATACATATATGTAACTCCAAAACTTGAGCAATACTATATACTTCTAAAAGTTTTACAACATTCAGATAAAACAGCGTAGCTAAATAATTAGAAACTTAGTGATAAAAAGAACAAGTGGAACAACAGCGGGCGCAGAAGACAAGCGGGATTAAAGTTATGGAGCGACGAAGTTGCGCCGGAGTTGGTCGCTCGGGTAGTAATGATGCGGCTCAGTTAACGCGAGCTCGGGTGGTAATGATGCGGCTCAGTTAACGTGAGCTTGCTTCGTTCTGAACTTTCTTCACTTTCTGTTAGTATTCCAGAGTGTGCCTGCAGTATGGGTAGAGTTTTTAGCGAATATCTTTTTGATTTTTGTTTAACTCCACTCAATCTGTCAGCCGTCTAGATTTGTTTATTCAATGAAGCTCAGTGTTTTTAGTATTTGCATGTACTTACTCCTCCCCAAGACTTAACTACTTAGAGCTACTTAGACATTACATCTGCAAGGCTCACAACATTTTGAATTCGAAATCAGTCAAGCAAATTCTAGTCTAGAATTTGCTACTAACAAACTTATTAAAGTTGAAGTAGTGATACAGTGTTCGTCCCCAAAGCCTCACAAAACTTACAGTTTCGAGACACTGGAGACCATACGGCTATCATTAATTAAGACTCCCCACTAAGAAAATAGTTGAGACCTCCTGAAGTTTCACAGGCGAACTCGAGAGTAAACGCAACATAATTGAATTCGCCAAACTCGTATCGAAGCAGGAATAGAGACGTGGTCCAAGTTACACGCAAAGCTTTATAGTCAGGTATCGAACCTGTCGATGGGTTGGATCTGTCTCGTGTTAGGTACGCCGAGCTGATAAATACGTATATAAATCCAATGGGTTGACGTACGTTGGAAATGAGTTCTGAATTAGTTTAAATAAATAATTACAAAGCATCGTCGTCGATATAGCGGACAATCGAAACGAATCTATGGGAAACGAAATAAAGTAGGATTATAAATCCAAGATCGAACATACGCTGTGCAAAAACTGTCGAGTATGCTCTGTACCATCCTAATGTGTGATACGTACGATCGACGATGTAGTGCGATCTAAGGCCTCTGCTTCGAGTTTTGATCAGCAGGATCTAATGTGTAAAATCAAATGGACCAACCTGTAGCGGCATCAATGCCGCCACATGAAAAACCAATGGATAAAATCTACATCGCAGCAAAAAGAACCGCAACGCCATCTATCCAACTAGGAGCGAATTAAAATCCTGCATCGCGCAAGCAAAGTTTACCATGCGATTTGAACATATACATCAGCCCGAATATTAACTATCGGGGCAGTAGCCCGACAGGCATATCAGCCGCCTGGTCGGAGTATCCTCCCTTTTCAATGACTTCACTCTCTGTACCGCTTACCTCAAAAAGAGCGGCGTGGCAGCGGCGTGAGGCCGGGCAACGAGCGGTATGCCAGTCGAACGGTGACCGCCCGCGCGTCTGTATTGCAGTGTAGTGCAATTTACTGTCTTTTTTTGCCCACAATTAATCGAGCGTTAAGAATAAATTTGAATCAAAAAAATACTGTCGCCGGTATTCAGATATATCGTTCGCGAATAAAAACAAATATCTCGACGACACAACTACGACGTTATAGTGCCGCGCGATCTACCCGCTGGTTTTAAAAACGGGTCTAAGTTGCCCGCGCCGCACCCGCGCCGCCGCCGCCACCGCCCCGCTGCTCGCAAAACTCGAGGCACAGGCCTTACGATGCCTCGAGCTCCGGCCCGCTCGCTCTCCGAGCAGGCAGGCGACCGCACTAGACTTCTAGTCTGGCAAGTCGGCAACTCCTCACGTAAATATTTTGTAAGAAGGCTCTGGAAAATTGATGACGAGATTGAATTGATTTCTTGGTTTCTAGGTTTACTTTGAAAACTAATATTTGCTTAGCACAGTTACTTGCACAGTAATTGAAATTGGATATTCAGGCCTAATACCTATACGTTTGCAATGTGTACTGTACAGTAATACTCGTATCATGTAACTAAATTAACAGCCATATCAACTATTATTCAGGGTTCAACTCGTCGTCATCTTCCTGCCTATATCCCATGTTACTTGGGGTCGGCGCAACACGTTTTTTTCTTCCAATCTGTTTTTCGTCCTATCAACCGTCACGCTATCATTAACTCCCGTTTCTTTTGTATCGCTCCTAGCACAATCGATCGCATCTTTTATTTGGCTCTCCTACTAGATCCCTCCATATTTATATTAATAACTCTTTTAGTTACATGCGTTTCATGACTCCTCTTCACATGACCGTATATCACAATATCTTGATATCGTTGTACGGACAGTAGTCACCATTGATATTGTTTATTTAGAGTGTGATGCTCAGAGTTTGAAACATCAATCAATTGGGGTTTAGTTATTCAGTTGCCTTTTTAGTTACAATTCTTTTTGCGTTCCTGTGGGAATTATTGAGGGATTCAGTTGCATGGTGTCTTAGGTATTGACGAATTTCAGGAAAAATTTGAACGAGTTCTGAGGGATTGTTCATTTCAATGTCTGTTATTTTTTGTTATACTTACTTTCTATTTACTCCACAAGCGCGTTATTCCTGGACGTAATCGCAACGTCATGACCCCGCTGGACAAAGGCCCTTCTCAAAGTGCGCGCCATCCTAAAGGCAAATCCCATTTGAGCTTAATTTCCAATATCGTGACGTAATTGAAACCAGAACGTCCTTGTGAGGCTCTGATGACGTTTTGATTAGAACTGTTAATTATTGCGAATATTGCCTATACAGGTTGCGGTACCAACCCCCCCCCCCCCCCCCCCACGTAGCTCGAAGGGGTGGGGTGGTCGTGGTCAAAGGAGTAATTAGACCGGCAATAGAATCTTACCGAGAACTATAACTTAGCAAATGGAGGCCTTCTGCACGCCATTGGCTCCAGGAAATTAGATAGCAATCAGAATGTGTTTGTGGTTGTATGTTCAATACTATGTTCATCAATATTTGAGTATTGTGAGCTACTGATAGTTAACCTGTATTCCAGATAGCATTTATCGTAAATGTGTGTCTGCGTTCTTCGACGGGGTGGACTTGTTAATCGCCAGTCACGTTCGAGTCCCAGTCACTTGCCGGTCACCAGGCTACAATCCTGGCTTTTAAGAAATTGTAAAAATAACGCAACAATGATTTACAAAAACCCATAATCTTTAATTCCTTAAAAGATTGCTTTTCTGATGCTGTCTGTGAAAATCCAACATTATAAGATCCAGCATTCCCGGGTGACTCATCCCCACGGCTTAACAAAGTGTTAAATAAGACGCAAAGTCGTGATTCAATTAAGCCGAGCTCAGTTCCGGCCCAGGTTCGACTCCCGGCGCGCCTCTATTGCGCCGGTATCAATTAGACCCATCGGGAGCGCGATGTGCTTTTCGACACCCCATTCCGAGGGTCGGGCCTGCTGTTAATCTAAGATTATGGTGGGAAGGTATTTGTGTGTCTTTGAACTTTGATACAAATTGGTTTGTTAAGTGATTGAAGAAATAGTAGGTTATACTAGAAGAGTGTGACAACTAAGAGCAGCATTAGTCTATGATTACCGAAGCCGGCGAGGTGCATATCTATGGACTTTCATGTCAATAGTCTCCTCCTTTTTTAGTCGTATCATCTTCCAATCCCTCCCTTTAGGTTTTTAGTTGTATCATCACAGCGCTAATGTTTCCCATTAACTTATTCGCCTTAATTGTTTTAGTATTTCGTATGAATATTTATCTTGTTGATTTGTATATTTATTATATATTTATATTGTATGCATGGTTTATATTTGTATATTGTTCATTATTGTATTTGAATCGCTTTAAATTTTCTTTATTGCACCTACGACTATTCTCTGCATTACCCAAAGGTTGACTGGTAGAGAATGCCTGTGGCATTAAGTCCGCCTTTGTACATTTATGTGCTGAAAGTGTTTAAAATAAATAAATAAATAAATTCCTCCCAAAATGTTCCTCATTTCTCCACGACACATGTTCCTCATTTCTCCGCGACACATGTCGCTCATTTCTCCGCGACAAATGTTCCTCATTTCTCCACGACACATGTTCCTCATTTCTCCGCGACACATGTCGCACATTTCTCCGCGACACATGTTCCTCATTTCTCGTTTTCTCGCTTGCACTGAGCGAGGCTAGGTAAATGAAGCGCTTCTATTATTTCTTAACAAACACATTCCTCGCTGCGCACCCTCGCACATCCCTGGCACACACGCTGCCTTACACTTAAATTATTATTACCGCAGTAACACTATTTGTAGTTTCACACAATGTACATATTCAGTACAAAATAAATGAGTCCTCTATATTTCAGTTTACATATTTCACGAGGGACAGATAGTTTTTAAAACTGCAGTCATATCCGTCTGCATCATACGCTGAAATTATTGGAATCGCTCCATTGAACGCGTGTCACGAAATCCGTCCGCTAATGAATTTTTTAATCTCCATCGCAACGTTTCAATGCTGTGCAATATTTAATGCCGTAGTCGGTTCAAAATATAAATATTCATCATGAAAATATAGTTGTTCGTTTGCCTTTTGTATCGAAGGTTTTAAATAACTCTTTTGTTGCGAAATGAGCTGTAAATTCTTCATTAATTGCTTTAAATTCTCTCGAATAAGAAAATGTAGATAATTATTTTCTGGCACGCTGCAGCTGAAGTGTAAGTGTTGTGTCTCATTGAGTTTCTGACTTTATTCTAAATCTGCATGTATTGAGTCTTCTGACTTTGTATTGCATGTTTGAACATGCAATACAAAGTCAGAGAATTAGTTGTCATTGTAGTTTTATAGTAGTATTTGTTTAAATACCCAAACCAGTGGCCTGAACCGTAACTACATAAGTAATAATTACCATGCTACCTACGTTATTAAGACTAGAAACATAATTCAAACTAAAATTTAAACTTTTCTTAGAATAACCCTGGTTTTAGTTCTAAGCCTTCACTACGGCTAGAAGCTTACAAGCAAGCAATGTAGGCACGGGCTCCACCGGCCCCCTGGCGTCCGCAGCGCCCCCGGGGCCCCTGGCGCCCTCGGCAACTCTAGCGCCCGGGTGCCAGCGCCGCGGTAATCCCGCTTCAATTACTATCTGCCGTCCGCGCGCGCTTAACAGCGACTCAACTTACTACAGAATAATTATGTACGAGAATTTTGTAACGAGTTACCTACAGAGCTACTTCTCACGGTTACTGGGCTACTGGGAATGAATTACAAGTTGGATTTTAATGAGTCGGTATTTCGGGGCTTTTCTTTCTAAACTAAATCAATGCTTTAAAAGATCTCAATCGACAACATCGTCATTTTGAATCCTCAACGAATGCTCTTTCAAGCACGCTGTATGTTAAGTGGACACGTCGTGACAGTGGCTTTTAATTAAATAAATAGTTTGCACCAGATCTTAAATGTCCACCGAAACTCAGATCTGTCTGAAAGCCCAAAAATAATTAAAACGTACTTCACGAAGTACAGGACCTTCCAAACTTAGCAGACACATTAGCAGCTGTTAGAGGTCGCACCAAACGAGCGGCTGACAGCATCGTATTATGAGCCTACTTGTGAGAGATGTGATGGACGACGTACCTGAAGGAAAATTATTTGTTAATGTATGATGGAGGCTACGGCCGGGGAACACACCCGCCACAGTCCACACTAAGGAGCTCGTGGCTAAATAATAACAGCCGCACGGGTCGATCATCAAGGTTAAGCAACGCTTGCCAAGGTTGGTCTGTGGATGGGTGACCATCTTAACATACCGAGTTTCCTCCGTGCCTCGGATAGCACGTTAAGCCGTTGGTCCCGGCTGTCATTTGTACATCTTTGGCAGTCTCTACGGATAGTCAGAAGCCAGTCTGATCTGACTCCATTCTTGCCATGCAGTACCGTGTTACTCAGTTAATGGGTTGTGCAGGTTTGGTAGGCAGCCGCTCCTTGTAAAATACTGGTATTCATCTAAATCCAGATTGACTGAAAGCCGACCCAATATAGTTGGGAAAAGGCTAGGCAGATGATGAAACGCTACTGGTGATTACGCGTCTACCAAAAGAGCATAGAGGAAATTAAGCACAACGAGTCCCGTAGAAACGATTCAGCTGTCTTGGATTCCGCATTGAAATTTATCAGAAGAGAACAGCGGAAGAGAAAATTTTTCTTTTTCTACACTGGCAGAGTAAAACTGTGTAGTGTTTATTTTTACAAATGTTATGAAGTCACAATGCTTGAAAAGAAGTTTAGAATCGTTCCACAAGTAGCCAGTTCCCGAACACCACGTATCGTGCCCCACCTAGTTGCTTCTCCGCGACCTCTCCGGGTCTCCTCGACTCTGTGCCCCCTGCAATTTGTTGCTTTTAACTGCAATTAAGGTGAACGTGCAGTGTGCACTCCAACATTCATTATTTTTATATTGGTACAAAACAGTGAACACAAATAAAGTCCATGGCCTTATCCTCGAAGTTGCAGTTCCGGATGCAACTGAGCACCAATTTTACATGTAACGACGTTATTCTGCAAAAACCTCACGAAAATAAAATAAGAAGTGATCTGTCTATCTAAATCAATCGGAATGTCAGTTCACTTGTCCAAAGTGTTCAGGTTGACAGGGTTACAGAATAGACCGGCTAGACCACCCAGCTGCTGGGTAATAGGCTCACTCAGACAAACTGGATTTAAAAGATATTTCTTAAAAATTACGGGTGATAAAAAGCAAGAGGTAGGTACTGCCTGAAAAATTCTAAAAGTTATTACGGTGAACGGTCCTTATCCAAAACGACATTTGTGTACTAACACTCGGTAGTACGAGGATGTACGCTTTACGAGCTAATATCGCGGCGGCACACACGATATGTGCGCGTAACGCCGCGGCGCGCGTGCTAGCTAGCGTGTTGTGTCGATGCGGGCGTGAGAGCGCATAACTTTATGTTGTCGTCGCGTAAGGCCGGGGGGACACTGCGGATATGCCGGAAAAATCATAATTTCAAGTAACTACTTTCGATTCCGGTGTTAATAACCACGGGTGGTGCAGTCATAATGTTACGAATTACATATGAGTTTAGTCTTTTATTCTTCATCAAGTTTGGATATTGATTAACCCACCTTTTCTTTTAATGCTGGGAAACCATCAAATGACTCCTTCCACTCTGGGTGAAGCAGGAGGGAGTGTCAGACTCTTACTGACTAAAACCCATGGCACTGGCCATGTAGCGAGCCCCGTCTTCTATGCTGACAGCTCTTTGAGGCGCTGATTTACCCACCTACATAGTACACATAACCTGAACGAAGTTTCAGCATTCTATTTAGTTACACGACTTCCTAATTTTGCTGTTTTTTTTGTAAGATACTGCTACATCCTGTCGACAAAGGTGACAGTCTTCAAGTCAGAGAATTTCAGCATGTTTTTATAACCGTCGCACTATTTAGTAGACGTTTTTTCGCCTTCTTATATACGAAAAGCAAGCATTTTTATGGGAAAATACGAGCTAAATATACAAAAATTACGATAGTCTATTTTACTCACAGAAAACTAGTCTTAGTAATGTAGAATGGAGTGTAAAAACCATTCTTGTGTTGTCGTTAAACTCCGAGCGAGTGTTGATGAAATCCTAACGAGTGTGAGCGAGTGGCGTCGTCTGAGCCCGCTCTTAGCGCCTCGTGACGAAGGTGTTTCTTTTGAATATCCTGATTGGCTTCGTGGCTTGTATTCTTAATACCTTCGCACTTTCAGTGTGTAGGTAATCATATTTGTGTCGTAAAGGGAAGCGGTTTGTTTATGCCAAGGATTAATAGAAATCGGACCACATTTTTTGCAGGAAAAGTAATGTTTCATTTAATATAATTTTAAGACGCAACGTTGGCGCGGCCTCCCACAAGGTGGACCGATGACCTGGTAAAGATCGCGGGTAGCCGATGGATGCGAGACGCGCAGGACCGGTTGTTGTGGCGACGCTTGGGGGAGGCCTTTGTCCAGCAGTGGACGTCTTTCGGCTGATATGATCATGATGATGAGCGTTTGCGACCATTCTATAGAGATTTGTTTATGAAAATTAATTTAAAATTATTTTCATTTGTAACTACTAATAAGTTTGCAAAAATAACTGCTAACCTATTGTGCCTATTAAAATAATCCGTGAACTGGAGATTTGTTTTTGGCTGATCATAAATTAATGCTATTTAAAAGCACCTTCCTAGCGGTCAGTTGAATTAAGCTACAACTATTTTTTAAATAATTAAATGGAATTTTGTATCAGTAGTAGCCGTTCGACCAGCTTCGGACTAGGAAAGGCTGTAGTGAAATCAGAAGCAACCGTAATACCTTAGTGGGCATTCCTAAAAAGCAGATACACGTACACATTTACTAAATTGCCAGCAACAAATGATCACTATTTGTCACGCTCGACGCGCTGAGCCAGGCCGCCATCTTCCATCATTTGAATGAGATCAAACTGCCGCGCCTGTATCAACACATCCTCCTCCGGTACTTCACAAACATCCCTCACTCGTTCAGGATACTTGAAACTTTCAATTTAGCCGTGTCGCTCGAGCACCAGTTATTTAGGGACAATGGACACTCGATACTTATTACTGAAACTAAAATACGATGGTAGAAAGTATTATTCGATGAATTCTACATGTTAATCTAAATAGGGCAATTTTAAAGGCAAAGTCACGCCCACTAAAACTAACACGCAACGGACATCAAACGCAGCTTTGATAAAATCACTGACACGTGACATTGAACGCAGTACCTAAATTTCCCAGCTGATATGAGCGCATCACCGCGCACCGACGCGAAAAGTTCTCGTGTGTTTAGTGCCGTGACCGCCCGCGTCCCGCCCCGAGCCTGCAGCGTGCTTGTGCGTGACAATACACTACCGACCCTGCAATTAACCCGACTGTTGATCGCGATTTAAATTGATGTGTGAAGCTTGGTTTCAATGTTTGAATGGGGACTGTTTTCAAAACCAACTTAACGAAATAAACGAATCATTCTATACAATATGTTATTTGGATAGAACTGTAAAAGCACTCACCCCGTGTGGTGTAAACAGTTAACGTCACTAAACGTTTATTTCGCAAAGATAAATTCATTCCACTCGAAACTTCTATTTTTAATTGTTATTAAGATTAATTTAATTGCTTGATAGCACAATCCTTTGATTTGCCATTTAATGCGTTGCGATATTGAATGCCAATCAACAGCATCGGTCTTATCGTTTGAATATTTACAAGTATGTTGCACACAGATTGTGGCTGTCCTGGACAGTGCACGCCTCCGGCAGCGCTGCTGGGAGACGAGTCATTGTCACTTGTCACGTCACTCAGACAATCCAACATTAGTTAATGGAGATACAGTGTCACGCCCGTAGCTCTCTGGTGCAGTACTGTTATCTGATAGCCCGTCACTTCTGTGGATAGCCACCGGACTATAGTCAGTGGCGAGGCTATAACTGTCCCCAGCTGTCCCGCTCATTGACATGCGGGAAATTGTGTTTAGTACGTGTGAAGGGTTAGTGGTTCGCTTATGTCACGCGTGCTTGGAGAACTTGTGGAATTAATATCTTGTTTGCTGCTTGTGTGTTGATGGAGTTATTAAGTTGTTTGGGATTATCATTTGCCCGTGTTTTGGGGCCGCCTCTGTCGCTATGAAAACACTAGAGTTTTCATTACGCTGAAGGAGTTATTAATTAGGGTGATTTCCTAACTTAATTTAGGCGTGCTCGATTTTGGGGTTGTTTCATTAAGTAACCATGGATTCTTGACATTTATTATTTTCGCTTTCTCCTTGTCGTTTTCAATTAAGTTTTCACAGAGGCCCTTATAGTTACGAAGTTATTGTCCTTAGTTCTCACATGCTTGACCTTAATAGCTTCCAAAAGTTTATCATCAAGCCTTTCCAAATTGAGAGCTGTGACATCTTAGCGTACATTTTTCTAAACCAATGAACGCAGGTGAGGAGTCGAGACGGAGGGGAGGGGAGGAGGCTGCACTCGTAAGCTGCCATTCATACTGTTAGCAGTGATTGTGTTCTAGAGCGGGTTCTTACAAACTGAGTCCTTCACTTCGTTAAGGGACCGGAACAATGTTACTTCACAGTTAATCGTACAAACGACGATGGTTTTGCGCTTCTTCTGACACCTTATGACTATGGTTATTTTCCCACAGTTATTTCCTATTTTTCCCCATTTCAAGTTAAAGGCGCATAGTATTTAATTTCATTCTTACCTTATTGAGCTGCACCTACTCGTACCTGTCACGTCACTGTCTCAGCTGCGTAAATATGTGGCAAACATGTGAGCCAACTGAAGTCACTGTTGTGTACACTCATGGTAAGACAGCGTGTCATAATCCAAGATGGCTTCGACAGAATTCCTCCAGTTCTTTTGCTATATTGTATTGGTTTGTAGAGGTACATATTATATTAAAACGGGTAACGCTAAAAATAACATCTTAACGTTTATGATCAAGGAACTTTTTAAAAACGTAACCTACATTTGTGAACCAGAGCAAGCATTTTGTAGAAGATACATTTAGACTAGTTCGTGAACTGTACCGCCTTGTCACGCTAGTGTCTAAACCGAGCGGGACGAGCCAGCATAATGCGGGACTGCTCGAGCTCACCTCTACGCCGTCGAGAGCCATCCAACGCATTAGTGTCACGTTACGTGGTGTGGGTGCAGCTGCGAATTGCCCGCTTCATGTGCAACTTATACGCTATGCTAGCTAAAGGAATAACTTAAGCTTTAAATTGCCCTCAATTTCGTATAATTCGGCGAACAAAATTGTTTTAGTAACGGGATGTTAATTTAATACATTTAATTTTGTAAAGATACTGCCACACAGACATGAACGTTTTCTCAGGTACAAAATAACAAGTCGTCACATTTAAGAAGATACACCGACTAGTTTAGGAGCACGCGCGAGCTCTTACAAAGAACCGGAAGAGTAATTTTTCATTGGGCATAAAACGCGTCAAGTCGCGCGGGTAACTATCGCGCGGGAGTGTTGTCACAGATTTACGACATCGAGATCTCGTGGCGGCAGATGTCTTTAACGAGGTCGCGACTCGGATCGTGTGAGACCGCCTTTATAGCCAAACTTCGGATTATGAGTCGTAAGTGAATTTAACTAGAGCATTAGAGAGATAAGTGTAGGGAAGCTGAAGATGGGGTAGTACCGAGTACTAGTAGCCCGGCGCTCGTATACATGGAAAATATAGATAAAGCCGTAAAACCAATGTTTTTGAAATGCTTCCGTGGATTTGTAGGTAATCGATTTTGCCATTTCGCTGGATGTAACGCACTGCCAACTTAGTCAGATACTTATCTGTTTTTTTTGTAAAGCCAAATACCATCATAATCATTTCAGCTGAAAGTCTGCAGAATATAGTATAGTAACATCACAAGCATTACGGTATCATGCGCTTCTGTGCGTCACGCATTCAACGGATTTCCATGAATTTGAATTTCCTACCCAAAGGAAATTGAAATACTTAATCAACAATTTTATTACCTACGTAGTTTCTCAACCCCTAAGGACTGTGCGACAGTTCGATGACCCCTCCATCTTTAAACTGTGACATAATCCTGACAGCGCCTCAGGTCGGCGACACTCCGCGGAGCTCGCGGATTTAATTTTTAGTAATGTTTCAGACAATTGATTCAGGCTCTGAATGTACTTACCTAGATTATTCTATTTAACAGGTTCTTGGAGCTTTCGCAAAGTCAAAGGATCTGTTTAACATAAAGATTACTAATTTATTTTCTATTCGAAGGCTTTATATTGTTTTATAGTTACTCTTTTCAGGCGATTTCTGTGTGAACCCGCTCACCGGCGCACAACGACAATATTATCAAATGACACTTGACGCGTTTCGTGCCCGAATCATCTGAGGAAGACAAAAGGCACTTCTTTTTATAGTCAAGTAAAACTTGGAGTTGCTCGTTTACCTAATTTTATTTCGAGGCTCGCAGTAAAAGTGGTGGGTAGATTGACACGTTACGAGCTGTGCCCTGCCCGGCAACCCTGTTGCCACCTCGCGCCAGCCCTGTTGCCACCTCGCGCCAGCCCTGTTGCCACCTCGCGCCAGCCCTGTTGCCACCTCGCGCCAGCCCTGTTGCCACCTCCGCGAGGGAGGCTTGAGGAAATCATTACTCTTTTATTTTATATCTGCTTTATGGCGAGATAGTAGCTGTGAGAAACTTGAGCTCGAAAACGATTTTGTGGTCTTATCTTTTCTCCTCGGCTTGGGCTATTTTTCAATACCATACTCATGCATGCAAACTTTTTTACAAAAAATACAACCGACATCCAAAAATAAAACACTACAGGGTATAAAATAACTTCGGAAGAAAGAAAAGATCTTTATTTCGCAAGTCGATGTTTTTGGTTATTTTTCGTTTTTTGACTCCGACTTCCGAAATTAAAGTTCCTTTCTTTCTTTCGAAGTTATTTTATTCCTTGTAGGGTTTTGTTTTTGGAAGTCGGTTGAATATTTTGTTACTTTTTGTAGTACCTACCTGCGCAGGTACCCATTAACAGCGTACCGCCAAGGTACTTGTATAAATACTAAAAAAACATGCGGTTTCAGCAATCTTGATCCATTTGCTATCATTTATTGAAGAGTTCCGTTGCTTACCTCCGAAGTTCTTCGTCAGATCTTCACCAAATTGAAATGGGACCAGTCCAGGAAAATACTCTTCCAAACAAAAAAGAATTATCCAAATCGGCTGACAATTGGCAATTGGCAGAGATCAGATCCTAATTTATACCTTCCATCATCAGCTCAGAAACATGAGTTGATGATTACCAGGCACAAATATCTGAATTGCGTTAGAAAATTTATGAGAAACATTCTATGTGCCTATGGGTTACCCTCGATTTTTATGGGAGTCCATCATCAGATTCTGACATGGTGTCAATGGGACCAATTGAGAAGTATTCAGATAAAATAAGTATTTTTCAAATCGGTTCATAAATGACGGAGTTATGAGGTAACAAACATACAAAAAAAATACAACCGAATTGAGAACCTCCTCCTATTTTAAAGTCGTTTAAAACTGTAGTCATAAAGCCAGAGTGGGCGACACCCACACATAAATGTTTCTCTAGTGGTTTTACAAAGATATTTTTAACATTTTTAATTACAAAAGCTGTTCTAAAACGTGTAATTCTCAATTAGTACTCGTAGTACCCTCTCGGGCAACGCGGCGCAGTTTACACATTGTTTATAACGGATATTACACGGCACCGGCGCGGGTGAGCGCGGGTGAGCGCGGCACACTTGGAACGCACACCTTTTTATAATAAAAACTTCACGCGCTTTGTTCTTAGGATTTTTAGGATTCCAAACATGCGTAAAAAACGGAACCCATATAGGACCACTCGGGTGTCTGTCTGTCCGTCTGTCACAGCTAGTTTTCTCCGGATCTACTGGACCGATTCTGTTGAAATTTGGTACACATAAATGGGCTTTTGTGACCTAAATACGGACTCGTTACGTACCTAAATAAATAAATGTATAGTATGGCGGTCACTTTTGGGGGTCAAACTAGAATATTTAAAAAAAAGTTGTTCAAACTGTGTTGTGTGACATATCAAATGAAAGAGCTTACTGTGAGGGTTTTAATTATTATTTTTTTCTGTTTTAATTATATTTCAGTTTTGAAGTTATTCAAGAAATTAGACCAAAGTTACCATTCCCCCTTATATCCGAAACTACAGAGCTTAAAATTTTGAAAAAAAAAAAATGCAGATTACAGGAAAACCTATAGAAGTTTGTTAAAATAACATGTTAAAAAAATTTATTTGGTTCGGAACACTTTGCACTTCGCCAGTTTTTTTTTAATTAAAAATTGATTTTTTTTTACTTAAATAATAATCCGTCGACATTGTATACCTACCAATCTCTCCTCGCAAGGTTATACTGAGTACGGTGACGTGGGATATTTAGTCATTCACATGGTAGATATTTAATAGAAGTTTCTGTTACCAGGGGCTTGTAGTTCGGTTAAAATACCAGCTAGAATCAAAAATTCAAAAGTAGAAGGACCGAAAGAAAAACGTCTTTTTTATTAAACCCTATGTTGATGGACTAAAACAAAACAAAATATTTTTCGTTTTTCGATTTTAAGTAGCATGTACAGAAAACTAATAGCAATCAAGAAAAAAATTGTACCTAAATCACTGCAAATAAACTGAAGGGAGCTTACTTGTATGATGCTTGTATAAATAAACGTCTTACCGACTGTTACCGAGCCGAGCAAGGGAATTAAACGATTTATTATCAACTTTAGTGCATTACTTATTACTTAATTTTGATAAATTCCGCTAACAAAATTTTTTTTTTTTTTATTACTACTTAGATACATTTACCATATCGCTATTTCTAAATAACAAGTACATCTAGATTAAATTCTCAACAATATAATGTCCTCGAGTCCAATGCAAAGCATAATTTTAATCGCGTATTAGATTTCTCTTTCTCACAATATAGTCGTGTCCGTGACAAGAGGGAGCTACAGATCAAAGCGCTGCGTCGCCGTCGGCTCTCACGCGTCTTGTTGCTCATTACGACGCAACAGACCCGGCGCTGTCCCGTTTCGAGCCATTGTCGCCTAGTGCTCGACAAATATCGAGGCGGCTCCTACCCACTCCACTTTTCAATTCATACAATTTGTTCCGTAACTGAAGCCAATTGCAATAAAAACTCTATTTACGGTAATGTTAACATCTTTAGTCACATTTGTGTTAATGAGCGTCTATAATCTAAGTTGACGTCTCCAACAATACTCGATTTTCACACACCGGCAGTGAGGCCAAAACAATGAACTCACCAGTCGCGCTACAAAACAGCCGACTATGTGTTCCAGCCGGCGGCGGCGCGCGGCGCGGCATCTTCCACTCACTCAGTAGTGTTCAACGTTCAACCGACATGCTTAACTATCTGTTCGAGATACGAAGAGACCTTATATTTCGTTGCAAGGTTTGTTGTTTTCGTCTGACTGCCCAATATCCCAGCAATGCAGCGAAATGTAAATAAAATGAACGAGAATTGGGTTATGGGCCGCCCGGATTCACTTTGATGTTTGCTTTTCACTATTTGCATTAACTAAGATTACAAGACCCAATCATTGTTTAAAAATGCTCCTAGAGGATACACACTCGACTCACGCTAGTTCAACAATAGAACCTTTCCAAGAGTAAACAGCGAATGAACACAAACGCTCAAGTACGTAAGCAAAGATAAACGATGAGAAGTGTTTTAACAAATCGATAGGAGATAAGGAAAGGATTACTGTCTACGAAACAATGAGCAACAGAAATATTTGCTTTGATTTAATATGCGCAAACAGTCGGAGCGCTGCGATGGCTCACAGAGTCACAGCTCGCAGCTCGCTGCTCCGGAGCGGGCGCCGGCGAGCGGGCCCGACAGCTCGTCTCGAAGCCATTGTTGCTCTGTCCGAGCTTGCAAATGAATGTGTCGGCTCTCGAGAAAATTTTGTCGTTTCTCCACAATGGGCTTCAGGTTTAAATGTTTCTGTGAGCGAAGCCAGGCGCCAGCTCATTAGCAAGTCATTCGCTCTTTATTGTATGTTTGACAAGTTGACAATATTTTTGTTTAATTGTTAGGGACAGTTTTTGTTTGTCGGACATTTTGACAGTTTCAAAGGCTTCGAAGCAACTGAGGAAAAACATACGTTCCAGTCAATATAATATCAAATGGACCCAATTACGCGATCACCATACGACACAAACACATCAGTGCCTGTTATAGCTTCATAATTGTCAATTATTGACACCTAATACCATCTTGGAAAAATAGCTAAAATGATTACTTAGTAAAAGATTTTCCCAAAAAATTACTTCAAATTTTTTAGCGTGAGATGGTTTGAGTTCTCCCCGCCCCACCCAGTAATGAGATAATAATAACGAGCGCCACCGAACATTTATTTCACTTGTATTAAATATAACAAACAAAGGAATAATTCGCTTACTATAATATTAATAATGTGTAGGTATCGTTACGGACGCTGTACTATCGTTAATTTGTTTGCATACGTTCGCGTTCGTTCTCCGAAACATCTAATGATTGCTTTTCGGTGAACGACGCGACGTTGACTTAAAAGTTGAATGTTTTTATTAGATTTTACTCTGATATTTCAACACTGAAAACAGAAAAGTTTACTGGGAAATGAAATGTGATTTTACAGAGTTGAAAACAAAGATTTATAGGTATCATCCGTACGTTCGTTAGTCATATAAATCTTTGCCTCTGCTGAGAAGAGCGAAGTTCACAGTACATAATTATTTATGGCTTTGACTTAACAATAAAGTCAATATTGTGTGAGCCAGAGATGTCGCAACGAAACCGAAACGCGACCAGCTCTAAACAGTGCGAATCTTACGACTTAAATTTTTGGTTTGTTGATAGAACATTCATTTATAAATATTCTTGGTTGATTATTGTCGTTAATGTGTTATTTTCTGTTGTGCGCAGAGGGGCAGCCGGACGGAGGCGGCGGGCCGGGCGGTGCCGATCCCGAAGAAGACGAGCCGCCGGGCTGGTGGGGCAACTGCGTCAGCACCTGCCCGCCGCCCGTGCAGGACCTCTGCACATCCAACCGATTTGACAACCTACACGTAAGTGACGCGCTACCGTTCACGTTGAAGTCGGAGCCTCTAAACAAGTACCATTCGTCAGTATGACTCCACAGGGGTGCTGCCAGCTGTTCTGTGACTCTTCAGTCTATTGTCTAAAAGTATAGATCAGCAACGTGGGATATGTCTCTTCAAATGAAGCCTACTGCTGTATGATGGGCCCGACCTATTGATCGACATTAGCAGACAGAGAACCAACATTGTCACATTACATCAGATTTTGTTGCCAATTCTGTTTAGAGAAATCCATCATCTATTTTGCGGCGTCTGATTACTGAGTAGTCGATAGGTCCGCAGTGATATCTAGAATATCTACCATACAATTGATCACATAGAAACAGAAAAGCGTGAGAAGTAGAAAAGCGATTTAAAAAATTATTTGTATTGCAAACTTTGTGTGTCAATAAATTGCAATACGAAATTAAAGCTATGGCAAAGGTATATATAGTAAACTCGCTAAAAATCACGATTTTTTTTTTGCTAATTTCTAGTGTCAAAAGCTGATGAGTTCAAATTCCCATAGTGGCTCTTTGACATTCTGGTTTTGTACCGTTCATAACGTGATGGCCGCCCGACGCGTGTCGCGGTCGGCGTGTTAACAAAGACTGTCGACATTATTACATTCTAACCCGTGTAATGCTGCAGACTAGCACACAATATGATACAGTATCAAGTGCCTCTCATATTACGTCAAATTAAAGGCATATTTGCCTCGTAGTATTATGCGCTTGCCAAATTTTGATGCGAATACGAATGACCACCCATGTTTGAACATTCCTGCTTTGCACTTAACTACTAACATATTGAATCACTAATGATGTGGTTTGTACCTACATCATTTTAAATTCTCGGACATAAGCAAATTGTAATAATAACGATGGACTATAAAATGTTAAAACTTTGTGTATAATATGATGATGCTGTTACGAGTCATATTTTCATCGGCGTATTACTTCCAATCCATCAACGTGTCTCGTTGAACAGAGTTAACGTAAACACACATCTACACGCTGTACACGAGTATGTCTAACATTAATTGAGTCTTAACGTGGAAAACGACGAGGTACCCACTTAAACACAATCACGTTCGGAACTGTTTTAGTCTCAAAACCAAATGTTATAACGTCCAGATTTCTCTGGGGACGAGCTCGGACGATGTGCTGATAAATTAATGTATGGAAGTAGCTAGTGCACTAAACCAAACGTCAGTAGTGACCATTTGACATCGATAGCGTCTTTATCTTCGTGGCAGTAAGGGCGATTTTCGTTCGCAAGTGTTACTGACGTGCCGTTGACAGTAGCTAGTAAGACCGTCCGTAGATTTCAGTTTTTTATCTATATCTATACACCTACACCGATTACTCGGCGGTTTCTAATCCGATTTCTGTGATTATTTTTTAGTTGTTACCTACTTGGAAACTGGTACAAAAAATGCAGTTTGGCTCAGTAGATTTTATTTCAAGAGCATCTTTGCTTATTTAAATTTCTGCGTAGACGATGACTTCGTCCAATTATCACCACTTTAAAAGTGCAAAATAAAAATGAATAATTTCGGAAGTTGGTGTTAAATAAAAAACAAAGAACAAAACCTAAAAACATCGATTTCCGAAATTAATTGTTGTGTATTATGCGTTTTTCATACTTTGTAAATTGTAGTATTTTATTTGGAAATCAGTTATATATTATTTTTCAGTTTTTAAATTTCGATAAACAAAATTTATTTTTATCAGTAAAAAGACGTTATTTCCATCTTATGGTATTTACAATAGATCAGGAATCGACACGCCTACCCGCTGTAGATGGTACAGAACTCTCAGAAATCCTATCACTGACCTCCCTGAAGAAAGAATGTGCCAGGCAATAACTTCAGTTCTAGTAACTTCACTAATAGAACAACTCCACCTGCCGTGGCTCGTAAGGCTGTGCGCAGACGGTCGACTACGCGACGCTACGAGTAAGTACTATATTGACTTGTCTGCAGTAACGAATTCAGTAGTTTTCAGGACTCACTACTCGTTAAACTGTCGACTTCAGTTTTCGTCTTGCTGCAAGTTGAGTACGCGGTTCACAATAGCCTGTTACTACACTTACTTTACTAGCTGCTTTTGTAAAAGCGTCTTCTTTAGGAAAGTGAATAATGTTTCAGCACCAAATATTTACTACTAGTTGACCCGCGAAACTTCGTCTGCGTCACAATTTTTGTTACTGCTCCGCTCCTATTAGTCTTAGCATGATGATATATATTCTTCCTCGAAAAATAAAATCTAACACTAAAACAATTTTCTTTTTTACAAACAAACTCTTCAGCTTTATATATTAGTATAGATTGCAATTTCAAAAGATTATACGAGGTAGAATGCGTCTGCCAATATTTATAAACTATCCATGAATGATGGATATCGTTTATTGAACTTTCAGGTGATTGACGAGTGTCTGAAGTGTGGACAGTGAAAACATTTTGGAGCGTTATTAGCTTATCTGTTCAGTATCAGCGTGTGAGAGTGCGACAGAGAAGCACGATTAAAGGCGGCTTCCTACGGTTCGCGGACGACCATGCTCAGACACGCACCGCACATGATACTCTTCCCCTGGTGCGTAGGTGCGCGCTGGTCCGCGTCCGTCCGGATCAGCACGCACCGTGGGAGGCCAGCTTACCCCGCATACAGCACACGGCGCGGCGGCGCGTCGGTCCGCGGCGCCGCGCACCGTACTCCACACGCGAGCCCAATACTCAAGCTATCAAGAAGCAATCCCAATTTAACACTATAACAACAATGTTAACGTCTGCGAGAGTTTCGCGGACGATAAGTTTCTCGTGGGCCTCGGCGGTGGCCTGGCCGAGTCAATATTTAGTTTGTATTAAATAAAAACCACTCTTTCCCGTGCCTACATGAGAGCTGGGCGCCTGGTCACAGGCAGCCGTAATGCAGCGCCGCTCTGCTCTGCCTCATCTTGCCAACTTGTGCAAACTGTCCAGGTGAGGCAAACCGTCGTGTTCTCAAAAGTGGTAGAACGTGTAATTTTATTAATAATGTTGTCGGTGAGATGTACTGCACAGACTCCGCGTGAGTGATGGCGTTCTCTAAAAATATTCGTGCAATTTGAGTAGGTACCTAATATATCATGACGTCACGTTAATATGTGTAAACATCACATTCTTATCTTATTTAACGTGGATTTTGTATTAGATCGCGAAATAATTTAATGCATGGCGTTAGTGTCAATGCTCGGTGAAGCAGTTTAGTGACGTCATCGCGTCTTAGGTGCGGTGTCACGTGGTCACCATCAGCCTAGTTTTTAATAAAGATGAAACCGTGCTCTGGTCCTCTGCGAGTGAAAGACGACTCCATAAAACTAGACATACCATAAGTCCATTTTCCCGTATTCCGCTGTAACTGTACCTACGTACTGAAGATATCCTTTCGAAACAAACAGACAGACACACAAATCCCTCTCGCCTCTGGCTATAAACCACGTAGTAATGGCGCTAGGCGCAGCTTCGGACGTATATTTTACGGCGCCTGTAAATCACTCTTAGGTGAATACGCGCCACGCCAGCGTCACGGCAACGTGACGGGGACGGGGCCCGACGTGGCGTCATGTGTGCGCTGACTGACGGCGCTGACGGCGCTGACGGCGCTGACGGCGCTGACGGCTGACGTCAGAATGATAGGCAGCGTCAGAATGAACACGGAGTTGTTACTTTTATGATTATTGTCCGTAGAATTAGAAGGGTTAATGGCTACACATTTAAAATTTAACGTTATGTTAGGTACAGAAGACACTGATATTTTGTCACAGTGGCGTTCAGGTTTTTGTCTTGTCGTCTGAGTCTACATGTAGAAGAACTGAACAGTCGTAATGTGTCACGTGGCGCGGTCCGAGGACTCCGACGGGACTTCGTCTGTCACCCGACGGAAACCTTCTCGCCGCCACGCGCCTTATCACCTTATGGCTCAATAATTGGATGATGAGATTTTAATTAAACCACCTGTTTGTTTCCTGAGCATGTGTTACGAACGTTCGGCAATTATATCATTTTATGATATAAGCACGTCAAAATGTGTGTGTTGTTTTTCTAGGTGGGATGGAATATACAAACAAGCTTCAAACATGTAATATGTATACACTACCAGGACATAATAGAAAACACTTCCCAAGCTTCCCTAACTCATATAAGTCGCACGTGTCAGCTGTGTGCTCGTGACGTAACAAAGCTTCTATCCGACTCAGAATGGTTTACTTAAAGGAGAATGGGCAAAATCGTACGGCACTTGGTCTATCAGCGGCCAGGAACATTTTATTTTTTTTTGGTTTAATATCACCCTACAATAACGGGTTCAAGAAGTTTTATATCTGTAGTGTCATTATTAATGGAACTAAATACATTTTTATTTTAGATATGTAAGCCTGTGATTTAGCGTATTAATTACTAAGATTTAGTCTTAAAAATAAGGAAATAAAATAAAATGACTTGTTTACTTCAATACATTTATTTTACATACATTTACATACATAAACTCACGCCCTTTTCCCATGGGGGTAGGCAGAAACCACAGAACGCCACTTGCTACGATCCTTACATACTCCTTTTGCCTCGTCCACATTCATACATTTAATGTACAATAATAGCACTGAGTTCTGATGCCGGTAATAAAATATCCTCGTCTTGATGTCTAGCCCATGCCAGATACCACACTACACACATAACGTGTGCGCAACAACCGATTGTGCGCCTTCCACTCAAACAACTGCAATAATAATGAGCAATTGCTTCTCTATTTTGTCTTTGTCGGTTAATTACAATATAAGAATAATATATTCTGGACCTTACATGTCTAGATTGTATTCGCACACGTAATAACCAAATATCTTCTTCTTCAATAAAATCTCTGAGCTGACTTATTTGTCGCTCCCGGTATACTTCGATATTGTATAAGCCTTCAATTAAGTGTTCAGCGTAGTAGCTGCGAGCCAACTTGATTTGGTATGTGCCAAGTGCAAACAGAATTAGGTCTTCTTCAGAAAAAACCGGAAAGTCTTCAAAAATAGGTTGGTCGCTGCTGAGTCTTTCAAATGATGCCCTCTGTCTATTTATGTTATGACGGATAACATAGTCCGCTAAGAGGTTCGGTATTTCAAAACGTTCATTAATTATATTTACGAACGATGATGCATGAATACTATCTTGTATTGGTGTTTGGAACGCATTGATGAGTGCCGCTGCGTTTTGAAAGTCCTTAAACATGTGACTTAAGGCGCGATTAAAATATTCTTGCCTAAACAATTTGAAATCTCGCTTGAACCTGCCATTTATAACTTCCACTACCCAGCGGCATAGAGTTACCAGCCTAGTTCTATTGGCCTGTTCAGTAGTAAGCTGGTCTGCACCGCGGTCTTTGGTTTCTGGCATATAGGCACTGTAGTTGCATCGCTCCAAATCGCCACAGACGTCTCTAAACCCACGATCTAAAATGAATATGTCGCCAGCCCGGTAAAACCAGTGAAATGTGCCTTCTTCGTCATTTATAATTCTTTCCAAAATACTGGCATCTGAGTCGGTAGCAGCATAGGGCCCGCAAACATCAATTATATGCCCATCGGAACACACCATTAAGAACGGTTTTAATAGATTTTCGTATTTGTGTAGACTGTAGGTCTGTCGCTGGAACGAAAAGTTGGAGCTCTTCTGTATATAAATATATGTTCCATCCATGATTGTTACTGCCTTCCTTTCTTCTGGAGAAGACTCGGGATTTCCAAATAACGCGTTTGGTACAATAAGATTACGGTCAGCGACCATTCTTCTATTTAAATGGTCGAGTCCCAGGTGTCGTGGCTTAAAATCCAGAGATATAGCATCACGCGCGGTTTTTAAATGCCTTTCTAGAGTCCTTCTACTTATGTTAAAGAGCGTGGCTAATCTCTCGTTGCTATCACCAGTTCGCAACTTCATTAAATAAATGGCTAGTTTTGTTTTGGCGTTTGACTCAGACAAAGAAGGCGTTTGTTCCAAGATTGTATTGAATTGATCTCTGCTAACGCCCAATCGAATATGAATCTCATTAGGATCCATATTTGCAATATCTTCAAAGTCCAGAATATTTTTATTTAAAACAGCTTTTTTAAAAAGCTCTAGTATTTGCACAAAATGAGAGCTGTTAAAATCATGTCTGAGATTTGGACTATCAATGAGCTCTTCCCAATCATTTGATGTTAAATGTGCATCACATATTCTGGCACTGTCTGGTATGAATAAGTAAGAATGTAACATAAGAGTAATCCTTACATTCTCAGGCATTCGACGACGTGAAACACTACGGCATCTGTCAAACATACAGTTTGCCGAGGTGCTAGGCACTCGTGAATATTCTTCCACTTGAAGAACACATTCGTGCGGGGCAGGGTTATTGTTTGGCTGCACAGCCCGTTGAGCTCGTTGCCAACAGGGTCGACAAACGTATTCTCGGCCGTTGTATTCAACCTGAAAAGGAAAATAGTTTATAACATAGTATTTAAAACTCACAGCAGTTTCAGTTAAATCATGTGTTGTATAGTAGAACATGCCGAGCTCTTTTTCAACGTGACGAATGAGTCATGCTCATACGCATTGTTAATGAGTGGTTGGCCTCTATTATATTTCGAAGCTAGATAACGTTGGCTCTGTTTCCATATGCACCATGTGTGTAAAAGAGAGAGAAGATCTGTTTTGACTATAACTTAAGTATTGTTAGAAAAGAACCATACGCTTAAGGAAATAACATAATTCACTAAAAGGACGTACATAAAAATACAATCAAAACTGTAACGTGGACTTTCAATAAAGAGCCCACACTTCACCCAACGATGTGTCGCATATGCACATCGTGACACAATATTATGAGGCCATCACCGCTATAGGGTGCGTACATACGGGTAAAAACAACCAAAAAATAGTCTAAAAATACTTACTTGCTGTGGAGCTATAGCTTCAATAATATATTGAGCATTGGCAGCATTTTCCTCAAAAAGAGCATGGGTTATTTCTAACCTTCTTCTATTAACCACTGATCGATTGCACAAAACACATATAGGTCGATTTTCTGCCATTTTTCAATAATGTTCCGTTGGCGTACACAAGTCCAGAGTCCAAGTACACAAGCACAAACGTACAGAAGTTCAGAGTTAATAGCCAGGTTATCAGGTTAGGAAGAAACACAGTCCAGAGGGTAGCCAGGGTCAAAACGTTTGAAAAAGAATCCGTAGATGAGCGCACAGTACACAACGTCACAAGGGTAAGCGAAGGACTGCGCCGAGTGACGCACACGCACCCCACACCTCGGCTCTTTTGTTTGCACTCGAAGCTGATTGGGCCGTTCGAACTCAGGTAGTCCATGTAGTAAACCCATTGTTGAGCTGAGTCTTGTAAACGGTATGCTGACAACGTTTTGAAATACTTTTGAAGACATAAACTAATGTTAATAAGTATTTTATAAAATGGGTTTGCACATTTTCTTGCACTTATTATCTAAGTATTTTACCTATATGTATTTTTTTTTCTAAATGAGCTGCAATGTTACGTTCATAGTAAAAGTTAGTCCTTAGTAATAGTACTTTCATTTAATACCTATTTCGTTGTTGGCCGCTCATAGACCATTTTGCTCTTTCTCCTTTCAAGAGTTAAAAATATTTTATTTCATCCAAAACTCAGATCTGCTTGAAGTGAAACATGTCAGTCGACTCCTCGAGCCTTAAGCTTTTATAATGAAAAATGTTTTGTTGACGCTCCCAATTGTTTGCGGGAGTTTGAGACAAACAGGCCGAGCTCGGGCTGAGGCTGTGACTTGTGCTCGAGAATCAGGCCTTGTTTGTAGTACGTCCGAATGTTGGGAAAATGAAGGACTGCTACTGTCAATCTAACTGTCGTAGATGTTGGTCGCGAAATTCAGTCGGAAACTGGACAAGCGAGCTGTGAGTGACGCTAAAGACAGAGTGGGTGGGTATACTGCAATTACCGTACACGAAAATAAGAAAGCGTGGCTCGTCTCAACTACGAACCATTCATCACACAGTTATCCTCAAAAGGAAGACTCCTTCACAGGACGACCCGAAAAATATTTGTAGCTGAGTATATCTAAGTAGGTCGTGACGTCACGCGCACCCGAACCCAAATTGTCCGTTAAACATCACTTATCTTGAATCCCGATCGTGAACTTATTGTCACTCAATAGGAGTTCCGTTTCCGCGCATAAAATTAGCCTCCCTCTCCCTCCTCCCCGTGAAGTGGTCGACCTCCCCTCCCCTCCCGCGTCTCTTTACCGAAGTAATCTATTTGTTTATATCTACGAGGTGACAAGTTTGGCGGCGCTTACAAACACTTATCTCGGATTTTTCCCGGAAAATAAATAAACGACAAATTGGTTACATTATGAAAGATTTCTGAAGGAAAGAAAGCGAAATAAGAAAATCAGTTAGTGTGTATTGTAGGAGCGAGGAATTGGTTCATTGTGTCAGAGAGCGTCCGCCTACAGTACTCTCGAGCTTGACACGGTAGCGAGCGACGCGAGCCGAATCTTTACAAAACACAAACAATGCCGTTTTGAATACAATGTAGCGATGCGATTGTAAACAAGCCATAGAAAATTTATTTGGAATATTGGAAACTGGGCAAAGGGACTTGCCGTATTTATTTGGAATATTGGAAACTGGGCAAAGGGACTTGCCGTATTTATTTGGAATATTGGAAACTGGGCAAAGGGACTCGCCGTATTTATTTGGAATATTGGAAACTGGGCAAAGGGACTTGCCGTATTTATTTGGAATATTGGAAACTAGGCAAAGGGACTTGCCGTATTTATTTGGAATATTGGAAACTGGGCAAAGGGACTTGCCGTATTTATTTGGAATATTGGAAACAGGGCAACGGGACTTGCCGTATTTATTTGGAATATTGGAAACTGGGCAAAGGGACTTGCCGTATTTATTTGGAATATTGGAAACTGGGCAAAGGGACTTGCCGTATGTCTGAGCAGCTTGTAATGTAAGTATGTGTTTTATTTTGAAACGATTGAACATTTAAGTAAGCTGAAAGCTTTACATAACATAACCAAAGTACAATCTTATAGTATTGGAACAGCTCACATGGCTACATAAGAGTGCATGCACACTGCGCGGTGCCGTAAGCCGCGTGCGCCGGGAGCAGGCTTACAGCAAGCCGCAGCCGCAAGGCGCAACGAAGGAACACGTTCCCCGAGCCCGCTTTGTGTTTCATTCAATAAGCCGCGGTAGCTTTACCTCCGAGATTTGTACTCGAAATATTTAATATTGTGATTGTGACATTAGTTGCAACTTTATTTGAAGTTTCCGACATAAGAATAAACAAAAACTTTGACTCTGTCGAACGTTAAAGGATTTCTGTTTGTCCGTTTCGTAATTCACACTATCTATGAAGTTATGTCAGACACCGTCATATCACGATAATATTATGACCTTATTCAGAGCAATACCTTGATTAATGTGCACAGACATATTAAATGGCAGCTACATCAATATCAAAATGTAAAATCCATGCGTCTATCACGTTATGGATTCAATCACAATCCTCAAAGGCCCCAGCTGCTAGGTATGCACTAATTAAATCATCGCTGAATGTCAAACGGGTTCCGACCGACGATTAGTTCGCCATTGTCACCCCAAACGAATAGTACGAGTACAACCTCGGTGTTAGAGATACCGGTCATTATTCCGAAGCTGGTATTTAGCCCGACATTCACACGTATTGTCAGCTATACCTGAATGATAAATAATTGAAGTTATAATAATTATACAAAAAAATAAAAATTAAAAAAATAAGCCTTTATTGCTGTTACTTATTTGACCAAAGTTACTTAAAAAATGTTAACAAAAAATAAGGTATGAAAACTATAAATTAACTTAAACTGAAACATTCTCGGCATTTGGCTTATGTCCCCTCTTAACAGCTTGTCTTTTTTTGCCTCCTCTAAGGATTTCCATTTGTTTCTATCCTTTGCTGTACGTAACCATTCTGGCCCAGCTACTTGTTTCAAATCGTCTTCCCATCGCTTTGGTTGTCTTCCTCTACTTCTTCTGCTTTCCCTAGGGTACCATTCCGTAATTATTCTGGTCCATTTCTCTTTCTTTTCTCTCAACATATGTCCTGTCCAACGCCATTTCAATTTTCTGCATACTGATTGAACTTTTCCAAACTTAGTCTTTCCTTATATTTTTTTGAATTGTATTTTATCCCTTCTTCTTACTCCCAATACGCTTCTCTCTATCCCATTGTGACATAATATATTTAATTTATTTTGTTTTTATTTTATTTAATTTATTTTGTTGTTTAGTTAAGGCCCAAGTTTATAATCTATACTAATATGCGAGTATAAAGCTGAAGAGTTTCTTTGTTTGTTTGTTTACTTGAACGCACTAATCTCAGGAACTGCTGGTCCGATTTGAAAAATTATTTTAGTGTTAGATAGCCCATTTATCGAGGAAGGCTATAAGCTTAGGTTAAGCGCTATAGGCTAGGATATATATCATCACGCTAAGACCAATAGGAGCAGAGCAGTAATAAAAATTGTGACGCAGATGAAGTTGCGCGGGACAACTAGTAATATAATTGAAGGTGAAGAGTTTGTTTGTTTACTGGAATAGAATAGAATACTCTTTATTATGTCCACCATATAAGTTACATAAAAGATATATGAAGAAAACATTACATAGGGTGACACAATGGGCGGCCTTATCGCTAAAAGCGATCTTTTCAACACAATCTTTGGATGGATTTCAAAGCGCGCGCTAATCTCAGAAACTACTGGTCCGATTTAAAAAAAAAATTCAGTGTTTGATAGCCGGTTTATCGAGGTAGGCTATATGCTATATATCATCATGCTGAGACCAATAAGAGCGGAGCAGTAATGACATTTGTGACGCAGACGAAGTTGCGCGGGTCGACTAGTAGTAAAATAATATAAGTTAAAATAACACTTTTACGCGTCAACAGTTTTTGTTTAATTTAAACAAGTTACAGCCGGTATGTTCTAGCTGACTAGCGCGTGCGCCGTGCCACACCGAAAACAAACTCAGATGTCAGTCTCTTTTAACGTCCATACAATCCGTACTGGTCATATCACGAAAACCTTAGTACTTAGTAGGTTTATTAGCACTACTTACTTTGTCTTACTAAGCTCAGCAAAGACAGCAAAATAAATCGTAACAGCATCCAATCAGAGTGAGGCAAAGGAAAACAGTGTGTGAAAGGAATCACATCGATATCGGGCGGCACTTAATGAATCAGGTCCATTATCTCGGGTCCCGGCGCGGCCCGGCGCGTCCCGGCGCGGCTCCTCCGCGACCTGGCCGGAACACTCTCCTAATGTGGCGAAAGAAGCTCCACACGACCCGGGACACAAAACAAAATAGTTAGTAAAAGTCTCGCTCACATAGTTGTATCGAGCGTTATATTTCTTACTGTTAAAGTTTGGTTAAAGTAAAGTGAGTCTTACTAAAACTGGTTGGAAGAAACTATTACTGGAAACATAGACTTGTTGCTCATGAAAGTTAAGTTAATAATTTACAATGAATAATATGTGGTAGGTATTTAATAACGAAAATGAATTGTAGCTAGTGCAGGTTTGACGTACTCGATCGCGCTAACGTACCTAAACGTTCACTTATGTCTAATTGTATGGAAAAAAAGGTTTTTTGTTAATGTCGACGATGTGGTAGACGAACGGCGATGCGCCAACGGTGCATGGTCGACATCCCCCTACACGCACAAAACGTTTTGGGAAGTTATCATAGTGCGTGTACAGCCAAGGAGTGGAATTCCCTGCCGGGGTCTGTGTTACCTGATAGCTACAACCTTCTAGGCAAGCGTGCTCCATCTTCGACCATATTATCATCGCTTAGGTACCATTAGGTGAGATAGTGGTCAAACGAGTGCCTATCGATAGTAAAAAAAAATCATTAGACAGCGCTTATTCAGTTTCAATACAAATTCACGTTTATGCTAACGCGGTCGAGTACGTTAAAAAAACCTCGCACTACGCGGGCACTACGCGGGCACTACGCCCTCAGATCTGTGGCGTTGTCTATGTAATGCTTAGAGGAGCGACATAACTCCCCTCTGCCAGATTTAGCCCACGTTCATCTCACTGTATCATGACCATGAGCATGACTGTGTCGCCGAGTAGATTTTAGTGACAGAAAGCAAGCATTTTTTTTCAACCTATACTGTCCCACTGCTGGGCAAAGTGGAAGGCTATGAAAAATAAACAAACATTTATATGGCACAATTGAGTCGCAAAAATATAAAAATAAATAATAACAAAACACGAAACATTTTTCCATCAATTCTTGAGAAATCCATCCGAGATAATATACTCGTATCTTCTTTCAAACTTCTTAATAAGTTATTTAATGGTATAGGCGGCAAATAATATTTCTTTGTCAACGAAAGATTATTTTTTCCCGAAAGTTTATCGTCAAATAGAAGATGTTCCGAAGCGATAGTGACGTTATCCCCGCGCGGTCGCGTCCCTACTCGCTCTCGCTCCCCTACTCGCGCTCGCTCCTGTTCAATGTTAATGTTTGTACACGGGGAACTGGCAACTTGACTCTAAAATGTGGTGCAACTAACATTAGATTATTAACTTACGTAGCAAGATAGCTACGTCAACGTGCGCGGTAGTTACCTTCTTTTTACGTTGCCATTTTTGAGCAAAACTGTAATGACATCACCCGAGTCTCCGAGTGTTGGGCAGTTGTAAATAATACGAAAACACACTAATTCGACGTCTGCTATCATCATCTGCCGCCTTTTCCCAATTATATTGGGGTCGGCTTCCAGTCAAACCGGATTCAGTTGAATACCAATATTTACGAATTGTTTTTAATTCGACGTCTGCTATAAAGCTCCAAAAGTTATTACTTTTGAAGATGGTTTCCTGTCAGTTGCATCCGCAATTTCGTTTTCTTATAATCTGTAGCTGATCCACTTGAGTTTAATCAATCGGAGATTAAACTCTTATTTAGGTTGTTAGGTACTTTTATTTCACCTGTTGATGCAGCCGTCCCATTGTTATTAGTTAATATCCTTTGATGACAGCTTTTCAGGGGGCAATACGGGGCTCACCTTTTGCGAATAGACGTCGGTTAAATCCATGTTTAGCAGTAATGTTACTCGTGCAGAGTCTAGATTTCGCTGACTGCAACTGAAACATATCACATTATTGTAGGTAGGTAGGTAGGTACGGTAGGTAGTCATTTTGACTACGTTTTACCACATTTTCCTATATTTTGACTACATTTCCCAACACAGCTAACAATTGAAATCGTAAGACGTGTGAATTGCACGGTGACGCAAAGTGCAGCGGTCCCCGCGGTCACGTGCCGCATCGCGTACAGTCGCACACACAGACAATGTGTCTAATATTCAAGCAAGTTAAAGGCTTCGCGTACAAGATTCAATTAGACTGCCTCTCTCGTGTGTTAGACTCAACTGTGTCGTAGATAACTGCAATTCAATAAACTAGTGGCAGAGAGAACCTTGCATAAATCTCGCTGCAGAAAATGTTAAAGTCAAAGCGTTCATTTCAAGTAAACCATTTAAAGGCAATTTTGAATATTGTCGAAAGCTTTTGATCAAGATCATATTGGGCCTTTTTCTTCCGTTGCATTTCAACACACAGTTGATAAACTACTCATTTAGGAGTTAGTCCGTTGTGTAAAATATGCAGCAAATTCCGCTCTGTGACAGTGCGACCTCAGCCGACCGCAGCCGACCGCAGCCGACCGCCGCCGAGCGCAGCCGGGCGCAGGCTGCCGGCGGCGGTGACTCAATTATACTTGCTCGCTTACATGCCAGTTTGCAATAGCGTGGTTAGTTGACCACGCTTAATGCTTTTATCAGTTACACTCAGTTGCAACGACGATTTTTAAGACGCCCCGACCCCCTAATTGAGATGTGAAATTTGACTCTACCCCCTTTTTTATTTTTCTGAGACACGTGAGTTTTTCAAAATGCGTGTTTCTAGGATAAATACGTGTTTTGCTTTTATTTAAGACAAAACGGTCTGAAATCACTATGAGAGAATCGGACGGCACCAAACTTAAAGGAACTTTTGAAATCCGTATAAGATTATTTATTTTAACTCAATCCACAGAGACTCTTGTGTGTTTTCTTCTTAAGAGTGATTACTAGAACCAATATGTCCATGTGATTTGCAGTAAAAACATCATAGGCACCCTTAAACTATCGTCGCCTGCGCACAGAAGCTCAGCAGCTGAACATGTGACTACCCGCAAGGATCAGAGTTTACCTGTGGTGTTGCTACAAAGCACGGGCGTGCCATATATGGAACGTGCGCCGGCGCTCTGTAGCTCAGAAACTTATCATGACCCAAATAACATTTTGGTGTCAGTTACAGGCTTTTTTATGACTTTAAGTAATATAACAGGGTTATAATTATCTCAGTTATTACTAAAGATGATATAGAGGAGTTAACAAACAAGTTTTAGCCCCAATCGCAGCACTAAAGCTTTAATGGACGACGTAATACAGCTTTGAGAGTTATAATGGCGCTAGTAACAGCAAGTATACTTAATACGTTATAGCTTTAACCTTTCTGTGACACCCAAGTCTTTATAAAAGTGTTCGCCGACACCTTTTAACACGTGAAGTAAAGTTATTGCAATTAACTCTTTTATACCACTTAAGGTGCTATATTGACTATTATTGCAGACATAGGCTATAAAATAGAGTTTATAGAGAGTTTAGTAACACGAGAAACTAAAGGTGTCAAACAACTCCTCTATCTAGGTTTAACCTGTAATAAAGGGTTTAACTAAAGCTTATTGTGTTAGGCAGTACTCTTTTGCAGAAGTTCTAAAGGTATTGGTGCTAAACAACGCAAGTATGGGTCGTTATTAACACTAACCTCACTTTTGTAAAGTTCGCTATTGTTTTGGTAACATAACAATGAATATTATTTCGAGTTATTCAACATTTGACTACAATAAACAAAATTTCTTACATTATTTGAAGCATTCCTTGAATGCCACTTAATTTTACATTCCACTGCTCAGGAAGCAGGAATCAATAATAATGTTTAGCTTGAGGTACCTATTTTATTATCATTAGTTTTCTTTTAAATCTTTAATAAATCCTAGGCGCGTTAAAATTGAGATGAGAAACATGGTATACATTGACCGTGAAATCATAAGGGCAGTCATTTTTCACTTCACATACCTAAATAACATAATATTCCATAATATTATTCTTCTGTGTTGAATAATGGATGACATAACACTTCCATTACGAACAGATTTAATGTTAGTAAGGTTACAGGCTTTTTCAATCTTGACGTGCGCTTTTTACCACCTGTAGTGCTCACTAACGCTCTTGTGCAGCTTTAGTATCTTTTTAACACCGTACTATAGGATTTACACCACCTGTAGCGTTTACCAACTCTATTTTACAACGGTAATACAGGTTAAAATAGTAACTGACGATGAATAAACGCTCTTATGCAGCTTTAATATCTTTGTGACACCGTACTGTAGACTTTCTATAACTTTTACCTTTAAAACTGTGGGCCTCTTTCGTGGTTATAAGTGAGTTAGAGCATGCTCTAACTCAGTTGCACAGGTATGCGTTAACACTTTTATACTCAAATGGAATTGATATACGAGTCTTATATAGGTCTTTTTTAACGCTTTAGTGTTAGTTGGGGTGTTACTTAAATGATTTGTTGAAAGACCTAGAAATGCCACTTTAGGAGAATCATATTAGAATCATAATATTATATTAACCACACAACAATCTGCCATATTTAATTTTCATCTTTCTCGCCAACGCATTAGGTTCAAAGTTAATTGGGAAAATTTGACAGTGACGCATGATTTGCTTTCTAATTCTGCTAATGTAGCCTTTTGGTTCCCGAGTTTTTTCGCAATTTCACACTGATGCTTCATTTGCATTAGGAAAAAATATACGTGATATTAGCCGAGACCCCCACGTGAGATTGGTTGAGATTAAGCTTGACCCCCTACCCACCTTAAATCGCCTCACGTAGGTAATTTGTGGATGCCCCCAAAGTTATACATTTACTACAATCAGCGCCAGAAACTAGAGACCAGTAATAATTTTAGGAGTTAGCAGGCTGCATATGCTGGTATACGCGACATAGCTCGACATACATATACGTACCTATAAACGTATCTGTGATCTTCGACTTCCTCTCTACCCTTCACTCGTAAAGACATCAAACACTCGTAAAACTGAAGTCTAATCGGAGCCGGATTACACGACAAAGTTCCGCTCAGCTCTTCTCAAACAAACTAGCTCGTCTTCAATCATATCGTGACGCGGCAATCTTCGACAAGATTTTAACGCCGAACACAATTCGCAAGTTTACAAGTCTTTACAACGTTGTCGGCGTACGGCGCGGCGAGGAGGAGGTAAGGCGGATGGATTTGGCAGGAGCACGCGTGGCGCCCTCACGGCCTCATCCGAACCTCGATGAATGTTCTTTCATATTGTTGGTAAATCCGCGGATTTGCAGTAATGTAACAAGGGAATGGGATCACTGTCAACCTCGTGTTCAACATAAATTGTGAATAGATAATACATATCCAAATTCGAGATCCTGTTAGCTTTTGCTATTTTGAGATCATAGTTTATGGAAATACGTGGGTCCTTTCTTTAGCCAGTCCAATCTAATAATATTCCTACTCAGTATAAATATTTTTTTCGAAGAACGGGTGTCAAAAGTTCAGCTATTCTACCTTGGGACTATAACAAAATCAGGTGTTACAGTCTGTTTCAGCGATTATTAATAAAGTGGAGGAAAAACAACAGCTTTAGAGCAGTTTGTGATGTCCGTTTAATAACGCTCAAGTAAATGAGCGAACAAATTGCGTACATACAGCTATTATGAGATGGCGCGGACTACACGACGGCCTACGTTTTATGTAAGCACGAGATTATTTTACAATGTTCAAGAGCTTTGAGGAAAAGGCGCATTTATCTGAAACAGTTTCTTGAAGACTATTGGGTCCCGTTGGTTACGGAACCTTAAAAGGGCAGACAGCGGAGGCTTAGTAATACCATGTAATAACTAAGGCTCCACTGTCTGTCCGTCGGTCCGTCCGTCCGTCCGTCCATCCGTCTGTCTGTCAGCGGGCTGTATCTCAAGAACCGTATTACCAAGGTAGACAGTTAACATTTTCACATAGTGAGTACCTATTTCTAAAGCCGCTATAAAACAAATAATAAAAATTTAAGGTGGCTCCCATACAAGAAACGTGTTTTTTATTTGATTTTATGGTACGGAACCTATCGTGTGAGAGTGCAGAAGACTCGCAGGATGTAAGCCTTCAGGAAACACAGAGTTCGACTGGAAATTCCACTCCTTAGCTGTACGCACAACTTTACGTACGTACTATCGAATGATTCTGAAATGTAAGCGAAGCTTTGGTAGTATGCTCTAAATGCCTACAGAGCTTTTCATGATAATTAAAATATGAAAATAAACCACAACTACCTACCTACCTACCTATCTACCTGTAGGTAACACAGTTGTGGTTTGGACTTTTTAAGTGCACGCTTTTAATCCGGTATGGCTAGTGGCTACACAAGCACAGCAGCGGCTACTCTGTGCTCGTTTGCGGCTAGCCTCAGCCTCTAGGCGAGTTGCGACCACTGCTTTATGAACGTGCCACGTGATGTCACAGGGGGGCTTATCCTGCGACCTCCCGCACTGAACAGCTGACTTTAGTCACGAGCACGTACAGCTCGCACATGGATCGAGATCTCATTCTGTTGACGACGTGACACAAAACACTTCATATTTCCATCTGCGTTAACCTTAAATAAAAACAAAGCTTAACACAATAACAACAGTTCATTTGTTTACCTCAACCAAAAGGCAAACACATTATAATTCGTATTTTGTCGAGGGAATCCTTATAAAAGCTGAAAGCAAAATTAAATACACATACCTATTATTATGAGATGATTTTTTTATGCTAGCGTCGATTTTTTTACGGGAAAATAAACAAGAATTGGTGCCTTTTACGTTGTGACGAGCTGCGGGCTTGTCGTGACGGAGTCGTGGTCGTGGCGACATCGTACCGTCGCGTCGTCGTGAGTCGTGAGTCGTGAGCTATAGGTATATACGTTGTGCGGTGTAGGTGTAAACATTAGATACTACATGTTCGTTAAATAATGTCTGCTCGCCCCGAGGTAACGACTAGTTTTACTGGCTTAATTAGAGAAAATTATAATAATCCTCACGAAATGTGTTTACGAGGGTTATGTTTGTAGAAAAACAAGAGATTCATTAGGTAACTAAGCACAATCAGCCAGATCTGCTTGGGGCGACCACGTTTACGCTTTTCTTGGGGATTCCAGTCCAGGATTTGCCTCGGTATGTGTTCAGGATCCCTTCGGCGCGTGGGGCCGATCCAGTTCCACTTGCGGCATTTGAAAGCTGGTAGATCGGTGTCTCACCGCAGCGTTTCCAAAGATCTTGGTTGAAGATTTTCTCGGGCCAGTAAACACCGAGGATACGACGAAGAAATCGGTTCATAACGACCTGAAGTTTGTGTGAGATGTCTTTAGTAACCTTCCACGTCTCACATCCGTACAGCAACACGGTTTTTACGCTGGACCGGAATATTTTGAGTTTTACTCTTCGGGTCAATTTCCTTGATTGCCATACAGGACGGAGCTGTGCAAAGGCTGCTTTTGCCTTGGCAATTCTCGAAGTAATGTCTTCTTCAGTTCCTCCAATTTCTGACACTACACTACCGAGGTATGTGAACTTGTGGACTCTTTCCACCTTCTCTGTGCCGATGTGCAACGGCAAAGAGCTTTTCGTCCAGCTCTTCATTTCCTGGGTCTTCCGGATATTAACTTTTAGTCCCGCCTCCTTAGCCTCTTGTCCTAGGTCGTCCAGCTTGACTTGCATGTCTACGCGTGTGTGGCTAAGCAGGCATAGTTCATCGGCATAATCCAGGTCTTCCAAGACGCTGGACAGACCCCACTCTATGCCGCGGGCTATTGTTGCTCAATGTATTGACAATGATGCTATCCAGAATAACAAGGAAGCCTCCCGCATGCACCGGTATGTCCTCTGATATGAGGCCGTCGTGTGTCACTCTACAGGAATACTTCTTGTAGATGGCCTTGATTAAGTTTGTGGTTTCCTCGGGGATCCCGATTTCACGCAGCCGGGCCAAGATGCAACTCCACTTCAGCGTGTCGAAGGCTTTTTCGAAGTTCACGAAGGTCAAATACATTTTCCTCTGCCATTCTGATGCCTGTTTGAGTATAATATGCAAGGTATTATTAATCTGGTCCGTACACGATCGATTAGGTCGAAATCCAGCCTGCTCTCCGCGAAGAAGAGGTTTGTATGAGTAGAATTGGTACTCGTTTAAATGATACATTAGATCAGTTAAAGACTCTCACAATGTACTCACGAAGACTTCTAGGAAGCGAAAGAGGTTTCCTCGGTTGTTAAGTGCAAACTATTCAACGATCACTTTTAAACATAATATATGATGCAGTCAATTTCGAAGCAGCTACACTATGAAAACTTGTCACGGAGAGAACTCGATCAGATCAGAAAGTGTTCCGTTACGTACGATTTAAATTACACAGCAAATCTATACTAATATATAAAGCTGAAGAGTTTGTTTGTTTACTTGAACGCGCCAATCTCAGGAACTGCTGGTCCGATTTGAAAAATTATTTCAAATCGGACTAGACTGTGTTAGATAGCCCATTTATCGAGGAAGGCTATAGACTATATATCATCACGCTAAGAACAATAGGAGCGGAGCAGTAATGAAAATTGTGACGCAAACGAAGTTGCGCGCGTCAACTAGTCTTTTATAAGAGTCAAAGTTATAATTTGGATATCGGACTCGTCTCCTAGGAACCAAGTTTTGCTGTGAGTTTCTACGAATACGGTATCTATTTGAGAGTGTGGAACATTGTCGTGAGGGGTGCCGTGAGCCGTGCTCAGTCGAGGGTGAGGGATTGCCGGGCTCTGTCGGGTCACAGCGAGTGCCGCCAGACGGCACGTGTGTCACACGTGGACGTCACGACCGACAGACTTCGTGACATCTCCTAAACCAGGGAACTCTGCTCATCTTACGAGATTACATTGCGTCGTCTGTTGTAAGCGCACCTACTGTTGGAAACTTAGAACTTTCATTGAGCCTTGAGGCCTCTGCCTCAAGTTTTGCGGGCAGCGGGGCGGCAGCGGCGACGGCGCGGGACCGGCAGGATCTAATGTGTAAAATCAAATAGACCGACCCTCGAAAAGAGCGGAGCGGCAGCGGCGCGATGGTGAGCAACGAGCGGTGCACTCCAGTCAAGCGGTGATTGCCCGCGCGTCTGCATTGTAGTGTTGTGCAATTTATTGGGAATCACTGTAGACAAGAAATTACAATGGGGACCTCATATAACATCTCTAACGGGGCGGCTACGCTCAGCTGCTTATGCTGTTAGGAAGATAAGACAGTAGCAGATGTAGAAACCGCACATTTGGTCTATTTTAGCTACTTTCACAGCATTATGTTATACGGTATTTTATTGTGGGGTCGGGCTGCTGACATTGAATCCATATTTATTTTTATGACAGTCCCTCGCCAATTCATATATGAAAATATAATGTATGTACGGAAAATTTGCCATCTTTTTAGTAAAATAAGTGATAGACATAATTTTAATATTAGCTAAGGAATACACATCTTTCATGGGGTAATGTGTTAAATAATAACTATTGAGTTTCTTCTCCATAAGAATCTACCTTTCCGAATGGGCAGTTGAGTCACTTTAGAATTTTTATATTATTTGAAATGTGAATGACGTTTAAAGTGCCGTTTAATGGCCTAATTGGAATTAACGTTTTGACTTTGATTTTTTTCTTTTGCTCACAATAAGTCGAGCGTTAAGAATAAATTTGAATCAAAAAAAAATTTTTACCGTTGTTCAGACATTTCGTTCCCGAATGAAAACAAAAATCTCGACGACACAACCACGAACACAACACTACGCCGCTATAGTGCCGCGCGATCTGCCCGCTGATTTCCAAAACGGGTCTATCTACGTTGCCCGCCCTGCTCCCGCGCCGCCGCTCCGCCGCCGCCACCCCGCTGCCCGCAAAACTCGAGGCACAGGCCTAACTCAAGTAAACCCGTTGCGATTAAACAATGTTTTCGGTGAAAACGTTCCTTGAAGTCTGTTATCAGGGTTTAACTTAATTCATTAGTAGCTTTCATATTCGTGACTTTATCGAATCCCAGCAAGAGTCAAGATGCAGGACGCTGTAAAAAATTAAAGAGAAGACGAATAACTAATGACCCTATTTTGCGGGAACACGGACAAATGAAGCACGAACAGTTACAATCTTGATTTATTATAGTCACCCGTCACGAGCTCACTGCGTCCGCGTCCCGTCCGCGTCCCGTCCCGTCCCGCCGCCGTCACGGATCGGCTTTTGTAAAATGTGCTTCCTAAAACTAAGCTTAATGAGACCTCAGAATATGAAAGTCCCAAAGGGATACAGCCGGTAAATAAATATCTACAATTAAGGTAATGACCGGCTCGGATTATATCCGGATATAATCGTCCGTATCGCACGGCCCTTGTCCCAATTTATTCGAGGTCGGCTCACCATGACTTCTATCATACATCTCTTTTTGCCGTCAACTGTTTAGTGACCTTTTCCTACGCGGCACAGAACCGGTACCACTTCTAGCCAATACTTAAGAAAGACTTCGAAGTCCCGACTTACAGAAACTGAAGACAAAAGCAGCTAAAGGCTAACAGCACTCGACGCGAAGCGGCTTCGACAAGTTAATTCAGTCCAGTGTTCCCTGTGTAGGTACTCGACTACTCGTACAATACGAGTACAGTCATGTCGTCGAACTCGGAGCTTTCGATAGCTTGCATTTATTCCAATCCCGAGGCTCGCCTTATTTGTGCCGAGTATTACTTGAGACAATGGACTTCGGCGGCCGAAGGCTCCCGGGGAAATGCTCCGATGACTATTGAAATTGGATTCAGTTCGATAAATGCTCGTTGCGTTCTGTTGATTGAGTGTTCTTCCGTAACGGTTTCTAGCAGTCGCCTTTGGATGGTACTAGGTAGTCATAACTTACCTTGTTATTTTCTTTATAAATATTGTCGTATCAAAAGGCGTGTTATTGAAACAGATAAAATCAAAGTCGTATTAATTGAATCCGCAAGTGGCGCTCAAGTTTTCGCTCATTATGTTTGAGTTGGCGCCAAGTTTTAATGACGGTTCGATGGCGGCACCTTCTGCTCGTAATTGCGTGTTTTTACACCTTCAAGCGACGGTAGGTATTTGTAAACATGATTCCTAGATAAACCACCAGTATCGATACTTCCAACGCTCTCAATATTAAGCCTTTCACCAGTTTATTCCAAAATTCCGCATCTCATTCGCAACTTTACCTCTTAATCAGATTTTTATATTGACCTACCGAGTTATAAATGGCTATCCCTAAATCCCAAGCGAAGTGTTATATTTATATTTACACAAGCAACACAGAAATAATCCCCAAAATGAATCGCATTTTGTTAGTGAAGCGAACAATTTGTTTGTTCGACTTCACCCACTTGCTCATCAAATTCCGCTTGTATTTCATTTGTTTCACATGTATCCAATGCGGAAGTGTAAAGCGTTAACCGTTGATAAAATATACGCAATTTGCGAAAAATATAACTCGATAATAAAATAAAGGAGTTTAATATTGATGCGAAAGAAAACTCTAAACAAAGGGGAGTCTGCAAGTTTATTGCGTGTCGCATTGGGAAGTATTCGGGCATCGCGTCGCGCGACGTCAGGCGCGCTTGACTCGCCGCGCCTACAAGTTAGCAGATAACTTTCTAACTGCGGGAGCAGCCAACTGGCTGGAGCACTAGTGGTGATCGACGTGATGCGATCCTAATGTCCTATCGTATGCATCCTGTCATATCATTTCGGGACTATCGTCCAAAGAGAAAGTTTGATAAGCTTCTGCTACCTATCATTAGCTTGCTTGCAGAGTTTATATATCAGCTTGTTTGTAAAATGTTGCACTGATCTGAATTGTTACCGCAGACCTTCGATTTTGCTTTTGTGCAATATTGTTAGTGTCCGACCGAAACTGGATATTTAGCCGAAACCGAAACCGAACCTTCGGATTTGCTCTCTGTTTCGGCCAAAACCGAAACCAAAACCGAAACTTATTTATAATTACGATTAATTACTGAAATTTACTGTTTTTTAACAAATATATTTATAGACAGTTAAATACTTTTAAATAAAAAAAACAATCATTAAAGTCGCAACAAATATATTTTTAAGTCATGAATATACAAGACTTACTCTTGGAAGTTAACTTGAAAAAAGAAGCAACATTCAGTTAGTGCTTTACAAAAATATACTACGTAACTAACTAGTAATACATTGTGTTCACAATATTTTAAAGATAAATCTAGTACTTATTTTTGGAGATTTTTATTTACTACTTTTATTTCCTAGTTATCAAAATAATCAGTCTAGGACAATCTAGGTATTAATCAATCTTATCATACATCATTAAATTTTCAGTCATATTTATTATTTATATAGTTTTTAGCTGCAAAGTTTACCGAACGGCGCACGAAAATTCACGAACACTCGAGTTTCGGCGGGGGCGAAAGTTTCGCCTATATTGTGGCCGAAACCGAAACTACAGCCGAAACTAGAATTTTGGCCGAAACTGGCCAAAACTGAAACTTCGGTCGGTCACTAAATATTGTCATCTGGCATCAGTTCTGCTGATGTTAGCGAACGAGTCGAATGCCTGCAGCGCTGTGGCGGCTGTTGTGCAAGTGTTCGCCAAAATTGTTTAAAAACACCAATCTGGTGAGTCAGCGCGATACGATGGACCGGAGCCGGCCACACTATCACAATATTGAGCCATGTGTCGGGGCTGTTTGTTCTCTAACTAAATGATAAATGAACTCAAGATTTTCTCAATTTTCTGAAATAAATAAAACGCAATCGATGGTTACTGGTAATGATTTGTGCATTGAATTCTAATGGTCCCTTTCAAAGATAAATGGAAATGCAGTGCTCAGCGCTATGTTCGTTTTAAACTTTTTATTGAGTTAAAGAGATTATTCATTCATCCAATCATCCCACGTATGTAAAGTGGGTACTTAAGTTGTGCTGGCGCTCTCTCAGAGGCACACTTGTGCTGGCGAGGGTCGCGCTCTCTCAGAGGCACACTTGTGTTGGCGACGGTCGCGCTCTCTCAGAGGCACACTTGTGCTGGCGAGGGTCGCGCTCTCTCAGAGGCACACTTGTGCTGGCGAGAGTCGCGCTCTCTCAGAGGCACACTGCACACTACTTCATGGAGCTAGCCGCTTCTGCCGTTCCTGCCTCTCCAAGCGGAGATATATATTCCATTGGAGCAGTCACAGTCACGGGTTGTTTCTTATTACATGCAATTTTTAATGTTAATGTACTTTATAGTTATGCTCAATAGTACGTAGCAGTCATATTTATTTTGGTTGTTATGTTCTGCTTGATTTTATCACAACAATACGTTTTAATGAGTCGTGGTCGTCGCCAGCGAGCGACCTCCAGTGATTGTTGGCGGAGTGTTTTCGTTCAGCGTTTAATTATCCGTTGGTTCCATAACAAAATTTGTTTGTGTGATATTTTCAAATGACGGTAATTTTATAAAGGCAGGCAGGGGTGCAGACTCCATTGGAGGCTTCGGCACGGGATGCAATTATTGAGGCGAATAATGCAATTATGAATTGGGACGTAGTCAAATAATTGCGCCGCCCTGTTTGGAGAATGTACCGCGAAATTTTGTCTGGTATTCTGTTACTAATGAAGTGCAGCACGAATCCCTACTGCCTAATATGTGCCTATAGCGACGAGCCTGGCGATGGCGGCCTGCTCAGTCAGCTATTCATTATTTGCCAGAGGCTGAAAGGAATATTTATTACGTTCCGATTCTAGGTTTCGGTGTGTTGCAATCTCAGAAAGTCATTGTAATATACATTCATTTGCTTACTTAAAGTAGCCTCTCGTTAGTTACATATTTATGTCATTTTATAGACAACGTAAGTAGGCACTGTATTGAACAAAATAAATCTTAATGAAATGTAACGATGATGTTAGCATGCATCGTGCCACGATAAAATGCGCCGCAAATTTAAACGCTGATGGGATAAACAGATTTTCTACGATTTTCCACCTCCAATAACTCCTCAAATAAGTGCGTTCTGCTGTCTCATAACTAAGAACACATTTTAGTAAACAAGTGCTATTTTGTTATACTTTTTTCACCAGTCTCGGAAATATATGAATGAGGTGTCGAAGAATTTCTAATTATTAATGAACAAATAGGTTTTTTAGCACATTTTTTTTAAGAAAAGTTTTTTTTTAAACAATCATCATTTGCATCAAAGATGCAATTGAATTTTTTTTTGGAATCCTATTCCAAAAAAAATTCAAGTATCTTATAAACAACGCATTTGTTACTAACAACTTATAAATATTAGGAGAATAAAAAACATTTTATTGCAGCTTTGGATAATATAAAAATGAGTCATCTCAAAAATCGAATTTTTCAATGATGAATTCAAGTTTTTAATTATTAAACTACGTCAATAATTAATCTTAAATTGAAAGATATGAATTTCTTGGTTTTTCCAACAGGGATATATTCTGAAGCCATGTATTAACAGTTCCATTGAAGGAATAAAAATCGTGCTCCATCTTCGACCACATCCTCGCTTACCATGGTGAGATAGTGGCCAAACGCATGCCTATTAATAGTAAAAAAAAAGAAAAAATTCTCAGATTTATAGTTTAACGATTGTCACATTTGCAATAGTCATGCTCAAGCAGAACAAAACTGTTAGTTAACTGTTGCTTAACTAACAATTTTGTTCAGTTCTAATATTCGATTTGTTTAAATCAATTTTATTGCTAAAGTGGCCGAAGCAGGCGGGGCTTGCGAAAGCCAGAGTAGCCGTTTTCGGTGGTATTTTCAACCCTCTGGGAAAGTTATAGGTATTTTTCCACCTGTTCCGAGAGCAAAGACTTTTTCTTAAGAAGTCTTTTAATTTTAAAAATTTTAATTGGATTTTGATATACTTATTTAAAAAAATAAAAACAAAACCCTTTTTCTTTTTCCAGTAAATTGCTCATAACTTTTGCAGTTTTTTGGAGCGTAATTTATTTTTTTCAAAAATCATCTACATGCTCTTTCGAATCGAATGTCACCTTCTTTATATTTTATCGAGACTGCTGAAAAAAGTTGAACAAAAAGCACTTGTTGACTATTTGACAATATTATCAAACAAGAGCCGAAATCCGTCCATCGCAGAAGGTTATCCGGAACCTGTTGATAACGAGACACGACATAACTGGTTATAACTAGTCAGCAAGTAGCGACTACCCGTCGGGGTAACCTGCACTGTGGGGTAAACTGCGCTGCGAGGTACCCCACACTGTGGGGTAGCCTGGGGGAACATGTCGACACAAGTTACTGTTGCGAGTCGCAATGGTTAGATCAAGATAGAATAATTTCACTAATGGAATAAAATAGAATGGAAAGCATTTTTTCCACACAGATACAAATCAACAAACAAAGTAAAGGAAATAATAGTAAAAAAATATGCGAATGCGAATTGCGTTTAGCGAAGGGTTAACATTTCAGCATTTGCAGGTGTCACACACACCCGCCGTGAAACACAGACGAGGTTTAATACTTAGAAGAGAAACGTAACTGGATATTTAGTTAATAATGTTTTAAAACACCGATTTGGCTCTTTTTCGATTGGCCCCGGGTTTTTATTGTCAAAGGGAAATATGAATTTGATACTGTCTCAACCACCACTCAGCGACTGACGAAAAAAAACGAGAAAGTGGTTTCATGGTTACAGTGTCTATGACTTACTAAAATTTACTTGAAATGAGAGATAGTTCTAGTCAGATCCAGAAAATGCACGTCAAACAAAGGTTATCAGTCTTCAATAAATATTGAAACAGCCTTTTGAACTTCTTCTTATCGTGTGGGCAGGAAGGTCTAACGACTAACGACCACACACACCCTAGTGTCAGAGTTTCTAAACCGCCTCAAGGGCCTCTGACAACTAAAACTCTATAAATAAAATAACCAGTTGTTGGATTGAATATCTAAAATTAGCAAGTAAGCAATTTCCTTCCCTCTAGCCGTCCCAGACCTGCCGCAAGATTAGCCAGTGAACATCAGGTCCACAAAGAATGCGGCGACTAAGTAAATATTGTAGGTAGGCATCGAGGGTCGAGGAGATTCTATCCTTTGTTACCATTGGCAACTCTGATTATTCTTTTAAAGGTAGTCATTGTAATAGTACATTATGATATAAGTGCGGTAAGTGCACGTATGTCATACGACATTTTATAACTTATTTGCGAGGACATAAATAAAACTCTGACCTTCTAAAATGAATAAATCTTTAATCACTTGTTAAGGCAATTAGAAAAATTTTAAAAATTTGTAAAATTGATTATTACGTTGTCGGTTGCATTTTAGATGTTGTCAAGTTATTATTATCAGTTACAATTTCACCAGTCTCTCTCTCACTCTCTTGAGTGAAAGTAGAAGAAACAAGACCACAGAGTTCGGTGGCGGCGACGGAGGCGGCTGCGGTGGCGACGACGATGAGGGACTGTAAGCGTGTGTGCTCGTAGATGGTTGAGAGTCAACACTTGGCTCCAAATTTATATTCCTTGTAATGCGGGAGCTAATTTCTTCTTTATTTCTCATCGAGTAATCTTTGTAGCCCTCGGCTACACTGTTCGACCGCCACCCTCCGTGGCTCCGTGGCGTTTTAGTGTCAATAAGGTCGCACCTGAATCGGCGAGCATTGTAGCCGAGGACCTTCTGAAACTGTCCTCTGTGTATTCATGTGGATCATCCAAATTTAAGAAAGTGGCAATTTGTTAGACATCGCTTTTGTTGAACGAAGCGCTTCGTATTTCTTCACTATGTCGTGAAAAGGCCCCTGTATTGTGAACGATCTTGGAATTGTATTTTTTGTGTTTTTGATCTGGACCCGCCCCTGGTTCTCGACATCATTAGTTGTGATGTTTGCCAACTCTTGACGTGTACATGCACTATTTATGCCGAATATTAATGCAACCTGAAAACAGATACTAACAGCGCACAAGACACGTATATTGTAAAGAAATACGAAAGTGAAAGATAATTTAGTTTCAACTGACCTTTGCTGCCAAATATCGGCAACCCGGAGCTTCTTTTAGGCTTTTTCTTCTTGACATTGTCAGCCGAAAATACTTTCAACTTTATACTCACACGGCCACTTGAGCGCCTTTTTAGAAATGCCAGCAAGTTGGAGTGTGACTGATATCAATTCCATGTTTTGTTTTCACAGTACTTTTTAGCATTGAATAGTAGCACCACAATGAGCTTGACTTATATATTTGATAAACTTCCATGAAATAGGTTAAAAACTCACTTTTTGAAAATGAATTTGCATCTTTGCTAGTTTTCCAAAGGATTAAATTTTGATACGTTTGTAAGTATCCATCGGTTGATTTTTCGGGCAAGAGGCTTAGAGTAGCCTTTTTCGCTGCCTCTGAGACTTCAGGCGGTGTCGAATTAATAAATTCATCATTATACTACTCTGTCAAGAAAGTACCGGGAAAAGATCAAATACAAAATGTCTGTTATTCATCCAAATTTATTTTATCACCTTCAAAGTATGCTCCTTTAGAAACGATACACTTGCGCCAACGAATAATCCATTCATCAAAACATTTTTTAAACGCTGCTTCCGGAATTGAGTTCAGTTCTCGCCGCGAATTCTCCGTTATGTCTTCTATCGATTGAAAACGGGTGCCACGAAGTGGTAATTTGAGTTTAGGAAAAAGAAAAAAGTCAGCAGGAGCCATATCTGGTGAATATGGTGGTTGCTGGATGGTATTTGTTGAGTGTTTGGTTAAAAATTCGTTCACAATGATAGCCTTGTGCGAAGGCGCATTGTCGTGGTGCAAAATCCAAGAATTTTCTTTCCACAAATCTGGCCCTTTTCGTCGAATTTGCTCTCTTAAACGCCGCATAACGCTCAAATAATATTCTTTATTTACCGTTAGACCTTCCGGTAAGAATTCAGAGTGCACAACACCGCGATAGTCAAAGAAAACAGTCAACATGACTTTGACTTTTGATCGACTTTGGCGTGGTTTTTTCGGTTTCGGTTCAGTTGGAAGGCGCCACTCCGAAGCTTGTTGACTAGTTTGCATGTCAAACTCGTGAACCCACGTTTCGTCACCAGTAACAATGCGTTTCATGAATGTTGGGTCCGAACTGACTCGTTCTAGCATGTCCTCAGCGACTTTCATGCGATTGAGTTTTTGGAGAAAATTCAGATCTTTTGGGACTAGCCGAGCAGCAACATGTTTCATACCCAAATGATTAGTTAAAATGGTACGGATCGACTCGTGAGATACAGAAAGTTCGGCGGCTATCTCTCTCAGAGTTGAATGGGGATTTTCAGTCACTATTTCCTTCACTTTTGCGATGTTAACTTCAGTTGCAGACGTTGACGGCCTACCAGAGCGAGGCAAATCTTCCATCACATCTCGACCGCTTTTGAACGCTTTGAACCACTCATAAGCACGAGTTTTTGATAAAGTCGATTCACCGTAAGCCTTCTGTAACATTTTCAGTGACTCCGAACACGAAATTCCATTGGCGATGCAAAATTTAAGACAAACTCTTTGTTCGATATTTTTGTCCATTATGAAATTCGCAATACACACGATATATGATATTACTAAAACCAGCACTGTATTTAATATAAATAACAGATGCAACTCAAACTCCGCGCCAAAATGGAAAACAGTTGTGCCAATCTAACAACTACAAAAAAAACAAAAATTAGAATTTGAAACCATAAACAAATCATCCATACCCGATACTTTTTTGACTGAATGTATGACGACATTTTCAAATAAAACAATACAGCGAAAAGAAAAAGCGCAAAAATAATTTTTACTTGTTCTCAAATTAGCGATTCGCGCTTTTTTTAAGGCAAAGGCACAAAAACAGTCACTTTTATTAATAAAGTATATTTATATGTTTGTGTTTTGTTTCAGATAAATGGTTATCTAAAATATATAAAATATTAACATTAAAGAATTAAATGTGTGTATGTGTAATGTGTTGTTTGTGTACTTATATGGTGTACATAATTAAGAGTATTCTATTCTATTCTATTCTATATTTTATCTCCCAAAGTTAATTTTGTTCATAAAAAACTCTTTGAGATTTAAAAAAGTTCCATTCCTTTTAGACGGAGCATCTTGATAAACCGTGCGTTTTACCTTATTAAAAAGAAACTCGTGCATTTTACATTACAATAACGCACAAGTAAATAATGAGATACAATACGATATTGAAATTGGTGAAATAAGAGACCCTTTACGAGCAAATGTGTTATAAAACTTTTTACAATGGGATGAAACGACTAAGCGCTAGTTTAGACACGGCGCGAACCGTGCGGTTTCAGAATCGCATGGGAACCGCTAGGATCTTATTTATGTAAGTAGATATTTATCATTCAGTCTTGATCGCGCGTCTGAACCAGCACTAAAAGAGTGATGAACGACATGAAGGAAAAGGGAGAGAATGATCTGCGTGAGAGTTGATAGAACCGAGAAGAAGAATAAGAAGAAGTGTTGTTTGGACGCCCACAATAACAATGGGACATGGAAAATGCCGAGTGTTTTGATGGTCACAAAAATTTTCGGTATTTTTGTCAAACATTTAGCCGATGATGATAACTTATCAGGGTGAAGGTACCCGGTCCGTAGGCGTACATCATTTTATTTCCCCAACAAAACACTATCTTGCCGTAGGTATAACAATTCATCTACTCGTACAATAACTGATGGGACTCGTTTTCCCAACGTTCGTCTGCGTAGAAGCTTTCGCAAATGAATAAAAATGCGCAAAAGATCAAGACGTGTTCATTCATAACTAGGAAATATTTGAGGGTATTCCCAAGTCGATTAACGTTTGTTTTGATAAACATCTTATTTTTCCACATGCCAACAAGATAATGATTGGCTAAAAGCAACCTACTCCACTCATCATATGAAGGCTATTAATCTGAAAGTAATCCGAACAAACACAAAATTGTATCGTACGTAACGCGTCCGCGTCCTCCCCGAGGAGCACAAGTGAATAGCTATGACACTCCAATAAAATTATTTACCAGAAAAGTGTTCGACAAAATAGTAATAGGCAACTGAGGGTCGACTAAGCATCTTGGAATTATTTGTAAGTTGAAGCCTCTCAGGGCAGGGCCCATTGTCGGCCATTGTCGGCTCGTGTACCCCGCGCCTCTCACTCGTTTAAATACGATATCGTCTGCCAATAATGACACATTTTTATAACCACTTGAAATATATTTGTTTTCTGTGAATTTATCGGCAGGGTGGATGTGACATTGGGTTAAATGACGACCGAGGTTTTCTCTGTTATGTTTTAATGCATTAAAACGATTTTATTTTCTTTTTACAGCCTCTCTTATTCTATCATTTCGGGGTTATCTTTTTCCTTATTGAAATGACAAAAATAGCAGCAGCTTTATCTTGTGAGTCTTCACGTGATTTATTTGACACAGATCTTTCTAGATTACCTCCCCAGCCCCCCCGCCCTCCTATTAAACATTCCTTCCCGTCTTTTTTTTTTATTACATTAATTACTTAGGTTTTCTCGCGGCTATCACTGCAGCATAAGTTTCCAGCCAGCCGATTCACAAGTTACCCTTTTAATGGAAATTAATTTGAAAGAAAAGGAGAAAGTTGGAATGCTTTAGTTTATTTGCTCGAGTTATTCTGTAGCTAAGATTGTTTTGTGAACTTTGAACTACTCTGGAAATTTAGCTCAATTATTCGCATTAAATTGTGTAGTGACGCGAAGTAATCAAGGAAGAGGATTCAGGTTCTGTTCCCTGTAACGTGTTATTTAAGCGAGCTCGTACTATAGCGTGTAATTGGGTGCGTCGTGTTCGCCAGTGACTAGCGGCCACTAATGACAACCCCTGCTAATAGGAGCTCATCGGTGCAGACCCTAATGATTTCGAGAGTTCCGATTGCTACACAATTACGCTCTAAATATTGCTGCTCAGTCAGATGAGGCAGTGGCATGTACTAGTGGACTGAAGGAAACTGATAGCATTGTTAACTAATGCCCGCATTTAACTGCAACACAGGCCTCTTTTCTTACTGGTGACGAAGGAGCAATAAACAGCATACGTCCTTGAGGAAGCACGCTGTTTATTGCTCCTTGCCTTGAGGCAAGGCGAGATGGTGATTTCAGACTTACATTGATCAGACGCGCCCGGGCCTCGCATGTGAGAAAATTTTATTCACAAACCTTCCTCGTTTATACTCTTCTAGAGAGAACCATTTCAAACTCTGCTTCATGGTTTGGGACAAGTAAGCGGAGAAACAGACCGAGACACACAGTGACTTTATTTTATACTAGTCGACCCGCACAACTTCGTCTGCTCCGCGCCTACTGGTCTTAGCGTGAGATTAGCGCGTTCAAGCACACAAACAAACTCTTCAGCTTTATATATTAGTATAGATTATGTATTAATAGTATGGTTGCTATCCAACTTAATCATCTCAGTACGAGCCATTGAGCCGATTGCTCGCTACTGCCTACTGGCCGTACCCTATTGGCCTCGCTTATTCTATTGACTTTCATATTGGGATATTCCTTTTTTTCTTTTATTTAATGAAAACTGAAATGTATTAGTAAGTTAGGAAGCTCGATATACCTTTAATAAAACTATTCCTTATGTTAGTCCAATTTAAGACTTTGATTGTTTAAAAAGTTGTGATATTATCGGAATTTAGCTAGTAGATACTGAGATTACTAATTTTAGCCGATGTAACTACCTTTTGTTACGTCACGCACCCCTCCACACCTCTCTCACCGCTTACCTCCCCCATCACGTTATCAGAAACAAGTTACAAAAATACATTAACAAAAATAGCAGCAGCGTTTTCAATCTGATGACGTCACCGACAATTTGAGAAGTCATTTGTGTATGTGGCGGTGCTAATTATAAATAAACAGTGAGGCGGTAATGAACTTCGCGAGTCCTACCCCCCTCTGCACCCCTCCCGAATAACATACGCTACATTACCCCCTCGTTAACGTAGTGGCTGGAAATGTATGGAAAAACAACTGATCCAGGATACCGCAGTCACAGGAATACGCAAATTAAAAATGCTGATTTATTGGGAGAAAAACAGAGATCACGCATCACTAAAATTCAAAAGTCTGCTCTTGAAAGGACATAATAGGAGTATTAAAGCACTTGTGTTCCCATTGTTGTATCATCGTTTCGTAGCAAGTTAGAGTATAATAGGGTGAACACTTGCCTCTGTGAGCATATCGTAGGATATCGCTTCGCGGATAATCCGACGTCCGCGTCGCTCACTCGCTTCCAAGCTCACTCGCTCGTGCAGCGTGCACACCGTCGCGTCAGGCACACAGCCGGCCGCGCCGCTCACTCGCTCGTGGAGCGTGCACACCGTCGCGTCAGGCACACAGCCGGGCCGCGCCGCTCACTCGCTCGTGCAGCGTGCACACCGTCGCGTCAGGCACACAGCCGGGTCGCGCCGCTCACTCGCTCGTGCAGCGTGCACACCGTCGCGTCAGGCACACAGCCGGGCCACGCCGCTCACTCGCTCGTGCAGCGTGCACACCGTCGCGTCAGGCACACAGCCGGCCGCGCAGATTGCGTCGTTCGAAAGCTTTGTGAGACACATAATAGGATCGCAATAGCCTCCCTAGGATCGCTTTGACTGACACTGGATTATTTATTATTTGAAATGCTATTTACCCGTAGGTTATGCCCATAGGATACCTACGCTATTTTCAAGTTTTCATACGAGTACCTAATAATAACTGCTCGACTCTTCATTTCTGATTAATTTTATTGCGTTATCTAAAAGAGAGAAATCTATTCAGCGACACGCTCTGTTATTTTCTTTGTTTTCCAGTTCTCAGTAGCAGTGATTGGAAATATGGTTGAGAACTTAAAAAAAATACTTATATTACGTTTGGCGTTAAAAATATAGAGCAACAATATCTTATACGTCTGATATTATTTTCATTTCAAAATATATGGAGGAGAACAAAAAACGCGACTGGCTTTTTTGTGCCTTTGCACTTTCCAAGGCATTTTTGCGTCCCTTAATCCGAGCCTATTTTTCAACCTGTTCAAGCCACCAATTTTATTAGTTCTTTTTAATCGTAATAGTCATCATCATCATCATCTGCCTAGCCTTTTCCCTTCATACTTGCCGCAAATAAACACTTTAGGGTTCCGTACCAGATGGGTAACCGTATAAGTAAGGCTCCGCTAACCGTCCTTCTGTCCGTCCGCCCGTCCGTCCATCAGTTTATTACGGTTCTTGAGATACAGCCCGCTGACAGAGAGACGTCAGCGGGCTGTATCTCAAGAAATGTAATAAACTGTCTGCAATAGTTGACATTTTCACCAGGGAGCAGTTATACAAGACACGTGCTTATTTTTTCGGTGGCTCGCACTTGCCGGTGTCTATTTAATTATTTAATTTTCTTGTAACTAGTCATGTTGTCTGCAGGTGGAGATGCTGTACCAGCGCTACTTCCTGCGCATGAACCAAACGAACATGACGCAGCTACTGGGGCTGCTGCTGGCCGTGGCCGTGGGGCTCATGGCGGTGCAGGTGCGCTCGCTGCTGGTGGCGCAGGGCCTGCTCAGCGCACCCTCCAACAACACCCTCGACAACTTCAAGTACGTCACCGCCTCTACTTCATGCACGGTTCTAGGATCTGCGGGAGTGTACAATATCTTTGTAGCGTTCTTAACTCAGCAAGTAATATAAATGTTTGTCAAGCTGAGCGTACGCGTGAGGCTGTGCCCCCACACTGAACTGGTCGCTGTCCACAGCCCCTACCACGACCCCCACCGGTACGAGAACGTGACGACGTCGCGCTACCACGAGCAGCTGGCCGCCATCGCTGAGGCGCAGGCGCAGCGCCTGTTCTACGAGAAGGAGCGCGTCGCGCACATTGTCAGCACAATCATCCTCGGAATTACTGCTCTAGTGTACGCCTGTGAGTATACCACTTTTCTTTTTATGCTAAGTCCACACGTGTGTACATACATAGTCGTCGTTTCAGGATCCAACGTAAAGACCGTTCAAACATCGGACTTATTGGTCGAAATTAAAAAAGAAAGAAATATGTTATTTCAGACCATTGCAAACGACAAAAATGGAGCTAAACCGTTTGTAGAGCGAGATGCACGCGGCTTTTGTTCATGTTTGACGTAGAGCTAACCAATGCAATTTTAATACTTTGAAAAGAACGACCGATGAGGATTGCTTTGATTCAAAATTATCGTAATGTTCAATATTCAAACGAAATCTATGAGATAACGACCTTGCAATGACTATCTAGTTTGCTAGGCTCTGCTTATGAACCGTCCTATATAAGTTCTCGGGACTCATCTATGAGGGCTACTGTCCCTATCGACACGACTGATTTGCGTAGAAATGTATTGCCCAGACTGAATTATTAAGAACAAGCTTAATAGGTATTACTGCCATCAACACTAAAGGTATTGTACCTACTCTTCTGAAACTACTCTGTAAGCTGTAAGCCATAAAAACAAACTACTTTAAATAATATGCAACATTTATCTTCACCAAAACATACATATTCAATTTAAGTTAATATTTCAATAAGGATAGTTTTTAATTACGATCCAATTATTTCTCAAAGTTACAAGCCTACTGCTTGGGACTTATTCAGCTGAGATTGTGTATTATGTAACACGCACGACCGCGAGACTATGCGTTGTGCACAGGCGGCTAATCTGGTGCGGCTACGTGCAGCGTTATCCTCGGATAGACCGCCATCACCTGTGATGTCATTAGCGTAGCTTTTACATTTAGACCCCGCTTTCACGCGCCGTTAATCATTACGATACATAATAACTGATTCCTTGCAGTGTGTATGGATGTTAGTGTTGAAAATGAATTATTCTCTCTCCTTCTCTTGTACCGATGGTGCGTGGCGGACGAGTGACGACCCGTGCTTGTTGCAGGCCTCCTGGCGTGCCTGAGCCGCCCGGCCATGAACGAGATCTACCTGCTCACCATCTCATACGTGGTGCTCGTCACCTTCCTGCTAATCGAGCTGGCCCTCGCCGCCACCTCCGTCTTGCGGTAAGTCAACACACAAAACGTTTTTCGGGGCCTTCAACAATGAAGAGAAAGGGATTATGGAAACCTGCATTACAAAATGTACATAACATTAACGTCCTTGGAAATTGAGAGTTTCAATTGTAAATGTTTACTGCGGGTTCATTACAACTTGCCCTCTCGACGTTTACTCTCCACATTCAACCGAACTCAACAATGCGACGCGAAGGCGCGCAGAGTCAAGTCGCAAACGGTAGAGCAAACACAAGTGAGAGCGGAGTGTCGGCGTCCGCTGCGCCAGCGCCCTGGAGCCGGCGACCAGGGCCCGGCGCCACGCAACTTGTGTCAAATTGAAATTAAAACTTTCCACTCCGCCCGCCTCACCTCAAACAAACCGCAGAGCAAGGGTCCATTTGTTTACACCACATTTTCAAAACTGTTTCAAATGTTACTGGAACTTCGCAAATCCGTTTCAAACTAAGTTTACAAGTGTGGTGGGAGACGTGTTTGTACCGAGTTGAGATCAAAGCGAGCCGGGCGCGGCTTTATCGCCGACTTTATCGTCGGTGAGCGTTTTTACGGCGCGGTGTTATCGGATAGTGCATTACTCGGACAATATTCGGACAAATTTGCCAGTCGTTAAAGGTGTTATTGTTTCATTTTTAACGGCGGCCGAGGAAAGGTCTTGGGGAGGAGGGGAAGGGGTTTACGAGCGCCGGAAAGTGGTTGTTCGGGGTAATGCGGCGCGCCTGAGAGCCGGAAGGTGTTCCCGCTCCGCCCGCTCCGCCGCGCGCCCCGCTACCCGCCTTCAATACAATCTTTTAGCTTTTATTTATTTTCGGGAGGTTGGCTGCGTTCTACATTTAATGTAGAACTTCCTGTAATCGTATACTAAGTAGCTATGGGTTAAGCCAAGCGTCCTGTCACACAAACAGCTACAACGTTTCCAAGGAGAACGTTAAAGACGCTAGATACAACGGCCGGCGGCGTGCGACTAGCACCATCTGGCGTCTAGACGTGTCTACTAAAGACACACATTACTATTAAGTATTAACTACACATATTAACATCCTCATCATCCCGACCTTAGCTCACTTTATTTGTCTAACGGCGTTCCGGGAAGTTTGTGTCGCCACTTTATTCCTGAACACCGCGGTTTTCTTATGTAGCTTTTGACATTCAAAGGAGGGTTGATTTATCTTTTGTTTGCTTGTTTTGTGTCCCGCTGCTGAGCAAAGGATCTTGAGCGATCGCTGGCCACGCTCGATCTTCAAACGTCATCACTTCGTCACACCACCTTCGCCGCGTTGTGTTTGAACCTATTTAAGTATATTATGTGATGTCGTGCGCAGTGCGCTGAGCATCAGCACGGGCGCGTGCGCGCTGTTCACGTACGCGACGTACGCGACGCTGCCGGTGCGCCTGCTGGAGGCCACGCTGGCGGGCCTGGCGCTAGCCATCGTCGACATCGGCGCGCACGCCATCCTCGACGACGCCGAACACGTGCACGTGAGTACACACGGCTGGCTGCGGCTGGCTGAGGCTGGCTGCGGCTGGCTGCGACTCTAGGTTTTAGTTCTAAGACAGAATCATCAAAAAACCTACACTACTTCTATTTAAATGAATTATGCTAACTACATCCGATTTATTATATGGGGATAAACCAGTGATAGTTTAATGAATTATTTTGAATGTAATTAATATTTTATAGTTAATTTATTTGTTAGTAATTTAATTTATATTTATTTGTTATTTAATTTGTTATTGACTTTTTTCATTTTAATTTAGTTTGACATAATTATTAATATTATTATAATTGTTTCATAACTGTGACTGACAAGACTGATATATTTTATTTTGTGTTTAGTAATTACATTAGAATAGCATACCCATGTTATGGTTAAACATAGAGAACAATATTACTGATGTTTGCAAATGTATAAATTATTTCTGATTTCTATTGAGGTCATCTTGCAGTCTATTGACTTCCACGACCCAAAACACCCAGTATTTGTGTTGTGGAAGTCAAATATACTGGAAGCCGACCCCACTACACCGCTTTGGGTAAGATTGACCGTCAAACTTTCGGGCTTCTGACTTCCCGTAACGACAGTCAAAGATCTTTGACAGCCGTTTGTTAGCCGTCAGTCATTTGTTGAAATGACTGTCGGGACTGGCATGTAATTGATTGTTTTCCCATTCTAGAAAAACATAACACTCTCGTTTAAAAAGCAGAAACTTCGCAGGCGGATATTTACCCATCCTAACGAAAATAGAACCTTTGCGACGACAAGCTGACGTGACGTATTTTCCGCAGCAAATCTACTGCTCGCTGGCGACGCTGATCGCGTGCAACGTGGCGGGCGTGATGACTCACCACCCGCGCGAGCTAGCGCAGCGCCGCGCCTTCCTGGAGACGCGCGACTGCGTGGAGGCGCGCCTCGTCACCCAGCGCGAGAACCAGCAGCAGGTGAGCCTGACCATCATCATTGTGCTGAAAGAACTCCGCTGAGAGGCTTGTTCCACCCCCAAGCATCCTGTGTAAAGCGTATAACGAGGATTCCGGCGAATTTCGCCTAAGTCGGAGGCGGAGGCGACTCGATTACGTACTGATTTACATAATGATTCTACCATAATTTGGCACATTTTGAATTAATCTTGCTATTCAAGCAAGATTATTTCGGAACCAACCTTTAAAAAATTTGGCTTCTCGACTGCGTAAATATCATAGTGAATGTTGTCGAGTTGCCAACCTGTAGTGTAGCCATAAGCTCACCATTGGAAGGAGCTTTTATTACAAAAACTTTCGTCAATTGGTAATCAGTTTAAAGTTACCGACCTACTCGTATATTGAAAACTTATTGGGTAGCGCTAGTCGGAGGGTTATGTGCACCCGCGAGTCTCTATCTTCCTTATTTGAAGAGAGCATCCTTACCTTCATCAAAAACAAGGCTTATTGGAACTTCGGGATAAATCTAGGTACTGCAGTTAATTGTAAGCGTTTTCACTCTCAATCGAACCCGCTCGACGTGCTCCGCAGAACGTTGGAACTACTTTATGTAATAGTGCATAAGCCGTGATCGCATCAATTAGCTGATTGCTTATGTTATGTTGTAGAACTAAGTGCCCGTTCAATATCGTTACAAACCCTGTTTACTGAGGCTACTCGAAAAGTCGAAATCAATTCGGAAAATTTCATCATCATCATCATCGACCACAGCCTTTTTTTTTTTTTTTTTTTTTTTTTATTTGGGACAAGCCCGCCACACATTCCCAACCACTGCAACTCCTGAAAGCCAGAATCAACAGTGGCGACCACCAGAAAAACGCCGAGCCAATGAAACCCGACGAGTCCCGGAGAAGCGATTCAACTGTCTTGGATCCTGCAACGAAATTAATCAGAAAAGTACAGCGGAGGAGTAGGAAAAAAAAAAAAAAAAAAAAAAAAAAAAAAAAAAAAAAAAACCACGACCACAGCCTGTGTTCACTCAATGCGGAGCATAGGTTCCTTTCCCATTATTGTGCGTATGCCCACGTTCCTGTGCTCATGTCTCATCCGGTTCCTACCCACGACGGCAACTATGTCGTCTGTCCATCTCGCCGCCGGACGAGTCACGCTTCTTCTTCTAGCCCGCGGAAAATATTATACTTTTATTCATTTCTTTAGGCATTTACTAATGAAATTTAATTTTATATACGATTGCCTAAAGGAGTAGATTAAAGTTTTTTTTTGACCTAGTTAGTAAGCCAGGTCCACAATTTTGTCCAAACCCCGCCACAACCGTTAATAGTGGACAATTTCAGTGAGAAACCGTCGCCCGTGCTAATGTGGCAGTTGTCGAAGGACACGGCTTCGGTCCAAAACTTGCCAGTGGCGTCCGCTGGAGCGTGGCCGCAGTGCGCGCTGCACTGCTGCCTCACGGAGCTCGCTTGTTCTGTGGACTGTCGTGGCAGACACTAGTTGCTTTTCGCTACAATACGTAGGTATATACATACATAGCAAATAAGTGTCAGTATTTTCATAGCGGCTAATTGTAGAAACTTCGCTATCGCATTCGTGATCAGTTTGACTGAACACTCAATATCATCTACTCAGTGGGGCAGCTCTTCACAATAGCTTTTCATTTCTGGCTTCAGTACGTATCATACTTTGAATGAAATATGTTGTTATCAATAGCTTTTCAGTTGATTTCATAACTATCTCGTTTTCAATACGTCAATGGTCCTGGCTACAGAATGGCGTTGAATGCTTCTATTCACCTCGTCTCCTCGTTATCGTACGTATCCTCCGTATCCGATAATCCGACGACACAAACAACAGTTACTCGTGGAGGGCTCCTTCGACAAGATATCGTATTGTTATGTGACAACAGTATTACACGTCATTAGTTTTGGAGGAGTTCTAATAGAGGATAGATACGGTTGATGTTGCCTTGTGTTCTAATAGAGGATAGATACGGTTGATGTTGCCTTGTGTTCTGATAGAGGATAGATATGGTTGATGTTGCCTTGTGTTCTAATAGAGGATAGATATGGTTGATGTTGCCTTGTGTTCTGTTAGAGGATAGATATGGTTGATGTTGCCTTGTGTTCTGATAGAGGATAGATATGGTTGATGTTGCCTTGTGCTCTGATAGAGGATAGATATGGTTGATGTTGCCTTGTGTTCTAATAGAGGATAGATATGGTTGATGTTGCCTTGTGCTCTGATAGAGGATAGATATGGTTGATGTTGCCTTGTGTTCTAATAGAGGATAGATATGGTTGATGTTGCCTTGTGCTCTGATAGAGGATAGATATGGTTGATGTTGCCTTGTGTTCTAATCCAGGATAGATATGGTTGATGTTGCCTTGTGCTCTGATAGAGGATAGATATGGTTGATGTTGCCTTGTGTTCTGATAGAGGATAGATATGGTTGATGTTGCCTTGTGTTCTGATAGAGGATAGATATGGTTGATGTTGCCTTGTGTTCTGTTAGAGGATAGATATGGTTGATGTTGCCTTGTGTTCTAATAGAGGATAGATATGGTTGATGTTGCCTTGTGTTCTAATAGAGGATAGATATGGTTGATGTTGCCTTGTGTTCTGATAGAGGATAGATATGGTTGATGTTGCCTTGTGTTCTAATAGAGGATAGATATGGTTGATGTTGCCTTGTGTTCTAATAGAGGATAGATATGGTTGATGTTGCCTTGTGTTCTGATAGAGGATAGATATGGTTGATGTTGCCTTGTGTTCTGATAGAGGATAGATATGGTTGATGTTGCCTTGTGTTCTGTTAGAGGATAGATATGGTTGATGTTGCCTTGTGTTCTAATAGAGGATAGATATGGTTGATGTTGCCTTGTGTTCTAATAGAGGATAGATATGGTTGATGTTGCCTTGTGTTCTGATAGAGGATAGATATGGTTGATGTTGCCTTGTGTTCTAATAGAGGATAGATATGGTTGATGTTGCCTTGTGTTCTAATAGAGGATAGATATGGTTGATGTTGCCTTGTGCTCTGATAGAGGATAGATATGGTTGATGTTGCCTTGTGTTCTAATCCAGGATAGATATGGTTGATGTTGCCTTGTGCTCTGATAGAGGATAGATATGGTTGATGTTGCCTTGTGTTCTGATAGAGGATAGATATGGTTGATGTTGCCTTGTGCTCTGATAGAGGATAGATATGGTTGATGTTGCCTTGTGTTCTGATAGAGGATAGATATGGTTGATGTTGCCTTGTGTTCTGATAGAGGATAGATATGGTTGATGTTGCCTTGTGTTCTGTTAGAGGATAGATATGGTTGATGTTGCCTTGTGTTCTAATAGAGGATAGATATGGTTGATGTTGCCTTGTGTTCTAATAGAGGATAGATATGGTTGATGTTGCCTTGTGTTCTGATAGAGGATAGATATGGTTGATGTTGCCTTGTGTTCTAATAGAGGATAGATATGGTTGATGTTGCCTTGTGTTCTAATAGAGGATAGATATGGTTGATGTTGCCTTGTGTTCTGATAGAGGATAGATATGGTTGATGTTGCCTTGTGTTCTGATAGAGGATAGATATGGTTGATGTTGCCTTGTGTTCTGTTAGAGGATAGATATGGTTGATGTTGCCTTGTGTTCTAATAGAGGATAGATATGGTTGATGTTGCCTTGTGTTCTAATAGAGGATAGATATGGTTGATGTTGCCTTGTGTTCTGATAGAGGATAGATATGGTTGATGTTGCCTTGTGTTCTAATAGAGGATAGATATGGTTGATGTTGCCTTGTGTTCTAATAGAGGATAGATATGGTTGATGTTGCCTTGTGTTCTGATAGAGGATAGATATGGTTGATGTTGCCTTGTGTTCTGATAGAGGATAGATATGGTTGATGTTGCCTTGTGTTCTGATAGAGGATAGATATGGTTGATGTTGCCTTGTGTTCTGATAGAGGATAGATATGGTTGATGTTGCCTTGTGTTCTAATAGAGGATAGATATGGTTGATGTTGCCTTGTGTTCTAATAGAGGATAGATATGGTTGATGTTGCCTTGTGTTCTAATAGAGGATAGATACGGTTGATGTTGCCTTGTATTTTGATAGAGGATAGATATGGTTGATGTTGCCTTGTGTTCTAATAGAGGATAGATATGGTTGATGTTGCCTTGTGTTCTAATAGAGGATAGATATGGTTGATGTTGCCTTGTGTTCTGATAGAGGATAGATATGGTTGATGTTGCCTTGTGTTCTAATAGAGGATAGATATGGTTGATGTTGCCTTGTGTTCTAATAGAGGATAGATATGGTTGATGTTGCCTTGTGTTCTGATAGAGGATAGATATGGTTGATGTTGCCTTGTGTTCTGATAGAGGATAGATATGGTTGATGTTGCCTTGTGTTCTGATAGAGGATAGATATGGTTGATGTTGCCTTGTGTTCTGATAGAGGATAGATATGGTTGATGTTGCCTTGTGTTCTAATAGAGGATAGATATGGTTGATGTTGCCTTGTGTTCTAATAGAGGATAGATATGGTTGATGTTGCCTTGTGTTCTAATAGAGGATAGATACGGTTGATGTTGCCTTGTGTTCTGTTAGAGGATAGATATGGTTGATGTTGCCTTGTATTTTGATAGAGGATAGATATGGTTGATGTTGCCTTGTGTTCTAATAGAGGATAGATACGGTTGATGTTGCCTTGTGTTCTGTTAGAGGATAGATACGGTTGATGTTGCCTTGTGTTCTGATAGAGGATAGATATGGTTGATGTTGCCTTGTGTTCTGTTAGAGGATAGATATGGTTGATGTTGCCTTGTGTTCTAATAGAGGATAGATATGGTTGATGTTGCCTTGTGTTCTAATAGAGGATAGATATGGTTGATGTTGCCTTGTGTTCTGATAGAGGATAGATATGGTTGATGTTGCCTTGTGTTCTAATAGAGGATAGATATGGTTGATGTTGCCTTGTGTTCTAATAGAGGATAGATATGGTTGATGTTGCCTTGTGTTCTGATAGAGGATAGATATGGTTGATGTTGCCTTGTGTTCTGATAGAGGATAGATATGGTTGATGTTGCCTTGTGTTCTGTTAGAGGATAGATATGGTTGATGTTGCCTTGTGTTCTAATAGAGGATAGATATGGTTGATGTTGCCTTGTGTTCTAATAGAGGATAGATATGGTTGATGTTGCCTTGTGTTCTGATAGAGGATAGATATGGTTGATGTTGCCTTGTGTTCTAATAGAGGATAGATATGGTTGATGTTGCCTTGTGTTCTAATAGAGGATAGATATGGTTGATGTTGCCTTGTGTTCTGATAGAGGATAGATATGGTTGATGTTGCCTTGTGTTCTGATAGAGGATAGATATGGTTGATGTTGCCTTGTGTTCTGATAGAGGATAGATATGGTTGATGTTGCCTTGTGTTCTGATAGAGGATAGATATGGTTGATGTTGCCTTGTGTTCTAATAGAGGATAGATATGGTTGATGTTGCCTTGTGTTCTAATAGAGGATAGATATGGTTGATGTTGCCTTGTGTTCTAATAGAGGATAGATACGGTTGATGTTGCCTTGTGTTCTGTTAGAGGATAGATATGGTTGATGTTGCCTTGTATTTTGATAGAGGATAGATATGGTTGATGTTGCCTTGTGTTCTAATAGAGGATAGATACGGTTGATGTTGCCTTGTGTTCTGTTAGAGGATAGATATGGTTGATGTTGCCTTGTATTTTGATAGAGGATAGATATGGTTGATGTTGCCTTGTGTTCTAATAGAGGATAGATATGGTTGATGTTGCCTTGTGTTCTGATAGAGGATAGATATGGTTGATGTTGCCTTGTGTTCTGTTAGAGGATAGATATGGTTGATGTTGCCTTGTGTTCTGTTAGAGGATAGATATGGTTGATGTTGCCTTGTGTTCTGATAGAGGATAGATATGGTTGATGTTGCCTTGTGTTCTGATAGAGGATAGATATGGTTGATGTTGCCTTGTGTTCTGTTAGAGGATAGATATGGTTGATGTTGCCTTGTGTTCTAATAGAGGATAGATATGGTTGATGTTGCCTTGTGTTCTGATAGAGGATAGATATGGTTGATGTTGCCTTGTGTTCTGTTAGAGGATAGATATGGTTGATGTTGCCTTGTGTTCTGATAGAGGATAGATATGGTTGATGTTGCCTTGTGTTCTAATAGAGGATAGATATGGTTGATGTTGCCTTGTGTTCTGTTAGAGGATAGATATGGTTGATGTTGCCTTGTGTTCTGATAGAGGATAGATATGGTTGATGTTGCCTTGTGTTCTAATAGAGGATAGATACGGTTGATATTGCCTTGTGTTCTCTCCGGAAACTTGCGCAATCATTAGCTGACTGCGTCACAAAATTATTTACTTTGACTTTTTATCAGATCTGCTTGCTAAACAAGCTGAACGGCGCACTTAACAGACTGTAAACTCCGGTTTATTTAAAGCAAGACTTTTAGCATATCTTGGACTTTATTTTAAACTTTTAAATAAGTGACATATCCAGCCAGTAATAAGCCCTTGCATCTTCTTCTTCTACCCGTGGCATACTGTCGCATACAGCTGAATGTCTGATACTCATGCCTCGGCATTTGGAATTCTTTTTTGTTTTCACGGCGCACGCGGTAATGGTCTGTGTGTCCGGCCGCCTCCAGCCGTCTCCGGCCGCCTCCAGCCGTCTCCGGCCGCCTCCAGCCGTCTCCGGCCGCCTCCAGCCGTCTCCGGCCGCCTCTGGCTGCATCCTTTCAAGTCTCAAGTCATCTCCGTCTCCAACTGATCAAACGCGGGCCGGGTGCGCCCCGTCTGTTGCACTCCAACAGTGAACGCACGTGGTTACTTGACGTACGGCGCTGAGGCACATTGTGAATTGAAATGTTTCGTTGCTTTTTCACCTGCGGAAGATATAGTACTTACAGAACATTATTTTGCAATAGGATTATAACCTATGTTTCAGAATACTGGTAGACCTTTAGTTTATGTGAACAATAAAAAAGGTAAGTATATTAAAACATACTACAAGCAACATGTTGATGAGAACAGCATAGGTGCACTTCTCAGAAGGTGCGCCACAAAGCAACAGGTACCAGATAGTGCCAGATAGTGCCACGTGTACACTATAGCGCATTGTTCCGAACTACCCCATACTTGTGGTAAATGCCTGTAACGCTGCTCGGTGGTAGCGAACTTTCAGACATTGGTAATGATGGAATCTGATTGGTAGAAGTTGGACTAGATAATCTGAGTTTGTCAAATTGTAAACCATACCTAATAGGCTTATCTTGTGGCTTAGCTACCACAGCCTGTTTTACAGCGTTCATGCATTTTTTTGAGAAATAAGTAAGTTACACCACTCGACGTAATGTAGTGATCCTAGCTGTTTGTGACAGATTTTTCATAATCTAACCTACTTTTCTGATTTATTCACCCGCGCACTTCGTTTGCGTCACATTTTTCATTAAGAGGAAATGTTGGCGGCGAGACGTTGAATGTAGAAAGTCATAATTCGAGGTTTGGCTCTCGACTGTTTTCTCCTCCAATATTGGACCGATATAAGAGATATTTCACAAACTGAATTTTCACCCCGTCTACCCCGAATTTTCACGAAGAATGCTAAATTGAACCGAAACTGATTTCGGTTCAATTTAGCCAACCTGGAAAAGTACCTATCTAAACCAAGATGTTATCCATGTTCTTCTGGGTACTTTGATCATTATACTGATTAAGAAGATATAAATACTTAATTAGAGAAAGTTTTAATTACTTTTAAACCGAGACGATGTTTCTTTCGCTAGAGACATGTGTTCTAGTGTCGGAGTTGTGGCGAACACTGCCAGGCGGCGCTACGGTGCGGGCGGGGAGGGACGCTTTGTTTGAGAACCTCGCCGTGTTGGTACTTTTTAATAGTTTCGAGCAAGGAATTTGTATTATCCATGCAAATTAAACAGTTAATACATGCTATACAATTTATAGCATGTATTATAGTTAAATCATGTTTTATATCGGACTGACGTCCGAAGCTCACGTCAGAGCGCTCATGGGAAATACCTATAGGCAGTGTATTCGCACAAAAACGCCAATTGTTACCCTTTCTTTCCGCTCACCCAAACATAGTCCATTTTTCAATATGGATATTCACCGGCCCTTTTTCTTTGCTCCATCTATGTAATGTACCTATCCCTTATTGTGATCGTCGATACAATAAGTCAAAGAGCTAAGAACAAACTATCTGAACGAAACATGAAGCAATTGACCCGTTTCCACAGAACACTACAGGTGTGCCTATAAAGCTCCCTGTCCTTCCATTGTCTATTTTCCGCAGGTTTCTTGTTGGTCTAAAAGAAATTAACAACTCACAAAGTCCACTATTTACAGACTAAATCAAATTGAGAGACTGAATTAAATTCCTTTATCTCTAACTTAAGATTAATCTACACGAAAATTAACAAACCGTCTCGCTTAACAAATTCGTGTATTAATCTAAATTAACTTGGCTGCTCCTACCGAGGACTTTTTAGCGTGTCGTCTAGATTTTTGAGGATAATATTCATTGAAGGTTGGTGTGGGGAGATAGTGTTTTGCTCGTGTACTGGGAAGGCGATGGATGGGCGCGGTGCGGTGTCGTCGCGGATGGATCGCGCTGGCGGTACGTGGAAGTAATGGCTGGTAAAACGACGCGCAAGCTGCGACACTGAGCTGCTCGTCACACTTGCCACTGATTCTGTTGTGAGCTTTGTATCTACTTTGTAGAAATATTTTGATACAGGTGTCATATTAAAACAACATATCACCATCTTAAAACTAGGCTAAACTATTGTTGCCACCTAGCTAGATAGAATATTTTCAGTAAGTAAATACAGTCTTACATTCTTTGTGTATCCGAATAAGAACGTCGTTCTACAGAGTAACAGAGTCAAAGCTTCAATGTTTTGAACATAATTTTATTGCGTTTTTAATTAGGCCGCTCCAGTTTGATAATGTTCTGCATACTACGGCATACCTACAATCTGCACCGCGTCTGATCACGTTGTAGACACGTTGTCCTGTGGGCTGTGGAGCCTGTACTAAGTCAGACGAACAAGTCCTATTTATCTATCAGATTGAATTCAGCTCAATTTCAGACGTACATAGTAAAGTTATAGATTGTTTCGTCTAATGTGTTCGACCGTGGTTTAAATCCATAGAAATATTTTGTTATGTCTATGTTTTAATCAAATTTAAAGAGAACTCCAAAGGCACTCGCGTTTATACGCATACGGCATTTATTAATTAAATCTGAACAAATGTACAGACATTTCATGTAGACCAGAAACTTTAATGAGCCAGCTATTATATTTCAAGCTACAAAGTAGTGAGTGTGGAGCGACACGAATAGATAAAAATAATCAAGTTATTCTGTGACTTCAACAGCGAACGCTATGCAAGCGGAGGAGCCTCTCTAATCCTGAGAACATGGGACTTACGTGTCGGCAACTCGGCAGTAACTCGATCTAATTGCGTGACGCTAACTAACGCCGTGTTTGCGCGTCTACCTCTCCTCGCGTGTACTGCCGTGTGACGTCACCGCGGATGTAACACACACGTGATCGAGGAAATGCAGTCAATGTAGCCTCAGGCACTTGTCTTACCGCCGACGATCAGCGAGAAGCTAGAAACCTAGAAACCAGTACCTACGTCTACCATGAGTTTTATCAATCTATACTCGCTAGCGACTGTAGTTAAGAAATGTATGAAAACTTAAACAAAAACAACTTTCTAATTGATTTGTTTAGTTGTTAAGTAACAAGCAAGCAAGTTGTAAGTAAAACTTTTGTTAACAACTAAAAAAATTAATTAGTAACTTGTTGTTTTTAAATCTTCACACATTTTTTTAACTACAGTCGCTAGCAAATATAGATTGATAAAACTCATGGTAGACGTACAGATACGAGTTGGGAGCAGCGAGAAGCGAGAGTGTAGTTCCTATAGTTCAGTCTCTCGGCTATAAGCGTTTGCTATTGTGTAATCGGTCCAGCCCGCACTGTAGGTAGAAACGGCCGTTGGTTGGTAATGTCTGACCGCCAAGCGAGCATCGCCTAACGAGTATCGCTGAGCGAGTATTATCTTTGATAGCTCATGTCGCTGCGACCAACAAGTGGTAAGAGAGTTCTCGCTAGCAGTGTGAACAGCCAGCTATCGACTTTAAAATGTGTATCTTTTACTCACATGAGATCTATATCTTTTATCCCTTGCTACGGCGATAAGATATAAATAATTATGTACAATCTAAGTGCAAAAACATGCTTTTTTTTATTTGACTAGTTAATGTTGCATTTCGGAAGTTAATAAAGTGTGACTCTCGGCGTCCAGGCCGGCCTCGTTAACACGGTAAATGGTTTTTTTTCTCTCAAAGAGTTAATTATTTACTAAGAGAACCAGCATAGTATGCTGATATCTGAATGTGACAGAGATGAACTCAATTGTTACTGGTAATACGTATTCAGTATGGTCGTACTCGCTCACTCGCTCACTCGCTCACTCGCTCACTCGCTCACTCGCACCACATTGCGTGTTCCGTCATGTTAATATTGTTGTTGACTGTGTTGTTCTTAATTACAAACCTGCCTGCGAGCTGCGAGCTGCGAGCTGCGAGCTGCGAGCTTAGGCGAATACACTTACACACATATACCCACTGAATAATTACGAAATATGCTCAAATGTTTGTTGATTTTACTTCGACATGTATCGGCCTACCGTGTCAGGCTGCTTAATTATACTTGTGAGTAACGCACGGATATCAGCAGCGGAGTAAATCACTGGTTGATAATGAAGTTAGGTGCCGCCGGCAGTCGGACGCTCATATTCAATATTCACGCTGATAGCGGACGCTAATTTATACGCCACATTAATGCGAGCCTCTTGATAGCATTACTGAGCTTACAGCCGGCACGGAGAACTGAGCCTGTCTGCCTGCCCCACGTCATTCACTGTTTGACTACCACGGGACCTCTCGACCCATCGCCTCTCCTCCCGAATCACTCTCAATTCAATTTTGATAAAGCACGAGCCCCTCCGGCACTCGCATTAGCAAATTTTACATCTCACTGAATAATACATTCGCGAAAATTACGGAACACAAGCGAAGCAACAACATTATGAGTACTTATGTTTTAGATTATCAGGGATTTGATACGACGCCGACGCTCAAAGAGAAAAATAAATTAATAAATTTGCCTTTAGACTGTTATTTTCGTGTTAAAACAGCGCCATTACTCGTGTATATTGTACCGCGCTGGACGCTACCTGTGCCGCGCTGGATGCTACCTGTGCCGCGCTGGACGCTACCTGTGCCGCGCTGGACGCTACCTGTGCCGCGCTGGACGCTATCTGTGCCGCGCTGGATGCTACCTGTGCCGCGCTGGATGCTAACTGTGACGCGCCGCACTTGGTGAGCGTGCTGCAGGCATTCATCTCCGCTACCACGCTGTCAGACTACTCATATTGCGCTGTGTTTCCGTCAGCACGCTGCAAATTGTAGTTTCGAATGAAATTAGTTCAATGATTGGTGTTCTAATTATATTTTGTGGCAGCCACTAATTAGAACTATTTTGCAAAATCGAACATTATTAATTGAAGTATCTGTTGTTTGTTCGTTCCGCGAAAGCTTTGATTTAATTAAAACTATGATGTACGTGCGTGTGTTAGTCGTAATTATATAAATAATATAATGTTGCGAATTTCAAAGGCTTTGAGCATGCCGACAAAACTCAATTGTGTTTTAAAATAGATTCAGAATCCAATTTAGTTTGCATATCGAAGCAGTTCATTTGCTTTCCTTTATAATAAAATAGCCCGCATTTAAGCAGCCATTCAAGATTGGAACTATTTGCTCGTTCGAGGCTCCTCGGTGGAAATAAGCTCTCAGCATTCTGCAAATTGACAAATAGTCGAGTCGCGAGCAATTCGTTATCTCCTCGTAGAATGCACTCGGCGCGCTCCTCGACTGCACTCGTGCGAGCGCGCGGCGCCGCATTCTGCGTCATTAGTCCATGAGCCACAGCATATAACGCGACAGTAATATTCCCATGTAATATTGTAGGTGCTCGTCTATTTCGGTAAGGCGCTTGTGTCTGACAGGCGCGCGCTGATCCGCTTTGTTCCTGATCGCTCCTCGTCGAGTCTTCAATATCCCGGCCGGCCATGTTTATAGAATGTATTACCTATTTCCAGCGAAACACAGAATAATATCTTTAACAGATGAAAGAGAAAAAGAGAGAATTTAATCAAAATTTCTGTGTACACGTTAGCTGCGATACTACAAAGAAACAGGAACGAACCTGAAGCTAATTATATTCTTATATTCTTACAACAGCCAATTTAATCAGTACGAAAAAATGTAGAAACATTTTAATATTTGGTGAAGAGAGCGAGATGTTCGCCAATGTTTTTCTGAAATTGGAGCGTGTAGGGAGGAGAGGAACTACTCGTATCTCAATGATCTTGATACTTGCGGCGCACTGTTTACGAGCTTAAGTTGCGAGGACACGGTCCATGGGATTAATTCCACTCGACGAGATGTGTTCACACACCGGATTTAGTTTTCAATTGGCGGGTTCTTAGTAATAATGTTTTCAAATTGTACATTTACAGAAATGACGATGGACGTTGACCCTCAAACTACCTTTATATATTATACGAGTATATATATATTGGGTGTTTGGGGGTCTAAAAAGGACACTTCACCAGAATCAGAAAGCACATCACGCCACCCGTCACTGTCAAATTTTCCCAATCGTTCTTGAACCTAATGCTTTAGCACTAAAGATGAAAATGAAATGGCAGATAATATTTTGATTCTAGTTTTGATTCTACTGAAGTTTCCATTTTCGACCCGCAGAGTGGCGACGCCGTTGATAGAGGATTGTACACAGTGATTACAAAAAAGAAAAAGCATAATTAGAAAGACTTTAGAGAAAATCAAAAGACTTTATCTATAAAATTGTCTTATAACTTGTAAATCAGTGTGTAACATGAGATCAGAGAGCCAACTCTACTCATTTGTTAGCAACGTTCGCATTCAGTTTTGTTTTGAAAACAATTCGCATCTCATTCGCAGTCTCTGACTTAGACTAGAGTCAAGAGCTAGCCCATCACAAATAAAATAAATAAATAAAACTGTCAAAAATTCATGGGAAATCTATGGCTTTTTTGACAAATTGCGAATGAGATTCGAATTGTCTTCAAAACAAAACAATTATTATAACAAATAACAATCAGTGTTAATAAACAAGGAGCGCTTAGAGAAAGCTCACTTGATTAACGAATGCCATTGGCCTAACTCTAGTGTTTGCCCCCAGGAGCGCCTGCTGCTGTCGGTACTACCGCGCCACGTGGCGATGGAGATGAAGGCCGACATCGCCAGCCAGCCGCGCCAGGAGCAGTTCCACAAGATCTACATCCAGCGTTACGAGAACGTCAGGTATGTACCGCACACACACTTGCATCCATATATGGACTCCTGGTCCTTTCCTTACTTCAATATTGTATTGTTCTTGTCAGTTATCTGATTCCAAACTAATAACCGTAGCCAACCGCAGCCAAAGACGAGAGTCTTTGATCATGAAGACGTCTCCGTAGCCGCCGAGAGAGGGGTTTGTCTCTAGAGAACAGTTGTCATGAAAACCAAGCGCGTCAGTGTCGCCATTTACAAACTGATGGCTCGTGCGGATTCTGGCTATCCTTGCCACAGCTGAAACTTGTTCAACGATATGTCCGCGGGCGCCAACACACTAGTCGCCGCCGTTGCCCGCACTAATATTATGTCTTACCTAAGGCATTTTTTTATTAAACATTGCAGCAATTCTGTGCGCAATCAACCCAATGAACAATTCTCCATTTCACCAGAAGAATTGTCCGACTACTCCCATACTCCCAGAGGAACGATGTTGAACTTCAGCCGGATCTGTCTGCACCTACCTACGTAACACACCTTACTAGCAAGTTGCGGATGCTGCGCACGGCCTCTGACGCAGATACTCCTTCTAGTCAACAAACTTAACGTTAGACCCAGTCGAGTCCTATTCCAAGTTCTACATCTCTCGCTGAACGCTAAACGAAACGCGAACTTGTAACGAACTGCCGTTAAAGTTTCACTATACAGTATTTGCTATCGTGCCTTAGTTAGAGTTTAGTTGGCGCAGGCTGGGCGACCAACGTGGTCCTATGGGGAGGGGCATGCGATGCCTGCTTCAATAATGTGAAGTTAAAAGGCATGAAATCATAGCGGTTAACTTTTCTATAGATATTAAATAATAATATAATAATAAAAATCTTTATTGATACAAAAACTTTTGAGACTTAAAACTAGGATACATAGCTTGGTTAACTTAAGGTCATACGGATAACGTAAACTCTGGCTCCTAAAATAGGTGATCCTGTGACTTAGGAGTCAGTGTTCTGCTGTCACTGGGATACTAATAACCTTTTGTGTTGTGTTCTGACATTACTAAAGTAGTCATTGACGTTGTAGGTTACAAGGTATGAAGTAAAGTATTATTTATAAATATTGGAAACGACTTTGAGTGTTTTTTTTTGTGAAAGTGTATATGTGAGTGTGAGTGTGTGTGTCTTAGACTGAGGGTGTGTTGAAATTTCTGAGATTGTGTTTTGTATATGTATATTAAGTGGTGCTGATATGTTCCAAGTAAAGTTAAGAAATTGGAAACAATTTAATCTTAATATATATAAATCTCGTGTCACAATGTTTGTCCTCAATGGACTCCTAAACCACTTAACCGATTATAATAAAATTCGCACACCATGTGCAGTTCGATCCAACTTGAGAGATAGGATAGTTTAAATCTCAAATTATAGTCGCAATTTTAATTTATTGCTAATTATTTGTCTGTTATTATTTGACAGCGGGTAGGGTAGGTAGGGTAGGTAGGGTAGGTAGGGTAGGTAGGGTAGGTAGGGTAGGTAGGGTAGGTAGGGTAGGTAGGGTAGGTAGGGTAGGTAGGGTAGGTAGGGTAGGTAGGGTAGGTAGGGTAGGTAGGGTAGGTAGGGTAGGTAGGGTAGGTAGGGTAGGTAGGGTAGGTAGGGTAGGTAGGGTAGGTAGGGTAGGTAGGGTAGGTAGGGTAGGTAGGGTAGGTAGGGTAGGTAGGGTAGGTAGGGTAGGTAGGGTAGGTAGGGTAGGTAGGGTAGGTGGGGTAGGTGGGGTAGGTAGGGTAGGTAGGGTAGGTAGGGTAGGTAGGGTAGGTAGGGTAGGTAGGGTAGCCAGTTGACGGGAGCGAAGCCGCGCGGGTCAGCTAGTACATTTATATATTTAAAACGCCTATTGCTGGTGTCGTAGCAGTACTATGTTTTCGGTTATTCGTATTGCATCTTTACAGGCATCAGGCAATAAGTACGTAGGTATTAAAAAGTTTTTTGTTGTTTCCTTAAGCCAAAAACTACATGAAATAGCGAGTTCTTAATAAATTTTAATATGTTTTTATTTGAATCATATTAATATATATTAATACGATACCGATGTACCACAACCGTACATGGGTATCACATTAATAGTTCCACAGATACTCGTATATTTACTACGACTTACTATCAATCAAATGTCAGACGTTCTCCGTGTAAGTAATTATTGCTCACGCCAACGTTCACAAATGACAGTAGTTTTCCTTGAAAGCTCGTTTAATTGAAGATAGCTAAGACAATTCTTCAAAGTACCTAAAACATTTTACGCCAAAGATAAAAGATGGAATTCAGACGCCATCATGTTCAAGTGCATAGACAATTCATGCTGTTTTAATACCCAAGTAAGTAGCCAACTATGATCATTTGAAAGGTCCTCACTGTAATTCTCATTTGAAACAAGCACTCAGACGGATAAATTAATATTAACAGTCCTTTCTGAAGTACAACGACATTTGTAATCCAGCGTTTTATGAATGCTGAGGTAATGAAATATCAAATCCAAATTGAAAGCAGTCATCTAAATTGTTTGTCATTAGACTCATCGAGGCGGCTCAGACTCAGACACATCGCAGCTCAACCTGAACGACTAAAACAAAACATTTTAATTAGTAATACACTTCAATTTTGCTTAAACATACGAGTAAATATTAGTTAATACCTATTTTAGATTAACTTTTTACAAATGCTATCCTTCGCAGCTCTCAGCAACACGCGATAGGTCTGACAATGGCATGCGGTTCGTCAAAAAATATTACGAACTTGTTAGTTTCTGCTAATAACATACCCGCCGTTAATGCTAGGTATTAGAGATTCACATTAAATCTTAGCACACTGCACGTTGTATCTCACTAAGCTTGTTTGTGTTAAGCGAGCATGTTGTGTCTAATTGAGCATGTGCCTGAAGTAGCTATCAGTGTGTCGCTCCTCGTCGATTGGGCCTCGACTTTAGATTAGTTATCCGAGATTGTACTTTTACAAACACCCTCTATTAGAAGCCTTGTACAAACTTAGAAGTAAATTCAACTAGCACTGTAAACAATCTTCTTCTAAAGTTAACTCGAAAGCGGTGCCTTTTGTGTGCAGTTTCCATCGCTAACTCTATTCGTACACACAGAACGTCTCATTTCTGTGATTATTGACCGACGGACCTACACGCCTGGTACTCGGCTCGAGAGCCTTGCGACTCAAAGGAGCAGCCCTGCTTGACACGACGCTATTACCTCGAGCTGAATGCCACGTCGTTCACGAACAGGAGCCGTTGATTGGCAGCCAGTACCCGTCGGCGCCGGAGATGCACGGCATCGGGATTGGTTTGTGGGACGCTAACGGATCAAAGGACGGCGACCCAATTGCCCCGACTAACGATGTGGCCAGCTGCCAGTGACGTCACTCCTATTGACCGCTCGCTATAGTAAAGACACAGTATTTAAGCTTACGATGCTTGTGGGAGCCACTCGCAGTTTCCTCCGGCGTCGCTCTTGTGACTTAACCCGCTGGAATTGTTTCATTTTTCCGAGATAAAGAGACGTTATGGTACTCTGCAATTATGTAGGTTTCTACCTGAATTTTTATTTTTATTGATCGAATTTTGTAATATGATATAATAATAGTACTTATTATTTAACAATTTATTTATTTATTTAACAATTTATGTACACACATTTAATAAGATAAGAAGAAAGAAACAGAAAAATAGGTACAAAGGTGATGCTGAGACCTCCTGCAATAAATAGGTTACCTCTTTTAATAATAATAAATTCAATAATTTAGGTTTTACTTTGCACCCAACGCCGTTATTTAAAAGGATAAAAAATTATCAAATTAAAAAAGAAACATCAAATCTTACTATTTATAAAAGACTTTGGTATAACATTAAAATTCAGATTTAAAAAAAATGATCCAATGAAACAGGATCATAAGAACGCAGAACTTACAAGTTTAAGCTCGGAATAATCTTGTCACAAGAAAAGCTTATCTACAGTTTGAAGATTCCGAACTCGCGTTAAGTGCAAGGTTTATATTATGTAGCTGTACTACATAATATAAACTTTCGCGAAAATAGTTCGTAAGTACAACCGTGTAGGTGCAGCAAGATATTGGAACACCGCCCTGCGTGGGAAGACACAGCCAGGTTCACAGAGTTCATACTAGGTTTACAGACTTTGTTCAAAAAGTGAAATATTTCCCGTTGCTGTATAATATTAAATTCCCACAGCCCGTCGCCGCTGGTCAAAACAAGTTTCAATTCTTTAATCCTTCGTTCATATTACTTTGTGTGCAAGCACAACCCTTCGCGACTTCTCTCTTAATATAGTTCCGCCTAGCTCGAAAGATCACATCCTCGCTTACCATCAGATGAGATAGTGGTCAAACGCGTGCCTATCAATAGTAAAAAAAAAAAAAAAAATCTCGAAAGATGGCGTTGGGATCGAGTTAGAAGTCGCAATCGTTTGGTTCCGTCCCCGAGTATCTTGTTTTGCCGTAACATGAAGGTCGGCGGGCTTATATTTTTGTACAAGTCGAGCGACCGTAACTGGTCGGGCGACTTTAAAATCAATGTAAAGCTACGAAACTCATATTGTTTGTGTGAGTTTGTGAATGAGGGGGGTTCGCTATGATAGACCGGGAATTTCGAATTTTCGTTTGCGATTTCTTCACGCTTTGTGTAACACCATTGCTTATTTGTAGTCCTAGTAATATTCATTCTTGGTCCGGAGCGAGGAGACATGGGAAGCGGTCACCTCCTTCAGCGAAGCAGTAATGCTAGCAAAGGAGGAAGCCGAACGTGTGAGAGAGAGGGAAACCTCACGCCCCAGCCGCCGCAACAGAAGAAGATGCCCCGGGCGTCGCGAGTCGCAGGGCGATTCTCGGCCACCGTAGGCGCGGGCTTGCGGACGGCGAGCTTTGGGTAGATTGCCGTCTGATCAGAACCAGGCCCGGGCCGACGGCGCGCTGTGTTCCACGCGCGCCTCAAAGAGCTGTCAGCACAAAAGACGGGGCCCGCTAGGGCTAGTGCCTGCTGAGGTTGCGGACTTCATTCGAAAGAGGCACCGTACCCTGGAACGCAAAGGGCACTAGGAGAAACACGGATGGGTTTTAGTCAGTAAGGTTTGTTCTGAGTCTGACACTCCCTTCTGCTTCACCCAAAACAGGAGGAGTCATTCGATGATATCCCATACACGAAAAAAAAAAAGTTGTATTCATTCTTGTAGGGCTTATAGGAGGTTTTCAATATTCTACACTTTCTGTGTGTAAACTGTTTTGAAGCAACTTGTTTCTAACAAGATGTGAGCTGTATTCTTCTTTTCATTTACTCTATCTTACGGACACTGATCTTTCTTCCTCCTTCCTTTGGCCTATTTAAGATTTAAAGCTTGTTTCAGTTATTAAAAGTTATAAGGCATCTCATCAGGCGTAGCCGCGATGCTACGCTCGTAGGCCTCCGTAGCATGATACTACGAGCACATTCTTGTACTGACATTACTTGTCTTCATAGTTGCAATCAGTCTATAAGTACTTTTATTTTCGATAAGTTGAACATTTTTGGACTCCTCGAGACGTCTGCCAAAGGTTCGGGCTTTCGGGGTTCGGGTCACCAAATTGCAGAGGCTCCGTAAGACGCTTTCAAAGTTAGGACTATATGAGAAGAAAGATGAATTTTATTAATTTATTTGGGTAAACACACGCGCAGTTAGTTAGCGAGTGTGTATTTCTATAACTCATTAGCTTGCAGATGACTTGTCGGTCCAATCAGTACATGTTTAATTTGATCAATAAATAAAAATTATTGAATGCATTTATTCAGAGACAGGCGACGCACAGCTTTAGACCGCGCCCTCTACAAGCTGAAGTGCACAGTATGTAACGAAGCACCTTACCAGAGATTTGTAAAATTCCTCCTATTAACAGATTAGGTAGAGAATGAAAGTTTTTTTTGTAATTTAGTTATTGATGCCGATGGATATTCTTATCAACACCCTTATTTCATTTTAGTCCATGGCTTAGAACCAAATGCGTTGCTTTATTTTAAGGAACTTATCAAATTATTTGCATCTCCTGCTTATAATAGTGTAAAATAAATCATAGGACCATAAGAATACATTCATCGTAACCCGTAGCGAATGCGGCGAAGGCATACGACGCTACGACGCTACGGTGCTACGCTGCTACGAAGGCGTAGCATATAAAGACGATATTAATTTGGTCACATCACCAGACACAACTTGTACTATATTAGGTTTGTTTGTTTGTCTGTAATATAAACCATGCAGCTAAACAAGTGCATTGTTTATAAACTTTTTATTAACTTGCTACGTGCACATGTCCATCCGGTTGCAATTTAGCAATACATTTTTCATGCACCCCCCGACATTAAATTAAGCTGAAACTTGGCATACTCATTTAAATTTTTAATACGCTTGCCGTATTTGAGTAAGTTTATGCCAGCGTAATTCGATGCAGTTAAAATACGAGTACCTTTTAGTGCAAATAACTGATGTAACATGTCGTTCACATCACTCGCTATGTTGCAAGAGATGTGAGTTGACGGCTCTGTGTTAAATACCTCGATGTCAAAATATTCAATAACGCGTGTAAAAGCCGGCGGGCGACGTCACACAACGTCACTCAATATCACTTCACGTCACTCGAAGTCACATAAATGTTTACGTGACGCTAACTGCCGTCACATTACGTTTATGACCCGCTGCTCTGTATCCGCGGGACTCTTAGAACGTGGTCGCGTCATTAGCCAAGCGTTCCAGTTGTTGCGACAATGCGACAACTATCGCGGGTCAGCGTCTTCTCACGTTACCTCATTACAGGGAGAGAGTTGATTTATGAAGTTAGTCGTATTACCGATTAGTGAGGAGGCTGTGGGGAGTCTGTGTAGTGCGCTGTCCTTCTTTTGGTCACTGTCGAGTGTCATGGATACCCAATATGATGTGTACCGACAAATAGTAAATTGCCTCGTAACCTTGCCGCACGGGACTGCGTCACAGCCCGCCGTGTTGTGTCGTGTCGTGTTGTGTCGTACCCCAACCCGCAATATATTTTTTATTCCCATGCACTTACGGGCACCAAATTACAAGCGACACCTGAAAGACGGCGTGTAAAAAGAGATTGTGTTTCGTAACATATTGCGTGTCTTTCCTCGCAAATAACGCGGCGCGGTGCCTTTGTGCTCGTGTCGTCGTACGGTGTTGCACACGATAACACGCGAGTGTCGGCGGACAACAAGGGCCATGCTAATGACTCGCGATGGGCACGTTTTTACAAACGTGCTGTTCGTGTCAGGGTCCATAGGTCACGGTTTGTCGATTTTAAACGTAATTTCATATTAACATTGATGAACTGAAGCCAACCCCAAGTAACATGGGATAAGGGAAGGAAGATGATTGCTGAACTGAAACTGTATTGGTAACACGGTGGGAATGACGTTCTTGAAACGTGTTTGTTTACCACCTAGGTGTTTTATGAAGTTAGAATGTCACGCGACTAACATTCTTTTCAAAGCAGAGTTTGGAACTTTTAGCTTGTCTGTATTTGGTTATTACAATCTACACTTATTACAATTTAATCTGACAGGCACACAGTAACCTAGATAAAGCCTTTGGCAACATTTTCCAGTACATCGAAACTGTTCAGTTTTGTCACATAGACAAATTTACCTTATTGACTTGAATGAATGAATTGAATTACTTGCCAGTGACATTTAACCTTGAAGTCATAGACAATTAATGAACAGTACCCGTAAGGTAGTGTTGTCCCCCTTTTTTTTTTTCTGGGTGGAAAATCCTCATGGATGTCCCTCGCCTGGGGCGGGCGAAGGGGTCTGTCTGACTCTTACTGACTAAAAACCACCCCGGTGTTCCATCTTACACTTGACCGAGGATTGTGAGAGCTAGTATGCCTTCCATAATCCCCGGCTATTGCCCGCGTATGCGGGCCACCTCAGGCCCGCGGGAGGAGCAAGGTCCCCCCGCAACGTCCAGTAGGGGCGCGTCGGGAACAATACGCGCCACTGTTTCGGATCCTGCTGGATTGGGGGCGGCGGACGACCCCGAGTCCACCGTCCCTTCGGACCTTTCTACGGGGGCTGGAAGAGGGCGTTGTCCGCCCTCCGCCGACGCCCGGTTCGCCTGCTGCGGAACGGGAGAGTGGCCACGGCCTCCCTCTCCCTCTCTGCAGCCTCCTTCTGCGAAATTACGATTTCGCAGAAGGAGATCACCGCATTCCATGACTCGGCGCTCCCGACCATCGAACGAGCGACGGCCGGCAGCGACAGGTCGGGTCCCACTTCAGATACGAGGGCACGGCGCTGCTATTCCCATGCGGCACACTCTGCCAGTGTGTGCTGCGCCGTGTCCTCCCGGCAGTCGGTGCAGTGATGGCACTGAGCGTCCGGCTCCCTTTTTATGCGAGACAGGTACTTTCCGAAGCAGCCATGCCCCGAGAGCACCTGCGTTGCCCGAAACGACAGGAAGCAGTGCTTCCTCCCGAGCCATTCGTCGAGCACTGGCCGGAAGGCCTCGATAGTGACGAGGCCGGCGGTAGGTCGCGAAAGCCTTTCCCGCCATTCCCTCACCATGACCTCGCGGAGCTGTGACCAACGCAACTCGATCTCGCGCTGCATCGGTTCACCAACCCGCGTCCGCGGCGAGAACCCTCGCCTCTAAGTCCCAGGGCGGTGATCCGGCCAGTGCACAACCCGCCTCGTAGGAGATCGTGCGATACCCCCTGATAGCCCCGACGGCCGTCGCCCTCTGCGGTCTTCGCAGTATCGCGATAGGGCCCGTAAAGGGCTATGGATCGCACGATGCCTAAGTATAACCGCCTACAAGCATTGCTCGGGCCCCCCAGATTGGGAAGCAGCGTTGCGAGCGTGCCTGCGGCGCCCATTTACCTGGGCGCAGCCGCCGAAAGTGGGGGCCAAAGTTCCACTGGCTGTCGAGCACCAATCCTAGGTACATCATGGTAGACTCGACAGCAATTTCGACCACCCCGACCACGATGTGCGACCCTGGTGGCGGTGCCCGTCGAGGGCCGTGAAAGACCATGGCCTCCGACTTCTCCACGGCTACCTTTAGACCCAGGCGCCGTATGCGACTCACCACTTGTGAGACCGCAGCCGTCACAAGCAACGCTGCCTCCCTGTACGAGCTCCCCCGGGCCGTGACCAGCGTGTCGTCCGCATAACACGTCACGTCTACTCCCGGTAGGAGCTTGCCCCTCAGCACCCAGTCGTAACCGATGTTCCACAGGGGTGGACCCAAGACCGAACCCTGTGGCTCACCGCACGCCATATCACGACGGCCCTTACCGTCACGTCCCCTTTTTTTTTTTTTTTTTTTTTGAGTGGGGAAATCCTCATGGATATACTCCGTCTGGGGTGACGGATTATTATGTCGGACTCTTACCGACTAAAACCCCACAGTTCCTACCGTTACCATGACTGGAGGGCCCGGGATACAATAAAATTCACGCGCACCCCCGACTGGTATCAGACCGCCATTGCTAGCGGGCTCCACCTCTTAGTGTGGCCACTTCAACGACCTCACATGCTCCATTAAAGGCACACATGGAACTGCGCACCACGTCTTTTCGGCCTGGCTGGTCAGGCGACTACTCAGCCCCAAGTTAGTCGCCCGCAGGCCCCTCCTTATGGTGGCCGGAGATCATTTAGCGCCCTTCGACGCCCAGGTGCCCGTCTGTTGCGGTTGGATTGAGAGGTATGCTCTCTCTCCCTCTCCGCCGCCTCCTTTGCGTGCATCACCTCCTCACAGAAAGAGGCGATGGCATCCCACGCGTGTTCGCTTCCGACCATGGTTTTAACTACGGACGGAAGCGTGAGATTATCTACGCGAAGTGCCGCAACGAGGGCACAGCGCTGTTGTGCCCAAGCTGAGCATTCCTCCAATGTATGCTGCGCCGTGTCCTCGGAGCAGTCCACGCAGTGGTGACAAATGGGCATCCGCTCCCGACCTATGCGACGCAGGTACTTTCCAAAGCACCCGTGTCCAGTGAGCACCTGCGTCATTCGAAAACTGAGCGCACCGTGCCGCCTCTCCAACCATGCTTCTAGAACGGGCCTTACGGCCACTATCGTGGCGTGCCCCCATCTGGGATGCGCCAGTCGCTGGCTCCATTCGGCTACCAGGTTCTGGTGGAGCTCGACTCTTCGTGCCTCTATTTCTCGCGGAACCGGCCGCTGATCGCAAGCTAGGTTTTCCTTTCGCCAGCGATAGAGGGACGCAAGAGATTTCGCATCCAAATCCCAGGGAGTTGATCCGGCCAAGAGCGTTGCTGCCTCGTAAGAGATCGTGCGATAACCCCGTATCACCCTGACGGCCATCGCTCTCTGCGGTCTTCGCAGTATTGCGGCATTGCGGGCCGTCAAGTTGTCTGCCCACACGGGTGCCCCATATAGGGCCATGGACCGCACGATCCCCACGTAGAGCCTCCGACAAGAGGCGTTGGGCCCTCCTAAATTGGGCAAAAGCCGTGCAAGAGCAGCTGCAACCCGCATCAACTTGGGGACAAGACGCTGCATGTGCGGCTCGAAGTCCCATCGGCTGTCGAGGACGAGTCCTAGATACTTCATCGTCGACTCGACACCGATGCGGACGCCTCCTACCACTGTATGTAAATCCCGCGGTGGCTTATTCCAAGGCCCATGAAAACAGAGGGCCTCAGACTTGTGCAAGGCCACTTCAAGACCCAAACGCCGAATCCTTCCAACGACCTGTGCAACCCCTGCCGTGGCCAGTATTGCCGCCTGACGATGCGTTTGCCCCCGGGCCATCACCAGGGTGTCATCAGCGTAGCATATTACGTCTACGCCCTCGGGAAGTGCACCGCGCAGCACCCAGTCGTAACCAATGTTCCACAGCGGTGGCCCTAAGACCGAACCCTGTGGGACACCGCACGAAGTCTCTCGTTGACTCCATCTTTCCCGACCTGGAAAAACTACGGTTCTCTCCGTTAAATAGTCCCCGATAATTTGACGGAGATACGTTGGCACGCGATGGTATACAAGGGCCTCCCTAATGCAACTCCAGGGCAAGGTATTAAAGGCGTTTGCTATATCTAAAGATACCGCCAAGACGACTTCACCCTGGGCAACTGCTTCCTCCGTTAAAACTTTTACTCGCATGATTGCATCCACAGTAGAGCGAACTCGGCGAAAGCCAAACTGATTATTTGACAAATCTGGCCCTTCGCCAGACAAGTGCTGGACAAGGCGGTTGGCAATAATTCTCTCCAGTAGCTTACTCGTCTCGTCCAAAAGCACAATAGGCCTGTATGCTGACGGAGAGTCGGAAGGGCGCCCCTCTTTCTTCAGCAGGACCAACTTGCCAGCTTTCCATCGCCGTGGAAACTGACCCCGCTCGAGGCATGCACTAAGAAGTCTCACAAATCTGGGCCAAAGTACCCGCATTGACAAGGCCAGCGCACGGCCCGGTATTCCGTCCGGTCCTGGAGCAGTGTTTTTGGCTTGTAGCCGCAAAAGCCCAGCCCTCAGTTCTACCTGGGTCACTTCAGGTATGTTTTCCTCAACATCCATTTCGACGGCGTCTCTGTCGTAAGTTGCAAGAGGCGGTATCATTGATGGGGGTGTGTGTTCCGTTCTTGAAGGAAACAGAGCGCAGACGACCTGATCAAGGAGTTGTGGCTGAAGACTCTGGGTAATTGGAGGAATCCAAGGCCTCAGTTTGTTCCTAACCATAAGATAAGGGCGCCCCCATGGATCTTCGTCCAAGGTCGCAATCAACTCCTCGCGGGCTTGCGTCTTAGCCCTTCCAATCGCCGTTTTCATGGCTTCCTTTGCAGCTCTGTATCCTTCGTAGAGTTCCGCCTCTATGACATCTGCATTTGGGATGCGGATCCGCCTCCTTCGGTGCCTGGCATATAAACGTCGCGCCGCTACACACGCGTTACGTAACTGTGCAATCTCCTGCGACCACCAATATACCTGACGTTTGGCAGGTCCACGCTGTGACCGTGGCATAGACGCATCACATATAATGGACAGTGCCCTTTGAAGCCACTCCACCTCATCGTTGATATCGTCAGGCCTTTCCGGTGCAGACACCCAGGCTTGAACGATTGAGGCCTCCAGGAGTGCCTCCCGATCTAGCTTTTTCGTGGCCCAGCGCGGACCGGCCCCTCCAGATGCCAACCGGCTCGGGTTATCGACCGTCTGGGCAGCTACGGTAAAATGGATATATCGGTGATCTGACAGTGTTTCCACCTCTTCCATCACACGCCAGTCATGTACACGGCGCGCTATAGCAGGGCTAGCAAATGAAAGGTCCACTATCGATCCGCCTCGCTGTCGCACGCACGTGAGCACCGACCCTCGATTGAGAACAAGCAAGCCGCTTTCTACGGCCCACTGCTCCAATACCTCACCCCGCGCATCTGTTCTTCGGGCACCCCATGCCGTTGATTTAGCATTAAAGTCACCAAGGACCAACACGGGAACAGGGTGGCACCGACTGACCACAGTGCCCAACTCTGCTATAAAGCTCTGAAAGTCAGCGAGGGACCTGTTAGGAGAATGGTATACACCGACCACTACGATCTCTCCAACATGTGCTGCTACAAAGCCTCGCCCTCTGGTGACGTTCTCAAAAGATGGAAAGTCAATGGAAGCCCGTAATACGAGCGCTACCAGACTGTTGACGTCACTCACCCAGTCATTTCTGGGTAGGACAAAGTAAGGCTCTGCAACCACAGCAATATGAATCGACCACTGTGCCATGCTCTGGAGAAGTAAGTCCTGAGCCCTGGCACAGTGGTTGATATTACTTTGAAGCACACTTAGATATGGGGCCATTATACAAAGTGCGTATCTGTACTCTCCATCCCGATAACCATTTGCGTGGCTTCTGTTGCAGCTGACTGCTGCGACGACTTTTTTTTTTTTTTTTTTTTTTTTTTAATTTATTTAGGACCACAAACAATTACACTGACGGCTTACTTATTAGCTTAAAACATTATAAAAAAAAATTCTTACAGTGTAACCAGCAACGTAGTCCACAAATTGATATATAAAGGATGTTTACCTACAAATTACCCTTTACAATAACAATTTTAGTCTATTTTACAATATTTTTGAGCAAGAAGTTAAGGAGATAATAGCAATTTATTAATCTGGATCCTAAAACTTGATCGTGAACTTGTGAATATATCTATATTATGAACATGAGTATCAAAGGAATACATTATTCTACGCAAAGGGGCGCGTTTGCCTGCATTTGTTTTACAATTCCTAGGTGCAAACAAACAGTGTTTTCTAGTGGATCGTATTGAGGTTGAACGATAGGGTATACAGATATATATTTGGTTTACTAGCATATTACAGTTAAATTTGTTGCGTACAATATTATATAAGAGCATTATGTCTAAGAGCGTTCTTCTCAGCTTTAATTTTGGTAAAGAGAATTTTTGTAAAAGATTGTCGTAAGAGGACCTAGAGCGGTAACACCGATAGTTCGTAGTACGTAAGAACTTTCGCTGTACTGACTCGATTTGCTCTATATATTTAGAGTAATGAGGGTTCCAAATGCATGTGGCATACTCCAACTGTGACCGAATTAAGGACTTGTACAGTAGAAGGTAAGACGCATGACGCTTAAAAACTTTACAAGTCCGCATCACAAATCCGTATAGCTGGTACGCTTTATTAACAATATGGTTAATATGAACGTCAAAATGGAGTTTGCTATCTAGATATACACCCAAATCTTTAATAACGGTTTTTTTTTCTAATTCGTTGCATTGTAAGACATAGCAATATTTAAAAGTGTTAATTTTTTTGGTAAATGTTATAACTTTACATTTTTGAGTACTTAATTGAAGTTTGTTATCTAAACAGTAGGTAGATAAGCGATTCAAATCATCCTGAAGTTTCCTACAATCATCTAAGCAAGTGATTTCTCGATAGACTTTAAGGTCATCAGCATATAATAAAAAGTGTGTATGTTTGAAACATTTCTTTATTTCATTAATAAATAGCACAAAAAGTAAAGGTCCCAAGATTGAACCCTGAGCTACCCCAGAAGTTACGTTTATAATGTTGTCAGATACGAAACCATTTAATATAATTCGCTGGGTTCGATTTTTTATGTAAGATGTAAACCATCGAAGTAGGTTGCCACGGATACCATTGAATGCAAGTTTCTGTAATAATAATTCATGATCCACCCTATCGAAAGCCTTGGAAAAGTCAGTGTAAATAGAGTCTATTTGTACCCTCTTGTCCGTGTTTTCAAATAAGAAGTTGACATACAAAACTAGGTTGGTAATTGTTGAACGCTGTTTTACAAATCCGTGCTGTTCCTCTATTATTATTTTGTGTAAATGGGGATAAATGTAATTATGTACTAAACGTTCCAGGACTTTCGACAGAGTGGACAGAAGTGAGATTGGGCGGTAATTGGTGACGTCATTCTTGCTACCACTTTTAAATACAGGAGTGACATTGGCCAACTTCCATATATCAGGAAGTGTACCCTCACGCAAGCTATTATTATACAGAATATGAAGTGGAATTGCAATTGTATTAGCGGTACATTTTAGAAAAAATGGTGTTAGGCCATCAGGACCTGGACCTTTAGTAATATCCAAAGTTTTCAGTTCTTTTATAATAGGGTCTTTGGATATATTCATATCTGACAAAATAAAATCACAGCTGTCACTGAAAGGAGAAGACTCAGGGTCTACTGCCAACCCACAGGGTTCATATACTGATCCAAAAAAGCGAGAAAAGAATTCCATAATTTGTTCTGGTTGATCAGATACATGATCATTGTATGACATAGAAGATGGAATGCCGGATTTTTTATGAAAAGTTTTTATAAATGTCCAAAATTTTTTAACATCGTCCTTTATACCATCCTCAACAGACTCTATGTATTTATCAAAACATTGTTTACTTAGAGACTTAAACCTGGCACGAAACATAGAAAATTCTTCGTAGTACATTTTAGAGTTAAACTTCTTCCATTTAGTCCACGCTCTTTCTTTGTCTTTAAAAATATGTTTTAAAGAGGAATTAAACCAAACGGGAAAGTCATTAGATTTTATCTGACGTAACGGTATGTACTTTTTAATTATCTCATAAATCTTTTCATAGAATATGTTCACTGCAAGTTGGACAGGCAGGTCTTTCAAAATGTTGTACCAGTCAATGTTTAGAATACATTCATTAATTAGTTTATAATTACCTTCTAAATAGCAATACTTAGGCGCTGAATTAGACCTTAAAGACTTAGTTGGAACATTACATGAAACAAAAACGTAAAATGGTGGGTGGAGTAAGTCTATGGGAACTAATGTATTCTGGGGTGTTTGAAAATCACAGTTATTATCGTTGGTAATAAATAAATCTAATATTCGATTCATATTGTTCTTCAAGGTATTACGTTGCGAGCTCAGAGTACAGTTTAAAAAAGTAGCTAGACGGTCACTTATTATGCTATCGATATCTGGGGTCCAGGTAGAAGTAGAAGAAGTCTGCCAATTTATGTGAGGTAGGTTAAAGTCACCAACAATGTAGAATGTATCTAAATTGATGTCACAGTGTAACTCAAGTTCTAGAGCATTTAAGAAATTTAAATATAACTCATCTTTCTGATTGGGCGGTATGTATGCACCACATAATGAAAAATGGTTTCCCAGTACATTTAGCTTCAAAAAAACATATTCAATACACGGTAATAAATTCTACTCTAAAGACTTTAACTGAGAAACAGGCATTGCCACCATACTTAGTCCTTCCTTAGCACTATTCTTAGGCGCAGCACAGGCCTTACTGCCCGCCCAATGCTCCGCAGACTTTCCTTCTGCCGTACATATAAAACAATGCGGCGCGGCTTCACAGGCTTTCGCTATGTGCCCGGGCTGACTACAGCGGTAGCACAAATTGCTACGATCAATCGCCGAGGTGCAACGCGCTGCGACATGACCACCTTCAAGGCAACGGAAGCACCTAAATGGTCTGGCAGCAAGCAGTTTCACCTGTGCAGACACCCAACCCACAAGTATTCTACGGCCTTTAATAATTTTATTTGCCGCTGTGACCGGACAACTAACGACCGTCGTCCTCGAGCCAGCCACGCCAGGACGTATCTCCGAAGCTTTAACAGTCTCGGGGGCACACTCTCCGACTCTGACGACTGCTGTCACCACTTCATCAGTCGTGACGGAGTCGTCTAAGCCCGATATTTTAAGATCAACACATTTAGTGGGCCTAGTCACTTGGATCTCTTCGCCAAAAGATTCCTTTAATTTTTCGGCCAGTGCATCTGCTAGTGGACCACTTGAGGCACCTGACAATAGCAGCATGCGAGCACCTGTCGCTGCATTTTTTGTGCGCAGGCCCGTGATGCCAAGGTCCTCGATGCGTATGCTCTCCTTGGCTCTACCTAACACATTAGCATAGCTAACCCCTTTCGCTGCTGCCTCAGGCTTCAACGTGATTATAACAGCCGTTGATCGTGGGGCGCGAAGTCTAGCGGCTTGTTTACTCGCCTCTGCTCGTTGTTTACCCTCCTTCTTCTTGGCTTTCTTGCGAGCCTTTTTATTAGCCTTTTTTTCCCCTACTGTTTGCCACTGCTGCTGCTGCGTTCCAAAAACCTGAGAAACAGAGCTAGTTTGCCCAGCTTGGTTTGCCGGACCTGCCCTATTTCCCTGCTTTGATTTCTGCGCCTTCGAGGGCACTGACTTTAGTGAACCCACGGAGGTTAACGCAGCCTGGGTTGGTACTGCCGTTTTAGCTGCGTAAGTTGGAGCCACCGATGGCGCTTGCTGTATTCCATGATCTGCCGCCAGTGGCGGACGCAGAAGCCTTCCTTCCAAGGTGGAGTATCTTGTGTTAATGCTAAGAATGGCTTCTTCCAGACGGGAAATTTTTACATCTGTCGGAGTTTCCGGTTCTTGATGTGGCTTTTGCTGCCGCTCCTTATCCAACTTTGCAATATGGGCTCGTATGTCCTCGAGCTCCTTCTGTTGTTGAGCCACCTGTAAAGTAAGGCGGTCATTTTCTGCCTGAAGCCGTGTTGTCTCAGCGGAAGACGTGCGCTTACTCAGCGCCTCTACGGCCTCTCCTATAGCGGTTAATGCCATTTTAAGGGCTCGCTGGTCAGGCCCAGTTAAGCCCTTAGATACTTTACGCACCCTCTGCACCGTCGCTACAGCGTTTTGGACTTTGGTGTTCAAGCCTTCTGCCGATAAATCAGATAGTTTATCCTGTTCCTCCTCCGTTAGTTCTTTTCGGCCCTTTATGAAACTGCTAGTTGCAGGCCGACCCCTCCCTCTTCGTGCAGTACCGACTTTAGAAGCCGGTGCCGCTTCGTCACCCGAGGTCGAATCTGACCTCAAAATCTTCGCCTCTCTGCGTGTGCGCTTGCGCCATAGCTTTCCTTTGCACCGTGCATCACTCCCTGCACTCTCCATGCTTCCTACGCTCATCACCGATGTTACGTCAGACTCTAACGCAACACCCACCTCCTTATCATCTAAATTGTTTTTTGTTTGAAAGTTTTCCATAGTTATTCCCACGAGTATGGGGGATCTAAAAAGTACACCTAGGGGCACCCCCTGTTCCTAAGTAAGTGTACATTTGTAACCCAACCAGGGGGTTCACTGGTACCCTGGCTGGGGGTGCGCTAAAAACTGATGCACCAACTACAACTTAAGTTAGTTGCAGATGGAACTACTCCTCAGCCATTCATACCCTCGCCACGCACCAAACTTGGTATTAGAGGTAATTTCTGAAGAGGTTTTCTTCCTCGCGGCCCGGGCAATGAAGCCAAGACCCTCGTCCCGTTCTAAGTCATGGAATATGTCCATGATTCTCTTTCTGGATTACGAGATCGACGGGTGCAGTCAAAACTGCTTGCTCATTGGCAGGGTAAGTGCACAACAAACGCCGCCCCTGCTTCTCCACCATTGTCTTCTGTTTACAGCAGAGGATAAGATGGAAAAATTACTCCCCCTTTGTCACCACTTAGCCTATGGGTCATTCTTGCGCTCTTCTAACTTCCAGGGTTGTAGATGGAAACCCGTCCTGCAAGAAGTAAAGATCTCGCAGCAACCACTCGTCCTTTGCCTTTCACCGTGCCCTTAGATAAGTAAGAAGGTACACGAAAGTCGCCCCATCGACCATTACTGGTCTCCTCCCTCGTCCAGAAGTTCGCTACAGACAGCAATCCCGATTTCCAGCTCAAAGGAGAGATCACCACCTGTACCCAGGGTGCACCACGTGGAGGTCTTCTGGCACCGCACCCCACCGTCATGTCCCCTGTAGGTGACAAACCTTTCCGTCAAATAAGCCCCAATTATGCGGCGGAGGTAACGGAGCACTCTGTGGTACCTCAGTGCCTCCCGAATACAGCTCCAGGGCAGGGTGTTAAATGCGTTGGAGATGTCCAGGGACTGCCAGCATTACCCCGCCCCGGATTACCGCTTCCTCCGCCAGGACTCTCACCTGCATTATGGCGTCGATAGTAGAGCGCCCGTGCCGAAAACCGAACTGAAAGCCGTCTAGATACTACCGTCACGTCCCGTCACAGCACGTCACGTCCCGTCACAGCACGTCACAGCACGTCATTCGACGATACACTAGTGTGTCACAATTAGTAAAGAGGGGTGATTGAATGCGAGTTATTGGAAGTCTTCAAAATTCGTAATTAGCTGCTTGTTTAGTAGTCTAAGTGATACGTAGCACAATGATTGTAGCACAGTCTGTAGGTAAACAATCCGAGACGTTCTATCCTGCGCTGGTAACACGACAAATATACATAAGTCAGATAGCACGCTAGCATTAACTAGAAAACGTGAGCAACAGACATAATAACGCAACATGTGTTAATATACTTTTCTGTTATGTCTAGCGCACGTATGTAGGTAGGTGCCCTTCGAGGAAAGCGCGTGGAACGTATCGTGTGGCGGCACTAATTGCAGGTAGCTTCGGGGAGTTATCGGCAAGTTACGAGCAGACGTGTCGCGAGCTCGCGCGCAGCACTACTATGACTGAAATACACTTTTTTTCACACCTTGCGTTCAAATATAAGTAATGCTTTAGTTATGAGGTGTGTTTCGAGCTAAACATAAGTCCTATTCACACGCCTGCGCGGCACGAAGAAGGAGATTAAATCTATCATAGATTATGGTAGATGATCTAAAATAAATTTAACAAACAGTTTCGAACTGAATAGAGATTTGTTTGGAACTATTCATATTTTTGATGGACAACCACGAGTGTCAAGTTAAAAGATTAACATCGCTGAATATACTAACAACATTGGATATTAAGTAATTAATACCAACTTAACTAATCTCGTACATGAAAATATCAGAAAGACTCGTAATTATCAAAGCAAAATATTCCATCTACATTTATTTAGCTACATAATTACTATCTAGTTCTCTTATATGGGCATAAGAAAACTAGAAAGATAATTTTTCTAACATTTTTATTAAAATATTTCTATCTGTGTTGGATCATGAACGAAACATTTATTAAATTCGCAGATAATAAGCCTCCACCTGATCAAGATTGGTCGGAGCAAACTTTTACTTGCTGATTTATATTCTTTGCTTGATTACCATAATTCAAAACCAAAATGTACGAGCAGGTACAATCCTAATGACCCTACCGCCTCCGAAATTTGTAAAGACTGTCAACAAAAACTGGCCAAGTGCGAGTCGGAGAAGCACGCGAAGGGTGCCGTACCAACAACTTAATTTTTAGGGTTCCGTACGTCAAAAGGAAAAAACGGAACCCTTATATGATCACTTTGTTGTTCGTCCGTCTGTCTGTCAAGACCCTTTATCTCGAGAATGCGTGCAAGTATCGATTTCTAATTAAAACCGTATACTCAGGTCTACGGTTCCTTGAAGCTATGAAAAATCATAGCTCTAAGTTAACTTAAAAAAAAGATACGGCCGTTTATGTCGGAAAAAACGAATATTCGACAATCTCAAGGGAATCAAAATTCATAGGGTATTTCCCGTTGAGCTAGAACTATGAAATTTGGCAAGTAATACCGTCTTACACTACAGGTGTAGGGAAAAGTTTATAATTAAATCATGAATAATATAGTCTTTACTTAAAGTACGTAATCAATCACCGAGCGTAATAAACTACTGATTGGATTCAATATCTACTGGTTTAAAAAGAAATATAAATGTTATCCCGAGTAACATTTAGCGTTTACTCCATCAAAATCGACCCACAACATCGAAAGATATTGAATTTTTAAATTTAGGAAGAAGCTTCCTAATATATTTTGATCAGTCAGAGCGCCATCTATTGAGAAAAATAAAATGCACGAAAGCATAAAAATAATACCATAACAAATTGTTGAGTAATATGTTAAACTTTTAATACGTACCAAAAGAATAGTGAACATTTTAATACCTTATCGTTATTAATCGTAACATACGTTCTTTTAACGTCTTCCGCTGCCAAATACTTTGTCAGTTTACGACACAGGAAACTGACAAAGTACGGAACCCTCGGTGCGCGAGTCCGATTTGCTCTTGACCAGCTTTTTATTATTTGTTGTTATAGCGGCAATAGAAATACATAATCTGTGAAAATTTTATCTGTCTACCTATAACGGTTTTTGAGTTACAGCCCCCGGGCTGTATCTCAAGAACGGAACCCTAAAAAGAGAAACAACTGCCTGAGCATAGACCATGTTCGTTCAGAATCAAAAGTTTGTATGTCAAAGCAGAATACGAGGGCGTTGTCATGTTCGACTGACAATTCATAATGAGCGAGCAGGAAGTCAAGCGTAACTCTTATCTGCACAACATAGTTTGTGGAGCGAACCGCCACTGCTACGCGCCGGACGTGCGGACGCAGGGGATGTCAATTAGTTGAAACGATGCACCTACACACACACAGTAGCTAGGTAGCCGACGCCAGGCACCAGGCCCCGCGTTATACCTGCACCATACAGGGGTGAGCAGGAGATTACACGCAGCAATACTATTACCACCCGTGATGCGCCATCTAGCGGCGGCTTATTACATTTAAGCATTCTAGTAACGCTGTAAGCTTCTGTACACACTGCACACTTACAAACAATGTTACTTGTTACACGATCGTACATTTTACCTTACGCCAGATAAAAACTCATTCACTAAAAGAAATAAACCTTCTCCATCTAGGTACTTTAAAAGATCTTAGAGTTTTAATATCGAGCTACAGAGGTAATTGATACTTCACAGTGCTCACTTCGCACAATACCTACACCGCTGCAAGCCTGGAACTTGGACACGACAGCCCGCATACAAACACTCCCCCGCGACTGCGTGTATAATTAAAACCAAAATAGAGAGAAAAATAAATAAAGTACCGACGCAGCCCACACGGCGGCACATTACTCCCATTTCGGGGTACATACGAGTACATGTTTAATTACGAGATGTGACACATTAGAATATTGTACCTACATACATCCATTTCGGGAGCCCGCACATCGCACGATAATAAATTATTGTTCGAGTATCTAGGTAGCTACATCTTATATCTTATACTTAATACCTAATAATATTTATGGGTAGGTAGGGTAGGTAGGGTAGGTAGGGTAGGTAGGGTAGGTAGGGTAGGTAGGGTAGGTAGGGTAGGTAGGGTAGGTAGGGTAGGTAGGGTAGGTAGGGTAGGTAGGGTAGGTAGGGTAGGTAGGGTAGGTAGGGTAGGTAGGGTAGGTAGGGTAGGTAGGGTAGGTAGGGTAGGTAGGGTAGGTAGGGTAGGTAGGGTAGGTAGGGTAGGTAGGGTAGGTAGGGTAGGTAGGGTAGGTAGGGTAGGTAGGGTAGGTAGGGTAGGTAGGGTAGGTAGGGTAGGTAGGGTAGGTAGGGTAGGTAGGGTAGGTAGGGTAGGTAGGGTAGGTAGGGTAGGTAGGGTAGGTAGGGTAGGTAGGGTAGGTAGGGTAGGTAGGGTAGGTAGGGTAGGTAGGGTAGGTAGGGTAGGTAGGGTAGGTAGGGTAGGTAGGGTAGGTAGGGTAGGTAGGGTAGGTAGGGTAGGTAGGGTAGGTAGGGTAGGTAGGGTAGGTAGGGTAGGTAGGGTAGATAGCGTAGAGGTAGGGTAGCATCGGTTACGACTGGGTGCTGAGGGGCAAGCTCCTACCGGGAGTAGACCTGACGTGTTATGCGGACAACACGCTGGTCACGGCCGGGGGGAGCTCACACAGGGAGGCAGCGTTGCTTGTGACGCCTGCGGTCTCACAAGTGGTGAGTCGCATACGGCACCTGGGTCTAGAGGTTGCCTTGGAAAAGTCGGAGGCCATAGTATTTTACGGCCCCCGACGGGCGCCGCCACCAAGGTCGCACATCGTGATCGGGGGGGTCGAAATTGCTGTCGAGTCTCCATGAAATACCTAGGATTGGTGCTCGACAGCCAGTGGAACTTTGGCCCCCACTTTCGGCGACTGACGCCCAGGTTAAGGCGCGCAACGCTGCTTCCCAATCTGGGGGGCCCGAGCACCGCCTGTAGGCGGTTATACTTAGGGATCTGCGATCCATGGCCCTTTACGGGGGGGGGGTGTGGGCTTCTGACCTGACGGCCGGCAGCATCGCGATACTGCGAAGACCGCAGAGGGCGATGGCTGTAAGGGCTATCAGGGGGTATCGCACGATCTCCTACGAGGCGGGTGGCGGGTGCACTGTCTGGATCACTGCCCTGGGAAGTCCCAAGGCGGTGATCCGGACAGTGCACCCGAGCACGAGCAAGGCGAGGGTTCTCGCCTCGCTTTACCGATGGCGCGAGGAGGTGCGGACGCGGGTTGATGAACCGATGCAGCACGAGATCGAGTTGCGTCGGTCACAGCTCCGCGAGGCCATGGTGAGGGAATGGTGGGAAAGGCTTTCGCGACCTACCACCGGCCTCGCCACTATCGAGGCCATCCGGCCATTGCTCTGGCTCGGGAGGAAGCACGGCTCCCTGTCGTTTCGGGCGACGCAGGTGCTCTCGGGGCATGGCTGCTTCGGGAAGTACCTGTCTTGCATAAAAAGGGAGCCGGATGCTCGGTGCCATCACTGCACCGACTATCGGGAGGACACGGCGCAGCACACACTGGCAGAGTGTGTCGCATGGGAGGAGCAGTGCCGTGCCCTCGTATCCGAAGTGGGACTCGACCTGTCGCTGCCGGGCGTCGCTCGTTCGATGGTAGGGAGCGCCGAGTCATGGAATACGGTGATCTCCTTCTGCGAAATCGTAATTTCGCAGGAGGCTGCGGAGAGGGAGAGGGAGGCCGTGGCCACTCTCCCGTGCCGCAGCAGGCGAACCGGGCGTCGGCGGAGGGCGGACAACGCCCTCTTCCAGCCCCCGTAGAAAGGTCCGGAGGGACGGTGGACTCGTAGTCGTCCGCCGCCCCCAATCCAGCAGGACCCGAGACGGTGGCGCGTATTGTTCCAGACGCGCCCCTGCTGGACGTTGCGGGGGGACCTTGCTCCTCCCGCGGGCCTGAGGTGGCCCGCATACGCGGGCAATAGCCGGGGATTATGGAAGGCATACTAGCTCTCACAATCCTCGGTCAAGTGTGAGATGGAACACCGGGGTGGTTTTTAGTCAGTAAGAGTCTGACAGAACCCTTCGCCCGCCCCAGGCGAGGGACATCCATGAGGATTTCCCACCCCGGCAACAAAAAAAAAAAAAAAAGGGTAGGTAGGGTAGGGTAGGTAGGGTAGGGTTGGTAGGTAGGGTTGGTAGGTAGGGTTGGTAGGTGGGGTTGGTAGGTAGGGTAGGGTTGGTAGGTAGAGTAATCAGTTGACGGGACCGAAGCTGAGCGGGTCAAATAGTTCGAGATAAATAAAAAGGTCTCTGTTCTTCGCGACTTGGGGTATGACCCTGGATATTAGGTACTTAGTCTAAATGAAGGCCTAAGTAAGTACTGACTGGGATTGCGCGGAACCTCTGTCTCATCATGTCTATAAATAAGATACTCCTTGGACGTGTACCGTTCGCGCGTAATTGCCAGCAGGCGCGGATTATCTGCGGCAGCGAGTGGTGCGCAATCAATGATAATGAGCTCTCCGGGCTCGACACAGTAGTCACCCACACATTATATAACACGGCCACAACAACAGCGCTTTTGCTTTTACCCAGCACATATTTCAAGACTTTTCCTAAACATAATGTTTTCACAAAAGGCAAAGTTAAATTCATCACGGCACTTATACGCGAAATTAAAAAAGGACTCTCGCTCCAATTTCTCGGGTTCTCAGTCGGTGCCACCTTCAAATACATATTTCATTAGAGAGCCGGACCACTTAGAGCTCCTCGGGCTCGAATCAAAGAGAAATTATATAACGTTTCAATAAATAAAACAATTTTGGCGAAACACGCTCCGGTGTGAATTTATAAGGATACTTCCTGAACTCGCACGGCGCGTGCAAACTCGTTATGGTCAACATCGGAGTACCTACATTACATCAGAGCGAAGTCTGAAATGAACCACTTGTAACACTGAGACTTATATGTTAAAAGTGTGTATCCTTTGTTGAAGATCCAAATAACTAAACAATAATGATGCGTGGACAACGGCTTTGCACCCTGCTCCTGCCCCACGCAGTAGCGGCGATGTCGCGAGTGATGTGATCGTGTCGAGGTACAACACACAACACTCATCACATGTGAACGGCAACGCGCGCGATACGTCACTAATGAGTCGGTCAACGACCACTTTGTTCTACAACCAATTTCGTACTCATGAAGCTAAATCGAGCCATTATACACGTAGTTCTCGCGGAACTACGTGAGCAAAAGTGAGTTTCGTATTTGAGGCAAATTGCAGCTTTTCGGTGAATCTCGGGAGTAAACCCGGCACGGACACCGCTAGCCTGACGGGGATTAACGGACACATTACGGATGCAACATGCAACCCGTTTTAAAAACCCCTCGACTTCCACGTTTCGAATGGATCCTTAAGCCTGAGGATATGACAGAATGTCGTGGACACTGTAATGCTACGCAGCTATCTAGCCGGATCTTGTTACTGTTTTCTCATCACCTAGTGATAAACTCTTTGATAACACTGTCGTTATTTTTGTATGAGACCCATGAATAACAGAACGTACGTGTAATCTTTAAGACGTTGAACAATCACGAGTCGGTCAGTGTAGCTACGATTAGCAACAGATCCGGCAGTGCGGGAGGAGTTGCTCTCTGATACGTCGTCCTCGAATGTTCCAATATCAACAACATGTACTGGAGATGCAGAGCCGCGTCCGTGCTGGTCGCAGGGTTATACTTTCACTTCTTGAATACTTCCCAACGACGACGTCGCACTCCGCCATTGTAACCGTCTTGTACACTCGGAAAATGTTACGATGTCGTCGCATTTGTGCAACTTTTCACAAAGATTTTTATGAGTAGAAGTTCAAACTTGACGCTACACTTTACTTTCTTTAATAAACAGTAAAGTTCGGAGGCTCTTTGCTAATGAGACCAGCGGGCGAGTCCGCGGGGTGGTATTATGTGCCTATGCTATTTGTTGACGTGTGTGTTTGTTGCAGCATCCTGTTCGCGGACATCTGCGGCTTCACCTCGCTGTCGGACCAGTGCACCGCCGAGGAGCTGGTGCGCCTGCTCAACGAGCTCTTCGCCAGGTCAGTCACTACTCACGAGCCACACCAGTATAACTGTCTAGGAAACTTCAGAAGACTTACCTAATTTGCAACAGGACTTACTTATCAAGACTGCTATCCAGGTGGATGTTATGACAATGGTGACAATAAAGCATATTATTTTCGCTTTATTACCTCTATCAATAGGAGCTCTGTTACTATAAACGTATCTTGTTGTCTATACTTAGTAAGAACATGGTTTTAATTAGATTTCAGTCTGCTTATACCACAACAACATTGATAGCCATTAAACACAGCCAGGTTTCCCCGTTAGCAGATTATGTCCAGTTCAATAAACATACACAGCAAGTCATTTGTAGCGTTCCTACTGGCTCTCGCTGACTCCCACCGGCTCCGCTCGGTACGGGGTACCTAATGCAACCTCTGATCCACATCTTGTATGTACATAGTTTATTTTGCTAGACACAGTTGGTCTGACTCCTTCGCTTCGTATTGTCGCAGCCTGCCCATGCAGCAGTTACGAAGAAACTGCAAAAAGAATAAGTCTAGTCGTCGCTAATCATGGAAAAATTCTGTAATTTGTTGAATAATGGATGACTTGCTGTGTCCCGGGCCCCCGAGCCACCGGGCTCCGACAGGCTGCGAGGAACACGAATTATAAGGGAAATAAACGAGACTTTACATTTTTCTTTCGCAAAAATATACTTCCGACAGAGTTGTTTTATTAAATCTACGATAACGACACTGTCGTCGCCCTATTTTTATGTCAGCTACGAATTTGGATTCTCAAAATAGTGATGTACCTATAGATTTTTATTAGAGATACTCGTAGATACAGTTATTCATTAGTTAGCTTGAAGCAACAGGTGTTTATTAATAATCATGTAACTCCAATTACTCAACATAGCTCGGCGCCATTTGTAATCACATATTCAAGCTTGTGTGCATTTGACTCCCCTCATCTTGAATACTCATGATATTGACACTACTCTGCTCTGCATGTATAATACAAGCACACAGATTCTGTCACGAGGGGTAAAAAATCAATTTTACTTGATAAAAAACCACAAACCACCAAAAAGTATAAAATAACTTTAATTTCGGAAGTGGGTGTTTTTGGTATTTTTGTTTTTTTGACACCGACTTCCGTTTATACTTTGTAGTGTTTTGGTTTTAGAAGTCGGTTTAATTTTTTTTGTTTTTTTTTTTTATTACTTGTTTATTTTGTGTGAAACCACAAATACAGCGTACCGTAATGTTATGCTATGAACTGATGTAAACAATCAACAGACATGCGATTTCAGAAATCCCGACTCATTTACTATCATCGATTGAAGAGTTCCGTTGCCTACCTCCGAAGTTCCTCATCAGATCTTCACCGAAATAAAATGGGATCAGTCCGGGAAAATACTCTTCCAAATAAAAAAAGAAACTTCCAAATCGGTTAACAATTGGCGAAAGTATCGCTAAACAAACATTTTTCATGGGATCCCATCATCAGGTCCTGACTTATAACTTTCATCATCAGTTCAGCAACATGAGATGATGATCACCAGGCACAAATATCTGAATTGCGTCAGAAATGTTATGAAAAACATTGTGTGTGCGCCTATAAAATTTTAGGTTTTCCCTCTATTTTCATGGGATCCCATCATTAGATTCTGACTTGGTGATGACAATAGGACCACCGCAGGAGTAAAGGCTTTCTAATATAATAAAAAAATAATTTTAAATCGACATGCAGCCGAACATAGAACCTCCTCCTTTTTGAAGAAGTCGGTTAAAATAAGCTGCTCGGAATCTCAGCCATTACGGTAATCTTCGTAAGTATGTATCCGTCAAAGCATTTCCCAAGCCTCGAACGCGGCTCTCCGGCAGGACGCCTCGACCCGCGGGCCCCGCGTGTTACCCTCGCGTGGCGCAGGTGTCGGGCGTTGTCGGGCGTGTCGGGCGTGTCGGGCAGGCGTCGGGCACGGGCCGCAACTCGACGCCGCTGCTAGGGTTACAAATTGCGGGCCCTCCGGATAATGGTCGCGAGTTAATCACTTTGTTTTCTACCCGGAGATTAATTGGGTGAGGTAAGGCGAAGCGGCGCGACGCGGTACGGTACGCCAGGGCTACTGCCGAGGTGTTGGGTCGACGCAGTGTCTAGTACGTTACTACGTAGTGTTTTTACGGTTGTAATAATCGCAAGTAAAAGTCAATCTTAGAAAACAAAATAACCTACACTAGTCAGACAAGGTACACGATTCCTTTGAATAAGTGTTCCTAATAAATTACCCAACAACACAAGATTTTCTTATTAAACTTCTTACCCTTATTACTTGGCTTGTACTCGTACTCGTCTAGTGCCTACATCTGAAGGCCAATTCTACTCATTACTTTTTATTAAACAACATGCATTCGCATTCTCGTGTCATTCACAAAATGTCAAAAAACCCTAAAGTGAGAGACACTGGTCCTATGTTCGCAACGTATGCAACGCTTTTGTAATATAAAAGCGTTATCGTATGTTGCTTTGCATACGATAAGTGTGTTTCTATTGCATATTTTGTTCATATAAAATCAAGAGTCTAGATATCATAATGCTTTGCATACGTTGCGTACGTGGAACCAATTTGTCTCTCGCTTTAATAGTCACACATTATTGACAGATTACGATTGAGATGCTACTGCGAAAGTTGCTTGAAAATTTGTAGAATTGACACTCTTATCGTCACATAATGTGTCATTATGTAAACTACGGCGCTGTCACATAATGTGTCATCATGTAAACTACGCAGCTGTCACATAATGTGTCATCATGTAAACAACTACGGTGCTGTCACATAATGTGTCATCATATTAACTACGGTGCTGTCACATAATGTGTCATCATGTAAACAACTACGGTGCTGTCACATAATGTGTCATTATGTAAACTACGGTGCTGTCACATAATGTGTCATCATGTAAACAACTACGGTGCTGTCACATAATGTGTCGTCATGTAAACTACAGTGCTCTGTTACATAACGTATCATATTGATCACAACATCTCTGTTCGTCTAGGCCATAAATACTCCTGCGAAGTGTAGGTAGTTAGTTATGTCATAGTATCAATCCCGCAGTACCTAACTAATCTGCGGAGTTACCTTGCGGTGCAGCTGTCAGCGACAGTCGCCGCACTTGCTTAGGTGAGTGACGTCACTGCGCAATCGCCTCTCACACGACTATGTACGATACAATTTAGCCTAGGAGAGTTACCTATATGTTTGTGGATCCTAATGATAACACAAGCTTGAAAATTAAGATTAAATTAACTTTTACTCGCCAGCTTGAAATATGTGGAACTGTAAATTAGAACACATTTTTCTGAACAGTGTCTCCAGTGCCATACAAGAAAAAATTTCCTTTTTCTCTTGTAAAGCTCGCTCTAATTTACACGTTGCTATATCAACACGTCAGGTAGGTACACCGTATTGTGCGTGTGCGGGGGCCGGGGGGCGCGCTCGTCTCCTCAGCCGACGTATTTATTCAGGATTATTTGCATGTACAAGCCTTAATCTAAGGATGAAAGTAACCAAAATCTTAACTGCGTAAAAATGGGTAACGCTTTCCAGATTGCCAATTTTCCTTTACACTCTTTTGGTAAAAAGGAAAAGTTTTAAAAGTTTCTTCTTTTACCAAATTAAGATTGGGACAGTGAGCCCCGTAATGTTGCAAGTTTAGGCTCGGGTTGTGAGAATATGAATTCCTCTTCGCATTTCTGTAACATGCGAATGAATATTGATTGTCTTTGCATTAATTCGAATCAATCGTGAGCTGGCTGCAATACTTTTTAATTATAAAAAAGGATCGTGAAAACAATCGGGTTTATCATTTGGCAATGATACGGCTCCGGGGCCCGGGGCCATCCATCACGCCGCCGCCGCACCGCACCGCGCCGAACCGGATCCGACACATCGATATTTTCTAATGAAGCGCGAATTTTATTAGTATTGGAGGTTTTGATGAATGGCTCGTTGTTGTCGCTTTATTTATTTAGTTTTTCTTTTTGTAGGCACGCGTTTGATCACCATCTCGCCTGATGGTACCTAAGCGATGATTTGGTCGAAGATGGAGCACGCTTACGCTTGTCTGCGATTAGCTCAAATGTATAATAGAACTCTGTGTTATTAAGTATATCATGAGCGTAATACCACCTGTCTTGAGTTGTGGCAGATGGACGGTGATGTCAGACACGCGACCAGAGGGCTTACTGAGAGTTTCGAAAACGTTGGCTAATGTCAAATTGTACGAAAACAAAATGGTTTTCTGTTATTATTACCTGACGGCGCTTACCTATTTAGTCGTGACGTTTACCGTAACGAGATCGAGAACCCTACAACACTCGCGCAAAGGCCACAGACGCGGCAAAGAGGCGACAAGCTACTCGCATGGATACACAAATGTAGAAAAACAGCTATTAAAAACGGGTAGGTACATCCATTTTAGGAGTTTCTTGCCGTTTTTACTTCAAAGGAAACGACCAATACGAACCGTGGACTAGCTTGTGACGTTTTATAAGAGCCCATGTGCATGGCAGTGCCCCTCGGAACCTCGGATTTCTGGCCTGAGACTAGCCTTAAAAATTCGTTATGACCATATGCATTATTATGTCCAACTGCCCCCTGTAAACCTGTGCAGCAGTCGTTGGCACGCGCCCCCTCGTGAAGGTCTCGCTGACCGAGTTCATTAGCTCGCAATGGAGTACCTACCTCCTGCTGTTACGTACAGTGAGGCCACAAAAGTCCATAAGTACATTGCTACGAACCAAGCGAGCACGATACTTCCGTGCGTATGTGTGCGCGTGTATGAGTATCCACATTCCATAGATAACACACTCTAAGGAACTGTCGTCGCTCTGAGCTTAAAAGCATCATTATTATTTTTCTTTGCCATTGAATACGCATCACACAGTCACAGAGGCGACTTGTTCTTACCATATTGCATCGATAAAATTCGCGCAAATATGTAATGTGCTGGTAGCCGTATGAACTAAACTTGCAAATAACGTAGCCCGAGTTCAAATCATGGTCGGTCCATTGCGGTTATTTCTTACTTTGAAAATTACCCAATATATATTAATAAAATACTATTTCATTTTTTGCACTAAATAGTTGCAAATTACGAATATGATCTATTAACCACAAGAAGAATCACATCTAATTTGTTACATCTTTTCGATGTTGTAAGGTGTAAATAAAAAGACGTGTTTAATAAAAATGTTTATTCTTTATATTTAAAAATACAACATTTATGAGAATTGTGACGTCGAATTGTTACCTAGACAAAAAAGTTATCTTGTAACCGTTATATATGTTACGTGTAAGATTGTTTGTTGGAAGTATACCCACTTAGACCATTCATAATATGAATAATGTAACAATGAAAGGATATAAAAAAATTAATAAAATAAAATATAATTGTTTATAACCAGTTATTAATTGAAAAGTGATATATGATTTAGACTTTGTAAACATTTTATTTTTATGTAACGTCACAATGAATGTATTGAGGTCATAGCTTAATTGTTCATTTTCTTGACGAAAAGAAGATTGAAACTAAACCTTAAAAGAACTTTAGTTCTCACAAGATAATCGTCAATGACATGAGAAAAATAAATTGAACTATTGTTAGAACAGTGCGGGTAGAAGAATAAAAAACAAAATAGAATCATGATTATTGTCAACAAAATTGATAGCGAGTTCACCGATGGCGCAAGTTAAAAGATATAGCTATTTTAAACGAAAGTAAATACAATAATTTAATACAGTGTTTGTTAACGAATTATCACGGATATGATAAAAAAATGGCCTACTAAACATTTAGTTACACCGACTGATTTTACTAAAACTTAATATTTTGTATAACCCCCATTATTTTCGATACAGTCAAGTAGACGTTTGCGCATGGACCCAACAATATAACTGCATATTTCGCTCCCTCTAAAACTTTCCCAAACCTCCATGCAATGGGTTTTTAATTGTTCCGTAGAACCTCTCATTCCGCGAGTCTCACCTTTGCACCATCAAACCCCATAGATTTTCTATGGGGTTGAGGTCGGGTGATCGCGCTGGCCATGGAATAACAATTACTTCCGGGTGATTGTGAAACCACTCACGCACAGTACTCGCTTGGTGAATAGGACAATTGTCCTGGACAAACGGAAATTCTGCTAACTCATCAGCTGAGTAAATGTTGCGCACAGTAGGTAGCATAATTGAGTCTAACACTTCCACATAAGTTGAACTGTTTGCGCGTGAAGGAATGAAAGCCAGTTCTCCTGGTCCTGCTGCGCTCATCCATCCCCACATATTAATTGTGATTCGACCTGATTCGGTGTTAGGAATAACGTTGTTATCACACCAGCGAGTGTTATTCTTGCGCCATAAGTAAAGCCTGCCCTTTTGACTGGATTTAAATGTTTTTTCATCTGAAAATACCGCAGTATTCCAGTCAAAATCTAAATAATCACGTGCGAAACGTAATCGTTCTTGTTTGTGCCTCTCTGTCAAGTACGGCTTTTTAGCAGGTTTTCTGTGATGCACGCCTTCAGCGTGAAGTGCACGGCCACCGAGGTGTCATATAATTTCGCAAAATGTCTCGTTGGTGCGAAACCATTCGTTTCGTATACGTCCACCATATGTCGTCGCTGCGCCTCGCTAGTAAGCTTCGGTCTCCCACTTCTCTTTCGACTAGCAAGGCTACCTTATTCCTCATATCTTTTTATCCAAAGACTTACTGTATTTTTCTAAAACAAAAAAAAAATATTAGGCAGCTATACCAACTTGACTTCATTTTCATTATATAAAATGTTAATAATCATAATTATTGAATATAATTTTAAAATAAAACTGCATTTATAATTCCAATAACCAATCCAATAAACCATTTATGTAATTATGTATTTCTCTTTTAAGTCTCATAAAGATACGATACGATGGATGGATTCATAAATGGCATACATTTTAATTAGAAGATTAATTTATAATAAAGTTACAATTCATTAATAGCTATTATACTCACATTCAGTCCGGTTTCTTCAGATCTTTGTGTTTTATTAAGACCACTTTTATGCAGCCCAATGATAGTCGCCCTCACTTCAATACTAATATTAGCCTGCATTTTGCGAATATTACAATACTGTTAACCACACGTCACTAGCCAACAACTACAACCAAACGACAGTTCATTTCGGTCAAGTTAAAACTCATGTCTACCTCGCAGAAATCTAATTCTTTATTTAGTTTTTTTGTGATCTACCTTTCTAACTCTAAGAAATGTGTGAACAAGTTAAAGAATAATTTAATATATGTAATGCTAATCCATAACTTCCAATCGGGTAAGAACTTACAAAAAGTCAACAATTGCGTGGGATTTGAACTTGCGGCACACTGATTTGCGCTTCAATCTTTGTGCTCTACACCACTGGGCCATCTTGACTTATGCTAAGTTGATGAAATTGTGAATTTCAATCATTTGTTGGCAAAAACTTGAAAATAGAAGGTCGTAAGTCAAACTAAACGTCAAACTAATACGTTGTTAGAATTCTTATCGACTTTTGCTGGCGTCTGTACCACGGTGCACCGTAAAAGCTGGAATAAGGTAGAGAACGGATTTACGAGCCCCAGTGTCACGCGCGAGCTAACACACATCCACATGCGCCGATTTATTCGATGCACTAAATCACTGGTCGGCGTATAAACAGCCCGTGTTTAGTGCGTATGTTAGAGCAGAGTAGAGCTTACGCAACTAGGTGAGTAGAATAAACGTGTATTGTCTTTAGTATTGCAGCTATGGTTTTTACTGTAATAGGTCTCGACATTCACTTTTGTTTTGCACTGCGTCTTCTAAAACCTCGAACACAAATCGCGAATTTCTTGTGACTCTTCTTGCCAGAGTATTTCTCTGGCAAGAAGAGTCACAAGAAATTCGCGATTTGTGTTCGAGGTTTTAGAAGACGCAGTTTCTTCAGTTCGCTTTTCGAATGCCCCTTGCATCTGACGACTTGCCGTCGTGTTCCCTGCTCCGGTCAGTACAGATCCGTAAAGTGCGTGTATCATCCAGTGAACCGCCTTTTACGTACACACACGAACCGTACGTTTTTATATAGCGAACTCGGCACCTCCAGTAATATCTACATTTTACGACCAGTTATTTATCTTCTGGTAAAAATTATAGCAGAAATGTGTATCGGTTTACTTACTTACTTACCTCTTATACTTTATGATTTTCAGAAAAACTTTGGGGCGTTTCGTTTTTATTAATTTAAAAAATGTGTTATATTCAGACTGGAAAGAAACGATGGCATATTGCCAATATCACATACCTAGGTATTAGTGAGCGTATACGAACATACGTTAGATATTATATGCATGGAGATGATACAGAATTACAGACATTGTTAGCAGTAGTGATTGTCGAAGGCGAGGCGGCCGTGGCAGGGCGTCACGCACCGTTTCGCTGATAGACCGCTGAGCTGCCGATGTGGTCACACGCTCCGTGATTTATGTACCTATTACTATCCAACTTTGATTAAATTGTTATAGCACCTGCGGATATTTTGGACGTTCTAATGACTATGTACTTATAATTTATAGGAAAAGTAAACCTCTAAAAACTGCTCGTCGTATTCGCCATCTCATAATATCTATTGCAATAATAATTCAGCTTGATTTGCTTTAGGAAGCTGCCGTACTGGCTGAAAGTCACAAGGCTAGATTATATGATGAGATAGAAGTTAACATTCAAAAACCGCTCTTAGATTGCTTACATTCCAGCTGATATAATGTTAACAGCCCCTTTGCTTCGCCTTTGCCGCTACCTCCATCTTTTCCTCAAGTATTTTATAAAATTCCTAGATCTCTGTTGTAACAAGTTGATATTTAGAAAAGTTTTGTAGCTTACGAGTACCCTGACTGATTAGATGTTAATAAACACACATGAAAACAACTGAAAGCATAGACTGTCTACTTATTCATAAAAGTGCTAACATCTATTTATCAACAGCCTAATAAACATAACGCTGAAATGAAAAGTAATTTGGCAAATCTGCGATTAAGTAAGACATTAAAGTTTCCGGTCTCCACTCAAGCTGACCGATATGCGCCATGAATAGTTAACGTAGGCTTATTAAACCGGCCAGATTCGCCATAACGGGTCATATGACGGACGACAACACTCCTGATTTCGTTATGAGTGCGAGGGACGCGGGTGGACGTGTTTATGACGACTCATGTATTTAATATTTGTCACCCTCATATAATCTGTAGGTAGGTACGAGTATTAGACCCTCATCTTCCTTGATGATAAATTAAGCTAGCTGGTTCTCTATTGTGTCACCTAACTTTTTTATCCATAATTTTAAGTGCCATAACTTTTTGTCCTAATCATCATTTGTTCGAATGATAACTTACCCAAACTTAATATCACATGCCATAAAATTGAAATCCCTAAATAAAATACGAGTATGTCCTAAATCCGTTTAAAATAATAATAATATAAAAAGACATAAAATAATAATAATATAAAAAGACATAAAATAATAATAATATAAAAAGACATAAAACCGTTTTCAATAAAAGTTATGTCCTAAATTCAAATTACTTACATAATTTTTATTTATAATAATAATATTCTTAACATATTTTATTTATTCTTTATATCTACGCTATCTACATCTATACTAATATTATAAAGAGGAAAAATTTGTGTTTTTGCGTGTATGTATGTTTGTAATTAATAAACTCAAAAAATACAAGACCGATTTGAAAAATTATTTCAGCAATGGATAGCTACATTTTCAGGGTAAGTAACATAGGCTATATTTTATTCCCGAACTCCCACGGGAACGGGATCTACGCGAGTTAAACCGCGTGACGTCCGCTACTTTATAATAAATCAGTTAATTGTGAACATGTGGTTTTTGTCAGCAAGCAAGCTTGCAGCATGTAAGCAAGCACGCAGCATGCAGCGTGCAAGCAAGCTCGCAGCATGCAGCAGGCATGGTTTCTGTCACGGCTCCGGCGTTGCAGGGCTCCGGCGGCGGTCCCTCGCGAGTTTATCGTCGCAGATGGATCGAACGCTCACCACCTGCTCCTCAACTCGCAGGCCGTCTCGCCCTTCCGCGCCTACGCTATTTTAAATTACACTCTAGGGGTAGGGTAGACAAGACTGCGTGGAGTTGGATTTACAGCGATTCGTTTCTGTCACTAAAATATACTTTTAGCAAATTTTTAGGACTAAAAAATTTATTATAAATGAACATTGAGAATAATACACATTGTTTAACACAATACTAAGGACATATGACTTTAGGTCATGTAAAATTTGGAGATTCAATTATTATAGTACTCGATATTATGACAATAGTTTTAGAACTAAAGATAATTTATCTCTGTCCTACACTGGACTCATGATGGTTTTTGAAAGCTCGCTCCCCGGTCTGTGTCCTCATCAAACTATATTAGTAGGTAAACTATACGATTCAAAACGGACAGTTAGCATTAGGTAAGTAGTTACCTAAACAGTTTACATTAATATCAAGCTCCGCGTGACCCTGGCATTAGAATATGTTATATGTGTCACAATGTACATTCACAGGTAATTTAAGTATTTAGTTCAGGCATTTATAAAATTAGTTCCATATTTATGTGTGTGGGTTGCGTCCCGCAGCCGCTCCGGGGGGGTGATGTCAGAGTTCAGCCTAGCTTCATTTTCTAATAAAAGTAGGGGGTTAGAGGAATGTCAGAAATAAACAGGTGCTCTCTTCTTCGCATCCACAATTCCACATTCCTGTACCCAAAAGTAAGGCGGGATCGGACATGGCTGGTCCTAGACCAGCGGCTGTGCTGTCGACGCCGGCCAAGGTTTACGAGTTCGTGCAGGAGAAGGTGCGCGGACAGTTTTCGGATGCGCAGCATGGGTTCCGGCCGGCGCGCAGCACTGCCACCAATCTGCTGAACTATATGGCGCAGGTGGTGCCGGCGGTAGATGCTGGTGTGCAAGTTGATGCTGTTTATTTTGATTTAAAAAAAGCTTTCGAAACTGTCGACAATGATATCTTATTAGCGAAGCTCGCAACAATCGGCTGCACACCACATCTATTGTTAGCTACCTATATGCAGGATATGTCTATCCTGCAGTACGTGGACTACAATGGGAACGAATCTGACCCATATTACACTTGGTCTGGTTTGAGTCAAAGTAGCAACTTGGGGTAGAAGTTACTAGTACGTAGGCTATTAAAAAAAAACGTTATTATAGCTATAATTTATGATAAATAACATATTCGAATACGCTGACGGTGATTTAAATGGTCATCCATTCTGTGAGTAGCCTTCATTGTATCGAACTGTACCGACGTATAACTTTGTCACATCTTGCTCTTTCTAGATCTTCTCCATTTCTCTCTACTATGTCTTAATCTTCTTTGTGTTTCAGGGCCGCGGTAGCTCTTTCGAACAAATTTGCCAACACCTTAGCTAATCTGATCCCTTCGTCTCAGATTCGACCGGCTGGCGGCCGAGCACCACTGCCTGCGCATCAAGCTGCTGGGCGACTGCTACTACTGCGTGTCCGGCCTGCCCGAGGCGCGCGACGACCACGCCAAGTGCTGCGTCGAGATGGGCCTCGACATGATCGATGCGATTGCGTAAGTATACCCCACCGACCTACACAATAACACAGCTCAGCACAACAAATTCCAAGTACAGAAACATTGTTTCAGTCATTATAAAACTTGTTATTCAATAATAAATGGTTGGCTTGTTTGGAACCGATTACTTTTTTTTTTTGACTATTAATAGGCACGCGCTTGACCACCATCTCACCTGATGGTAAGCGATGATGTGGTCGAAGATGGAGCACGCTTGCCTAGAAGTAACCTATTCACTCTTGACTTAAAGACTCCCAGGTTGTAGCTCGGGAATCACAGACTCCGGCAGGGAATTCCACTCCTTAGCTGTACGCATTATGAATGTGTTCCCGAAACGTTTTGTGCGTGTGGGTGGGATGTCCACCATGTACCGGTGGCGCATCGCCGTTCGTCTTGTGGTCTGATGATGGAAAGGGCTTGGCGGAATTAAATTATGCAATTCCGTCGCACATTCCCCAAAATGCAACCGGTAAAAAACCGACAAGCTAGCAACTCGTCGTCGATGCTCAAGACTTTGGAGCTTCGTCGCGACGAGCCTCTCATTGCCAATGATCCTCTTGGCTCGTTTCTCAATTGACTCAAGGGCATCAAGGTGGTATCTGGCAGATCTGTCCCAAAGATGAGAGCAGTATTCCATACACGATCGAACTTGCGCTTGATAGAGTTTGAGCAGCTGTTCCGGCGTGAAGTACCGTCTAACCTTTGCTAGGATCCCCAACTTTAACATCCCATCGGAAGATCCTTCCGTTTCAGTGATAATAGGAACTCGTCACCTTGTTACTCATACCTCTATAGAATAACAGGTTTTAAAACGCGGGATGTGAAGCCTGCGTGTAGCAGAATATTTTGGATCAAACTCAAGAATTTGATTCGAAATGTTCTTATGTGTAATGCCTGACTTGTGTGTGCAGCCTGGTGCGCGAGGTGATGGCCGTGAACGTGAACATGCGCGTGGGCATCCACACTGGGCGCGTGCACTGCGTCGTACTGGGCCTGCGCAAGTGGCAGTTCGACGTGTGGTCCAACGACGTCACGCTCGCCAACTACATGGAGAGCGGTGGCGTGGCTGGGTGAGTATAGCAACATCATCGTCATCCTGCCCTTAAACCGTGTTACTTGAGTTGGCGCCTATCAACCGACACTATTGATAATTGAAAGTATTTTATTTAGTTTTTTTTTTATAAGTAGCTTATAGACAATTTTTTTAAACATGTATTTTATGTTGCGAAATACTTTACTATTTACTATATGATCTATTCCCTTATCTATCATATCAGTCCTCTCACAGTCCATCAGTCTTTAGCTCTCTCCCATTCCATCCACACTGATATTCACCGCTCTTTTCATGACATATGCATTTCATTTCTCGTCTTCACGTGCCTGCCCATGCTAGACAACGTCAAACCGTCCTCCAGCCCTCATCCTAATTCATTTGGGAATGACGAAGCAGCACAATATATTTTTTCTTCCAAACATCTTTTGTGAGACCTCATACCTTTCATTCACTTCCCTTATTCTTTATCTTTCACACAATGTTTCCACGTTTTCTTTGTTCTGCCTCTTTTCTTATAACCTTCCCCACGCACCTACATATTACACTTTGTCATCATTTAAGCTCTTCACTGGTCCGTCCATATGACGACTATCTGTCCTTTAACGTTTCCATCACAGGGGCAACGAATGTGTTTCTTTAGACTGTCGTAGTGTTCCGGTACTAAGCTCAGTTTGTTCGACAGACGCGTCCACATCACCAAGGAGACTCTGCGCTGTCTGGGCGATGACTACAAGGTGGAGCCGGGCTACGGAGGCCTGCGCAACGCATACTTAAAGGACCACAACATTGAGACCTACCTCATCGTGCCCGACGACACCAGCCGCGTGGTCAGTTCCGCAGCACTTACTCAACAAAACAATAAGCCTGTATTGTCTAGCGCCTGTAATGGCGTCAAGCACTAATGACAGCAATTTCTACAAATTTTTGGAGTTTTCTGAAAAAGAAATGACTACGGCATTTCATAACGGTGGCGTTTAGGAATGCCGCCACTATCGTGCATATACTTTGTAGTGCATGTAGTAGTTGTTCACTACTGTATTGGAGTATCATGCGTGATGCGGGTGTTGTCAACAGGACAAGAAGCCGCAGCACTCGTTCTCGCTGAACGGCAACGTGTCGAAGGAGATGCGCGTCATGGGCCATGGCTCGCAGCACGGCAAGCACTCCTCCAAGTAAGTACTCCAGCTTTGCTATCTCTAAACAACACAAACCGCTATGGGTAAATTATATCCGAAGTGATCCATCCTAATGATCAATCTAAGTTGGCCATGATGCCGAGTTCCCGAGTAACGGACAATAGACATGACTGTTAGATCGTGAAATTGCGATTGTGTGTCACCCGACATCCCATCGCATCGGCTTGCTCTGCCCGATAATGGAGCCGCCCGATTTACCAACAAATTAGAATTGCACTGACTTGAAACTTCTACCAATTTGTCGGATCTCCGGGAATTTACGCAGCGAACAGCGAAAGAGCGAAAAATCTTCTTCCACTTATTTAGATACGTACAAATGTTATGCGCATCATGTCGTACACATGTACGACATGATGCGCATAAAAAAAAAATACCGAAACTGAAGGAGTGACGAACAGCGCACCAGACAGCACTACATAAGAGCCTGAGGACAATCACATAAAATGTGGAAGATTGATGATTCTCACCGTCAAAGGAAAAGAGAAAGAAAATAAAAAAAAACGTGACATCTAATTGTGTCTCCCACACAGTTAGGTACAAGCAGGCTCATTCGGTGGCCAATAAAGCACGTAAGAAGTGCCATCAACTTTATTGGAACTTTCCTAGCATACCGGCTGAGGACAAAAGTTGGTCTTGTTTGACTTGAGCTCTTGACATTTCAGCACCATTGCAACTCTTAAATGTCACGAGCTCAAGTCAATTATAGATATTTATGCAAATGGATGAAGTTTCCTAGATAACACTTCATAGCTTGCAAAGTATAATGAACCGCTGAAATCGCTGTAGGAACTTGGACATGAACTGCCTTCAAACAAGGGTCTGCAACCTGTAGCGACATGACATCTTTGAGACTTGAAAGAGACTTTCAATCTACGTGTGAGTGTTGCGAGATCCACGTACATATGTACTCGTACTTGTATTTACATTGTTTTTGGTCTAAATAGACATATCAACGCGCAGCCGAAACCACTTGTACAGGAACTTGACAGTATGCCCAATTCCATCAGGGCGTCATGATTTAGATGAGCACTATGAAAGGAAAGAAGTCGTTTGCGCTAAATTTGCAGGGATGCAGACGCGGGCGTCGTGCTAGTTATCTATTGTATATAATGTGACTACGTATGTAGTTTTTAATGTCATGTCGATAAAAATTGCATGAAATGTCCTCCGTCCTCGTACGCATCGGCGGCGCTCATCGGATTCAATTAACGCAATCAATCATGCATTGTGCGCCGCACCCCGCACCCTGCACCCCGCACCCCGCACTCTCGCACCTCCCCTGCCACGCCGCTGGACAAGTAATAACGTGTTTTCCACTGGACTTCAGACCGCACCCGTCATGTTTGTACCATCAGTCCCTTTAATTTTGACAGACACACATTACTTAGACCATTTACAGGCACATTTGTATTGTCAAAGAGCCGCTTAGTCAGATACGCTATGGTTTTGTTAACACTGACGTAGCCTACTCTACCCACACAATAGTATACTCAGGCTGCAGGCATCAGCTGCTCGTATCGTAGCGCATCGATCCCGCTCCAACGCACATCTCGCGCCATACATAGTACTCTTCCGCAAACCCGCAAATTCGTGATTCCCTCTCATTTCCGACGTATTAGTGGATTTAATGAACATTTCAGTACTTACCGCAATCCAAATGCAATAAATCAATATTTATGTTTGCTAACGGAAGAGCATAATTTGTTAAGATGCGTGAATTAGCGACCGACTCTAGCCACTGGTAATGTTTTACGATTGAATCAGATATACCTAAACATTTAGTTATGTAGAAAATATATACCAAGACTTACTCGTTAAATTGATTATAAATTTAATTTTTTTACTATTAATAGGCACGCGCTTGACCACCATCTCACCTGATGGTAAGCAATAATGTGGTCGAAGATGGAGTACGTTTGCCTAGAAGTAACCTATTCACTCTTGACTTAAAGACTCCCAGGTTGTAGCGTGTTCTTTCGTTTTGACTCAAGTGCGGCTTACCGGTAGAAACTCTGACATTAGGGATTTGGGGGTGGTTAGACTTTACTGCCCACACGATAAGAAGAAGAAGACCATCGCGATAGTCCCACCGGTGACCATACCGTCGACGATTACAATAACTAATTCAATGTTGTGTATGCATGCGGCATGCGTCACAAAAAACCTAAGTGTATGCTCTTACCTCCCATCTACTATTATCTGGCAAGACGAACTAGAACCGACTCAGCATTAATGCAAACATATTGATACCTTTGACTACGTTATTTGAAACTGAGTTTTTTCGCACCCAAGACACGATCGAAGTACACGATCAAGTATTTCTTGAATAAACTAACTGCTACAGAATACCTAACGACGCACACAGCATCTACATGTGCCACTTGCAGTGCGACAAGATCAGCGTCTGGAGCGTCGTGGGGCTGTCTCGCATTGAAACGCGTGCCAACACTGCATTACTTATTAATTTTGTTGCTACCATTAATAAAGGTGTAAACCGTGCTGCACTGCTGCCCTACACATGTACTAGAACACAGTCACAAACCTCACTGCTCTCACAACAGGTAGCAATGAGACGACTGCGATCAAATGACAGCCAATGTAACATCTTACAAGCTTGTCGGGAACTCTCCACTACTGAACTTCCTCCATCAGGGAGACAAGTGACTCTTGCTTACTTGATGTTTTAGGGGCGCTACACACTTACGCAGGCCGCCATGAATTGCTTGGCACATTCGAACATGTGAAAATTAATCAATACAAAAAAATAATTTGTAATTCGGGCGGCCTCGTCGTTCAACGAAAATTAAGTGCGTAACGCTCTTTAGTGTTTAATTTGACATGATTCATGAGTGTGCCTCGTTACCCGCGCACAGCTCCGTGCTGACCCACAGGATCGGCGTGGATAGCGGCACCGAGAACAAGAAGCCGGAGGACGAGGTCAACGAGTACCTGATGAAGGCCATCGACGCGCGCTCCACGGACCGGCTGCGCGCCGAGCACTGCCACCCCTGCACGCTGTCCTTCCGCGACGCCAAGCTGGAGCAGAAGGTATGCGCCACCAGCTGCTAGCCTGGTACATGCCACACCGTGAAAACTTAACTTAGCGATTGTTTTACATGTGGACTGAGCTGATAAGTCACGTCACCTAAGTTCTCGCGGCGAGGTTTAAACAAAATAAAACGACTGCTGCCACAGAACAGGTAGAAGTAACTCCACGACGACCACAATAAAATATTTATGGTCCGATCCTAAAGATTCTATCTTCCACATTAGGCTAAATCCACACATTCATGCGTTACACAATCGAACAAAGTTCAATAAAATGTCGACGTAAACAATTACTGCTATGACTTGTACCAATTTCTATGCAAGAGCCTTATCCCCAAGACATCGATTGGTTTTAGCAATCATCGCCAGTTGTCGCGGGCGCGGGCGCGGGCGCGGGCGCCGGCAGGACTATTTCAGGGGGTGCATCTTGATGTCCCATCCAAAAAAAATCGCCCTCGAAGAGGCTCATTTCTTTTTGCCTCATCATCATATCGTCCGGCCTCCCCCAAGTGTCGCCACATTTATTTTTTGCCTATCCATACAGAAATAGTTACTTACTTTTTCGATTTATACAGAAAACCTTCAGACCACAGCAGAAAGATTACAAAAATGAATCAAGAGAACTTAAAACTACAGCACCTAGCCTCGGACATGCCAGATTTTAGAACACCGTGCCTGGCCAAGTTTTAAAATATCATCTGGAGTTTTTTTTATATACATTTATAAATATTTTACATTGAGAGTCAGGGGGGTGTAGGCGCACCACCTTTTACGTTTCCCTCCCAGCGCCCATTCCAGTTTTACTAACTGGATGGGCGCCCGGAACTCCACGAACGATCCAAGCATCGTTCGTGCAGTGAGCCGAGCTGCACCGTCCTGGGTGCCAGGCACGCGGTGTCTGCTGACCGACATGTTGCTGGCGATGAAGTGGGCCTAATGAGCATTTCAATCAAAGCGCCAGCATTCAGACTAGTGAACAACATAAACCAGCTCACATTCATGTTTAATTAACTGATGCGTCGAACTTCAACTTACGGAATTGTTGTTAACATGCATTTTCCATTGTACTTTTCAAAGAACAATGGCGAAATCTTAGCTGACATAAATTTGAGCGTCTAAAACTGACTTATTTACGAAAGAAATTCCACAATTTGTCTACTATTTTTCAAATTATCACATTAACTAGTCAGGGCCGGATAAAAAAATATACTAAAAGAAAAGTAATTTGACTTTTTAAACGTTTAGTTTCGCCATTTTACATTGATTCTGCCAAGTGACAGTAAGTGCATGGTTATTGACGAGTGTTGATTAGTTGATAGATAGTGATTCTCCTGTTGTAGATATCCGTTGTATACCTAAGGTAAGGTCTACGAAAGAGTATTTTATAACCATTGTGATAACCTACCTTTTATTAAAACTCACACTTTCAGTTGACTGAACCACAGACCCATAAACAAAACAGTTGTCAATCACAATAATAGATGGTGTTAGTTGTATATATTTTGTTTTTAAACTGACACGTTTTACAATATTTTAACAAGGCATTTCATTCTGAAATAACTAGGTTAGGCAAATACAAATGCGAAACTGTCCTTTAAATTCCTCGAATTTGAATATAAAAGTTACCATAGACATAACCTACAAAAGTTCATGACTGAATATCTATTATTCTCGGCTTTATCGGACAAAAATTCTTATACAAACTAATTCAGAAGGTGACGATGAGTTGAACAATATATTTTTCATTTAAATGCGTAGGAATTTAATCTCAGCTAAAACAATGTATGGGTGACTGCCATTGTTCATTATGCAATAGATGGATACTAAACTATTCCTTTATCCCACTTAAATTGTGGTGCCGACCGATCTAACCGACTGCCGCGCAGCAGGTGGTGCAGGTGGTGCAGGTGGTGCAGGTGGTGGGTTCCGTCGCCTCCACCTGTGGCCGCCGAGCGACATTGTAGCCGCACACTAATGTTAAGCAGCTGTGCCCTCGTTATACACTCTACTACTCTCTTGCTAATGCTAATTAGCTTTCAGACAACGACTAGATGAAATAGTTTCACTTCTAGACAACATTTTCTAAAGTCGGAAGTTGAGCACAGTTAGACACGCGTTGAGATACACCGCTGATCTAACCACCACAGTACAGTTAAGACTATCGCTTATTTCGACTTTGTTCTCAAAAACCTCACTCCAAATATGTAAACTTGTTTCTTACGGCGCCGAAAGTCGCGAGGCGCACCTAGTCTGCCCCCATACGAAAATTCGGCAGCTAATTAAACCATTTCATTTTCGCGGAGAAGTGACGGCTCTGTGAAACAATTCCATTATGTAGTGCGTAAAGCCGCCATCGACGCGCTCCAGGATCACTTATCGCGCACTGGCGCACACTTGATTGCACCCCAAGTGAAACGTTGACATTTGACAGGACATGTCGTGTTCTTCTCAGAGCTCAAAGTAAAGCTCATTCAGCTAGTAATGAAGGAGCACACCACCTTTCTCATGTTACATTCGTATCACGCACAGTTCCCCTCGAAAACTAACCAACTCAACAACAAACAGTAGGTGAGATCGGCGGGTAGGTTCGTGGAATTGTATCGGCGGAAAAACAAATAAAACGCGTTAGGTAGACCTAATTAAATCCATTAAGATCTTGAAGACTACAAGAAGTTGGTAGAGAAATCGGAAGGTTTTATTGTATGTATTGTATAGCCAACCCTCGCGCCCAAGGTGCAAGAGTATGCAGAATGTCTGTCATTCGCGGTTAAAGTTTACACTATTAAATACAATACAATTTAAGCTTCCATCTTGCGCGAATATCCGGAGGCGGAAGGCGCTGGCACTCAGCGCGGCATGAGCAACATGTCATATTATTTACATGCAGCCGCGTTTAACGGCACGTGTCACGCGGCGTGAACTTCAGAAGTGCCACACGTTATCGAATCTAGAGCGCAAACGTGACATTACTCGCCGCACTCTCATGTTATTTTTATGAGAAAGCGAGACCTACCGCCAATGCATGTTAATTACTTCACTTTGTAGTATTAATGTAGGAATGTTTCCTAAAAGTCCGTGAAACAGCGGCGAGGCATGGCTGCGCTACGCGCGGCTTGGGCCCTCTGACGCTATCTGCGGGAGCAGCCGACGACGCCGGGCGGCATGGTGGCATGGCGGCACCGGAGAACATTATAAACCTGTAACGTTTACACGACGAGACGAGATTGCAATTTATTCTTCACTACGAATGGAATATATTTTATGAAAATTACCGCTTCGCAAACGGCGCGCCACTTCGCCAAATAAATATTACAAATTTGGTCTCTTATTACGTTCTTGTTTATGTTGTCTAGAACTGAAATTAACATCCTAGATATACATCCATGTGTACAACTGTACATCTATTCTATGTGTACATCTTTTCATTCATCAAAAAGTTCTTAAAGCAGAAATTATGAAACTTAAGCGATTTATAAGTCGGGGGACCGTGGAAGTAGAAATAAATAAGTGGTACCTACTAAGAACGAAATCTACGGAGTAGGTATCTATGTAGTTGAGATTTAGACCTCAAGAGATGTATTAGGAACATGTCTCCTGCCGCTAGCATTCGTTCATTATCGGATATGCTTCTAATGCATACTAATTAAAAGTATTGCACAAATAGATTACAGTACCTAACACCAAGAGACACGTTTCGAAAACGCTTTCAAATCTTTAACACGACAATGTTCACCGTCGTGAGCTGCAAAGCTTGAGCAAATCAAGCGGAAAACAGAATGTCTTGTTAAGACGTCCCCAGCCGCTAGCCGTTAGCCGCTAGCCGCTAGACAAGCTCGTCGGTACCGGTGATGAGAGGAGTGACTCACGCACCTCGTTGTCCGCAGTACACCGCCGAGCGCGACCGCATGATGAAGGTGTACTTTACCTGCTCGCTGGCCATCTACCTCGCCGGCGTGGCCATCCAGGTGGTCGCCTACAGTCTGTGAGTACACGTCCCGCTCTGATAATCCAATAGGGAATATGCATGCGATTTTTTATTTGCTAAATGTAGTACTTATCAGCTCTAGTAAACAATCATGAAACTATAAAGTTATAAATCTTTAAAGATTACAATTAGATAGAGAAGTCCGATATGAATTTTGACGTCAAAGTCCATGACGCCTATACAGCTGCCATATAAAACAACGTTTTCGAAGAGGGACAAATATATTTATTTAAAATAATATCTCGCTTGCTTTTCTAGCAATTTTGATTCTATTTTCACTGTTAGTACCTATCATATTTTTGTATATTTTTAAATAAACTGTATAGATAGTAAATCATATTTTCATGCATGTTCATTGGAGCGGCGGACGATTACTTAATTGCTTTCTAAATCTCAATAAAACCTCAATCTATTTGTGAATATTCCAGTCATTAATAAATTGAGTACATAATATTGGTATTTATTAAAATCTTTCCAACACCTTCATCAATCCTTATACTCACCTACCTCGACATTGTCAAGGGTGGTCACAATTAACTTTAGGCGTAACTAACCTAACCCAAAAATTATGTTTATTAAAAACATTTAAATATTTCGAGTCCTATATAACTCAAACTCCTATAACATATCAAGTTGAAACAAAAAACCAGTTATTTCTGTTATTGAAACCATATTTTAAAGTTATAATGTCGAGGTTTATAAAATACGGGCGTAGTGCTCGTGGAGTGCAGTGTTCTGAGCCAGTGAACCGACCCCTTCCAGGCGATCACACGTTTTAGAATTATGTTTTAGAGTCCGTCAAACGAGTCAGTTTACTGAAACTTGTGGTTGAACTTGTTGAGGACGTGTTACTGTTGGTTCATGTGAGCTGGTGTGCCAGGTCTCCGCTGGGCATCGTGGCCATCATCGTGGCGGGGCTCATCATCTCGTCCTTCACCTACCTGATCGTCTGCCTGGACTTCGAGGTGAGTTATCACATCGTCTATGAACTAAACAGCTCTATAACGAGATCTGTAACAAACCATGAAACTACTGGTTTTGTAAAAGAAGTATCATGATTTCAAAATTATAGATTAGCAACTCCTTGTCTCCTTGCTTCTGAGTAGCGAGTGATGATCTGCAACTAGAATTAGGTACACGTGCACTCTTAAAGTGAAGCAGTAGAGCAGTCAGATGCCTTATGGCGCAACGTTCAGGCTGGTTCAACACAATTTAATCTAATAGCGAGCTAGGTAATGTTTGTTTGAACTCATGAACCCTAAACGCGCAGCACGCCGGTGAGCGCGTGCGGCGCGTCTCGCAGCGCGTGCACAACAACCGCACGCTGGCGCAGCTGACGTCCTTCGCCGTCGTCACCGCCTTCATCGCACAGGTCCAGCTCGTCATGGTCAGTCTTCCTGTAATTGTTACATTCAAGCTCTATTGAGTACCTGTCTAAGTAGTGAAGCTACTCGCAGAGTACGTAGACGCCTCAGCAGCCGCTGCTATAGACAGGATTGTTGAAATCATCGTACCAACCGAGTGTGTCAGTAAGTGTCACTGTAAACTTATTGAAACTGAAGGAGAGAGAAGATGCCTGTAATGATAGCCTTAACAAACTTCACCGCTACATGCGCGAACACGAAGTCACGAAAGTATGAGCGTCTCTAGCAGCTACCAGTGCGGCGATGACTTGCTCTGCGTGGTTTATTAAACTATTTAAGTAATGGGGTATTTTACAAAAAAGACTAATTAGTCCGTCTGATAGATTTTCAAAACAGGTATTTGGTTTCTTTTCGTCATTTGAAATAGAGCAAGAGTATGTATTTTTTTTTTCGATTTCGATGGCTAACAGATAGATATTATGTGAGCTTAAGTATTTCTTTAGACAAAGTATAGAAAAGTAATTCTTTATTTACTCTTAAAAGTATGCTAAAAATGTACCAAATTTACCAAGCCAGATGACGTCACGCGTGTCTTCAACTCGCTGTACCTATCCTCTTTATTTTTTGTTTACGTGAAAAAAGAAAAAATGTGTCCAAATTTTTTTGAAAATCACGACGGACTAATTTTTTAGTAAAATACACAGTTGACTAAACATCGATTTTTATATCTTTAAAACACAAGAACTTATGGTTCCCATAAAATATTTAAGTATGTATTATTCACCAATTAATATGGCGTGTGTTGAGCGCAGGTGGAGGGAGTGCTGGCGGCTGCACGCGCGCCGGCCGGCAACGCCACGCTCGCGCAGCTGACCGACTTCCGCGACTGCCCGTACGACATGAATGAGGTACAGCACACGAGACTATCATGACACGTTCTGAAACAGGCTTACATTTGACCATAATATGACATATAGAGATCTCGCATCATGCACTATTTCTTCTCAAATGCTAATATTATTCTTATTAGCGCGTCTTTACAGAATTATTAGAACCTTCATCAGTTCCTTAACTGTGCTGCAATCAGGTCATGGTGCTATCTTAAGCTGCAGAATATCTGCTCCTGCCTAATTAGTGTCGGCCTCTCCACTTGGAACACTGCTACTGCGCATATCTTCAAGGCCTCGGTGTCGGTATGTTCCAGCACTACCTGCAGCTAACGCTGCTGGCCATGTTCCTGTGCGCCGTGCACCAGATCCTCATCACGGTGGTGAAGCTGGCGCTGCTGTCCGTCACCGCCGCCGCCTACGTCGCCGTCACCACTCACCAGCACCTGCTCTACCAGCAGCACTTCTACGACGACCGGTGAGTACTTGAGTAAAAGTAATCCTCAAAAGCAATGATTATTGAATGACATATCTAGATTTGCCCTCACTATACATGAGATGCTCGAAAAGTGTTCAAATTGAGAAGGGTGACATATCCTGCTTGGTTCGATCTAGCCCGTCCCTAGCTATCCCGGCGATACCCTAAGCCTAGGACCGTGCCAAAGGGTTTTATTAAGCTATTTACTACTTTAATTTATACGGCAGCCACAGGCTAGTCCGGTTAAGCAGACGACAACTTCCCAGGTTGACCTGAAACAGGCCACTCAATCAGAAAGACACATATCCTGTAGGTATATGGCCTATCCATGGCAGCATGTGACAGTGTATGTGTGTATGGCAGAAAAAGAATCAGACAGGCGAGCAAGTTGTACATAAGTTTTGGTGTGTTCCCCCATAGACACCGCTGCGGCCTGGACTGGAACCAGCAGTGGATCAACATCGTGATCGTGCTGGGCGCCACCGTGGCGCTGCTGCTGCACTCGCACCAGACTGAGAGCACGTACCGACTGGACTTCATCTGGAAGCTGCAGGCCACCGGTACACACAACAATCGTTTTTACTGTCCAAAGTATTGATTAGGTTCAAGTTTACGGCAACAAAAGTCAGAACCTATGTTTGTTACCACAAGGGACCTTATTACAGCGAACCCAATGAAACAACGACGTTCAAGCAAAGATCGTGTCATGCCATCGTGATATGATCGATAATATATAGAGTAGGGTATCAGTTTGTGTGAGGACGTCAGACGAGTCTATAGCGACATACATTACGTCGTGTTACAGACGAGAAGGAGGAGATGGAGCACCTGGAGGCGTACAACCGCAAGCTGCTGGCCAACATACTGCCGGAGCACGTGGCGCAGCACTTCCTCTGCAGCGACAAGAACATCGATGTGAGTATATATAACATCAACAAATTGAAGCATGAACATTTATATTTCACACCACCCCTACACGAAAACGTCCAATTATAATTATGTGATGCAAACATAACCTAAAGTCGTCATTGTCGTTCGTCGATGGCCTTCGTTATTACAGGCAGATCGCGCAGTCAAAATGAGTTTCCAAATTCAAATCACATTAGTGCTCGGCGGGTTATAATGAAATTCAGTACAATATAATTGGCCGGCGCGGCGACGGGCGGTGGGCTGGAGGCACAGCTTCGGACGCGCGACCTGCATCTAGCAGTGGAGGCCGACGCGTGCCACTTCTGTTCATGGCTAGAACACAAGTTTCTCGCAGTCGGTGTTAAAAGTAGAATATGCTCCTCAGGGATGAAGGTGTCTTTGCCTTGGGCTACCTTAAATCCCTCTCTGCATTCAGGATTCTTGTATTAACTCTCACTTCGCTCTAGAGTTAACCTCGTAGCTCCCTTGCTACACTCGGGAGTTAACTCTCAGATCCTTCATTGCGTTTGATATTTAATTTGACGCCCGTAACATAAGATGCTGCTTTATCCCCTCGGTACATAATCTACTATTACTCCTCCTCGGATAGACTCCGGCACCTCTCAAGTACCCGGGGCACTAACTAGGCCACAGGTCGCAGCGGGGCTGAACTTGAGGCGTAAGATGTAAAGCGTATTTTTTTTTTAAGAATGGGTAATCACCGGATGACTTTGTCCTCTCTGGGCGGAGCAAACCCATCCGTATTCCTCAAAGTGCCCTTTGCGTTCCAAGGCCGCGGTGACTCTTTCGAACAAGTTCCGCAACCCTGGCAAACATTGACCCCAGCGGGTCCCGTCTACTATGCTGACATCTCTTTGAGACGCGCGTGAAACACAACGCGCCGTCGAGCCGGACCTGGTTCTGATCAGATGGCGAGCCATTCAACGCTCGCCATTCGCAGGCCCGTGCCTACAGTGGCCCGGAACCGCCGTGCGACTACCGACGCCCGGGGCGTCTTCTTCTGTTGCGTGGATGAGGCGTGAGGTTTCCCTCTCTCTTATGCGTTCGGCCTCCTCCTTCACTAGTAGTACTGCTTAGCAGAAGGAGGTGACCGCTTCCAATGCCTCGTCCTCGGACCATGAATTGAACCAGAGCCGGACGTAAACCGTATAGGGATAGAAATAAAGGATTTTTAGGGATCCTAATACACAATCTTAGCTCTGTACTTGCTCAAATTCCTAAAGGCAAGCAAGAATTAAGCCGACAAAACGGCAAACCATGCGCCGTCCATTATTGTTGTCTAATCCTAAAATGTCATCATTGGCTCACCGTTAAGTGGCAGTTAGTCCAACGTTATTTCGAATACTATTTATTTATTTTATTTTAAAAAGTACAGTGACAGACAATATACTACCCAGCGAGTCACCTGTGATGAACGAGTATGTGCTGTGCAGGAGCTGTACCACGAGCAGTGCGAGTCGGTGTGCGTGATGTTTGCGTCCATCCCCAACTTCTCCGAGTTCTACGTGGAGCTGGAGGGCAACAATGAGGGCGTGGAGTGCTTGCGCCTGCTCAACGAGATCATCGCCGACTTCGACGAGATCTTGGCCGAGGACCAGTTCAAGTACATTGAGAAGATCAAGAGCACCGGCGCCACCTACATGGCGGCCTCGGGTACGTAGCGAGCTACATTTTGCGCGACTGCTCGTCGGCAGGGCCGCTTGACTCATCACCAGGTCGTCGAATACGTTCCAGGTCTGACAGCTGCCACCCGTGACCTACGCGGCTTCCGCCACGTCACCGCGATGGCCGACTACGCGCTGCGCCTGCGCGAGCAGCTGCAGTATGTCAACGAGCACTCCTTCAACAGCTTCCGTATTCGAATCGGTAAGAGGAGCCCTGTCTCAGTGATGTGGGCAGCGCGTTACGTGCTGTGTGGTGGTAACATGTCGCCACGGTCCGACAGTGCCCTGCGCTGTCCCACCACGCCGGGAAGAGAGCGACACACGCGCGAATTGCCTTTAATGCGAATTGTGCTCTTTTTAAGTTGCACGCTGTGCTCTTGCGACTTTTGCGCTATAACATATGTGAAACAAGTGAGGAACCAGATCTGTGTGCTCCCGCAGGCATCAACATCGGGCCTGTGGTGGCTGGCGTGATCGGAGCACGCAAGCCGCAGTACGACATCTGGGGCAACGCCGTGAACGTGGCTTCACGCATGGACTCCACCGGCTTGCTCGACCACATCCAGGTGCGCACGCGCAGAGACTCAGTACTCGCGTTTATTTATTAATGTGATGTGTTGCACGGCTCCTACTAATATTATTGCATTTGCAAGTGATAACACGAATCTGATGTTCGTGCAAAACAACATTTGAAGTTGTGTTCTTTTGCGATTGTGATGTGGTACCACAATTAAAAATATTCGTCACTTTGCGAGCTCCGCTGTTTGCTGCATGCGCGCGACAGTGCACGCTATTGCGCGGGCTGCGGGTCGAGGTGGGACAAGCGTCGGGCGGCTGATGTAGACGTGTGTCGGCAGGTCACGGAGGAGGTGAACGACATCCTGTCCATGCGCGGCTACCGCCTGAGCTGCCGAGGCACTGTCGACGTCAAGGGGAAAGGAAATATGATCACGTTCTTCCTCGAAGGCGTCGGCGAGTGCGACGCGCCCGCCGTGCAGGACATCTACAACGTACGCACTTCTTTATCTTATTTGCCATTTGGAACTTCTGTATGCTTTCTGTATACTTTTTGTATATCTTCTTCTTTTGTATATATTGGAAATGCATACCTTCATACAATAGCAGAATTTCATATTCAATAAATTAATCCTTTTTTTATCATATATCGTATTTAAGTTGGTGATTGAGCACTAAGCAGGTCCAATGATCGTGTTACAGAACCCGCAGCCGTCGACGTCGGGCACGAGCCACGAGGCGTACGGCTCGAGCCCGAGTGGAGAGTGCGCGCGCGCAGAGCACCGCCCGCTGGAGACGCTGTCGGAGGGCCACACCGACGAGGACGGCGGACCCTCGCCGCGCGCCTCCATCCCACGAGGTGATATACCTGTACAATCTATTGAAACCTCATGCAGCACTACAGCGTATGGCGGGCTTAATGTCCTAATCATATCTCTAGCAACCTAACCAGACTACGACGGGTGGCAGTTGCAGTAAGAATAAAAAAATGAAAGAGCAAAACCATACCTACAACGTCAAAAACATCCAATCCGTCGGACTCGCGTGTTTGGAAAGGTTTCCAAATGACAATTTTTTTTTTAATATTAGGTACTTTAAAATCATTGACTTCTTACAATCTCTAGAAAATACCACGGAACAGAAAAAACAGGTGGAAATGCTATGCGACGAAATTTTTATCGGAACCTGTGTCGCCACACTCACACAACTATACCGATAATCATATAATTCACCACAAATCAAGGATACGATTGATTGGCCGTTTCAATTTTGGTCAAAACAAGAAAGAACCTACATTTGAAAATATACCTTCGGCCTTACACGTAGGATTTATCTTGTTTCTTTTTCTAAATTCATTCTTAGTTTCTTAGTTCTTATTCTTAGTTAATTTACGAGTAAATTCCGCTATTCGACTATAGATGGCGGTATTTTCAATGGTTGCAATTATAAACTTAGCAATAAGGTTCATAACTCTATGTTTGGATAGCAACAGTTGCCACTCGCTCACAGCTGTGACACATGAACTTTGACTTACATTGTCGATATCGATAAATAAGAAAACTTTTTCGAAATTAATTCCAAAAATGTGACTCGTTTGGTGTAGGAGTTTTGTATGGGAGCCATACATGAAACTTGTTGTTGGAATCGTTATGAAATAAGCTATCACATTTAAAATGGATAAGTTCGGGTTTGCCTTTTAAAACATTGTTAATAAAGTTCTGATTTGAGAATAGCGTAAGCGAAATATTCCCAGTTTATTGTAACGCGAGTCCGACTCGCACTTGGCCAGTTTTTTTTTCATTCCACAAGCCTTAAAAAATTATGTCTCAGGTATCTTACTTAGCTGCCGACAAAAAAGGGGTGTTATTTACACTTCAGTTCCGTAAACTCTTTATGCCAAGTGGCTTACGATAGTATCTTATTAGGTACATAGTTTGGAACAGAATCTTCTCAAAATGCAGACAAAGTTTACGTGTATATCCTATAACCTTTTTTTAAATTAAAAAATCTTTCTGAAAAATTCTCGGAGCATATCGTGTTTTGCTTGGCATCCAGTGAGCTCTACCCGTTGCATCTATCCATTTTTCTTCGACGGTAGCGTCTTTGGGAAACCTAAAAATATTTTTTAAGTTATGTTTAGTGATATCAATAAAATTTCTATACGAACGACAAAAAAAATGTTTTTATCGATATCTATCCATCCAGTATCCGACCCGACTACATCACTATTTGAATAGCGCAGAACTTTCGAGAACGAAACAGTAACTGAATCGATGTAAAATAAACTCTATGCTAATGGGATAAGGTTGATTTTAACTAGACTTGAACTTCAGTTTATGGCAAAATGAAGTTTGCTAAGATTTTATTAGAAAATAAATAAAATCGTACTTATGAAACACCTCCATTTTTAAGGTTTTTTTTTTCTGCTATCATTTTTGCACTCCAAAATGGAACAATACGGCATGGTTCAGAAATTACAAATTTCGATCGGTTCGTTGTGATGTTAGAACACGACTGGGTTGAAGCATGCGTAATTCCGCGTGATACCGGGACGCGTGCCACGCCTACTGTCTTGGCACTTTTACTGTTTTTTTTTTTTGCTATGGGAAAAAGGGTCTGGATTGTTTTATTTTATTTAGGGCTTGATTTGGTAGCGTATGATATATTGTAGGATAAACTTGAGCGTAGGTACCAACCTATCACAAGAACTTGTTACCAATCTCAAGTATTGGTATACGAACCAAGTCATAAGCGTCAGATGCGCGGGATCAGTGTCGGAGCCGTATCGTATGGAGTGCGGTGTAAGATGCGAGCGGACTGACCTCAACCTCACCCTCACCCTCACAATTCAACCTGTACATGGAATATATTCATAGTGCGAACAGCTAAGTAGTGGAATTCCCTGCCGGAGTCAGTATTTCCTGATAGTGGTTGTAGCCAACCCAGAAAGTCTTTAAGTCAAGAGTGAATAGGTTACTTCTAGGCAAGCGTCACTGACCTCTATTATATAAATCGGGCGTTATTGTGGTCTAGAGCCAAGCCCTTTACCAAATAAAAAAAATAAAAAAAACGACTACCCCATAGGTACAGGGTCACACAGTAGATTTTGTAAAGCGCCTCTCACGAGCGTCTTGGGTACTAAATTGGACACATTGACACATGCGTCTCTTACAAATAGGGGTGTGAATGTTCCATATCGAAATTATGTTGTTTGTATTTTTCTTCCGATACTGAATCGAATTTTTCCAGTAGTATTAATTACAAACGTACAATGAGATTTGCTACCAGAAATTTGTTTCCAGATTTGCAGGACCATTTTAAAGAAACTTTACTGTCGGATAATTTTGCGAACCATATTCATATTCTTGAAAAACAAATTATCACTAAATAGTGAAGTAAATACATAAATATTAAACTGAAAACTGGTATCAAAAATTATTTGTATAACTAGTGTAAAAGTGCGGAATTTTTTATCTTTTTTTTTTTAATTGCGCATGGAATTTAATAAAAAAATAAATGTAATTTTATTGTGTTATTATGTTTTTTTCCTTCATTAGGTAGATATAACTCACAAAGAATACAAATTCCATTTGAAGAGAGGTTGAAGCCAAATTGCAATAATATAGCTAATTTGTTTTTGGTTCATATTGCGAACTATTGAGACTCCAGCTCAGCTCGTTAAAACTAGAATACTTGAGCGAGGAGATACTTGCTCAAATATACTAGTTTCCAGGATATGTTGTAAGGCTGTACCCATATTTAAAGTTCGCTGATCTGAAAGTCATGCGCACCTTCACCTCACCACCACCTTCACCACCTTTCACCTTTCTAGCACGCTATCCACTAGTTTATAGTTTTCGATCTGACTGTTTTTTTTTTAAATTAACCTTGCAGCAATTATACTCGTACTACTTACTGAGAAATAAAACATAATAAAAATAATTGATTGAAAAAAAAAATAACTGGGAGTGACAGTTTTTCCTCTTACGTAATAAATAACTCTTAGTATCGATAAGTCCATAAAAGTATATGTTTATCTAAGGTTGTCCTTTCCCTAAAATTAGTTCCACGGACGTCCACACTGTTATCAACGCCAACATTGCGAAAATTAAATAGCTTCAAGTTTAATAATGAGTCTGCAGTCCAGCGTACTTGTATAATGGAGGTCATTCGCAAGCGTGCGCCATCTTTGACCACATCGTCGCTTACCATCAGGTGAGATAGTGGTCAAACCATCAGGTGAGATAGTGGTCAAACGCGTGCCTATCAAAAAGTAAAAAAAGGCTTTCGCATTTTTCTGGCTTGACTTTCTTTATATTTAAATTCTATTTCTTGTAATTTGCTGGGTGTGAGGCACAAGTAGCTAAGGAAGTGCAGTCAGTACAGATGAGTCAGTCAGACAGAACAGATGGTCGATGGGGCCGATAATTTCTGGACTGACGACGTGTACCGGAAGACGCGTTGGCGTGGCCTCCCACAAGGTGGACCGACGACCTGGTGAGGGTCGCGGGTAGCTGATGGATGCTAAACGTACAGGGCCGGTTGTTGTGGCGATACTTGGAGGCCATGTTATGATGGAATCATGAAATAAAAGTAACAGGTAACTCCAGATTATTATGTAACTCTGACACCTTTAGCACTGTACCGGGACTGTCCTTTTCTTAGGATGCTCTGTAGAAACTGCCTGATGATAGATAACTTTCACCGGTTTTGCTATTTTATTGTTTGGTCCCGCTTGCAGTTTAATGAAGAAGGTCGGTATGATTTCTCCCAATGACGAAAGCCTCTTTGATAGCTTGATGTAGGGTTGGTCGTGTCGGTTCTTGATGGTCAGGTTTTGTTCTCTGATCAATCCCATTAATTTCTTATAGGTGTCGATGTCGTCGCTTGTAACTGGTTTTTGATAATTATTTTGTATGTACTACTCTGTCAAGAAAGTACCGGGAAAAGATCAATAATACACAAAATGTCTGTTATTCAGCCAAATTTATTTTATCACCTTCAAAGTATGCTACTTTAGAAACGATACACTTGCGTCAACGAATAATCCATACATCAAAACATTTTTTAAACGCTGCTTCCGGAATTGAGTTCAGTTCTCGCCGCGAATTCTCCTTTATGTCTTCTATCGATTGAAAACGGGTGCCACGAAGTGGTAATTTGAGTTTAGGAAAAAGAAAAAAATCAGCAGGAGCCATATCTGGTGAATATGGTGGTTGCTGGATGGTATTTGTTGAGTGTTTGGTTAAAAATTCGTTCACAATGATAGCCTTGTGCGAAGGCGCATTGTCGTGGTGCAAAATCCAAGAATTTTCTTTCCACAAATCTGGCCTTTTTCGTCGAATTTGCTCTCTTAAACGCCGCATAACGCTCAAATAATATTCTTTATTTACCGTTAGACCTTCCGGTAAGAATTCAGAGTGCACAACACCGCGATAGTCAAAGAAAACAGTCAACATGACTTTGACTTTTGATCGACTTTGGCGTGGTTTTTTCGGTTTCGGTTCAGTTGGAAGGCGCCACTCCGAAGCTTGTTGACTAGTTTGCATGTCAAACTCGTAAACCCACATCTCGTCACCAGTAACAATGCGTTTCATGAATGTTGGGTCCGAACTGACTCGTTCTAGCATGTCCTCAGCGACTTTCATGCGATTGAGTTTTTGGAGAAAATTCAGATCTTTTGGGACTAGCCGAGCAGCAACAGTTTTCATACCCAAATGATTAGTTAAAATGGTACGGATCGACTCGTGAGATACAGAAAGTTCGGCGGCTATCTCTCTCAGAGTTGAATGGGGATTTTCAGTCACTATTTCCTTCACTTTTGCGATGTTAACTTCAGTTGCAGACGTTGACGGCCTACCAGAGCGAGGCAAATCTTCCATCACATCTCGACCGCTTTGGAACGCTTTGAACCTCTCATAAGCACAAGTTTTTGATAAAGTCGATTCACCGTAAGCCTTCTGTAACATTTTCAGTGACTCCGAACACGAAATTCCATTGGCGATGCAAAATTTAAGACAAACTCTTTGTTCGATATTTTTGTCCATTATGAAATTCGCAATACACACTATATATGATATTACTAAAACCAGCACTGTATTTAATATAAATAACAGATGCAACTCAAACTCCGCGCCAAAATGGAAAACAGTTGTGCCAATCTAACAACTACAAAAAAACAAAAATTTGAATTTGGAACCATAAACAAATCATCCATTCCCGATACTTTTTTGACTGAATGTATACTTTTGTTCTCAGCTGTTTCTAGGAGCTCAGTTGACCCCATAGATCATTGTAGGTGGGGATTTGCTGATTTCCTTTTCTTTTGTCTGAGTGCTCACATGAACTTTTTTCACTTACACTTACACAAATGCACTCGAAAAATTATAAAATCCTTGGAGTAGGTAACCAATATTTCAGTACTTTCAATGTTATGATTTATTTAATAGTTTCAAAATGTTCCTAGGTACCAGCACAGTCAGTGTTTTCATTAGATTTCGTACTCTTCACATTGTTTAATAGGCTCCTTTGAGTGTTTCAAAAACTCTTTTAATAAACATAATTTTCCAGAGAGCAACGACTCAGTGAGCAACAATCTGCCGAACGGCGACGGAGGAGGTGGCGGCGGCAGCAGCGAGGGTGGCGGGGGTGGCGGCAGCGAGGGTGGTGGGGGCGGCGGTGCGTCCCGCGAGAGCATCGCGGAGGCAGTGCGAGCGCGCGTGCGCCGGCGCCTGGAGCGCCCGCTGTCGCTAGCAGACCACGCCGGCATGCCCACCATAGGCTCGCTGCTCAACTCCAAGGCCTACTCCACGAACTTCGACCAGACCTTCCACGTGTGCGAGACTAAGAAGAACTCTTCGCTGAGCGACGTCAAGCACGGCGTGATGGAGTCGCGCAGCAGCGGCGAAATCGAGGCGCTGTTGGAGGGCGCCGGGCCACGCCGCGCCGCCAGCCTCGCCGACTTCCTGTTTCGCCGCAAGCAGAACAAGCTCAGCGCAGCGGTGGTCAACGTCATCGAGAACCCGATGACCGCCATGTACGACTGCAGCCCGACTGTGTCGCCCACGCACGAGGAGTCGCTCGCTGGCTAAACGCCCTGGCGCGACCCGGACATACTCTGGACGTGACCCCGGACGGACGAGCCCCTCGGCGCCGCGCGGACGCCTGCCGGCGCTGTGTCGGTGATCACTGGCAACTGTACTTACTTGCTGGTGTTTTGTAACGCTTTTATATTTATCGACAGCAAACAAGTATAATTGCAATAGCATCATTTGTAAATATTGATAAACACAGTTCCGGCAGAATTTCTCAGCGGCTAAGAGTTGGTCTCATTGTCAAGACAGTGGTTGTCGAGGAGGCTTCCTTCGCTATCGCACATGGAAGTGTTTGCAGGGAGTTGACATCAACGTATGTTATGAATGCTGTGATATAAAGAAGCAGTATCAAAATATTTTAGACGTCCTTGAACCACGGATCAGTCCAAAACGTAGACACGAGTATCGAAGGTCACTTTTGCTTTATTCGAGTTTCTCAGATTATTAAAGTTTTTTGATGGCTTGGTCATTATAACACACACTCGACGCTGACAACCTGTTGATCAAATATAACACCCTTCAAACAGTAAAACATCTCGCTCGAGCGGTCCAGTGTACTAGCAGCAGAGGAACGTCTCAGCGACCACCGTGCTGGCGTGCTCCCTGTGACGACGTGCTTCCGGATGAGACCCACCATAAGACTGAAGGCGCGGGCGCCGCCCGGCCACACGCACCGCCGCGGCGCCCGCGTCGCCCGGCGCTTACCGACACGCGAAGACGTGACCACTGACAGCCGACACCGACACCTCGGCGCTGACACCCACGATACCCTGACCGCGCTCCCAGCCCGGTCCGGGAGCCCCGACTGTACTCGTCACCAGCCGCTGCACCAGAGGAACCGCCGCGCGGCCACGAGCCGACGTTGCGCTTACGAATTTATTGATATTACTGCAACAACGCGCACGGCCGCGGTTCCCTGCGCATGTGCGTGCGCTGGCACTGCTCACAGTGCTGCGCTCTGTGCCCCGCAGAGCGCGTTAGACTTAAGTATTTCCGTAGTTAAGGATTGCGGTTGTGTATACGCAGTTATAGGCGTGGATGTGTGAACGATATTCGGCTAGATTGCGGCCGACTTTCGGCTTTACGTTATTTACATTAATATCTTCCTGAAACAGACAATCTGATTCTGTAGAAATGTAACTTATTTTAATACAAACTGTGTGATGGATCTGTCATCCAATAGGAATGTCGGCAAGGTGCTGTACCCAGGACCCAGCGCAGCCTGAGACGATCCCAGCAACACTAATGTATTCCACTGTTACCATAGACTCCGCATAACGTGTCACTCCACACTTACCACTACAATGTAACCTTAATTAAATAACGAGCTTATAGTAACTCATAGTGAGGTTTAGTATGGTGTGAGAGCGAGCAGTCCGCCCGGCGCCGCGCGGGGCCGCCCGCCGCCGACCGGAGCCGCCCGGAGCCGGCCGGCGCGGCGGTGCCGCCCGACGTCTTGGTCACTTTAAGCTTTAATACACTGTGCTCCTTTCGGCGGACGGAGAGCTACAGTCAAAACGTGTCGTTCGGTTAAACAATTAAATTTTCCAATCAAATAATTGGTGCTTTTTGGAGGTTAAGACTTAAAGTTTGTAACCTCATGGGGTGTAACCTATAAAATGTTCATATATAAGCATGGTGTAATAAAGACTCTGAAGTCCCAAGGCATTGCGTCGGCCGACCAGCCGTAGGAACTATTAATCTCAATGTATTTGAACTGATTAAGTATTATATGTATGTTAGGTTTTATCGTGTTTTACTGGATTAATAAGAGTACTTACTTATATTACTTGTGTACGTCCTGGATACAGGACTCTGGTATCGAAGTACCGCGAGGTTCAGTCAGGGACAGCTGCACGCCGCCGCCTCGCCCGGAGCGCGCGCCGGGTGCTCGTCAGCCCGCCGCCGGAGAGTCGTCAGTCGTGTGTCTCGTATACGAGCGTACGGGGCGAGGCGGCTCTGTTACGGGTAATTGTCGCATCACAACCAAAAATAGTAGCCAAATAAAAGTATAATAAATGTATACGATTACCGTTTTACCAAATTTGTAATAGTCGTAGAACAGTTTGAGGCACAGTTTATTGTCATAGTCAGTAAGCGGTGCACCGTCGCCAGTGGTGGATGTCGTCAGTTGCAGAGCTGGCCCTTTCGAACGCATCGGTAATGGCTGCGTATTGAGTGTCGGCTGGTCAGCTCAGCTGCCCCCATGCCCCCATGCCCCTAGTGATGGATCCGTCAGTTGCTGCGTCGTTGGTTCATAAAGTTTGTCACGGTGAAGGCTGCGAATCTGAGTGATGACATCATGAAGCTAGTTGCGTCAACGCAAAGGAGTTGGGATCTCGTAAGTTGCAATTTGTCTGCTTTTTCGAACGCATCGGTAAAGGCTGCGTACTGAGTGTTTCTAGATCGGAGTCTTAAGCGGAATGTTGGTTAGTAGGACGGTGCACCGTAGAGTAGGAAACAGCGCAGCCGTGTCTATCTGCTTACTTGGTGTGTGTAGTTCGCTTCTCGGGCGGTCGGCGTTTGCAGGCGAGTCGCGGCCCAGGCGTGCGGGCCCTGCGGGTCCCGTGCGGGCGCCGTGCCCTCGTGCTCCTCTGCTCGTCTGCAAGCGCGCAGCCTGCCCGTGCCCCCTCCCTCCGTGTGCCCACTGACTCAACTCCGACCAAGCTCCCGGGTCCAAGCTTAATACAACTACATTTTAATATAACTTATATAGGCTACATGTTTTAGTTACGCGTCTTCTTCTACAGCAGTTATTTATCGTCTGTAAGGTTTTGCGCAAGGCAAGGAACACTAGGGCTCTCATATTTTTGTATACATATCAGTATGAGGGTGTAGCCGCCGCCACATAGTATATATGCTATCGAACAAATAACTTCGCAGAAAGCACCGCGCACAGCGTCTCTAGGGTTAAGTTGCTCCCCCCCCCCCCCCCCCCCGCGCGCGTCCCCCTTCTGTACATATTCACTCTCTCGCTGTACTGCTAGTCGTACACAATACCCACATTATATTTACGTGTTTACTACAGTAGGTGTTAGCCCTAAGTACCAAATACATTATCGCCAGATGTTTTTTCCTTATGTTAACTGTGATGTTACGAAAAGAAATGATTTAATACAGTAATAATTTAAGATTAGGCTTATTCCAAATTATATTATTATTTCGACAGTCATCCAATGAGACCCACTGTTCGTTATTTGCATTATATAGGTACATAATTTATCAATTATAAAATATTTACATTACATATTTCTTCCCTAATTATCCATTTTGTGATCCAATGTTTTGGGCAAAAAATTCGGAACCGTATTATTCCTTATGGTAGGTACTTATTTAAAAATTGTGTAGGACTAATTATAGGTATTTTTGATGTCGTATACCTATTTAACGCTAATAACCATAATATTAATGATAAGATAATTGTGCCAATCGTGAACGACGTCTCACTTGTTTGCCAATAATGTCACCCGCGACCCACATACTTCTGCACACGAGCCGCACCTGCGGACCGTCACTCCTAGCCGCGTTGTCGCGGCCTGTCATTCGACCCGCGACCCGCCAAACGCGACACGTGACTACAACTACTTTAAATAAATAGGTTACATTTTGAACAAATTGTTGTATCACGTTTATAGCTATATTTGTACAATAACATGGATCAATTTAGTTATTTACTTTAAGCTAATTTAATTTCATTTATTGTTTGATGCATTTCTTGAAGAGCATCGTAATGTAACGTAGCCAAATATGTGACCAAACGCATAATAGATAATTATGTTATTTGTGATATGAAGTGTTAATTTTATTAAGTTGGTACTTAACGCTCCTCGTGGGTTCCCCTCCCCCGCGCCGCAATGAATTCGTGACGTGCGGATCATGTGCGCTCGCTTGTGGTGTCATGTCGCCTCGCGCCACCTCACGCCGTCGGCTCTAGTGTCTTCGGGCTTCTCGCCCAAGTATCTCCTTATCGACTACTATACGCAAGTATAGAAGTCGATAATGGTTACGTGTGTAACCTTGCAGTATTCACTAGTATACCTAATAGTATTATCAGAGTTAACCTTTTCTTGTCGCCAGAAACTAGTGCGCGTGCGACTGCGAGGCGACGTGTTTCAATTCAGAACTTGTGGCCATGGGCAGTTTAATTTCTCAGATGTTTTTGCTAGCACTACTCATCTCGATGTGCCCTACATACCAAGTGTTAGCGTGGCTTTCATTATAGCTCAGTATGGGACTTGCATTCTTCTCGAATATGTTTCTACTCGTGTTGATTGAGTCAATCGGTGTCAGTCGTTTAAGCACCTCAGTCAGTGAAAAGGGGTATGAGCCCCTGCCAGCAGTCGGGTCACCGCCGGCTGCTCCGCAACTGTCCGCAAGCCACGCTGCACGGCTCTGAGTCGTCACACGATCCATGTGTCACTTCGCCCCCTACCTACTGTTAGGACACTGACGTCGTTACTATTAGCATGAACTTGATATACATAATACTATGTAATATGTCTAAAGACTACGTTTCGCTTGTTTGCATAAGTTATAGTTGCAAGGCGCCGACGAGCTCCACGCCGTCGGTCGCTGAAGGCCTAATATCTGTAGCGACGCAACGGTCACGATATACAACAATTACTAACGTTACCATCACACGCACAGGGTGGCGCATAGCTACGTACCTACATACTAGTTTGGCAATCACATGATTTCTTGGCTAAAACTGTGTAAGTCGAAAATGCTTCTATAATACAAGCTGTTATTTACCTTGACTTTGTTAATTTTTAATTAAAAAAGATCGCCCAACTTTGTATCGATTCATGTAAACTCAAATGTGGAACAGCTGATCGTTTCGCGATTTCAAGATTGTTTCCAAAGTAAGAGCTGTTCGTAATAATGATTATGTTTATTTCAGGCTCAGGGTAAAGTTATACACTTCTCTTGAGACTAGGGGCGACAGAATCGCTTCTTCTTATTAGATGTTCGCTTCTAGGGCCTATTGAGAACATTTGTAGCGTGAAAACGAACCAGGGTGAAATGCCAGTCGAGATGTTATGCGGCCAGGAGACAAAAGTAGTACAGAGTCCCGGAGAAGCATGCGTCAGACGTTGTGGACTGTTGCTTCCAGGTTATCCCGTAGTTGAGCGCCACCCTGGCGTAGCGTCGCCCCTGCTACCCACGCGTCGCAGAGGAGGCCTCACGTACTGCAGACGTACCTGTGCGTACAATTTAATGGCCTTTCAATTTATTACGGCTTAATCACTTCGCATATTTCACTGGCAGGCATGTCGCTACGCTTAGGTAATATGTGACTAAGATGAATAAGTCGATGCTGGTCAGCCACTGTTCAATTGTTCTTATTACTTAATTAAGTTTATGAATAAAGTAGATATAATTTAAAATATTAATATGATGAGAAGATGATATGTATATTCTTTAAGATGGTTTTGTACATTGGTACAATGATATTGTACTCTTTTGTGAAAACGTTAGAGATTCTATTTAATTCCTTTGTTCTGAGAGTCTGTAAGATTCTATCAAATGTTCGAGCAATCTCCAAAGACCCGCGCAGTAGATATCAGTGTCCGCGCATTCTAGCTGAGGCAAGCGGCCTTAGGACACGTGCCGACGTGTACGTCGCGACGACGCGACGACGCGACGTCCTACAGTCGAACACGCGAGTGGACACCACCCGCGCTCCTCGTGTGGCCATGTGTGCGCAACATGTAGGCACAGCAGAGCTATTCTGTGCTCGAACTAAGCTGTCAATAAGGTCAACCATAGCTTCAGGAGGAATCAAACTCAAAAGTCAAAAAGTCATTTATTTAAAGTATGCTGAGTGCCAGCACTTGAACGTCAACGTTAACAATTAGACAGTCCCCCAAAATGCCCGCCCATCACCACTTCCTAGTGTTTTAGCTTGTGGAGAAGAAGTGGCGCACCAACCAAACTCCCCAGCAACACATCTGTCTGTTGAGTTAGAATAATGACAGCTCGCCACACCTATGTTGTCACAGTGACATTCTAACAGAATAGCCGGCTGGCGTATGCGCGGGCAGTGTGGGCAGTGTGGCCAGTGTGGGCAGTGTGGCCAGTGTGGGCAGTGTGGGCACACGCTGACACAGCTGGCGCACGCGCCCCCGCCGCTCGAACAAGCTTCGTTGCTACTTCTTGGAGACAGATATGACCCCACTTACAGTACATGTATCTAGTAAACGTTATCTTGTTGTTGTATATTGTGACCGCTTGTTTTAGATACGTAGGTACCTACGTAATAGTTTTAACGGGTCATTTTGTAATGTTACATCCTACTTTAATTAAAAACGGTTTGCACGAGAATAAACGTAATATCTCTTAAGGGGTCATTGTTCTCATCTTTATGAACAACTTTTACTATGGGGGAAAAAATCATGAAATTGCGAAAAAAAAGAATCAGCTGTTCAGTACATTTTGTCGAATTATGCGCACATTAATGTGTGGGGGAGTCGATTTTTTTTTTCACGATTTCAGTGTTGGTCCCTGAAAGTTGTTCATCATGATGAATTCAATGACCCCTTAAGAGGAATTGCGTTTATTATGTTACTGGTTGTATAACCATTAACCAGATCTTCTTAAACATACAGAACATCTGTAACTGGGTGTTGACGTCACAATAAAACTAAAGTAAAGAAAGGGTTTGCCACTGCAGCGACAACCAATCGACAAGCTGGTTTTACGATTAAAAGTAGGATTAACATGGTTCTCTGTAATTAATGATATTTTGTAACGGCACTAAAACTAGAGCAGTCTTGGAATTCAGTGATAGTAAGTAGTACAGTCATCGGACGCCCATTGTAACAAATAACTTTGGCAGCTAATTGACTTCGTGGCAGTAAATGTGGATATCGCGAATTAAGACTAGTGTACCTAACCGCTGGTGTGCGGGGTTGACTGCGCCAGCAGAAATAACGTTTGTGTAAGTCTTGTACGTCAAATGTCAGCCGTGTAATGCAATATGGGCTCTGCCAAAATTGATCAAATTAATGGAGAGAAAAATAACATAGTCGAGGAAATATATAACTAAGAACACCCTGTGTTCAAACTTGAGGTCCGTCGGATGGTATGAGGGTTTTCTGGAATGACGTACACCAGGTGGCAGGACTTAGTCGTCAGGTCCAAGCAACTGTCAAGACGATTATGATTTCCGACATCAGTTAAATTGATGTAAACGTCATGTTTACGTCAGTCACCAACTGATGACGTAAGTCTTCCCGAAAACCCCATTGATTGTAAATATCACTCAATTTCCTGTCTGTTCTTGAGCCAGACGGCAGCTGAAGCGCTCGGCGTGGTGCGCGCACTCGTGCCGAGCGGCCCTTCGGCTTCAGTCGCTCGCACTCGTGCCGAGCGGCCCTTCGGCTACAGTCGCGCGCACTCGTGCCGAGCGGCCCTTCGGCTTCAGTCGCGCGCACTCGTGCCGAGCGGCCCTTCGGCTTCAGTCGCGCTCACTCTTCTACTTTTTACTTATTTTAAGGTGCCGGTTGTGCCGGAGTCACACACTTGGCACTTCCGCAAATTTCAAACTTCCATAAAGGTTTGGCTAAATTTAAGGTTTCAAACATCGCCATCCGCACGCTTGCACGAGCGCTATCATTGTTCTGGACTGGCAGACAAGACGGATATCGAGCTAGTTTTGGCTGCAATTGTGACGATTTGTTGAAATTTCGCAAGTGTGTGGCTCCAGCATAATGTTTCGATTTTATAATTGTATCTATCGCGCTATCCTTTTGTTGTAATCTGTTAGTTGTATTAAATGGTATTACGTGTATCAATAACTAGTTTTATTTTCTACACATGCCTACCCATAAACACAACTACAGACCTTGAACCCGCTCTTCTTGGTTCGGAAATTATACGAAGGCTTTCGGTTTTTTCACACACCGAAATATACAAATCTATATGTAGAAAACCAAGAACTGGAACAGCTTTGTTTGGGCACGCGTTCCCAATATATTCGTGACCACCGCGGGACCCCGACGCCTGTCGCTTCCATATTTGGTAAATAATTAGTACTCAATTGGTATATACTAATTGGTACTCTAATAAATAAATTGGTACCTTCGTAGTTTTCGAGAAAATCGACTTTGAAGGTGGTTCCGCGGTAGTCACGCTATTTTCACCGGTACCACTATGAGCGCCGAAAAAGGGGGCATGCTACAGCTATTCTAAGTATACAAATAATTAGTACCCTTATATGTGATTCCTTTCGTAAAAAAAAACAGAACTGAAACATATTTACCGAGAAATCAACGATGATAACTTTCGCGCGCTCGTTCAGTAGGACTACGACTTTGAATGTTGATTCAAAGCTTGAGAAGTTAGTCGCTTTCCTCAAACCTATATAGAAAATTAGTACCCTGCCAGATAAAATTAGTACATGCCAGATAAAATTAGTACCCTTCCAGATAAAATTAGTACCTGCTAGATAAAATTAGTACCCTGCTAGATAAAATTAGTACCCTGCTAGAAGAAATTAGTACCCTGCTAGATAAAATTAGTACCCTGTCAGATAAAATTAGTACCCTGCTAGATAAAATTAGTACCCTGCTAGATAAAATTAGTACCCAGCTAGATAAAATCAGTACCCTGCTAGATGAAATTAGTACCCTGCTAGCTAAAATTAGTACCCTCTTTGACGAAATTAGTACCCAGCTAGATAAAATAGTACCCTGCTGGATAAAATAAGTACGCTGCTAGATAAAATTAGTAAACTGCCAGATAAAATTAGTGCCCTGCTAGATAAAATTAGTACTCAGCTAGATAAGATTAGTACCCTGCTAGATGAAATTAGTACCCAGCTAGATAAAATTAGTACCCTGCTGGATAAAATTAGTACGCTGCTAGATAAAATTAGAACCATGCTGGATAAAATTAGTTCCCTGCTAGATAAAATTAGTACCCTGCTGGATAAAATTAGTTCCCTGCTAGATGAAATTAGTACCCAGCTAGATAAAATTAGTACCCTGCTAGATGAAATTAGTACCCAGCTAGATAAAATTAGTACCCTGCTGGATAAATGTGGTACGCTGCTAGATAAAATTACTAGTACGATGCCAGATAAAATTAGTACCCTGCTAGATAAAATTAGTACCCTGCTAGATAAAATTAATACCCAAAATCCAAAATTAGTACTGCAGTAGTTTATGAGATATAACATGCCGTTGGTGGGGTGGCCGTAGTCAGTGTTAAAAATTTAACTTCAAGATTTCCCAATAAAAATTTGTGATTTCTTCTCAAATGAAATTAATATAATTTCCACTTCCTTCCGTATCAAGCAGGAGACATATACAACTGGGTTAAGCCCAGTTGCCAAGCACCATGGATTATATATTAACACTAAAACTAATGGGTCCTAAATTGTGAGCTACTTTTGACTCCAGTAATAGGTATGGCAAAATCGCTTGAACGCACGTGTTGTGGTTTCTACAAGGTCCGTGTACTAACTGTAAACTACTCCAGATGTAACCTGAATGCTATCTAACATAACATTGCGATCAGAAGGTCAAAGAATACACTCCCATAAGATATGGTGTGCGTATTGTTCGTATTCATTGTTAGCTGTAGAACATTGACCACCATTGACCCATTGGGCCGAGTCACCCGCGTCCGTAGGAGAATACCCAAATTTTAGACCCTACACGTGGTCCCCGGGTGGTGCTAATCAGGTGACACTAACTGGTGGTAGGCTTCGGCCGATGGCTTGTGACCACCCACTGGGCAAAGACGTACCGCCAAGCGGCTTAGCTGCGTTCCGGTACGATGCTCAGTGTAGCCAATCCAGAGGAGTTGGGTCGAAATAGTTGTTCCAATGCAGGCAGACCAACCAGGCTTGCCCTTTGCGTGGGCGTTTCGGGAGACTAGTCGCGGAGGGTAGCGGGATCCGAGGCACGGTGCGCCGCTGGCCGACCGCCAGGTAGTTGGGGGCCCAAGTAATGTGCTAGCCACACATGAAAGGCTGCCCCGCCAACTGGCGAAAAATCCCGGAATGCACCATCGTGCTGGTTGGCGACCAGATGAAAAGGCCCGATGGCTATTTCCGGGGGGGCTCGGGCGTCCCCGCAGTCTCCAGACTAGTCCCCCAAAGATGTCGTCCTGCCAGGGCGTGCCTGAGGGTTAGCAGCATGGAACCTCATTTCACTTCCTTCTCCTCAACCTCACTCACTTTTACAATGAACAAGGGAAAAAAGAGAAAAGCTGTACAGCGGCAGCACGCCCTTTCGCATAAAGTGCACCTCTCTAACATACGAGGTCTGCACTCAAATCTCGCTGCAGTCCATCACCACCTTGAGACCGAGAAACCAGCGCTCTTGTTCCTGTCGGAGACGCAGATCGGATGTCCGTCAGACGTGTCATACCTGTCTTACCCAGGGTTTACCCTGGAGCACCACTTCAGACCACGTGCGGGCGTATGCATGTACGCCCGGGACGACATCTGCTATCGGCGTCTCCGTTACCTTGAAGACTCCAGGTTCTCGACGCTGTGGGCTATAGTGGACACAGGCCTAGACAAAATTGTCTACGCCTGCGTCTACCGTTCGCACAGCGGTGATTTGGAGACAACTGGGCTTACACAGCACCTGAGTGAGGCGGCGGATGCGGCTCAGCAGCGGTACCCTTCTGCCCAATTGGTGTTACTGGGGGACTTCAATGCGCACCATCAGGAGTGGCTCTTCCCATACCAGTGCACAGACCATGCTGGACGAGAGACGCGAAAGCTAGCGCTTGCGTTAAATCTTACCCAGCTGGTCCAGGGAGCAACGAGGGTACCCGATGTTGATTCGCACACTGCCAATTGCTTGGACCTTTTGCTGACAACAGATCCAGACCGCTATTCGGTGTCGATTTCTTCACCACTGGGTAGTTCCGACCACTGTCTGTTGAAGTCTGTATCCGTCTACTCCCCGCCCGATCCTAGCCCAAGAGGTACCCGGCGGGTATGGCGATACAGGTCAGCAGATTGGGATGGCATAATATGCGATCTTTTTTCGCATGTTACCCTTGGCAGCCTACTTGCTTTTCTTCCACTGATGCTTCGTCGTGCGCGGACGCCGTGTCGGATGTGTTGCGGAGGGAAATGGAGTACTACATTCCGTTCTCTGACATAGCGAAATCTGGCGAAGCTCGTCCTTGGTTTGGTGCCGAGTCCAATCGCGCTGATGCGCTTAAGCACGCGGCGTACCTGGCATGGGTCGACGCTCGTAAGCGCAAAGCAAATGACGTGATTCGGAGGAAGAGAGCCTTCAACAGGGCTGCCAAGTCCTGCAAGAAAGTGTTGCGGAGGGCTCGGTTTGACCACATTAGCCGAATAGGGAACAAACTTGCTTCATACCGAGCAGGTAGTAAGGCTTTTTGGTCCCTGGCTAAGTCGGTCGAATCGAACTTCTGCCGCCCCTCACTACCACCACTGCTGAGACCCGACGGGACGCTGGCCCACTCCGCTGAGGAGAAAGCGAACTTGTTTGCTTCTTTGTTTGCGGAATCTTCACGTCTGGATCCTGGTGGCGCGACGCCCCCTGCTTCTCCTGGTGGATGCGAGTCGAGTATGGCAAACATTCGCATTCATCAGAAGGACGTCCGTAGGGTACTGCGTAACCTAGACGTGAACAAGGCTAGTGGTCCCGACGGGATACCGGCAATTGTTTTGAAGACTTGTGCGCCTGAGTTGTCTCCGATATTGACACGCCTATTTCGCCTTTCGTTTGAGACTGGAAAAGTGCCGAAGGCTTGGAAGCAAGCTAACGTGCAGCCAGTGCCCAAGAAGGGTAGTCGAGCTGACCCGTCGAATTATAGACCCATCTCGGTAACGTCCATACTCTGTAAGACTATGGAACGCGTGCTGAATCATAAGCTCCTGGCGTACCTAGAAGCGAATGATATTCTTAGTGACCATCAATACGGGTTCCGCCGAAATCGGTCAACTGGGGATCTTCTAGCGTATGCCATCCACATCTGGAGTGAGGCCATAGAGAAGCACGGGGAGGCACTAGCGGTCTCCCTTGACATCTCGAAGGCCTTCGACAGGGTCTGGCACGATAGCCTTATTAGTAAGCTTCCTTCCTTCGGTCTGCCCGCCGGTTTGTGTGATTGGATCGCAGATTTCCTGAGGGATCGGTCTATCCGAGTGGTCATTGATGGCTGCTCGTCTGGACTGCTGGATATTAATGCCGGGGTTCCTCAGGGTTCGGTGCTTTCGGCAACACTGTTCTTGCTGCATATTAATGATCTGCTTAAACCCGGTACCTTTGGGTATGCAGACGACAGCACTGTTGCTGAGAGATACGTGTCCGACGCACGAGCTGGTGGGTCGCAGATCCGGTCTCTCCGGGAGGCAATGGTTGACCGCTTGAACGTGTCCTTACAGGCAGTCTCTGAATGGGGCGATGCCAATCTGGTCAAGTTTAATGCTGCTAAGACCCAAGCGTGTCTATTTTCCGCCAAAAGGAGCCAATTCCACCCAGCTCCATCTTTCCGAGGTTTAACCGTGCCGATAACCGACCAACTTGAGCTTCTTGGGGTTACATAAACATCTACTCTCAATTTTGGCCCTTACATAGAGGCAAAAGCCCAAGTGGCTGCAAAGAAGTTGGGGATTCTGGCAAAGGTGAGACGATATTCACGCCGGAACAGCTGCTTAAACTCTATCAAGCGCAAGTTCGATCGTGTATGGAGTACTGCTCTCATCTTTGGGATGGATCTGCCAGATACCCACTTGATGCCCTTGAGTCAATTGAGAAACGAGCCAAGAGGATCATCGGCAATGATAGGCTTGTCGCGACGAAGCTCCAAAGTCTGGAACATCGACGACGAGTTGCTAGCCTGTCGGTTTTCTACCGGTTGCATTTTGGGGAATGTGCGTCGGAATTGCATTGCATTTAATTCCGCCAAGCCCGTTCCATCATCGGACCACAAGACGAACGGCGATGCGCCACCGGTACACGGTGGATATCCCACCCATACGCACAAAACGTTTTGGTAACACATTCATAATGCGTACAGCTAAGGAGTGGAATTCCCTGCCGGAGTCTGTGTTTCCTGATAGCTACAACCTGGGAGTCTTTAAATCAAGAGTGAATAGGTTATTTCTAGGCAAGCGTGCTCCATCTTCGACCACATCATCACTTACCATCAGGTGAGATAGTGGTCAAACGCGTGCCTATGTTTAGTAAAAAAAAAAAAAAAATTGACATAAAGGCGAGGCCACAAACCCGAGGGAAAATAATTTACTCTTAAAGTTGACATGACCTGTGAGAAATTGGGCAACACAATGATTCACTTCCAGCCATGTTCTATCCTTCCGCTCACGAACGGATGGAAAAAACTGGTGGAGGTGAGTTTGATGGAATTTTCCCAACTTCATTCCCATTCTGATAAAAGTTGCTCCCAAACGTCAGTCTAGGTTTTAGTAATCTAGAGATCTTAGCACGGTCGCGTTGCGGTAAGAACTCTGGGTCCGTGATCTTTCTAGCGTAGTAGTACATTGCAGCACGCCGCTGCACCTCTAGATAGAGAAAGAAGCAATTTGTAGGAATGGGTCATAGGAGGTCCGAAAATAAGTTGATCTGCGAGGCTGAAGATGTATTTCAGAATGAACTTTTGGAAGTCGGTACCTACCCGAACTTAGACGAAGTAAAGCGACCGGCTCTCGGACTGTTTAGTTATTTTAAAAAATATCAGCCACAACCATGTTACATATTTAGGTGCGTTACCCGTACTCTAAACTGGCAAAATACATCATCATCTGCCTGCCTTTTTCCCAACTATATTGGGGTCGGCTTCCAGTCAAGCCGGATTAAGCTAAAAACCAGTATTTTACATGGTGTGGCTGCCTACCAGACCTAAAATACCTAACCTAACTAGAGTAACTGGCAAAATTAAAAAGGATTTTACAAAAAAATTCGATCGACTTTTTTTACTATTCAAATTCAAATTCAAATTCAAAGCATTTTATTTCAAATAAACCATTCACAGGCACTTTTGAAACGTCAAGGTCGGTCAGTCAAAAACATGGAAGCTATTTGCACGTTCCAAAGCGTAGATCTCTATGGAGAAGAACGTGCAAGAAACTCCACGGACACTCTTTTAAATCATGTTCTGTTTTACAACATTCCAAGTTACATATACTTGTTGCTTCTGCATGTGAGGACAATGCAAAGGAAAAAAAAAAGGGCTTATTATAAGAATTTTAAATATAAACATTAAAATAAGCCAATGGCAGTTAAGAGATGACCAGTCTCAACCGACGGCGCCTGTTCACGAACATGACGCGTGAATCGGCACCTTTCAGCTCAACCATTTCGAAGGGAACCGAATGATCAAACCCACGCGCCGCCATCAGCGAGACATTTGAGTGAGCATGACATGCTCTCAACCACCAAGCTCGTTCATGTCCAACAAGTAAAACTATAACTACTCACATAAAATGTAAATGGTTTCATGGTACTCACATTTACAAAATTTGAAAAATATGCTTCTACTTTACACAAAACTATGGTTGTCAATGACCAAATAATGAAAAATAAATTAATAAAGAGAACGATTAAGTTCTTACATCAAAAATAAGAAATAAGTATTTAATATAATAATATAATTTGTATGTACTTATATAAGAATAAATAAACGAAATAATGTAAGAACCTCTAAAAGGAGCGAGCATCTCTTCCAAATATAAAAACATAAAAACCTAAAAAGTGGACCTAAGCAGCTGTGACTGTGGAGCAGGACCAGCATTTAGCCAAGCGTTTTTATCGAGGATATAATCTTCCAGTTTATAATACGCTTGTCTACATAGTGTGCGTTTTATGCATGCTTTAAATTTTCTCTCATTCAGTTCGAGAATATCAACTGGTATTTTATTATAAAATTTAATACAGTACCCCATAAAAGAAGTGTGTACTTTGGCCAATCTGAATCGGGGTTGATCTAATTTGTTCCTATTTCTAGTATTAAAATTATGCCTGTCACTAATCTTGCTAAAGAGATGAAGATTTTTCATGAAAACCGTCATGATGTTGATATCCTTAAACAGTTCTCTTAGGGAATCACGCCGACGGAGATTGTAAATGGCTCTGATGGCTCTTTTCTGCAGGATAAATATAGACTCGATGTCTGCAGCACGTCCCCATAATAAGATACCGTAAGACATGATACTATGAAAGTAACTAAAATAGACCAGCCTCGCGGTATCTATATCGGTAAATTGACGGATTTTTCTGACAGCGTATGCTGCTGCACTTAGCCGTCCCGCAAGAGATGTTAAATGAGGACCCCATTGTAGCCTTGAGTCAAGCGTAATCCCCAGGAAAACCGTGTTTTCGACGAATTCAAGTTTCTCCTTGTTCAATACTATGTCGCAATCATTTCTTTTAACGTTCGGTAAGGCAAATCTGATGCATTTAGTTTTTTTTCACATTTAATACTAAATTATTAGCAGTAAACCACTTTTGGACCTGCTGTAGGGCGTTATTTACGTCGTCAAGATTTATGGAACGTCTATCTATCTTAAAAATTAAGGACGTATCGTCAGCAAATAATACCATATGAGGTTGATTTTTTAAAAGATGGGGTAGATCATTAATATATACTAGAAAGAGGAAAGGACCCAAAATAGAGCCTTGTGGTACCCCCATTTTGACTTTTAAGCCCCGTGAATTGACACCATTTATTTGAACTTGCTGCTGTCTATCATTTAAGTAAGATTTTATTAGACTGAGTGCAAGTTTACCTAGTCCGTAATGTCCTAGCTTTAGGAGCAAGGTTTCGTGATTTACACAATCAAATGCCTTGGAGAGGTCACAAAAGATTCCTATGGCATCTTGTGCCTCTTCCCACGCTGAGTATATGTGTTTTAACAACGTGGCACCAGCGTCAGTCGTACAACGACCCCTGGTAAAACCATACTGTTGATCGTGTAAAATTTTATTGATGTTAAAATGATTGAGCATCTGATTGAGCATTACTTTTTCAAACACTTTGCTAAAAACCGGCAAAACAGATACAGGTCTATAATTATTGGTGTCTTTGCTGTCGCCCGACTTAAATAGTGGTATAACCTTACTATATTTCATTATATCCGGAAAGACTCCTTGGTCCACACATAAATTAAATATTAAAGCCAAGTATGGTGCTATAGTTTCAATTATGGACGTGCACACTTTAATAGACATTCCCCATATGTCTTCGGTCAATTTGATTTTGATTTGCCGGAAAGCTTTTATGACTGTCACAGGGTTGATATGTTTGAACTGGAATTCAACCGTACAACCTGGAACGTTAGCTTTTAATAAATTATATGAGACCTCAGGTGAAGAATTTAAATATTCCGTAGTTTTAGTTGGTATATTGGTGAAAAAATTTACAAATTCTTGAGCTACTTCTAAATTAGAGCTTTTGGCACCATGTGTAGTCTCCAGTAAATAATCAGTGTTTCGTTTTTTATTTCTATTAGTTTCATTATTAATAACTTTCCAAACTGTCTTTATTTTATTTTCTGACGATTTGATCTTCTTGCTAATATATAGGGCTTTAGCTACCTTGCAAGTATTTCTGAACACTTTAGAATATTTGTTTACAAACTTATTAAAAGAATCAGTGTTTATGACAGGCTTAAGGCCATATAGCTCATATAGTCTTTCCCTACTTATCCTAATGCCTTTAGTCGCCCAGTCACTAAATACATACTTAGGGAAAGTATCCTTAGACTTCTTTTCAAAAGTTGCATTGAATTCCTTAAGAACCACTGAAAAGAAATTATCATAAAATTTATTAGCATCTTCAATGTTATGGCCTACAAAATTTAACTTATTTTGTAAGGTACCATTGAATTTAGCTAGTTTGCCAGTTGTAATTGGCCTATATTGTATATGAATTTTTTCCAAGGCTGCTTTAAACTGAAATGTAACCAATTGACCACTATGATCAGAGGGAAGGTAATTAACTATGGCTTTATCTAAATATTCACAATCGCAGAATACATTATCAATACAGGTTGAAGAAGTTGGTGTTACCCTAGTCGGTTCTGTAAACACATTAGACAAATTAAACGATTTAAAAAGGCTTATAAATCTGCTGCTATTTGAATTAATTTCTAAAATATTAATATTAAAATCCCCACAAATAATCGCGGGCTTGTTACCTGCTGCAAGTTTCGCAAGGATATCTTCCATTGTTGACTCAAATAAAGCAAAGTTTTGAGGGTTTGGGGGTCTGTACACGCACACTATGATATGCTTATCTAGCTCAACACAGGACAGTTCGATGCAATGTTCCACTGATAAGTTAACGATGTCATTACGTTGCTTAAATTTTAAGTTTTTTTTTAATAAGATGAGGGAACCACCACGTAACATAGATTTGCGGTTAAAACAACTGCCCACATTATAATTTTCATAACTAATTAGCATCTGGTAATCCTTCAACCAGTGCTCACTAAAACATACAATGTCAAACATTGTTTTTTCTAAAAACATTTCAATTTCTAATAATTTGGAAGAGACACCTTGAATGTTTTGGTGAAATAATTTCAAGGCATGCTGCTGACTCCCTTTTTGACAACTATTTACTAAAGAGCAAGAAGATACCTTGTTAATGGTAGGCATAACTATTCTGTCGCTGGTATCCTCTGTTGTCTTATGAACTAGTTTAAATGAGTATCCATAGAGATACATGGACACTCCGTACAATTTTTATAAGTATTTGTAGCACTAGAGCTACCGTTACTTAGGCTCTCCACCTGATTCTTAGTAAAATTATTAATAGGCACGCGTTTGTTCACTAGCTCACCTGTTGGTAAGTGATGGTCGAAGACTTCCAAATGAAAACACTTATCATCATCTGCCTAGCCTTTTCCCAACTATATTGGGGTCGGCTTCCAGTCAAACCGGATTTAGCTGAATACCACTATATTACGCGGAGCGGCTGCCTACCAGACCTCCACAACCCAGTAACTGGGTAACACAGTGCTTCATGGCAAGACTGGAGTCAGATTTACTGGCTTCTGACTATCCGTAACGACTGCCAAAGATCTACAAATGACAGCCGGGACCAAGGGCTTAACGTGCTCTCCGAGGCACGGATGAAACTCGCTTTGTTAAGATGGTCACCCATCTACAGACCAACCTTGGCAAGCGTTGCTTAACCTTAAAGATCGACCCGTGCGGCAGTTATTATCTAGCCACGAGCTCCTCAATCACGTAACGTAAATCAAATGAAAACACTACCAAGTATAAAATAACTTTAATTTTGGAAGTCGGTGTTTTTGTTTTGCGTACAAGAAAGTACGCAAAACACTAAAAAGTCCGTTAACTAAAGTCCAAAGTCAAATTATATTCGAATTATAAAGTTCTATCACAAGAGGGGTCCCCACTTTTTAAGCCCCGACCAAAAAAGAGGGGTGTTATAAGTTTGACCGCTATGTGTGTCTGCCTGTGGCACCGTAGCTCTTAAACGGGTGAATCGCTTTGGATGCAGTTTTTTTTATTTGATAGCAGGTTTTCTAGCGGTGGTTCTTAGTTAAGTTTTATCAAAATCGGTTGAGCCGTTTGAAGATCATCAGCTCTTTTCTAGTTAATGAACGCATTTAACCAGCTTTTACTGTCTGATCGATGCGAAATTTGGTATTCTGTTACTTCTATGACATTGCAAAAAAATGGTAATATTGACCTGATGTATCTGCAACTCCATACTAAGTTACAGCAGAAGTATCGTGTTTGAACTGACTGGAATGGTTTTAATGAACAGATTATATTTAGACCAGTAACCATAACTTGATGCTGGAGCATATCCTGAAATCTGCAGGATACCCAATTCCTCACTTATTTACAGCAGACCTTCCGTTTTCGTATTCTTTTAACGGTCGCTAGATTATGATACTCGTAGATTGTGATGATGAAGCAAAAAAGAGAAATGAGTGGATACGTTGATGAGAGATGCAAAGCTGCTTTTACTCGTTCTACCGATATGATATTTTGGTATAGTTTGACCGATACCACTGTATCGCCTTAGGTATACGCGCGGCGAGACGGGTGGGGAGCATCGGCTGTTGCGCTCTGTCTGTCCGCCGTCAACACCCATGGCGGTCGCTAGTGTAAGTTGTACTAGACTGTCTATGTCAGAAGCACATGAGATAAATATTCAAAGATGGGCCGTGCGTTATCTCGTGAGTTAAGACCTCATTTTTAAGGTGGCCGAATATTCTAAGACAAGAAAAGCAGACATAGAAAGCTTTGAATTTAAAAGTGATGCAAATATTGCCAAAATCATTGCGAAGGCAACGTAATGTGATTAAAGCGGGTAATTCATCAATCGAAAATTCAAACCGATTAATATTTCAATCGGCAAAAAAACCCAAAGTTATTTTTTTTTGTGTTCATATCTTGCAATCAGTCGACTATGATCAGACGAGGTGGGTGCTTTTTGTCGTTTAGGGAACTACTCCCAGTGAAGCCAGACCTTTCTTCATCATTATTTGGATCTCAGACCCTCTAATCGTCGCCCAACTAGCACCAAAGCGTTAAAACCTATATAAGACTCGTATATCACTTCCATTGGAGTATAAAAGTGTTAACGCATACCCGTACAACTGAGTTAGAGCATGCTCTAACTCACTTATAACCACGAAAGAGGCTCACAGTTTTACAGGTAAGAGATATAGAAAGCTTACAGTACGGTGTTACCAAGATACTCGTAATAAAGCAACTGCACAAGAGCGTTTATTCATCGTCAGGTACTACTTTGACCGGTATTCACGTTGTAATATCGAGTTAGTAAACACTACAGGTGATAGGAAACTATCGGATAACACTGCTTTGCCACTAAAAACTTCTTGAGTACATTATTTATCAACTGTATTACTTTTAGCGTACGTCAAGATTGAAATAGCCTGTAACCTTAATAAAATTAGATCTGATCGTAGTGGAAGTGTAATGTCATCCATCATTCAACACAGCAGAATATTATGGAATACAACAGGTAAGCCTTAAATATTAGTTCAACTGAGTTTGTGAAGTGAAAAATAACTGCATTTTGTGATTTTACGGTAAATACATACGGTATATACCATGTTTCTCATATCAATTTTAACGCGCCTATGATTTATTAAAGATTTATAAAAAAAGTCATGATAATAAAATAGACACCTCAAGCTAAACATTATTATTCATTCCTGCTTCCTGAACAGTCGCTTGTAAAATTAAGTGATATTCATGGAACGCTTCAAATAATATAAGAAATTTAGTAATTCGTAGTGAAATGTTGAATGACTCGAGATAATATTTATTGATAGGTTACCAAAACAATGGCAAGCTTACTTTAAATATTAAATCGTAACTTAACTCATTTCTACCACTCTTTGTTGCCTTTGGTGACTTTAAATTGTTATAATAGACTGAGCGAAATACGTTTGCTGCAGTGAATACAATATAGCCACCTAAAAATTTTACAAACCGACTCGATTAGGGTTCTTCAACAGAATAATGGAAGCCTGCTAGTAGGTACCTATGTAAGGGCAAAAAAACTATTTTCTTGTGTTTTCTGGTATTCTAAGAACTAGAGAATGAATGTGTAGGTATTAAAATTGTAGGTTTTGTGTTTTTAATAGTGCTGTTTATGGTGGTGTACCTACCTAAATCAGTTTTGCCGTCTGTATCACACAATCGTAATCTCATACGAATATAACGCCACTTTGTCCCCCTGTACCCTCCCCGCAGAGCCCCTTGGTTATGGAGATATTGTTAGTAGAAAATGGAATGCAACCAAATTAGTTTATTTTTTATGCGCTTGTGGCGCCTTGTCACTTGTCACTCGCTGTCGATGTACTTCGTTTTTCCCTCCGATTTTGATATTCTGATATAAAGTCTATTATAATTAAATTACGTTTAATTATTTACCACAACCACGCAGAATATTCCTTTATGGTAGCAGAGCGTGGTTCAGAAGTGGTACAGTAGGAAATATCAGGAAACTTCAATCAGAAGAATTGTCGGTGCAATTCAAATTTGAGGTTAAGAAAATTTCCGATCACTGTTGTAAATTGCATATTCTGTTGAAGAAAACCAGCAAGATGGGTTCAAATATGTTCAATTTGGAGAAGCTGATCGGAAGAGAAAACTTCGCTACGTGGAAGTTCAGTATGAAAGCGTATTTGGAGCACGAAGATTTGTGGTGCTGTGTCGAACCCCCCGATGACAAGCCTATAGATGCAACTAAAGATGTGAAGGCGAAGTCGAAGCTGATATTGTTGCTGGACCCACAGAATTACGTACATGTTCAGGAATGCAAAACTGCAAAACAAGTATGGGAGAATTTACAAAAGGCATTTGATGATAATGGCTTAACCAGAAGAGTAGGTCTACTTAAAGATCAGATTAATACTACACTGGAGTCAAGCAATAGTGTTGAAGACTATGTTAGTAAGATCATGAACACTGCACACAAATTGCGCAATATTGATTTTGATGTGAATGATGAGTGGCTTGGTACTTTAATGTTGGCGGGCTTACCAGATGAATACAAACCAATGATAATGGGATTAGAGAGTTCTGGTATCAAAATAAGTGCTGACTCAGTCAAATCTAAACTCATACAGGAGATTGACACGTCGAAGTCTACTGCTTTCTACACGAACACTAGAAAAACTGGAAATAGTGCGCAGACAGTTAAACCGAAGGGACCTAGGTGTACAACTGTAACAGGAAGGGCCATTTTGCCAAAAATTATAAACAGCCAAGAAAACAATCAGCGAACAAAGGAGAGAGCTCCAGTTTTGTAGCAGCTTTTTCAGCAACCGTCAGAGAGAACATTGATGATTATAAGTGGTTTCTTGATTCAGGTGCGTCCGTACACATGACGTGTAGAAAGGATTGGATGTACAATGTCACCGAACCATCTGTAAAAAGTGTTACTGTAGCTAACAGAGAGCCATTAGCCGTGCAGGGAGTTGGTTGTGTAGATATAAACATAAGTCAAGATAATGTGATAAAAAATGACAATGTTTTGTATGTTCCAGGGCTAGCTACCAATCTACTTTCAGGAAGCACTATTGTAAACAAGGGACATAAGGTAACTTTCAATAACAAGGGTTGTGAAGTTCAAAATGGAAAAAATGAGGTGGTGTGCACTGCAACACTGAGCAACAAGTTATATATCATAGACACCTGTACAGAAGTTGCTCATTTAGCCTCAAGTTCTCAGAATTGTAACAACACTTACCTGTGGCACCTGCGAATGGGCCATTTGAATATCCCAGATGTGAATAAGTTGCCCAGTTGTACTAATGGTGTGACTCTGACTCAGGAACAAAGTAATGTCACATGCATTCACTGTATGGAAGGTAGGCAAGCAAGAACGCCATTCAAAAATGTTGGTTCTAGAGCAACAAGGCCACTAGAGCTGATACATTCCGACTTGTGTGGCCCCATGGAGAATTCTTCATTTGGCGGTATGAAATATTTCATTACTTACATTGATGACTTCACACGCATGGTCTATGTTTATTTTTTGAAAGATAAATTAAATATTTTAGAGACATTTAAAGATTTTAAGTTGAAAGTAGAGAATGAATTGAATCATAAGATAACTAAGATTCGTACTGACAATGGTAAAGAATACTGCAATAGTAACTTTGAAAAGTACTTGTCTAATCATGGTGTAATTCATCAGACCTCTACTCCGTATACTCCCCAGCAAAACGGCATGGCAGAAAGGATGAATAGGACTTTAGTTGAGCAAGCGCGGTGCATGCTGTTCTATGCTAACCTAGAAAAGAGATACTGGGCTGAAGCTCTGGCAACGGCTGCATACATCATAAATCGTTCCCCGACAAAGTCACTAGAAGGTAAAACCCCATATGAAATGTGGAAAGGTAAAAAACCCAACTTATCTCATATGAAAATATTTGGCTCTGAGGCTATGGTTTATGTACCAAAAGAAAAACGCCTAAAGTGGGACAGAAAATCAGTAAAAATGATATTTGTGGGCTATTGTGAAAACACAAAAGGTTATCGTTTTATGGACCCTAAGTCACATAAAGTTGTCAAGAGTAGAGATGTTGCCTTCATCAAAAACTATGGTCAGAGTGTCAGTGTACCTATTGATTATGAAACTTATGTTCCAGTAAAAGACAGTCATACAGCTACTGCCAGTTCATGCCCACAAGAAAATACAAACACAGGCACTCAGAAGGATAAAATGAACACTCAGGAGTCATCCACTGCTGCACCAGTGAAGCCCGGTAAAGACTCAGATACACAAGGTACTAGTGAAGACTCAAGTGAGTATGACACTGATGGCGAACTTGATGAAACATACCATCCTCCATATTCTATTAGACAAGATTTACAGCAAGGTTCTCAGGTATGCATGCTACACAAATCAATTTATGGGCTCAAGCAAGCCAGCAGACTCTGGAACCTGAAATTAAATTCAGTACTGCATGAGTTAGGGATGACTCAATCGAAAACCGATCCTTGTTTCTATTATAATGCAAATAAGAATACTTTTATAGCCATCTGGGTAGATGATTTAATTCTGTTTGCTTCTGAAGAAAGTACAAAAAATATTTTCAAGGAGAAATTAAAACAACACTTTGAAATGAAAGATATTGGTCCGGCAAGTCAATGTGTTGGTCTACATATTATTAGAGATGGGGACAAAGTATTACTAGATCAAGAAAAATACATAAATGAAATATTAGCAAGATTTAGGATGTCAGATTGCAAACCTGTGAAGACACCATTTGAAGCTGGTATGAAATTTGATGATAAAAATGAAGATGAAAAGATCACTGACTGTCCATACCAACAGGCTATTGGCTCCTTACTGTATGTGGCTCAAGGTACCCGACCTGACATATCATTTGCAGTGAACACTCTGAGCAGATTCAACAAAAATCCTACAGCTTCACACTGGTCTGCTGTCAAACGAATTTTCAGATATTTGCAGGGTACCAAAGATATGAAGTTGACATATACCAAAGATGGTAATGAGAAAATCACAGGGTATTGTGATGCTGATTGGGCGAGCGACGTGCGCGATAGAAAGTCGTGCACGGGTTACATATTTTTGTTACAGGATGGTGCTATATCTTGGCGGTCACAGAAGCAGCAGACTGTGGCACTATCCACTGCCGAGGCGGAATACATGTCGATGTTTTCGGCGGCGCAGGAGGCGCTGTGGCTCCAACAACTGCATGCTGAACTTGGGCAAGAACAGAACAATCCACTAGTCATATTTAGTGATAACCAGAGTGCAATTAAGTTGTCAAATAATGATTGTTACTTGCCTAGGTCACGACATATTGACATTCGTTATCATTTTCTTAAGGACCATGTTAACAATTTAGAGATAAAGTTTTGTTATGTTAAGGGTGAGGAAATGATTGCTGATAATTTAACTAAAGGCACTACAGCCGAGAAACATTTGTATTGTATTACAATACAAATGTTTAGTATAGTATAGTTATAATAGAAAATGGAACGCAACCAAATTAGTTTTTTTTTATGCGCTTGTGGCGCCATGTCACTTGTCACTCGCTGTCGATGTACTTCGTTTTTCCCTCCGATTTTGATATTCTGATATAAAGTCTATTATAATTAAAATACGTTTAATTATTTACCACAACCACGCAGAATATTCCTTTAGATATTCATGGTTAAAGTTTTGAGATTAGAATAGCTAAAAGGGGTAAAACAATTAGTATCTAAAATATACTGCCAAAGCAAGAGAAAGGAGGGGTGAGGTGCCCCCTGTGCCCTGGCACCACTCCCATGTAAAGACGACGCACTGTTCTTCGCTTCAGCTGAGACAGAAAGATGTGTCCTGTAAACACATCGTTTACAGGACACATCTTTCTGTCTCAGGTACTCTTCTTGTGGGCAATAATCGATCGGCAGATGTTTCCTCCAATGGATTTCCAGAAGTTGATGGAACCACATAACAGATCTCATTCATACCACAAGCAGTTTTCTGTAATATTATAAAATATCAGACTGTTGGCAGGTCAGTGCCTCATCTTAGGGGGAATATTCAGTAAAATATCTGATGGCCAACATTAAAAAAGGCATTGACTCCTGTACCGGACGGGCGTGATCGACTGGAACGGGGTTGTGATGGGGTAGGTCTATCCTTTTTCTTCTCCTCCGAAGTGAACTGTGACCGACCGACGACGTCCAGCCGCGCTGACGTCCTGTACCGGAAACTAAGGTTCTCCGCACCACACGTACAACGTTCTTCTATCTTGCCAAGTACTTGCTGTCTTCGGGGTAGATTGGGGTGCAGGGTGAATGCTTACCAGGGTTAAATAATAGGCAGGAATTTGACAACACTGCAGCTAATGGTTTAAGGGCAAAGTCGCGAGTACTGTGATTCTATTTATAGATTCTAGGGTTTCTTCTGCCGGTGACTACGAATTGGCTATTTTTTACCATTTACTAAGGTACGAGGTTACTTTACCGTAACGAGGCCCAAAAACCACTAACTGCTTCAGTTTATTTTAACTGTGAATTTTAACTATAGTTCTAGAACATTTTTGGCTATATCTAGGTCTATTCTAGGTCTGGATGGGGGTTGACGCACCTCTATTCGAATCCCCCGAAATTCCCCGTCGAACGGGTTGGAAATCAACCCCTCAACCCTGCCCACTAGTGGGCTTGTTGCATTTAACTATCAAAAATATCACAAGTTTTGAGCTTGCTTACTATTTGGGGTTGATTCCCCGGAAAACTGTGCCCCATGGGCTATGAAACTATCTATATTCGGGTAGGTGCATCATCCCTCCATCCAGCTACACAACTTACCAAGCCACCCCTCCAAGGGTGGAGGTACTATAGGTCAGGAACCCGGGAGAGGATAAAAAACTATGTTTATCTTCTTATCTATTTTGTGGCTTTGGCGATTAACACACGGCACCGCAAACCGCCGCGGTAGGCGGTGAAGCGGATCTCATGTCGCATTGGCCTCTAATAAATCCGTTGATGCCTAACACACGTAAACCGCTTTACCGCGCGGGGCACCGCTACGAAATCCGTGCCGTGTGATAATCGCCTTTATGCCTTGCCTGACCATGAAGATGTGTACATATCTGGATAGGGCTGAGTGCCAGCTTTCCAGTGCCTATGGTTTAAGACCTAAATTCCTAGATGCCCTAAAAACTTAGCACTGAAGGTGCGTGTGCATGGTGGTTTTCTTCAACCACCCTACTATGTTCGAATGTGAAATGACTATTTTGTGTATACCTTCGATTAGGCTGATTTCCATCAGCCAATCAGAACACGCCCTCAGGGTGCTATCGGGAATGTGTAAGGGAAATGTGTAGCCCTACCTATTGACTATAATTTTCCTTGAAAATATGTTTTCCCCAGAACATCTTTTACGTGTTTGGGGAAAACGACAAACATATGACTTTAAATTGATTACATAGCTTACAAACTATCACTATGCAAGTACATAAGCTTCTAAATTCAGTACATAGGCTACGACTATAGGGTACATAGGTACCATCTATGCGAGTTACACAATGTTAAATGCGTCTCCGCGAATATTTGTATTACTATTTAAGTATATAAGCTTCTAACTTAAAAAACATATAAGCTTACGAATATAAGTACATAAGGCTGTTTATGCGAGTTATATAAATCAAAATGCTCCGTCGCGAACATTTCTCCAGCCGTGCAGCGCAGTGACGACTCGTTGCGATGTCGGCGCGGCGCTGCATCTCGCCGGTGAGCGACGACTGTAGTTGCGTCGCCCGTTGCCACGGTGACTATTGCCTCGAATCTCGCCGGCGCGACGCTCGTCGCCCCGGCGACTGTTGCCTCGAAGCTCGCCGGCGCGACGCCCGTCGCTCCGGCCCGTAGCTCCGACGCTCTGGACCATTTCGATGACAGGATCAGCCTCTTCGCCGGACGCTTTAGAGTGCCGCCAGATATGCGCACCTCAGCGATCCGGACCTGTGGTCCGCCCAAGGGAAGACTGCGGTGATGCGGCCTCGCGGCCACGTGTTGCAAGGCAGCTGGCCGTCTGCGATGAGCACAGGGTTGCCCATCTGCAGACCACGGCCACGGTGGTGGCGCTCCCGCCGGTGTTGGAGCTCGGGTAGGTGCTCCCTCACCCAGCGGCGCCAGAACTGGTCGGCGAGCGCTTGTGAGCGCCGCCAGTGTTTCGTGGTGTCGACGTGTTGCTCGGTGAACACGCCGGGTGCGGTGCAGTCTGGCCGAACCACCGAGTAGGAAGTGGTTCGGCGTGATGGATTCATCGCCTTCGCTGGCGACTGATACCTATTTCAGCGGGCGGCTGTTTCCGTACTCTGTCTCACACAACAGTGTGGACAACACCTCTTCGTTGGTGTTTCTCTGTGAGTACGGTTTCTATGTCGAGTGACTGATAGCAGTCGACTCGTTTTCTCCATACTTTTTGGAGCTTTTGCTTGGCGCGTACTGTACTATTGAGGCTACGCCAAGCACTATTTCGAATGCCTCTTCTTGGTGGGCACGTCTTTTTCTAAGACGCCCCTCGATGGACGCGCTAGGGTCAGGTTGAAACCTAGCGTGTCTGCACTTGGTCTCTATTCTAGACCAAGCACGTTTTCGATGGTGCATCCTTGCGCTTACAGGTATGCACGGTGGGCTGGCCGCGTCGAACATGATTGCATCACTCTATATTCGGCGGGGCTCCCTTCAATTCTATTGCCTCTCCATGGACATTGGAGGGCATTCATGTCCTCTTCTCGGACTTTGTTTGTGGTTATGTCTTCTCTTAAGACGCCACTCGATGGACGCGCTAGAGTCAGGTTCAAACCTAGCGTGTCTGCACTTGGTCTTCATTCTATATCAAGCGCGTTTTCGATGGTGCATCCTTGCACTTTCAGGTATGCACGTTGGGCTGGCCGCGCCGAACATGATTGCGTCACTATATTCGGCGGGGCTCCCTTCATTCTATTGCCTCTCCATGGACATTGGAGGGCATTCATGTCCTCTTCTCGGACTTTGTTTGTGGTTATGTCTTTTCTTAAGACGCCACTCGATGGACGCGCTAGGGTCAGGTTCAAACCTAGCGTGTCTGCACTTGGTCTTCATTCTATACCAAGCGCGTTTTCGATGGTGCATCCTTGCACTTACAGGTATGCACGGTGGGCTAGCCGCGCCGAACATGATTGCATCACTCTATATTCGGCGGGGCTCCCTTCAATTCTATTGCCTCTCCACGAACATTGGAGGGCATTCACGTCCTCTTCTCGGACTTTATTTGTGGTTATGTCTTTTCTTAAGACTCCACTCGATGGACGCGCTAGAGTCAGGTTCAAACCTAGCGTGTCTGCATTTGGTCTTCATTCTATACCAAGCGCGTTTTCGATGGTGCATCCTTGCACTTACAGGTATGCACGTTGGGCTTACCGCGCCGAATATGATTGCGTCACTCTATTCGGCGGGGCTCCCTTTATTCTATTGCCTCTCCACGGACATTGGAGGGCATTCATGTCCTCTTCTCGGACTTTCGAAGGCGTTTGTTGCCTCTCCACGGATATTGAAGGGCGTCTGTTGCCTCTCCACGGATATTGGAGGGCGTCTATGTCCTCTTCTCGGACTTTCACCTGCACAAACATTTCGGTTATATGACCGGAAATGGCTATGGGGTGTCTGCGGAACCTCATCATGACGCCGGGCAGCGTCTGTAACAGGTCTGGTCCTGTGAGTAGGAAGTCGTTCAAAGACATTCCATTCGATTTAGCTGCGGCGTCGTGTACTATACGGTACTTCTCTGGCTTCATCGGCTTGAAGACATCGAAATGAGGTAGGTACCAGGTTCTTCCTGGTGTACTATTTTCGGGCGCTTTCTCGGCGCACCCTTTCTATAGGAACGAGTCCATCTGTTCCGTATATCTATCTCGAAGAGTCGGATTTCTATCGAGTTTCTATAGAGACAAGCCGCTTGTGGGCTGTCTCATAACTATCGGGCATTTTGGTCTATCTTGCTTCCATAGCATTGCGGTTTCTATATGCCCATTTTCTATCTGTTTGGTGTGTCGTTTCAAGATGTCTTCTGTGGGTCTATGTGGCCTTCGGCTCCAAATTGTCTGGCAAGGTCCTCGTTGATCAATGTTACGGTTGATCCATCGTCGGGAAGGGCGAACGTAGATGCCTCTCCCGCCGGTCCAATCACCCGGACCGGTACCATCTTGAGGTCTGATAACTCGACTATGTTCGCAAACTGGCAACCACTTCTTGTGGTTCTTGCTTCTGTTCGAGGACCTTCGGCTTTTCGGCGGCCGCTGTAGCGAGCTTCTTCTCATAATGAAGTAGCCGGTTGTGTGTGGCTATACACTCCTTGATGCCACACTTCTTCGGTTTGCACTGGTGCCGCTTACGTCGTAACTTCATGCAGCGATAGCATAGGTTGAGCTTCTTTGCTAGCTGCCATCTCTTGTCGCTGTTGCCTTCTATGAATTTCCGACAATCGCGTTCTATGTGCCCATCTTTTCCACATACGCGGCATCTATCGGCCGGTTTCTCTGTTGCTGTATGGGTTCTCTGTGCTATACGTCTGTTTGATGGGCCCTCTGTTGCGTTGATGTTCTCAGCGGGAGCAAATGCGCTGCAGAAGCGAGCTTGTTCAGTGACGAATTCGCTGAACAACGATAGGTCAGCTAACGACTGATACTGTCTTTGCCTTCTGAATCTTGCTGTATTCTTGACATCATTGAAATTTTTTCGAGTTGTTACATAAATGGCTCGAAACGACAACCATTCTGTGTGTGCACCATTGAAGTTCGGTAAGGTCATGATGACCTTCGATGGCGAGGAAGTATTCTGTTCTGTTTTTCTGTCAGCTAGCGATACTATAGCTGTTGTAAGGTCCGTTATGAACGGCTGTAATCTGTTTTCCCCGTCGTCTTCTATTTTCTTCGGTGGTGCCATCTGTTTAGTCACTTCATCGACTTTCGGCTCTAGTTCCGGTATTTGCGCTCGACGAGAGTCCACTATCGGTACGAAGTCTAAAGGGGGAGACGGTTGCTGCTCGCAGCTTCTATCTATTCTATTTTGCTCGCAGTTTCTATCTATTCTATTCTGCTCGCAGTTTCTATCTATTCTATTTTGCTCGCAGTTTCTATCTATTCTATTCTGCTCGCAGTTTCTATGTGTTCTGTTACGGATGTCTCCCTCAGCGGTGTTGGTCTCTCTCTGATCAGGAACAGGTTCAGCTGCCTCTTCCAGCCAGGAACGCACGTACTCGTCTTTCGAGTTTCTATCTTCTATATATTCGTCGTCCGATTCTTGTTCGGCTCTCTGAAGTGCTAATTGTGCAAGCTCCAACTTAATCTTGAGTAAGTTTTCGCGTGCCTTTGTGACTCTTCTATAAGACCGCGTCGTCCTTCCCACGGTCGACGGCGGCTTGTCACATTCGATACGTTCGATACGGGCGTCACCCCGGGTAGTCACCGGCAGGTTTCGGCTGTATCTTCTATCTGTCGGCTTCAGTGTACTGTCTGAAGGCGTCTCAAATCTGGTTCCCTTTCTTGAGGTTAACATGATTCAGATCCTCAAGTCTATTCTTCGAACTGTTCTATATCCCTGGATAAGGCTTCAGTAAAACTTGAACTAAAGTTTTTTCTTCAAACTATTTCTATATTCTCGGATAATTCTTCGAAGTCCCCAATCTTCAAAGTCCAGAGTTGCTCTGAATCTTCTAAGTGTAAAATTTTCAAAGTCCAAATTCTTCAAAAATTTTCTAAGTTTGAATCGATCTATATTTTCTAAGTGTAGAATCTTCTCAAAATTTTCAAAGTCCAAATTCTTCGAAAATTTTCTATGTCCCGAATCGATCTATATTTTCTAAGTGTAGAATCTTCTTAAAATTTTCAAAGTCCAAAATCTTCGAAAATTTTCTATGTCCCGAATCTGTCTATATTTTCTAAGTGTAGAATCTTCTCAAAATTTTCAAAGTTCAAATTCTTCAAAAATTTACTATGTCCCGAATCGGTCTGTCTTCTAAGTGTAGAATCTTCTCAAAATTTTCAAAGTCCAAATTCTTCGAAAATTTCCTATGTCCCGAATCGATCTATATTTTCTAAGTGTAGAATCTTCTATGTTCGAAAAATTTTCTAAGTGTCGGGTTCAATCCTCAAAATTTTTTCTAAGTCTCAGGTTCTGTCTTCAAAATTTTTCTAAGTCCCAGCTTCTATGTTCGAAAAATTTTCTAAGTCTCAGGTTCTGTCTTCAAAATTTTTCTAAGTCCCAGGTTTGGTCTTCAAAATCTTCCCAAGTCCAGGTTCAACTTTCAAATTTTCTCAAAGTCCAGGATTCCTTAGAAATCTTCTAAGTCCAGACGCAATCCTTCAGTGTTTCAGGAAAATTTTCAAAGTCCAAAGTTTCGGGGTGAGTCCTTAAGGGTGGCTCCCGAAGGGTAGTTCTCTCCAAGGGCAGTCCTCACGATGAACCACGATGCTGAGCTTGAGGCTTCTTAACTGGAACGTGTGTTGGCGGATAGCTTCGGATCCGCCTCAGGGTGAGTCCTTAAGGGTGGGTTCTTGAAGGGTAGTTTTCTTCAAGGGGTAGTCCTCACGATGAACCACGATGCTGAGCTTGAGGCTTCTTAACTGGAACGTATTCGACGATTAGCTTCGGATCTGTTTCGGATGAGTCTTCAAGGGATGATTCTTGAAGGGTTGATTCGGGAACGGATACCAATTGACATACTGTTAAGAAACAAGATACGGGGTGCGTATGTTTGGCTCTTGTGCCAAACTATATCGCAGGGCTTCGGTTTGAGTCTTCAATGCTTGTTTCTTCGAGGGTTGATTCTTCAAGGGATGATTCGGGAACGGATACGTTTTGACATACTGTTTAAGAAACAAGATACGGGGTGCGTATATTTGGCTCTTGTGCCAAACTATATCGCAGGGGCTTCGGCTTGAGTCTTCAAGGCTTGTTTCTTCAAGGGTTGATTCTTCAAGGGATGATTCGGGAACGGATACGTTTTGACATACTGTTAAGAAACAAGATGCGGGGTGCGTATATTTGGCTCTTGTGCCAAACTATATCGCAGGGGCTTCGGCTTGAGTCTTCAAGGCTTGTTTCTTCAAGGGTTGATTCTTCAAGGGATGATTCGGGAACGGATACGTTTTGACATACTGTTAAGAAACAAGATGTACGGGTGCGGAGATCCGGCTCTCGAAGGACCAAAAAATTTGGTCCGAAATCCGGCTCGAATGGACCAAAAAATGTACCGGACGGGCGTGATCGACTGGAACGGGGTTGTGATGGGGTAGGTCTATCCTTTTTCTTCTCCTCCGAAGTGAACTGTGACCGACCAACGACGTCCAGCCGCGCTGACGTCCTGTACCGGAAACTAAGGTTCTCCGCACCACACGTACAACGTTCTTCTATCTTGCCAAGTACTTGCTGTCTTCGGGGTAGATTGGGGTGCAGGGTGAATACTTACCAGGGTTAAATAATAGGCAGGAATTTGACAACACTGCAGCTAATGGTTTAAGGGCAAAGTCGCGAGTACTGTGATTCTATTTATAGATTCTAGGGTTTCTTCTGCCGGTGACTACGAATTGGCTATTTTTTACCATTTACTAAGGTACGAGGTTACTTTACCGTAACGAGGCCCAAAAACCACTAACTGCTTCAGTTTATTTTAACTGTGAATTTTAACTATAGTTCTAGAACATTTTTGGCTATATCTAGGTCTATTCTAGGTCTGGATGGGGGTTGACGCACCTCTATTCGAATCCCCCGAAATTCCCCGTCGAACGGGTTGGAAATCAACCCCTCAACCCTGCCCACTAGTGGGCTTGTTGCATTTAACTATCAAAAATATCACAAGTTTTGAGCTTGCTTACTATTTGGGGTTGATTCCCCGGAAAACTGTGCCCCATGGGCTATGAAACTATCTATATTCGGGTAGGTGCATCATCCCTCCATCCAGCTACACAACTTACCAAGCCACCCCTCCAAGGGTGGAGGTACTATAGGTCAGGAACCCGGGAGAGGATAAAAAACTATGTTTATCTTCTTATCTATTTTGTGGCTTTATGCCTTGCCTGACCATGAAGATGTGTACATATCTGGATAGGGCTGAGTGCCAGCTTTCCAGTGCCTATGGTTTAAGACCTAAATTCCTAGATGCCCTAAAAACTTAGCACTGAAGGTGCGTGTGCATGGTGGTTTTCTTCAACCACCCTACTATGTTCGAATGTGAAATGACTATTTTGTGTATACCTTCGATTAGGCTGATTTCCATCAGCCAATCAGAACACGCCCTCAGGGTGCTATCGGGAATGTGTAAGGGAAATGTGTAGCCCTACCTATTGACTATAATTTTCCTTGAAAATATGTTTTCCCCAGAACATCTTTTACGTGTTTGGGGAAAACGACAAACATATGACTTTAAATTGATTACATAGCTTACAAACTATCACTATGCAAGTACATAAGCTTCTAAATTCAGTACATAGGCTACGACTATAGGTACATAGGTACCATCTATGCGAGTTACACAATGTTAAATGCGTCTCCGCGAACATTTGTATTACTATTTAAGTATATAAGCTTCTAACTTAAAAAACATATAAGCTTACGAATATAAGTACATAAGGCTGTTTATGCGAGTTATATAAATCAAAATGCTCCGTCGCGAACAACTCCCTTTATGTGTAATACTTGATTTGACTTATGTGTTCACGACATTCTACAACTTAGTTTGCATTTATATATTCACATCGCGCTAGTACACCCAACTCTGAATCTTTCAAGAACTTGATCACATTCTTCCGACAAGCGATGTTTTCGTAATAGAAAAGTGCGGAATTATTGACAATAAACACAACGCACTTTAACAGTTGACAAAGTCCAAACCACTTGTAAATTGTTAACCAGAATTTAAAGCCATAGTCTAGGTTAAGCCAAGTCGTATCAATTCACAAAATCGCAGAAATATAAAATACTAGCTGACCCGGCAAACGTTGTTTTGCCATATAAATAAACACAAAAAAATCATACAAATCGGTCAAACCATTTCGGAGGAGTTCGATAACAAACACTGTGATCCGAGATTTTAATACATTAGAAGATTAGAAAAAGATAGATAGCTGTTGCACGCGACTTCGTTTGCGTGTAGTTCGGTAAGATCGCTAAGATAAGATATCATCATATCAGCCGAAAGACCTCCACTACCAGTAGGCCTCCCCCAAGCGTTGCCACAACGACCGGTTCTGTGCGTCTCGCGTCCATCGCCTACACGCGATCTTCACCAGGTCATCGGTCCACCTTGTGGGAGGCCTTCCAACGGTGCGTCTTTCGATACGCGGTCGCCACTACAGAACTTTTCGGCCCCAACGACCATCTGTTCTGCGAGCCCACTGCCATTTTAGGTTTAGTGATCCTTAGGGCTATGTAAGTAACCTTTTCTCTACGAATATCATCATTCCTGTTTCGATCACACAAGGAAACTCCAAGCATTACACTCTCCATTGCTCTTTGAGTGACTTTAAGCCTTCTGATGAGGCCCATTGTGAGCGACCAGCAACCATTGTGACATAAGATATACGAACAGTCAACTTCTAGCATTGCTTGATCCCCTAAGAATGCATTGGCTGTACCACCCCATTCAAAACACCGACCAACCTTAGTAATTTTTCGTAATGAGAAACGTTTTAATGATAACGCTTTTCTATACACGATGTTGAAGAAAGTTGCTAGGGTTGTTAACACGCGATAGAGCTAAATAAAGTTGAAATGAGAAACTCTATCCAGACATAAAGACTACCCCTGCAAAGAAGAGACTACAGTTGAGATTCCGTTATCCGCACGTAGGCTCCCATTCACGCCGTTGTGCTTAGGAGTCCTGGCTAGGTGAGCCAGCGAAGCTACGCATATAGGTTTCCCTGAGCGTCCTGATCGTTTCGAGTATTTGTGCAGGTTGGCTGTGTATGGCGACTATCATCATCAAATGATGATGCCAGCCAATTGTCGTCCACTGTTGAATAAGCCTCCTACAAAACGCCAACCATTCCGGTCTTGTGCCACCTTTTTTAAATCATCGATCCATCGTGCCGAAGTGCCTTTGTTGAAAAGATATTTTTTCAGGAAGGGATTGACCCGGAATTTATTATTATTCGGAGGGTATTTCTACTTGGGTTGAGAAGTCGCTTAGTTAGTCGCATGTTAAAATTGCCATTTTTGACTGCCTGTAATTTGTAGCCTGTAATCATTTGTTGTCTTGAACTTCAGTTGATCTCTGGAAAATGCATGTACGAATCAGTAAAAAAGGTAAGAGAAGAAGTGGGTACAGGTCCAGCAGTACCGTTTCAGAAACACTCTTCACAAGTTTGTCTGTGACGTCATTGCTTGGGGATCTACAGTTTCCCAAAATCCACTGGAGGGCGAAACCCGCAACGGATAATTTTTACCCTGAGCTGTTGCTACACAATTAAAATTCGTAAAATAATGCGCATTTGAGTGGCCTTCTTATATCATGTTTGCATTTTTCTTCTTCTCCGTCGTTTCTTCAATGCTGAGGATCGCGACCAAACACGACGCGTATCTATGAGGTCTTCTGCTGCGTGGACCACTCTGTTCATGCTACCTTTAACATCTTCTTTATGGCGTCGGACCATAAAAAGATCATATTATGTTTGCATATTTGATCTTTATTATGCTGATATTATTTTGCGCTATATTAATGGTGCTATTCTTCAAACTCAGAGTTAAGAAACTACTTGATCAAGTTAATTCTGAATTTATTTCGAATGAGGAACGCAAATCGAAACGGTTAAGTTTTTAAAACTCAGTTTGACATCCGATTATCCAATCTAATTCAACTCTTTTCGCGACTCCTCTTTCATGGGACTTCGCCAGCTGCTCGCGGGTGGTATGACGTGACCCCTGGCCCGTAAAGATTCATTTTTTAGCAACTCAAGTAAAGCTTAGCAAATGTTAGCACACGCCTGTTGACGATCCAAAAAATGAGATCAAATGCTTAACGCCATCTATTGAATCTGAAGTTGAACTGTCCTTATATTATTTCGGACTTTGTTTTATTTTTATTAATAGGAATTGGTTCAGAACGATATTTTAAAGGTATTAAAAGAATCACTTTTTTTTAAGACGTTTTAAAAGTACCACTAATAACTAAATATATGTTTTGATGTAATTCTCATGCTGTGTTGAGAATTATTTGGGCCAAAAGATGGCATTACGGGTATCTGCATTACGTAATGTTGGTTTCATGTACATTGCCACAATTCCTATCCGGTTAATGTGTAAAAAATATCTACATTGGTTTTGCAATAGGGAATATGCATGCAATTTTTTTATTTGCAAAATGATACATTTGTTAGCTCTAGTAAACGATCATGAAATTATTTTTAAATACTTTCATCAGCGATGAAGTTATAAAGCTACAAAGATTGAAATTAGAAAGAGAAGTCCGATATGAATGTTGACTTTTGAGTTCATGACGCCTATACAGCTGCCATAGAAAACACACAGATAGATTACAAACATTACATTACATTAGAAACAGACAGATATATTGGTTAAAATAATTATTATCTCGTTTGTTTTTCGACCAATTTTGATTGTATTTTCACTGTTAGTATTATATTTTTGAATATTTTTAAATAAACTGAACAGATAATAAACATTTTTTTCATGCATATTCCCTATTATCTACTTTTGAACGTGATGCGTTCTGTTAATTATCCTTTAAATATCCTGGCCATTATATTTCGGCATAGATGAATGCTAAAAAAACTAAATACAATAATAACATGTTATTTATGTATAAAAATATTAGTAAAAATAATAAAGAAAGGAAATGAATTATTTATAAATATATACATAAAATTTAAAAATTAGCATGACTGTTTGGAATCGAACCCACACCAAGTATTTCGAAAGGCAGTCTTTAAACCCATGGTCTATGAGTACTATCAACAAATGATTGAAATAGCCGATAATATTTATGTCATGGTTTTTCGCTGTTCAGCTCCTTGAAAGTATAGCGTGATAATTAACATTGCTAAAGTTAGACGCATAAGTATCTGCAATATTGTAATATGATGTGGCTTCTTATAACAATTCCTCACTTATTTTTTTGGAAAAAATGTGGATTATAAACTTAAATATTATTTTTAGTGAGAAAAACCCCATTTTATTATGTTTTTTTACAAAATTGTGGTGTAAAAATACAGTCCAGGAGTTTTTTTTTTTCTATTCATAGGTACGCGTTTGACCACTATCTCACCTGATGGTAAGCGATGATGTGGTCGAAGATGGAGCATGCTTGCCTAGAAATAACCTATTCACTCTTGATTTAAAGACTCCCAGGTTGTAGCTATCAGGAAACACAGACTCCGGCAGGGAATTCCACTCACAGATAAAAGAAATACAAAAATTGAAGCTGTTGCTGGCCGTGGACCGAACCATGTGCCATTCGTTTAAAATGTTTTTTTTTTAATATTGCTCATCTTCCAAAGCACATAGCGTGATAATATATAGCCTAAAACCTTCTCCTGACCAGAACGAACACATCAAAAAAGAATTATCGAAATCGGTCAAGCCGTTCAAACGTGATGCGATGACCAAGGGAAATAGGGATTCATTTTTATATATATAGATTATTCGAAATAAGTATATTTATTGCTTGACTTAGGCACGATATAGCCGTCTGGTTTTGCCTTAGCTCGATGCTTTTATCCCGTCAGATGACAACATCGGAGACAGCGGCTTTTATCTCGGCATTCAACGCGGGAGCGTCAATTAAATTGCAGCTGCTTGGCAACAGATATTTATGTTGTAATTCCTTGCGCTGCTATTTTGTCAGTCCATGCGCGGCAATAATAATATGCTCTAATCTGACTGCTAAGTCTTTGTGTACTTCAGCTCCGTAATTATTCGAAATCTTCACCTAATATCTCGAATATCATGCTCTCTGGTATTGCATCCGCGGATGCTTCACAAGAAAGCGCCGGCGCCGCGGGGGCGCCAGTCATTGTGTCAGTCGGTGTCGGGCCAGCGATAGCGTCTATACCGGTTACGACAAGATCCGCAGCGGCTGCAGCGGGGCTAGCGGTGCACTCTGGGGGCGGGTCAGCTTCGCAGCCTCTGAGAGTTCCCATATCAAGGAGGTTGCCTCCATCGAGCAACTCGACAATGTTTTCTTCTCCTGCCTCACATTCCTCGCTATGAGAGCCATGTTTTTGTTCTATAATCGACCGATTTTTGTATATTAGTTAAGAAACAGACCAGAGAGAAGTACTGTTCGCAAAACTAATTAGAAAAAGAAGTACGCAAATCCAAATCCGTAACATTAAAACATATGCACATACACGTGCAACATTGATACATGTGGAGTAATAAATTACAGTTATGTATGTACATGTTTAGCAACGTATCATGTCAGTGTCTGCTCATTACTTAAGAAAAAGTCCTACAATACTGCTCGCAAAACTAACTAAACGGGTAGTATAGTAACATCTCCATTGAGAAGCACACAAAACCAGTAGAAAAAATAAAAACAAATCCCCGAGGGGTATACTCATGATCATGAGAAAATGATTTGTTGAAAATCGTTTGCAACGATCAATACAACATTGATTTCTAATAGGTACATGATAACTGATAAAGTAATTGTTAATTAGAAGATTTTTACTGACCTTGAAAATCCGACTTTGATTACTGGAAGATCGGCTACGACATCGCCGTCGTAGATTTTACTCTAATTTCTTCAGATTCTTAAAAATGTTTTCATAACTGACTTCACTTTTACGTTTTGGCATGTCACTGATCTATTTTATTTAAAAACTCACTTTTAAAAACCGACTTCCAAAAACAAAACACTACAAAGTATAAAATAACTTTAATTTCGGAAGTCACTTTAAAAAAAAAAACCGGCCAAGAGCTAGTCGGACTCGCACACGAAGGGTTCCGTACCATAAACCTCAATTTTCATTATTTGTTGTTATAAGCAATAGAAATAACCAATCTATGAAAATTTCAACTGTCTGCCTATTACAGTTCTTGAGTTACAGCCCGCTGACATATAGACGGACGGACGACGGACAGCGGAGGCTTAATAATAGGGTTCCGTTGATTACCCTTTGTGTATGGAACCCTAAAAATACCAAAAATACCGACGTCCTCGAAATTGTAGTTTAACTCTGTGATTTACTGGACTTTCGAAATTGATATGTTAGATAGGTAGTTCAGTGGAAAATGATTCTTATCATATAAAATGAAATCGAGTACAATTAAAAAAATACTTTAAAGGGGAATTCCCAGTCTCCATAGTATCCCAGGCCCAAGATGGACATCAAATATGACTATAAATATGGAGCTTTTTTAAATCTTGATAGTATTGGATATCTATAAAATATATTCAAATTGACGCCACTATTTTAGAAATATAAATTAAACAAAAATGTTTTGAGGTTAATTTTCTATACGAAAAAGTGTAGAACTGAGATAATTCAAGAATAATTGGTTTTTCAACGCTTGATTATTGATATTATGATAGGAAGGGGTTTCTAATATATTTTTATCCAATTGTAGTAACTAGGGCATAAAAGAAACATTTAATATTTTAAATATCTATATTATCTTCATTGTCATAAACAATTAACAAATCATCTAAAAATGGCGCAGGAGGGCATATATTCGATTCATATCTTGCCCAGCCTATATACCAAAGCACAGTCATGGTATGTGCACAACAACCTACCGTGCGTTTTCCTATTATGCAATTACAATAGTATGCATCAATTGCCTCTCTGCCAGCATAGTTATTTAAATTATATTCATTGACATAATCTCCTAACGTATTATGGATATCCATTCTTTCATGTATTATTGACAAAATCCGATTCAAGTCCACAAAACAAAGCCAGGTCGCAGTAAAAGAAATCGAAGAAAAATCAAAACACATCCACATTGAGCGTAAGCAACAAGCGAAGTGTCAGTAGTCAGAACTGTCTGATTAAATTCAGTGTTGTCACTTTCACGAAAATATATAAACATTAAATCAATTCATCGATTACTTTTTTAAGTAACCGATTGTTGATTTATTTGTCTTATTCTTTTTTTAACCAGTAAACTGGTTAAAAAAATTATTAGCTTCTATTTAAGTTATGTTTTAGGTCGATTTTAAATTACAATACCAGTAAAGTCCCGTGGGTATATCGTTAAGGTTATTGTAAATGTTTATAACTCGATTCAAATCGATTGATTTATGTATGATTTTGACTCTGGCAACATTTTGCCAGCGTCAAAATCAAAAAACTTCTTGTTTGTTCATTAAAATTACTTTTTTTTAAGGAATTGTTGTAGATTGTAGTGGTGCTCATTTGGAAGAAAGTAAACACATATTTTTTTATGGCAAAATTAATGCATAAAGTATTTTTTCTCTAGTCTATTGTCCACTGAGGGCCTCAAATGGGCATTCGCCTTTATCGATCTTAAATATTGCACATATTTTGGGAGTATTCAAATATGAAAGAAAATTAAGGAAAATGATTTACGTTACGTGACTGAGGAGCTCGTGGCTAGATAATAACAGCCGCACGGGTCGATCACCAAGGTTAAGCAACGCTTGCCAAGGATGGTCTGTGGATGGGTGACCATCTTAACATACCGAGTTTCCTCCGTGCCTCGGAAAGCACGTTAAGCCGTTGGTCCCGACTGTTGTTTGTAGATCTTTGGCAGTCGTCGTAACGACTGCCAAAGATCTACAAACAACATCTGACCATCCGTAGATGGTCAGAAGCCAGTTAATCTGACTCCAGTCTTGCCATGAAGTACCGTGTTACCCAGTTACTGTGTTGTGAAGGTCTGGTAGGCAGCCGCTCCGCGTAAAATACTGGTATTCAGCTAAATCCGGTTTGACTGGAAGCCGACCCCAATATAGTTGGGAAAAGGCTAGGCAGATGATGATGATGATGATGATTTACGTTACGTGATGACGGGACCTCAGCTGACTTCTGCAACAGAAGTAACAGCATAATATAAATTAGTATTTTCAATAATCTAATGGTCATACAACTATGGGATGATACCCAAATGTTCAATTTACTTAAGACATTGACCGTTAGAAAGCCCTTTTCTAGAAGATCATTTGCCACGTATTCGACTTTAGTCAATTATAAATTTGTTCGAGTTAATTAATGAGATTAAACCTGAATGGACAAATAATTTTGAATACTGGACTTAAGCAATTTTTAGCGCCTCATAGCATCATTATAGTCATCGTTGGAAAGAGCTATTAAAAAGGACTTTTGCTATAAATATAAGTATTTCTGAGTTTAGGTGCGAAAAATTACACTCCAAAGATAACGCTTTTGTTCAGTTCATAATAACCGTAAGTTACAACAGTAAAAAGAGCTTCCCAAACAGAACCTGTGGTAGTGACTTGACTTTGTAATTGTCAGTATGTTCGTATGTTCGTATGTTCGGAGTTTATGACTTAGTTTGGTGACCCGAAGTTAAAGATCAGCACAAAATCATTTTATTACAAAGAAAGTAACCCTAATCTCTTCAAAGTTAGAGTGAACAGGCTCCTTCTGGGTAAGCTCGCTCCATCGTAGACTTTGTCTCTGTCATCTCTGACATAGACTAGAGTCAAGAGCAAACCAACGGCAAAAAAGAAATAGGACTACGAAATCGATTTCTTCTGAAAATAAAAAAAAGAAAATCGCCTGAATGAACTGGTTTACGACTTCATCTCTTGCGACTTTCCTTGAAGAGTGAGGCTTTTTATGTAAAAACGTTTTTAAAAAGGTAAATTATACTGAAGTAGAAATGAACCAATTTCGACGTCACCAAAAATGTATATGTCTACTTTGTGTGTAGGTACCTACCTATTCAAAACTTGCATCGCCATGTGTGGTATACATTCTGAAAATATATTGATTCGCCTTGCCCGTGAAAGTACTACAACATCGTGACACACGGCGGACATTCGTGAGCAGGGAGGGAATTCCTCTTCTGCGCGACCAAAGAATTACCTATAATTTCACGACGGAAAAGTTTACATGAGTAATTTATACGTCACCGTGTAGTCATTGAAGTGTTCTTAGATGTTTTATGCAAAAAAAAAATATATGATAATGTAACGATATTGCCTAGTCGTACTTTAAAACTAAAACTTCAATAACCAACTTTTTGGAAAAAAAATAGCTATGTTTGAAGTGCTGTACGTCAACACTTATTAAATCTACAGAGCAACCGTTACAGTCAAATTGTAGCAAAAATTTTGTCGACTTTAAAAGTATGTAGATCGCCTTTCTACGTAGAACGCACTGTTTAGGAGAATCAAGCTTAACTCTTAAAAATGACCGAAAATTAAGAAGTTTTCGGAGCACTACGCAGTTAGCACAGATCTTTCGGAGCACTACGCAGTTAGCACAGATCTTTCGGAGCACTACGCAGTTAGCACAGATCTTTCGGAGCACTACGCAGTTAGCACAGATCTTTCGGAGCACTACGCAGTTAGCACAGATCTTTCGAGGTTGAAAAATTGGGAGGACACTACTGGTATTTATTCTAACAACCACCCAAACCAGGATAGTCCTATTTTCTGCGACCTAACGCGTTTAATCTGTCTACGGTGGCTGGCCTATAAGTACTTAAATTAACAGTAAACACGTTCGATTACAAATTCAAGTAAACTGTTAAAGTTTTCCAGTAAACGTGCATTCTGACTAGTTTTGAAAAATATTGATCAAACAATAGCTGCTGCTCTGTAATACTTCGATAATATTATGCCACACTCGAGTATATTTTGATTCGCAATACCGTGCGGTGCGGTCGATAAGTACGAGTACTAATACCTATGCCCGATATGAATGATTCAGAACATTGAGTAGCTACTTAGTTCAGGTTTTTACTGTTTCGTTATAAATCATCTCGAGAGATTTTCCTTGCTTGTGTGTGCAATAATGCCTACCTTTTCCTTATTATCAACGTCACAGATATACCGCAACCAGGTGCACGGAAAATGCACCATGACGTGACCATGACTCAACAGCACTATGACGTGTTCAACGTAGTTATCCCCACGACGCGAGCAATATATAGCTCGACCTGTTACTCAAAATACCTACGACAAAGGTTATACATTTTGAGCTAGAGCCAGTGAATCTAACTCAATTGACATCTTGCCTTCGAGCGGTACTCTCGTTCGTACCAGCGCAGCTATGCAGTTTCAAACAGTTGTATCGTTGATATTTTTAAGTTTACTCAAAATATGTGTTTGTGGAAATGGTGATTCAAATATAGTAACAAGTCCTAATGGAACAATATTTTACTATGCGTACGGCAGTAATTTGTTAACGAGAAGGTTGCACCTCAATAACCCATCCGCAGTTTTCTACAGCATCGCCAAACTAAAGGTAAGCTTAACGTTACGATAGACTAATTAACTGGTGTTAATCAGTATATCGTATCTACTAACACGGTAGAAATTCATTTCAGCGACAGTTTATTATTTTAGCAACATAAACGGTTTTAAGGTTCCGTAGTCAAGAAGGAACCCTTATTTATGGTGTTTTGCTAAAATTTAATGAATGGACTCGACAACTTATCCCAATCAGGATTGTGTCTCTTTAAAATAATATTTAGTAGCATTGTTGTAAATAAATCTCGGTTTTTTACTCTTAAAAATTAAAAAAAAAAAAAAATTAATGAAAAAAACAAAATTGTATTAATCAATCTTAATTACGCAAATTTCAGTGAAAATCTGGTAAAATATAAATACCGGACAGGCCGGACACGATTTAATTTGGCCGGACACGCACCCTAAGTTCCTGACTATGCCACTTTTATCCAGATTCCAGACGCCTGGCAACCTTAGGTATACATAATAATGAACCCGACAAAGTGACAAAACCTTGAAAAAATAATAATATTATTATTTTGTTTATAAACACACTTGTTAAAGTGATTTAAAATTGAAACGTTTAGTGTAATCGCATCAACATCCGTTGCGCTGCTGCACACCTATTAGTTTAGTTAGCAGTGTATCTTTCTATTTCTGAATGTCATACACATTCATTATTTCTCACTTCCCAGGATGATAATCCTTTCTATATCCAGCCTCAGCACACGCTGGTAGGTGTACCTACACCTCGAGGTTCTGTCCCCACGGGTGTTAGATGCAGGGGGAGTCACTGATGACATCTCGTTTGCCAGCCCTGCTCTGTCACCGCGTGTCATTGACTGGCGCGTATTAGAGGAGGTACCTATTCCGATCACCGGTATATCCAGTTCGACGTCTCCTGTGCCTGCTAGGGCTGTGGAATCTGTTCGAAAGAGGTACCTAGCCCTGGAACGCAAACGGCATTGTTAGGAACACGGATGGGTTTTAGTCAGTAAGAGTCTGACACTCCCTCCTGCTTCACCCAGAGCAGGAGGAGTCACTTGATGATTTCCCATCCTTAAAAAAAAGGTGTGTGCACCTACCTAATCTCAATTTTGGCCGTTTCATAGAAGCAAAGCTCAAGTGGCTGCAAGGAAGTTGGGGATCCCAGCAAAGGTGAGGCGGTACTTCACGCCTGAACAGCTGCTCAAACTCTATCAAGCGCAAGTTCGATCGTGTATGGAATACTGCTCTCATCTTTGGGATGGATCTGCCAGACACCAGCTTGATGCTCTTGAGTCAATTGAAAAACGAGCGAAGAGGGTCACCGGCAATGAGAGGCTCGTCGCGACGAAGCTCCAAAGTCTTGAGCATCGACGATGAGTTGCTAGCTTGTCGGTTTTCTACCGGTTGCATTTTAGGGAATGTGCGATGGAATTGCATAATTTAATTCCGCCAAGCCCGTTCCATCGTCGGACCACAAGACGAACGGCGATACGCCACCGGTACATGGTGGACATCCCACCCACACGCACAAAACGTTTTGGGAACACATTCATAATGCGTACAGCTAAGGAGTGGAATTCCCTGCCGGAGTCTGTTTCCTGATAGCTACAACCAGGGAGTCTTTAAGTTAAGAGTAAATAGGTTACTTATAGGTAAGCGTGCTCCATCTTCAACCACATCATCGCTCACCATCAGGTGAGATGGTGGTCAAGCGCGTAGCGCCTACCAGTAGTAAAAAAATAAAAAAAATAACTATACCTATTCATGAAATATAGCAATGGCAATTGTCTCTCTATTAAGTAGTGTCCTTTTGTGATTAGAACCATAGGTTGGACTTCAACATGTTCGAGGAGATGTGGCAGGGCGCCGTGGCCACCATCGTTGAAGACGCCGATGAAGAGGTATGGGGCACCGTGTGGACCTTGAGCGCCGACAAGCTGCATCATTTAGACGAGTAAGCCTCTACATCACTTGACAAAAATCTTAAAAATATTCCTGTTGTCAGCTGCTCGCGGCTCGCACTGCCTCACGGCTATCATGTTCTAGTATGGCGGCTTACGCAGACATTCTCGATCTCGAAGGAAACCTTTTACCTCGAGTTGCATTATTTTGTCCTAGTCTATATTATCTTCCTAAGCAAGGTGAAAGTAGATAAGTTATACCTACTCTGTTGAAGAAGTACTCGGTAACCGATTGTCAGCTAAGTTATGGTCTGCTTTCAGTCTAAATTCTGTGCTTTTTAGGGTTTCGTACCCGAAGGGTAAACGACGCTGTCCGTCTGTCCGTCTGTCTGTCAGCGGGCTATAAGTATAAGTAGACAGTTGAAATTTTCACAGATTGTGTGTTTCTATTGCCGCTACAACAGCAAGTAATAAAAATTAAGGTGAAAACCAGCCAAGTGCGAGTCAAACACGTATGTTTGACTCGCACTTGGCTGGTTTTTTTAATAATTTCGACTATTTTTTTCTTTCTTCAGGCAAGAAGGTGTTTCGCTTGGTTGGTACTTCGCCAAGAACGTGACTCTGACGACACCAAGCGGCCAGCAGTTAGTGGCCCGAACCTATGAGGAAGTTGTAAACCCGAAAAATAAAACCGCAAGCTCCGACCTCCCTATGGAGAGACGTCCTTCTAATACATACCTTGAGGTAAGTATTAGAAGAACTTAGAAGTGTTATTGATGAAGATGCCCTTCATCAAAAACGGATTTGTAATGGTCAGCTGACACCGACACGCATCACGCGCTTCTGGTACCTAGTACACCTTCACGTAGTAAAACTTCATTTAGAGTACAATAAGATACACTTATTGAGGGAGAAAATTACAATCCCACCGTAGAATACGGGTAATACCTAACGAATTTCAATGCGCCCCACAGCTTCTCGACCCGTTTCACGGCGCCTTACTTCGGCACTCATGTAGGTACACAATACAAGTTACACATAGTTACCACATATTTGGCGCTAGTGTACCAAAATTGTGCAAATTCGCAGTCAAGCAACACCCTATTATAAAATATTAGCTGAGTAGCAAACGTTTAAACCGACCTGTTTTCAGATCTACCAAATATACAGAAAATAAATCATAAAAATCGGTCGAGCCGTTTCAGAGGAGTTCGACAACAAACACTGTGACACGAGATTTTAATATATTAGGCGACTTCCTCCGCGCTGCAATTTTCTTAAGGATCCCTATTTTTTTTAGACAAATCACTACATACGAGTAGTATAAAACAAAGTCGCTTCCGCTGTCTGTCTGTCTGTCCCTATGCATGCTTAGATCTTTAAAATTACTCAACGGATTTTGATGCGGGTTTTTTAATAGATAGAGTGGTTCTCGAGGAAGGTTTTATTTAGTATATAATTTGCACCCGTGCGAAGCCGGGACGGGTCGCTAGTTATACATATACTAAAACCTTCCTCGAGAACCACTATATCCTTTGGTGAAAACAGTAAGAAAATCAGTGCAGTAAGTAGTTTTTAAGTTTATCGCGCACAGACAGACAGACGCGACGGAGTACATTGTTTTATACTAGGTGCGTAGTGAACACTAGTTGACTCAGCAAACGTTGTTTTGTCATGCAAAAAAAATAACCTACGGCCAATAGATATATTATACATTAAAAAAACATCAAAATCGGTCAAGCCGTTTCGTAGGAGCTCGATAACAAACACTGTGACATGAGATTTTAATATAGTATTACAAGATTATTCTCCTGCGTAATATGTAACATGCAGCGCATATTGTACCTAGGGGTCGTCCATTAATCACGTGAGGCTCGAAAGGGGGGGGGGAGGGGGTTAAGACAAAATCACGAAATGTCACAAGCACATATCACGTGTATTTATTTTAACCTTCAACGCGTAGTTTTCAGAAATGAATAAGATAGTACCTGCATTTTAGAATAGTAATTTATTCTGATTTTTTAAGATACTCTCTTACAAAAAAATACACGTGATTATGGGTAGGGCGGGTCCTTTAGTATAACTCTACTCACCAGGTATCACCAGGGGGGGCTAAAAATTTGATAAAAAATACATCACGTGATTAATGGACGACCCCTACATATAATATATGTTAACCGTATGGTTACATGGGAACGCGAATTTTGCGTTGGTATATTTAGTGTGTTTTTACTGTTTCAGGTCATCGCCCTCGGTGCCATTGAGTCGCGCCTTCCTCCTGAATACGTTGGTTTCATTTTCTCCTTTCCAACAAACGGGAAAATGGCTTCTAAAGCGAAAAGAGACCAGCTCGGTTATCCCTTTTAGACTATGTAGGTAACCCTAAAGATACGATATTTGTTCAAATTCTGCTGTGACTTGAATCAAATTACAATTGTTTTGTTTAACAACTGCATTACCGTTACTGAACCGTCTGAGGCGCTGATACAGACAGACCATGGCTGTGTAACGTCAGAGATGGAAGTTAGCTACGCTCACTACGCAGTACTGCAAATACACAAAGTCTAAGTCAAAGATATATTTGCAAATAAATACGAGATAAAAGTTCTTGCAACAGTAGTATGGTAGCTTAACATATTCAATCATAACATAATACATTACATGCACATTTTGGTATAGGTACAATTAAATCATTTATATTTAAATTGAAGGAATTCTTGTATATTATAGTAGGGATTCTCAATTAACCATCTCTTTAAATCCATTTTGAAACGAACTATTGGAAGTTCTCGACATACACGAATCCTAGCCATTTTAAAAAGCGGTAGATCCCTATTTCAACTGAAAAGCGGCTGTCACAGATATATCGCACCAACATTCGAGTCTTTGCAAAGAAGTAGGTAGGTATTCTATTAATACTATTAGGTAGGTGCCGGTCTACACACGATTTTATAGTGCACTGGCCGCCCCGCGATAACGGCTGTGGCAGCTGGTTGAATTTATTCAATCATCATTGCATCTTATATATCTAAATAATCATCATCTGACCGTTCGTTGACTGGTTTTTAACCGCAATGAAACCTGTAGGGAGTTGGATGCAAACAATTTTGAGGTATCTTCGCTCGCTTTTGTATTCTGCACTCTCTAACTTCTGAATGAGCTCTTGACGAGGTGGACTGTATATTATTGAGTAAAACTCCGAGCTTGACTATTCTTGATTTATTTCTGGCTGCCTCAGGACTGGCTTGCTGCTTAATGTTTGCGTGACGAATGTTGATAGGGATAGAGACCAGCGCAGCAAGCCACCCTTCTTTTATACAAGGCCGGGTTAGCCCTTCTGTACCTACCATTATCTATATATTCTGCACTGTCTTTGTTCTCGAACTTTTCAGTACTCAACAAAATTACTACCTATGTTATAATAAATTATATTGTATGAATGATCAAAAGAAAATAAAACCTTTCCAGGGTACATGCATTTTCAGTCAACTGAGTTTTGCTAATGATGGAAAGAAAATCGAAACAATCCGTGGCGAAATACACAAATTTTCGCGATTTGGTTTGTAAGTGCGATAAGAACACTTCTGAAAATAAATCTTCCGAAAAATGTCTTGCGACTGCTGTCACCAGAACGAAAGCCACAACTCATAATTATGTGGGTTCTTTTAAGGGGTGACACCACATTATCCGCCCGGGTGTCACCCATACTAGCTACGCTACTAATCGCTCGCTCACTCTCGCTCACGTCCCATTCGAAACTAACTGAGTTAAGGTGATTGCGCCTAAGTTGTTGGTCGCGGCTGGGGCGCTGTCAACGCTGCTTCACAATCTGGTGGACCCGAGCACCACCTGCAGGCGGTTGTGTCTGACTGCACTGCATCTCCTACGAGGCGGCTTTCGTACTGGCCGGATCTCCGCCCTGGGACCTGGAGGAAAAAGTCCTCGCGTCACTGCACCGATGGCGTGAAGACGCACGGGCGCGCGGCGAGAGACTGATGCAGCGGCACATTAATCTGCGTCAGTCGCAGCTGCGCGAGGTTCTGGTGGGGGAATGGCGGAATAGGCTCTCACGCCCTTCCGCCGGCCTCGGCACTATTGAGGCCATCCGGCCAGTGCTCGACCTGTGGCTCGGGAGAAGGCACGGTTCCTTGACATTTCGTGTGACGCAGGTCCTCTCGGGGCAAGGCTGCTTCATTTTCAGAATTATAACCATTTAAGTTAGCAATAAAACTCCATAGGGTCAGCTAACCCGAAAGAATGAGTATTTCATAAAATCTTGACATTTTAGGATTAGGTATACCAAGACCGACTTACGGAGTTATTTTACTGATTTTAATGGTTATAATTCAGAAAATACATAATTCTTACGCCCGCGAAACATACTCGTACTTTAATCAACATACAACCTAATATTAACTTGCAAATTGCAAAACACGTAAGAATATTTGAATTCCGCGGGCTACCGTGGAGGTTCCGTCTTAAGGTGGATGCTCCAGGGTAGCTCGCGAAATTCAAAAATTTTTATGTTTTTTGCAATTTGCCGGTCAGTGTGAAGCTGTATGTGGACCAAATGCGATCCGCGACCGTAACGCGTATTTGTCTAAAGAATTATAACAATTTTAAGCATCAATATAGCCCTCTAAGTTCATGTAGTTCGAAAGAATGAATATTTCAAAAATAATCATTCTTTAAGAATTATAACAATTTTAAGCATCAATATAGCCCTCTAAGTTCATGTAGTTCGAAAGAATGAATATTTCAAAAATAATCATTCTTTAAGAATTATAACCATTTTAATCATCAATATAGCCCTCTAAGTTCATGTAGTTCGAGAGATAAATACGCGTTACGGTCGCGGATCGCATTTGGTCCACATACAGCTTCACACTGACCGGCAAATTGCAAAAAACATAAAAATATTTGAATTTCGCGGGCTACCCTGGAGCATCCACCTTAAGCGCTTATTACACTACACGGTATTTAGGGCCCGGTGGCAAGAGTTGGCGTGGCCCCTAACTAGGAAGCCGTTTATTACACTAGCCAGTCGATTCGGCCTTAACTCAGTTGTGAAGTGACCAGCGCTGCCAACGTGTGAGGAATTCCCCAAACTGCGGGAAGCTCAAGTTGATTGGGGTTTATTGAGGTTGGCAAGATGTGGGCAAAATGCCGGGATTCTAAATATCGATTATTTTATTCTTCTGATATTATTCCAAATGCCGAATTTATGGGGAATCAGTAGTTTTTGTCCCCAAAGTGGGGAATTTGATTTGCCTTTTCGGAATTTGTTAAATTGGTGTTAGCAACTCAGCTCCCTAACTCCCTAAACGATATCACACTCCCCGGTAGTAAGGGAGTTAGGGAGCTAACTAAACCGGGCCGCCCCGGGCACCCTAATCAGGGACCCTAACTCCCTAACTCTTATAACACCACCCTAAATCGGGACTTGCTGGCACTGAGTCCTTAAAATAAATCCTTTTTACAAAAAAATAAAACCGACTTCCAAAAAAATAACTTTGATTTCGGAAGTCGGTGTTTAAGGTTGTTTCGTTTTTGAACACCGACTTCTGTTATATATATAATATATTTATATATATAAATATATATTGTATGTACATGAACAACATGACAGATGGCTACATCCAGTGTTGCACAGTGCAAATTATAAAAAAGACTTAATTTAAAAAGGTGTACGACAAAAAATAGTTGAAAAAGAGTAAAACTAAAGAAATATTACATTAAGGTAAAAAATATATTGTCCTCGGCTATACTTTCACACTGCATACAGGGATAATCGTCGGTTGGTGTCCCATTCCATTTGAAATATCTAAAGAGGCCTCTGCGAGTTGGCTTCGGCCCCTCGTACGCCTACCAAAGGACCGGGTCTCTAGGGACCCGAGAAGTCAAAAACATGAAAAAATAATAATAATAAAACCTTTATTTCAGACCATCCCAGATCCATATTCACATTAAAAAAAAAATTTTATCCGGAATAGCATAATAAGTTAAATATTATTAAAAAAATACAACCGAATTGAGAACCTCCTCCTTTTTAACCGACTTCAAAAAAAGGAGGAGGTTCTCAATTCGGTTGTATTTTTTTTTTATGTTTGTTACCTCATAACTCCGTCATTTATGAACCGATTTGAAAAAATTTTGTTTCATCTGAAAGGGTATATATACTTCTAGATTGGTCCCATTGTCACCATGTCAGAATCTGATGATGGAATCCCACGAAAATTGAGGGCAACCCTCAAATTTTATAGGCACATACAGTGTTTTTCATAAACTTTCTAACGCAATTCAGATATTTGTGCCTGGTAATTATCATCTCATGTTGCTGAGCTGATGATGAAAGGTATAAATTAGGATCTTATGATGAGATTCCATGAAAAATGTTTGTTCAGCGAAACTTTTGCCAATTGTCAGCCGATTTGGATGATTCTTTTTTTGTTTGAAAGAGTATTTTCCTGGACTGGTCCCGTTTCAATTTGGTGAAGACCTGACGAAGAACTTCGGAGGTAGGCAAAGGAACTCTTCAATAAATGATAGCAAAGGGATCGGGATTGCTGAAATCGCATGTTTCTTTAGTGTTTACGCCAGTTCTTAACATAACATTGCGCCGGTACGCTGTTAATGGGTACGCAGGTACCTAGGTACTATAGGGCTCGCTTTTATTGGGGTGCGAGAGGTACTCTAAAATAAATAGATTCAGAGTATTTTGGAGAATAATTATATTTTGCGTGTTTTCATCGTTAAGGCAAATAACCGAATCTCATGAAAAAACAAACACTTCATTATGTCACTACGTTCGAATTCTAACTTAAACACTTTTTTCTTAAGTCTTTCAAGGCTTATGATTTTGAGGTTACACCTCCCAAAGAGGATCTCTGCATGAGCTACCCCCCGAAGAATGGAGGATAGTAAGAATGATTTTCTTGCAATCATACATTCTCAGCCTTGGAAGAGTTAAGCACCTACCTACTCGTAACCCGAAGTCCCTACCTAAGTGGCGACTCTTCGTAGACAGGTGGACGTATGCCTCTATAGAAGCAGTTTCAGTCATACCCTGCGCTGGGCAATATTCTTTAAATTATTATGCGCCATTTGCGCAATATCTTAAAGCAGTTAGGATGAAACCCTGCTGCAGCAAAACGCCACAAAAACCTGCAACACATCGTCGGACGTAAACAAAATCGATGCGACAATTCACATCTATCCAGAAGGGATTGAATTGCTTAGATTTACCCTAACTAATCTACGTGGTTACTCGTCGGATGATCATCGTAGGTCTACTCTGCTAAAGTTTTTAAATTTTAACTTTGAACTTACTCCAGTGCAAAGAGATTAAAAATATAGAGCGGCTATCAGAAGAAATTTCATAGAAAAACTGTGATCCCATGCCTCAATAACGCCATCTAGCTTTAAATAGCAAACATATACATTAAATTTATTAATTCAGCTATCGGTCGGTAGATGGCCAGTGTGTACTAGGGATGTTACCAACCATGTATACTACTCTGTCAAGAAAGTACCGGGAAAAGATCAATAATACACAAAATGTCTGTTATTCATCCAAATTTATTTTATCACCTTCAAAGTATGCTCCTTTAGAAACGATACACTTGCGCCAACGAATAATCCATTCATCAAAACATTTTTTAAACGCTGCTTCCGGAATTGAGTTCAGTTCTCGCCGCGAATTCTCCTTTATGTCTTCTATCGATTGAAAACGGGTGCCACGAAGTGGTAATTTGAGTTTAGGAAAAAGAAAAAAGTCAGCAGGAGCCATATCTGGTGAATATGGTGGTTGCTGGATGGTATTTGTTGAGTGTTTGGTTAAAAATTCGTTCACAATGATAGCCTTGTGCGAAGGCGCATTGTCGTGGTGCAAAATCCAAGAATTTTCTTTCCACAAATCTGGCCTTTTTCGTCGAATTTGCTCTCTTAAACGCCGCATAACGCTCAAATAATATTCTTTATTTACCGTTAGACCTTCCGGTAAGAATTCAGAGTGCACAACACCGTGATAGTCAAAGAAAACAGTCAACATGACTTTGACTTTTGATCGACTTTGGCGTGGTTTTTTCGGTTTCGGTTCAGTTGGAAGGCGCCACTCCGAAGCTTGTTGACTAGTTTGCATGTCAAACTCGTAAACCCCCGTCTCGTCACCAGTTGCGTTTCATGCGTTTCATGAATGTTGGGTCCGAACTGACTCGTTCTAGCATGTCCTCAGCGACTTTCATGCGATTGAGTTTTTGGAGAAAATTCAGATCTTTTGGGACTAGCCGAGCAGCAACATGTTTCATACCCAAATGATTAGTTAAAATGGTACGGATCGACTCGTGAGATACAGAAAGTTCGGCGGCTATCTCTCTCAGAGTTGAATGGGGATTTTCAGTCACTATTTCCTTCACTTTTGCGATGTTAACTTCAGTTGCAGACGTTGACGGCCTACCAGAGCGAGGCAAATCTTCCATCACATCTCGACCGCTTTTGAACGCTTTGAACCACTCATAAGCACGAGTTTTTGATAAAGTCGATTCACCGTAAGCCTTCTGTAACATTTTCAGTGACTCCGAACACGAAATTCCATTGGCGATGCAAAATTTAAGACAAAACTCTTTGTTCGATATTTTTGTCCATTATGAAATTCGCAATACACACTATATATGATATTACTAAAATCAGCACTGTATTTAATATAAATAACAGATGCAACTCAAACTCCGCGCCAAAATGGAAAACAGTTGTGCCAATCTAACAACTACAAAAAAACAAAAAATTGAATTTGGAACCATAAACAAATCATCCATTCCCGATACTTTTTTGACTGAATGTATATCAACTATCGACTATCGATCCTATATGTTGATTTTTTTTTCTACACATTAGAATAGATTGAAATAAATGCCAATAAATTAAGAAAGCAATAAAATTCAGTAGTTTCAATGTAACTTATTTATTTAGAATTATTTTAGTAGTAAATAGTCAATGATCCAAGCAATGTAAACTAGAGCGAACGAAATTTTTTTTGCGCAAAACGTTGCTGTCCGAAAGTCACGTCGGGCGTCGGGTGACCAATGTTCGTGCCTTCTCTGGCTTTGCCCTGCAGCGGGATATTATTAAACTCGTAATAATACAATGAGAGACAGACAGTTCTTTATACATCAAATACTAATCAATAGAGAAAAACCTATATATTCGTGGCTAGATAATAACAGCCGCACGGGTCGATCTTCAAGGTTAAGCAACGCTTGCCAAGGTTGGTCTGTAGATGGGTGACCATCTTAACATAACGAGTTTCCTCCGTGCCTCGGAAAGCACGTTAAGCCGTTGGTCCCGGCTGTCATCTGTAGATCTTTGGCAGTCGTTACGGATAGTCAGAAGCCAGTAAATCTGACTCCAGTCTTGCCATGAAGTACCGTGTTACCCAGTTAATGGGTTGTGGAGGTCTGGTAGGCAGCCGCTCCTCGTAAAATACTGGTATTCAGCTAAATCTGGTTTGACTGGAAGCCGACCCCAATATAGTTGGGAAAAGGCTAGGCAGATGAGAGAAAAACCTATATATTAGTACATCAGTGAGCATTTGTCAACTGAAAAAGAATCCGTTCATCTATTAACTATCATTTAATATATTCGCGTAGTTAAGGAAGAAACTATTACTAATCAGGAGTCTCTTGAAAAATTGCGTTAGAAGAATAACTTGGGGGGGTTCACTAGGGTATGATGGGTTAATAGACCTCACTGCCCATACAATAAGATTCAAAATGAACAGAAGACTTGAAAGTTGTCTCCAATCCAAAATTAAATGCTTTATAAAAGCCTAAGAAACGGTGGAAGATCAATCTTCACCCACCTGATAACCAGATGAGACAATTTTTTATCAGATGTTTTTGATTTATAAACATACCTATGATAACTTGCCTATCGAAAATTGTTCATGGCTCAGTACGTCAACCATGAGTTTTATCAAACTATACTCGCTAGCGACTGTAGTTAAAAAAACTTAAAAAAAAACCAGTTTCTAATTTATTTTTTTAGTTGTTAACTAAAGTTTTACTTGTAACTTGCTTGTTTGTTAGTTATCAACTTAAACAAATAAATTAGTAACTTAACTTGTTCTTTTTTTAATTTTCATACATTTTTGTCTCCGACATCGACACTCCATCCGTCAGTCTTCGCATAAGTTTTTCAGAAATGTATTTCATGAGCTCTAATTCAAAAGAGGTCAGTACAAATAGATTGAATAAACGTATGTATTTTCCATTGAAAACTTATTGGTCATTCTTCAACCTCTGTGGATAAGTCTGTATCCAATTTATTAGTAATTTGTCATCTTGTTACGAGCATTCGATTTGAGATCGTGTAATCTCGTAAATGTATAAAACTGCAAATCGGAAAGTTTAAAAGTGGCTCATCAATTAAAGTCTGTGACTGTACATTAAAAATAAAAAAATCGTACGAAGCCGTCCGTAAAATATCCTCCAGGTGCGAGAAAAATTACTTTAACTCTGCATTTTTACTCGCTGCATACAAATAAGTACGTAAAATGTTAAATACTATATATATTACTATTGTATGTACCTATAGTACACCCACATTTCGCCAAACAACACTTAAAACAATTACGAAAAATCAAGAAACATGATACTAACTTCACTTGAAGTACAAGGCACTGATCCTTTTTTTAAAATTGATCGACCAGCCTTTCCATACGAAATATCCCCTTTCTTGAAATGCTTCGAGCATAACTTAGATGAAGCAGATGGAAGCCAATGGTCTTCTCTACGGTTTGCCTGCACAAACCGTATCCACTTTTCAAGTTCTTCTCCATTTACATTCGGAAATCTAAAATGACAGAAATCTACTTGAACGAATAGGCCTTATTCCTTTATTAAGATCACTACATCACTATCAACTACATAATATCATCAATATCACTACATTCGACTTACTAAATGAAAAAAATAAATAGAAATTGTTTGTCTGCCAATCACTGATAATTCGAATTTTACATTGTTGGTTTCGGCTGAACAAAAATTTGCACCCGTGTGAAGCCGGGGCGGGCCGCTAGTTTAAATTAAATGACGAGAATATGTTCAATTACGTACCATAATAAAGTTTTATCGATAAACCACATAACATCTCTCACAAAGCAAAGTTAAGCTTCTCAGCAATAGAGGGCGTTTATAACAAAATTATCAAATTTTCTAGAACTATTTATGAAAATTATTGAATTTAAATTAATTACTGAATAAATATAAAAGATATTTACGAAAATAAACCGAAGTTAGTTCCGGCCGTTTTACCATAACGGGATTTGCAAAAGCGTAATGCGCAACTCGGCATTTTTGTCAGATAATGTAGAGCTAAGAGCGGACACAAATACGACTTGACATGCCGAGGTGACATATAAGACTGAGCGACTTATGACCACTAGGACATAAGTATTGGATTACGATTTTGTTCGCTATGTCCTGTCTATAGTATATATATTTAATGTCTTTGCTCCAGTGATTATAATACATAAGAATTGAAATCAATTGTCTCTATAATCAGTTCAACCAATGGTGACAACTAGCCACCCTTCGCGAAGGTTATACCTCGTATGCAAAGTTAGTTTAACTCCTAGTTAAACTAACTTTGCGTTAAAGTTAGTTTAAGTCCTTCATTGGCGTAAAATTAAACGCGAAAACTCTACCTCTAACGCCACTGGAATGAGATCACCCTAGCTAATATTTTTTATTACGCGCTCTTCTCAAATCTGGGAGCGCCCTCGAAGTCGTCGATCTCCATACTTGTCCTTCTTCGGATATTACATGTAATAGAAACGTCATTTAATAACTTATTCAACCTACCAAACCAAAATAATGTTTGTTTACATAAAATTATAATTGACATTTATCTGCTTTGACATCCTACTTTTTCTGCTATCATAAATGTTTTTTTTTTAATATAAAGGTTTCAACCTGTCTACATGAATATTAACTAGAACCTTATTTAATTTAATCTTTACAGGTTCTATATGAAAGCGAAAAAGAAAAAGATTATCTTTTTGGTTCGTTTGACACAATATGACAAATTGTTTTTTATGTTGTCATGTCATCCTATGACTGAAATAATACAAGTCAATCCTTCGGCATTCGCTGCCATTAAAATAAATAAATTATATGTAATGAGATTAGCAGAAAACTTGAAAATAACTAACATTATATAAATCTAGCAAGTATAATAAAGTGAAATTTCGAACAACTATAAAATCTTCAAAATAAAACGATTCCTGACCTTATAATTGCGTATAATAGATTCATATTTCTTTCTAAAATATTTCCATATACAAAATAAAGGTTGCTGTACTATCAAATCAGTAGTATAATGTTTTAGATGATTTGATGTGTACGATTTTTTTATATATATAAATGTGTTTATAAATTTTATTTGTTCTTCTTCTAACCCTTGTTTTCTTTTCAGTTTGGGCACGAAGATAAATTTTATAAGCCCCATTCAAGTACTTACTAATAGCCTGTGTTAGTTGCGTCTGTGTTTTTGTATAAGTATAAAATTTTCCTACCAAATGAAACTGATATATTATTATTAAAAAGACTTTTGGAGGACAACGGAAGTTGCGCTTCCTTAGGGAACATCTCCTTCGGTTCGTCTTCTTGTGCGGTAGCCTCCTCACCTTGGGCATCATCCAGCATGTTATCTAATACACTACTACTGACGACTGATTCGTTATGGAGATCACATACAGGTTCAGACAACAAAGTCGCTTGACATTCTGGAATAAAATGGGGAATAAATAATGGAATGGACACACCGGGCTCTTTCTCTTCATCCGTCATGTCCGCTTCCATCTCGTCCTCGAATAGGGTGCTCTCTCCACAGCTCTGCTTTACTTCGTCATCATTGTCATCATGGTTTTCGATTTGTGGGTCGTTAATTTTCATACTAGAATATAAAGGTGTATCATTATCGACATTCACCTATTCCTGCTGTCCGCATTCGTCAGACACTTCAGCGGTCGTCTTTTCGACATAAATAAAAACATTCTAATGACCGTCGTTTTCACGAAATGCATTTGCACGGGAATTCTTTTCTTAGTGTGTCGCATTGTAACGAAAAATTAATACCGTTATTGTACATCGTATAATAAAAATATTTTGCAGCGCTTTGCAAAAATGCGCCCAAAATCAAAGAATAATCGGTTTCTCGCCACTCGCTTGCGATAGCGACGAGCCTGAATTCGGCTAAGAAATTTTCGAGGCATACTCGGTCTATACCTGTATATAACATAGACATTTTTACACATATAAATTATTTCTTGTAAATATAAAAACCACTTAGCTTTATTTTCCAGCGCCTTTTACATCTAGTGCCTTAACATCGTTAACATCTCGTCCTTTTCGGGATGTCTTTATAAAATTGGGGTCTTCTTCGTGCTACAATATTACAATCTATATTTTTTACTTTATACTCGCGGCACGTCCGCCATGCGCAGTATAATACCCGGCGCCTCCACCAAATGTAAAGTACCAAGAATGGGGACGTAGCGGTAGTCGTTATAGAAAATGAAAATCTGATGGAACTTTTAAGGATAATTATATTTTATGTGTGCTCTCAAGGAATGTCTTACAGAATCTCTTTAGAAAAGACTAAACCCCTCTTCTGTGAATATTTCACTTGAAACCTAATCTAAAATCTTCTAAGAAGATTTTTCTAAGAAGTCTCCGGAAGCAGTTTGTTTTTTGTACGATATTGTATTGAGAATGGTTAGTACCTATCCCAACACAACCCGTTTGGGTACGTTTGGCAGCATCGGTAATAATGTGGTGGTAATCTAGATGTTCAGACAGAAAATGGTTAAAATTTAAATGACAATCGGGATCTGATTTACCCACACCGTCGTTAGTTATGATGGGACTGAACTGTAAACTCTCATAACTACTGATAAATATTGGGAATTTATTGCACCGGTGAATAGGCGAAGATATTGAAAGGATTTTATAGCTGACAACTAAACAAGGAGCACGTTTATGGGACCAATAATCTGAAATTTCCTGAGAGGCAACGAAACATGTCTAATTTATTTTTACATTTGGTCACAATATAATCGCAATGTTCACCATTGACTGCTCATTAAGAGTCAAATATTACACCTAGATATCTAAATTTGTCTTTTACTGGAAAGGGCTTTCCCTTATACATCAGATTTACTAATGCGATATTCTTCTTCCGGGTTAATAAAACAGCCGCACTTTTAAGCGTGGATAAATCCATGACATTTAAATTTAACCATGACTCCAGTGTAGATAGAGCAGAATTGACATTAAAGCTAGCTTGCTCAACAGAGTGACTTGACTAGTATAACAAAAAATCATCTGCGTATTGAAAAACCTTTACATGGTTAGTTTACAAGTCCATATCAAAAGTGTTAATGTTGTATAGAAGGGGACTGAGCACAGAACCCTGTGGGAGACCTCTCTATACGAGGCGGGATACCTCATGATCTTCTATTAATTATTAGGAAAGTCTAATAACTATACATTTGTGATTAAATCATGAAAAATATAGCCTTTATTTAAAGTACATAATCAATCATCGAGCTTAATAAACCACTAAAATTAAGTGTTACCCCGAGTAACATTCAACGTTTATTTCATCAAAATCGAAACAAAATCAAAAGATATTAAATTTACTACGCCAGATGATCGTAAGGTGTGTATTCAGTAAAATTGATGAGCAAAATTTATGCCAAAAATAATTTTTTTCTTCTTGAAAAGCTTACTAGTTTCATTGAATAGGTTAGTAACGATTTCAATTTTTTTTTTTTTTACTATACATAGGCACGCGTTTGACCACTATCTCACCTGATGGTAAGTGATGATGTGGTCGAAGATGGAGCACGCTTGCCTAGAAATAACCTATTCACTCTTGACTTAAAGACTCCCAGGTTGTAGCTATCAGGAAACACAGACTCCGGCAGGGAATTCCACTCCTTAGCTGTACGCATTATGAATGTGTTACCAAAACGTTTTGTGCGTATGGGTGGGATATCCACCGTGTACCGGTGGCGCATCGCCGTTCGTCTTGTGGTCCGATGATGGAACGGGCTTGGCGGAATTAAATTATGCAATTGCGACGCACATTCCCCAAAATGCAATCGGTAAAAAACCGACAGGCTAGCAACTCGTCGTCGACGTTCAAGAATTTGGAGCTTCGTCGCGACAAGCCTCTCATTGCCGATGATCCTCTTGGCTCGTTTCTCAATTGACTCAAGGGCATCAAGTTGGTATCTGGCAGATCCATCCCAAAGATGAGAGCAGTACTCCATACACGATCGAACTTGCGCTTGATAGAGTTTAAGCAGCTGTTCCGGTGTGAAGTATCGTCTCACCTTTGCCAGAATCCCCAACTTCTTTGCAGCCACTTGGGCTTTTGCCTCTATGTAAGGGCCAAAATTGAGAGTAGATGTTAATGTAACCCCAAGAAGCTCAAGTTGGTCGGTTATCGGCACGGTTAAACCTCGGAAAGATGGAGCTGGGTGGAATTGGCTCCTTTTGGCGGAAAATAGACACGCTTGGGTCTTAGCAGCATTGAACTTGACCAGATTGGCATCGCCCCATTCAGAGACTGCCTGTAAGGACACGTTCAAGCGGTCAACCATTGCCTCCCGGAGAGACCGGATCTGCGACCCACCAGCTCGTGCGTCGGACACGTATCTCTCAGCAACAGTGCTGTCGTCTGCATACCCAAAGGTACCGGGTTTAAGCAGATCATTAATATGCAGCAAGAACAGTTTTGCCGAAAGCACCGAACCCTGAGGAACCCCGGCATTAATATCCAGCAGTCCAGACGAGCAGTCATCTATGACCACTCGGATAGACCGATCCCTCAGGAAGTCTGCGATCCAATCACGCAAACCGGCGGGCAGACCGAAGGAAGGAAGCTTACTAATAAGGCTATCATGCCAGACCCTGTCGAAGGCCTTCGAGATGTCAAGGGAGACCGCTAGTGCCTCCCCGTGCTTCTCTATGGCCTCACTCCAGATGTGAATGGCATACGCTAGAAGATCCCCAATTGACCGATTTCGGCGGAACCCGTATTGACGGTCACTAAGAATATAATAATAATAATAATAATAATAATAATAATTTATTTATTTTCTTACCACAAATTACAAGAAACGTCATCACAGAGTCTTCAGACACAAATTCATACTATATAATTTGTGGAAGACTGGTGCCTAAACTAGGTTTTTTAGAAAACCTGTATGTTAGGTCACCAGGCCCCCTTAACAACTTTTACACATTACAATGTTTGTACTGGAGACAAAAAGATTCGCACAAAGTATTCAATTAAAAATCTCTATCTGTAACATTGTTCATAAAATTATATTTACAAAACAAAAATTAAAAACAGTGAACTAAAATTATTTGATAAGGAAACATGCAAGGGAGGATGTTAGTGAATGTGAGTGGTGTTTGGGGTGAGTGTGTGTGTGTGTGTGATGTGGAATGAGTGTGTGGTGTGGAGGAATTGTGTGTGCGTTGCAATTTGTTAGATTAAGGTTTTGAAAAGATCTTCAATTTTTGTATAATCTAAAGTGATAAGCCAGTCAGTTATTTTTCGTTTAAAAGTTGTTTTATTTAGGGTATGAATTGAGAGTAAAATATTTAGTTTGTTGTATAGAAATGGGCCAAGAAATGAAAAGAAATTTCGAGCAAATTTGGTTTTTACTAATTTAGGCTGGCATACATTCCTACTTCTGCTTCGCATGTCAGAATTATGATGGGTATTTACAAAAGGGATAAGGGAACGTTGCTTTAAAGCAACATGGAGAATAAAAAGCTGCCGAATGGAGAGGACTTTAGAGGACTTATAAACTTCTACAGTGGGGTGTCGGAAAGGAAGGAATAGTGCAACTTTAAGGACTGCCCTTTGAGCCCTTTCAAGTGGTAAAAGGTTAGTTTTAAACGTCCCACCCCATGAGGTGATGCAATATGTCAGGAGCGATTGGCATAAGGCATAATAAACAGAGAGTAATTGCTTGGAATTAAGGATAGATCGAAGGTTTTTGACCACAAAGATAAATTTCCGTATTCTGCTAGTGAGACAATTTATATGTGCGGCAAAGCTTAGTTTAGAATCCAAGGTCACTCCCAAGTACTTTATATTGTCAACTTTCTGCAATTTGGGACAAGAACAATCACCGTTAACAGAGAATGAACAGGTGTGAGCGATAATGGAAAATGGTTGAAGAGACGACTGAGGGCTATTCCTTAAAGTAAAGGCTATGTACTTAGTTTTGCTGGAATTTAAGGTGAGTAAGTTAGTTTTCAGCCAACCATCTACAGTGTTAAACCCTACTTGAGCATAGTTATATACCTCTTCCCATGAGGCCGCACTGAAAAGCAGTACAGTGTCATCCGCAAAGGTAATAATACGGCCATTTTGAAGAGAGAGATTGCAGAGGTCGTCAATATACACTAAAAATAATGTGGGCCCAAGAATGCTTCCCTGAGGAACGCCAAAAGCTACGGGAAGAGTATCACTAGAGTGGTTATCAATTTTAACAAATTGCGAGCGGTCAGTTAGGTAATCTTTGAAGAGTGATAGCTGATTTCCACGGATACCGAGGTTTTCAAGCTTGCGTAGCAAGATTGGAACCGACACTGTGTCAAAAGCCTTCGCTAGGTCCAAAAAAATGGCCAAGGACTTCTTTTTATTGTCAATGTTAGACACAATAAAGTTTGTCAGCTCGTGCACCGCCATGGCCGTAGATTTATTTGCACGAAAACCGAACTGATTCTGGGACAACAGATTATTTTGATTCTAGATATTTCACCAATCTGTTGTTCAATAGCCGTTCCAGAATTTTTGATAAGGCAGGCAGAATTGCAATTGGTCTATAATTATTAACACAATATCATTCGCTTCTAGGTACGCCAGGAGCTTATGATTCAGCACGCGTTCCATAGTCTTACAGAGTATGGACGTTACCGAGATGGGTCTATAATTCGACGGGTCAGCTCGACTACCCTTCTTGGGCACGGGCTGCACGTTAGCTTGCTTCCAAGCCTTCGGCACTTTTCCAGTCTCAAACGAAAGGTGAAATAGCACGCCTATTTATCAATATCGGAGACAACTCAGGCGCACAAGTCTTCAGAACAATTGCCGGTACCCCGTCGGGACCAATAGCCTTGTTCACGTCTAGGTTACGCAGTACCCTACGGACGTCCTTCTGATGAATGCGAATGTTTGTCATACCTACTCAACTTGCATCCACCAGGAGAAGCAGGGGGCGTCGCGCCACCAGGATCCAGACGTGAAGATTCCGCAAACAAAGAAGCAAACAAGTTCGCTTTCTCCTCAGCGGAGTGGGCCAGCGTCCCGTCGGGTCTCAGCAGTGGTGGTAGTGAGGGGCGGCAGAAGTTCGATTCGACCGACTTAGCCAGGGCCAAAAAGCCTTACTACCTGCTGGGTATGAAGCAAGTTTGTTCCCTATTCGGCTAATGTGGTCAAACCGAGCCCTCCGCAACACTTTCTTGCAGGACTTGGCAGCCCTGTTGAAGGCTCTCTTCTTCCGACTCACGTCATTTGCTTTGCGCTTACGAGCGTCGACCCATGCCAGGTACGCCGCGTGCTTAAGCGCATCAGCGCGATTGCACTCGACACCAAACCAAGGACGAGCTTCGCCAGATTTCGCTATGTCAGAGAACGGAATGTAGTACTCCATTCCCCTCCGCAACACATCCGACACGGCGTCCACGCACGACGAAGCATCAGTGGAAGAAAAGCAAGTAGGCTGCCAAGGGTAACATGCGAAAAAAGATCGCATGCCATCCCAATCAGCTGACCTGTATCGCCATATCCGCCGGGTGCCTCTTGGGCTAGGATCAGGCGGGGAGTAGACGGATACAGACTTCACCAGACCGTGGTCGGAACTACCCAGTGGTGAAGAAATCGACACCGAATAGCGGTCTGGATCTGTTGTCAGCAAAAGGTCCAAGCAATTGGCAGTGTGCGAATCAACATCGGGTACCCTCGTTGCTCCCTGGACCAGCTGGGTAAGATTTAACGCAAGCGCTAGCTTTCGCGTCTCTCGTCCAGCATGGTCTGTGCACTGGTATGGGAAGAGCCACCCCTAATGGTGCGCATTGAAGTCCACCAGTAACACCAATTGGGCAGAAGGGTACCGCTGCTGAGCCGCATCCGCCGCCTCACTAAGGTGCTGTGTAAGCCCAGTGGTCTCCAAATCACCGCTGTGCGAACGGTAGACGCAGGCGTAGACAATTTTGTCTAGGCCTGTGTCCACTATAGCCCACAGCGTCGAGAACCTGGAGTCTTCAAGGTAACGGAGACGCCGATAGCAGATGTCGTCCCGGGCGTACATGTATACACCCGCACGTGGTCTGGAGTGGTGCTCCAGGGTAAACCCTGGGTAAGACAGGTATGACACGTCCGACGGACATCCAATCTGCGTCTCCGACAGGAACAAGAGCGCTGGTTTCTCGGTCTCAAGGTGGTGATGGACTGCAGCGAGATTTGAGTGCAGACCTTGTATGTTAGAAAGGTGCACTTTATGCGAAAGGGCGTGCTGCCGCTGTACAGCTTTTCTCTTTTTTCCCTTGTTCATTGTAAAAGTGAGTGAGGTCGAGAAGGAAGTGAAATGAGGTTCCATGCTGCTAACCCTCAGGCACGCCCTGGCAGGACGACATCTTTGGGGGACTAGTCTGGAGACTGCGGGGACGCCCGAGCCCCCCGGGAATGGCCATCGGGCCCTTTCATCTGGTCGCCAACCAGCACGATGGTGCATTCCGGGATTTTTCGCCAGTTGGCGGGGCAGCCTTTCATGTGTGGCTAGCACATTACTTGGGCCCCCAACTACCTGGCGGTCGGCCAGCGGCGCACCGTGCCTCGGATCCCGCTACCCTCCGCGACTAGTCTCCCGATACGCCCACGCCAGGGCAAGCCTGGTTGGTCTGCCTGCATCGGAAGAACTATTTCGACCCAACTCCTCTGAATTGGCTACACTGAGCATCGTACCGGAACGCAGGTAAGCCGCTTGGCGGTACGTTTTTGCCCAGTGGGTGGTCACAAGCCATCGGCCGAAGCCTACCACCAGTTAGTGTCACCTGATTAGCACCACCCGGGGACCACGTGTAGGGTCTAAAATTTGGGTATTCTCCTACGGACGCGGGTGACTCGGCCCCCAAATTGACGTCAGACATATTTCTGTAAGTTGTAATTTATTGTATTGAGCCTTTTTACGTTTTTTAATCAATTCTGTGCACTCAGAGTCCCACCATGGAGGTTTGTACGAGTAGAATACGGAAAGTCGACGCACAAAATATCGATAAATGCTAATACGATGCTACAAAATTGCGATGCACGTTACGGCGAAAGACTGTCTCTGCGAAGCCACTACACTTCGATGCACGTTACCGTGATAGATTTTCACTGCGATACTACTTGACTTCGATGCACATTACCGCGAAAGATTTTCACTGCGATACTGCTTAACTTCGATGCACATTACTGCGAAAAACTACGGAGCGACTTGACTTCGATAATCTATTGCGAAACATCGTTACTGAGAAACTTTTACATAATTAATTCATATTAATGTTTTGAATGGGCCTAAAGAAATATAAAAAAAAATATATATATATTCCATAATGGTTTGTACAGTATAAACAATCATAACATTATTATGTATAATTAATCATATTACAAGTATATTTAATCAACTTGACATAAATACAGAGTTAGATATAACAAAAATGTTAACAAAATATTAACAAAGATATAATAATTATGTTATTCATTGATACAAAAATATAAAAGAATCAAAGAATTCGTAGGGGAAAATTTGTTTTATTTCTTTATGGAGCATATATATGCAAGACCATCTAAATATTTTAACATATCCATATCACCTTTCTTATTAATATGCTCTTGGAGTTTTTTGTAGTACTGCGTTTTCGTTTTTCCTTTTTTTTTCTATCAAACCAGCTAACCTCTCTATTTCATACTCTGAATTTTTCTGCTCTTTTACAAGTTATCTCATTGTTTCGTATATATTTATTTTTCTTCTGTTAAGTAGACTATTCCAACGGTTATTCCAGCTTTAAACTGCATTTTGCGTGATGGGTATACCCGTGACAAAGCAGTCCCAAACAGACCATAAACTAGGAAGGAATAGGGGTAGAGTCTTCTTTAAAGTAAATTTTGGTTTATTTGGAGAAGACGATGATCTCTTACTGATATATGTTCCATTTACGTAGTACTTACTAAACCAGTCTGCTACTGGTTTCGACTCATTCGGTATCACTTCTCGCCGAATAAGCTCAAAGGCCGCTGGAATATCTTCAGGTTTCAAATATGCCAATGCTAAAATATGTCGCATTTTGTGAGCGAATTCGCTGTCATTGGTGTATTTTTTACTTAAGCCAGCTCTCTGTATGTGCTTCCATATATTTTGGGATAAATGGAAAAAGCAACACTTGTGACTGCTGTTGGGAAATACCCTCAGACTGGCATTTATAATAGCGAGTTCGAAATCAGAAATGATTATTTTGGGATTTAGATCTATGTTCAATAAATTTTTTCAATAAACTCTTATTATTTCAAAAAATATAAAATACGAGTTTTCTGATTTATTTGACAGCAACCGATACTCAAGCGGTACAATTTTTTGAGCACCATACTCAGACCCGACCATCCCGTGCAGTGTAAAAAATTGACAGAACAGGTTAGGGCAGCATTTTAAAGTGCCATCAACGATCCATAATTTTGAATAGTTTAGTAAACGTAAATTACGTCCAGTGCTAAAAACAAGAATCGATTCATTTTCTTTATCATTTCCTACACAATGACCAATCGAAAATTGTTCAGAACCAACTACAGTATACTGATGAGGAACGGTAAACGAGTTTAACGATCTTGGCAATGCTGGCTCAGTTCTGACTCTTTCGCGGTGAATTATCATTCGCATCGCCTTTTTAGTGGGCATATACGGGGCAACTTTGTTAGGTACTTTTTGGATTACTTTTTGAATAATTTGTCCGGGAGAATCGAAACTATCGGCTGCTTTTTTCTTTAATGATTTCCTTAATACGGAAGATCGTGATGTGTCATGGTCGGGTTCGTGCCTATGCTCTATGCAATTTTTACGTTGTACATAGTGATGCTCACCAATTTTTTTGGTTTTGACCGCTGTAGCACACTTCGAAGATCCTTTTCTTACACAACTCCAATAAAAATTATCTTCAGACCTTTTATTCAAACTATACAGATAAATTATCCATGAACAACTGGTTTTTGCCTTTTCTTGATTTAATAAGCAAACAAGGAGTATCCATGATTACAATGTTAACCTCGAACTGATTTACTATAAAATGTCAACACAGAATCGAACAATACCTCCAATTACCCTCATTATTAAACTCGTATCAAAATAGGAAATAAATAAGTAACCAAGACCATTTTTAAATTTAAACAATCTGTTTCTGAGACTCCGAGATTTTAGGCGTGCCTTGAATATAACAGTGAACCAGTCACACGGGTCGATCTTCAAGGTTAAGCAACACTTGCCGAGGTCAGTCTTAGGATGGGTGACCATTTTAACATACACACTGGTCGATTGACACTCGAATATAATTATGTGGATGGATGGAGAAGGAGAGGAAGGCCGAAGAAAAGATGGATGGATTGTGTGAGGAGCGATATGAAAGAGAATATGGGAGTGAGTGATAGCGTGATAACTGATAGGACAGAATGGAAGAAAAACATGGGATAAGTGCAGGAAGATGATGACGACGGGTCCATCAACCCGTGTGACAGCTACGAGCTCCTCATTCAATCAGTCTCCTCAATCAGTACCTACTAAATATCTTTAAAAAAAATCGATTATACCTACACAATAAATAGATTCTATGAAACCGGTTAAACTGTAATTCTAATACATAAAATACGCCTCTACTGAGTGATTGCCAGAAATGCCTTGCCAGACAACGCACCGCCGAAACTACTGGTCGTAGAACGCTGCAATTTGGCATGTAGGTTCCTTAGGGAGTGAAGGCGAGAACTAAGAGAGAATTTCCCGAAATTTCTACAGGAATGGGAGAAACGGTATATGCGCGTACGAAGTCGCGGGCAAAAGCTAGTTTTAAATATATGTGAAGTGAGTGCCAAATCCCTCCTAACCCTTAACTCATTGTATCCCACCATACCTAAAACAAATAAGGTGGGATACATCAAAGGATAAAATGGATAGACACCATAATACATCAAATATAAATATCTAATAAATTTATTTTGTACTCTCTCCAGCATGAGACTATATTTAGCTTCATGCGGAGACCAGATGACTGCGTTACATTCTAGCTGGCTCCTAACCAGTGCGTTATATAACGCAATTATAGCTTTCACGTTCGTAAACCCTTGGACCGTACGAAGCATAAAACCCAAATTTCTGAAAGCCTTTCTGCAGCAACTCATGACGTGATCACGAAAAGTCAAGGTGGTGTTAAAACTTACCCCCAAGTCCTTGACTTCTGTGACCCGTACCATAGGCAACCCGTCGATATGGTAGCTACCTACGATAGGATTGTGTGCACGAGAAAAAGTTATTGTCACACACTTCGAGCTATTGAACTGCAGGAGATTTTCTTTGCTCCCACTTACCACCCTGTCAATATCCCTCTGTAACCTGACACAATCATCACCGTTTCTTACTACAAGGGATAATTTGAGGTCGTCGGCAAACAACAAGGCAAGTCGTTTACCACAAGGAGGAACCCCAAAGGTCCAAGATTACTTCCCTGACTCACTCCTGATCTCGTGAAATATGGATCTGACACGTGTCCCGCATATTCCACATACTGCCGCCTATCCCTCAAATAGCTGGCAAAAAACTGTAATGAATGTGGGGTGAAACCAAAACCAGCCAACTTCGTAAGCAACATGTCATTATCGACTAAGTCAAATGCTTTTCTGAAATCGAAGTAAGCAGCGTCAGCTTGCCCCCCACTATCCACCGTTGGTATCAGATGACCCATGTGACAGAGAAGATTACTGGTGGTACTCCTTACCGGTAGAAACCCATGCTGAGCGTCCGAAAGCTGAGCTCTCACCTGCAGATAAATGCTCTTGTGAATAGCAGTTTCCAGCACTTTTGCCGGCGTCGACAACACTGCAACTGGCCTAAACCCATCCACAGATTCTGCTGAACCCCCTCCTTTCGGGACTGGAACAACACGAGTCACTTTCCACCTATCCGGGAACACGGCAGCTTGTAGACACTGGTTATAAATGTGAAGCAGTGGCTTCGCTAGCACTGACCGACAATCCTTAAATATATAAGGGGGAATGCCGTCAGGTCCTGCGGATGGCTTCGGCTTCAGGTCTTGAAGCGCACGACATACGTCCACCAGTGTTAATTGGTCTAAGTGTACTCGCGCCGCTCCACTTCCACTACCTGCTTTAGCTATAGCCGCGTCCACATCTAGCACCGGCCGGCGGTTCTGCCCTATAAACTGAGTAAAAATACTCCGCAAACATATATCCTATAGCCTTCTTATATATAATAAATGGGCTATCTAACACTGAAAGAATTTTTCAAATCGGACCAGTAGTTCCTGAGATTAGCGCGTTCAAGTAAACAAACAAACAAACAAACTCTTCAGCTTTTTATATTAGTACTTATAAGATAAAACATACAATACATAAATAACATACTAATACAAACTATATGATAATAAAGATAAATTATAATACATACCTATTTGCAACTATGACGAGAAGGAAAGATAAAAAAACTTTTTAACAAAAAAATTAAACCGACTTCCAAAAACAGAACACTACAAAGTAAAAAATAACTTTGATTTCGGATTTTTTTAGTGGTACGCAGGTACCCAGGTATTTAAATGGGACCAGTCCGAGAAATTACTTTTCCAAACAAATAAAGAATCATCCAAATCGGTTAACAATTGGCGAAAATATCGCTGAACAAACATTTTTCATAGGATACCATCATCAGATCCTGACTTATACCTTCCATTATCAGCTCAGCAACATGAGATGATGATTACCAGGCTCAAATATCTGAATTGCGTTAGAAAGTTTATGAAAAACAGTGTACTATGTGCTTATAAAATTTGAGGGTTTCTCTCGATTTTCATGGGATCCCATCATCAGATTCTAACTTTGTGACAATGGTACCACCTCAGGAGTAGGTATAGGCTTTCGAATAAAAAAAGAATTTTTGAAATCGGTCCAGAATTGGCGGAGAAATCGGTGAAATAACATGAAAAAAAATACATACAACTGAACATAGAACCTCCTCCTTTTTGAAGAAGTCGGTTAAAAACTGCAAGAGTTTGGCCTATAAAATTTGAGGGTTCTGACTTGGTGACAATAGGACTGTGGCGTATTATGTCGCAACACCGTTAAAAATATTTTGGGTGGCAACACCAAATGTTTCCGGCGCCAGACATAAGTCAGCCGCCAGAGTGTAAATTGACACAGACTGAACATTCGAGCTAGCGAGCGTGAGCCCTCATTTTGTATTGTGTATTGCAAATAGTAACGAATAGAAACCATTTCCTATATCCACGAGTTTTATTTGCGTGTGTACCTCCAAACTGGTGACCCCGACGTGATCGAGACGCAACTATACAGCGAGGAGGTACCTACAGCAGTGAACGTGGAACCGGACTTCAGCAGTGAGCCACGCTGAGATCTTCAGCCTGCCCAATCCGACTACGCCGCAACGTTTTCCAGGCTGGTTTTACCACTTACCGCCGGGAAATTCGCTGAACGAGAAGTTGCCGAGTATAGATACCTAGGTACCTACCTAACTGCTCACACCGGCCTCTGCGTAAGTCAGAAGGCGCAACAACGGATTGCAGCAAGTTTGTGTTATTTAGTGCATCATTCGCAAGCAGTTTTCATCATCTTACGTACATCCTACGCATCATTTTCGTTTTTTGAATGTTCCGAGGCCATCGACCCGGAAACGGAACTCCATCAAGACGCTACCTATCTCGACGCCATGCGCAACCTATCGGGGAGTAGCGGAACTTCCCGATTTATGATCGAATGAATGATTGAACTGTCGTCGGCCCGATACGTCAATGTCATCGCAACGCGGGATTTTGAAGACTTGAAAATACGATTAACTTTCCCCTAAATAATTAGTGCCTGCATGTGCATCTTACTAAAAAACTAACTTTGTGCTCGGTGGTTTCAAATGTAAATAACAATAGCATTTTTATCTTTATTTTTACACATGTTCATGTTTGTTTACATATTTTTCGTATTGGTTTTTCGTGTGTGTTTGTTTAAAAGTTAGCACTGGCTGAGGCTTGTATTAATGGTAAAAGGTATTGAATTTTATATCAATAAGTCGTTTGAACTTTTCATTTGTTTGCGTGAATTATTTCTGTACATAATTATCTGCAGCACATGCTTATTTACCTTGCGCATTCTGTACATACCTCGTGTTTTTAAAGTTATAAGTTGCTTGTTATAGTTTTAAGCAACCTGACTGAGTGGTAACTGTAACTTGAACATTTACTTCGTTTTATAATATATTTACACATATTTGACATGGAGAGCCAACAAATTGAGGAGAGACTCAACAAAATTCTGGCTAACAATGAAAGGCTAACACAACAAAATGCGGACTTGCGAGCACAATTAAATGCCCATAGTGTGCAGAATCCAGCAGCATATGCAGTCCGTCCTAAACTGCCTCCTTTTTGGCTCGAGCATCCTGCTGGATGGTTTGCTCATCTAGAATCACAGTTTGTTTTATGCAATATTTCGGTTGATGAAACCAAATATAATTATGTTATTTCTCAATTTGATTCCAGGATCTCTCATGAAGTCGAGGATCTGGTCACTAACCCTCCTCCAAAAGGTGGCCGGTATGAATGGATAAAGGAAGAAGTTATTAAGCGTTTTTCCACTTCCGAGTCACAAAAGGTCAGACAACTGTTGTCAGGTGAGGAGCTTGGTGACCGGAAACCTACCCAGTTTCTTCATCATCTGAAGTCTCTAGCTGGTAAGTCTTTCCAAGATAATACAATAATCAGAGAACTGTGGCTACAACGTCTGCCTAAACACATACAGGCAATTTTGACTGCCCAAGGTGACCTCACCTTGGAAAAAGTTGCCGATCTGGCTGACAAAATTTTAGAGGTCAACTCTGTCTCTGTCAACGCCATTTCTCCTATTCCAGCTAGTGCCCCTGACCTCGCTGCCCTTACTGTGCAAGTTCAAGAACTTGCACGTCAGGTGGCTGTTTTAACTACAGGACAGTCCAGTTCTAGACAACGGTCTGGTTCTAGGTCTTGTCAACCTAGATCCAGATCTGCGTCCCAGGTGGCCCAACAGCCTTTCTGTTGGTACCACCATAAATTTGGTGCAAAAGCAAGTAAATGTACCAAACCATGCTCTTGGTCGGGAAACCAACAGAACAATCTGTAGCAGCGGCGACCGATTGTTTCAATAGTAGCCGCTTATTTGTTGTGGACAAAGACACCAAGTTCCGATTTTTGTTGGACACTGGATCTGACATTTGTTGTTTTCCTAAAAAATTGCTAGGAAGCAAAGAGCAGATCCAAATTACAATTTATGTGCAGCAAATGGCAGTTCCATAAAAACTTATGGCTGTCATACCTTTACACTCAATCTTGGTCTCCGCCGTACCTTCAAATGGAACTTTGTCATAGCTGATGTTGATACCGCCATCATTGGTGCTGACTTCATGGCCTTTTACAACCTACTTCCCGACTGCAGAAACAAAATAATACGCTGCGGAGTTACTGGTCTCACTGCTCCAGCCTCTGCAGCCAAATTCAACCAGCTCAGCGTAAAAACCGTTAAAATTGGAGAATCAGAATTCCACAAAATTTTATCAGAATTTCCAGCTATCACGAGACCCCCCGGCATCCATCGCGAGGTGAAGCACAACACGGTGCATTACATCAAGACGACCGACGGCCCACCCGTGGTGTCTAAGCCGCGCCGCCTCGCGCCGGACAAACTGCGCGCAGCGCAGAAGGAGTTTGCGGATATGGTGCAAACTGGCACCACTCGCCCTTCCAAGAGTCCATGGTCCTCACCACTGCATTTAGCCCCGAAGAAAGACTCTTCATGGCGCCCTTGCGGCGACTATAGAGCGCTGAACGCTCGGACTATACCGGATAGGTATCCCGTGCGCCATATAGGGGATTTTGGTCACGCTCTCGCTGGTTCCACCATCTTTAGTACTATTGATTTAGCTAAGGCATATCAACAGATTCCGGTGGAGCCAGCTGACATCTGCAAAACTGCCATTATAACACCGTTTGGCTTGTATGAGTTCCCCTATATGACGTTTGGGCTCAGAAATGCTGGACAAACATTTCAGCGTTTCATTGATGAAATTGTCCAGGGTTTGGATTTTTGTTTCCCATATGTCGATGGCATCTTAATATTTAGCAGGGACGCCACGGAGCATTGTAACCACTTACGCACGCTCTTTGAACGATTGGCTAACTATGGTAATAAATAAATATAATAATAAATGTTTATTTCAATAACTTACAGTAGTTACATTTTTACTTTTAGAAATGACCTTTTAAGCAAAATAATTGCTTGTGTTAGGACATTCCGCCCTTCACTACATACAGTATCATTTGTATTCGGGTTATTGAAATATAAAAGTACTTAATTAACGATAACAAAATAAATCCTAAAATTATAAAGGAGGAGTCTAATCTAAATAAAACACAAAAACAAACGAAGATTATTTAGAATAAGTGTGCGCACTAGTGTGTGTGTGAGTGCTCGAGTGAGTGTGTGTGTGTGTGTGAGTGTGTAGGCGTGGGTGTGTGAGTGTATATGTGTATGTCGGGGGAGAGGATTGGTGCGATAGGTGTTTAGGAATTTTAAATGTGATTGCAATTTGGGGTATGAGTGGGATAAGCGTTAAAAGAGTTATGAGTTAGCCCTACGACATATCTTGGGATCGTAAGATGTTTTATGACTACATCTTACACTAACCGTTATTTAATGTTTGTATTAAACATTCAACTTGATCATACGACTTTGATTTTAGCCATTTCGTCATAATACTTTTGCAGTCGCGATGTGTCCGGGAATAAATACCTAGTTCCTTGTTAAGTCGATTATATAAGCGAGAAGATTGGCTAGCGTACTGTCTTTTTGCAAATGCTGATTTACACGCGATTGCTGGGGCTACCTTATCCTTTCTTCTGCCTTTCAGCCTCGAAGGGTCAAAAGTGAGGGATTTGTGCTGCTTTAGAATAATATGGAGTACGTACATCTTTCTGACCGACAGAAGGTTAGATATTTTATAAAGGCTTTCTGTCGGGTATCTAAAGGGTTTGAAGAGCATTACTTTAAGTAGTGACCTCTGAGCTCTCTCGAGCTCTAGGAATTTAGTTTTTGCAGCTCCACCCCAGACCGGGAGACAATAAGAAAGAACCGACTGTGCTAATGACGTGTAAATTTGAAGCAGAAGGCATTTGGAAGTGACGTAACGTAGTGTTTTAAAGGTCCAGATGAGCTTTCTAACTCTTTTCATTAATAATTCTGTGTGAAAGTGCCAGGTCAGGCGTTGATCAATCATTATGCCCAGATATTTTGTATGTATAATAATAATAATAATAAATCCGCAAGGCAGTTTTGTGGCGAACTGTTGGGCACTAGCGACCCCACGGACCTGATCTCCAGGGAGAATTCTTGTTCCTCATCTCCGGCTTGCCTTTATTGGCTGGCCGGAGTGAACACTGACGAGGAACAGAGCTCCCACCTCTTTCTAGCCTTAATCGGCCGGTCTGAGTGGAGATTCGCAAGAGCAAACGTGCTCGGGAGAAGGACGTATAATCCAGTAAGGTGCTGGTAGGGATCTTGACCGTACTTCCGGGATTGTCCTGATAGCCGTGGTATACCTCTCCACTCCTCTAGCACCTCGGAATATGTTGCCCCCTTGGCGCTACGTCACTTTGTGCTAGCGACCCTTTTCGGGGGGCCCATTTATTGAGTGTGCAAGTCACCCCCTGCTATTTTAAAGCCGTTTTAATTGTCAATGGTCAGGCAGGGGCCAATAGTTATTCCATAGTAAACGATTATTAGTCCACTAAACCAGTCAAACCCATAGCTTTCATCTTTTGTTTCCATATTCTGCAATAGTCCTGCTCCAACCGGGGATTGTCCTTGGGTAAACTTCCACAGTGCATACAGGGATAATCGTTGGTTGGTGTCCCATTCCATTTGAAATGCCTAAAGAGGCCTCTGCGAGTTGGCTTCGGCCCCTCGTACGCCTACCAAAGGACCGGGTCTCTAGGGACCCGAGCAAGTCAAAAACATGAAACAATAATAATAATAATAATAACATCAGCAACTTGCTCTGAAATACTCTCTTGTGGAGTCGGAGGTGCCATACTATAGGTATGCGCCCGACCCAGTTCTCGATAATGGCAATATCACATTGTACTGGGATCGGTCCATCATCACTGACAGGACTATTGTTGCCAATAAGCCTGATATAGTGGTGGTGGACCGAATTGTGAGGCGTGCAATGATTGTAGACATAACCGTCCCGCATGACGAGAACCTCGTGAAAGCCGAGAAAGACAAACAAATCAAGTATATTGACTTGGCTCGCGAGGTTGTCGACATGTGGGAAGTGGACTCCGCAATCATTGTACCGATAGTCGTATCGGCCAATGGCTTAATAGCCACGAGCCTCGACCAACACCTTAGGAGGCTCTCGTTGGGCAGCTGGATCAAGGGCTTGATTCAGAAAGCGGTACTTCTGGACACGGCTCGCATTGTCAGGAGGTTCCTATCTCTGGAGCCCTGACCACCGGTAGCTTGGACCCTGTTCCCGATATCGGTGGGCTACTATTTTTATATTTTTAAATGTTTTTATTTTTCTAATGTATATATTGTATAAAAATGTTTAAAAATATCTAAATAAGTAAAGAAAATAAATAAAGGAAATAATAATAATAATTATAATAATTAATTTATTTCTTCTAAAAAATAACATACATACAGACCTTTAAATAACATACCAACAATACACTTAATTCTAAATTTAGATGTTGAACATCTGTGTCCGAACTAGATAGAATATCTGTATTTCGGACATCAGCGCTCTTCCCCTGTTATAGTCGACACTTAGGAATTAAACTTTAATTAGTACTTATACACATTTTATATTTAATACATTATTTAAGGAAGTGACAGATATAGAAGAACATTTCAAAAAAAAAAACAAAAAACATCACAACATATGAATAGTGATAGTGAGTGAATTCCTCCGGTGAGTTGAGCGTAAGTGAGTGGGTGTGTGTAGGAGGGTGAGTATTATTAGAAGCTATTCTATTATAGACAACAGGTTTTCGGTCTCGGTGTAGTTTAGCTTGCGAATGTAGTCGACTACCATAAGTTTACATTTGTTCGTATTAAAGGGATATATTTCTACAATTTTATTTATTCTTTCATACAGAAAAGAGCCTAAGAAACAAAAGTATTTTCTAACGTATGCGTGTTTGAAAGACGGCAGTTTATTGTGTGTGACGACCTTTCTTCTGCGCATAGATAAATAAGAGGACATTTCATATTTTGTATTGGTATGGTGCCTCAAGACTGCGTGCAAGACATAGAGCTGCCGGACAGTGAGGACCTCACAGGACTGGTACAGAAGATATGTTGGGTACAGGTAGGGCCGGAAATTGCTGACTTTGAGTATTGCTCTCTGTGCAACTTCTAATGGTTTTAGTATAGATTTAAACGTGCCACCCCATACAGAGATAATTGCTAAATAAACTTGTTTAATTAATTTAGGTTCAGCAGCATTTCTTAAATTTTTGAAAACAAATATTAGTTTTCTTATCCTAGAAGTAACCGATTCTACATGAGGTCGAAAAGATAAATTATTGTCAATTATTATTCCTAAATACTTTACTTTGTCCGCTTTAATTAGGTCAGGGCAAGAACATCTTAGGTTATTACAACAATTGTGAGCTATTATGGAGTAAGATGAGGAAGGAGGATTAGTGTTTCGCATAGAGAAGGTGACATATTTCGTTTTACCCGCATTAAGAGTTAGAATATTCTTTTGCAGCCAGTGGCTTACTACGTTAAAACCATGCTGCGCGTGCTTGTAGACATTCTCCCAACAATCAGCAGAAAACAGAAGCACCGTATCGTCTGCATACGATATTATTTTACCTCCAACAAGATTTAGCTCACAAAGTTCATTTAAATATACCAAAAAAAGAGTAGGACCCAAAATACTACCTTGAGGGACACCAAAGGATACCGGGAGGTCACTGCTTATAAAATCATTTATTTTAACACATTGTGTACGGTCAGAAAGGTAGTCTTTAAATATTTTGAGTTGGTCACCCCTAACGCCCATTAGTTCCAGTTTTTGTAATAGCAAAGGCACAGAAACCGTGTCAAAGGCTTTAGCCAAATCCAAGAATATGCCTACAGTCCTTTTACTTGCATCCAAATTCCCTACCACATAATCGACTAGCTCATGGGCCGCATCACTAGTGGACTTGCCAACTCTGAAACCAAATTGATTATTAGAAAGAAGTTCATTTCTTTCTAAGTACCTGGTGAGTCTTTTATTGAGGATGCGTTCCAGAAGCTTGGAGATAGAGGGTAAAATAGAAATGGGCCTATAGTTAGTTATGCGATTTTTATCTCCGGATTTATGTATCGGATGCACCACTGATTTCTTTAAGACTGCAGGAAAGACACCTTGTGATAAACAGTTATTAAAAAGATGTGTTAAAAGGGGTACAAATATGTGTTTATTTTCTTTAAGGAGGCTATTAGGTATAGAGTCCCAACCAACGGAACAGATGTTTTTCAGGCCCATGATGAAACTCTCCACCTCCGCCTCATCTGTGTTCAATAAGACTAGCGATTTTAATGAAGGATTTGCATTTTCGGTTGCAAAATGAAAGTGCTCCGGATTTGCACAGTTTGTTGTACTATCAGCTAAGTCTTTGCCTACACTGACAAAGAAGTCATTCACCCTTTCCACCGATTCTTTTGCATTGGATAAATGAACTAATTCGGTCGCGTAATTTTTAGTCTTCTTAGTATTGGCTATAGTTTTGACTGCTTCCCATATTTTTTTGTTATTTTTGCCCGCTGCTCTCAATAGATTCTCTTCGTACGATGTTTTAACTTTTTTTAATAAACAGTTGCAGAAATTGCGGTATCTAGTGTAAATAATTTTAAGCATTTTGTTTTCAGGTGATTTTCTTAACTTTAGATGTAGTCTATCCCGGTGTCTCATGGAGCGTATTAGTCCTGGGGTTATCCACGGCTTAATAATTTTATTACGTTTTGTTAATATCTGTACAGAAGTGTTAGCCACAATCTCATGCCGAATAGTTGTTATGAAAAATTCCATGCCAATATTTGCGTCAGTTATAGAGTAGACTGGTCCCCAATTAATTTGGGATAAATTTAAATTTAACTTTTCAACATTTATTTTGTTGACGGTCACGTGGGCAAATGTTCGTGCCTGCTTACGATGAAGACAAAGTAGAACTGCTTGATGATCGGTAATTGTTGATTGCAGAACAGCAGTGAGTGCCTGATACTGGGTTTTAAGCATCACGTGATCAAGGCACGTTCTACCGCTTCTCGTGGGCAGGGTATGGGCGGGTAAGATACCAGCAGATAAATTTTTCCGTACGAAGTCCAGCAGTAGGTGTATTTATATGATGAGGCAAAATCACGCGCCAAGAAAAACAGTCGCCTACCCTTTGGTGTTAAACAATCTGATATAAAGATCGGTTTCTGGGGACTAACCGGGCCGACTAGGCTAGTATTCAACTTTTCGGCCTTCTCTGCGATTGTCAGGTTTTTTACACTGCTTAAGACACTTTCTTTTGTAAGAACTGAGGTGAATTCAACGACTATCGGTCTCAATACGGTCGGCTTTGCAAAAGGACGATAAATGTCTTTAATGTCCGAGGTTTGTAATTGAAGATTGAGAACATTTCCGATCTTTTTCACAACATTACACAGCTGAACTTTCGACTCATTTTGTAATTTTGGAATATTTCTCAATTCTATCTTAGCCGAACAGGATTGTTTTTCAAGGTTTTCTATTTTATTTTCCAGGGAGTTAATATAAGCCAAGTGTTCCTTACGTTCAAGCTTAAGGCTTTCCAATTCCTTAAGTATGACGTCATAGTTGGAGGATAAAGCCTGCATAGACGTACCAATACTGTCATTCTGGATTTTTATTTCAGCCAAAGATGATTCTAAGCTTTGTAATTTTAGTTTATGTTCCTCAGAAAACTTCGCGAAGGAGTCGCGTACCTCTTGCATAAAATGACTAAGCTCATTTTCTTGCTGTTTACGTTTCACCGTACGCCTCATATTTATGTTCCCCTGGTCATTAGTACTTAGCATATCCGATACGCTTCCTTCAACACTCTCTGAGTCCGTCTCCGAGAGTATTTTCTGTTTCGGTGGGGTGCGTTTAAGTGGCATTGTTGTATCGTCGATTTAAGCGAAGCACCAGGATCAAAGCGCTGTATTAGAATGTCAATGAGCCGTGCGAGAGAGTGATAGCCAAATACCAGGAGCACCGGTACGTACCTCCCAGCTGTGGTGATGATGTGGAGCCGTGGATTTGCGTGTGCGCTGTTAAGTGGCTGGACTTCGTCACGCCTCAGGAGGCTGGCTGTTAGCAGCAGTGGGCGGGGTAGTGTGGGTGGAGCTGGAGCGGTGCGTTACTTCGATGGCAGACTACGACGCTTGGGCGACTTAAGAACTCTTCGAGGGTTATGAACTCCTATTTTTTTACTTGATTTAATTGCCAAAATTTTATTTAAAATAGTTTAATTTAAAATTTAAATTTAACACAGTGGTCTCCTTAAACACGTCTGAACTCCTCAGAGGTCCGGGGGGGGAAAGTATGGTGTAGTAGTTAATCCAACAAAGTGTGTGCTAGGTACATCCGAGGTTATTTTCCTCGGTTATAAAGTCTCCAGTGATGGCATAAGCCCCCCGGAAGAAAAAATCCAAGCCTTGAAAGATTTCCCCCTTCCTAAAACAGCCCAAGGTCTCCGCAGGTTCTTGGGCATGATAAATTACTACCGACAGTTTCTGCCCAATGCCGCCGAGACTCAAGCCCCGCTCATTGACTTCCTTACAGCTACAAAGATTAAGGGAGCCAAGCCAATGCCCTGGACTCCTGAACTGGAGCACGCTTTCACTGCATGTAAGGACAGCCTCTCTCAGGTCACTAGGTTAGCACATCCCGTACCTAACGCCCCATTGGCGTTGTACACAGATGCTTCTGGCACACAGGTGGGCGCGTGCTTACAGCAGCAAAGTGAACAGGGCTGGCAACCACTTGCTTTTTTCAGCAAGAAGCTTACAGCGAGTCAGTCAGTGTGGCCAGCGTATTATAGGGAACTGTTGGCAGTATATTTGGCGGTGCAGCATTTCCGGCATATATTAGAGGCGCAACACGCCACAATATATACGGATCACAAACCTCTGTTGTATGCATTCAAGCAACGCAGAGAAAAGCTGCCACCCAGCCAACTTAATCAGCTCACCTTTATCTCCCAATTTACTACCGACATACGGCACGTAAAGGGAGACGACAACGTCGTCGCCAACACGATGTCGCGCATCGAAGCCGTCTCGCTCGAGTGCGATTATACCACATTGGCTCGAGCCCAAGACGCCGACGATGAGTTAAAAACCTTATCTGACTCGTCTCTCAATATGCAACATACTTTAATTCCAGGCACGGACACCACCGTCCAGTGTGACGTCTCAACAGGCAAACCGCGCCCCTACTTGCCAGCACCGCTGCGCCGCGCCGCCTTCGATCGCCTGCACGCGCTCAGCCACCCCTGGGCTCGCGCCAGCGCGCGCCTTGTGGCACAGCGTTATGTGTGGCCTTTGCGATTCGTTGAGGGTTGGGTTGCACGCTTCGGCGTTCCCACTACAGTCACGACTGACCAAGGCCGTCAATTCGAGTCGGACCTTTTCAAACGGCTCATGAAAGTTGGCGCGACCGAGCGAAGGCGAACCACCAGCTACCATCCTCAAGCTAACGGCATGATCGAGCGCTTTCATCGACAACTGAAAGCTGCTCTCATGTGCCACAGCGACACCTGGCACCGAGCCCTACCCATCGTGCTTCTCGGCATTCGATCTGCTTTGAAAGAGGATCTCGAGTGTTCGGCTGCCGAACTTATTTATGGGGAGCCGCTTCGCCTACCAGGAGAGTTCTTGATAGCCAGCACCCCCAATAACACTGACAACGTCAACGATTTTGTGACAGTTCTGCGCACGAAAATGGCCAATTTGCGTCCAATTCAGGCGTCGCGACACACGCAACCGACGTCGTTTATTTTCAAGGACCTTCAGGATGCCTCTCATGTTTTCCTGCGAGACGATACTGTTCGCCGTGCACTGCTGCCGCCCTACACTGGACCCTACAAGGTAATGTCACGGACCGAAAAGTTACTCGACATTGACATTGCAGGTAAACGCGTGACGGTCAGTATCGACCGCGTGAAGCCTGCATACATCGCACCTGACTTAGCGAGCGACCTCTCCCGGATAACCACTCCGCAACAGACCGCAGCGCCTGCGCCTGCCATGCAAGCGCCTTCCGCGCCCGCGCTACCTGCGCCCTCCGCGTCTGCACAGCCGACTATGCCCCCTGTAGCACAACAACCAGTTACCACCCGGTCAGGTCGCACTGTTAGATTTAAGGATAGGTTAGATCTTTAGCTTAAGTTTTGTTTTTAACTTTTTTGTTTCCTATCTGGTGTAATCTACTTCGTGTGTATTATTTTTTTTTTTTCCTGTTAAATAACTTGTTATTTTCTCCGTAGGGAGGTGGTTGTGGCGTATTATGTCGCAACACCGTTAACAATATTTTGGGTGGCAACACCAAATGTTTCCGGCGCCAGACATAAGTCTGCCGCCAGAGTGTAAATTGACACAGACTGAACATTCGAGCTAGCGAGCGTGTGCTCCCATTTTTGTATTGTGTATTGCAAATAGTAACGAATAGAAACCATTTCCTATATCCACGAGTTTTATTTGCGTGTGTACCTCCAAAGGACTAATCGAGAAGTATACCCTTTCAGAGAAAACAAGAACATTTCAAATTGGTGCATAAATGACGGAGTTATGAGGTAACAAATTAAAAAAAAAAAGAAAACAACCGAATTGAGAACCTCTTCCTTTTTTGAAGTCGGTTAAAAATAAAATAACATCATTCCTCAAAGGATTTAAGGTGAATGCTCCAGGGTAGCCCGCGAAATTCAAATATTTTTATGTTTTTTGCAATTTGCCGGTCAGTGTGAAGCTGTATGTGGACCAAATGCGATCTGCGACCGTAACGTGTATTTATCTAAAGAATTATAACCATTTTAATCATCAATATAGCCCTCTAAGTTCATGTAGTTCGAAAGAATGAATATTTCAGAAATAATCATTCTTTCTTTGAAATAATCATAAAAATATTTGAATTTCGCGGGCTACCCTGGAGCATCCACCTTAAGTAACTACTGGAAACCAGAACTCCTAAAAGCGCTATCTAGTGAGCAAGTGAAAAAGATATTGGGACATGCAGTGCCATCGCTCGGCTAGGCTACTCACTTTTTTACAAAACTAAAGCCTCAGTGGCTCAATCTATCTTTATCTCTATTATCTATGGTCAATGTATTGAGCGGCTGAGAGAGTTCGCGCATGGCAATACCGTTTCGGCTTCCATCAAGCGAGCAGCCGCGTCAGGCTTACCAACTTAGGGGTTTCCCCCCAAATTTAGGGGATAGATAATGGGTTCGATTCCCACGGGAAACTAACTTTGTAAAGTTGATTCCAGTTTGGCTACGACATTGCAGGCTTGAGTCACCTGATTGTCTGATAAAAAGATGATTCCGTGCTTTACACGAGCCCCAGCATTATGCTGAGCGATGGCTGTAGTGCGCGAATATGACGCATATCTTTCCAATTTTTTTAAATTAAGTATTATTTAATTTCTATTTTAGTTTTTTGGTATGCGTCATGCTTGGCGCAAATACACGCTTTTTCTTTCTTTCTTCTTTCTTTGAAGGCATGTACAAGCTGGTAGTCCCGGCCGCCAAATGGCGGTCGTTAAATAAACCATGTCAAAGGCCCTTGAGGCGGCTTAGAAACTTTATCACTAAGGTGTGTGTGTATAGAGTGAGGTCGAGGTAGAGAGAGGTCGTTAGACCTTACTGCCCACGCGATAAGAAGAAGTGGGATGGAATTATTTAAGGGGCGTTCTTCCTGTTTAAATAAAAATAGTAGCGACATCTAGTATCTCGTTGCTATGAATGCAGAGTAGATCTTTGACAGTGGAAGACTGTTTGATCAGAACTCGAAAAGACTGACAACCACTCGGTAAGACTGGAAGCCGACTCCAACATAATTTGTAAAATTCTAGGCAGATGATGAATTAAATATGTCTCTAACGTGTCACATAAATGAGATTATATTTATTTTTGGCCCGGATATATATTTTTTCAGTACGGGTAAATATTTTATCTATTCTTAATTTAACTAGATTTTTTAGGAATAAATGTTCATGTAATTGTGGCAATTATTGGGGATTTTAACTTGAGCTTCAGGGATAAATATTTTTGAGAGTTGGTAACACTGAGTTAAATCAGCCCTCCCTCTGAGTCTGCTCTGCGGCCATAGAGCCTCATAGAGGAGAATAATATATGTCCTGCGTACCTGCCTGCAGTCTTGAGAAGATCGCGTTAGCTGGCGTTTATCTGTCAAGTTACTTGTGCTACTTGTGCGAAATCGTTTTTCTATTCACCATGGAGTGGCCGGTGTTAGTGAACGATATATTTGACCAGCAGGTGACTAAAATCACAGGAGCAACGATGCTCCCGAAAAATTTCAGCGCTGATGTCCACACCGCAAGGTAAGAACACGTACTACCTACATATATACGATAGAAAAGTAAGTAGAATATTAGTCTCATTCAGATTATCATCCTCGTAATCAGTTAAAAGGTGCACTTCAACTTGAGACAAAGTTAATTACGAATAAGGTGAACATTAAGGCAACACGCCTTGTCAAGGTCTGTGTCCTTATACGTGCGCTGAGAGCCGAGAGCGCCGCGATGGCAGGCGACGCGTAGAGACGTATCTTCTTCTACCCACTTAAGATGCGTTGACACAGGCCTAAATCGTGCAATTCCGGGACATTATGGGTGTTCGGCAACACCGGTAAATTCACGGCAATATAAGTTTTGTATTGAAATTGCCAAAAATTGCACGATTTCAATTGCCCATGCCAAAAAGCGCACTTAAACATTACAGCCGGGAGTTGCATCGTGTATGCGCTGAGTTGCAGAAATACTAAGTGAAAATCATTTTGAAAATGAAGAATGATAGTAGATATGTCCATTAAAACACGAGTATTTTTGTAAATATGTTTATTGCGCTGAGTAGCAAAAACATAACTGAAGAAAACTTGCCTACCCCAGTTGCATGCAGTAGGTGCAAGCCAGCAGAACTCCCTAGTCCCTATACACAGTGCTGTTTAGTCTCTAGGCTCTTATATAACATATTAGTAAAATTATATATGATCACGTGCAATTAGTTTTTTCTTAAAATTTGGACACCAACAGCGAAAACAACAGTGAGTGGTAACAAGATGGAAAATGGTGCATAGGCAATAGGAGGCTAAAAATGTAACTGCTAAATGTTTCCATTCCATTTCTGTTAGAATATGGAAAGTCAGTTATTTGTCAGGCTCTTTCCACCGCCGGCGTGCCTGCAGTATTAGAATCTAGCGGCTTGTTGATGGTCCTTTTCAAGGACATATTTCGCCAACTGATCAACACTTTGTGTGACGTGACTGGCTCGTTCTTTGTTTAAAGAATTAGCTTTGCCATTCAACATAGCAGTGCTACCAGTTCTCTGGGCACGTTCCGGAGTCCTGCGCATAGATGTCAAGTGATGCTGAAGAATTCTTTTGATGCCTTAGTGTATTTTGTTTAAGTTAATTGTCTTCTCTGCCAATGTTAAAAACATCACAGGGTGACAATTGGAAAAAATTTAAAAATACACAAACACATGTATTTGTATAAACACACAATAGTTCACCTATTTAAATTCATTCAACTTTTACATTAAGTAAAATTTCTCTCAATCAACAAATTACCATTATTTTGAAATTTATTTAATTGTGCATATATTTAGCCTTTCATTTGAGAATGCAAATAAATTTTATTCTATTCTAATGACATGAAGTGTCACAAATTCACACCTAAGTTCAAGCGAGGCAAACATTGTCACTAGCCCATCAGCTAACATCGGCATGCTTACTGCAATACAAAACAGTACTGTTGTGCAAAATTTGTTCAGTGAACCTTACATGCACAAAGAATTTTTGTATGAATAGGGATTGAATGAAGGATACAGGTGTGTCGGGTGAGTTAATTAATATTTATAAATATTGGTATGACCACCAAACAAACCAGGTCAAATGGCTTGGCGAACTTTCTGACGAGTACAGGTTGGAGTGTGGAGTGAGACAGGGGGGGATGACATCTCTTTTACTCTTTCACCTGTATGTGAACGGGCTGATTGTTGAGCTGGTTGATACTGGAGTAGGATGTTCGATCGATGGTCACTGTATCAACAGTATCAGTTATGCAGATGATATGGTGTTGCTCAGCCCATCAATGGCCGCGCTCAGAAAGCTGATAGGCGTGTGTGCGGAGTATGCGAGGGTACACAGTCTCCTGTACAATGTTCAGAAAAGCGAGCTCTTGGTATTTCAAGCCAGGGGACGTAAACCGGGGGATGTGGCACTTGTGCTGCTTAACGCTGTCGCTCTTCGAAGAGTGAGAGAGTTTAAATACCTCGGCCATGTGGTTACCGAGGATTTAAAAGACGATGAAGACATTGAAAGGGAGAAGAGAGCGATGGCGGTCCGCTGTAACATGTTGACACGCCGATTTGCGAGGTATAGTTTAGAGGTAAAAATTACTCTTTTTAAAGCATTTTGCCAAACTCTCTACACCTGCAATCTGTGGGTCAGCTACACTCCGCGGGCCATCAACGCTCTCCAAATGCAATATAATAACGCGTTCAGGGTGCTGGTGGGGCTCCCAAGCTATTGTAGTGCGTCTGCGATGTTTGCGCACGCGCACACAGACGGGTTTCACACTGTGCTGTGGCTCCGTATCGCTTCGCTGATGTTCCGTACGCGTGGGAGCGCCAACACTATTCTGAGCGTGCTCAGCCACAAGTCGACAGCGCCCTTCTGGGGCACTGAGTTCAAGCACAACCCGGGCCCCAGAGGGCGGCAAATACTTAAATTATTTTTTTTAAAGTAACTACCTACCCTCTGCCACAGAAAACGCGTAGTACCGAATATACAGCATCTGGGGGGAGAGCGGGGTGGCAGTGTATCCGTGCGCCGCCGCGGACCGCGCCTAGACACGCCGTTATTGATTTATGATACCCTGTAAGCACTAGCGAGTAGGGACGTAGGACGTAGCGTCGGACCTACACCAAAGTCAAAGTCAAAACCTTTATTCCAATTAGGCCATTAAACGGCACTTTTGAACGTCATTCACGTTTCAAATATATAAAAATTCTGAAGTGACTCTACTGTCCATTCGGAAAAGGTAGATTCTTATGGAGAATAATGGACAAGAAACTCCATAGTTACTCTTTTCAAATAAATCTTTTACAATATTTGGTAAGTATACAAAAATTTTGTAATATGTGAGGACCATGCACCTAGGGTATGCAGAGGTAGACTTATCAATTTTCTAAATAAGTAGGTACATGATACTCAAACATTTACAAATATTGGAAACACTAATTAACAGTGTGTGAGTTAACAGAAAAATACAAACACAAAAAGAAACAGAACATCCATAAAGTTAATACAGAAAGCAACCAGTTTGATTTTGTCCACAACATTGACTGCCCTATGGAGCAGGACCAGCATGCTTCCATGCATTCTTATCCTGAAGTTAATCTTCTAATTTGTAATAAGCTTGTTTACAAAGTGTGCTTTTGATATACACTTTAAATTATCTTTCATTTAGTTCTAATATGTCACAAGGTATTTTATTGTAACGTTTAACACAGTACCCCATGAAAGTTGTGTGTACTTTAGCTAATCTATAAAATGGTTAATCTAATTTATCTTTATTTCTAGTATTAAAATTATGTCTATCACTACTTTTACTAAAAAGAGGGCGATTTTACATACATTATATTTTAATATATGAATTGGCAAGGGACTGTCATAATATTAAACTCTTTAAAAAGTTCCCTTAGAGAATCGCGGCGACGCAGATTATAAAGGACTCTGACAGCTCTCTTTTGTAAAATAAATATGGATTCAATGTCAGCAGCCCGACCCCACAACAAAATACCGTATGACATAATGCTGTGAAAGTAGCTAAAATAGACCAAACGTGCGGTTTCTACGTCTGTTAACTGTCTTATTTTCCTAACAGCATAAGCAGCTGAGCTTAGCCGCCCCGCTAGAGGTCCCCATTGCAACTTCTCGTCCACTGTGATTCCCAAGAAAACTGTCGGATTAATAAACCCCAATTTTTCTCCATTTAATATTATGTCACATTCGCTACTTTTAACATTAGGCAAAGGAAATCTAATACATTTTTTTTTTTCATTTAATACAAATTTGTTTGCCGTAAACCAATTTTGGACTCGAAGAATAGAGTTATTGACGACGTCAAGATTTCGTGATCGTCGCTCTATTTTAAATATCAATGATGTGTCATCCGCAAATAAAACAATCTTTGGGTGATTTTTAAGTAATTGGGGCAAATCATTTATATAAACTAGAAAGAGGAAAGGACTTAATATTGAGCCTTGAGGAACTCCCATTGTTACTTCAGACCCTAGACAGAAGGTCGTTCGACTACAGATGCGGGTATTGCTTTTCTTAAACACATATTTAATGCATGGGAAAACTCGCAAAATGCAATTGGAGTTTTTTGTGATCTCTCCAAAGCCTTTGATTGTGTACTCCATAGCTATTGCGAAAGCTACATAACTACGGGTCTCCAAAATGAAGCTCTTAACGTAATAGATTCTTATTTGCATATAAGGTTCCAATGTGTAGATGTTAATGGTGCGAAGTCTTCCGGGCTACCCGTTCAGTTAGGTGTACCCCAAGGGTCAAACTGGGTCCATTCTTGTTTCTTGTATATATAAATGATTTACCATTCTATTTAAAGGGTATGTGATGTTGTTCTCTTTGCTGATGATACTTCCCTTATTTTTAAAGTTGATAGGAATAAACACGATTTTGACGACGTAAATAGTGCACTCACCATGATTACGAATTGGTTCACAACAAAAAATCTAGTTCTAAATGCTAAGAAAACAAAATGTATAAAATTTGCCTTACCTAGTTAGTTACCTGTTAAAAATCTAGGACCCAATATCATCTTAAGTGACGAGGGGCTTGAAACTGTACTCTTTTTTTTTTTTTTTTTTTACTATTGATAGGCACGCGTTTGACCACTATATCACCTGATGGTAAGCGAGGATGTGGTCGAAGATGGAGCACGCTTGCCTAGAAATAACCTATTCACTCTTGATTTAAAGACTTTGCTGTTTTCTTGGGTATAACAGTTGATGCTTCACTTCAATGAAGCCCTCATATATCCACACTATCGGGAAAGCTTAGCTCTGCCGCGTACGCCATCAGGAAAGTTAGACAATAATTTATCTCATTAAAATGTTTTTTATGAGTTGTATTGCATTAAGTGGTTACCTAGTGATAGTGGTGACTGGTCGTCTTGCTGACCGTGATTTATTATTGTTATATCTTTTAAGCGTTACAATTGATGATTTATTATTGTTATGTCTTTTATGTGTTAAAAGCAATGATCCTAGTTTATCACTTGTGACTATGGGTCATAGCTATGGTTAAATTCAATTGTTGCACGTGCGAGCGGGTACGTTATTTATCCCTGGAGGTTCATTTTGATTAGTATTGTATGCTTGAGTTTACTTATTTAACTATCTATACAAGGTGTAGTTTTGCATCCTCGTCAGATTTCAGGAGGTTGTCATAAAAGACATAAATAATCAATTGAAAGTACGATAGTGGGCAATAACTAATAAGCGCTGCTTTTATTTGTTTGTAATTTAACAGTATTTCAAAATTAAACCCTTAATTCAATACAAATACAGCTGAGTGCGTGAGTGTCGACGTTTTACCTACGAAGTGCTAGCGCGTGCGCGGGCATTGACCGCTACATAATTTTACCTAATTTTATATCGAAAATCACCTACATTTTTGTCATAAATTTCGCTTGATAATTAACTCATTTTTAAGCATCATTGGATTACGGAAATCTTACTAAAGACAGTAACACTAGTGCGCCAAAGAAAAGTTCACTGACCTGGTCTCAGATGATTAATAAAATGTTAGTTTTACTTTATCCTTCAACCTAAAATTTTCGTAGTGATTTCGTTTTATTTGTGGATTAAATTGGTTGATTTGAAAGGAGATCAACCACTTTCTATGGAGCTTTGGTACTCATGCCAAGTTCTTTGTACATTAACAAAATATATGTTATTAAAAACTTTATTATACCCATATTCCAACAGTTTTTGTTTGAATCTGGTAATTAGTGGGGTTATCGAGATATCTTGGTTTGAATAATGGTAAAAAAAATCGAATATTTTTTGTAATAATATAATGGTAAGGCATAATGAGGACAACCTGATGTTATTTTACACATGCAAAATGTTTTTCAATGTAGATATAGCTTGAACATTTAGGCTAGAAGTATTATGATCGTAGTTAATCGGTGACCGAGATAGAATGAAGGCAAAAGAAAAAAAGAGGTTTTGAATAAGGACATAAGCTGAGTTTAAATGAATGTGTTATAAAAAAAGAAATAAAAAACACTAATATAATTATTGTTAATAGTTTATTTTTATTCATTCTCCATATCTTCCCTTACTAGTATGTCATCCAAGAATGTAGCTGGTGCATTTACATTTTGGTGCCGTGCCCATCCCAAAAACCAAACAACCGTCATGGTGTGGGCACAACAACCAACAGTTCTTTTGCCAACAATACAATTACAATAATAGGCTTTGATCAAATTGGATGAGTTATCTGTGGTATCTGTGGCTTGACCTAGCAAAATATAGACAAAATATATTTTTCCTGTATGATGCCTTGACTGTATTTTTGCTCTTATTAGCAGATCATTTACGTCAAAATAGCTATTTTCTGTGATGCTCCCAATCCTCTCAATATTCTCACAAACGTCAATGCTATAGCTGCCATTTTGTCTAATGTGCTCGCCATAGTAGGAGCGGGCCTGTTTAATTTGATATGTTCCCAATGCAAACAAAATAAGATTTTCCATTGTCAGCATTGGGAACATACTCAACTGAGGCAGGTCACCATTTATTGGTAAGAAAGCAGCTCGCCTTCTATTTACATTGTGATTTTCAATAAAATCTCCGAGTAGATTGGGAACATTCATTCTAGCTCTAATTTGGTTCAGGATTGCTGGTGCATCAGTCCGATCTGTTATTAGTTTATGAAACACATTAACTAATGCAGCAGCAATCCTGAAATCAGTCATGACATTTCTACAAGTATTATTGAAATATGTTTGTCTAAGTAGCTTATAATCTCTTTTGAACTTGCCATTTATTACCTCAATAACCCATCTACATATAGTAACACATCGAGATTTGTTTGCTCGTATAGTTGGCAATTGTGTTTCCCCTTCTTGTAGAGATTCAGGCTTATGGGGTTCATAGTGGTAACTTATCAAATCATTTATAACATCCCGAAAACCACGGTCCAAAATAAATACATCCCCTTCTCTAAAGTACCTCCTAAGGGACCCACTTTCTTCTGCAAACAATTCTTTCATTATAGTAGCGTCTGATATTGTAGCAGAATAAGGACCCCAAACATCTAGAATGTGTCCATTTGATGCAACAATCAAAAATGGCTTAACCAGGTTTCTATATTTGTGAAGACTGTATGTCTTTTTTTGAAAATAATAATTAGAACTTTTTTGTATATAAACATAAGTTGCATCTGCAATGACAATAGCTTTGTTATTATTTTCATTACCAAATAATCCTTTTGGAATTAGGAGGTTCTTACTTAAAAGATTTTCACGAGTTAAGCATTCTACCCCTAAATGCTGTGATACAAATTCACGAGATAAAATATCACGAGCTTTCTTTAAATATCGTCCGATTGTAGTGACTGGCATTTGGAGCAAAGTACCCAATCTCTCATTAGAGTCCCCTGTTCTTAACTTTAACAAATAAACGCCTATAATTGTTTTACCATTACGCATAGTTCTTAATGAAGGACATTCATTAATTATTTGAAGTATTTCCTCTGAAGAATGACCAAGCCAATAATGACATATATGAGGACTCCATGATTCAATATTTTCAAAATCTAATTTAAAGGCACTCCGTAAATTACCAAGCAGGTTCAGCATGTCTTCAATTTGTTCTGAGGTGAATGTCATAATGAATTCATTCTGTTGTACAACCTCTTCCCAATTAAATAGCCTTACATGTTCGATACACACACGGGCTGAGTTAGGCACATACAATTTAAAATCTGACAATAATCTTAGTCTCATTGGTTTTGGAACACGGAGTCTTTCTTCATTGACGCAGTTGGGATATATACAGTGTCCTGGAGTTGCAGCAGTACGTTTATAGTTTGGCAATGTTGTAGGTACTGGTCTATTGGCAGCGTCTGTTGTTATTGCTGGACTTACTGATTCAATTTCAGGTTGCTGAATCTCCAACTGTTCATAAGGTTGCGGCATGGCAATATCAACTTGAACACTTGATGAAGCACCACTTTCTTCCACATCTATTAATTGTCTAGCAACATCAACATTTGCATTGCGTTGTATGTCTCTTCTAGTAGCAACCTAACATGCATAACATACATGCGGTGCTTGTGGGAGCTAAAATAAGAAAATAAGATTTATGCATTTTATAAGGGGTTAACTACACTCTGAGATCAAAGAAACAACATAAAGAGAAGTGAAACAAGACTAATTGAAATGGATGTTCACAATTATTGAATTATATCTAACCTGTCGTGGAAAAATTCTTGCTGCTATCAATGTTCTCTCGGCAGTATTTTCTTGCAGAGCATTACTTCTTCTTCTTAATATGGACCGACCACACACTATACAGACTTGTTGGTGACCAATTTGTTGCTGAGACTGAGAAGACTCTACTTCATCCAGACTTCTTTGCAGAGCATTCATGCATAAATTGCATATAAAGTCTTCATCTGAAAACTAAAAACAAATTCATAGTTATTACACAATTTATAATTATATATATATTATTATTGTTAGGCTCGCAGTTGACCTGATGGAAAGTGAAAATGTGGTTGATGACGGAGCATGGTTGCCTAGAAGTAACCTATTCACTCTTGAGTTTAATACTCCCCTGTTGTAGCTAGGTATCACATTTCACTCCATAACCTCATGCACAATGAATGTGTTCCCAAAACATTTTACTGCATATTGTACTTTATAATACAAAGAACACAACATAATATAGAAAGTACTTAAAAAAACCTAGTAGGAATACTAATGTATCCCTAATAGATTTTGCAGCAATAAAAACATGACACCTGGAACTTAATAAAAAAAAAAAACCAAGGGAACTTAATTACCTCTCGTTGCGGTAACCAGTGATGTAGTCGATGAATAATTTCAGGCCCAATCTGTGCTATCATATAGCGTCGTTCTCGATGAGATGATATACCGCAGTTCAAACAGGAACTTCCTTCCATATCTGCGAATTATATCGATAGTCAACAATACAAAACTGGTAGAAACAGTTGTTATATACGTTTTTCTTGGATATCCAACATTAAAAAGGATCTATTACCTACTAGAAATTCTAAATTACTTACCGGAATGAATATGTGGTAACGGAGTAGTGATTATCGGAGTCCGTGAATAGCCGTAGTCTGTTTTTATTATTTCAAGACCAGTCGTCAATAATCCAAATCGCAAGCACAATCGAAATCCGTAAAAACAAGCATAAAATCGTAAAGTAATCGTACAAACAAGACACAAGGTAGTTTCAACAAGCGTTCGCAAGTGACACTGACTGACAGTTCACACTTTCACAGACGGATGATTGTCAAAAAAAAGGCACAGACAAAAAATGTCGGATCATTATATCGATTTTATTTATCGATCGTATATTATGTGATAATGTAATTATCTTTTAAGTTGTGAACTTCCCACACATAAATACAATTATTTAAACTATATTATATGTAATAATTAATATTATTTCATTAATGAGAGCTAAATCCTTAGCTTTTTACTTTTTTCCGAATAAATTGATTATCAAAAAATCGATTTACATTATTTCATGCGTTCCTTTACACGTTATTTTTGGTTAACACAATTATTACCTTTAAAAGCTATTTTTTTAGTTATCCTACTAGTTACAATTCCCAGTTTATAGATGATAATCTATAATTTGATGCTTGATATAATATTAAAAATTTAAGCATGTACAACTCAGTACCAATTTGGTTGATCTCTTTTCCTTACTACTTAACGGGCTTCGGACCGGCAATAATACCTACCTTAGTTGGTGTACCGATCTACTAAGTCTAAAAATGTTTTCTACGTTTGACGGGAATGGGAAGACGTGTTAGTTAAGTGTAAGTACGTGGTGATACTTTCGACTCTTAGGTATTTTTGACGTAGTTAAAAATTTGAAATCATCTTATTTACACTAATAAAATTGATTAAGCTAACAGCTATTTAAAAATGTACAAATAAATAAATTACCTACTTGGTCAGTGGGTCTTAGTTACCCGGAGGTATTGTTCAAAGTTGCCACCATCACATCACACTTTTCGCACAATCGAGCACAATGTAGCTGGTTTTCCTTTAGCTTACGTAACACTAACACATACGTTTTTAAAGTGTCGAAAGCCACCATGACGCTCTGTGATGGGGTTCCCGAGCGCGAAAGATTTTCGTGAACATCCGGATGGCTCCACGTAGGCTCTCTCCACTGATGGCATCACATGGCGGACCATCTCTACCAACTCGACATTTGAATAATTGTCCGTCATCTTGCACTTTGTACCTACGTCCGAGAGCGGAAATCGCACACCGCACGCGCGTTTCGGTGACATCAAACACACGGTAGTTTCGGGGCCGCGGGGGCGGGGGGGCTAGGAGCTTGCACGGGAGAGTACCTGCACTGTGATTGGTTGGGGTGGAATTGATTACCTACGAATTTATTGAATGATCGTTTGCGTATGTGTTGTTTGCGTTTGTTTGTTGTGAAAGCACGGTTATAGGGCTAGTAACATACGGGCCGCTTTTAAATACGGCTGGCTCACACTTACCGATTTCCGTAAATAAGAAAAAAAAAAATACCTACCCATTTTATTGTTGATTTGGGTCGAGAATCAACATCTTGTATAATTAGTTTAATCATTGTTCATATTTAGTTGTTGGGATAATATAGTGCGCTAGCTGACATGTGTTATTTAATTTAATATTAAATAACACATATATATATACTAGCTGACCCACGCGGCTTCGCTCCCGTCAACTGGCTACTACCCTACCTACCCTACCTACCCTACCTACCCTACCTACCCTACCTACCCTACCTACCCTACCTACCCTACCTACCCTACCTACCCTACCTACCCTACCTACCCTACCTACCCTACCTACCCTACCTACCCTACCTACCCTACCTACCCTACCTACCCTACCTACCCTACCTACCCTACCTACCCTACCTACCCTACCTACCCTACCTACCCTACCTACCCTACCTACCCTACCTACCCTACCTACCCTACCTACCCTACCTACCCTACCTACCCTACCTACCCTACCTACCCTACCTACCCTACCTACCCTACCTACCCTACCTACCCTACCTACCCTACCTACCCTACCTACCCTACCTACCCTACCTACCCTACCTACCCTACCTACCCTACCTACTATAATTTGAGATTTAAACTATCCTATCTCTCAAGTTGGATCGAACTGCACATGGTGTGCGAATTTTATTATAATCGGTTAAGTGGTTTAGGAGTCCATTGAGGACAAACATTGTGACACGAGATTTATATATATTAAGATATGTCGCATCATGGGTGGCCGAGATGCGAAACATCGAGTCTTCTTCACGATCCGACATAGTTAAACTTAGTATGGGCACTGTCGTGGGTACTCGAACAAAAGATAATTTAAATCTTAAAAATAACTTTATTCACATTTGCAGTTCACGTAGGAAACAAACACGTGCGTTGGCACTGAGTGTCCGCCAAGACAGTCCAAGCTCAACTGACCGAACACTCGGTCCCTTCCCTGTCCTCGCTGCATCCCCTCTACCGACGATCGTGTCCAAGCAATATGGCGCGCTTGCGTTTCCGGTGACGATTATTATTAGGTTTACAAAATAAATTGTTAGATGGCGCTGCGTATTGACCATGGCGCCATCAATCCACGACACGGCCATCCCTGACTAGCACCCGTCCTCGGGTGTAGTACCTGTGGACCAAAGTTAACTCAGAGAGTAATCTAGCTCGGCTATCCTGCCAGTGAACCAAAGATTGATTCTCTATGGTACTTTATTTCATCTAAATCTAAGTGATATAATCAGCTGTACCAAGGCTTCATACAAGAAGCCTCCGTTGAACATACATTGGAAAAGATCCGATCAACAAGTTACACAATAATGCTTACAAAATTGTCCACCATAATTCATCAGAAATGTACAACCAACTCATGAAACTTTCACAATACACTGTGCACCAACACAGATCATAATCGCACCAACGATTATCAGACCCATCGCCACATGTTACTCATGAGGTGCGGTCTCGTGAAATGTTCATAGCAATTTGTGCACCAACACAAATCAGAATCGCACCAACGATTCTTTGTAGACCCATCGCCACATGTCTCTCATGAGGTGCAGTCTCAAGTTTAGAGTATGGGTGTACAAGCCTGCTAATCAGATGTGGTCTCACTACCACTGTCATCGACTATGACATCTAATTCTTGAGGAACTTGGTGATCGGGGATCCTTCTCACGCGATCATGGGGGTATTTGTAAGTTCGCTTGGAGTCAAGCGCCTTTAGTAGGTATCTATCACCGTCTAGTACCTCAATGATTTTAAACGGACCTTTGAATTTTGGATCTAATTTTGTCTGATTTCTTTCCTCATTTTCAATCAAAACAATCATTAATAGCCAATTTAGAAACCTGAGCCTTATTTTGGTCAAATCGATTTTCAAAATATTAAGTGCTACATGTGCTACAACACATTGAGCGCTTCGTGCACTAACACAGTCACAAATCGTACCTACGATTCTCCAAATATTTAGCGCAATGTGTGCTTCAACACATTAAATCTTTCAATCAACAAGTTCTCTCGTCTGTTTCTATTCACCAAAATAAATTTCACAAATAGGCAACGCATACTCAACTCATGAAACTTTCATTAAAATCTGTGCACCAATACAGACCAGAATCGCACCTACGATTCTCTAAATATCTAGTGCAACATGTGTTACAACACACCAACGCTCAGTGCACCCACACCGTCAGAAATCGCTCCAACGATTCTGAAGATACCTAACGCAGCACTCTGCACCAACACAGTCAGAAATCGCACCAACGATTCTGAAGATACCTAGCGCAAAATGTGCTACGACACATTAAGCAACTCTGTGCACCAACACAGTCAGAAATCGCACCAACGATTCTGAAGATACCTAGTGCAGCGCTCTGTGCACCAACACAGTCAGATATCGCACCAACGATTCTGAAGATATCTAGCGCCAAATGTGCTAGAATACATGTTACTTACAAGATGGGGTCAAGTGTTTCTAGTATGAGTATACAAGCCATTCTTAATCAGATTTGGTTTCACCACCACTATCATCAACTATGACATCTAACCTAACTATTGATGAACTTGATGATTGGGGATCTTCCTAACACATTATTTCATCCCGCAATTTCACGAATAAGAAGCTCTAAAGATGAAGCCCATTTTTCAACGCATTATATTGCGAGCTGTTCTTCAGTTATTGCATTTTACTAGGATTTGCTATCGTTAATCTCTACGGAAATTGTCTACAAACTTTAACACAGGAGAGCTATTCTACATCTTTACTTTACTAGTTTCGTTCAGTCAGTTCACCTTTGACAGTTCCAAAATGGCTGCAAATGTTTTTATTGAAACTAATGCTATAGGTTTGATTCGACAGTATGATCGTGATTACCAAGTCCAAGCAATACTGACAGTAAAAAAAAAAACTAATGACCAGGTATCTTATTCACAGTCAACAGCTATGTCACCAAGAGCTACCGCAACGACACCCTGATAAAGACTCCCCGTCTATATCACTCTGGGATACTGCTACGATACTCTGGCACAATCACCGATCCATAGAAGTTAGAACCTGTTCTCACAATCTAAATTGATGCTAACTCATCATCTGCTTCATAACTTCAAAACGTCAGTTGGTACTTGGTCGCAGGCATCTTCCCGACAGAGATTATAAAGCATACTGACAGGTAACCTATGCCTATACATCGGTGCTTACGAAAAGAAGAATAACGAGGTCTAACAATCTTTGCTTCTAACGTTCATATTATGGAGCTACGTTCACGACTTACTCTACGTTAATCTACGAACATCACGGTCATCGCTGCATTGTACAGTTTGAATCAATCTTATTATAATCGGAGTCGTATTAACTCACATAGGTACCTAGTAAGTAGCCCGATAGTGAAAAATGGAAAGTCTATTTAGAAATTGTAATAGCTCAGAATTATTTGTACCCTTAAAGCTTTAATCAATATCATTAAAATTAAGTTGTTATTCATGATAATTTTGATACTATCGAATTTGCTAACTGTTGTTACGTAAGCAAACTGACGCCTATACGTTAATACAAAAACCTAGGTCTATTTTTTTTACTAATAACGTCTAAGTCGGAACATGACCTTGTGGCAACCTTGCCATGTGATATCTCATCCTAAACTTCGCACTGAATAGAATGCTGAAACCATTACCGCCAATGGAATACATTTTTTAGTACTCGATTTGTACTTAGAATTTCAAAATTACCATCAATCTAACCACTGAATTGATATGAACGTCTTTTAACCTTTGAAACTCATAATCAAATTAAAATGGCAGCGACTCACCCAATATTCCAGTTTGCCTTGAACGCTCTTCACCCCATAGATGTTGACATGATAATCAGCTACTGCAGCCTGTCAACTGCTTGACCATCTTCGGTCTGTCATGCTCAAAACTGCTCAGAAGATGCAGCTGCACAGCAGTTTTAGCAGCCTCTTGCTGGCCTCATCCATCGTGATACGATATCTGAAACTGAGAAACACTACGAGAGTACAAGTTCAATAAAAGTTGTGGGGGGAATAAAGGTTTCTGGACAGCATAGTAGCCCAGTCTCAAAGTCAATCTAAATCTAATTAGAATATTGGCACAAGAAAGAGCCTTATGCCCAGCAGTGGGCAAAGTTAAGTTTTGGATGGTGATAGGTTACATTGCTTTTGCAATTATCACAATTTCCAGAATAAAGTGTAGGGCAGGGTATTGTGATCAGGTTGGTATTGTGACCATATCTCTCTTAACTAAGCTCTTCAGTCTATTTCTCTACCAGCGATAGCAGAATAATATCGCTTCATCAACATTATTTGAAACGCCGTAACCAGCAACACCAAAGCTATAGCGACTGAATTACTACTACAACACCAAAACTATAATCAACACGAGAATAATAGCCTCACTTTAGCATGGAGCAATAAAGCGACTAGTCAATTATCAAAAATCAATGATCGTCAATCATGAGAGTTGTCTCCAAACCTTTGGTGAGTCTGTCTCCATAGTATCGAAAGTGTGAAACTCTCGTTAACAAAATTAAAAATGTTAACTGACGAATGCCTTAGCGCCACAGCATAATCACAAAATGAAAATAACTCACCAGATTGACGTGAATATCCTCACACACAAATCCACACACTTTTCCTTGACCTGGCCAGCTGTTGTGAAGTTACTTGCCTCCATTACAGACTGGTTTTTCATTGTTCAGGTTGACGAGGGTAGCCGCATAAAACTCGACGAATAGGAAATTGACCTTGGAAAGTTCCATAAATTGGTCCTAGATAAGTTATCATATAGGCATGTGAGTGCAAAGCTTTTCAGTGCCTTATTGTCACAAATAAACTGCACTGGACAACTGTGTCCTCTACAAATGATACCACCATGATTGCGCGTCGAACTTGATTTCACGGCACACTTCGAGTTTTTAGCGTCTAGAGCTTCGCACGCGTTTCAAAAACTAACCGCAATTTTAATTATCACTGTCACTACGTATTTTGAATTTCAAAACGTAACCGCCACGTATTTCAGTAACATTATCACGAATCTCCATGTGGGCCACTTGAGTTGCATCGCACTTCTGATGTCGCATCATGGGTGGCCGAGATGCGAAACATCGAGTCTTCTTCACGATCCGACATAGTTAAACTTAGTATGGGCACTGTCGTGGGTACTCGAACAAAAGATAATTTAAATCTTAAAAATAACTTTATTCACATTTGCAGTTCACGTAGGAAACAAACACGTGCGTTGGCACTGAGTGTCCGCCAAGACAGTCCAAGCTCAACTGACCGAACACTCGGTCCCTTCCCTGTCCTCGCTGCATCCCCTCTACCGACGATCGTGTCCAAGCAATATGGCGCGCTTGCGTTTCCGGTGACGATTATTATTAGGTTTACAAAATAAATTGTTAGATGGCGCTGCGTATTGACCATGGCGCCATCAATCCACGACATATATATATTTATCAGAAATATGGAAAATTTTGCTTTCCCAAGAAGTGCCACTAGATTACATAAAAGTCTCAAAAGATCTCTACGATAACAGTACTAGCAGGGTGAAGCTGGACTCTATAGGGCCACTCATACTAATAAGTAAAGGTGTACGGCAGGGAGACCCACTCTCACCAACGATCTTCATAGCGGTGCTAGAGGCCATCATTGGCAAATGAAATTTACCAGAAAAGTAAAAAATTAAATTACATCCGCCATACTAATATGAGACAGAAAACTAAAGCCATTGACGCTCTCAGCTACGCACAAAAACTAAAATGACGATGGGCTGAACACGTAGCGAGGGTTAGCGACAATCGCTGGACTACAAAGACAACATCATGGGCAGGTCCACTAGGACATAGGAAAAGAGGAAGACCAAATGCACGCCAGGCAGACGATATCATAAAAGTAGCAGGTATTCAATGGCCGCGAGCGGCAGAGAATAGAGACTACTGGTCATCTCTGGAGGAGGCCTTTACCTTTTGTATTTATAGCAAGAACCGGAGAGGGTTTTATTTACTATCTCTAATTAATTTAATCAATTTATATTATAATAATATCCAATATGACATTAATTTACAAAATCTAATGAATTTAATCAATTTATATTATTATTATATCCAATATGACATTAATTCCAAATCTATTAATTATTTAACAATACTATGACTGTGTTATGAATTTAAGAATCTTATTTATATTTTAAAATCATATTATTTCTTTAAAAAGGTTAGAATTAAGTAAACACATAATTTTTATTGTTTTTAAATGCACTAAAATTTGTAAAATACATTTTGAAATAGTGAATAATTTTACTGAAATTTTATTAAGGAAAGCAAGAAATATAAGGCTTTTTTTATTTTATTTATTTATTTATCCATCATAAAATGTTGAATAATAATACTGTTATCAAGTTCTTCAAACTTAACAGACAGTTGTGTTGCTGGGGAGTTTGTTGGCCACTTCTTCTTCCCAGCTAAAACACTAGGAAGTGGTGACAGGCGGGCGATTTGGGGGCCTGTCTTCATGTAAATTTTGACGTTCAAAAATTGTTGATTTTCAGCCTAGTTTGAATAAATACCATTTGATTTGATTTATGTTGAATGGCAAAGCTAATTCGCAAAGCAAGTTATTTTCATGTAACAAAATGATTGTTCATTAGTGTAATTAGCAAATGCAGACAAGAAAAGTATGCGAGCCTTCTAGAGCACTGACGGTCATCATAACTATGAGTTAGCTACTCGTATGGCATTCATTGTGCTATCAATGAGTTAGCTACTCGTATGGCATTCATTGTGCTATCAATGAGTTAGCTACTCGTATGGCATTCATTGTGCTATTAATGAGTTAGCTACTCGTATGGCATTCATTGTGCTATCAATGAGTTAGCTACTCGTATGGCATTCATTGTGCTATCAATGAGTTAGCTACTCGTATGGCATTCATTGTGCTATCAATGAGTTAGCTACTCGTATGGCATTCATTGTGCTATCAACTGATGATTCATGTCATCTAGTATATCTAATTTAGTACCGTTCCAAACCAATAAGAATTCTCTTACACAAATAAAGCCTGTGAAGCTGTTGGTCCTGGCTACCACTTGTATGCAGCCCGGAAAAAGTTAGGTAGATGACGACCTTATTGTGAGACTTGATTTACTTTCCTAAACGTTTAACTAAAGTATCAAAACTAGTCACCCAATATTCCTGCTTATCAAGCTACAACGGTAGTAGATTAGTGAATATACTCTCTTATTGTGTACTTAACGTGGGTACTTGTCAACTCTTGTTCTAATAATATAATAAGATTGACTAAGTCAAATCGGTATAGACCTTCCGGTGAGAGCTATAGGTATCGGACTGGAGAGACCGCCAAAATCGCAGAACAGGTACTCTGTTTTGGTTCTGCTCAATTTCAGGCCAAGACTCTCCAGTCTTTGCCGCCACGTCTCCAATTTGCTCTGGACTTCTAGGCCGCTTTCGGCAACCAGCAGTTTCTGATCAGGTTTGAGCACAGTTCATCTGCGAATCTATACCTATAACAAAAACGTAGGAGTTAAAGTTAGGAAAAAGATACAAAACACAAATATGCTATTTTTGAAATTTTTGTCTGTTTGTCTGTGCGTTTGAGGGAGCATCACGCACTAACCACAGATTGGGTTACAAATCTAGGTACTTAAAAATATTAAGTGATAACTTGAGTAACATTTAGCGTTTATTTCATCAAAATCGACCCACTAAATCAAAAGATATTGAATTTTTAAGTTTAGCAAGAAACTTTCTAATGTATTCTGATTAGTCATAGCACCATCTATTGAAAAAGATAAAATGCTCGAAAGAATGTATAAACAGTAAGTTTTTAAAACTGTGCCGTGTGAAGTAGCTATCAATTATAGCGGTCTCAAATGGATACAGCATTTTTAAATGTTAAAAAAATTTCAAAAATGCCTGACTGCATGATAAGAAAAAACTTCATCGAGCGCTAAAATAGGTAGTTTTTATTGAGACTCCAGATACTTGCAATGCCATCTATTGAGAATAATAGTAGTAACAAATGTGTGAAACGAACACCAAAACATATTGCTGAATTATTTGTTAAACTCTTAAAATTATTATGTAGCAAAAGAAAAGTGAATATGTTATTACGGTACATTTATACTGTGATGTATTTATCATAATACCATTATTAATTATCTTAACATTTGGTTTTCTACGTTCAAACTAATTTTTGACAGTTCAACTACATTGTCTATAGATGGCGATGTACTGATGACGTGTTTTTCTGAATCGCGGTGTTAAGATTCTCCACAGGAATATGACCTCAGCTGCCTCAGCCCAACTATGACTATTGATTCTACTTTCTGTATTGTTAGACGATAAGTTATCGCACGGGTCGACCAAGGTTAAGCTACGCTTGCCGGTCGCCGGTCCATAGAGGAGAGTAATATGGGATGGGTAACCATTTAAACATCTCGAGAGTCCGAGTTTTCAGGTGTGCCTTGGGATATACCAGTCACACGGTTTAATCTTCAAGGTTAAGTAAAACTTGCCGAGGTCGGTTTGAGGATGGGTGACCATTTTAACATACACACTTCTTCTTCTTCTTCTACCTGGCGTTAATCCCGGCTATTGCCAGGGTCCGCCTTCCTACTTAGCTTCCTCCACTTTGCCCGATCTTGAACATCCTTCTCAGTTAGGCCATTGGCTCTCATGTCGGACTTAACGACGTCCAACCAGCGCTTGCGAGGGCGACCACGGGACCTAGCCCCAAGAACAGCCATATTCATGCATCCCCGACCAACGTACTCCATAGGGCGGCGCATGATGTGGCCATACCATCGCAGACGACACTCTTGCAGTTTTTCCCCCACGTCACGGACACCAAGACTACCTCTGATGAAAGAGTTGCGTATGCGATCGGATCGCGTTACGCCACTCATCCACCTCAGCATCTTCATCTCCGTGACGCGAAGCTCCTGGGTGTGTCTGCTTAGTGCTGGCCAACATTCACCGCCGTACAGTAGGACAGGCCGTATGATGCATTTATATATCTGCCCCTTGAGCTTCGGAGGCATTTTGCGGTCGCATACAACGCCCGTTACCTCGCGCCACTTCGCCCAAGCCGCGCCTATACGTGCTTGGACATCGTCGTCCACGTTGCCAGACTCGTGCAGCACGGATCCAAGGTACCTGAACGTATCGGACTTTCTGATCAGGTCCGAACCTATTCGGATGAACCTATTTGAATCCGTGCCGCCACAGGACATGTACTCAGTCTTCGCCACATTTAGTCTCAGACCACCGTTTTCAAGCGTGTCCTTCCAAATGTTGACTTTGCGCTCAAGATGGGCTTTGTTCTGATTAACGAGGGCGATGTCATCGGCATACATCATTAGCCATGGGGGCTTATCTTGGATGTTTGCCGTAACTACATCGAGCACTACGTTAAACAAGAACGGGCTAAGAGCCGAGCCTTGGTGAACGCCAACAGATATTGGGAAGCCATTCGATTCGCCAACAGCAGTCTGGACAGAGGACACGGAATCGCGGTACATGTCTCTGATAATGTCAATATAGGCCTCGGGAACGCCCCTGAAGCGCAGTGCCCACCAGATGGACTGCCGAGGTATACAGTCGAAGGCCTTCTGCAGGTCTAAAAAGGCAATATGCAAAGCTCTCCTTCTCTCTCTGTAAGCCTCAGCCAGATTCCGTAAGGCGAATACTGCGTCCATGGTGCTGTTACCCGCCCGGAAGCCATATTGACACTCAGAGACAGTACACTCGCTACGGAGCCGTGTGTCAATGATGCGCTCGAAGAGCTTCATGGTGTGGCACATGATCTTGATACCGCGGTAGCTACTACAATCCTGTACGCTACCTTTGCCTTTGTATACAGGGATAATCAGGCTAAATCGCCACTGGTTCGGCATTTCCTTGGTGATCAGGATGCGGTTAAAAAGATCCGTCAGAAGGTCCACGCCATGTGGGCCCATCGCCTTCCACACTTCAATTGGCACATTGTCAGGCCCGACCGCTTTCCGGTTCTTCATGTGGCGAAGAGCAATGCGGGTTTCGTCGGGGGAAATAGGGGAAATAAGTCCAAGGTTAGGAGGCGGTTCGGGAGGAAGGTTATGGGGATGCTGTTTGTTAGACAGCTCCGCGAAGTATGTACACCATCTCTCCTTAACAGAGGGGGCATCGTAGAGCAGCTTACCCTGGGCGTCCCTTACACAGAGACATTTGCTAATGTCCCGTGTAGCTTTCTCCCGGGCACGCGCCAGCTTAAAAATAAGCTTTTGCCCCTCCGCAGTTTCCAGCTTGTCGTACAAGGGCGCCAGACTTTTGCTGCGGGCTCTGGCTACAGCTTTTTTGCAAGCGCGCTTAGCCGCTCCATATGCCTCTCTGTCATCCGGAGAGTTGGACCCTTGCCACTGTTTAAATAAAACCTTCTTCTTCCGAGTCGCCTCCTGCACCCCGTCATCCCACCACCACGTCTCCTTTTCTATGGTGCGGCCACCACGAGAAGTGCCAAGGACGCGCTTACCCGCATCGGTGATTGCTGAATGGATCCTACTCCAGATCTCTTGAGCGGACTCATGCGGAGCACTGATCTCGAGATGCTCGACCTCCGCGATGAAGTCCGACTGCCTAGGACCATCAAGCAACCACCACTTTGTGCGGGGTTTGCGTTTTTCGGTCACTTTCTTTTTCGGTACAACCGCAAAGTCCAGGACAAGGAGGCGGTGTTGAGCCGTTAGGCTTTCACCTGGGATGACTTTGCAGTTGGTAACCTTGCCAATGTGGCACCGTCGCACCAGCAGGTAATCTATTTGGGTTGAGTAGGCACCACTACGGTACGTAATAAGATGCTGGGGCTTCTTCTGAAAGAACGTGTTCGCGATGGCTAGGTCAGACAAAGCGCAGGTGCTGAGTATACTGACTCCCTCTGCATTTAGCTGGCCATATCCAAAACCACCGTGAACACGTCCGTACTCTCCAGCAAACTGACCTACGTGACCGTTGAGATCCCCCCCAACCAAAACACCTTCGGAATTCGGAATAGCGCGTAGTACGTCCTCGAACTCATCCCAGAAGGCCTCCTTTTCAGACTCACAGCAACCAGTTTGAGGAGCATAGGCGCTGATTAGGTTCGCTACCGACCCTTCGATCAGCACCCTAATTTGCATCAACCGGTCGCTGCATCGGTCTACTTCAATGAGTCCATCCTGAAGGTCCTTAGACAGCACCACGGCCACCCCGCCCCTGCCCGTTGGTGATCCGGTGTACACTAGCCGGTACCCCTGCCCGATGTCACGTGACTTATTTCTCTTCCAGCGCGTCTCCTGAAGGAAGGGGCACTGGACCCGACGTTTCGCAAGTACGTCCGCGAGTTCTCGGCAACGTCCGGTTAGGGAGCCAATGTTCCAGGTGGCAAAGCGGAACTTCTTCTTGGGTACTATCCTCTATAGCCGTGCCCGTACTCGACACGGTAGCCCTAGCCCACTTATCGCAGGTTTAGGGCGATGTGCCTGCGCGTCGTTATGCGGCGACGCCCTAGCCCGAGTACCCGTTTTCAACTTCTTGTCCATTTGATTATTTGGCTGAAGTTGGTTTTACGTGGGGCGACCAGCCGTCTGACCCCCACAACCCTACGAGAGGGAAACCAGGTTCGCCAGAGCCTCGTCCGTTGGACAGCAGGGTGCACCGCTAGCAGGTGAGGTTGGCTTGGGTCTTAAGATGGTAACAGACCCCATGCACCCCATACACACTGGTCGATCGATACTCGACTATAAATGTGGATGGATGGAGAGGGAGAGGAAGGCCGAAGAAAAGATGGATGGATACAGGAACGGGAAAAAACGGTATATGCTCGTACGAAGTCGCGGGCAAAAGCTAGTAATTAATACATTTTGTCCAGTTATGCGCAAAAGAAATTTAAGGAGCAATCTATTTTTTAGGTGTTAGTATGCATTACAAAAGAATTTTTAGAAATTCAACCTGTAGGGAGGGGAACCCACCGACAGGGTGAATTTCTAAAAATTCCTTTATAATGGAAAAAAATTGTTTGTTGCGCCTAAACGAAGTCGCGGCGAAGTGCTTAGTTATTCGAGAACCACTCTATCCATTGGTGAAAACAGCATGAAAATCAGTGCGATCTTTAAATTCTTCACCTGAAGTCTCATAATATAATTTATTAAGAGCTAACGTCTCAGGTTGCACGGTTGAATTCCAGTTCAAACATCAACCCTGTGGCAGTCATAAAAGCTTTCCGGCAAATCAAAATCAAATTGACCGAACACATGGGGAATGTTTATTAAAGTGTGCACGTCCATAATTGAAACTATAGCACCATACTTGGCTTTTATTTTTAATTTATGTGTGGACCAAGTAGTCTTTCCGGATATAATGAAATATAGTAAGGTTATACCATTATTTGAATCGGGTGACAGCAAAGACACCAATAATTATAGGCCTGTATCTGTATTGCCGGTTTTCAGCAAAGTGTTTGAAAAAGTAATGCTCAATCATTTTAACATCAATAAAATCTTACACGATCAACAAGTTGATATTCTCGAACTGAATGAGAGAAAATTTAAAGCATGCATAAAACGCACACTATGTAGACAAGCTTATTATAAACTGGAAGACTATATCCTTGATAAAAACGCTGGTCCTGCTCCACAGTCACAGCTGCTTGGGTCCACTTGTTAGGTTTTTATATTTGGAAGAGATGCTCACCTTCTTTTTTTTATAGGTACTAACATAATTATTATAATCACATTTAATTTTTATTATTTTGTCATTGACAACCATAGTTTTGTGTAAAGTAGAAGCATATTTTTAAAATTTTGTAAATGTGAGTACCATGAAGCCATTTACATTTTATGTAATTAGTTATAGTTTTACTTGTTGGACATGGACGAGCATGGTGGTTGAGAGCATGTCATGCTCACTCAAATGTCTCGCTGATGGCGGCGCGTGGGTTGGATCATTCGGTTTCCTTCGAAATGGTTGAGTTGAAAGGTGCCGATACACGCGTCATGTTCGTGAACGGGCGCCGTCAGTTGAGACTGGTCATCTCTTAATTGCCATTGGCTTATTTTAATCTTTATATTTTAAATTCTTAAAATGAGCTTTTTAATTTTTTTTTTCCTTAGCGTTGTTCTCACATGCAGAAGTAACAAGTATGTGTAACTTAGAATTTTGTATAACAGAACATGATTTAAAAGAGTGTCCGTGGAGTTTCTTGCACGTTCTTCTCCATAGAGATCTACGTTTTGGAACGTGCAAATAGCTTCCATGTTTTTGCCTGACCGACCTTGACGTTTCAAAAGTGCCTGTGAATGGTTTATTTGAAATAAAACACTGATCGGTTTTGAGTTTATCGCGAACAGAAAGACGCGGCGGAGGACTTTGTTTTAAATATGCAGTGATTATAATCCGTAGATGTCGTGCAGATTTGTAAAGATTGCTCGTTAATCACCACAATATACTGTAAAAAAGCTATTATTGAAAAGACTTATTATGGTATGCTTTCTCAAAGATTATAGATTCTAGATTGCTAGCTGTACTAATTGAGTAGTGTATAGAAATATTCAACAAGTAAAGTTTGTTCAGGTGGTTCAAGTGTTATTGATTATGAATTTCAGGCTTTCAGGCGAATCTAGGTCGGAGCGAGCTTTTCGCAGAAATCACTGTTGTATACATTTAGCTATGTAGGCTGCATGCTGCGCAGTAAGGGGAGGGTCTCCTGCGCGGTTTATGCAACGAAATCAATAACCTTTCCATGGCGGACTACCAGACATGTTTGTGTGACGCTGTAAATCAAATGTTACGTTTGAAAAGGATCATCATTAACGATGACATGAACAAATAAAACAGAGTTAATACAACCTAATCAATCTCAAAAACTTACAGTTATATGAGCTTCTTATAATTGTGTAAAAAATGTATGTTAAGGTCAAAAGATACTAAATATTTATATTACCTAAGGTGGATGCGCCAAGGTAGCTCACGAAATACAAATATTTTTATGTTTTTTTGCAATTTGCCGGTCAGTGTGAAGCTGTATATTTAATAAAATACGACTTGCGACCGTAACGCGTAGGTATTTATCTAAAGAATTATACCCATTTTAATCATCAATATAGCCCTCTAAGTTCATGAAGCCCTATAGAATGAGTTATTCATGAAATATCCACCTTAACAACGCGGTTAATACATCGCTAAAACTATGAGAACTTGGAAGTAGTCAGCCAGCCTGACGTCCAGAATGGCTGACCACTTTATTTCTTTGATATTTTTCTAAACGCAAAGGTAGCAAATATCTCGTAATAGATAGTAAATAGTTGCAAATAGGTATTAAATAGTGCACATGGTCTCATGTAATTATCTCTCTTGGCCCAGCCATCCTGACGGTCACCTTCTTACGATTTTTTTTTTGAGGGGTAGTCCTTTACCCACAATTATTTACTATTGACTGTGTTAACTACGGATAAAATACTCGCCCGAAAACAGTTACGGCATTTGATGAAAACATTATTTACTTTTGGGCACGTTTCGTTGCACTTACAGGATTTGATAAAGTATACGTTTCCACTATACATTATTTTACACTTTGTGCAATTTATTAAATGTAAAATGATTGGGGGCAGGTGCGTGCAGGAAATGGTCGGGCAGATCATCGACCTGCTGGGCAAGGAGTCGGCGGCGTCGCAGGGACTCAACAAGGTCATCACGTCTGCCGAGAAGCTGCGGCTCAACCCCGCGCACATCGTGTACCTCTTGCGGGACCCATCGGGCAACAAGTAACTACCCTCATTGTCTGTCACCGGTTATTGCAAACGCCATAACTTCCATAATATATCGCGTCAAATTTTATTGTAAACTATTTTTTTTTTTTTCAATAAAACTGGGGATAAATTATCTCAGCTCACGCATATGTCGCGACTCGCGAGTTTATACGGGTAATATACCTAATAAAGATTTAAGAATCTTACAGTGCTCCTCGTTTGCAATCATCTGATGTCATCTGCACTATTACTATGTCTTTTACTTAATGTTTATACCTCCTGAATAAACAGTCCAGTGCAATTAGTCATTATAAGAGATGATTACGGAATTCAGTTAAAATAAATGTACACACATAAAAAAAAATGCGATCACTAGCATAGACTTATATTTTTTTTAAATTTAGCTTTATCAAGAAAAAATCCTTGTTGTTTTTTTTCTTTAAATAGAAAAACCCTGTTTGAAATTTAAAAATAAAACTATTTTTTATTAACAAAAATTGAGCAATTAAATAGAATGTAACAGGAATTTAATAGAAAGAAAAAAAACACTGTTTAACTAAACTTAAACAACAATTTATTAATAAAAAGGTTTATTCAATATAATATAACTCTCCCCTGGCTCGATCACATGCGGAGATTCTTCTGGGCATGCTGAGGATCAAGTTAACCAGCATTTCTTGGGGTAACCTGTCCTATTCTTGAACAGCGGCTTCCCTGAAATCTGGCACTGTCTGGGGACGTGACTGACGGTTCCAAATAGCTCGCTTAAGAGCATCTCAACTGTTTGGACTGCCAATCTCATCTCTCATTAGGGCTCAGTCCAGCGAAACCATAAGGGTTCGTAGAAACAAAGAATTTCTTCGAGAAAAGGCAGGTCGTTCCTCAATTTCTTTGTCACGGCGAGTGGCCCCAGGTGACTCTCAACATTCTATGAAGTTTTAAAAAGAACTGCTACACTCACTACACTAAAAATAATGTAATTTTTATGAAAATACACTTTCAAATCAAAAGGTTTCTAAATAGATAAGCTTTTTTCTTTTAAGCATGAGAAACTCAAATAATCTGGAACTATTTAAATCTAACCATTAGCATACCTGAGTTCCGAGGTATAAACACCTAATTACACTGGACTATCAATTTAAAAAACCAACCCGACTACTATTTTTAAAATAGTTAAATAATAATTTGACGGTAGGGTTGCGTACGCGAAATCACAATACGTTTTGCTGTGCGAGAGCCACGCAGGACAAGTTTTGGGGTAATTTTAAACTAGATGGGACCGGTACTCAGAGGTCGAAGTCCATGCTTTTAAAGACTATGCAATAATAAACATGTAACGTTCAAATAATATGAGAACATGTAAATTAATGTTCGAGGTGGTGTTTTGAGGAAATGACCACATACTCGTAGATGTGAGTGGACGTGTCCAAACAGTGTAAACATTTGTCAGTCATCGTGCAGCTCAACTTACAACTTTAAGGAGCTCCATGATTTTACGAACAATACCGCAATTAGGACCTTTGGGTAGGCCACATAAAGATCTCAAATTTGAGTCAGAGTTTGTTTGAGTCTGGTAGTTACCAGACTATCATGAAATCAACCCCTGGTATAACGATCTACATAGTCCTCACATTCACAATACGTAATGAGGACCACACAGAAAGCTTTCAAAACACGAAACTACTACTGTACCATGAAGTCATCATCAAACCAGTCCGGTTAGAGACAAGCTGACAACACTGACTGATCTGACTTGATGTTGCTTCTGTTATGAGTTGACGCTTAACTAGTACATGTGTTCCTCCACCATGGGCAATGCGAAGTCTGATTTGAGAAATAGTGCCATCAGACGGCTTGTTTAGAAAGAATGTTGATTTCAAAGACAATCAGTAAATGCTCCCAGCTAAGCGCACGCCTTGCTCCCGTCTCCCGGCTGCGGCCGCGCGCCCTGTTCTGCCGCATCAGCGATTTGCAACCCCTTGCTTTCTAAAAATAAGCTAATGCCTTGTACTTATTTGCGATTTTAAGTTATTGTATATTTTTTGCCTCTAGTTTCTTTTTTTATTTACTTCAACCGAAATATACAAGGCGATGTTATAATTTACACGTAAATTATAAACAGTACCTAATTATTTTATTTATTTATTATGTACTTTAAAAATAAATAAATAAAATAAAAATAAAATAGGCTTTATTGCTGTTTCTCTTACAATTAATAAATGTCTACCTTCTAAAAAACTAAATTTATCTTAACATAATTCTAACTTGTATTAAGTATCGGCAACTGGTTGTTTGCAACAGCTTGTCTGTCGACAAAGGCCTCCTCTAAAGATTTCCACTTATTTCGGTCTCTTGCTAGACGGCTCCATGTCGGACTAGCTATTTTCTTAAAGTCATCTTGCCATCTTTTGATTTGTCTGCCTCTATTTATTTTGCTATCTCTTGGGTACCATTCTGTTACTAATTTAGTCCATTTCTCTTTATTTTCCCTTAACATATGTCCCGTCAATCCCCATTTTAGCTGTCTGTAGGCTGTGTGCGTTTTTAAGTTTTGTTTTATTTTTAATTTCTTGTATTTTCACTCTATCCCTTCTTTTTATACCTAAATACTCCTTTCTATACTATTTTGACAGCTTTTAATTTACGTTCTTGTTGTTCTGTTAACGCCCATGTCTGACAACCGTATAATAAGCATAGCATAATGCATATTTCGTATACTTTCTTTTTTCCTTTCATCGGCATACCTTTATCCTTCATGATTTCACTAAGATACCAAAACCGTTTCCAAGTATTAGTTATTCGTCGTTCTATTTCTTTACTCATGCAATCTTCTGTAGATATAAGTTGAACCAAATATATATATTCCTTAACATACTCTATTTGTTCCTTACTTACTGTTAAGGGTTTTATTTGCTTGGAATTCGTCATAATTTTGGTTTTAGTTAGGTTCATTGTCAGGCCGGCCTTAACACTTTCATCGGATAATTGCTGCAACATTAGTCCCAGAGTTCCTGCGTCCTCGGAGAACAAAATCAAATCATCCGCAAAGCGTAGATGGTTGAGATTTACGTCATTTGTATTGAGTCCATTTTCGGTCCAGTTTCGATTCCTGAAGATCATCTCCAGCACTGCTGAAAATAATTTAGGTCATATAGGATCTCCTTGGCGTACACCTCTTTTCATAGGGAATTTGTTACCAGTAGATTCGAGTTTAACTTGTGCTGTGCTCGCTGTGTAAACGTTTCTAATTATCTTATATATAAAAATGAATTTCTGTTCGTTAGTCTCGCTAAAACTCGAGAACGGCGGGGCCGATTTGAATAATTGTTTTTTTGTTAGTTACGCCAGAATACAGGGAAAGTTTAAAAACATAAAAATGGGTAAGTAGATCGGGGTAGATGGGAGCGAAGCCGCGGGGGCAGCTAGTTCTTATATACATATATTGTGCTTGCACCTCTTGTCTTTTTAGAGCGTCCCATATATACTCATGCTCCAATGTATCGAACGCTTTATTAAAGTCAACGAACCCTATCTAATATGTTTTATTATATCCTCTGTAATTCGGGTGCATGGGGTCTGTTACCATCTTAAGACCCAAGCCAACCTCACCTGCTAGCGGTGCACCCTGCTGTCCAACGGACGAGGCTCTGGCGAACCTGGTTTCCCTCTCGTAGGGTTGTGGGGGTCAGACGGCTGGTCGCCCCACGTAAAACCAACTTCAGCCAAATAAAATGGACAAGAAGTTGAAAACGGGCTAGGGCGTCGCCGCATAACGACGCGCAGGCACATCGCCCTAAACCTGCGATAAGTGGGCTAGGGCTACCGTGTCGAGTACGGGCACGGCTAAAGAGGATAGTACCCAAGAAGAAGTTCCGCTTTGCCACCTGGAACATTGGCTCCCTAACCGGACGTTGCCGAGAACTCGCGGACGTACTTGCGAAGCGTCGGGTCCAGTGCGCCTTCCTTCAGGAGACGCGCTGGAAGGGAAATAAGTCACGTGACATCGGGCAGGGGTACCGGCTAGTGTACACCGGATCACCAACGGGCAGGGGCGGAGTGGCCGTGGTGCTGTCTAGGGACCTCCAGGATGGACTCCTTGAAGTAGACCGATGCAGCGACCGGTTGATGCGAGTTAGGGTGCTGATCGAGGGGTCGGTAACGAACCTAATCAGCGCCTATGCTCCTCAAACTGGTTGCTGTGAGTCTGAAAAGGAGGCCTTCTGGGATGAGTTCGAGGACGTACTACGCGCTATTCCGAATTCCGAAGGTGTTTTGGTTGGGGGGGATCTCAACGGTCACGTAGGTCAGTTTGCTGGAGAGTACGGACGTGTTCACGGTGGTTTTGGATATGGCCAGCTAAATGCAGAGGGAGTCAGTATACTCAGCACCTGCGCTTTGTCTGACCTAGCCATCGCGAACACGTTCTTTCAGAAGAAGCCCCAGCATCTTATTACGTACCGTAGTGGTGCCTACTCAACCCAAATAGATTACCTGCTGGTGCGACGGTGCCACATTGGCAAGGTTACCAACTGCAAAGTCATCCCAGGTGAAAGCCTAACGGCTCAACACCGCCTCCTTGTCCTGGACTTTGCGGTTGTACCGAAAAAGAAAGTGACCGAAAAACGCAAACCCCGCACAAAGTGGTGGTTGCTTGATGGTCCTAGGCAGTCGGACTTCATCGCGGAGGTCGAGCATCTCGAGATCAGTGCTCCGCATGAGTCCGCTCAAGAGATCTGGAGTAGGATCCATTCAGCAATCACCGATGCGGGTAAGCGCGTCCTTGGCACTTCTCGTGGTGGCCGCACCATAGAAAAGGAGACGTGGTGGTGGGATGACGGGGTGCAGGAGGCGACTCGGAAGAAGAAGGTTTTATTTAAACAGTGGCAAGGGTCCAACTCTCCGGATGACAGAGAGGCATATGGAGCGGCTAAGCGCGCTTGCAAAAAAGCTGTAGCCAGAGCCCGCAGCAAAAGTCTGGCGCCCTTGTACGACAAGCTGGAAACTGCGGAGGGGCAAAAGCTTATTTTTAAGCTGGCGCGTGCCCGGGAGAAAGCTGCACGGGACATTAGCAAATGTCTCTGTGTAAGGGACGCCCAGGGTAAGCTGCTCTACGATGCCCCCTCTGTTAAGGAGAGATGGTGTACATACTTCGCGGAGCTGTCTAACAAACAGGATCCCCATAACCTTCCTCCCGAACCGCCTCCTAACCTTGGACTTATTTCCCCTATTTCCCCCGACGAAACCCGCATTGCTCTTCGCCACATGAAGAACCGGAAAGCGGTCGGGCCTGACAATGTGCCAATTGAGGTGTGGAAGGCGATGGGCCCACATGGCGTGGACCTTCTGACGGATCTTTTTAACCGCATCCTGATCACCAAGGAAATGCCGAACCAGTGGCGATTTAGCCTGATTATCCCTGTATACAAAGGCAAAGGTAGCGTAGCAGGATTGTAGTAGCTACCGCGGTATCAAGATCATGTGCCACACCATGAAGCTCTTCGAGCGCATCATTGACACACGGCTCCGTAGCGAGTGTACTGTCTCTGAGTGTCAATATGGCTTCCGGGCGGGTAACAGCACCATGGACGCAGTATTCGCCTTACGGAATCTGGCTGAGGCTTACAGAGAGAGAAGGAGAGCTTTGCATATGGCCTTTTTAGACCTGCAGAAGGCCTTCGACTGTATACCTCGGCAGTCCATCTGGTGGGCACTGCGCTTCAAAGGCGTTCCCGAGGCCTATATTGACATTATCAGAGACATGTACCGCGATTCCGTGTCCTCTGTCCAGACCGCTGTTGGCGAATCGAATGGCTTCCCAATATCTGTTGGCGTTCACCAAGGCTCGGCTCTTAGCCCGTTCTTGTTTAACGTAGTGCTCGATGTAGTTACGGCAAACATTCAAGATAAGCCCCCATGGCTAATGATGTATGCCGATGACATCGCCCTCGTTAATCAGAACAAAGCCCATCTTGAGCGCAAAGTCAACATTTGGAAGGACACGCTTGAAAACGGTGGTCTGAGACTAAATGTGGCGAAGACTGAGTACATGTCCTGTGGCGGCACGGATTCAAATAGGTTCATCCGAATAGGTTCGGACCTGATCAGAAAGTCCGATACGTTCAGGTACCTTGGATCCGTGCTGCACGAGTCTGGCAACGTGGACGATGATGTCCAAGCACGTATAGGCGCGGCTTGGGCGAAGTGGCGCGAGGTAACGGGCGTTGTATGCGACCGCAAAATGCCTCCGAAGCTCAAGGGGCAGATATATAAATGCATCATACGGCCTGTCCTACTGTACGGCGGTGAATGTTGGCCAGCACTAAGCAGACACACCCAGGAGCTTCGCGTCACGGAGATGAAGATGCTGAGGTGGATGAGTGGCGTAACGCGATCCGATCGCATACGCAACTCTTTCATCAGAGGTAGTCTTGGTGTCCGTGACGTGGGGGAAAAACTGCAAGAGTGTCGTCTGCGATGGTATGGCCACATCATGCGCCGCCCTATGGAGTACGTTGGTCGGGGATGCATGAATATGGCTGTTCTTGGGGCTAGGTCCCGTGGTCGCCCTCGCAAGCGCTGGTTGGACGTCGTTAAGTCCGACATGAGAGCCAATGGCCTAACTGAGAAGGATGTTCAAGATCGGGCAAAGTGGAGGAAGCTAAGTAGGAAGGCGGACCCTGGCAATAGCCGGGATTAACGCCAGGTAGAAGAAGATATCCTCTATAATTCTGTAGAATTTGTCTTAGAGACAAATTCTAAGACAAATTATATACTTTATTATACACCAAAAAATAATTACAAAAAGGAAACTTAAAACTAATAAAACACATACAATGGGCGGCCTTATCGCATTCCGTGATCTTTTCCAGGCAACCTGGGATGGACAGTATTTGCCTGGACATGAAATTGGGGCTGTCGTTGGTGTGACAATAAAAAAATAAGTAATTATAATATAACATAACATAATAGATACACAGATACATACATAATACGCTATATGTATAGTAGATACATAAATACTAAATATACAGGCAGTAAAAATAAATGACGGCTATGGACATAATTACAGTGATAGGTAATGATCTTTGTCAAGTTTTTAAAAAGTATGTAACGACTGAGCGCGTCTTACTGGAACCGACAATGCATTCCACAGACGGGCAGATTGTACAGTAAATGATTTATCCAAGAAAATTGTGGAATGCATTAGCATTTTCAGTCGTAAGTTATCTATCTGATGACCTCAGACTTCTAGTGTGGGAATCGCCGAGAAACTGAAAACGTTTCTTAAGGTAAAGAGGGTGAAAGGAGAAAAAAGAACATTGTATAAATGAGAAAGAATATAAGCAATCCGGCGAAGGCGAATTGGCAACCACCAATTCTTCGCAGCTTCACGCGAAATTTGGAAACATCCTCATATTTGCGTAAACCGAATATGAACCTGTTACAGAAATTTTGAAGCCGCTCAAGTTTATCAAGTTCTTCTTGAGTTAGGTCAAGATAGCTGGCATCAGCATAATCAAGGATGGGAAGAAGCAGTGATTGTGTAAGCGCAATCTTGGTGGCTATCGGAAGAAAATTTTTCAGTCTTTTCAACGACGCAGCAGATGCAAATAGCTTCCGGCTAACTTCCTGCAGTTGGGCAGTCCAAGAAACGTCTTTGTCCATGAATATCCCCAATTTTTTTTTTTTTTTTGACAAGGGTATAACTGAGTCGATCCTTGAAACCATCCTGGAACTGCCCACGACGATTATCTGCGTCTTTGCCTGGTTGACCATGAGTCCATACCGCTTGCTCCATTGGCATATGCGAGCCAGATCACGGTTGATGGTAATAATGGCCTCATGTAGGTTCCCAAGAGGAGCACGTGAGTAAATTTGTAGATCGCCTATATAGATGGTAGGAAGAAGTAAGTTAATTAGAAATTAAATTAATAAAAATAGCGAAAAGTTAAGGGAACCCCGGCAGAAGTCCGACACCAGGAGGACAAGATCTCTCCAAAGCTTATACGTTGCCGGCGACCGAACAGGTAACTACGAAACCAGTCAACCATCGATGGAGATATATTAAGAGAGCGTAGAATGCCAAGCAAAACATCGAAATCAACAGTATTAAATGTGTTACTGAAATCGAGCAATGCCAGGACCGTTAAATAATATCTACCTACAATACGTAATTATATAAAAACGTACTATACTTAATTATATAAACAATACATTATATTTCGATATTACTGACTCTTTTAAACATTCTAAACATTTAATGTACGCTGACGAGAAAAAAATATTTTACGCAACAAGATCAGTTGATGACTGTATATCTCTACAAAAAGACATTGATAATTTACATAATTACTACACAAAAAATAAGATTACAGTAAATGTCACAAAATGTCAATGCATCAGTTATACACGTAAAAAAAAACCAGTAACGTACTCGTACCAATTTAATGGAGTAATTATTAATAAAGTTGAAATGGTACGTGATTTAAGAGTTATGTTTGATAAGAAATTGACATTTTCAAATCACATAGACCTTGTTACTACCAGAGCTTACAAAAATTTAGGATTCGTTCTTAGATCGTGCAAGGAATTTAAAAACATTGAAGCCATTAAATCTGTGTATTTTGCGTATGTTCGCAGCGTCCTCGAATATGCATGTACAATCTGGTCACCCCAATATATTTTATACAAAAATCAAATAGAACGGATACAAAGAAAATTTATAAACCACCTCAACTATCGCTTCCGCCAACCGCCGATGACCTACGAAAATGGCTGTCGCGAATATGGTCTGCTTACACTCAATGAACGACGTAAAGTGTTGGATATGAGTTTACTTTACGACGTTCTTAATGGTAGGCTAGACTGCCCAGATTTGGTTGCGCAGATCAAATTTTACACTCCTCTGCGACGCACTCGTCATACACCATTGTTACATGTGCCTCGGCATGGAACTAACTACGCGAAAAATTGTGTACTAACTCGCATTGCTCGAACCTACAACGCTTATTTCTCTCAGGTTGACTTATTTAATTGTACAAAACCTAGTTTTAAAGCTCAGATTAAAAATATCATTCTAAAAACGAATAGCAAGTAACGCAAACTACAATAGGCATTCATCACGATCAAATAATTAATTAGCAGATTTTTACATGTATACCTGTTTAATATAACTTACAATATTTAAATTTCATTTTATTGTATACATACTGTCTTAAGTCCGTTCGCATGGTTTACTTACACAAATTATGTTAATCAGGGAAACCTATTATTAGCCTTACAAAACTAATTATATTTTCTGTAATATTTCATATGTATCGCTGTTGGTTTTCTGAATAAAGTAAATAAATAAATATTAACACAAATAAAATATAAATGTTATTATTTTCCTACCGGGACTGTTGAATATTCTAGTAAACTGTGAGATCATCTTTAAGACATCATAACGCGAAACTGCCAATTTAAAACGACGGATTAATTTAAAAAAATGGTCGGTTACATAAAACTTAAATTATATTAAATCATTTTATTAAATACATATTAAAGAACTTTTATTCGGATAATGATGTCAGCAGTGTGCTGTTGCAGACTTAGATCGGACGACATTCATAGTTGATTTCAATAAGTTAGCGAGCAAGGATGCGCGCGCGCCGTGACGCCGCCGCCGAGCTCGTGCCGCCGACCGGCGACCGCGCCGTGACTCAGCTAATAGACGCCCCGCCCGCGCTGCCGCGCCAGCACTCTATTGTTTCATTCGTTTTGTACCATGACGCGGAAATACTCGTACAAAGACCTTTACATTCGAGCCGAAAACAATATTTTTTGAGTCTGTTATAATATTGCAGTTGCAACACTAACACCACGCACATGGCACCCCGCTCCGCTATCTTAACTGCCGTGTTGCGGAGACACGTCCGCTAGCCAGTGGCTCTGCGTGGGCACGGCACCTACACGTCGTACATATGGCGGCTGTGCCACTCCATCAACTCAATGCTCGCAAGTCGTTCGGCGGCGACATACCACAAGTTGCGCGACACGCATGCCACACGCCATGCGCCACTCACTTAAACTATAACTTCACTGAGACAGAAAACGTTGCTTAGCCTTGCATTGCACGCGACCTTGCTAAACTTCCTGAGCTGGTATATGCGCATGACAACCAACACCAACGCACGACGGATTACATTCGAGAAAAGACAGCGGTGAAGGCGAGTCCGCAAATGCGTGCAAATAAAATGTATGCTAAGACAAAAGACGCAAAAATGAGGATTTTGAATTTTTCAGCCAAACATGCGTGATTATGTAGCCTATAGCATTGATCGATAGCCCATCTATCGAGGAAGGCTATCATCACGCCAAGACCAATAGGAACTGAGCAGACAAAGTCGCGCGGGTCGTATAATATACTAGTTGACCCGCGCAACGACTGCACCACAATTTTCATGACTGCTCCGCTCCTATTGGTATTAGCGTGATAATATATAGATCGATAAATGGGTTATCTAACACTGAAAGAATTTTTCATATCGGACCAGTAGTTCCGGAGATTAGCGCGTTCAAGCAAACAAACTCTTCAGCTTTATATATTAGTATTAGAAGAGCGAAGCCGCGCGGGTCAGCTAGTATACATATATATATATATATAGGTATGTATACTAGCTGACCCGCGCGGCTTCGCTCCCATCAACTGGCTACCCTACAAACAAATGTTGTTTTGCCATACAAAAAAAAATACCCTACCACCTATTGTCATACCTACCGAATATACACACATAATTTCATGAAATTCGGTCGAGCCGTTTCGGAGGAGTTCGGTAACAAACACAGAGACACGAGATTTTTTTAATTTATTCAATCAAAACTCGGGTGGAAGGTGTGGTGATTTTGGTATCATGGTATTAATTCATTTAAGCGAACTTTGATCTTGAATTTTTTGTGACCCTACTGACATTCCTACGTGCCTCGGAAAGCACTTATAAGCCGTTAGTTAGGGCTGTGGAGGCAGCCGCTCTACGTACAATACTGGTATTTAGCTGAATCCGGTATAATTGGAAGCCGACCCCAATATAGTTAGGAAAAGGCTAGGCAGATGATTTTTTTTAAAACATAATGTACAACACTTCGCCCGCGACTTCTTTCGCGCGGGTTTATCTTATAACTTTTTAATAGACTCAACTTAGTGCAATTCGTTAACATTTTTCTTACTTAGAGCATTTTATACCCTTCGTAACGTTTAAATTAAACGAAATTTTAGATTTGAATAATTTAAACTTTAAATTATTCAAATCTGACCTTTCGTTGTAATTTTCACAGAGTGGGTATTTCTATTGCTGCTTACATGAAACGTGTTTTTTTTTTTCGGTTTATGGTACGGAACACGATGGGTTCCGTACCATAAACCAGAGAGTGAGAGTTAGAGTCAGACTAGTCAGACTCGCACTTGGCCGGTTTTTTACGCGTTTGACGTGGACGAAGTCACGGGCAACAGCCAGTATACCTAATTACGCAACGCTTGAATTGGACACCGGGCTATGTACGAGTACGTTCAGACAAAAACAAATCGAATGCCGTATGAAATAAGATCGAAATTAAAACTAAAAAATAGTTCGTTCGTTCGTCTCAGCCACAATGGAGACGATGAACAGAATTTCAACTTTAACTCGCTGAGAATCAAAACGGATTGGCTGCTGTTCACAACCAAAGATTGCAGCCCGAAGAAAAGGGCTTTTGTAACCTACAGGGAAATGTTCACAACCAAAGATTGCAGCCCGAAGAAAAGGGCTTTTGTAACCTACAGGGAAATGTTCACAACCAAAGATTGCAGCCCGAAGAAAAGGGCTTTTGTAACCTACAGGGAAATGTTCACAACCAAAGATTGCAGCCCGAAGAAAAGGGCTTTTGTAACCTACAGGGAAATGCAACATTTTAGCTAATAGAAAGCAAGTCTATTCGATATAAAACTTTCCTAATTAATATAAAAACTATAACTTTGTATTATTCTTGGTACACGAACCTTAAAGAGCCATCCACATCCATTTGAATAGAATTCGTATTCGTCGTTTCTGTATGGAATCGAATATTTGGAGTTGCTATGCGGGTCGGCCCGTACGCGTAATTGATGTCCCTAATGCTCCACGTCCCCTTAGAAGAGATAAGTACGAATTTATTATTAAAGTGTATTAGGAGAGTATTCAATCAGGGAAATAAATTAGTAGGTAGCTAAATAGCTATGCGCTGCACGTCGCCGCCACTAAACTACGCTTATGTACGACTCAACAAACAATCGCAATTACGTGTTTATAACTGCACTTACCACAACCAAAATAAATACATTTTTGGTTGCTCCCATAGAACAGCCTAAGTCCGTATTTATTTTATAGCATTGTAGTTTCATAACGAAGCAATAGGTAAAGCTATTCATGGCGTGATGTTCAGCTTCTATAACTTTCTTCGTAAAATTACAAAGGTATTTATTGAAAGCGGACTTTAATATTTCGGCAAACAGCAGACTTCTATTTGAATAAGATAGATATATGTGTATAGGAATTAGCCGCAAAACATTCCGTTCCGCACGGCTGGGCTGCGAGCTACTCGTGCCGTGATGCCGTCGTGCGCCTGTGCCACAGTAGACAGTACCGCTAGCAAGCAGTTACAGACGCGAGACGGTTGAGCCGCGACAACCAAACACGGCGGCTGCTCCGTCCGACAGATCAATGCGAGGCTTTTGACCTATTCAGGGTTCCGTCCGTAGTCAACTATGACACCTAAGTAGGCTTTACAAGTTACCGAGTATTACAAGTAACCGAGTAATATATCTGGAGAAAAAATTCGTACTAATTTCATTAAACATTAGTAAGATGAAGTTGGTAATTTACTACGAGTATATTAATAGAATCCAACAATAAGCACCATTCTAAGTCGCAATTGTGACGGCAACTACAGAATTATATTATTGTGACGGCAACACGCACTTGGCTGTTTTTAGAGTTCCGAACATCCGTAAAAAATAAAAACTCTTATAAGATCAAAAAATGTATATCGTCATAGTACAGCGAGAATCCAACAAGAAACAAACGAGAATCCAACAAACGGGAAAAAAACCATCATACACCTACGAAATAACCAAATCGATTACACCGACGAATACTCTATCTGGGACAGCTAATAACACAAGAGGACCCTATACGCATTGAAGTTGAGAGAAGAATAACAAATGGCTAGAAGAGATATTTGAGACTGAGAGAGGCCATGAAAGATAAAACACTTCACATTAAGGTAAAGAAAAAACTTTTCAACACCTGCGTACTACCTGTTTTAATGTATGGGAGCCAAACATGGGCTCTAACACAAAATACGACGAGAAAACTGGAAATCTGCCAACGTGCAATGGAAAGGAGTATGCTGAATGTGAAAAGGTCAGACCGGATAAAAAACCATGTCATCAGGAGAAAGACGAAGGTCATGGACATAACATCCAAAATTAGAAGACTCAAATGGCAATGGGCAGGACACATGATAAGAGGACAAGAGAAATGGAGTAAAATTGTGGCACATTGGTACCCTAGAGAAGGGAAAAGGAAAAGGGGTAGACCACAGAAAAGGTGGGATGATGACATTAGGCAAGTAGCAGGAGTAACTTGGAATAGAGTGGCCCAAGATAGACAGGAGTGGAAAAGGTTGGAGGAGGCCTTTGCCGATTGGCAAACAGACCTACAAAAAATAATTAAGTATTAGAATAGATTAAGATTAGTTTAGCTACAAAAATATATAAACCCATTTTCATAGTTTTTAGTTCTTAATTCTTTGTAAATAAGATACTAAGTTGGTCTGAATAAAGGGCTTTATTATTATTTAAGATCGGGTATCGGGTGTCTGTCTGTCTGTCCGTCTGTTGGAATTATTCAAGTAATTAGACGAAAAATGACCATTCCCCCGCTTTATTTCCGTAACTACTAAGCCTAAAATTTTGAAAACAATGGAGGTTATAGATCTTTACCTATAGATTACAGGAAAACCTATAAGAAGTCTACAGAAATTTAATTTAATTAAAATCTTTCGAAACCCTTTGTTTGACACCGACTGAAATTGGTTCGGACCCCGAGTCCGAGTCGCATTTGGCCAGTTTTTTTAATATTAAGTAAGTTCAAAATGTAAACTTGATTAGCACAACAAATAAGTGTCGTAGGTCGTGGCCCGGGCATCAGCCATGGCGCTGTCTGAAATAGTCTGCAGAGGGTGCGCGCGCAGGGGCGGGATGCGTCTGTCTCGCAGACGGCGATATTGATCCCGCATTCCCGACGTCGCTATGCACACTATTATATTGCTATAGCTCGAAAACGGACGGAGGATCCAGGGCGTACGGAGTGGCTACGTACATGTGTGAGCCATCGCCTTGCATGACTATGTATGAGACTGTCACTGCAACCCAACACACGAAAACGTTATGTATCAATTGGCGTCAGTGGTACAAGCGTGGCTTGCTCGAATATGGCATTCGCATAGCTTAACGCTGTCAAGGCTACGCACGCTCGCGCTGTGCACGCGGTACACGTTTTACACGAATACATACTACTCTGTCAAGAAAGTACCGGGAAAAGATCAATAATACACAAAATGTCTGTTATTCATCCAAATTTATTTTATCACCTTCAAAGTATGCTCCTTTAGAAACGATACGCTTGCGCCAACGAATAATCCATTCATCAAAACATTTTTTAAACGCTGCTTCCGGAATTGAGTTCAGTTCTCGCCGCGAATTCTCCTTTATGTCTTCTATCGATTGAAAACGGGTGCCACGAAGTGGTAATTTGAGTTTAGGAAAAAGAAAAAAGTCAGCAGGAGCCATATCTGGTGAATATGGTGGTTGCTGGATGGTATTTGTTGAGTGTTTGGTTAAAAATTCGTTCACAATGATAGCCTTGTGCGAAGGCGCATTGTCGTGGTGCAAAATCCAAGAATTTTCTTTCCACAAATCTGGCCTTTTTCGTCGAATTTGCTCTCTTAAACGCCGCATAACGCTTAAATAATATTCTTTATTTACCGTTAGACCTTCCGGTAAGAATTCAGAGTGCACAACACCGCGATAGTCAAAGAAAACAGTCAACATGACTTTGACTTTTGATCGACTTTGGCGTGGTTTTTTCGGTTTCGGTTCAGTTGGAAGGCGCCACTCCGAAGCTTGTTGACTAGTTTGCATGTCAAACTCGTAAACCCACGTCTCGTCACCAGTAACAATGCGTTTCATGAATGTTGGGTCCGAACTGACTCGTTCTCGCATGTCCTCAGCGACTTTCATGCGATTAAGTTTTTGGAGAAAATTCAGATCTTTTGGGACTAGCCGAGCAGCAACATGTTTCATACCCAAATGATTAGTTAAAATGGTACGGATCGACTCGTGAGATACAGAAAGTTCGGCGGCTATCTCTCTCAGAGTTGAATGGGGATTTTCAGTCACTATTTCCTTCACTTTTGCGATGATAACTTCAGTTGCAGACGTTGACGGCCTACCAGAGCGAGGCAAATCTTCCATCACATCTCGACCGCTTTTGAACGCTTTGAACCACTCATAAGCACGAGTTTTTGATAAAGTCGATTCACCGTAAGCCTTCTGTAACATTTTCAGTGACTCCGAACACGAAATTCCATTGGCGATGCAAAATTTAAGACAAACTGTTCGATATTTTTGTCCATTATGAAATTCGCAATACACACTATATATGATATTACTAAAACCAGCACTGTATTTAATATAAATAACAGATGCAACTCAAACTCCGCGCCAAAATGGAAAACAGTTGTGCCAATCTAACAACTACAAAAAAACAAAAATTGAATTTGGAACCATAAACAAATCATCCATTCCCGATACTTTTTTGACTGAATGTATACCCACGACGATGCGAAAACCATATTCATGCAAAAAAAAAACCGGTCAAGAGCGAGTCGGACTCGCGCAGTGAGGGTTCTGTACAAAGTAGGTACGTATTATAAGTAGTTCAGGAATCAAGTCTCGCAGTTTTTTCCGAACTAAGATTCTATCGCGGAGGCTTTATATAGCAGGGTCCCGTCAGCACCTTTGGTATGGAACCCTACAGACCCGATGCGCAAGTCGAACCGTCCAGTACTTCGCAAGGACCAAATTAATTCAATTCAGTTCTATTGTAGATCCTGTATTGTAGATCCTGATTGTAGTCCTTTACCAATAGAATACAGGAAAATCCATAAGAATTGTATAGTGTAAAAATAACATAAAAAAAAACTCGTTCCAAACCCTTTGCACGCGAGTCCGACTCGCACTTTTTCGCTAGTTTTGTCCTTTTAAGGCAAGGCGGCTTAAAACGTGCGTAGCCTCTCCGTGTGCTGCGGTGGGCCACGCTACATAGTGTGTGTCGTGTGTGTAGTGCACTGGAAACGTTGAGCCACGTTATCAAACAAATGAACCCACACAGTTCAAATACGACGCGTGGCCGTGCACTGAGTACGCCGCTGTGGCTATGCGCATTTATTGGGTTTGTACCTATGAAGATGCAGTTATTTGTTTCGGGTAAACGTTACATTGCTGACTAGCTGAAGCTGTCTAAGCTAAGCTATTTTTATCACGGGTTTTAATTTTTTTGCAAGGGATTCTAATTCTTTTCCTAAAATAAGTGACATAAGATAGTCCTTTTAGCAGCACTTAAATTTTGTTTAATTGTTCATGTGTAAAAGTGATATTGTATAAACAAATAGCTCTTGCCCGCGACTTTTGCGCCGACTTTGGAGCTGGCTCTAGAGAGAAATTAAATGTGTGTGCTTCTACATGTTTCTGGTCTCCTTACTTGTGAGACTACCACTCCGAACAATCCTTCGAGAAACGAAACCCTAAAAAAGATGAACGAAATCGATGAAGTTATGTTATGGTGTGTGGTGTGACCAAGAGAAACAGGGATTAAGTTTATATACCTCTATCTGTACTAATATTATAAATGGGAAAGATTTGTTTGTTTGTTTGTACCGAATTGGCTCCGAAATTACTTAAGATCAAATACACGATTCAAGAAAAAAACAGTTAGGAATTCTTGCAAGGTTCAAAGCTAATAAAATTTTACTGGGCGTTGCTGCTGAGCAGATTGTGATATAATTTTAATTTTTTAACTGTAATAAAATTAAACTAGTTGCACTAAGCTAAGGCTGTATTTATATTTAATAGATATTTTGTGAATCTCATTTTAAGTGAACTATGTTCTTATGAGGAAAAAAGTTGTGTAAACCTAACCCTCGGGCTGCACGGCCCGCGCCATGTGCCACGCGCGCCGCTGCTGCTGCCGCTAAACTTTGTTACCAGGCGAACAATTTACTGATGCTTTGCGAAATTAATGACACTTGGACCACAGTGAAGATACTGTGCATGCACGCTCATTCCGCAAGTTCCTTATCTAAGCAAGTTAAATCTACGAATGCGATTGATTAAATCTTAAGCGACTGCAAATAGGTAATCAACATAGAGCAAGGGTCTGGTGGGCGCGCAAGCCCAAACTGAGTTATGTCATGATGTATAAAGTGGTTTTTGTGTTTCAGGGGCAAGGGCGAGATCATCGGGTTGCTGAAGGTTGGCCGCAAGCACCTGTTTCTCTTCGATACCAAGCAGACCGTGCATGAAGTCGAGGCGCTGTGCGTCTTGGACTTCTACGTGGTAGCCCATAAACAACGCCTCGGGTTCGGTCGTTTACTATTCGACTATATGTTACACGTGAGTACCTGAAAATTCGAATAAAAGTGACTTTTTTTTACTATTGACTGGCACGCGTTTGACCACTATCTCATCTGATAGTAAGCGATGATGTGGTCGAAGATGGAGCACGCTTGCCTATAAGTAACCTATTCACTCTTGACTTAAAGACTCCCAGGTTGTAGCTATCAGGAAACACTGATTTTCAGATTTTTTTAAGGGTGCGTGAATAGCCAAATCCGAAACTATAAGGATCAGCGGAAACTGTGATGGTTAGCGGAAAACAGAAGCTCAAAGGAGTCTGGAGCCCGATTTTGATGAAAACTAAAACTGCGTCATTGAATTTTTTTTTAAGTCGATAGCCAGGAATCAAACCGGTTGATTTGAAAAAAAAAAATATGTTTATTCATTTTTATATACAAATAGATTATGTTTTTAAATATATATATTTTTTTAAACTTAGTCCGCCGGTGTCGGGAGCAGGGTCCAAGCTACCTACCGGTGGTCAGGGCTCCAGAGGAAGGAACCTTCTCGCAATACGAACCGTATCGAAGAGTATTGCCTTCTGTATCAGGCCCTTTACCCAACCTCTTATGGCCATCAGGGCATTGACCGTAACGACAATTGGCACAATGACTGCCGAGTCCACATTCCACAGGTCGACAACCTCGTGTGCTAAGTTGAGATACTTAATTTGTTTCTCTTTCTAAGCTTTCACGAGATTCTCGTCATGTGAGAAGGTAACATCGTTTATCATTTTCGGTATCGGTCTATCAGCACTATTGCGTAACCAACGGAATCCTATTATTAAGCCTCCGCTGTCCGTCTGTCTGATTGCGGGCTGTATGTATCTCAAGAACCGTAATAGTGAAGACACTTAAATTTTCACAGAGTGTGTATTTCTATTGCCACTAAATCAACAAATAATAAAAATTAAAATAAATTGAAAATTAAAGGGGCTTACATACAAGAAATGTTTATTTATTCGATTTTGGCTTGAACCCTTCGTATGAGAGTCCGACTCGCATTTTGCCGGTTTTTGTCAAATTATTTTCAAAACTTCTAACCTACTAAACCTACCTACCTAAACGGTTACTAAATTTAAAAAAGAAAATCCAATGATGCAGTTGTACAGTCGGTGATAGCAATTAACTGACCCTTAAAAATTTAACGAATTTGAACCTTATGCTTGTTTGCAGTAAGCTTATCGAACTAGAACAACTGATTCAACGTCTACGATTAATAAAATAGTTATTCGAATTTGATCTTTAACTCGCAGCGTTAAGGTAGGTATGATCTTGAATATTGTTTTAACTTGTAATATAATTACTAATTTCAACGACACTATGTTCGTATGGTCTAGTGGTGACAAGAACGTGGTTGTGAGTTCGAAACTAACGTAATTATTTTCTGTTACGCGTTTAGTTTTAAAATATATATTTTTTATGTTATAAATAATAAATTATAACATTAGCAACAAAAAAAAATCCGAACAGAAATAAAAAAAGCCATAGTTATGTTAAAAACGCTTTTACTTTATAAATAAAATAAAATTATTTACCTACTTAAACTATATATCAATTTGTTTTGTAAGTAGTTATTTTTAGTTATAAATTAGGTTTTCACAAAAAACTAGGTATACAAAATACTTCGTTAGAAATTATAACAATAGTTAATTTAACACACTGGCACGTTAATATTGTTTGTGGCCAACACTGGTCACTGAAGTCATTCAGTGGTACTTTTAATAGCGAAGGTACCATTTTTTTTCTATTACTTCTTGCAAACGATTCCGCATACCGCGCACCATATTCCAACAATAATCACTTTACTCTCATGAATCCCATGTTGATGTCACAAGTTGTGCTAAATTTTCTTTTATCCGCACCTCAGATGTGTCCCAATTTAAAATCATTTGAGAGAACTTGTGGGGACAAGTTCTCTATTGGATTAAGGTCAGGAGTTATTTAGATGGAAAGGTTAGCCACAATGTGACTGTATTTTTCTGAAACAACACAATAAGCATAATTTTAGTAACGAAGTAAGCATACTTTTTCGAATAATTGTGCAAAAATACGGTTAGATAAACCACATTAGACCTATAAATAATCTCATAATGAAACACAGTTAATTTTATATTATTCTACATTCACTTACGACATTTAAAGTGAACTAACGAACTAAGGAATAGCTGTAATTATGAATGAAGCATAAAAAAGAATACACTTACCGCTATATTAAGTTTCCTAGCAATCGTTTTAATGCCAATATTCTCCTCTTGCAAATAGATTATTTTGTATTTTAAATAATCACTCAACTGAAACATAACGATTAAAGTATCAAAACTGATAATTAAAAAAACGTGAATTTTTGCAATTTAGTAAGGCAACGTAAAAATGTTCGCGCGTATTCACTGCTACGACTGCTACGACTGCTACGAGTATTTGTGCATAGAATGTCTTGTTCAATTTGTTATTCTACCCCATATTCCTAATGTCATTTCAATAGCAGTTTTTGTTGAATACGCATATTGACGTATATTATTAATTAGTTTATCAATTTAATTGATGTGCTTATTAATACAATTATGCAAGAAATACTTAACGAACAATTTATATATTGAAAAGAAAGTGAAACTTTGAGACAGGATTTGAACTCGCATCTTGGTAGTCTCAGCCTTACACATGAACCACGACACCAGATTAACTTGGGTAAGACAGACGATCTAAGGTCATCATCATCTGCCTAGCCTTTTCCCAACTACATTGGGGTCGGCTTCCAGGGGTGCTTTCCGAGGCACGGAGGAAACTCGGTATGTTAAGATGGTCACCCATCCACAGACCAACCTTGGCAAGCGTTGCTTAACCTTCAACATCGACCCGTGCGGCTGTTATTATTTAGCCACGAGCTCCTCAGACAGACGAACTAAGGTATTAGTATCAATGACACAAATTATCAAAACATTAACCTAACCTTTAAGTCTTGCATCATAAAAATAAAAATTGCGTAACAAATAGTAAATGACCTAAGATCAACATCTTAAAGCTGAAGTTTGCGTATCAAAATTATTGTTTCCGTTTATAGTGTTAGTCTGATAAACTCATACATATTGAATAACCTTTAATGTTATGAGTAGAGGGTGCAAAAACGAGTAATTTTTAGGGAGTCAGGTAATTGCTATCACCGTACATTGTCGGGTCTGATGTTGATGAAAACTAAAAAACGTTTTGCACTAGGAAGTTGGCATTTAGTATGGATACATATTAATCACGCCCACCTAATATATTATAAAAACATTAAAAAATCTACCCTCAGTGCAGTAACAATGTAGTCTAGCCCATGGTATAGCTGTGGGGGGTGTCGTTGGATTGGCCTCTTAAAAATATTGAGGGTATGCGAAAACATTTTTTACATCCAAGAATAAAGATCCGTTGGCGAAATATTAAGATTCAAAGTAATAATTTTTGTTAGTCAAGTGTGTCTTAACGTTTGTTTTTGGACACGTGAAAAAATTATGGTAGCTTAGCATGTACATATACAATGAATTTAAAAGGAAAACTATCACAGCTAAGTTCTACAAGTTAACGAGTAATAGTCTACCAACCTATAAAATGTACTTTGAGAAGTCGCCAATTGTGACGTGCAAATATAAGGGCGCCTTCAGCATTGTCGCAAAGTGCCGTGCGACAGCTGCGCTGCTGTCGCGCGGCACCTTGCGGCAAACATGACATGCACCTGGCCGTACACGCACTTTTAATTAATCTCTACTTATACTTATTATTTATAATAATAAAGCTGAAGAGTTTGATAGCCTATTTATATATATATATCATCACGCTAAGACCAATAGGAGCGAGTAGACAAAGTCGCGAGGGTCAACTAGTCATTAATAATTGTAAATATTACAACTAAGTGCTAAGTATGTAAACAACTATAATTACAATATTATTGTAGTAACGAATTCTTTCTAGTATTAATATTATATCCACTAATTTTACTAAAAAGATGACGATTTCCGTACATACATAATATTTTCATATGTGAATTGGCAAGGGACTGTCATAACATAATATTAATCTTTTTAAAAAGTTCCCTTTAAAAAGAGTCCCGCGGCGACGAGGATTATAAAGGGCTCTGACAGCTCTCATTTGTAAAATAAATATTGATTCAATGTAATCAGCCCGACCCCACAGCAAAATACCGTACGACATAATGCTGTGGAAGTAGCTAAAATAGACCAAACGTGCAGTTTCTACGTCTGTTAGCTGTCTTATCTTCCTAACAGCATAAGCGGCTGAGCTTAGACGCCCCGCTAAAGATGTTGTATGAGGACCCCATTGTAATTTCTCGTCTAAAGGGATTCCAGGAAAACCATGTGATTAATAAACTCCAGTTAAAAATGAGGAGGGGTGTGTGTTGTGTGACGGTGTATGAACTCAGTGCGGGTGTGTGGGTCTAACCACAGTCAACGCTGTCACTGACGGATAGCCTATTATAATGCAGTGACTGATGGTTGCATGAAATTAATTGACGTAAATCTGGATATTTCTTTATTCACGACTTTTAAGTGAAGGAGTATGTTTTTTATGTTTATGGAATGGGGTATCTCTTACCCCTTTCCTTGTAATTTTTCGAATCATATCAATCAACCAATTACATATCGTCGCTTATTGAAGAATGAGCGTCTAACGCCGAGGTATTCTATCATCAGTCATTCGTCACTCATGACTCTTGGACTTGAGTGACGCTTGCATGAGCGTGCAATGGGCGCCATTATTGGGTAGAGTAATTCAAGTATAAATGCCTTACAAATTTTTCATCATCCTATTGACTATTACATGTAAGATACATTGGTGTGATTGTGCAGGAGCTGGAAGTCACTGCCAGCCAGATGGCCATTGACGGCCCCTCCGACAAGATGGAGCTCTTCCTCGGCAGGAACTACGGCATCAAAAAGTTGCTGCGCCAGAGCAATAACTTCGCTGTCGCACCGGCCTTTTTCGAGAGGACAGATCAAGAGATTAGGTCAGCATCGCCCGACGATTCTATTAATTTTATGGCTATTAAAACCAAACTCAATTGAAATGAATACGAGTAGCGTCTTAAGTTAGCTGTGGTTCGTAACGAGTAACTCTATGTGTCTGTTCTATGACAGATCCTGGAAACTTACGAGAAACATATTAAGTTAATAAGCATAGAGCACAGGTCAGTGCGATTCCTTCTTATTAGGTTGTTCACACCATACACAGTACTCAGGGTGTCGGGTGGGCAGTTTGGAAAAACACCTAAGAGTACTACCAGTTCGCCACCGTTTCGATTTGAGGACAAACTGCAGTTTATTGACAGCCAAAAGTGAAAATGTGGTAAATCTGAAATGGTTAACTTTCAAGAGCCATAACCATTGCATAAGCTTCACTATGTTATTGCATACTAAGTTCAATCTTCATTTAAAATTCAATACATTCGAGTTGGTACCCTACATGGTGAGTATAGCCAAATGTGAGCTGTAACGTAGGAACCGCAGGCTCGGTAGCGTAGTGCAGCTGCGAGCGCCGGCACTAACGCGTGTTCTGACCGCAGCGACACCGGCCGCGAGCTGACAGTGGAGCCCGCCGCCGCCATCGGCCGCTTTGCTGCCACTAAACCTACTTCGGACATTGCCAATGTAAGTATTACATTTCTAAATGATAACTTTATCTAAAAGCTCACAGGTACCCATTGATAAATACATACATTTGAGATAGGGTATTGGGTGAGGGCCGCGCGCTCGCGGCTCGCCGCACTCGTCAGTGCGCTGCCATCCGTTACACGACTTGCACTTAGTGAGTGCATCAATAGCTCCCTACGTCGCGTATGTGAAATCATTTCGTGAAGCGAATGCTCGCGGTTGGAGCCGTCCCTCAATAATTGTACTTAAGATGCTAAATTTAGTTTCTGACTTCTAACCTTCCGTCAAATATGTTAGAATCTGCTTCCAGTGTTAGTCAGTAACATAATAGAACAAGTAGATAATTCCCAAATATCTAGGTGTAGGCTATAGCTATTTTCCTGAAAATCTAAGAAGTGATGTGCAAAAGTGGCCCTGGTGAGCTTGTAGAAAAATTCAAGCTCATCAGAGCTATTTTTGTACATCCACCTCCAGAAGCAAATCGTAATAGGACCAACGATGTGTTCTCAAATTCAAAGCATTTTATTTCTAATAAACCATTCACAGGCACTTTTGAAACGTCAAGGTCGGTCAGTCAAAAACATGGAAGCTATTTGCACGTTCCAAAGCGTAGATCTCTATGTAGAAGAACGTGAAAGAAACTCCACGGACACTCTTTTAAATCATGTTCCGTTTTTTTAAATTCTAGTTACACATACTTGTTGCTAAGAATTTAAAATATAAAGATTAAAATGAGCCAATGGCAGTTAAGAGATGACCAGTCTCAACCGACGGCGCCCGTTCACGAACATGACGCGTGTATCGGCACCTTTCAGCTCAACCATATCGAAGGGAACCAAGTGATCCAACCCACGCGCCGCCATCAGCGAGATATTGAGTGAGCATGACATGCTCTCAACCACCATGCTCGTTCATGTCCAACAAGTAAAACTATAACTAATCACATAAAATGTAAATGGCTTCATGGTACTCACATTTACAAATTTGAAAAATATGCTTCTACTTTACACAAAGCTATGGTTGTCAATGACCAAATAATGAAAAATAAATTAATAAAAACAACGATTAATTTCTTACATAAAAAGAATAAATAAGTAATTATTATAATAATTATGTAAGTACTATTGAAGAAAAAAGTGCATGGAGAGCCTAAGGTCGACTTTTGACTGTGAGGTTTTGCATTACGTTTTATGACTTTCATGAGACGACTAGATGGCGCTGTTCAATCATGAAAATAACACTGCAAAGCTTAAAAACCTTATTATGCAGAGGCACATAATAAGGTTTTTAAGACATAAAATAATGACTAAAAAATAATAATATATTTATATTCAAATAAACATAAATTATTTTATTTTCTTATTTCCGAGTACTAAATACAGCGCCATCTAAACCAAACCAAATAAGCCAATTGGTATATTAGTTAATTCGACTACACATGGCGTAGATCATAAATAATAAAAATCCCTACATTCACAAAGTAGCTCTCATTTTCGCATTCTATAATAATTAGATCGGTAGCTCCGGTGGATAAGCATGACAGAATAACAAAGCTTGTTCCACAGGGCACCGGTTCGAAACCCAGTTCTCAGTCGACTTTTATTAAAATTAATCATTATATAATATAATTTATATTCTATTTTTTTTTAATTTTTAAACGTTTTTTAGTTTTACTTTTTGTTATAAATAATATAAAAAACATGAGGTATAACATGTATAAAGGCATAGTAGACAAGTATACATATACTACTATATATAACATTATATAAATTACTTTCATAATTGGTGGTAAGTATTAGTATTATTAGTAAGAAACATTTATGTAAGAAGATTTAGATATGTTTTTCTTACAGATTAAGATTTACTAAGTTTAATTCTCGTAAAGGATAAGAAATGAAACTAATTTAGTCATATTATAGTTCATAGACATTTAATTCTCAAAGAAAAATACAATTTATTTCTTTCTTTCTTTCTTATACAGTGTATAACCTAACTTTACAGTTTTACACACAATTGACAATTATTTAATTCACTTGTTATGAGAAATACAAGTAAAATTTACAACTGAATAACTCTATTACAAAATGGAAGACATTAACAAAGTAAAACTGTATAATAGATATTATAAGTTTTCTAAATCAAAACTGTGTTGTGCTATTCTTCTATTATTTAGTTTTATTTACATAATGTTATACCTTTCACTATATATGCAACCATAGTTCTGTAAATATTTTACCTACTCATAAATTATAAAAATATTACGTTTTGCATAATTATGGTTAGTGGTATTGACAATAATGATTGATTTGTGCATTATGTTATGACTAAGGTTCATAGCTTAAGTATTCGTTCCAGAACGAAGAAGAAATTTAAGCTAAACCTAAAATCAATAACAATTGTAAGACCGGGTTATAGCTGTCATTTTGGGACCGAGTTGTTTATAATAATAAATAAATAATTTATTATATTGGAAAGGAATCTATATTTATATTATTTTTATTTTTATTTCTTATATTATATAAGAAATCAAAATCATTAGTGTAATAACATTTTGTTGTTAAGTAGTGAATAAATTTATCACACTAACACTAAATTTTATCACTGTAATTTATCAAATAAATTATAGCTACCCCGGTATTTGTTATAACTCAATCCAATAGTCAACACTTTATATTATAGTCCTTTCGTTCCTATTGTCCCACCTTTGAACCATAACGCCCCATAAATTTTCAGTGGGGTTTAAATCTGGCGATCTCGCAGGTCAAGGAATAATCCGTATGTCCGATTGCTGGCTAAACCACTCTTGCACAATTATGGAACGGTGTATAGGACAATTAATTGTCCTGCACGAACGTTATCACTGGCATGTCTTCTACAGGAAAAACATTCCGCACGGTGGGCAACATGACGTCATTCAGCACATATATGTAGTTTACACTGTTTTCACGACCAAGTATTACAGTAAGTTCTCCTGGTCCTGCAGCACGCATTCGTCCCCAAATGTTCACTGTTATACGACCGGATTCAGAGTTTGGCACAACGTGATCACTATCATAACGCCTATTATTCCTACGCCACAACCTAACTCGCCCGTGCTGGCTAGACTTGTAAATTTTTTCATCACTGAAGATGATGTTGCTACAGTCGAAATTTCTGTATTTCAAAGCGTACTCCAATCGTGCTCTTTTATTAGCTTCGGTTAACAATGACTTAATAGCATGTCGACGATAATGCAGTCCTTCACTATGAAGAGCACGATACACCGTCCGCAAAGATGTATCAAACAACTCTGCGTAATATCTTGTTGGTGTAAAGCCATTTTCCTTATAACCTTGGACCATATTTGACGCTGGTCTGAGTCAATATGGCGTCTTCTGCCAGATCTACTACGGTGTTCCAACGAACTCTCTTCTTGAAACCGCTTTATACATAAAGTGACGGTCGGTCTTTACCTATAAGGGAAATATATTATTTATTATTTTCGTGTATCAATAACCATGGATAATAAAATAAATAACGAACAGTGATTTTAAAACATTACTTACGTTTGAGCCAGTTTCTCTCGAAATTTCATAATAATTTAAGCCTTGATTATACAATGCTATTATTTGGGCCCTCGTAGCCATATCAATATTTGAACGCGAACTCATGATAAAAATAAATATAAAAAACTTGTTAAATCAATGCAATCGTAACTGAACTCACTCAAAGATAGTAAAGAACGTTATAATTGAACAAAAAGATTAAATTTTTATACTGTCAATATTAAACTACCCTCAATTCTTTTGAGATTTATGATACGGGTTAAAGTCGCTAAACAACTTCAATATAATAAAGAGTAGGATAATTTCAACTCATTGCGTAATGACGCATTGGTCCAGTGGTGGTATCGGTAAATTTTATGCCACCGAGTTCGAATCCTAGTAATTACGTGCTTTGCTTTATAAGGTTTGTAATGTCGTAGGAGAATTTGTGTTAAAATTAAGTAATATTGTAACAAGCAAAAAACAAGATAATGTTCTTTAATGAAAGATGTATATTTTCCAATCCAACTACTATACTAGCGCCATCTATGTCATCCAAGACATATTATTAAGGCGATGAAACCCTGTACAAACGATTTTGGTTTGGAATTCTCCATGCACTTCAGTCTTCATTAGTACCTATAAAAAAAAGAGAGTGAGCATCTCTTCCAAATATAAAAACCTAACTAGTGGACCCAAGCAGCTGTGACTGTAGAGCAGGACCAACATTTAGCCAAGCGTTTTTATCGAGGATAATAATAATAACGTCACCGCAAGGCAGTTTTGTGGCGAACTGTTGGGCACTAGCGACCCCACGGACCTGATCTCCAGGGAGAAGTCTTGTTCCTCATTTCCAGCTTGCCTTTATTGGCTGGCCGGAGTTAACACTGACGAGGAACAGAGCTCCCACCTCTTTCTTGCCTTAATCGGACGGTCTGAGTGGAGATTCGCAAGAGCAAACGTGCTCGAGAGAAGGACGTATAATCCAGTAAGGTGCTGGGAGGGATCTTGACCGTACTTCCGGAATTGTCCTGATAGCCGTGGTATACCTCTCCACTCCTCTAGCACCTCAGGATATGTTGCCCCCTTGGCGCTACGTTACTTTGTGCTAGTGACCCTTTTCGGGGGGCCCATTTATTGAGTGTGCAACTCACCCGCTGCTATTTTAGCGTGCCTATCAATAGTAAAAAAAAAAAAAATTTAAAGCCGTTTTAATTGTCAATGGTCAGGCAGGGGCCAATAGTTCTTCCATAGTCAACGATTATTAGTCCACTAAACCAACCAAACCCATAGCGTTTCATCTTTTGTTTCCATATTCTGCAATAGTCCTGCTCCAACCGGGGATTGTCCTTGGCTATACTTTCACAGTGCATACAGGGATAATCGTCGGTTGGTGTCCCATTCCATTTGAAATATCTAAAGAGGCCTCTGCAAGTTGGCTTCGGCCCCTTGTACGCCTACTAAAGGACCGGGTCTCTAGGGACCCGAGAAAGTCAAAAACATAATAATGTTTATTTATTTCTCCTCACAAAAACAGACCTTACATCTTAATTACAATGTTACTTTTTAATACAGGTACGTGTATAGTCTAGAATATGTGAGAAGCTGGTGTTTGAGGTAGGCATGAGAATGCCTGTATTTCAAATCACCAGGTCCCCACCCACGGAAGGAACAAAAATTATTTGAGTGATACTGATAACGCCTCAGAATGTGTGTGTGTTGTGAATTGTGATGTGTTGTGTCTAGGGTTTCGTGTTTGTGTGAGTGCTTGTCTGTGTGTGTGTGGGTGTAACGTGTGTTTGTGTGAGTGTAGTTTACCCATGATTTTTTTGCTAATATTACTTTCGGTTTAAAGAACTTTATTCCTCATCCAGGCAATCGTCACTTACATGAAATATTATATTATATTAATTATGATATAATCTTCCAGTTTATAATACGCTTGTCTACATAGTGTGCGTTTTATGCATGCTTTAAATTTTCTCTTATTCAGTTCGAGAATATCAACTTGTATTTTATTACAAAATTTAACACAGTACCCCATTAAAGAAGTGTGTACTTTTGCCAATCTGAACCGGGGTTGATCTAATTTGTTCCTATTTCTAGTATTAAAATTATGCCTGTCACTAATCTTGCTAAAAAGATGAAGGTTTTTCTGAACATACGAGATATTTTCGTAAATGTATTGACAAGGTACCGTCATGATGTTGATATCCTTAAACAGTTCTCTTAGGGAATCACGCCGACGGAGAGTAAATGGCTCTGATGGCTCTTTTCTGCAGGATAAATATAGACTCGATGTCTGTAGCACGTCCCCATAATAAGATACCGTAAGACGTTCTGATAGTTGACATATTGACAAGCTCAGATAATAATGAAGTAATTAATGTTCAGACATTAATAGTAACTTGTATGGAACTTACTGACATTTCAAATTGTTCAGAAGTATTAGGTCACCTTGTCTGCCCTATTTGTGACGGCGGCGGCGACTGCACATTACACCCAAAACATGCAAAATTCAGGTTGACGTGTACGCATCTGCGAATTTCTTGACGGCGTACCGGGCGGTGTGAGGTAGCTGTGAACTAGTGTAAACAATAAACAGACATGCGATTTCAGCAATTCCGGGAGATTTCAACAATTCCGGGAGATTTCAACAATTCCGGGAGATTTCAACATCAGATCTTCACCAAGTCCGGGAAAATACTCTTCCAAAAAAAAAAGAATCACCAAAATCAGTTGACAATTGGCGAAAATATCGCTGACCAAAAATTTAACTGGGCTCCCATCTTCAGTCTGAATTTTATTCATAAATATCTGAATTGCGTTCGAAAGAATATGAAAAACGTTCTTTGTGCCTATACAATTTGAGTGTTGCCCTCAATTGCCTTTTTTTTAAGGATGGGAAATCATCAATTGACTCGTCCCGCTTTGGGTGAAGCAGAAGGGAGTGTCAGACTCTTACTGACTAAATCCCATCCGCGTTCCTCCTAGTACCCTTTGCGTTCCAGGGTACGGTACCTCTTTCGAACGAAGTCCGCAACCCCAGCAGGCATTGGCCCTAGCGGGCCCCGTCTTTTACTCTGACAGCTCTTTGAGGCGCGCGTGGAACTCAGCGCGCCGTGCACCCGGGCCTGGTTCTGATCAGACGGCGAGCCACCCAATGCTCGCCGTCCGCAGGCTCGCGCTTACGGTGGCCGATAATCGCCCTGCGACTCTTCTTCTGTTGCGGCGGCTGGGGCGTGAGGTTTCTCTCTCTCTCACACGTTCGGCTTCCTCCTTTGCTAGCATTACCACTTCGCAGAAAGTGGTGACCGCTTTCCATGTCTCCTCGCTCCGGCGGCGAGGACACGGCGGTGCTCTGCCCAAGCTGGGCAGACCTCAACCGTATGCTCCACCGTGTCCTCCGGGCGATCCTCGCAGTGTTGACACCCGGGCGTATCCTCCCGCCGTATTCGAAACAGGTACCTCCCGAAACAACCGTGTCCGGTGAGTACCTGCGTCAGGCGGAAGGTAAGGACGCCGTGGCGCCGCTCTAGCCACTCGCCCTCAATTTCCCTGGGATCCCATCATCAGATTCTGACTTGGTGACAATGGGACCACCTCACCTCGCTTTTTTATTCGAAAGCCTATACTTTAGAATTAAAAAAAAAGATTTTTTTAAATTGGTCCACAATTGTCAAACAATCGGTGAACATACATAAAACAAAAAAAACATACAGTCGAACATAAAACCTCTTCCTTTTTGAAGTCGCTTAAAAATAGGGTCCACCACATTTTTTCTATTTAGGTATAAATGTATTTGGAGCGCCCCAGTCTGAGAGCCAAACGTCGGAAAAGCCTGCCAATGTGCCTTCGAGTGAGTTCTCAGTGGCCGTAGTGTGATTTTTTAAAGTTTATCAATTGTATTGAAACTGAATAAGCTCCGTCTGGTGAAAATAACTGAAAATATTCGCGATCGAATTCGTTAAAAAAGTCGCACTAAGGACTAAGTGCGAGTTTTTTAAAGCTCTCGATTGCACCTAAGGCCACTGAACCGCGCAACAAACCGCTCGATACTGCCGTCGCCGACGCCCCCCCCCTCCTCTCCCCCTCGCGCTCTCGAATCGTGCTTCTCGCTCGCCCTCGACGCCCTCGACAGTCTGTGTACAACCGCGACCGCGTACGGATCGTAAGCCTACTCACGTTTGCGTGTTAAATAAATGAAAAAATATTTCTTGTCGTTTAGTGTTAATAATCACATTTTGTTTATTAGCACTCGTTATTACAGTGTTGGCCGCGATATTTAAACCGTGCTAGTGAATGTAGTGGGTGCCTGGGGGTTTTGACTTCAGACTTTTGTTACACTGATTGTTCAAAATCTAAATTTTAAACATAATTTAAAAAAAATACGCCCAAGTGCGAGTCGGACTCGCACTCGAAGGTTCACGTACCATTAAACCTTATTTTTTATTATTTGTTGTTATAGTGGCAATAGAAATACACAATCTATGAAAATTTCAACTGTCTACCTATTACAGACGGACGGACAGCGGAGGCTTAGTAATAGGGTTCCGTTGGTTACCCTTTGCTTGGGAACGGAACCCTAAAAAACTGTTGTTGCAATAGTTCAAATTGTAAAAACTCATTACGCTGTGAAACGGTTAGGTACCTATCAAAAGTTCGAAAAATATTTCATTTCACCTAAAACTTTTCAACTACTATCGTTTGGTTTGTTTTTTCTTCATCGAAGTCACGTCCGCCACTGCATCAGTTGTCCTATTATGATCAACTTGTCAACTTGTTTTTTTTTTTTCGTTACTCCGACTTCATTTGGTCGAAAAACTTCTTACCGAACTTACACTTCGCCGAAATAACATTTGTTCGAAGTATTATGATACCGGATATTCATTATACCACTGTTTTAATGGTGGTGTGTTGGAGGTGGTTAGCAAAAGTGGTTTTAAGTGGTTCCAGTAAGAAACATGCAAACAAGGATGCTTGCTTCAAGCGTGCAAGTAGGCATGCAACATACAGCAAGCATTGTTTTTGTCACGGCTCCGGCTATCCGGCGTTTGGGCAGCCCCACGCGAGCTTATCGTCGCAGGTGGTTTTAACGCTCACCACTGCAGCTTCGAGGCAATAGCAAAAAGATTTTATAGTCCGGTCAAATTAGACAAAAAAATAGGAGTGAAGGTACAGTAATTCGCAAACGTTAAGTGAGTTTTGAGACAAGTTTAAGAGTACCTAAATAAAGGTTTATACATGTTTATAGTCCGAGTTTTATACCTAATTTTGACTAATTTGCGTGGACTATAAATGAAACCTAAAAAGTCTTTATCGATCCGATACCTGGAAAGAAATACTCGGGGTAATAAAATTATCTGAGACAAAATTATAGATCAAATAATTATCTATAAAAATGTCTTGATACTTTTTTTCACAAAGTTGGAAAAGTTGTTATCGTATGCACACGTTTCACGCCACCTTTAGGTAGTGCACTTAGCGCTTTATATCTCAGAAACCGTGGCTCTTAGGATAAAAGTATCCGGACAATTTTTATAGATCTGATCTACAATTTTTGTCTGAACAAATTTTATGATAAAACTTAACGTTTTGCTGAAAATCGCGTTTGTGATCGTTGACCCCGAATATCTTTTTTCCCAGGTGTCGGATCGATGAGGACTTTTTAGATTTAATTTATGATAGTGTTTTGAACAATCCTACCTTGAGCTGGGTGCGAATTAGTGTAACTTTGGATGTCTAAATTGACCGGACTTCTATGTAAATCGGCGGAATGTAGTTGGGTAGGATAAGATAATACCTAGGACACATGATACTTCGATGATCTAAAAATATATCAAATAATGCAAATAGCAAAAAGACGTCGGTCAATAGTTTTCGGTAATATTAAATTCGAACAAAAAAGATTCGGAATAGTGATCGGTGCCCCAGTGAAGTATCTTTGGATATCAAAGTTAAGGGAGCGTATTATTTTATAGATATTATAGCGAAAGTAATAAAATAATTGTATTTTATACAATTAATTAATAAAAGATATTATATTTTATACTATCCAGCCATTATATACAAGGTGGAATTTTGTAATGCCACCTTAGAAAAGAAAGTACTTTTAGTACTGTAGATAGAAAATTTTACTCAAAGAACACATTTCTGTATTTTGAAAAGAAAGAAAACTGCATTCAAAGATTTTCGAAAATTCGCTTGCCACTTCAGGGAATCGAAACGACTAAAATCTTTAAAAATTACTCCCTGTAGTTTTTTGTTTTTCGTTAGGCTCAATTATAAAGATGAAATCTCTCTAACAAGCTTGATCAATTTTGTGAAAGGAAAAATAATTTAAGGTTCATGGTTTTTCTTTGCATCTTATTTATCAAGTTTGATAGAGAGATTTCATCGTTATAATTGACCCTAACGATCGAAGTTATAAAATTACAAGGTATAATTTTTAAAGATTTTAGTCTGTTTGATTCCCGGGTGTGGCAAGCGAATTTTTGAAAAATAAAGGAATATTTTCTTTGAATAAAATTATCTATATACCGTATTCAGAATTAAGAGTACTTTCCCTTCAGGTGTTATTACAAAATTCGACCCTGTATATTATTTACTCAATTTGGACAAAGTGATTATTAACAAAGAATTTAAAAAAATATCTAGCCATTATATATAAAATCTTGCAAGACTTGGATAAAGTAGATAATTAATAACAAAAACAGGTGCAGGTAACAAAGTTTTATTTCAATTATCTAGTCAGTGGATACAAAACGGGGCACTATGAAAAAAAAGATGGGGAATGTCTAAAGTGTGCACGTTCATAATTGAAACTATAGCACAATACTTGGCTTTAATATTTAATTTATGTGTGGACCAAGGAGTCTTTCCGGATATAATGAAATATAGTAAGGTTATACCACTATTTAAATCGGGCGACAGCAAAGACACCAATAATCTACTGACCTGTATCTGTATTGCTGGTTTTTAGCAAAGTGTTTGAAAAAGTAATGCTCAATCATTTTAACATTAATAAAATCTTACACGATCAACAGTATGTTTTTACCAGGGGTCGTTTTACGACTGACGCTGGTGCCACGTTGTTAAAACACATATATTCAGCGTGGGAAGAGGCGCAAGATGCCATAGGAATCTTTTGTGACCTCTCCAAGGCATTTGATTGCGTAAATCACGAAACCTTGCTCCTAAAACTAGGACATTACGGACTAGGTAAACTTGCACTCAGTCTAGTAAATGGTGTCAATACACGGGGTTTAAAAGTCAAAATGGGGGTACCACAAGGCTCTATTTTGGGTCCTTTCTTCTTTCTAGTATATATTAATGATCTACCCCATCTTCTGAAAAATCAACCTCATATGGTGTTATTTGCTGACGATACGTCCTTAATTTTTAAGATAGATAGACGTTCCATAAATCTTGACGACGTAGATAACGCCCTACAGCAGAGCCAAAATTGGTTTTTGCTAATAATTTAGTATTAAATGGGAAAGAACTAAATGCATCAGGTTTGCCTTACCGAACGTTAAAAGAAATGATTGCGACATAGTATTGAACAAGGAGAAACTTGAATTCGTCGAAAACACGGTTTTCCTGGGGATTACGCTTGACTCAAGGCTACAATGGGGTCCTCATTTAACATCTCTTGCGGGACGGCTAAGTTCAGCAGAATACGCTGTCAGAAAAAATCCGTCAATTTACTGATATAGATACCGCGAGGCTGGTCTATTTTAGTTACTTTCATAGTATCATGACTTACGGTATCTTATTATCGGGACGTGCTGCAGACATCAAGTCGATATTTATCCTGCAGAAAAGAGCCATCAGAGCCATTTACAATCTCCGTCGGCGTGATTTCCTAAGAGAACTGTTTAAGGATATCAACATCATGACGGTACCTTGTCAATACATTTACGAAAATCTTATGTATGTTCGGAAAAATCTTCATCTTTTTAGCAAGATTAGTGACAGGCATAATTTTAATACTAGAAATAGGAACAAATTAGATCAACCCCGATTCAGATTGGCCAAAGTACACACTTCTTTTATGGGGTACTGTGTTAAATTTTATAATAAAATACCAGTTGATATTCTCGAACTGAATAAAAGAAAATTTAAAGCATGCATAAAACGCACACTATGTAGACAAGCGTATTTCAAACTGAAAGATTATATCCTCGATAAAAACGCTTGGCTAAATGCTGGTCCTGCTCCACAGTCACAGCTGCTTGGGTCCACTTGTTAGGTTTTTATATTTGGAGGAGATGCTAAATAGGTACTTATTATAATTTGATCATAATTATTATAGATACTTATTTATTCTTGTTGATGTAAGAATTTAATCGTTGTTTTTATTAATTTATTTTTCATTATTTGGTCATTGACAACCATAGTTTTGTGTAAAGTAGAAGCATATTTGAAAATGTGTATTTGTAAATGTGAGTACCATGAAGCCATTTACATTTTATGTGATTAGTTATAGTTTTACTTGTTGGACATGAACGAGCATGGTGGTTGCATGCTCACTCAATATCTCGCTGATTGCGGCGCGTGGGTTTGATCATTCGGTTCCCTTCGAAATGGTTAAGGTGAAAGGTGCCGATTCAAGCGTCATGTTCGTGAACAGGCGCCGTCGGTTGAAACTAGTCATCTCTTAACTGCCATTGGCTTATTTTAATCTTTATATTTTAAATTCTTATAATAATCTTTTTTTTTCCTTTGCGTTGTCCTCACATGCAGAAGCAACAAGTATTTATAACTTAGAATTTTGTAAAACAGAACATGATTTAAAAGAGTGTCCGTGGAGTTTCTTGCGCGTTCCTCTCCATAGAGATCTACGCTTTGGAACGTGCAAATAGCTTCCATGTTTTTGACTGACCGACCTTGACGTTTTAAAAGTGCCTGTGAATGGTTTATTTAAATCATCGCCAAATCACCTTTGGGACTCGGTGAGAATAGAATAGAATACTCTTTTTCTTTTGTAGTAAGATGGGATACCATGGGTCCCTCAAGGGCATTGACCTTGACCTCAGGCTAATTGACCTAGAAGACAATGTCAAAACTCCTAAAGTCAAGATTCGCCATTCTTAAGAGCAGTAATAGGTCAATATTCATAGTTAGTGACCTTGAAGTCAAGGACAAGTGAATTAGAGGCCAAGGTCAAGTAACCTTAGGGTCAAGGTCGAGTGAAGTTGGAGTTCATGGTCAAGTGATTTTTTTATTGTCTTTGAAATTTTAGTGGCCTGACACTACCAACCCCTTGTCTTCGAGTGCAAAAACATTTTTGTTTTTAATTCCAAAATATACAAAAAAGTGAAAATTATAATTATTAAAAAAAATATCGCGCCTAGAGGTAGTTTACGTCGGGTAAATTAAGTGGGCCACCTTTGTAAGACGATTAAAATGGCGCCGTGTATAAATAATACGCTACCGTAATTTTGATGTGCAAAGATATTCTAATTAGTATTTATTATTTGTTCCAAACTAAACTTAATATAGTGTTAGCAGAACAGGTTTTCACGTTTTTAACGCACCAGGCACTACACTAAATACACCTTCTTCGGAGGAGTATTCATAAAAACGACTGCCCAAGAAAAAATGACTGATTCAAAAAAGGTAAATACATAGACGGAATCAGCTCGACAAGATGTCGTTCATGTAGGTGTGCGCGGGTAGCCATGTTGGCCAGAGAAGCCTGAGAGTTATTTCGCGCACATTGAAGGCCGATTCGCGGTTTCCAATATTGCAGCACACATAGCTAAATTCTTCTACGTCGTTAGTCATTTCGTGTCGCGGTACGTAGGAGAGACTCACGAGCTCCTTCAAGGACTTGATTTTACGTTTGGGTTTCTTGACGATACCCTCGTATTCTAAGGCCTCTGCCTCAAGTTTTGCGGGCAGCGGGGCGGCTGCGTAGGCGGCGCGGGAGAGGCAGGATCTAACGTGTAAAATCAAATGAACCGCTCCTCGAAAATAGCGGCGCGAGGGCGGGCAACGAGTGGTGCACTCCAGTCAAGCGGTCACCGCCCGCGCGTCTGCATTGCAGTATTGTGCAATTTATTTTTTTCTATTGCCTCAAATAAATTTGAATCAAAAAAATGTTGTCGCAGTTGTTCAGACATTTCGTTCGCGAATAAAAACTAATATCTCGACGACTCAACCACGAACACAACACTACGCCGCTATAATGCCGCGCGATCTGCCCGCTGGTTTCGAAAACGGGTCTACGTTGCCCGCCCCGCTGCCCGCAATTCTCGAGGCAGAGGTGCAAGGGCGGCAGGATCTAATGTGTAAAATCAAATGGATCGGCCCTCGACAATAGCGACGCGGCAGCGGCGCGAGGGCGGGCAAAGAGCGGTGCACTCCAGTCAAGCGGTGACCGCCCGCGCGTCTGCATTATAGTGTTGAGCAATTTATTTTGTTTTTTGCCCAAAATAAATCGAGGGTTAGGAATAAATTTGAATAAAAAAAATGATGTCGCCGTAGTTCAGACATTTCGTTCGCGAATAAGAAATCTCGACGACACAACCACGAACACAACACTACGCCGCTATAGTGCCGCGCCATCTGCTCGCTGGTTTCGAAAACGGGTCTACGTTACCCGCCCCGCTGCCCGCAAAACTCGAGGCGTTGGTCCCGGCTGCCATTGGTAGATCTTTGCCAGTCGTTTGTAGGACGGTACGGATTGTCAGAAGCCAGTAAATTTGACTCCAGTCTTGCCAAGATGTACCGTGTTTGTTACCCAGTTAATTGGTTGTCGAGGTCTGGTAGGCAGCCGCTCCAATTAAAAACACTGGTATTCAGCTGAATCCGGTTTGAGTGGAAGCCGACACCAATATAGTTGGGAAAAAGCTAGGCAGGCAGGGTAGGGTTTTTGTTCCAAAATATGGGACCAACTTCAAGGTATACACTTTCCAATAAAAAAATAATTATCAAAATCGGACTGCTCTGTCAATAGTTATGCGTGTTCATACATAAGAAAGGGCCGACTGCGCAGTAGTTTCTGGTAAAACAGTTAGTAGGATTACGATGAGCCCTGTCATGCTCTCGGCGGCGTAGGCTATGAAATGTGTCTGACGAGCGCGTCCTGTTGCAGGTTATACACGGAGGCGGCTACGATGACACCACTCGCCGGTAAGCGCAGTCCCTGCTACTAGGGCAGCCAACTCGATACTTATAGCATCAGCAGCCCTGCCTGCAGCAGATGGCTGAGCTGGAAACAGCGGCTGAGCACGCATTCGGGTGGCAGCCGCAGGCACTGGCCTACTTCGAGGCTCTGCTCAAACTTTTACCACCCTTCGCCCTTGTTACAAGTATCGAGTCTGCTATGTCCTTATATAGATTTGTTGTATATAGTAAAGAACGTACAGATGGGCTCCTCAACATCCAATACTTCGAAAATTTTCGTTTTGTATTACGTCATCAACTAGAACTATACCCAGATTTGCCTTTGATTGGGTTTACGCGGTAATTTCAAATGCATATTCATGGTAGTTCGTTGTAATGTAGAAACCATGTAGTAAAGCCTTTTTTCGTAGCATCAAGAGCAGTAGTGCTATTCTGTAACAACATTTTCGTGTCTCGACAACGGAATCCGAGGTGAGTATCAAATTTGTATAAATATAAGATCTTTATGTTGTGTGTGATAAAGCTCACTTTTAGAACTTTGTCAGTCAGGTGAAGCTCGATATCGAAATAGTTATTTACAGAATAGACTAGCAGTTTCGTGGTGAAGTGACACTACCTAACGACATGCGACAATATGATAAATGCCTCTAAAAACGAATATCGCTTTTTATATTCTTCTAATCGATATTAATCGATAATATACACTGTTGTGAATGCAAGAGAGAACTCCCGAATCTTAAAAATACTTTAAAACTGAGTTAGAATTGTTAACTGTTTAAAAATATTTTATTACCTACCAAAAAATACTTTATCCAATTTATCCCAAATTATTGTCTCAATAGAAATTATTAGTTAAAATGTTTGTGTTATGAAGTGTTGACCCTGATATCAGAAAACATTTTGAAAACCATTTTTGTAGTACATTTTTACATTTTATATTGTACACTTATAAACAACACGAGCTTTGCAGCAGCAGGTCACTTATCACAGTGTAAGTCACGCTTACGAACGTGGCCTTTCCTTCTTTTCTTTGTACAAGGCTAGGAGGGAGACATTGACCACCATCACGACCTTAAATCTGACTCCGGGAATGTCACCGACGGCGTGACCCTTACGACCGAATCCTGCTACTAGAACTTCGTCGTTCTCTTCAATGTGGTTCAGACAACCGTCCCTGGGTACGAATGCTGTTACTTTCTTGCCATTCTTGATCAGCTGTACTCGCACACACTTGCGGATGGCAGAGTTAGGCTGCTTGGCTTCAACGCCAACTTTCTCCAGGACGATGCCCTTAGCGTGAGATGCACCACCGAAGGGATTGGCCTTCCACCTCGTCCCCATGTGGGCTTTCTTGTAGTCTTTGTCAGCCCATCTCTGCTCTCTGCGGTGATTCACGTGCTCTAAAATCCCGAATTATTCTATTGTGCGTTTATCCACCGTCATCGGCATCGGCACGTCACCGAGAACGAGATTACTTCTGGCCGAGATTACGTCGACGTGACGGCGATCGTTTGTCCGTCGCGACGATCTCGGTGGTTCAGTCAGTTTGTTGTAATTGTCGTTGTTCTACCACTACCATGCAGCCGATTTGAATCGACAACAACTCCTCCTTCTGCTTTTGTACAAAACACAAATTTCGTGCCATGCATTTCCTCGCAACATTTTTCATTCTACAAGTTCTATTAATCAAAGTCAAAGTCACAATGTCGGGCCGAGTTCTAGCTTCTAGCGGCAGCGCCGAACTAAGCGATAAATCGGCGGATGGGATGAGAGCACTCGGGTGACGGGCGTGCGGTGGACACACGGCCATAGTAAATGTATCGGCGTCATGTAATTGACGGCGCCGTCGCGGTGACGGTGGTGGGTGACAAACGGCCTACCTCTGTTTTAAAGTATATTTAAGATCCGGGTTTTCTGCTCTCGCTCTCTCAAAACAGTGTACTGTCGATTAGATGAATAAAAAAGCGATGTCCGTTTTTCGAGGCATTTATCATAGTGTTGACCTGCGATTGATATACGCTACGCGTGCTTCTTGTTCACTTGTACCCACTCGTAATTATAATAGTGCAAGAAAATTAGCTCAATTAACGTCGATCAGAGCGATAAATTCGTGTAGTTTTGAAAATTAGGACAGTTGTTCATTGAGGTGTCCAGATGAACATACTAAAAGTCCCCGAGGGTGTTGGTGGAGGTGAGCCGGCGGCGTGGGAGGGGGGAAACGTACCTTTTCAGTTTTTTAGTTATACATATCTCCAAAAACATTTAAAATATCTTCTTGCTCAGTTTGACATAAAATTTTCTATACATTATGTCTTTAAAATTTATAATGTAAATAAATTGTATGTATATAATTATGTCTTTATCATTTAGAGGAGCTCGAGGCTAGATAATTTCAGCCGCACGGGTCGATCTTCAAGGATAAGCAATGCTTGCCAAGGTTACTCTGTGAATGAGTGACCATCTTAACATACCGAGTTAAGAACGTCGAACTGAGCAAGAAGATATTTTAAATATTTTTGGAGATATTATGTGTAACTAAAAAACTGAAAAGGTACCTTTCCCCCCTCCCACGCCGCCGGCTCACCTCCCACCCTCTCGGACTTTTAGTATGTTCATCTGGACACCTCAAGGAACAACTCTACTAATTTTCCTGCACTATAAGCATGAATTTAAGTTTGGTTTATTTTCATTTGTTTTCTTTTTTTCTTTATTTTACGTTTACGTTGCTTGCAGCTACGCGCGCTCGCGTCGCGCGATGAACTCGCACTGACCGCGGCCCCTCGGCGCACGCGACCTCTACGCTAGGCCCCCGCACATGTCGCTTGCGCGACGTGCCGGCCGACTCGATACACTCACACGCACCACACACAATTACTCGCACAACACAATGGGCCACACGGCCGGCACAGTGCCAGACCGCTCGCCAGTGGTGCCGCGTGGCGCGCGCCGCCTGTGCCTGCGTGTTCAACGACTACGCATTAGACACCACAAGTTATCTAAATTGGCAGGTTTATTTACTTGATAGGCGCGCGTTTCACCATAATTTCTATTTCGCCTTAAACCCTGCAACGTGAAAATGATCCCGAACCGTGAAAATGATAGCTATGTCCATTTTTGGTTGTCGTACTAATGGTGGTCTCCACCTGCGGCAGAAGAAGCGGCCAGGTGGCCCTGCGCCCGGGCGCCCCGCGGAAGTGCCTCCGGAGCGTCCGCGGCCTGGGCGCGGTGTTGCTGCTCATTTATTAATTAACTTGAAAACCTTCCCCCTCCATTCCATCCAAGGATAGTCAGTAACAGATCGCTTGCAGGGCTAACGCTAACACCACTCACACCATATTATCATTTTTAAGCTCTTATGGTGTACAATAAATAATTTATTTGATATTCTATTTCTGTGACTATACAAAAAAGTATTGTTCAAATGTTCGCACAACTAAATATTGCTCAGTTTTTTGCTTGAGTATGCGGATCTATGACTCCGGACTCCTGTCTCACAAAGTCACATGTACCTAATCGTTTACATAAATCCTCTCGAATTAATAAGTTACGTTCAAATACCTACGTACTTACGAGTCCAAATTATTATTATTTATTTTTAAATTGATCTCGATTAGTGTTTCATTTTAGTGAGCAGTAAATTATTGTGATGAGCAGTAAAGCAAACATAAATATCGGACGAATAAGGAATATGCATGCGATGTTTTATTTGCAAAATGAGATACTTAAACTACTAATTGTACCAATTATTTTTAAATACTTTCATCGGTGATGAAGTTATTAAGGCGAATGTTACGGGTTGCTCATTGCCATTTTCCCGCGAGATGGCGCTGAAGTCAACATTTTCAGTTTTATTTTGTTTCGAGTGTAATTGGAACAATATTAAGTCGCAGAAATAATGGTGCGACAATCGGATATTCCACTTTATCGAAATTAGTCAAAATACGGTTTTGTATGATGCGTGTATTTGTTGAGGTGTGTATACGGAGAGAAATCAAATGCGGAAGATTTATTTAATTGATGTTTATTCACTCATAACATATTTCGTGGAAGTACTTAGTTGGTATTAATATGCGCGTCTATAGGTCGCGATGGTACTGGGCGAACTGAAGGTTCGCGGGGCACTGCACGTGATTGCGAATCATACTTTCAATCATGTCTATGTGTGTGTAAACGGTACTATAAGCGAGTTAGATATTATTTTCGTGAAGTATGGCGAATCAAAAGGGTTTTTATGCCGTATTTTGACTAATTTCGATAAAGTGGAATATCCGATTATCGCACCATTATTTCTGCGACTTAATATTGTTCCAATTAGACTCGAAACAAAATAAAACTGAAAATGTTGACTTCAGCGCCATCTCGCGGGAAAATGGCAATGAGCAACCCGTAACATTCACCTTAAGCGTCAAAGATTACAATTAGAAAGAGAAGTCCGATATGAATTTTGACGTTAAAGTCCATGACCCCCATACAGCTGCCATAGAAAACAGCGTTTTCGCGAGAGGACAGATTATTTGTTTAAAATAATTATATCTCGTTTGGTTTTCGAGCAATTTTGATTCTATTTTTACTGGTCGTATTATATTTTTGTGTATTTTTAGATAAACTGTATAGATCATAAATATTATTTTCATGCATATTCCCTATTGGCTTCCCGACTCGTAATGAATGTGCGCTGTTGTTTGTGTAGGGTATTCTGTCTCAAATGGTTTACTAGTTAGTACTGGGGAACAATAAGTTGTGTAGTAGAGGAGGCCGCGGTTCGGGCTCGGCTCGGGCTCCGCAGGAGGCGCTCGCTCCGATGCACTCACACGCACACTGCACGCACGTCTCTCTCGCAACACCAAACACATCACACTTGTCTACAGTGCATGCAGCTGTAAACATGTATTTGAATGCTGAACTATGAGGATGAGGCAGCCAGAGCGCGCCCGCAGCCCGTCGCCGCGCGTCTGTCGCGCGTCGGTCGCGCGTCCGTCGCCGAGAGCCGCCGCAGCTTATCATTACTGCACACGTTACCTATAGAATGCCAATCACATAAACAGTTTTAAGTAACGTAGCACTGTGATAAAGTTTTATTACGTTCTTTTTTTATATTTTTATTTATTATTTATGTTTTATCGTAGTGAAATATACTTTTGTAGTATTCGCTTTTAGTTGCTCGCATGAGAACTGAGGGTACAGATTACTGACCTCGGCCTGTTGTATTTGAAATTCGCAATAAAAATTGAATAAATTAAGTATACGAATAATTTTCCTTACAGTGAAAACTCATTCGGCTAAAATTTTAGTTTTCTATCACTCAGCCAGCTACATTAAAATAGCCGTTCCAGCAAGTTGGAGTTCCGTACATAGCGCAGTAGCCAGTAGCCACAGCCCGCAGCACAGAGCCGCACGGCGGCGTGGGCGTCGCACTGGGTTCGGTTTATAAATTACCGAAGGGACTTTTCAAAGTGTAATCAATCATTAATCGAATGCGCTCTTAATATCAGTGTACATAAGGTAGGTACTTCACTTGCGATACCAAAATAATCTCTTGGTGCATGTTTTGATCAGTTAAATTGCATATCTGTTTTGGCATTTGAATGAGTGAGCGAGCGAGTCCCGATCCCGAGCTCCCGACCACAGGATGCGTTTACCCTGCCCGACGTTAAACATTGTTTGTTGCGTAACTAGACCCGAGCCAGGCTCGAATTATGTCAGAAATTTCCTCCCGGACGGAAACTTGTAAGATGGTTAAGAGAGCTTGATTACGGACCTCTGTAATCATCAGCTGCGATTCGGTGGGTGGGTTAAGCAGTGGAAATAACTGCAAAAATATATTTTTTCATCGTGTTTGGGATGCTGCCGCTGCATAAGCCACCCACCGTATCGCAGCTGACGATCACAGAGGTTCATAAAAAAAGCTCTCAAACATGTTACAAGTTATCGTCCGAAACGAACTTGGTCATGGAAATCTGTTGCTGGCTCGCGGACCATACAGATTGCGTTAATGTCAGGATGGCGGTATGGGCAGAGTTAATTCTCTAAGTTGTTGCGTTGCTTCGGCTTTTAAGTCGTTTTAAAACGGTTTCGGCTGATTTTCACAGATTGTGTATTTCCATTGCCGCTATAACAACAAATAATAAAAGTTAGGGTTTTTTTTTTTTTTTACTATATATAGGCACGCGTTTGACCACTATCTCACCTGATGGTAAGTGATGATGTGGTCGAAGATGGAGCACGCTTGCCTAGAAATAACCTATTCACTCTTGACTTAAAGACTCCCAGGTTGTAGCTATCGGGAAACACAGACTCCGGCAGGGAATTCCACTCCTTAGCTGTACGCATTATGAATGTGTTACCAAAACGTTTTGTGCGTATGGGTGGGATATCCACCGTGTACCGGTGGCGCATCGCCGTTCGTCTTGTGGTCCGATGATGGAACGGGCTTGGCGGAATTAAATTATGCAATTCCGTCGCACATTCCCCAAAATGCAACCGGTAAAAAACCGACAGGCTAGCAACTCGTCGTCGATGTTCAAGACTTTGAAGCTTCGTCGCGACAAGCCTCTCATTGCCGATGATCCTCTTGGCTCGTTTCTCAATTGTCTCAAGGGCATCAAGTTGGTATCTGGCAGATCCATCCCAAAGATGAGAGCAGTACTCCATACACGATCGAACTTGCGCTTGATAGAGTTTGAGCAGCTGTTCCGGCGTGAAGTATCGTCTCACCTTTGCCAGAATCCCCAACTTCTTTGCAGCCACTTGAGCCTTAGCCTCTATGTAAGGGCCAAAATTGAGAGTAGATGTTAATGTAACCCCAAGAAGTTCAAGTTGGTCGGTTATCGGCACGGTTAAACCTCGGAAAGATGGAGCTGGGTGGAATTAGCTCCTTTTGGCGGAAAATAGACACGCCTGGGTCTTAGCAGCATTGAACTTGACCAGACGTTGACTCTGCCTGTAAGGACACGTTCAAGCGCTCAACCATTGCCTCCCGGAGAGACCGGATCTGCGACCCACCAGCTCGTGCGTCGGATACGTATCTCTCAGCAACAGTGCTGTCGTCTGCATACCCAAAGGTACCGGGTTTAAGCAGATCATTAATATGCAGCAAGAACAGTGTTGCCGAAAGCACCGAACCCTGAGGAACCCCGGCATTAATATCCAGCAGTCCAGACGAGCAGCCATCTATGACCACTCGGATAGACCGATCCCTCAGGAAGTCTGCGATCCAATCACACAAACCGGCGGGCAGACCGAAGGAAGGAAGCTTACTAATAAGGCTATCGTGCCAGACCCTGTCGAAGGCCTTCGAGATGTCAAGGGAGACCGCTAGTGCCTCCCCGTGCTTCTCTATGGCTTCACTCCAGATGTGAATGGCATACGCTAGAAGATCCCCAGTTGACCGATTTCGGCGGAACCCATATTGACGGTCACTAAGAATATCATTCGCTTCTAGGTACGCCAGGAGCTTATGATTCAGCACGCGTTCCATAGTCTTACAAAGTATGGACGTTACCGAGATGGGTCTATAATTCGACGGGTCAGCTCGACTACCCTTCTTGGGCACGGGCTGCACGTTAGCTTGCTTCCAAGCCTTCGGCACTTTTCCAGTCTCAAACGAAAGGCGAAATAGGCGTGTCAAGATCGGAGACAACTCAGGCGCACAAGTCTTCAGAACAATTGCCGGTATCCCGTCGGGACCACTAGCCTTGTTCACATCTAGGTTACGCAGTACCCTACGGACGTCCTTCTGATGAATGCGAATGCTAGACATACTCGACTCGCATCCACCAGGAGAAGCAGGGGGTGTCGCGCCACCAGGATCCAGACGTGAATATTCCGCAAACAAAGAAGCAAACAAGTTCGCTTTCTCCTCAGCGGAGTGGGCCAGCGTCCCGTCGCGTCGGGTCTCAGCAGTGGTGGTTATGAGGGGCGGCAGAAGTTCGATTCGACCGACTTAGCCAGGGACCAAAAAGCCTTACTACCTGCTGGGTATGAAGCAAGTTTGTTCCCTATTCGGCTAATGTGGTCAAACCGAGCCCTCCGCAACACTTTCTTGCAGGACTTGGCAGCCCTGTTGAAGGCTCTCTTCATCCGACGAGGAGAAGGAAGTGAAATGAGGTTCCATGCTGCTAACCCTCAGGCACGCCCTGACAGGATGACATCTTTTGGGGACTAGTCTGGAGACTGCGGGGACGCCCGAGCCCCCCCGGGAATGACCATCGGGCCCTTTCATCTGGTCGCCAACCAGCACGATGATGCATTCCGGGATTTTTCGCCAGTTGGCGGGGCAGCCTTTCATGTGTGGCTACTTGCACACACTTGGCACACTACTTGGGCCCCCAACTACCTGGCGGTCGGCCAGCGGCGCACCGTGCCTCGGATCCCGCTACCCTCCGCGACTAGTCTCCCGATACGCCCACGCCAGGGCAAGCCTGGTTGGTCTGCCTGCATTGGAACAACTATTTCGACCCAACTCCTCTGAATTGGCTACACTGAGCATCGTACCGAAACGCAGCTAAGCCGCTTGGCGGTACGTCTTTGCCCAGTGGGTGGTCATAAGCCATCGGCCGAAGCCTACCACCAGTTAGTGTCACCTGATTAGCACCACCCGGGGACCACGTGTAGGGTCTAAAATTTGGGTATTCTCCTACGGACGCGGGTGACTCGGCCCCCAAATTGGGTTTATGGTAATGAGGAGCTCGTGGTTAGATAATAACAGCCGCACGGGTCGATATTCAAGGTTAAGCAACGCTTGCCAAGGTTGGTCTGTAGATGGGTGACCATCTTAACATACCGAGTTTCCTCCGTGCCTCGGAAAGCACGTTAAGCCGTTGGTCCCGGCTGTCATTTGTAGATCTTTGGCAGTCGTTACGGATAGTCAGAGAAGCCAGTAAATCTGACTCCAATATTAATACATGACTCCAGTCTTGCCATGAAGTTCGGTGTCACCCAGTTAATGGGTTGTGGAGGTCTGGTAGGCAGCCGCTCCACGTAACATACTGGTATTCAGCTAAATCCAGCTTGACTGGAAGCCGAACCCAATATAGTTGGGAAAAGGCTAGGTAGATGAGGGTTTATGGTACGGAACCCTTCGTGTGCGAGTCCGACTCGCACTTACGAAACTAACACCTTACGAAATGTTTGTTTAATTCAAAACATTTTTGTCTGTACTTAGTACTAACTAGGTACTTACCATTTTTGAAAGTGTTCTAAGAGCTCACTGTACAATAACTAAAAAAACTATTTAGTGTATTAATTACGAGTACGTAGACATGTAGTATGTATGTATGTACGTAGACACATATCTTTAGAGACTCTGCCGTCCTAACATTAACGCAAACGTAAACGTATGTTTAGTACCGGGTCCGAACGAATGTATACATACCTAGGTATATTAGGTAAAGGGTCCGAACGAATGTATACATACGTAGGTATGTTAAGTACCGAGTCCGAACGAATGTATACATACGTAGGTATGTTATGTACCGGGTCCGAACGAATGTATACATACGTAGGTATATTATGTACCGGGTCCGAACGAATGTATACATACGTAGGTATGTTATATACCGGGTCCGAACGAATGTATACATACGTAGGTATACATATTATATAAAGGGTCCGAACGAATGTATACATACGTAGGTATGTTATATACCGGGTCCGAACGAATATATACATACGTAGGTATATTATATAAAGGGCCCGAACGAATGTATACATACGTAGGTATGTTATGTACCGGGTCCGAAACTCCGAACGAATGTATACATGTACGTAGGTATGTTATGTACCGGGTCCGAACGAATCAGGTTTTTCAGCCGAAACCTTTACTGAAATGGATATAAATAATATAAATTTATTTTTTTTATATTATAGGTATGCGTTAATTAAGTTAGAACATTTCTTAAATAAAATAAAAACAAATAAACTTGGTTAGCAAGTCTTGGTAACCAAGATCATAATGATTTATTTATGTTATTTTTGACGCTATGTTTTAGTAAGGACTTTTTATTTACTCGTATCTACAGCGTTAATTTTTAATCGTTTTAATCCCTTGGAAGGGTGGTTTTACTCACAAAATACTATTCATTAAAAGTTTGCCTAGCATGGTATCTCTTAAAATAAAAAAAAAACAGGAAGTGATCACGTAATATTCGCAAAATGCATGAAACCAGTAGTAGCGCCTCGAGTTAGTTACCTACGCGTTGTCGTCGGTGCGTACCTAACTACCTACACTCCGCCCGATCAACTAAGGTTATTGACTCTACTAGTCAGCTAATGTTCACGTATTAAATAATTCCAAATTCAAGATTTAGGACCGTCATAATTGCTCTGTGCCTAGGTTTCGGGACATACCATACAGTAAAAATAAAAGATTTATGCTAAACGCTGTAAAATGAAAAAATAAGCCCCAACAGGCCTGCTAGTTATGGCGTATTTAAAAATGATTTGAAAAGACAAAAGTGCTCATTACACGATTTAAAAAAAGTTATGTTATTTACCTAAATCAACTCCGATTTATTTGACACTTTCGGACACTCGGCGATACGTGATAATTGTTCATAATATATGGAATCAAAATTATTTACGATTGAAAAAAGAGTTTTGTAACAAACCTAATAATTTGTAACCTCTGAATTACCTATCACTTAGGGCTACACTTCACGATAGCGTAATTTTCGATACATAATCTTACACGTTTAATTAAATTGTCTTTTAATTTTAGTAATGTGTCTCTGTCACTTCTTATAACATCACACGCGTTCACTACCGCACTTTTCATTTGTTCACGAGGTTGATGCTCATTTTTGTACACAAATCGCTTCACCTCACTCCACAAATAAAAATCCAGCGGTGTCAGGTCCGGGCTTCTTGCTGGCCAAGCAACACTGGTCCCCACAGAATATTAGCTTCGCGATTGTTTAATAGCCACTGACAAAACGCGATTCTAGCCGTCCCGTCGTTCTTGGCGTGTAGTAACGCCTGGGATTTCGTTCAAAGTACTCCAGGATTTCTTCGTCTAGTTCAGGTGTGTACACTGACGGAACTTGGGGGTTGGGAATACCACGCAGACGCAAAGATTGCAAGTGGTTTGGTTCACTGTAGAGACGACGAACCGCTTGCGCATCAAAACCCGCGATCGCGTACAATTGCACCATGGCAACGAACTCCAGATTGGAGTACACGTAATTACGAGACGCCATTACATTCGCGCGACAAGGACACTCGTAACAACAACACACCGACGACGTCTTAGGAGAACTGAATGAAAAGGGTATTTTACTAAAAAAAAAAATCTAATTAGTCCGTCTGATAGATTTTCAAAAAATATTCGACACGTATTTTTTAGTTTTTCACGTAAACAAAAAATAAAGGAGATAAAGCGAGTTGAAGACACGCGTGACGTCATTAGGCTTGGTAAAGGAGAATGGGCAAAATCGTACGGCACTTGGTCTATCAGCGGCCAGGAACATTTTATTTTTTTTTGGTTTAATATCACCCTACAATAACGGGTTCAAGAAGTTTTATATCTGTAGTGTCATTATTAATGGAACTAAATACATTTTTATTTTAGATATGTAAGCCTGTGATTTAGCGTATTAATTACTAAGATTTAGTCTTAAAAATAAGGAAATAAAATAAAATGACTTGTTTACTTCAATACATTTATTTTACATACATTTACATACATAAACTCACGCCCTTTTCCCATGGGGGTAGGCAGAAACCACAGAACGCCACTTGCTACGATCCTTACATACTCCTTTTGCCTCGTCCACATTCATACATTTAATGTACAATAATAGCACTGAGTTCTGATGCCGGTAATAAAATATCCTCGTCTTGATGTCTAGCCCATGCCAGATACCACACTACACACATAACGTGTGCGCAACAACCGATTGTGCGCCTTCCACTCTAACAACTGCAATAATAATGAGCAATTGCTTCTCTATTTTGTCTTTGTCGGTTAATTACAATATAAGAATAATATATTCTGGACCTTACATGTCTAGATTGTATTCGCACACGTAATAACCAAATATCTTCTTCTTCAATAAAATCTCTGAGCTGACTTATTTGTCGCTCCCGGTATACTTCGATATTGTATAAGCCTTCAATTAAGTGTTCAGCGTAGTAGCTGCGAGCCAACTTGATTTGGTATGTGCCAAGTGCAAACAGAATTAGGTCTTCTTCAGAAAAAACCGGAAAGTCTTCAAAAATAGGTTGGTCGCTGCTGAGTCTTTCAAATGATGCCCTCTGTCTATTTATGTTATGACGGATAACATAGTCCGCTAAGAGGTTCGGTATTTCAAAACGTTCATTAATTATATTTACGAACGATGATGCATGAATACTATCTTGTATTGGTGTTTGGAACGCATTGATGAGTGCCGCTGCGTTTTGAAAGTCCTCAAACATGTGACTTAAGGCGCGATTAAAATATTCTTGCCTAAACAATTTGAAATCTCGCTTGAACCTGCCATTTATAACTTCCACTACCCAGCGGCATAGAGTTACCAGCCTAGTTCTATTGGCCTGTTCAGTAGTAAGCTGGTCTGCACCGCGGTCTTTGGTTTCTGGCATATAGGCACTGTAGTTGCATCGCTCCAAATCGCCACAGACGTCTCTAAACCCACGATCTAAAATGAATATGTCGCCAGCCCGGTAAAACCAGTGAAATGTGCCTTCTTCGTCATTTATAATTCTTTCCAAAATACTGGCATCTGAGTCGGTAGCAGCATAGGGCCCGCAAACATCAATTATATGCCCATCGGAACACACCATTAAGAACGGTTTTAATAGATTTTCGTATTTGTGTAGACTGTAGGTCTGTCGCTGGAACGAAAAGTTGGAGCTCTTCTGTATATAAATATATGTTCCATCCATGATTGTTACTGCCTTCCTTTCTTCTGGAGAAGACTCGGGATTTCCAAATAACGCGTTTGGTACAATAAGATTACGGTCAGCGACCATTCTTCTATTTAAATGGTCGAGTCCCAGGTGTCGTGGCTTAAAATCCAGAGATATAGCATCACGCGCGGTTTTTAAATGCCTTTCTAGAGTCCTTCTACTTATGTTAAAGAGCGTGGCTAATCTCTCGTTGCTATCACCAGTTCGCAACTTCATTAAATAAATGGCTAGTTTTGTTTTGGCGTTTGACTCAGACAAAGAAGGCGTTTGTTCCAAGATTGTATTGAATTGATCTCTGCTAACGCCCAATCGAATATGAATCTCATTAGGATCCATATTTGCAATATCTTCAAAGTCCAGAATATTTTTATTTAAAACAGCTTTTTTAAAAAGCTCTAGTATTTGCACAAAATGAGAGCTGTTAAAATCATGTCTGAGATTTGGACTATCAATGAGCTCTTCCCAATCATTTGATGTTAAATGTGCATCACATATTCTGGCACTGTCTGGTATGAATAAGTTAGAATGTAACATAAGAGTAATCCTTACATTCTCAGGCATTCGACGACGTGAAACACTACGGCATCTGTCAAACATACAGTTTGCCGAGGTGCTAGGCACTCGTGAATATTCTTCCACTTGAAGAACACATTCGTGCGGGGCAGGGTTATTGTTTGGCTGCACAGCCCGTTGAGCTCGTTGCCAACAGGGTCGACAAACGTATTCTCGGCCGTTGTATTCAACCTGAAAAGGAAAATAGTTTATAACATAGTATTTAAAACTCACAGCAGTTTCAGTTAAATCATGTGTTGTATAGTAGAACATGCCGAGCTCTTTTTCAACGTGACGAATGAGTCATGCTCATACGCATTGTTAATGAGTGGTTGGCCTCTATTATATTTCGAAGCTAGATAACGTTGGCTCTGTTTCCATATGCACCATGTGTGTAAAAGAGAGAGAAGATCTGTTTTGACTATAACTTAAGTATTGTTAGAAAAGAACCATACGCTTAAGGAAATAACATAATTCACTAAAAGGACGTACATAAAAATACAATCAAAACTGTAACGTGGACTTTCAATAAAGAGCCCACACTTCACCCAACGATGTGTCGCATATGCACATCGTGACACAATATTATGAGGCCATCACCGCTATAGGGTGCGTACATACGGGTAAAAACAACCAAAAAATAGTCTAAAAATACTTACTTGCTGTGGAGCTATAGCTTCAATAATATATTGAGCATTGGCAGCATTTTCCTCAAAAAGAGCATGGGTTATTTCTAACCTTCTTCTATTAACCACTGATCGATTGCACAAAACACATATAGGTCGATTTTCTGCCATTTTTCAATAATGTTCCGTTGGCGTACACAAGTCCAGAGTCCAATTGGGCGGATTGGCGTGATTGGGCCGTTCGAACTCAGGTAGTCCATGTAGTAAACCCATTGTTGAGCTGAGTCTTGTAAACGGTATGCTGACAACGTTTTGAAATACTTTTGAAGACATAAACTAATGTTAATAAGTATTTTATAAAATGGGTTTGCACATTTTCTTGCACTTATTATCTAAGTATTTTACCTATATGTATTTTTTTTTCTAAATGAGCTGCAATGTTACGTTCATAGTAAAAGTTAGTCCTTAGTAATAGTACTTTCATTTAATACCTATTTCGTTGTTGGCCGCTCATAGACCATTTTGCTCTTTCTCCTTTGGTACATTTTTACCAAGCTATATGACGACACGCGTGACGTCATTAGGCTTGGTAAATTTGGTACATTTTTACCAAGCCATATGACGTCACGCGTGTCTTCAACTCGCTGTATCCTCCTTATTATTTGTTTACTTGAAAAAAGAAAAATACGTGTCCAATATTTTTTGAAAATCTATCAGACGGACTAATTGGATTATTTTAGTAAAATACCCCATTGTTTACATGACTTGGTCAAGGTCATGCGCTGCACTGAGCGGGAGCCTCGCTCAGTGCAGCGCATCGGCTCGCGGGGTGCGCGGGGCGCGCGCCTTTTTGCACTGCCAATCAAACGAGGTTTGGGGGCGGGGTTTGGTCTAGGATTGGCAAATTTTTGTGAGTCCACGTTGACTGCGCTTACGCGTCATTGTTTGTTAGTACCGAATGGTGACTACTAATAGTTCGCATTGCTTTTTCACTTCGGCGAGAATTAATTCGAGTTTATAAAAAAAAGTACTTTATTTTTTTGGTTTATATCTTTACAAATCGATAGTGTTTCATGGACGGGATCGATCCTTCACGGGATTAAAACGATCAAAAAGTAACGCTGTATACTCTACACAGATAGTTTCATTATCTTTGTTATTGACAGAATACGTTGAATTTAGGTTGGGTTTTTAATTAACACCTATCACTAGAAATTATAAAATGTACATGATTCTAGTAAAATAAAAAGATGTTGTTAAAATCAATAATAATCTTGGTCAATGTTTGTGCCGAAACCGTAATGTAATAATGCAACCCAAGTAAACCTTCAACGTCGAGACTCGCTCCCTGACTGAGTGTCACGACGGCTAGACGAGAGCTCATGACCAACACCGACATGGTCAAGACATGATTAATGGTATCGTAACGGAAGAACCTAATGTTCATTGGCAAAAATAATACATTTGGTTTAAGATTGCTTATTCGCCGAAAAAATGCCGATTGTCTCACTGGATAGACCAATTGGCCAATCCATGAATACTGTGCAGTAGTGCAGTGTGCACTGCTACGTACCTATGACTTGACGTCAAACAAACAAAACATGTCTTGAAATAAGACAGCAAGGTGTAATAGGATATAATTATGTACCTATTGTCAAAGTTTTAAGTACTTTATGTTTATTGCTTAACCTCTATTTTCTCTTCACCTTCGAATCAAAAACATCCTTTTAAGTTAAACGCTTTCGGATCATACAATAACATAATACACGCTCAGATCTAACCGGAAATTTTCGTGTGTGCGTGCCGGCTGCTAGCGCCTGCGCAGTCGGCACACAGCTCCCATGTTTGCTAAGTAATATTTTGCAGTTAGCGCAGTTCATGTGCAGTCCGACGATAATAACCATACGAATTCGCTCATGTGGTCAGCAACAAATGCATTGAAGTGAACGACAGCGTAGTGGCTGGCGCGTAGTGGCCCGCACTGGCCGCATTGGCCGCACTCGCGTGCTCGGCGCTCGCACGGTCCGCCCTCGCCTGCTCTTCGAGTACGTCTTGCAGAACATTCTCGTACGATTCATGTAAAAGCTGTAGTGTAGAAAACCCTAGGGGCTCACCTGATACATAAATAAGTATCGTCAATTTTTTTTATTAATATCACTAGAGAACCTACATCACTTCATCATCGTCATCACTACTAATCATCAACTATAATCGCCGCTAATCTCAGAAACTACCTACCTTACGAGTTTCCATACGGTTTTTACCAACGGATAAAGAAATTAAGTATCGAAGAAAGGTTAATTTTACTTACTTAATATTTTATAAACGCGGATTTGTTTTGATTTGTAACTCTGCGCTTTCCCGCCTGCATCGCCAACCGGTGTCGATGAACTATGTACGACGATACACGGGGACACGGGTAACTCTAAGATTCATGGAAATTTCGCGAAAATAAGCTAACACAATGATGATATTTGAATTAAATCGAAAAAATCGGCCTTTCTGTGAGCGTGCGCTGCGCTTCAGCCACCGAAATGATGACGGCGGAAGAGTTCCTCTCAGAGAGTTTAGCCTCATTAGCGTATCGATTTTCTAAGGTTGAGTCACAAAACGATTTTATAATTTTAAAATAATTTGGTCTAAAAGAAGCTTTATTTACGAAGGTATTCCTATATGTATAGCTTCTCCTGCGAGTCGTGGGTCCGATTGCGATACTAGATAGATTCCAGTGACCCAGACATTGCCTCTTCCACGGCATCGTTGCTGGCAGAGGCAAGGCTTCATATAAATTGGCTTGAGTACCTATATAAATATATTATTAATATTGTCTTGGTTGCTGATTTGATTGTTTAGTTTATATTTTAGGGTTCCTTACGTCCGAATAAAACATAGATCCCTTGTTCGATCACTCGTATGTCCGCCACATCCAATTTGCTCTGAATCTACTGAACAGATACAGTTGGTGGGTGACCACTTGACCAGTTCGGTACTATGGGGAATATCGAAAAACACTGAAATGAGGCTCGAGCCCGATTTCGATGAAAACTGAAACTGCATCATTGGAATTCAAATAATCGGTATTGCTAGCCAGGAATCGAACCGTTTAATAGGTACCTACACACAAATAAATAAAAGAAGGTGTCTACATATCTTTTATACAACTCTTCTTCCGCAGCGCAGGTGTGCTGGAAGAGATTTATTTTGAAATTTTTATCTTTCTGTGTAATGTGTGTACGAGTACGTAAACTGTTAAATAAATCTATATCTATACTATACTATACTATACTACCTATAGGTATGGGCTCCGCTTGCCCCTTGGATCTTGTTGCCTTTAAATTAAAAGGTTTCACTCACACGGTTTTTATTGTTTTGATGTAGTATCGCCTCCTCACCTTCTTCCTTACCATTTCCTATGATTGGTATTTACTGAGATTAGCACGTTCTCCATTTCGAAACATGTCCGCCCCATTCCATCACTTAGAAGTCATCCGGCTACAGATAAATTAGTGTTTAACCGTGAGAAGCCTGATAAAGAAGGAATCTATTTTTTCTTTTAATAAGCAAGACCCTACTAAGAAAAAATAGATCGTTCTGGGCCAGCAAAGCCCCTAGCCGCGGGACGGGTGTTTCAAGCATTTGTGAAATTACGTACGTACACTGTAGTTCGCCGTCCCCCGCCGCCGCGGACGGGTACGAGTCCGAAGAGTTGTGGACCTCGGACGAGGAGCCGGAGGACGCGGGCGAGCGGCACGAGCTGGAGCAGCCGGGCGGGCGGCGCGAAGAGCCCGTCCAGGGGGCGGCCGCGCCCGAACGGCCGGGATCGTTGCGCGTGCAGGCCGGCGCGTCGCTCGCCGCCGCCCTGCCCGCCGCCGGCATGCCGTCTGCTGCCGCCACGCCCGCCGGGAGCGCGGGCGCTCGGGACCCCCAGCTCACTGATAAGGGCTATTTTGATGTCAAATATTTTCACAATCGTCTGTGGTAAGTACCTACTTGCCGACGAAGATATGCATACGATTGCGGAAATATTTTTTTCCATTTACAAAAAATTTGATGTTTGCGATATTTCGGGTACTTAAATTATCTAGGACATAAATGTATAGGTATTAGTCTTCCCTTATCCAAAGTGTGCAAGCGACTCGCGTCATTTGTATTAGGTTACCTATCTATAAGTTTGTAATAATTTAATAAACGATGTTTAATCTCCCTCCGCAGTTTAATAAATACTTACCTAGATAGGTATATTCCTGTTCCTATAGTGCAAGGCTTGTGCCCGAGGGTTGCGCCGGTTGCGCGTGCAATCCGCCGCACATGTCGGCGCAACTAGGGTGTCACTCTGTCTGGCAGGCCCCAACGAGATTAATTATCAACAGGTATTTGTACCTCGACCATTGTTATAGGATGACGTTTTTGGAAGCGTCTAGCCAGCCAGCCCATTTTAAATATTATGTGTGTAATTAAATAAATACATACCTATTCAACCAACAGACCTAGTTACAGGAGAATGGGCAAAATTTACGAAGCGATTTTAAGCAATACAGCATTAATCCTTATCCAAATTAAGTGTGTTCATTATCTTGACAATTTAATATAGAATAAAAATGTCCTGTACAGTATTATTATCATTTAAGTTACTAATAAAAAATGATAAAACTAACCTTGTAAGTACTACTTTTATTTACCTAGATAATGACAAACATGAACAATAATTATAATACAACCATGCCAAAATGGAGAAAAGTAAGTATAAGTAAATAACTTTCAAGTAGGTAGGATTACTTCAATGGGACAGTGAATCGGTTATTCTTAATTTAGATAAAATACCTTTTTAACGGTCTATCGTTCACTCCGATTGGTACCGGTACCAGATTCTGTACATTGTGCCCATCCTCTTTTAACTTAGGTCCGTTGGTTAAATACGTATTAACTAAATAACGAATAACTTCTGAAGTATAGCTCACAGAAAGTCGAAATTTAGTATTTGTAAGGTACATAATAGTCTCAAGCTGCTAACACTATTGTTTGATGTAAGAGTCCGCTTGCTAGACGCTTCATAAAAACGTCATTCTTTCAAAAACTGTCGAGGTACAAAATATATGTTATTTATTTAGACACACATCTAGGTAGTATCGTTAGGGCTTCGAACTCGAGCTCTGGGCGCCGCTCTGCGGAGTTAGCTCTCGCCCTCTAACATACTGCTAATTAAATAAATTATTACAAGACACACCCACACACTAAGGCTCTAATCACATCGAGATGGCAGCAAAGCGGCGCGGCGACCAGTTTCAGTGTCTTATAATTTCAAACTTTATTAGTGTCACAACCCTTTTGGTATTCCAGTATGTGTAGGTACCAAAGTGTAAAATAAGGGGAATTATGATATTCTAATAATATGTGAAACGTGTCTTTGAATCTGTCAGTAAATTCACAGAAAATTGGTTGTGATGGCCAATGGCAGACAGTTCCTGCCTTCACAAGATTGCTATTTGGACGTAGGTACCGTACGGACCCTCAAAAAGGGTTCCGTACCATCATATAAAACGTGAAATGTTTTTCAAGGTTAAGTCTCAAAACATTCAAGTTGAAAAATAACATGATTGCAAAGCGTTCAAATCTCATAAGATTCAAGTCTCGAAACCTCCAAAGTGTAAGTTACGAAATATGTACCTACGTAGGTACATCTCAAAACGTACAAGTTCCGAATAACCAAGTCTCAAAACATCCGTCTCATAATATTAATTGTTTGTTTGTGTGGATGTGTGTAAGTGTATTATGTTTATACCTAATAAAAGTCAAAAACAATATTTTTTAAGCTAGTAAATGTATTTATTTTTCAAAATAGTTATCAATTTTGGCTATTGATCCGGCGTGTTCTTTATTGCTTCTGCTAAATTAATTCCCGTCCTGAGACTGGCACCATGAACGTTCCATATAAGTAGTATAAGTACTCAACATTGTCATTTTACAACCAACCAATGTTAAATTCGGCTGCACTTTTTGGTTTTGGTAAGCGGGCAGCGACTTGCGGCGTACCTACCTACCTACCTACTTGTGATTTTAATACTTTAGGTTTTATTTACCGTCCAGCTCGTTTTGATTTTTGGCTGTCATCTGTTATTGAATTGTGAATTTATATTAGTATTTTTTTTTATTTAAGTACCTATGTGTTAAATTATTGTTTCATGTTAAAACCAAAAAGTACCGGTAGTACGGCTCTTTTCTCAAAAAAGGTATAAAATGATGAGGTGTGACGACTTTATAATAACCTGTATCTACCTATAACATATTGTTTTCATGCTTAAGACGAGTTTACAATACAGAACTTACAAAAATGTGACGAATCGACAACAACCTAGTTAAAGGCCATAGGTAGCAGGAAGAGGTAAGTTAATTGAACGAATTAATTGATCGGTTACGCCCATTATATATTTTGGGAGTTCATCGTTGCTAACGTAAAACGACCGCTAAGTTCGTACCTACTGAGGGGTGTTCTCGTGTCAGCAAGGTCTGCTCGTCGAGGTCACTCGGCGGCAAGGAGAGGATTGCAGGTCAGTGTCTGCACCGTCACGCGCCTGTCAGCACGAGCACCATTACCAGACGACAGCTGCGACTAACCAATGGCAATGAGATCCTAACCAGGGCCGCTTTTAGCTGGACAAATAAATATAAACGTCATGACGAGACGCGGTCGAAGTTCTCAATCTTGTACTTATTGAAAGATTCTACCACGTATATTTATTACTATTTTGTATCTGTCCTGAAAAATTTGTACCTCTCACGGCGTCAACGAACTTTCACGAAAAACAGTGGTCTCGCTCGCTGGTCGGTCTGGTCACTCGTTATTATGACGAGACCATGCCTGTACTCCAAATCTACAACGAGTTACATAGTTCTGATCAAACCAGTATTTAGTACCTCCAAAAGTCAAGTGGGTGATGGAGATCTTAGTAGTTTCTCTACAATATTATTTTTTCGTTTTTGACATTTAATACGCCTGAATAACTCAACCAGCAAAGCAACTAGGTACTGCAAGTAAAGTTGCAGATTTGTTTGGTGCAAGCGCTTTATTATTTTCTGAGGCATAAAAAAAACAAACTTAAGAAATATTGATTAAATATGAAAAGAGGAAGAAAAGGTACAATTTGTCTGGAAATCAAAAGAAAGTCTTTTAAAATATATGAGAGCCATTCAAGGGGTCCGTAACTTAACTTTGATAGACATTTGTTCGATGAACGGAAAGTCGACTGAATGATTGGTCGATTAGACTTTATTGCGAAACAACCTTTTATCGACGATTACGCTACTTCGACTGAACGATTCATCGAATGTTTATTAAGTGATGGACTGCTGTTTCGAATGAGTTTTATTTATTACTAGCTTCTGCCCGCGACTTCGTCTCATATTCTCATTCATGGAAAGTCTGAAACACTAGCATCCTGTAGTTTGTGAGTCTTTACTGTTCGTAGGTACCTGCTAAATTTCCTGGCCTCCTGGTACTTGTGATACTTTATCGCTTACGATTCTAGCCTCAAAAATACTTAGACATGTTTCTGGTCTCCTAGTACACTTTTTTTTATAGGATGGGATATCATCAATGACTCCTCCCACTCTGAGTGAAGCAGGACGTGTCAGACTCTTACTGACTAAAACCCATCCGTGTTCCTCCAGAGCCCTTTGCGTCCAGGGTACGGTGCCTCTCGAACGAAGTCCGCAGCCCCAGCAGGTACTGGCCCTAGCGGGCCCCGTCTTTTACGCTGACAGCTCTTTGAGGCACGCGTGGAACACAGCGCGCCGTGCGTTCCAGGGCTATGGTACCTACCTATTTCGAGCAAAGTCCGCAGCTCCGGTCTCCTAGTAGGTACCTACTTTTGAGCGGTTAGCTCACAATACCAGCCCCGAAAATACTCCGAGATGTATCTCGGGGCTGGAATTGTGAGCGGTTAAGATTCCCAGGTTCCAGAAGACCAGAAACATGTCGAAGTATTTCCGGGGCTAGAACCGTGAGCACTAAAGATTTTCACATTGTGAGCAAACATGTCGAGGCGGAATCGTGAGAGGTAAAAATTCCCAAGTAGGTTCCAGGAAACCGTCGTTCAGTCGACCATTCATCGAACAAATGACTCGAAGTTAAATTACGGACCCGGATTCAAGAACCACAACTATCTAGTGAGCATTTAAGCTTTTTAATGGATCGTATGTCCTTAAAAAGACACAATGACTATTTTTTTTTTTTTTCAAGACATTATTGAAGTTAAAATAATTAATTAATTAAATCCGCAAGGCAGTTTTGTGGCGAACTGTTGGGCACTGGCGACCCCACGGACCTGATCTCCAGGGAGAATTCTTGTTGCTCATTTCCGGCTTGCCTTTATTGGCTGGCCGGAGTTAACACTGACGAGGAACAGAGCTCCCACCTCTTTCTTGCCTTAATCGGCCGGTCTGAGTGAAGATTCGCAAGAGCAAACGTGCTCGGGAGAAGGATGTAGGTATAATCTATCCAGTAAGGTGCTGGTAGGGATCTTGACCGTACTTCCGGGATTGTCCTGATAGCCGTGGTATACCTCTCCACTCCTCTAGCACCTCAGGATATGTTGCCCCCTTGGCGCTACGTTACTTTGTGCTAGCGACCCTTTTCGGGGGGGCCATTTATTGAGTGTGCAAGTAACCCCCTGCCATTTTAAAGCCGTTTTAATTGTCAATGGTCAGGCAGGGGCCAATAGTTCTTCCATAGTAAACGATTATTAGTCCACTAAACCAGCCAAACCCATAGCGTTTCATCTTTTGTTTCCATATTCTGCAATAGTCCTGCTCTAACCGGGGATTCTCCTTGGGTATACTTTCACAGTGCATACAGGGATAATCGTCGGTTGGTGTCCCATTCCATTTGAAATGTCTAAAGAGGCCTCTGCGAGTTAGCTTCGGCCCCTCGTACGCCTACCAAAGGACCGGGTCTCTAGGAAGAGGGACCCGAGAAAGTAAAAAAAAAAATAAATAATTAAATAATTCAGGTCGAATTCTGAATTCTGAAAAAAATGAATCATGAGTCATCTGACGTCACACCTGACATCACTTAGGTAAGTATTTTTTTCTTTTCGTTGACTCTGTCATCTCTGACCTAGACTAGAGACATGTACAAACCCATCACAAATAATAACAAAAGCAGATATTTACTGCTGGGAAAAAATTCTGCCTCTTTTTAAGGTTGTTTAAAGAAGTAGCTCCCATTTAACTTCTAAATATACAGGGTTACTTTTAATTCGACGTACCTATTCGTCAGGTGCTGATACGGGCCCAATTGCAACAAATGTAACCCCCCATATGTATGGCCGAAATTCAATCGTTTTCGAGATATTAGAATTTTTAAGTTTTTTCGATATTTATCCAAAATTTATCTTGTAACTTAAGTAACTCCAAATACAAAATCCTTTACACTATGAAACTGTAGCTGGCACTTCAATTAAGCTATTAACATAGTTAAAAATAAATAAAAGTAATTAATTCAACAAAATTATTAAAATGAGTGATTTAAGAATCTTACCAATATTTTCATTACACTCTTCAAAAAAAAATGTTGTCTCGTTCAAAAAACTACTATGAACTTAATCATACAAATAACTAAAATAACTAGCCTAACATAGGCAAGTTATTGTATATGTATATGTTTAGCTGGCCTGCATGGCAACGACGGGCTGCATGAGGACTACTCCATCTGCGGCGCCGGAAGCCATGCTGGGACACCCTCCGCTACACTTGTTTATACAACAGGAAGCGACGATGGCAGCAGTACGCCTTAAAACATTAGGTCTCTGGAGTAAGAGAGATAGGTACACGACACACCGCTCTGCTCGAGGAGCTCAACAATGAACTCCCCATAACAAAAGCAATCAATGACCGGGTACCCAAGCAATTTATCTTCGATAAAAAATACAAAATCCAATTGCATGAGGATCATCGGTGCGAGGGGCTCTGCCCCGCCGAGCTGCGGATCTTCACCGATGGATCAAAAACAGGTACAGGTACTGGTGCGGGAATCTTCTCAGAGGATCTCAATATACACATAGCCACACCATTGGGGGTCCACAACACAGTGTTCCAGGCTGAATGCATGGGCATTTCTCTGGCGGAATCAGCCATCCTAACCAGGGAAGTTAAGGACCACTCAATACGCATACTCTCGGACAGCATGGCCGTCCTGCAAGCTCTGAACAACCACACAGTGAACTCTGGGTTGATTCTCGATTGTCACCAACGTCTCAACCAGGTTGGTAGATACAACAAAGTAGCCATTCAATGGATCAAGGGACACAGTGAATCTCGAGGCAACGACGTTGCGGATGAACTCGCCCGAAGGGGGTCGAGTTTGTCAGCGATGGGACCTGAACCCATCGTGCCGCTGCCTTTCGGGTACTTACGCAATCTGGTAAGGAAACGCACCGGAGATAAACATAACAAGCTATGGATTGACCATAGTGAGTGTAGGCAGGCCAAAGTGGCACTTCCCTCTATAGATGGCCGTTTCACAAAACAAGCCCTAAGACTGACTAAACAACAGTTGCGTTCAGTCACAGCCGTAACAACTGGCCACGGGTCTTTTAATAAACACCTCTATGCTATAGGAGTCACTGACAGCCCGCTATGCAGAGCCTGCATGGAGGAGAATGAGACAGCAGCACACCTGCTTCTAAGCTGCCCGGTAGTCGCGGATTACAGGGCAAAGTACTTCGGAAACCCAGGTACCCTCTGCGAGATAGTTGGTAACACCAAGGCGTTGCTGGCCTTCCTTGGGGAGCTGGGGTGGATCGAATGACGCATTTGTCCCACCTGCACGCAAAATACGCGCTTAGTCGTGGAGTTGCGGAAACCAGCCCGATTTACATACATGTTACTGTAAAAGCTCGAACTACGGATACTAAGATTTTCCAGTAAAAACTAAGATTTACCAACTCTTAATGATAAAAGTCCGAACAGTTTTGCAATTCGAACTTTTACCACCATTCACTTGGTAAATCTTACAATTTGCATTAAAGGCACGGCAAATGTTGAAAAAGACCATGTCGTGCCATGTTCGGCGCATCGCCTCGAACTCGTGGGCAGTCTGCAACACCCACTGCCCGCACCGTCTCCGCTCGCCTCAGTCGATCGTTTCCGTTTGACACTTTTGAACAGAAAAAATACTGATTCAGTATAATAACCAATGTAAACGCTATGTCAAATTTGTTTGTTAAATACCAAGTAATAAGAAAAATACTGATTCAGTTAGATTATCCAACGTAAGCGTTATGTTTGTGAGAAGATAAAATTTTACTTGTGTTATTTTTTACTTTTTAGGAAGTATTTTAAAGGTGTTTTGAGAAATGACTAGTTCGTAAAAGTTTATAAATTTATTTGTGTTTTTAATTATGTTTTTAAATTATTTATTTTTTGTTTATTAATTACTCTCTTGTGACACCTACATAAAAAATTACCTAAGGTTTTGAGTAAGTAATAAATAATAATAGTTAATTAAAACAAATGATAAAGGATTACTCATTGTTTTATTCCCAAAACCAACATACACCAGTCATCAGTGGTAAAACCTAGCATGTACTAAATTCTAATGGTAAAAGCCCGAAAAAATCGTTTTATTTTCATAAATCTTTACATTTACCAACTCATGGCAGTAAATCCTAAGACTTACTCTTAAATCTTAGGATTTACCGTAGTTCCAGCTTTTACAGTAACACATACATACATACATGTTAGCTTTCCAAAAAAGTATAAAAGTTAATTTAAAGATAGGTAGGTATAGGTACGCGACTCGTGGCGTGGTATGAATTTGAATCGGCGCGGGGAGAGAACATCATCTGTGGTTTTAGTTTCTTCACTAAACTACTGATTTTACTGGAGAAATTCTTCGCGATGTCCGAGGGCCCCAGATTAAAAACCGGCCAAGTGCGAGTAGGACTCGCAGATGACAGATTCCGTACACCATAAACCTAATTCTTATTTTTTGTTGATATAGCGGAAATACAAAAAGCTATTCGATATACAGGCAAAAATATAATTCTTTCCACAGCTCTGCCAATGTATATAATATAAAAATCAATGGCACTTTTCGTTGTTATGTTATAACTCAAGAGCGGGCTCACCTACCGGACTCCAAACCTAATTTTTAGGCTTTATTCGGACTACTTAGCAGATGGTTTATGTGAAGTTTGCTTAAGGGCGCTATTACAAAATCGAGCGCTTGCCCCGGACTAAAGCTACAAACCGCGTTTCCCGAGATTTATAGTGATTGTGGGGCTGTATACAACAATTGCTTAAAAATATGAGTTTACTTTTAAATAGACCAATATTTTTTTCATGCATTTTAACAATACCTCCTTAATTATTAAATAATTTTTATTTGAATTTGGATTATACTTTCATAGATAAAAAATATAGTTTCGTACGGAAAATTGTCAATAATTCTCAGTTTTACAAAATTATTTTTGGTTTATTAGTGTATAATCGTAACAAATTGATTTGATCATTCCAAAGTAGAAGGTACAGTTGTATCATGGACATTTTTAAAATTGATTAAAGTATTATATCTTCGGTGTACCAAAGCATCAAAAGATTCCCAAAAGCGTAATTTTATGAAACACCCTTTGCGGAGACAAGAAATTTACTAATGTACGTGAACAAATTGATATATTTATTTAGAACGCTCCCAAGATCAACTATCAAACTTTCTTAGGCGTATTTTTTTTTGTGCTATATCTAAAGCATAATCAGACATCAAAACTCGAATCAAACGCTCAAATTCAAGAAAAATTGTGACAGCACTCTTAAAATCTGTCGAGTGGTTCTTCATTTATCACATTTTTTGTAATAAATGAATTCAATAAATGGCGGATCATTTTGTATTAAAACTTTTTTGAGATGGGGAATTTGCTGTCACATTGAAACTTTTTTTTTTTCATGTTGTTATGTCATTCATGCGGACATTTTATTTTGGACGTGCTTCGATAAATAAAAAAAAAAGATAAAGCAAATTGTCAGCGATAATAATTATTGTGGCTTTGTGTTTATATTTAAACATAATTGTTGAGTGCATTCATACTAACGGTTTTTTTTTATATAAAGGAAAAATGCCACGAGCCAGACGAGCAAATATAGGTCGGCGAACGCGTATTGCAAATGATATGGCATTACTAAGACAATCACAGACTGCTGATGAACGCGCACAAGCTAATGCATCACAGCGTGAACGTAATGCACAAAATAGATCTGTTGACCCTGTACTTGTACTGAATCTTGCACGGCGATCACGAATATGTCTTGCTGTTTTGGCTTAAATGATGCGTGCTGCTTTTAATTACAACAGTCAGAAAGATTATAGTATGTACGGATACATTGGAATGATGGACGCAATATGTCCACATTGTGATGCGGCTAAATTTCCAGGTGAAACGCCTGGCATGTGTTGTGCTAATGGCAAAGTGAGATTGCCAGCATTAGAAACTCCACCCGAACCTTTGTATTCATTTATTTTTGGGACATCTCAAACGTCGAAGCAGTTTTTGAGTCATATTCAACAATACAATTCGGCATTTCAAATGACTTCTTTTGGTGCTACTAAAATTATTAGAGATAATTTTATGCCGACGTTTAAGGTAATATAATGTTTATATCAATCTGAATCATAAAGTATTCGATAGTTTTAATAATTCTGATCTAACTAAAATTGCATACATGTTACAGATTCAGGGCCAGATTTATCATCAAGCTGGTTCGCTATTGCCATGCCCCGACGTTGATCATAAATTTTTGCAAATTTATTTTATTGGTGATGAAAATCGTGAATTGGATCAACGTTTCGAAATGATACCAACTGATATGCCATTTGAATTCATACGATTAGGTACCTACAATATCCTGTGCGTTTATCATTTGCGATGTCCATCAACAAGGCCCAAGGGCAAACACTTCACGTTTGTGGTGTGAATTTGGAGGAATCATGTTTTTCACATGGCCAACTTTATGTTGCCTGTTGTAGAGTGGGTACCCAGCCGTTTGTTTATTTATGCTCAAAATGGAAAAACAAAAAATATTGTTTATCCAAATGTTTTAGATTTAGATTTAAAATAGCTATCAATTAATAAAATATTTTTATTTAAATAAATGAATTTGATGTTCCAATTACCAATTTATTTATTATTTCACTTTATACGTTGCGAAGCACGTACCGAGCCGCTAGTGTTTATATTTTTTCTTCTAATGTGTGCATTACAATTTTTGAAGCTCTTGACATACTTACCTACGAGTGTGGTGTACAATAACTGTCTACTCAGCACACTCACAACATTCTTTAAAAGTAGTTGCAAGTTACCTGCCTGTATAGGTACCTAATAGCGTTGTTGACTGCACACAATGTGTGAAAATGTCAACTGTCTACCTATTACGGATTTTGAGATACAGCCCACTGGCAGACAAACGGACGGGCGGATGGACGGACGGACAGACAGTGGAAGCTTAGTAGTAAGGTTCCGTTGGTTACCCTTTGGGTTCGGAACCCTAATAATGACCACCACATTAAACTAAAGCTTACTCATTTTGAGTACTTTAAATTAAACTAAATTAAAGATGGAACATCCGAAATTGCTAATGCTTATTCATTTTAATAAGTATTTTGAAATTCAGATTTTATCACAAAATAATAAAAGATCACAAACAGAAACAAGAATTAACTATAGTGACCGATACCGAATGAACCCCCGCCATATCCCGAAGAAATACGCCATTAAAATCTGATTTTTTAGTGAGGATCTTTCACTAAAAACAGATGATTTTCTCTCCCCACTCTGATTCAAACACTTGCCATGCCACGAATCTCGTAGGTACTTATCTTTAAATTAAATTAATACCTTTTTAGCTTTAAAGCTATCAAAATAGGCAAATTATTTGCTAGTTGAGTTATTCGGGCGTAGGATAAGGTGCCCCTAGTGTCACAAAAAAAAAAATACTAGAATGTAATGACAAAAATATTGTTTTAATCAGCTTCTTTTTGGCATGGAAATAAACTTTAACAATCTCTCTTTCATTAAAATAGTTCAAACATCAACATTATAAGCAACTACTTAATTTAAATCGCACTTTAATTAAATCAGTCAATTGTAACACTGAGCCTTGTATCTGGGGTAGTCTGTTACAGGGAAGGGGCACAATGTTACAACATGAAATAATATACTTAAACTAACAAAATGAGAAAGTAAAGTGAATGACTAAGTTCATGTAGTTCGAAAGAATGAATATTTCAGAAATAATCATCGTTTCGAACTACATGAACTTAGAGGGCTATATTGATGATTAAAATGGTTATAATTCTTTAGATAAATACGCGTTACGGTCGCAGATCGCATTTGGTCCAAATTGCAAAAAAAATAAAAATATTTGAATTTCGCGGGCTACCCTGGAGCATTCACCTTAACTAATAAATATTAAACGTTTAAACTAAACTTCAAATTAAACTTCGAAGACTAACACCACTTTCAACCATTAAAATCGCTTCCGCCAAATCTTTTTCACTATGAAGACCGTAATCCGTCTTACTCTTACGATTTCGCACCATTTTCTATTAATACTTACCTTGAAATAACAAAAATATGTAAATTGGGGTTGAGTGTTAGTGTCACACAGTGCTGACAGTGCCCCCGGAGCGCCGGAGCTCAGAGGCAAACCAAATTAAAAAATATGTCAATTGGGGTTGAGTGTTAGTGTCACACAGTGCTGACAGTACCCCGGAGCGCCGGAGCTCAGAGGCAAACCAAATTAAAAAATATGTCAATTGGGGTTGAGTGTTAGTGTCACACAGTGCTGACAGTGCCCCCGGAGCGCCGGAGCTCAGAGGCAAACCAAATTAAAAAATATGTCAATTGGGGTTGAGTGTTAGTGTCACACAGTGCTGACAGTGCCCCCGGAGCTCAGAGGCAAACCAAATTAAAAAATATGTCAATTGGGGTTGAGTGTTAGTGTCACACAGTGCTGACAGTACCCCGGAGCGCCGGAGCTCAGAGGCAAACCAAATTAAAAAATATGTAAATTGGGGTTGAGTGTTAGTGTCACACAGTGCTGACAGTGCCCCCGGAGCGCCGGAGCTCAGAGGCAAACCAAATTAAAAAATATGTAAATTGGAGTTGAGTGTTAGTGTCACACAGTGCTGACAGTGCCCCCGGAGCGCCGGAGCTCAGAGGCAAACCAAATTAAAAAATATATCAATTGGGGTTGAGTGTTAGTGTCACACAGTGCTGACAGTGCCCCCGGAGCGCCGGAGCTCAGAGGCAAACCAAATTAAAAAATATGTAAATTGGGGTTGAGTGTTAGTGTCACACAGTGCTGACAGTGCCCCCGGAGCGCCGGAGGTCAGAGGCAAACCAAATTAAAAAATATGTAAATTGGGGTTGAGTGTTAGTGTCACACAGTGCTGACAGTGCCCCCTGAGCGCCGGAGCTCAGAGGCAAACCAAATTAAAAAATATGTAAATTGGGGTTGAGTGTTAGTGTCACACAGTGCTGACAGTGCCCCGGAGCGCCGGAGCTCAGAGGCAAACCAAATTAAAAAATATGTAAATTGGGGTTGAGTGTTAGTGTCACACAGTGCTGACAGTACCCCGGAGCGCCGGAGCTCAGAGGCAAACCAAATTAAAAAATATGTAAATTGGGGTTGAGTGTTAGTGTTACACAGTGCTGACAGTACCCCGGAGCGCCGGAGCTCAGAGGCAAACCAAATTAAAAAATATGTAGATTGGGGTTGAGTGTTAGTGTCACACAGTGCTGACAGTGCCCCCGGAGCGCCGGAGCTCAGAGGCAAACCAAATTAAAAAATATGTAGATTGGGGTTGAGTGTTAGTGTCACACAGTGCTGACAGTACCCCGGAGCGCCGGAGCTCAGAGGCAAACCAAATTAAAAAATATGTAGATTGGGGTTGAGTGTTAGTGTCACACAGTGCCCCCGGAGCTCAGAGGCACCAAATTAAAAAATATGTAAATTGGGGTTGAGTGTTAGTGTCACACAGTGCTGACAGTGCCCCCGGAGCGCCGGAGCTCAGAGGCAAACCAAATTAAAATATCCGATGGAGTATTTTAGGTTATGTTTACAACAAACTACTAAACGGTAAAGTGCATCTAAATAAACATTAAATAAAGGAAAACTAACATCACTTACCTTAATACAATACGTCCGGAAAGAAATTAAAACTTTGAAACCTTTCGTCGTTTAAATGTGATTAAACGACGAAAGGTTTCAAAGTTTAAACAACCTCCTCCAGGTTTAGGCTCCTTCTGGGTAGGCTCGCTCCATCGTAGACTTTGTCTCTGTCATCTCTGACATAGACTAGAGTCAAGAGCAAACCCATTACAAAAAAAAAAAAAAGAACCTTTTTTTTTATTATTTTTCAAGCACGGTACAAACTGTGGTGACGGCAACTGTTTAAAGATGGCTGCTCGTGAGCTTGACAAACGCAACATCATAAAACTAAAAGACAGGGACGGAGATATGTGCATACTGCATTGTAACATTGTATCCCGTGTAACACTGAGCCTAACACTAACCTTACCCTACTAAACGTCAAAAATGAAAAACAATTTTGTAAAGAAACTACTAAAATCTTCGTCACCCACTGTTGAGTTTTGGAAGTACTAAATACTGCTTTGATCAGAATGATGTAATTCGTTGTAGTTTTGTACCGCGTTATAATGACGGGACCAATGTTTTCGTGAAATTTCGTTTACGCCGTGAGAGGTACAAATTTTTCAGGACAGATACAAAATAGTACTAAATATACGTGGTAGAATTTTTTAATAACGAGATTTGGTTCCGTCGTTATGACGTTTATAAATAAATGAGACATCATTGTAGATACAAATACTAACATGATTAATACCTATTTTATTTCTTCAAAGGAATTATGTGATTTGCAGTCCCATGTTTAGTCTACCCTTCTTTGAAGGCGTTGCTTCACGAAATCAGAACGGCTTCCAGCCGGGTTGCATTCAAGCGGAAACTGCGCAGCTTACAAGCAAAACAAAAAACCTACTTATTTAAATTTTAACGCAGTCGCTAATTGATTGTTATTTACTCACTCAGTCGCTACTTATGGGACCAACTCCGAAATGCGGTCAAAAATTCTACTCCCGCCTACTTTTTATATATTTTTCGTAGTTACGTTTATTCTGTTACTCGTATTCTTTACATCTCCAGGTAGGTACATTTTATAAAAATTATATAGGTACTTAAGTAAGTACCTATACAGGGTTATTTGGAAAACACCAGCAACCTCTTAGGCAGTGAAAGTACACATGATTATAAGCAACTTATACTTTGGGAAAACCCCGAAATCTCGAGAAAAATATCAGCTGTTTCATTCAAAATGCAATATTTAGCCAATGAAAATGTATGAAACAGTTGATATTTTTCTCGAGTCTCGGGGTTTTCTCGAAGTAAAAGTTGCTTATAATCATGTGTACTTTCACTGCCTAAGAGGTTGCTGGTGTTTTACAAAAAACCCTGTTTAATTTTAAGCGATACATAAATAAGTCTGTATAACTAGTTACTATGTAAGTATTTTATTTTGTGTTTATTTGAACTGTTATTTTTACATTCATCGCTTAAACCAATGCACCTGCGGTTCCATGTTATCTATGTCTTCGCCACCTTTGGTTGACTGCTTTGACTGGTAGAGAAGCCTGACTCCGCCGTTGTTCCTTTTTGTACGTGCATTTTAAATAAACAATATAGTCCTAACTAACGAATAAATTAATGTGGGTAAAAAATAAATAAATTAATTAATGTGGTGTAAAACCCTACAGGGTTTTTCAATACAATAGCAGTCTTCAATAATTACTGTTCTTTTATTTTCATTTTCACATCGTCTTTCTCATAGAGTAACTAAACGCAATTTCAATATGGCGACCTACTCAATCCCTTCCTTCCTCATCTATCCTCTCTCACTCACACACAGCACTCTCTCCACACACGTTCCATTTCCCACATTAATGACCTTCTCAAACTTCAGGGGATAAATATTCATAGACGTTAGGAAGAGTTTCACTCCTCGAGGTGTTTCATACACACTTTCAAGTCCCGAAAAAGGAGTCTGAACGAAAAATCACTCACTATCACTTCACTTTCTATAGAAAACTTAAAATTGCTCTCTTATCTAACTCTCTTTTTCGAAAATGTTCTCAACTAACTACGTATTTAGAGCAGGGTTAGTTATCTAGCGCATGCTTACCATGTTTTATTAACCTCAATCAGTTCATTCATTTCCAAGAATAAAGGCGCCTTCAAATTTGTCTGAAGTGCCGCGCGGGAGCAGCACAGCTGCCGCGCTGCTTTTGTTAATCCATTTAAATAATTAACACGCGGCTGCAGCGTTGCAGCCGCGCTGCGACTGCGCGGCACTTTGCGACAAATTTGAAGGCGCCCTAATGACTTGAAAGTTTGTATGAAACACCGTGAGGAGTAAACGCTCTTAACGGTTAAATCTAATATTTATGCTACAGCTCATCCCCACCATCTGGCGAGACAGACGCCTCCGAGCAGACGGGCGCCTCCAAGCCGGTGGGCGCCTCCGGGCAGGAGAGCGCCTACGGCCAAGCGGGCGCCTTCGAGCAGGAGAGCGCCTACGGCCAAGCGGGCGTCTCCGAGCAGGAGAGCGCCTACGGCCAGGCGGGCGCCTCCGAGCAGGAGAGCGCCTCCGGGCAGGAGGGCGTCTCCGAGCAGGCGGGCGCCTCCGGGCAGGCGGACGCCTCTGAGCAGGAGGGCGCCTCCGAGCAGGCGTGCGCCTCTGAGCAGCAGGGCGCCTCCGGGCATGCGGGCGCCTCTGAGCAGGAGGGCGCCTCCGAGCAGGAGGGCGCCTCCGAGCAGGAGGACGCCTACGAGCCGACGAGCGCTTCCGAGAAGGAGAGCGCCTACGAGCAGGTGGGCGCCTCCGATCAGGCGTGCGCCTCCGATCAGGCGCGCGCCTCCGAGCAGGAGGACGCCTACGAGCAGGCGGGCGCCTTCGATCAGGCGTGCGCCTCCGATCAGGCGCGCGCCTCCGAGCAGGAGGACGCCTACGAGCAGGCGGGCGCCTTCGATCAGGCGTGCGCCTCCGAGAAGGAGAGCGCCTACGAGCAGGCGGGCGCCTCCGGGAAGGCGGGCGACGTGTCCGTGTCGGGCACCACCCAGAACCTTAAGCCGTCCGGAACAGACTCCCTAGGCCGAGTATACTTCGGCTTCACTCCGATGGAGTGTATAACCACAGATGACGAGGGGACCGACCCAGAGATAGATGACGATACCTACGAGAGGTATTATAATTTTCACAATGATCAGCCCGCCTGGGAGCGGCGGGACGAGATGCGCGCGCAGTTCCGCTACAGCCCGGAGCGCTACTCGCCCGAGCGCGAGCGCTCCAGCCCGGCCGCGGAGGACGCGCAGCCAGCCGCGGAAGACGCGCAGCTGAACCCGAGCGCTCCGTCCTCCGAACCGAACAACTCCGACGTGCCCTAGACAACTCTAGTTCTAGGCTTTTCAAATTAATACATTAAAACATAATTATATAATCCCCTCCGTTGTTTTATTACTTAGTGTTTGTGATGTGTGTGTTTTTCTTCGTGTGAGGTCAGGAACTTATGCAGGGACTCTTCAATGACTGATTTTATATTTAGTTTGAAAACAACGATGATTTATTTAAATTTAAACAAGTACAGTAAAACTATAGTAGGTATGTATATCTAACAAGCGATTAGCCAGTACAACGCGCTGTCGATACAGTGGTCGTCGTCGCGGGCGGCCGGCCGCGGGCCCGCTCCCTCGTGCTTGTGTGAGGGTCACGACGTAGGCGCGTGAACATGGCCCCCGCCTTGGAAGCACCCGCTTCCAATGGAGTGCAGTGGTGCCGCGAAGTTGCTCAGGAACCTTCGACGTCACCGTCGGGTAGTAACGGACATAGCTTGGTGTAGGCCCGTCGGATCAGTCCTCACCGTCGGACCAGTCGCTGTTTTGATGTCAGCGACTCTGGAAATGCCATCATTTTCGGTGAAGGTGCTCGTGACTTTGCCGAGGCGCCACTTGAGTGGTGGCAAGTTGTCCTCTTTTATGAGAACGAGGGTAGGGGAGACCGGGTACAAAAGTAACACTTTGTACTTTTACCTTGATTTGTGGATGGATGTTACTGTTTCCATTAAAATAATATAACTACCTATATAAAAATTCAGTTTACGTTCTTTACTCTAGTAACTCGATTTATTACATTTTTGTATGTTTTATATGAATTACAGAAATTTAAAAAAAAATCGTTACTTGTTACTTTCGACCACGTAGGCAGGTCGAAAGTAACACGTTGTGGGTCGAAAGTAACAAGACAAAGGGGTTGGTAATTAATACAATGTTATACATGATAAATCAACAAATTATTCATTTAAAAATTTTGTACTAATAACACAAATTAACTTCTGTATTTTACTATAAATGTTAAGATAATGAGATCAATTTAGTTTTATAATCAGACTTTTATAATTCAGTCATTAATCTAAATCAGAATCGCAATGATGGCACACATAACCCTTGTCATCATCCACACATTCCAAATGGGACCACATTTTGCATTCGGTACATTGTATCCATTTTTCATTTGGTCGACTGTAATTTTCTAAACAGACAAGACAGAAGTAATCTTCATCGTCAGATTCATTTTCCTTTTCTTTTAGTGCCTTCTTTGTCTTTTTGCCTTTTCCCTTTCCTTTTGCAGACGATTTTTTCTCACTTTCTCTAGTATTAAACCCTGGATAACCAGCGGCTTACTTCGTTGTATTCGCAATAAAGACCAAATGATGCGCCAGCTAAGGATGAACCCTGCCAACCTAACTCTTAAACTTACCTTTACCAGGTATCGGAATTTCTGCAACAAATTACTTAAGAATTTAAAAATTGCATATGAAACAACTGAATTTCAAAAAGCTAAAAATGATCCTAAAGCTACATGGAAAGTAATTAAGAACATTACAAACAAACATAGAACTGAATCTTCTCCTACCGAGTTACTTAATGCTAACCCAGATACAAAAATTGCAATCAATAATGTTAACGATTTTTTTGCAAATATAGGCAAAAATCTTGCTGAAAGGTTTACTCCTAGGTTACCTACCGGAGGATCCGTATGCGACACACCTGTCAACTCCTTCGTTCTGTTACCGACTGACGAAGCAGAGGTTGACAGCATTATCAATGGTCTGCGTTCGGATGCCGCAATGGGTTGGGATGGAATATCGTCACGCCTCTTGAAATCCTGCCCACATGCTCTTGTCCCTGCTATTACTCATATTTGCAACTGCGCTATCAGGTCGGGCTGCTTCCCCAAAGCTTTTAAAAAAGCCGTTGTGCATCCAATCTTCAAGAGTGGGGACAGACACAGTGTTACCAATTATAGACCTATATCTGTTTTACCTGCCCTATCCAAAGTTTTGGAGAAAATTCTCAACAATAGATTAACCAACTATCTGGAATCACACCATCTCTTAGCTAATAACCAGTATGGCTTCAGAAGATGCAAATCGACTGAAGACGCTGTTAGTTCCTTTATAGACTGTACGATCGCTAAGCTTGATTCCAGGAAGAAGTGCATGGGTATCTTTCTGGACCTTTCCAAGGCTTTTGACACTGTGTCTGTTCCACACCTTTCGAAACTCGAAGCAATTGGGGTGCGGGGTGATACCCTAAAAATTTTTCGAGATTACCTCAATGACCGTGAGCAGTGTGTCAGGATTGATGGGATGGTTAGCGACAGTAAAGCTATTAGTTTCGGTGTGCCACAGGGCTCCATCCTGGGACCGACCCTCTTCCTAGTTTACGTCAACAACTTGTGCAAACTTTCCCTGAAGAACTGCTCAATATTCGCTTATGCAGATGACACGGCTTTACTTGTGCACGGTGATAGCTGGACCGAGGTAACGACTCATGCCGAGAATGCCCTGGCGTCAGTGATGAGCTGGCTGTATAACCTTCTCACCATTAACGTCTCAAAAACTAATTTTTTACCTTTTTCCTCGCAGTCCGTTGCATTGCCCTCCACAAATGAAATTGTTCTAAAAGCTCATTCTTGTTTTCCAAAGTCACACATCACACAGTGTTCCTGCCCTCCGTTGGCGAGATCAGCTACCATTAAATATCTTGGGATACAAATTGATAGCCTATTAAATTGGAAATGGCATGTTGATGGAATCACTTCCCGGGTTCGAAAATTAATTTATATTTTCAAAAAATTAAGAAATTCAGCTGACCAAACTACCCTAAAAACAGTTTATTACGCACTATGCCAGTCACTGCTGACATATTGTATCACTGTGTGGGGAGGTGCACCCAAGACTCACCTTATTCATCTTGAGCGGGCACAGAGGGCTGTCCTGAAAGTCATGTCCTTCAAACCCTTTAGATATCCCACAGTCAATTTATTTAGAGATTGTTGTGTTCTTTCTGTTAGGCAGCTCTTTGTGCTCCATGTGGTTATGCGTAAGCATATTTCGCTGAAGTATGATGCCAGTTCTCGAAATAAGCGCCAACGCTATAGGGTCTGCCCCACTCAAAGCTGTAGGACTGCACTTGCTCGGAGACATTATTATGGTATTGGAAGTCACTTATACAATGAAACTAACAAGCATTGCTCCATTTATTCCACAACTTTTCGAAAATGTAAAAAAACGGTGTATGGCTGGTTACAGATGCAGAGCTATGATGAAACAGAAAAACTCCTAAGGTTGTCATTTCTCTAATACGCGACCAACACAACCTCACTAAGACACAACTCCTCATTCACAACACTCACACACATAAAAGGGCTAGCTTTTTCTAAAATTATCACTAGTTCAACTTTTGACCTTCTGATGTAACTATTTATGTAATAAACTAGCGTGAGAATCCTGGTACCCATAACACAAGTTAAATCTTTCCTTGGGTACCAGAATTCAATACAAATACTACTGACACAATTGTTACTCTCTAATATGTTTTTGTTCCTACTGCATAATAGTTGTTCGTAAGTGTTTGATTGTACAACATTTTTGGTCCAATAAATAATTTATTATTATATTTATTATTAGTATTTGCTTGCAGTACTATTTTCTTGACTTTATTTCGTTGTTGGTGTTCTTGTTCAATTAAGTTTTTTTCTGGAGTGTCCGTCAATATTGCAGTCTTACGTTTTTTACGACCTCTATTTGTTTCAGTTCTCGGACCTGCTTGTGGTAAAGGTCTAAGATCTTTAGGCGAGAAATTAAACGGCTTGGTAAAATTTACTTGTCGCAGGCCGCTAGGACCTGGCACTGGTGATTTGGATATTTGATCAAAGATTGAGTTACCTAACATAGGATCAGTGTCTGTAGAGATTGAGTCTGGTATATTTTGAACGTCCGATGGTTGGTCATTGTTGTTTGATTTGTTTGACAAATCATTGCTATCTTTATGATGAACAGTTTGGTCAATTGATGTTGGAAGATCACCTAATGGAGTTCCTGGATCAACTTGAACGGATGATGTTGTGTCAGAATTAGTCAACAAATCATTTGGTGGAATTTGTCTGCTGATTTGTAATGGCCGGTCAGTCACAGATGATGGCGCGTAGTCAATAGCAGTAAATATATTCCTATTAAATGGACTTATACCAGTGAAGTAAAAATGCTCCTCAGCTGCTTTTTATACACTTCCGTGGCGGTAGTTCCTTGTTCAGTTGTTGTAATGCGTTGTCGCGGCATTCTGTTAAAAAAGAATACATATAAAAATATTATAAATAATTAAATCACTACGAGGACAAAAGTAACACGTTACTTTTGTACCCATAGGGCTATGTTACTTTTGTACCCGTCCACATTTTTGTCAAAACTTGCAATATAACCTTAAATTGGAACGCGCTACACTAAAATGAATTTACGCAATGTACAATCACTTTAATACAGAATAGATATGCAAATATTTATATTACTATCATGCTTTTAAGACTATCAAAACATTGAATAAGAAAACTTCAAAAAACTTACTTTTGGTTTGTAAATTCACGTAGCGTCCTGTCACACAGCCTAACAGCGCGTGGCGTACGCGGCGACTAAATGCGATTGAGGGGGGCGCTCCCGGCTATCGCCTGACAGCGGCAAAGCGGTGTTCGCCCATTGGTTAAATCTAGAAAGCATTTGTTACTTTCGACCCGCCGTTACTTTTGTACCCGGTCTCCCCTACTTTTCCATTTAGTTCTCATCTGAAGTTCGGAAATATATTCCTTCGTCCATCTCTGCCAGAAGTGTTGTCTCATTTGTTCCACTCTTGCGTAACGTGACAAGCGTAGTGTTGCAGTAGTAGTGAGGTCGTCAGAGGCGGCTGCAGTGAGTGGTCTTCCGATGAGAAAATGCGCCGGTGTCAGTGGGAGGAAGTCGGTGGGATCAGAGGACAGAGGGGATATAGGGCGTGAGTTCAGAATAGACTCGATTAATGCTAAAACTGTACTAAGCTCTTCGTAAGTTAAATTTGCATTACCCACCACTCGACGGAGATGGTATTTGCAAGACTTAACCCCTGCCTCCCATAGGCCACCGAAATGAGGCGTGTACGGCGGAATGAATGAGAACCTAATGTTTTCGTTAGCTGTACAATAAGTGCGTTACCTGACTTCGAAAAGTGTAACCTCGAATAACATGTCCCCGTAAGTTTACTAATACGAAACATTTAACAACGAATGCACGCTACCTCGAAGAACTTAACACCGTAACCATGCGATCTCGAATAACCCAATCTCTAAATTCACCAATCGCGCGCTACCACGAAAAACTTATCGCCGAAGCCACGCGACCTCGTTTAACCTAACCTCTAACAAAAAAATAAAAATGACCGTTTGTTTTGACGTAAAACCAGACAATTGTAATTGGCTTTTGAAAAAACATTCGTATTCACTAGGAAAATATTCCTCTTGTGACAAGCGAGATAAGGTAATCATTGAGTTATTTAGCTCCACAACTGATAACGCACCGAACGCTCGGTTTGACATTAAGGGCGTATATTTGAAATTTATGGTAGCTCGAAAGCGCCGAGGGGCACCGCGCACCCGACGTGGTCCCCGCATGCATCCACATGTAAAGTTCGAAATATCGAACCTAGCGCCAAAACATCAAATTCATTCAAACCGCCAACTGATTCAATGTTGCTCGCACACAAACTTCATAAGTTTCTGCTGTCAAAATATTAACAAAAAGCAGCACTCTTATAAACAGTGATTAGACGTAGAATAAAGTAAAATATTGAACGCAGACAAATAATTATTTATTTTATGATTTTTGTTTTTCAGTCGTTAGTAAATTATATCATGTATTGTATGTCCCCAAATTATTTTGAAAACTACTTATTCAGTAGATTTTTTAAGCACATGGCCACAATTGTGCAATAGAGATAGCACTAGAGAATTTTAGCACTCGGAAGCTATGGAGTAGATCAGTTGTAAAAAATCAATGAAATTTTTAGTAATTAATTTGTTTCTTTTTTGCCATGGCTTCGAACACGTACACTCTTTCTCAGAAACAGTGCATTATAGGAGATGGTTTTTCAACAGTGAAAAAAATTGTTTCTATAAATATATTTTAACTCTATCATATTAGGTTAGTTAAATACTTAGTATCTAAACCCAAGAACCTAAATCTGATGCAGCAATTTTTTTTTAGTAAAATTCCGATGGAGTTTTACATGAGCGCCGCTGCTATTATATGCGGCACGCCGCCGTTGTTATACATTCAGTCAAAAAAGTATCGGGAATGGATGATTTGTTTATGGTTCCAAATTCAAATTTTTGTTTTTTTGTAGTTGTTAGATTGGCACAACTGTTTTCCATTTTGGCGCGGAGTTTGACTTGCATCTGTTATTTATATTAAATACAGTGCTGGTTTTAGTAATATCATGTATAGTGTGTATTGCGAATTTCATAATGGACAAAAATATCGAACAAAGAGTTTGTCTTAAATTTTGCATCGCCAATGGAATTTCGTGTTCGGAGTCACTGAAAATGTTACAGAAGGCTTACGGTGAATCGACTTTATCAAAAACTCGTGCTTATGAGTGGTTCAAAGCGTTCAAAAGCGGTCGAGATGTGATGGAAGATTTGCCTCGCTCTGGTAGGCCGTCAACGTCTGCAACTGAAGTTAACATCGCAAAAGTGAAGGAAATAGTGACTGAAAATCCCCATTCAACTCTGAGAGAGATAGCCGCCGAACTTTCTGTATCTCACGAGTCGATCCGTACCATTTTAACTAATCATTTGGGTATGAAACATGTTGCTGCTCGGCTAGTCCCAAAAGATCTAAATTTTCTCCAAAAACTCAATCGCATGAAAGTCGCTGAGGACATGCTAGAACGAGTCAGTTCGGACGAATTTTTAACCAAACACTCAACAAATACCATCCAGCAACCACCATATTCACCAGATATGGCTCCTGCTGACTTTTTTCTTTTTCCTAAACTCAAATTACCACATCGTGGCACCCGTTTTCAATCGATAGAAGACATAAAGGAGAATTCGCGGCAAGAACTGAACTCAATTCCGGAAGCAGTGGATTATTCGTTGGCGCAAGTGTATCGTTTCTAAAGGAGCATACTTTGAAGGTGATAAAATAAATTTGGATGAATAACAGACATTTTGTGTATTATTGATCTTTTCCCGGTACTTTCTTGACAGAGTAGTATGCGTAATGTCCTTAGTAACCAACAATACGGGTTCCGCCAAAATTGGTCAACTGAGGATATTTTAGCGTATGCCATTCACATTTGGAGTGAAGCCATCGATAAGCACGGGGAGATACTAGCGGTATCCCTTGATATCTCGAAGTGAGCTTCCTTCCTTCGGTCTGCCCACCGGATGTCTGATTGGATTGCAGATTTCCTGAAGGGATCGGTCTATCTGAGTGTCATAGGTGGCTGCTCGTCCGGACTGCTGGATATTAATGCCGGAGTTCCACAGGGGTCGGTGCTCTCGGCAACATTGTTCCTATTGCATATTAATGATCTGCTAAAACCCGGTACCTTAGACACTCCATCACATCTCAAAATTCCGCCCAGCTTCATCTTTCCGAGGTGTAACCGTGCCGATAACCAACCAACTTGAGCTTCTTGGTGTTACGTTAACATCTACCCTCAATTTTGGCTCTTTCATAGATGTAAAAGCTCAAGTGGCTGCCAGAAAGTTGGGATCCTAGCAAAGGTGAGACGGTACTTCACGCCGAAACAGCGGCTCAAACTCTATCAAGCACAAGTTAAAGTGGAGTACTGCTACTCCATACACGATCGAACTCACAAGTCTCATCTTTGGGCCGGATTTGTCAGATAGCAGCTTTATGCCCTTGAGTCAACTGAGAAACGAGCCAAGAGGATCATCGGCAATGATAAGCTCATCGAGTCGAAGCTCCAAAGTCGGTTGCATCTTGGGGAGTGTGCGACTGAATTGCATAATTTAATTGCACCAAGCCCGTTCGTTCCATCATCGGACCACAACACGTACGGCGATGCGCCACCGGCACATGGTGGACATCCCACCCACACGAGCAAAACGATTTGGGAATGCATTCATAGTGCGTACAGCTAAAGAGTGGAATTACCTGCCAGAGTCTGTTTCCTGATAGCTACAACCTGAGAGTCTTTAAGTCAAGAGTGAATAGGTTACTTCTAGGCAAGCTTGTTCCATCTTCGACCGCATCATCGCTTACAATCAGGTGAGATAGTGGTCAAACGTATGCCTATCAATAGAAAAAAAAATGTAATTTTTCTTCGCCGACGTTATGAAAAGGCTATCAACACTTGATTGACATACCTTACTGTTTTGTAGACTAGGTATATATATATACATATAACTAATAAAAAGTTGAAAATGCGACAAAGCGAACAACGACAGCATTGTCAATTAACTTGTACATTGGCGACCGCTAAATATGTTGCACCTGTTACTGTACATCAAATTGTCAATGTCAAGTATCATGTAAAAATCTAGTATTTATAAAAGGAAACTCTGGTTTAAGTGATTAATCTTCTTTTTCTCTGCTTTTAAAAAAAAAAAAAAAAATAGCTGAAATACTATATTTTTTATTTTACATTTCAAATACATTACTTAAAAATATTTTATATTTCGTATTTTAAATACTTGCGAGATAGTATTTTGTAGTTTGTATCTAGCGGCCGTAGTGGAGCCATTGGCTCCACCTGACGACACTGATTAAAACTAAAATAAACCATAAGACCATAAAAATAAAGTTTTAAAAGAGTGGCGTCGGGCGGAACTGATGGTTCCACTCCGGCCGCTATTTTGCCGAACCCTGGACTGGAATAATGAGGGGTAAAGACATACCAAATATCAGGAGGAAGGAATCCTGATGAAGTAAAATTGGAGCTAACTACTATTACCACATAATATTGATTTAGATTCATAATATTAGGTCTTTACCTATGAAATTGCCGTTCTGCAGTACCTACTGGCCATTTCAAATCAAAATAATTTTTGTTTGGCTAAGAATTCTAATTTCAAATTAATTTTATTTTAAAAACATGTTTTTTTTTCCAAAAGTAGTCTTTTGTTTATTGATTAGTGTTACATTTTCATCGCATTTCAATCTTTTTCGTCATCATGGATACGTTAAAAATTCGAGTAATTATGGAATATGAATACCGTCGTGGCAGCAACGCGGCACAAGCGGCACGCAACATCAACGACGTTTACGGAGCTAACACTACAAACCAACGCACCACCTGTTATTGGTTTTGTCGCTTCCGTTCTGGAAATTTCGACCTGAAAAATGAACCTCGCGGTCGTCCGAAGACTTTGGTCGACAATGACGAATTAAAGGCGATTGTGGAAGCTGATGATACACAATCTACGGCTGAATTAGCAGCAGCTTTCGACGTTAGCGTCAAAACAATATTGGTCCATTTGCGTCAAATTGGCAAGGTAAAAAAGCTTGTTAAATGGGTGCCCCACGAACTCAATGATCGCCAGCGCGAAGTACGCGTCGAGACGTGCCTTGCACTGCTCAACAGACACACAAATGAAGGAATTTTGAACCGCATTGTTACCTGCGATGAAAAATGGATTCTGTTTGATAACCGCAAGCGCTCAGCAAGTTGGTTGGATCCTGGTTCAGCACCTAAACAATGCCCTAAACGAAAACTTACCCCTAGAAAAGTGATGGTCACTGTTTGGTGGTCTAGCGCCGGTGTGATTCATCACACAACGGGGTGAGCATTACTGCAGATGTGTACTGTGAAGAACTGAACACAATGATGGAGAAGCTGGCACATCTCCAACCAGCATTGGTCAATCGCTCGTCTCCGCTGCTCCTGCACGACAACGCGCGACCTCATACTGCACAGCAGACGGTCTCCAAGTTTCAAGAACTGGGGTTGGAAGCTCTCCGTCATCCGCCCTACTCACCAGACCTTGCGCCTACAGACTACTACTTTTTCCAGAATTTGGATAACTTCTTGGCGGGAAAAAAATTCAATACCCGAGAGGCAGTACAAAATGCCTTTGAAGAATTTGTTGCCTCCCGTCCAGCTGATTTCTTTAAGAAGGGCATCAATAAACTGCCACTGCGTTACTCGATTACTTCGATTAATACAAATAAAAAATACATGAATTTTTTCATACAAAACGGCAATTCATAGGTAAAGACCTATTATTAGTAGGATTACATATTTTTCATTTATTTCTGGAACTTCTGAAACCCACGCAGACAAGTCGGGGGAAAAAGCTAGTATTTACTTAACACAATGCAAACTCGACTCCTTTTCATTTCTAGGCTTATAACCTTTGACATTTTATAAAATTCTTGACACATTGATGTTTGACGTATATATATAAATCCTAAAATGAAAAAAAATATTTTAGCGTGTGTCTTGAGATAAAATGTGAAATTTACGTTGTAAAAACAGACACTCCAATATAGAAAATAAAATGTTTACCCAATATTGCTTTGTTATATGAAAACTTTAGAGGATCCTTTACGTGTATACAAATGAAGGAGATGACTTGGAGTCGCTATTTTCTTCAAGCCGTAGCTATTAATTTCCTGGAAAACGCGTCCATTGTTGCTTTCCGGTAAGAACTACCAAAGACGTTGTACTTTATTTTATTTTGATCTTTCATTTCATACCAATTTTATACATAATTCAAAAGTTGGCGCGGATAGAAAAATGTTACGTTGTATATTGTTCAAGGTCATAAAAATATTCTTTCAAAAGATTGAGACACTTTTTTAACACTAAATTTAATTTTAGACTGCTATACCTATACCATTTACCGATGAAAAAAATATTTAAATTACGAAAATCTGACAGCTCCGATTTGAAAAAAAGTGACGCAGGTCCTGTCTGCAAGAGCTCCAAGGAGCATCTGAAGAACTGAACAAACGAAAGAGATGCAAATACTTTTGCAAGGCAAAAGATGAGATGACGATAATAAGAGACTACCTTGGAATAAAAAACGTAAGTGCCAAAATAGTTTTTAGAATTTGATAACATAAAAGTATTATTAAATTAAAATCTGTTCAGTTGAAACCTCGATAATGTTATTTAATCTATTTTAAAGTAATTTTCATTGGACCAATCTAAAGCGTTGCGTCTTGTAGCTAAAAAAAGTAAAAAGATATTTCGAACTTTGTATTTTTTTTTTCTATCGAGAAAATGTCTTCTTATCGTGTATTCCTTCAGTTGAATACTAGATCATATAGTCAAAAAAACATATACTACAATTTCACATTCCTGTTCCAGGAACCTGACAAGATACGTTGAAACGAAAAACGGCTTTATACTGATTGACTCACCTTAATTTAATTCGCGAATTTGAAATAAAACGCAACACATACGCCATTGTGCGTTTTAAACGATTTAAGGAAGAAAATCTATCGAATAATTTTAAATTAAATTCAATTCAACTAACTCAACTGGCTATGACAACATTAATACAAAGATTCTTAAGCGTTGCTCTAAATATATATCTCGCCCGCTGGCCCACATTATTGATTTATCATTTTTTCAAGGTTTATTCCCCACCAAACTAAAGTTTTCTATTGTTAAACCATTATATAAAAAAGGAGATAAAAATGATATGAATAATTATCGTCCTATTACTCTAATACCCGTAATTTCTAAGATTTTGGAAAGAATTATGTACGATAAATTACACTCCTTTATAATAAAACAAGCAATTTTAAAAGAGGGACAATTTGGTTTCAGGAAGGGTAAATCAACAACTCTCGCATGTTTTTCTCTCATGAAAAAGATTACATCAAGTCTTAACGAAAAAAGGTCAATAGCATCAATATTTCTTGATATGTCAAAGCTTTTGACTTCGTAGATCACAAACTGCTTCTCTACAAATTGAATCGCTATGGTATTAGGGGAAATGCATTAAACTGGATAAAAACATATCTGTATAATCGCCAGCAATGTGTAGAAATATCTAGACGTAATATATCAGAAAAAAATATATATAGATCTGCCTATCGTCAAAACTCCTGTGGGGTTCCCCAGGGCAGTATATTAGGACCCTTTTTGTTTTTACTATATATTAATGATTTGCCCAACGTGACCCCATATTCATGCATTCTGTACGCCGACGATACTACTCTTAGTATTGAACTCACTGATAAAAATATCACCAAATACGAAAAAGAGATAAATGACACACTAAACAAAATAATAGATTGGTTAAAAGACAACAATTTACATGTCAATATCGGTAAAACTAAACTTATACAGTTCCAAACTTATAATAGCAAACATCACGGATTAAAAATAAGATACGCAAGTGACACTATAGAAGAGGTTAAAAGTGCTACTTTTTTAGGTATAACTTTAGATAAATTTTGCAACTGGAAAGAACATATTGAAAAATTATGTACTAAGGTGCACAGATTTGTATTTGTTTTAGGTAGAATAATTCGTGTAGCTGGTATCAATGCAGCACTTTATGCTTATCATGGTTACGTAGCATCAATTCTACACTACGGTATTATCATATGGGGCAATTCTGTGGATTTTATTAAGGCATTTCGAGCCCAAAAAAAGTGTATTCGATCAATAACCAAAGCCCAACCATTAGATAGCTGTGTCCCACTCTTTAAAAGTTTAAAAATATTGCCACTCCCATCTTTATATATATTCGAACTTTGTATCTTTGTACGTAAAAACATGGGTTTATTTAAATTACGTAATGATGTTGTGGTAAGAAAAAGCAGAGATCTCCACAAATTATGTGTACCTCAACAACGAATTAAACTATTCTCCAATAATGTTTACTGTATGGCAATTCGTATTTATAATAAATTACCTAATGTTTTTAAAGATCTTAATTTCATGACTTTTAAAAAGAAATTATTTGACTTCCTATTATCTAAGTGTTATTACTCAGCAGATGAGTTTGTAAAAACATGGGTTTATTTAAATTACGTAATGATGTTGTGGTAAGAAAAAGCAGAGATCTCCACAAATTATGTGTACCTCAACAACGAATTAAACTATTCTCCAATAATGTTTACTGTATGGCAATTCGTATTTATAATAAATTACCTAATGTTTTTAAAGATCTTAATTTCATGACTTTTAAAAATAAATTATTTGACTTCCTATTATCTAAGTGTTATTACTCAGCAGATGAGTTTTTAAATGAAAAGTTTGACTCTAAATTTAAATTGGACGACGAATTGCCCTTACATTCGTAATGATTGAATTTAATTTGATAATCTATGACATTGTATTGATTAATTCTTAACACTGTATTTGATTAATTTCTGACATTATATTTAGTATTCCTTGACATTATATTTAGATTGCCTTGACATTGTATTTAATAATTCCTGACATATTTAGTATACCGTTAAATTGTGTTTAATAACTCTTGACATTCTTATTAGTATGCGTTGACATTGTATGCAATAATCCCTTCAAATTGTATTTAATATCAGATAATGTTTACCTAGGTTTGCCAATTCATTTTGATTTCATTTAAATTTTTGAAAATATTTGTACGCTGGAAACAGCAGAATATTTTGGACGTAGAATTGTAGTAACACCTTGTAACAAGAATATTCTAACAAATAAACTTATTATTATTATTATTATTACGGTCAGGCTATGGCTAAGACGTTATGAAGACAATGGAAATATTCAGCGGATTCGTCCAGGAGTAAAAGCCATCAAGTATAGTCCCGAATTCGAACGCCACCGGGCTATTGTTTCAAGTCATGTTGATAATCCATTTTTGCCCATTCGTGTAACCGCAATAAACCACAATATTTCAGTGGAAACAGTGAGAAGGCATTTACACGCTGCTGGGATAAGGAATTATAAACCGGCACTGAAAATTGCATTAACACCTGCTCATCGCGAAGAAAGGGTCCGTTTTGGCCAGGAATATTTAAATTTTAATTGGGAAGAAAATGTTGTGATCTTCACTGATGAAAAATCATTTAAATCGGACAAAGATGGACGTAAAATCTTATGGCGAAGGAAAGGAGAACGCTCCAATGAGAAGTGCTTGCTACCTTGTAGACCCAGCGGTAGAATAACCCTGGGCTACTGGGGCTGGATGTCGTCTATGGGACCTGGGATAACAAACATTTAAGCATAAGCACACCTTTTTTAATGTTTATAAATGGTTAGATTTGATTATGGCATACTAATATAAAATGTATATTAATTTGGAAATATATGAGCATTTACTTACTTTATCTTAACTAAGTGTTTTAATGAAATAATAAACATTTTAAACTTGCAATTGTTTAGTTTTATTTCTATACAAACTGCCCTTTTAAAAAGACAAGACCCTACGTCGTCCATTAAAGAAGTGTAAAATAAATGTTATGAAATAATTAAAAAAAAAACAGCTGAGCAAAAAGCTATATTTAGGTTAAACTTGGTTCGAACGTAGATAACAACTCTTATAAGGCGCATTAAAATTTGATCTTAGTTGTAATTTCTAGACGCAATATTCTAAACAATTTGAACCATATAGTATACTTTCATAAAGTTTATTCTTGCACAGCACAAGCAGCCAACCTTCTCCTCGTGCAAACAGATTATTTTGTATTTTAAATAATCACTCCATTGAGACATCATAATAAAAAAACAACCTATAAAATAGAAATCAAAAAATTGTAAAGAGACGTTGTTTTTGCAATTTAGTAAGGCAAGGTAAAATATGTTTATTAAAACAAACTATTACACTAATTATATTATAACAAGTAGTTATAACTTAAAACCTAATGCTAACGTTTTAAAGATCAAATTTGCGTGTCTGTATTATTATTGTATTTGTTCATCAAGTCCTCGAGCACTTGTCTGTTATGCTCGTATAAATTGAATAAACCTTAATGTTACTGTCAGAGGGTCCAAATTCGTTTGTTTTTAGGGTGGGTCAGATAATGTTGCCGACAGACTGTACCAGAGCACATTAAAGGACACCAAATCGAAAGCTTTCGACAAGTCTAAAAAGCAGGCATATACAGGAGTCTTCCTGTCTGTGTAGTACCGAACAGGATGCTGGAGGCATAAAACAGCCGTTTCTGTCGACAGCCCTTGCCTAAACCCGAACTGAGCTGGCTGGCTGGCTGTTCAAAATCCTATCAAGCAGACCGTAGCTAATGAGATGGACCTATAATTGCTGTTGTCGGAAGCATCACCCGTTTTATTTTTGATTATTGGCGCAACTACGGTCTTCATACAATCGTCTGGCAGGTACAAGGGTCTTAGGCAGAAAGTGTAAAACATTGCCAGAACCCTAGGTAGATGGACTCCCGCATGCTGCAGATGCTCAAAACTAATTCCATCATGGCCTGGCGACTTACCCCTAGTCATCCCTGTTATAACGGCTAAAACATCTCTTGCCGTGAAAGATGGTACTACTGCTGGCCCCGGGTTATTTTGCCGGATATCATTAGTATTGAGCATCCTCGGCCCACTAGCATTAGGTACCGTCTGAAAACTTTTCTAAACATATTCGCAATAGTACCCAGGTTTGGAAATCGCACCTGGCAACCTCGTGAGCATCACGAACATGTTTATTCCAGCCCAACACAACACGTTTTTGTTTAACTCTCAGGACGTGAACTTTTTACAGCCGCTTCACGTAAAGTCGCAACAATATCTTTATACATCCTATCAATAACGAATGTTTGCCCCTTATTGTAGCATAAACCGTCACAGCAATCCGACAACTCAGATGAAAAATCGTCATTTTTAAAACTGTCGTTGCAGATTTTAGTAAAAAGCTGTTTTTGTTGTTCATTTCTATCGGCCCACATCATCTGCCTAGCCTTTTCCCAACTATATTGGGGTCGGCTTCCAGTCAAACCGGATTCAGCTGAATACCTGTGTTTTACGTGGAGCGGCTGCCTACTAGACCTCCACAACCCATTAACTGGGTAACACGGTACATCATGGCAAGACTGGAGTCAGATTTACTGGCTTCTGACAATCCGTAACGACTGCCAAAGATCTACAAATGACAGCCGGGACCAACGGCTTAACGTGCTTTCCGAGGCACGGAGGAAACTCGTTATGTTAAGACGGTCACCCATCCACAGACCAACCTTGGCAAGCATAGCTTAACCTTCAAGATCGACCCGTGCGGCTGTTATTATTTAGCCACGAGCTCCTCAAATATCTCTATCGGCCCACAGTATACCATTATAAGCGCTTACATGTAATAAAATGTGAGGTTTTAAAACAGTATAGTTGCAACAAACTTCTAGGGGATGGTGGTCAGACCAAGGACAGTCATAGTCCACCCCTACATCCATCACCGACTGCCACGCAGACTTCGTTACCACACAATGATCACCAGCTTGTGCTGCCGTGGGCGTCGCTAACGAATGTAAAGGTGCCCGACCTAAGTTCACCTAATTTTTCCATATCCGCACACACCCATTGTCTCTCGCTACAAAATTTCAAAAGCTCCCTTCCAAACAACGTACCAGGACCAGCATTAAAGTCTCCAAAATGTACACATTCGCTACTTCAGTGTTGTCAATTATAGCGCTTATCTTAAGACGCTTATCTTCTTCGATAGCAATAAGGCGTATATTCAAAAAAAATACAGTTTTGACAAAAATTTTTGTCGTGTGCGTGTTAATCGAGCGATTCGTTGAAGTGCGTGAGGCGCCGCGCGCGGATGAATTCGGAATTACACTAGTGACGTTCAGTAGTAGTGGTGGGCTCGGACATGATGCCGATGCGTAGACATGCTGCCCGCCTTGGAGTGACAGCCTCCAACGAACGAGAAGTTGAAGAATGTAGATGTTGAGAGAAGTTAGGTTTCTTTCTCCTTTAGCAGCAGACATAATCTGGGGTCGATCTTCGTATCACCCCTTTAGCGGTTTTGATGTCAGCTACACGTGCCAGTCCATCCTTCCCAGGTGAAGTGCTTATAACTCGTCCAAGGCGCCATTTTAAGGGTGGCAGATTGTCTTCTTTGATGAGCACCAAGGTATTGGGTGCTATTGTGTCGGTGTTGGACTGCCATTTGCTCCTTGTCTGCACTTCGCTTGCAGCGAAATTTAAAATATCGTTTTCACTGGCTTTCAAAAAATTTGAAAATTTCTTTAGTGCTCCTACAAGTGTTTTCCCGCTGTCGGAAAATATCTGTGTGGGTTTTCCGCGACGAGATAAAAACCTTTTCGAAGGCAATAAGTATGCATCCGAACTTAAACTTGTGACTAATTCTAAGTGTATTGCACGAGTGGTAAAGCATATAAATAGGCAAAGTTCAGATCGAAAAATAAGTCGCGTGAAAGTATGTTTTGAACATAATAATATGGGATATTTTTTACTATAAGTAAAGGTGTGTGAATTAATTAGTCTGCCTCCTACTCTTATAACACGATCAGAATCTAGGATAACATCAATACTAAATATGTTTCTCATTGACTTGACAGGTAAGTTTTTTATTGATGCATTAAAAATGTCTGGAAATGATGTTTGTTGTGCTAAAAGTACTAGAACTAAAGTTGATTTATTAAACTCATCAGTAGTAAGCGGACCACTGCTACGGTCTGTTTTGACTTTGGTTCTTACATTATGAATGAATCGTAACAAGCGGCTGCACGTTTCATGCGATTGAAATTTGAAAAACGTTCAAAGTTAAAAATGCTAGTAAAAGTTGATTGTGTCAATAAAGAATTAACCTTTCATTTAATTTGTGGTAAATCGTGTAATTCAATCAATTCATCGTGAATATGTTGTCTAAAATTGGTGTTAATTTCAGTTAAAAATGCTGGCCGGTGCCACCAAATATCTGAGTTTTGAAGCGCGTCGAGCGAGAGCCCGCGAGATAATAGATCAGCCGGGTTGTTTTACCAGCAACATCAATCACGGCAACTCACCAGTCAATTCATTTATTTGCACTACTCTATTCTGGACAAATGGTTTTAGCAAGTTAGATGAAATTTTAATCCAAATTATGACAATAATGGAGTCAGACCAAAAGTATATGTCATCTAAAGTTAATCTCCGTGACTGAATTATTATTTGGATATCAATACCATGTTTTGTTTTCACAGTGGTTTTTAGCATTGATTGCTTTTGAGCAGTCCTCAAAAGCTGTGCTCCAGAGTTGTCTCCTGTCCTGACGCGCCTGTATGGCCTCTCCCTAAAAACTGGAATGATGCCGAAGTCCTGGAAGCTCGCTAATGTGCAGCCAGTGCCCAAAAAGGGTAACCGTGCCGACCACAGAACAGAAAATAAAAAACAGTAGAAGTGCAAAGTAGGCGTGGCACGCGTGCCAGTATTACCCGGAGTTACGCATACCTCAACCCAATCGTGTTCTAACATCACGACGAACCGATCGTCTCGCTCACTCTCGATATACCTAAATTTATACCTATTTTGTGAACCATGCCGTATTGTTCCATTTTGGAGTGCAAAAATGATAGTAGGAGAATAAATCTTAAAAATGGAGGTGTTTCATACCATCGGTAACTACGATTTTATTTGTTTTCTAATAAAATCTTAGGAAATTTCATTTTGCAAAAACCTTAAGTTCAAGTCTAGTTACAATCCACCTTATCCCATTAGCTTAGAGTTTATTTTACATCGATTCAGTTAATGTTTCGTTCTCGTAAGTTCTTCGCTATTCAAATAGTGATGTAGTCGGGTTGGATACTGGATGGATAGATATCGAAAAACAATTTTTTGTAGTTCGTCTAGAAATTTTATTCAAATCACTAAACATAAAAAAAAAATATTTTTAGGTTTCCCAAAGACGCTATCGTCAAAGAAAAATGGATAGATGCACGGGTAGAGCTGATTGGATGCCAAGCAAGACAAGCACGATCTGCTCCGTACATTTTTTAGATAGCGACTTTTTTAATTCAATAAAAGGATATAGATACATGAAAACTTAGTCTGCGTTAAGATTCTGTACCAAACTATTTAATAAGATACTATTGTAAGTCACTTGGCATAAACTGTAAACAACACCCCTTTTTTTGTCGGCAGTCGAGTAAGATACCCGAGGCATGATTTTGTAAGGCTTGTGGTATGAAAGAAAATCTGGCCAAGTGCGAGTCGGACTCGCGTTAAAAGGGTTCCGAACCAATTTCATTTTTGTAAGGGTTAGGTACGTTTCTTATGGATGTTCGGAACACAAAAAATTTATGAGATGTGTTATTTTTATTGATTAATGTGTAATAAGGTATATTTACATAAATAAAATAAAAACCTTTGACATAATGGATTTTTTTTTTAGTTTCTATCTACTTTTATACAATAAACTAGGAATATTTTGCTTACGTTATTTTGAAAGTAAATAAGCAAACCCGAACTTATCAATTTAAAATGTGATAGCTAATTTCATAACGATTCCAACAACAAGTTTCATGTATGGTTCCCATACAAAACTTCAACACCAAGCGAGTCATATTTTTTGGAATTAATTTCAAAAAAAGTTATCTTATTTATCGATATCGACAATGTAAGTCAAAGTTCATGTGCCACAGCCCTGATCGAGTGGCAACTGTTACTATCTAAACAGAATAATGAACTTTAATACTAAGTTGTTTAAGTTTATAATTGCAACCATTGATAATACCGCCATCTATGGTCGAATAGCGGAATTTACTCGTAAATTCAACTTAGAATGATTTCAGAAAACGAAACGCCGTGAGTACTTTTGCCTTAAAGCAAAATAAATCCTACGTGTAAGGCCGAAAGTATATTTTCAAATATAGGTTCTTTGACTTATTCTTGTTTTGACTAAAATTAAAACGACCAATCAATCGTATCCTTGATTTGTGTTGAATTATATGATTATCGGTATAGTTGTGTGAGTGTGGCGACACAGGTTCCGATACAAATTTCGTCGCATAGCATTTCCACCTGCTTTTTCTGTTCCGTGGTGCCGACCCTGTCAATTACAGACCCCTTGCCATAACCTCCAAACTGTGTAAAGTGATGGAAAGGGTACTTAATAATAAGCTGTTAGCATACCTGGAAGACAGTGAGCTCCTCAGTGATCACCAGTACGGCTTCCGTCGTGGTCGGTCGACTAGGAATCTTCTTGTATATGCTAGTCTGTTGGGTATGCTTCCCGTGTACGGCCTCCCAGCTGACTTTAGCAACTGGATTACCGACTTCCTGAGTGAGCGTTCGATCAAAGTGATTATAGATCGCTGCTCATCTGATAACATGACTATTGATGCCGGTGTTCCTCAGGGGTCTGTTCTTTCTGCGACTATATTTCTTCTGCATATCAACGACCTAAACGATTTACGATAATTTAAAGTTCAAGATTGACGATCTGGAAACTAAACTCGATACGGAACGCAAAAATAACGTAGCATATACCTACAAGGTCCTTGGAGGAGAAAATTGAAAAAATGGAAAAAAGTGCAAGATCAACCTGTGTAGAATTTAGAAACATCCCTGTGGTTAAGTCTGAGACCAAAGAATGTATACTAAACAGTGTTGTTAAGGTGGGTGCTATTTTAAATGCCCCAATACAACCGCACGACATAAACGATGTATACCGAGTAGGACCGACTGATTCTAATAACAGGACGATTATTGTTAATTTTACCACCAATTTAAAAAAAGAAAATTTTCTACGACTATATAAGAGTTATAATAAAGGCAAGGAAAACACTAAAAAACTATCTACTGAGCGAGCACCTGAAAATAAATGGAACACCAAAACCAGTCTTTGTCTCGGACTTTGCCAGCAGCAATAATTATCGTTTTTGCTGGGTTACTAATGGCAAGATTTTCCTGCGTGAAAAAGAGGGAGCCCCTCATATCTTAATTAAAACGGAATCCGACATACCTAAAGCCAACCCCGCGAAGTGACTATCTAACTGCGCTACTATTTCTTGTCAATATTTCTGCAATTTTCATTTAGCTTTAGATTATATTAAATTCTTGTTACCCCTAAGAAACGTAAATTTAACTACTGTTACTTTTACTTTGTACCACACACACACAGAGTCACTCACACAAAAAAATACACAAATGTACCCTAATGGAAGGAATAACAAAACCACAAAAAAATCCCGAGCCCTACCATTATGCATCGTTAGCCAAAAAATTTAAATTTTTGTATTCGAATGTCACTTAAACATGAAGATCCTGTTAACTGTTTTAAATCATGGATAGATAGTGAAACACTTTATTTAACAGAAGATCTCGAGTGCTTATCAGTTTCAGAATCATATTTTTGCTCCCCTGAAGAATGTAGCGGTTACATTAAGGATGCCACTAGTGGTCTAAAAATCTTTCATCTTGATATAAGTAGTTTAGGCAATTCGGTTAATTTTAATAATTTGCTCATACTGTTGCACAGAACTAAACTGTAGTACGACATTATTGTGTTGTCAGAGTGTTGGTTAAGTCCATCACTTCCCGTCATAACTGGCTTTGAATCATTCATGTCTGAATATACTAATCAAAACGACGGTGTTCTGGTACGAGAGGGCGTTTTTAAGTTCGCGGAATGGAGGGCAAGGAGTGAAAATAAAAATACTAAATTATTTTTCTTTTTCAATATATTCACCTGCTACCCTAATACACTTTTCAGGCCTTCATAAAAAAATGTTTTGTCTTTGTCCGAAAAATAAGCTGAAACCGCGTCCTTCACTTCTTCATCAGTTGAAAATTTCTTTCCACGAAGTTCTTTTTTCAGATTTGAAAAGAGGTAATAATCACTGGGAGCCAGGTCTGGGCTGTAGGGTGGATGGTCTAAAATATCGAAGCCCACCTTATGCAGGGCAGCCAACGCAACACGGCTCTTGTGAACAGGCGCGTTGTCGTGAAGAAGAAGGACACCTTTGGTCAATTTTCCCCTCCTTTTTCCTTTAATACTTTCTTTCAACCTCTCGAGGATAGAAGCATAGTATTCTCCGGTTATAGAAACGCCTTTATCTTTATAATCGGTCAACAGAATCCCTTCCGAATCCCAAAACACTGTTGCCATGATTTTCCCAGCCGATTGTGACACTTTAAACTTCTTGGGTGGTGGTGTACCTTTTTTGTGCCACTGCATAGAGTCCTGTTTTGACTCAGGCTCATAATGATGAACCCAAGTTTCATCTCCAGTAACAATTCGACTCAATAGTCCATCCTTATCTTCGTTACAGAGGTCCAAAAACGTGCGAGAACACTCCCCGCGGCGTTGTTTCTGAGGCGGCGTGAGCATTCTTGGCACCCATCTTGCACTGACCTTTGTCATGCCAAGATGATCGTGTAGAATTTTGAAAATTGTTGTATCCGATACTCCAACCATTTCTGCAAGCTGTTTCTTCAATAGTCTGGCATCTTCCAATATTATTTTTTCGACATTTTTAATGATTTTCGGAGTAGTCACCTCGATCGCCCGTCCGGGCCGCGGGTCGTCTTCAAGTGAGGTCCTGCCTTGTTTAAAAAGACAATGCCACTTGTAAACCATGGTTTTACCCGGGCAAGAGTCCCCGTAAACGGATTCCATCTCTTCCAGTATGTTTTGAACTGACTTTCCTTGCTTGGTAAGGAACTTTATTACGGCACGGTACTCGATTTTTTCCATAATGCACACTTTCTTCCCGATTGAGTTGTTTGCTTGACGATAGTTCAAAGACTAATGACCCAATTAAGTCAAAACCTGGTATTTATAAACTAATATTGAGTGGCTGAAGTCGTGGCCACCTCGATAATGACCTATTTTTATCATCTACCCTCCCATTCCGCGAACTTAAAAACGCACCCTCGTATATGCTAAACAAATCTTGCACTTTTCTGTTGAAACGCAAGTGCTGGTGGATGCCAATAGTTTGATTTTAAAATTTGGAAAAGATGTTGCATTCATGGCAATCTACCGGTCTCCCTCGCACAGAAATGCCCAAAACTTTCTAGACAGTCTTGACAATTGCCTAAGCGCACTTAACACTTTTAAAACAATAATTATACTCGGGGATATAAATATCAATATATCGCCTGATTTCGGATTCATACTTGAATACTGTTGCATCGCACGGAATGCTGCCTGGGCATCTTCTTCCCACCCGTGGTAACAGCTGCATTGATCATGCGATCATTAAGTCGGACAAACCTGCTATCACTCTGGTTATTGATTCCTTTATAACTGACCACGCTCCCGTTGTTGTATTTTGCAAACTTCACAATCGAATTCCTAAAGCCCCTGTAACATCTCGCCGCGTTGATATCGTTGCCTGTGTAGCTGAACTCCAAACGACCGATTTTACATCAATAAGTACTTGCTACGATGCAAATGATGCAGCCACTGAATTAGTTAACAAGATCTCCAATGTGGTTAACAACAAAACTTCTACAACAGCGACGCCTAGCAGGAAACGAATAATAAAGCCCTGGATAACCCCTGGTCTTCTTAGATGCATCCGTAACCGCGACAAAATGTTTCGTAAAACTAAGAGAGATCCTGATAATAAATATCCTAATAGTAAGTTACATGCGATATAAACATTTTTGCAATAATTTACTAAAAAAAACTGAAAAGATTATACGAACGCAAAGAATAAAAAAAAATTAAAAATCCTAAGGCTACTTGGAATCTCATCAAAAAAAATTCTAACCTACAGACAAGCAAATCATGTGCTAGTGAACTGCTAACGATTACTTCTGATCCATCCGCCTCGCTGAATACTGTTAACAATCACTTTGCTAGCATAGGAATAACTCTCGCTTTCAAAATTACACCACGAGTCGATCAGCCTTACAGTTCTGTAGAGCCCGATGTAATTAGTTCTGACCCTACCTCAATGGCTATTTTTAGTACGGACAATGCCGAAATAGAAAAAACAATACTCGGTCTTAAACTAAATAGTGCCGTGGGCTGGGACGGTATATCTGCCGCCCTGATTAAAGCTGCCAGACACGTCCTTGTTCCAATTATCTGTCATGTTTTTAATCTCTCCTTGTTGACAGGAGTTTTTCCTACGGTTTTTAAAAGAGCTGTTGTGCACCCTATTCACAAGAGTGGGGACAGAAGCAGTGTCAACAATTATAGACCGATTTCTGTGCTTACAACCTTATCTAAAATTCTGGAAAAAATAATTAATCTTAGGCTCCTTAACTATCTTAACTCAAAAAATATTCTGGCGGACAATCAATTTGGATTTCGATCGGGTAAAAACACAGAGGATGCGGTTCTCAAATTGACTGGTACTGTGGCTAAAAACTTAAATAGTAAATCCTAATCTTTAATAGTATATTTTCCTAGACCTTTCTACAGCTTTTGACACTGTTTCTGTTCCCCTCTTGCTGAGTAAACTTAAAAAAATCGGCATTAGAGGATTATCGCAGGATATCTTTAGAAGTTACCTTAGTGATCGTTCTCAGGTTGTAAAAATAGGAAACCATTTGAGCATTGAAGAGAGTATGAGCTATGGCGTCCCACAAGGTAGTGTTCTTGGACCCACCTTATTCTTAATTTACATCAATGAGCTCTGCAAACTCAAAATACCAAATTCGAATCTTATAGTCTACGCAGACGATACGGCTATAATGGTTCAAGGAAGAGACTGGCTTGAAACCCGTTCCCATGCAAAAGTTGCGTTGCGAATGGTTTCTGACTGGCTATCAAATAATTTGCTTACCCTGAACATGGAAAAACTAAATTTATCACATTTGCTCCACGTACAGCTTTGACTATCCACAATTGCCTATCCGCTATGAATAAAAACTGCTGTTGCAATTCTATCTTGCGAACTAATAGTATAAAATACCTAGGCGTAAAAATTGATAGCACCTTGTCCTGGAACGAGCACATTGGGTCATTGGTTGCACGAGTTAGAAAATTAATATTTGTGTTTAAAAAACTAAGATCGTCGGCGGATCTTCCTACGCTTAAATCAGTCTACTATGCTCTGGCAAACTCAATCGTATCCTAACCTATTGTATAACCGTATGGGGTAGCTCCGGAAAGTGCTTAATGCTTCGTTTAGAAAGGGCACAGCGAGCGTTTCTGAAAGTCATGTCACACAAACCAGTCCGTTTTTCGACCGATGAACTGTATGCTCTGTTGCAAATACCTAGGGTAAGACAGTTTTCTTTTGAACTCAATCGTACGGAAAAACTCAGAGCTTAGTTTCAATCGGTGTTTTGACAGCCAAAGTAGGCAGAAACGTAGACCTGTTAAAGTCTGCCCATTAGTATCAGCTAGCATCTTGATAGTTAGACGACAATACTACTTTATAAGTCCAATTTTGTACAACAAAATAAATTATGTTTTGAATATTTACCCCCTTACTTTACGTGAGTGTAAATCAATTACACATAAGTGGCTCGGTTCCCTGACTTATGAAGAGATTGAAGATCTTGTGGAAAAAAAAAAAATGTTCCATTCATTCCCACTGCCTTCCAAATTACATAAACTGACAAACTCTAGTGCATACACACACATACACTACACTTACATTCACGCTAACACACACACACACTCACATGCATAAATAATATATTATTACTGCTTAAGATTTTATTGCTTTCTTTTTTAATTTTTTGTTCTCTAAAATATTTTATATTTATTTTTTGTTTTGTACTTTTGAACGCTGTCATCTCCCTCTTGGAGGTGGGCTCTAATGACTGCGACACAGTATTCCTATACTAATGCGGTTGTTAACGAACACAATCTTTTGTAAAATTGTTTCTTGTTCTAATAAAATATTTGTATACTGCAAGTTGGCGCAATCGGTTACGCAGATGACAGCACGGTCTCAGAAAGATACCTGTCCAGTGCAAGAGCCAGCAAGGAGGAAACAGCTACTCTTAGAGAGGCCATGGTGGAGCGAATGAATTTAGACGTTAAATCTTGTTTCCCAGTGTGGCGACGACAATCTGGTCAAATTCAATGCTCTGAAAACACAGGCATGTCTCTTCACTGCTAAAAGGAGTCCATTTCAGCTATCTCCTACATTCCGAGGTATGCCTGTACCTGTTACCGACCGCCTAGAGCTTTTGGGCATGGAGTTGACGTCTAATCACAACTTCGGTTCAACCATCGAGTCAAAAGCTCAGACTGCAGCCAGGATGCTGAGTTCTAAATAGGGTAAGGCGATACTTCACATCTGAACAACTTCTGAGTCTGTACAAAGCACAAGTCCGAACCTGTATGGAGTATTGCAGCCACTTATGGGATGGCTCAGCTAAATACCAGCTTGCTGCATTGGACTCGATGGAACGCAGAGCAAAAAGGCTTATAGGTGATGAGACGTTGGTGGCACAGCTTCACAGACTAGCTCACCGGCGTAGTCTTGCCTGTCAGTCTTCTATAGACTGTACTTTGGAGAGTGTGCGCAAGAACTTCTCGACCTGATCCCACCATCGCCCTTTTACTACCGGAACACCAGACGTACGGCGGGGTACTATCCGTACTTGGTACAGAGTACCTGTTCTGCGACTTCGGCGGTCTCTCCAGTCTGATACCTATAGCTCTCACCGAAACGTCTATTCCAATTTGCTCCGTCTTTCGGTAACTCGGGTCGCTTGTCCAGGGAGATGGCGATATAGACCGAGACGTAACGCACCGGATCAACTTAGGATGGATGAAATGGCGACAGGTCACTGGAACAACTTATGACTTTCGGATGCCCCTCAAGTTGAGAGGGAAAATCTATAAGTCCGTGATAAGACCTGTTGTAATGTATGGATCATAATGTTGGGCTGCAAAAAGAGGGATGAAAAAAGATTGCATGTAGCGGAGATGAGAATGTTGAGATGGTTGTGTGGAGTATACGAGCAAGGATAAAGTGAGAAATGAGTACATTAGAGGTACTACAGTGACGGAAAAGTTAAAAGGGAATCGCTTGTCTTGGTATGGTCATGTGAAGAGGAGGGATAAAACGCATTTAACTAGAAGATTTATGAACATAAATGTGGATGGATGGAGAGGGAGAGGAAGGCCAAAGAAAATATGGATGGATTGTGTGAGGAACGATATGAAAGAAAAGGGAGTTAGTGATAGAGTGACGACTGATAAAACAGAATGGAAAAATAAAACGTGTTGCGCCGACCCCAAGTAACATGGGATAAGGGCAGGAAGATGACGAGTACGTTCTGTTTTGTGAAATACGGGCGTGTGCGCGATTGCGTATCTATTGCTTTTACTGAAGTGCATGTGTAGTAGTTACCGGGTGGAAGGGACATATTTGGAGACACAGGGTTCCGATACAGTTTCGTTAACCGGGCATATCTCCTTGTTTATTAAATCTATGACCGCAACTTTGAAAAAATAAAAATCAGCATGGCGGTGGGGGAGCTATGCCACAATTGTTCTGTGCCCTTCTAAAATATTTTGTTCATCCATTAAAAAGTGTTTATCCACTTGCTCTTGTTAAAGTTTTCACTCGACTAGAGCATCGTACTTGGCATATTTGAAATACAACCAGTTGGTTGTGATAGTGTACCAAAACCCATGAAAATACTTTTCACTCGGGATATCCGAAACGGCTGGGCCCACTTTGAAGGGACTTTCACTGGCAGCTAGCGGGTGTTATGTAAGAAATAGCTTAAGGATTAGGTTGCCGAGCAAAAAATTAAAACCCACGAAAATATTGTTCAGGCGGCGGCGGCGAACTGCGCAGTTTGTTCGTCTTAGCGCAGGTGCAGTTTCAGTCACAGCCTCGAGTGTCGACAGCTCGAGACGTACCGACACGTACAGTTCGCGTCAGCGTGGTTTGCCCCTCGGACGTTAGGTTTGAGTGAAGTCCGCGCAGGTGCAATCGCGTAAAAAAGTGTTACATTCCTAAAATATTTTTTTGTTTATACGTATTATACTATAAACAAGTAACAAAGACTACCAGTAACAATCAAATATCAAAAGTAACACAACAAACACAGACACCACAATAACAGAAATCAAACTGTAAGTAATAACCAAAATAAATCATTAAAAACAATAACAACGTGTAACACTTTTCGCATCCACAGTCGTATTGCATTGAGCAAGCAGGACACACTTATGGATCGAACGTATACGAGCGAGTGAGATGCCATTACACCCGCGCGCTTGCGCTAATCCGCACATGCGCGAGCTACCCGCGCATGTGCGGCTCTAAGTTTGTTGTCAAATTGACATCCTGCGCAGGCGATTGCGGTGTACTTTGCGGAGGCAAACTTGCGTGACTGGAACTGTACCGCCCACGCACACACGACGACGCGCGGCTCGACGACAAAGATACACGACGAGGCTAGTTGTTTCGCCTTTGTTCAATACATCCTTCATGTCAATTTACTGGGGGCCCTTACGAGGAGGTAAAAAATAAAAACTCTGTTCTTAAAGAATTCATTTTATTTCCATTACAATTGGACATCTGTTATGTATCTTTGGATTCTATTACTTATCATAGAAGGGGATGAACTCGGTGACAAATCAGTGGGAGCATGGATACATAATATACTGCGGCAACTGATGAACGATGCCGCCCCTCCGCCCCTCCGGCCCTCTGAACACAACTCGTCGAACGCCTCGCCGGCGCGCCGACGCCGCGCTATACGAAAAACTTAGTCTACATTATTTTCGTATTAAATACGCGTTTTAACTGTTTAATGTTTTACAAAAAAAAATTGTTATTTAAATACCGAAGATTGAAATGAATTAAAATTGTATTACAAAATTACGGGTAGTTTTGACAGCATAGTTCATTGCTTAATTTTTGTAATTTACATGTTATTCAAAACAATACATACTAAAGTGGTGATGCGCGGCCGCGTGTGGATAACACGCCACGATAATACTCGTAGAAATATAAATAAACAGGAGAAGTGGCAAGCGGGCGTGTCCGTGCGACATGCTCACGTTGACCATGTCATAGGCAAATGGTCGTCTCGGCGAACTAGTGCGCTTTCGACCGCTATCGTGACAATTTATAAGAATTCCGTGTTGTTCAGTGGTTTCTGGTAAAAACGTAAACCGAGACTTAGTAGATCATGGAGTCACTTACACTATCTAAGTATAAGTATTTTACTATATTTGTCTTTAAAATCATGAAAAACAACAAATCGTAAAATATGTCTAGCTGTTACTACATTATTCTTGTGTTCAAATATCACAGCGACTGTACTATTTTTGCAATAAATACATTGCCCGTTATCCACTACCTAATTTTTTCACTAACTCTGGACAAGCAATGTAAAAATCACAAAACATTACTTTATTAAGCGGATGCAACGCGTAATGCGGCCGCTGCTTATTGTGACGAGTTAATGATGTGCTTGTGCAGATCCACTTACGTAGGCTATCGACACAATATCGACTGACGATTGAAATCGTGCTATAGTTTATTCTCTATTTGTCAACGTTTTAACTCGGTTATATATCGATGGAAAATAAAGTTTTTTTTACTGATTTTAATTATTTACAGCGTACCTAATAAAGATATGCGTTACTAACTTTCATAAAGTGTGTTAATTAAATTTTAGGTTAATGATCGGTAGAGTTTTATAATATTTTCTGGAAATGCCGTTATTTATTTATTTTATTTTTAGGTATAAAATAGAGGTACAAAGAGCGATCATTGGGAAAGTTTTGTGATTATAAGATATTTATCATCTGCACAGTTTATCTAAAAATATAAATAAATATAATACTAACAGTGAAAATAGAATCAGAATTAATTGAAAAACAAAGGAGATATAATTATTTTTAACAAATATATCTCCCCCTCGCTTAAACTCGTATACCATCTTCATCTTGGCGTTCTAAATGTTGTGTCAAGGCCTCTTTTAAATCTCATGTTTTCGACGTAAGTTATTGAAGGTCAACAAAGCAAAGCAAAAAAAAAAGATTTCTTAACTTTAAACAAGGTATTATTCACCAAGATTCACGGTTGACCATTATATTACAGTACGGCTAAGCGCTGCGCGCTGTCCGCCCTCTATCTCGAAAACGGTTGAGCGCATAAAAAAATGTACGTTACAAAAATTGTTACAAATTTTACGCTCTACAACTCTGATCATAGATATTAACATCAAGGGAGCCATAGAAACCGACATATCCACGAAAAACCGATTTTTGTGACATTTGACCTTAACCACACACTAACTTACGATGTAGACACGAATTTTTATGTGACTTTTGACAATAATACAGTACGTCTACCATGAGTTTTATTAAACTATACTGGCTAGCGACAGTAGTTAAAAAAAAAGTGTGAAAGCTTTAAAAAAACAAGTTTCTAATTATTTTTTTAGTTGTTAACTAAAATTCTAATTGTAACTTGCTTGTTTGTCAGTTAATAACTTAAACAAATAAATTATAAATTGTTTTTTAAAAGTTTTCACACATTTTTTTAACTATTGTCGCTAGCGAGTATAGATTGATAAAACTAATGGTAGCCGTACAGTACACTGCACCTACATGCTGGTCTCTAACCAGCGTCACTAACTACCAAGGCAAGACGCACTAAAACAAACTCAAAATGTGGCGAATTCGTAATCGTTGTGTGTGACGTCACTCGCCAATCACGCCTCTGTGAATTTGCGTTAAAACGAATTTTGCGAGACGAGGATAGAAGAATAACTTAAAAGCGTGTTACTGTAATAAATTCAACACCGACTTTTTTAGGGTTCCGTGCCCAGAGGGTAACCAACGAAACCCAATTACTAAGCCTTCGCTGTACGTCTGGAGAGTGTTACCTGACTTTGAAAAGTGTAACACCGAACAACACGTCTCCGCAAGTTCACTAATACGAAACACTTAACAACGAGCGCACGCCACCGACACACTTACGTCCGCAGCCGTGCCATCTCGAAATTCACCAATTTTAATCACTTATCTACGTTTCGTATTAGTAAACTTACGGAGACGTGTTATTCGGTGTTACACTTTTCGAAGTCAGGTAACACACTCGTACGTTTGTCGGTCAGAAATTTTCGCAGTGTATTTCGATTTCCACTATAATAATAAAAAAAAAATAGTAATTATATTAAAAGGAGACTCTCCCATACAAGAGACTCGCGCTTCGCCGGTTTTTTTTAATATCATCTTTCAAATGAGTTTTTAGGAACGTGGTAGTCAAATAACCAGAGCTGAGTCGTCTAGTAACGAGGAACATTTATAATTAAATCACTCTTCTTCTCTGCTAATTATTTTATAGATTGATTTTATAATTTTTGTGTAAATGTTTGCCATCAGTATGTACCTATACATTATGGATTGCAATACTTGAACAATTTGCGCGGCGCCGTAGGCTCGCGTGACGGAGACTGGGCGGCACACAGCGCTCACAGCCCGGAGTACTGACGCACGGAGGATGCACTCCATCTCTTTAGATATACGACGCAGCTTTCGAAGTTTACGTTTGGCAGTTAACACGCGCTCTAGGGATATCTACACTACACCTGCAGCATGCACGGCGTCGCGACCTGTGTCCGGAGGGGGGGGGGGGGGTTGGTCTGCCTACCGGCGACTGATACAAAACTCTTATCGATACATTGATTACTAACATAGCTTGAAAGATTGTACAAGTACCTATTTTAGAGGAGTTACGTACATTTAATATAATAATAAAGACTAGCATACACATGTTGGAGGAGCGGCGCCGGCCCGGCCGCGGCCGCCGCTCCACACCGCTTCAAGTAAATGTTTGCTTACCGATACAATTGTTACCGATCCAAATATATCATTTTATTAACATACCTTACGATTTCGAATAATACAAATAATATTAAAGAAAATATTGAGCATAATTATTATTACATTACTTATAAGCCGTATCACAGTACGCTAACTTAAAATAGTTTATGTTTGAAAACTTTACTTGTTCGCACTATTATAATTGTAATCAAATAATATATAGTATTCAATATGCGCAAGAACGATATATCGCATATAGTGATGGCCGAATCATGACGCAGAACTAAGTATACATTAAAGTTATCATATAGGCCCAATACAATAGTCACGACAGTCTCTCACGTGTGGCAGGCTCACGCTCGTCATTGGTCCGAGTCGAACGAGTCCTGACCTACGCCAACTACACATGTATAAGAATTAGTTAAATGCTAACGAAGGAGTACAAGAGTGCGTGCTACCGTCTAGGTCGAGTGCCTGCGTCCGCAAGGGGTGTAGGCGGCGCGGCTCGCCGGCTTGTCTTACTAACATTTTGGCACTGATAAATAAACACAATATGAACTAGCGGAACCCAAAGGGCCTTCCGCACTAATACGATACTTAATACTTGCCGCGTACTACACACTACGAACAGAGGAGAGTATTCTTCGGGCCACACTCACAGTCCGTCGAAGTGGCTTCGATTGTCAGTCGTCGTACTCTCTTTGGTCGGGCGCTCGGAGTCAGCTCCACTTACAACTAGTGTCGCTACGAGGCTGCGTGCTCAGGTGAGATCGGGGACAGTGTACTGACGCATGGCGCGTGACGCGTGACGCGTGACGCAGAGATGCAGTGACGATATAGCGGCGCTCGCGGGCTCCGGCTGTCCAGTAGTCTGTCGCAGCCGCTTCACGCTTATCTGGAACGTGAATGAATGACTTGCTTACGATGATATTATTATCAGTTAAAAACACACAGACATGTAAAAACCTCATTCGTAGTTAAATGCTTAAAGATGTTTTGACGATTAAAATAAATAACACTATTCTTTCAAAGTCATATCAATACAACATGACTTTGATAAATTGTAATATATTAACCGTATTAAATATTATTATGTGAAATGTTAGGCGCCCTGGCTCGGGAGAGTTGTGTCCTTAGTCCAGGCAAATTAGTCAAAATTAGGTAAGAATCTCGGAATGAGGAATAGTCTGCTATAAAACATTAATTAGATACCCTAAAACTTGTCTCAAAACCTACTTATCGTAGGGTTTCCGCGACTATACAAATTCCAAGGTTAATCGATTTTTTACACATTTTTTGCAAAAGCTATCTAATTTCCTATGGGCTTTTCGCTATTTGTATGTAAGATTAATATTATAGAAATTAAATTCCCTACAACTTCTGTCTCAATTTTTTTTTTCATACGTTGAATCGTTTTCGAGATAGAGGGTGAAGAGCGCGCGGTCAGAGAATCATTTAAGGTCAACCGATAGTCCCGGTCAAAACACGCCTTTAACATAAATTTCGCCAGCGACTTTGTACGCGCATGTCCCGTTTTTTCCCGTTCCCGTAGGAATTTATAGAAATTCTATCATAGTGCATTTTCACGGAGTGCTACATGCCAAATCTCAGCTTTCCACGACCAGTAGTTTCGGCTGTGGTGATCGATCAGTAGTTTCGGCTGTGGTGATCGACCAGTAGTTTCGGCTGTGGTGATCGATCAGTAGTTTCGGCTGTGGTGATCGACCAGTAGTTTCGGCTGTGTTGATCGACCAGTAGTTTCGGCTGTGTTGATCGATCAGTAGTTTCGGCTGTGGTGGTCGATCAGTAGTTTCGGCTGTGTTGATCGACCAGTAGTTTCGGCTGTGGTGATCGACCAGTAGTTTCGGCTGTGTTGATCGACCAGTAGTTTCGGCTGTGTTGATCGACCAGTAGTTTCGGCTGTGTTGATCGACCAGTAGTTTCGGCTGTGTTGATCGATCAGTAGTTTCGGCTGTGTTGATCGATCAGTAGTTTCGGCTGTGGTGATCGACCAGTAGTTTCGGCTGTGGTGATCGACCAGTAGTTTCGGCTGTGGTGATCGACCAGTAGTTTCGGCTGTGGTGATCGACCAGTAGTTTCGGCTGTGTTGATCGATCAGTAGTTTCGGCTGTGGTGATCGACCAGTAGTTTCGGCTGTGGTGGTCGACCAGTAGTTTCGGCTGTGGTGATCGACCAGTAGTTTCGGCTGTGGTGATCGACCAGTAGTTTCGGCTGTGGTGATCGACCAGTAGTTTCGGCTGTGGTGATCGACCAGTAGTTTCGGCTGTGTTGATCGATCAGTAGTTTCGGCTGTGTTGATCGATCAGTAGTTTCGGCTGTGGTGATCGACCATTAGTTTCGGCTGTGGTGATCGATCAGTAGTTTCGGCTGTGGTGATCGACCAGTAGTTTCGGCTGTGTTGATCGATCAGTAGTTTCGGCTGTGGTGATCGACCAGTAGTTTCGGCTGTGGTGATCGACCAGTAGTTTCGGCTGTGGTGATCGACCAGTAGTTTCGGCTGTGGTGATCGACCAGTAGTTTCGGCTGTGGTGATCGACCAGTAGTTTCGGCTGTGTTGATCGATCAGTAGTTTCGGCTGTGTTGATCGATCAGTAGTTTCGGCTGTGTTGATCGACCAGTAGTTTCGGCTGTGGTGATCGATCAGTAGTTTCGGCTGTGGTGATCGATCAGTAGTTTCGGCTGTGTTGATCGACCAGTAGTTTCGGCTGTGGTGATCGATCAGTAGTTTCGGCTGTGGTGATCGATCAGTAGTTTCGGCTGTGGTGATCGATCAGTCGTCAGTTTCTGATTTTATTATGTACTAGCTTTTGCCCGTTTTACTCGTTCCCGTAAGAATTTCAGGAATTCCTCTCTTAGGGCTCCACGACGGAGTGTACACAAGTTACATGCTAAATCTCAGCTTTCTACGACCAGTAGTTTCGGCTATGCGCCGTCTGTTCAAATTCAAATTCCAATTCAAAGCATTTTATTTCAAATAAACCATTCACAGGCACTTTTGAAACGTCAAGGTCGGTCAGTCAAAAACATGGAAGCTATTTGCACGTTCCAAAGCGTAGATCTCTATGGAGAAGAACGTGCAAGAAACTCCACGGACACTCTTTTAAATCATGTTCTGTTGTGTGTACAAAATTTCAAGTTACATATACTTGTTGCTTCTGCATGTGAGGACAATGCAAAGGAAAAAAAAAGGGCTTATTATAAAAATTTTAAATAATTATAAAGATTAAAATAAGCCAATGGCAGTTAAGAGATGACCAGTCTCAACCGACGGCGCCTGTTCACGAACATGACGCGTGTATCGGCACCCTTCAGCTCAACCATTTCGAAGGGAACCGAATGATCAAACCCACGCGCCGCCATCAGCGAGACATTTGAGTGAGCATGACATGCTCTCAACCACCATGCTCGTTCATGTCCAACAAGTAAAACTATAACTACTCACATAAAATGTAAATGGTTTCATGGTACTCACATTTACAAAATTTTAAAAATATGCTTCTACTTTACTCAAAACTATGGTTGTCAATGACCAAATAATGAAAAATAAATTAATAAAGTCAGTTCACGAAAGAATGTAATATTATTTGATTAATAGAATAGATAGAAGATTAAGTATCAATTTATTAAATAACAGTTACCTGCCAGTGTAGGTGTAGCATAGTTAAGGAAAACACTTAAATTATATTTCAATTCTAATGTAATTTATATTAATAACTTCTTAAATAAATAAAAAAAGAAATTTTGAATTGATTGAGCAGCGCCTCGACAATTCGACTTTTCTCCCCAACTTCTCTGAAAAACATGACCAAAGCCAAAAAAAAATAAGGTGAAACAAGGGCTGCACTTACTCCCACTAAAAGTGCACCTCACTAATATCAGAGGGTTGCACTCCAATCTCGATGCGGTCCATCACCACTTACCTATGATGATACGGAGGCACTTCTATAGCATACACACTAGCAAATGTTTCTACCACACACACTTTCACACACTCTCACATCCACTCTCACATCCACCCTCACACACTCAACCACCCTACTGTTCAATTTCTCACATGTACACATACCCTTAATATTTTTTTTTGAATGAAGGATTTTTGAACCGCATTGTTACCTGCGATGAAAAATGGATTCTGTTTGATAACCGCAAGCGCTCAGCATGTTGGTTGGATCCTGGTTCAGCACCTAAACAATGCCCTAAACGAAAACATACCCCTAGAAAAGTGATGGTCACTGTTTGGTGGTCTAGCGCCGGTGTGATTCATCACAGCTTCTTACCAAACGGGGTGAGCATTACTGCAGATGTGTACTGTGAAGAACTGAACACAATGATGGAGAAGCTGGCACATCTCCAACCAGCATTGGTCAATCGCTCGTCTCCGCTGCTCCTGCACGACAACGCGCGACCTCATACTGCACAGCAGACGGTCACCAAGTTGCAAGAACTGGGGTTGGAAGCTCTCCGTCATCCGCCCTACTCACCAGACCTTGCGCCTACAGACTACTACTTTTTCCAGAATTTGGATAACTTCTTGGCGGGAAAAAAATTCAATACCCGAGAGGCAGTACAAAATGCCTTTGAAGAATTTGTTGCCTCCCGTCCAGCTGATTTCTTTAAGAAGGGCATCAATAAACTGCCACTGCGTTGGCAAAGATGCATTGATTGCATGGGTGATTACTTCGATTAATACAAATAAAAAATACATGAAAAAAATTCGTTTAAATTTTTTCATACAAAACGGCAATTTCATAGGTAAAGACCTATTATGTAGAAGATTTATTTATTATCTTGAGACCACGAATTCTAACGGAGACGAAGATAACAACCCCGTCGGACGTGGCGGACCTCAACTACCCGGGCTACTCTCTGGAACACAGTTCAAGAAGCAGGCCGGGTCTGTGTGTACGTCCGCGTTGACAGTTGTTGTCGTCGTCTCCGTTGCTTTGAGAATTTTTCTGCCATATGGCTACTTGTGGACACTGGCGTGGAGAAACTTCTTTACATTGGCGTATACCGATCGCACAGGGAGACAACAGCGTTGTTTAATTCTCTCGTGGAGTCGACCAACGTAGCCAAGCAACGGTACCCAACAGCGAAGCTCATTTTTCTGGGGGACTTTAACGCCCACCATAAAGAGTGGTTGTTCCCGTACCAGAAAACTGACCATGCCGGGTTAGAGGCGCGCAAGTTTACTGTAACGCTAGATCTAACCCAGCTGGTGAATGTGGCAACGCGGACGCCCATACACCCAATTGCTTGGACCTTTTGCGTGCCTATGTTTAGTAAAAAAAAAAAAAAACCTTCTGCTGACAACTGATCCGGGCAGTCATTCAGTATCGGTCTCAGCCCCGCTGGGAACGTCTGACCAGTGCCTGGTGAAGTCCGTGTTGACCTGCTCTCCTCCAGATAAGAGTGTTAGAGGCACGAGACGAGTAAGGCGATACGAGTCAGCAGATTGGGATGAGATGCGGCACTTTTTTGCGTCTTATCCATGGCGGCAAGCGTGTTTCTCCTCGGGTGACCCCTCGTGCTGTGCTGACGTGATTCGGCAGGGCATGAAGTATTTAATTCCATTCTCCGACATCCCGCTCGGTCACAAATCCCAGCCTTTGTATAATGCAGAATGTGCCTAAACTGAGGCCCGTAAAGAGTCTGCTTACCAAGCCTGGGTCAAAGCCCGCGATCGAAAAGCTAGATGGAGCACGTAGGGTTCGCGCGAGGAAAAGAGCCTTTAATTCTGCCGCTAAATTCTGCAAGCAGGTTTTACCTAGGGAACGTTTTGACCGTGTCGGATATAACGGGACCAAACTACGAGTAGCATCGCACCCTCCGGATAGTAAGCAGTTTTGGTCCCTGTCGAAAGCGGTTGAAACGAATTTTTGTCGACCCACATTGCCTCCAATGTTAAAACCCGATGGTTCGCTGGCTCACTCTGCTTGAGAGAAAGCAATTTATTTGCAACTCTCTTTGCAAGCAATTCGCGTCCGGACGCTGGCTCCAAGCAACTACCAACTTTACCTCGTTGTGACTCTTCGATGCCGGAGATCGCATTTCATTAAAAAGGTCCGAAGAGTATTGTGCAGTTTAGACGTGAATAAGGCCAGCGGACCTGACGGCATTCCAGCGAGAGTGTTGAGGCAATGTGCACCTAAACTGTCTCCTGTGTAAACACGCCTGTACCGCCTCTCTCTTCAAAAAAGAACGGTGCCGAAATCATGGAAGCTTGCGAATGTGCAACCGGTGCCCAAAAAGGGAGACCGTGCTGACCCTGCGCATGATCTTCCGATCGCCATTACCTCCATCCTATGCAAGGTTATGGAAAGGGTTGTGAACAGTAAGTACAACGTGGCAATGCCGCCAGTCTGTTGGGCTCACTTCCAGTCGACAGCGATGCGGACGAATTGTTTAACGCCTTATTTTAGTTAGGAGTTTTTTATTTTAATTGTATATTTTTTTGATTTAATAAAGGTCTTCATTAAAATTACAAGAACTACAAACTAAAAATTTTGACTAAGATGACTGGACTATCCGCCCTCTATCTCGAAAACGATTCAACGTATAAAAAAATCTGAGACAAAGTTGTAGGGAATTTAATCTTCTATATTTTTAATACATACAAACAGCGAAAAAATAGTAAAATAAACGTTTTTTTTTTACCTTTAACCTTGGAATTTGTGTAGTCGCGGACACCCTACGATAAGTGGGTTTTGAGACAAATTTTCGAGCTTCTAAACAAAGGTTTACACAAGTTTGTAGCCAACTATCTCTCCTTCCGAGGTGAAAACATAATTTGCATGGACTAAACTGTGTCGCAATTTATTTTATGTGCTTAACGTATCTCGTGTATGTACCTATAGTTATGATTTCATGTAGTCATCAGTCGGATGTCAATGAAGACTTTCTTTACTGTATGTGGTGTACTTGATGGTGTTCACCACTTATTAATAGATTGCAGTAAATATATAAGAGATAGGGAATCACTGCTGCGTGAATTTAATTTAAATATGATGGACGTTGGGATATTTTTGGTAATATTAGCAAATCCTCTTTCGTCTGCGCCTCTCAACCTATTTAAAATGTTCACTCGTCAGTGAGATCTTGTTGGTATGCCCTTGCTAAGTTTCGATTAATATTAACTGTGTAGTTGTATTGCTTAGTTATGAGCCATCTATATGTACATAATATGGAATGCAATAAAATATTGAGTATTGAGTAAACGGGGCGAAAAGTTCATAGAAAATAGTCCCTAAACCAAAAAATAAAAAATAAGACTTTCTTCTTTTTTTCTTTAAGCGATAAAAAAAGATAATTCTTTTATGTCACGATCAGTTGAGCGATTCCCTGTGCTGGCGCTGTCATACGAATTTGAAAATTGCTGTCTTCAAAATGTTTTGGCTATAAGTCGGTTAAAAATAATATAAGTAATGTAATTTTAATTATAGCTTTTACGCCAGTAAATATCACAGATAACGTGCGTCAAAAAAGTAAAAAAAAATCTGTAATTTTCTCGAGAATTTGACCACCTAATAAAAATTAGGAGAAGAAAGCATTTAATTTTATTATAGTTTGGTATTTTTTATATTTAGGTAGTCCAATCGGTTAACAATTGGCGAAAATATCGCTGAACAAACATTTTTCAAGGGATCCCATCACCAGATCCTGACTTATACCTTCCATCACTAGCTCAGCAACATGAGATGATGATTACCAGGCACAAATATCTGAATTGCGTTAGAAAGTTTGTAAAAAAAATTGTATGTGCTTATAAAATTTGAGGGTTTCCCTCGATTTTCACGGGATCCCATCATCAGATTCTAACTTGGTGACAATGGACCACCTCGGGAGAATAGGCTTTCGAATAAAAAAAATAATTTTTAAAATCGGTCCGGAATTGGCGGAGATATCGGTAAACATACATTAAAAAAAATACATACAGCCGAACATAGAACCTCCTCCTTTTTGAAGAAGTCGGTTAAAAACGAACTGCGAGTCGGTGTTGGTCTTTTTTTTTAAAGGATGGGAAGCCATCAAATGGCTCCTCCAGCTTTGGGTGAAGCAGAAGGGAGTGTCAGATTCTTAATGACTAAAACCCACCATTCCCGCTACAAACAGAGACGGATACAAATAGGGATAGTACGAGTCATGCCCTTTAAGTTTTGTCGTTTGAAGAAAAAAACACAACTAGAACCTTAGAACATAGTTGTGGATGCGAACTACTACTATAACCTTAGAACTTTAAAGTATTATTGGTTTTTTCACCATCTTCTTTGAAGTACTTCGAGAACGAACAACTTTAGTCGGCTTTGGCTCGTCTTGAAAGACCCGGATTGTAGATTGTTGTTTGGAATCAGGATTGTAGGCATAGATCCAAAATTCGCCACCACTGATGATGTCGTAGACGTGATTTGACTCTCCTCGTTTGAACCTTTGCAGAGTTTTCTTACACCATCTGACGCGGGCCGCTTTGTGATCGTCGGAAAGCAAGCGCTTCATGCAAGATCTTCTGAATGGTTGTCCCTGAGATGCCTAATAGAGCCTCTATCTCTCGATACGTCACATGACGGTCTTCGAGAGTTGTCTTACAGCAATGATGTTATCTTCAGTGAAGGCGGATTTTGGGCGTCCTTCGCGAGATTTGTCACTAACACTAGTATGTCCACGCCGGAATTCTAAATACCAGCGTTCGACAGTCCGCAGACATGGGGCTTCATCACTGAACACAGATGTTAGCTCTTCAAACACTGAAGCCGTGTCAGCCTCTTCTAAAGTTGTAGAAAATTATTGTACGAACATTTTCCTCAGAAAGATTCATTTTGTACGCAACCTGATAGACGCTGTGACTAAACAATAGCATTAATCCTAATACTTTCAACTGTTTTGAGATTCAAAATTTAAACACATTCGAATATAGAACAGTTCCAAATTCAAAATTGCCGGGAAATATGGAAACGACAAAATCAGTATGCATGCCTAGCTAGTACCCATATAATTTGTTTTACAGATTTTGAAATTTGCCTTGAACTCGTTTTATCTTTAGCTTATATTTTTGCTCTTATGGTTAATGTATGGTCTAGTGGCACTATTTAATGTATGGACGGTGTCGGTCTAGTGCCACTATTTAATGACAAAATGTTCAACATAATAGCATCGTGTTTCAGTAAGTCGGTTTTGTTACGGCTAAAGATGGATGTAGCAATGGGAGTGGGGGCTGGGTGTGTTTATTTTTGATGAAAGGGATTTTAGTTTAACGAAGTTAAAAAATAATGTGGTTGATATTTGTTCTAAAGAATAGCAACAAAAACTATAACATTGATTGTTATCGTTTTTGCTGCTGTTAATAAAGAAGTTAAGTTTTAGTTTTGGTACAAGGTTTGGGTTTATAGATGAAGGCGATAGGTAAGCGAGTAGTGTGCGTACCTGTGCACGATGTCAGCGAGGTCCTTGAGCGCGCGCTCGACGCCGTCGGCGAGGTGGTGCGTGGGAGGCGCGGGCGAGGCCAGCGCGCGCGCCTCCGCCTCCAGACGCGCCGCCGCCGCGCGTAGCGACACGCGCAGCGGCGCCGAGCAGCGCCGCGCGTCCGCCGCCGCGCTGCAAGCCGCTCCCAGCCGCGCCAGCCGCTCCGACGTCTGCAGCCGCCACAGCGAGCCGCGCCCGCCCCCCGCGCCGCCCGCGCCGCATCCGCGCCGCACCTGCGCACCCGCCCACGTCTCATTCAACCACTTCACTATAATTTCTACTAACTACATTCTTAGTCTAGAAACACCTTCAACTACTAACTTGATAGTTTCCGAAAGTCATTTTAACAATTAAGAAGAAGGCTCAAAATTGTTTTATATCCTAAAATAAAGAGATTTACATTTAAAAATACTTAAAACATTAGCATATTTTCTAGCTCCATCCTAACATATAAAATAGTACCTTACTGCAGCGGCCAGTAGGGTTCAGAACCGGATAATCCCGGTCTCGAAAGTACCCGGAATACCCGGTTCTTTTGTCAGTAATTTGTTCCCGATTCTTTCGGATACACTACATCACGATTGCCAATAAATGGAAGTCACCTGTAACAAACACCAGGACATTTCCGGGCGCGGAACCTGGCTCTGACCAGCAACTGCTAGTGGCAGACACACGAGTACGTCTAAAGTCATGTGGCAAGACAGCAAAACCTTTAACTAGACTTTCAATCTAGTTAAGGTGGATGCTCCAGGGTAGCCCGCGAAATTCAAATATTTTTATAGCTATTTTAATATTATAGGTAGATATAATTATTTTTATAGGTTCATGCAGCTCGACAGAATGAATATTTTATATAAATAATCATTCTGTCGAGCTACATGAACTTAGAGGACTATATTGATGATTAAAATGGTTATAATTCTTTAGATAAATACGCATTACGTCGCGGATCGTATTTGGTCCACATACAGCTTCACACTGACCGGCAAATTGCAAAAAACATAAAAATATTTGAATTTCGCGGGCTACCCTGGAGCATTCACCTTAAAGGTTTTACTTTATAATATCCGAATATGATTTTTTCCAAAAACACACGGAACCAGTACTAGCTGAATTAGCCCCTAAAGTAGCACAGATGAATCCAGAAGAACAATGGCAGCATTTCAGTCAGAAAATCGTCAATACACTAAACTCTGTGGCCAAAAAACCCATAGACAAAAAGGACTGGATGTCAGAAGAAGTTTGATCTAATATAAATTTACGTAAGGAACTAAAATGTGGCGTAAGATCTGAAATGTTTGAGAGAGATTACTCACAACTCACCAGTACAATTCAAAGACAATGCAGAAGAGACAAAAATCAATTTCTAGACGACATCTGTACTGAAATTGAACATCACGCAGAAAAATATCCAACTGCTGTTCTCTTCCGTAAGGTCAGACAAATAACGCGGAAGTTCAAACCATCTTCTTGGGTGATAATGGACAAGAATGGGAACCCTATACATGAAGTTGCCAAAATAGCTGAGAGATGGAGGGAATATTGTGAGGTACTATATTAGGACCAAATATCCCAATCTCAGGCTACTCCATCTTTCGAAGGCCTGGTGGATGAAGAGCCCTGCATACTCCGATCAGAAAATGAAGCCGCGATCCGGAAGCTAAAGAATAATAATTTATGTAACAGAATATGGCAGAATGGAGACTGGCCATCTGACTGGTACACTCCTCAATTCTTCCTCTTTACAAAAAAGGCTCGATACGAAACTGTAATAACTACAGAACCATCGCATTGATATCTCACGCCAGTAAATTTTACTCTACATCATCAACGTGAGACTACGGTCTTATCTGGACTGGCAAATACCTCAAGAGCAAGCCGGCTTTGTGAAAGAGAGCAAATCCTAAACCTTCGGCTTATAATAGAGAAGTGCTATGAATATAACACCCCAACTTTCATGTGTTTTGTGGATTACCAAAAGGCTTTCGACGGCGTAAAGTAGGAGAAACTATGGAAAGTCCTTTCCGAGACAGGGGTACCAGCCCACCTCGTAATGCTTATCCGCAAGCTGTGTGAGTCAGGATACGGCACTGTGACTGTAGGAGATTTAAAATCAAGCCGTTTCAAATTCCACAAGGGTGTTCGCAAAGGATGTGTGATCTCTCCCATCATTTTTAATGTCTATAGAAAACACATAATGCGACAAACCCTAGATAGCTGGGAAGGTAGTATAAAGATAGGTGGGGTAAAAATATCTAACCTCAGGTACGCGGACGACACAACCCTTTTCGCATCATCGGAAAACGAAATGGCGGAGTTGCTTCATAAACTTATACCATCAGTACAGAAATGGGTTTTGCTATTAATAAATCAAAGACCAAGCTCATGGCCATTGATCGTTTCACTGCTGTCCAACGCACCAATATCTTACATGACTACGAAACTGTAATGCAGTTCTAATACATTGGCTCACTGATCACCAACAAAGGAAGTAGCGAACCTAAAATACGAAGCCGGATTGGCATGGCCAAATCTGCAATGACCCATTTGAGCAAAATTTGGAGAGACCGTAACATCACCCACCGAACCAAAATACACCTGGTCCGCACGCTCGTCTTCTCTATTGCTCTAAACAGTGCAGAGATGTGGACATTCAAATCTGCAGATAAACAGAGAATTAACGCTCTGAGATGTGGTGCTGGCGACGCATGCTTAGAATACCATGGACGGCCCATCGTACCAACATATATATTCTCAAACAGCTGAAGATAGAAAAGACTCAACGGCTATCCACAGTCTGCCTACAACGAATACTGCGGTATTTTGGCCATGTTGCATGCAGGGATACCGACAATTTGGCACGTCTTATAGTGACCGGCAAAATCGTGGGAAAAAGGCCTAGGGGTCAAAATCCCGTGCGATGCTCAGACCAAATAATGGAGGAGTTGAAAATGCCTGTCAACAACGCACTCCACCAAGCTACAGAACGGGACCGATGGAGATAACTAGTTGACGGAATCAAACGGAGTCACGATCCTCAGCAGTGAGGGACCGACGGAAGAAAGAGAGAGATTATCAAGATTATAAAGAAAAGAGAGCAAAAAGCACTTAAGAAGTTAAACTTTAGTGTCTGAGGTTACGCCATATTTTATGAATAGATACTCGGAAGGAGATGTTATACTATATACTTTTTGTTAAAATGTATAATTTTGTTGTTTTCTTAGAAAAGTGTATAAAACTCTAAATGTTTTTTTTTACTATTGATAGGCACGCGTTTGACCACTATCTCATCTGTTGGTAAGCGATGATGCGGTCGAAGATGTAGCACGCCTGCCTTAAAGCAACCTTTTTACTCTCGACCTAAGGACTCCCAGGTTGTAGCTATCAGGAAACATAGACCCCGGCAGGGAATTCCACTCCTTAGCTGTACGCACTATGAATGAGTTCCAAAAAACGTTTTGTGCGCGTGGGTGGGATGTCCACCATGTACTGGTGGCGCATCGCCGTTCGTCTTATGGTCCGATGATGGAACGGGCTTAGCGGAATTAAATTAAGCAATTCCGTCGCACATTCCCAAAATGCATCCGGTAGAAAACCGACAGGCTAGCAACTCGTCGTCGATGCTTAAGACTTTGGAGCCTCGTCGCGATGAGCTTATCATTGCCGATGATTCTCTTGGCTCGTTTCTCAATTGATTCAGGGGCATCAAGCTGGTATTTGGCAGATCCGTCCCAAAGATGAGAGTAGTACGATACTCCATTCACGATCGAACTTGCGCTTGATAGAGTTTGAGTAGCTGTTCCGGCGTGAAGTACCGTCTCACCTTTGCTAGGATTCCCTGGAAGCTCAAGTGGCTGCAAAGCAACTGCTTTGCAGCCACTTGAGCTTTTGCCTCAATGAATGGGCCGAAATTGAGGGTAGATGTTCAAGTAACCCCAAGAAGCTCAAGTTGGTCGATTATAGACACGGTTGCACCCCGGAAAGATGGAGCTGTGTGGAATTGGCCCCTTTTAGCGGAAAACAGACACGCTTGGGTCTTAGGAGCATTGAACTTGACCAGATTGGCATCGCCCCTTTCAGACACAGCCTGTAAGGACACGTTCAAGCGCTCAACCATAGCCTTCCGGAGAGACCAGATCTGACCCACCAGCTCGTGCGTCGGACACGTATTTCTCTATGTTTTTGCAATGTCATTGAAGTAACAGAATACCAAATTTCGCATGGATCAAACCCGTAAAAGCTGGTTAAATGCCTTCATCAACTAGCTACTACCTCTTTTTTGGTGGGGGGTTAACAGATACGGACACAATATGCGGACTTTGATACTGTTACGCGCCAGAATTAATGTTAGGTACATAACGCATTTACGTATATGTGGCGTCATCTAGTATCCAGTAGCGGAATCACTGAGAACAAGGTGATTCTAGAATTTTCTATGCTAGAACATTCTCGATGTTTCGACACCAGGTCAGTCGGGACCGGTATGTACCCGAACTTTCCAGAAGTTTTCATACTTAGAAGGTTCTAGAATTAACTGTCGCCGGTATATAAAGGGAGGACATCCGGTGACTGGAGTCAGTATTGAATTGGCGATACAAGCGATAACTTCGGAAGCGATCTTCAACTGCAAATTATGTGAAGTGAAGTATTCAGTAGTGCGATTGTGTGTTTTAATTTGTGTGTTTAAACTGTTAATTACTAAATTAAAGTGTTATTTTTTGGTGGTTTAATCGACTATTTTTATTGTAACGAATCCCAAGCTCGTAACAATACGTTAATTTCAAATGGCAAAAAAAAATGTAAAGGATGGAATAAAATGATTAAAGATAAATTTTCCGAGCTTGCTTGGAGGCTATATACAGGGTGTCTCACGGCAGAGTTAGGATTTTAAATTTGAATATTTAAAAAACCGTTGCAAGTAAGCGCGGGGAGAGGACCGCAGTAGCTTCGTCGTTCGTGCGGATTCGTTAGTCACGATGTCGCAGTGGTCGGGTGAGCACCGCGCGTTCGCTATCGAAGCGTTTTTGAAAGGTGGCGAATCGTACGTTGTGGCTCGGAGACAGTTTTGTTCTCACTACAATATCAGACGTTTACGCGATGGACCAAGCGAAAATTTGATTCGTAAATGGGTTATCAAGTTTCGAGCTACCGGTTCCGCTATAAATCAACCGCGTCCGGGCCCAAGCAGAACTTCAAGGACGGAAGAAACAATAAACGAAGTGGCAGCTAGCGTTCGTCGCAATCCACGTTTGTCAATACGCAAAAGAGCGGCGGCTTTAAACGTCACCAAATCAACCGTAGAGCGGGTTCTAAAACGTGATTTGAAATTCCATCCCTATAAAATACAGATAGTGCAGGAAATAAATGGGAATGACTACAATTTACGTAAAAATTTTTGCCAGACAGTCATTGAGAGATTTCGCACTTTGAATACTGTGTTTTGGAGTGACGAAGCACATTTCCATTTAAATGGATATGTTAACAAACAAAATTGTCGCTTTTGGTCAGTTGTCAATCCCAGACAAAAACATCAAAGGCCGCTGCATAGCCCAAAAGTGTGCTCTTTCGGACAATGGTCAGGTGCTACGATAACTGTTTCTGGTGAGGTGTATCGGCAAATGATATCCAATTATTTTATACCCCAACTTCAAGAGCATCCAGCCTACAGCTCAAGAACGTGGTTTCAGCAGGATGGAGCCACTTGCCACAATGCAAGAGCCACTATGGAACAACTTCGAGAATTGTTTCCTGAAAAATTGATATCCCGCTTTGGTGATATCGGGTGGCCTCCGCGATCACCAGATTTGACCCCCATGGACTTTTTCCTATGGGGGTACCTTAAGAGCAAAGTTTACGTCAATACTCCGAGGAATATCGCTGAGCTAAAACAAAATATCCAACGAGAAATACGTGACATCGAGCCGGCTTTGCTTAGGCGCGTTATGCAAAATGCGATGAATCGATTCCGTGAGTGCGTGCTACGAAATGGAAGACATCTAGAAGATGTAATCTTTAAAACATAAAATCCGCATTATAGTTCAATAATTTTTAATAAAAATGTTTTCACAAAAATATGTAATTTGATTTTTATTTCCTTTCAAAATCCTAACTCTGCCGTGAGACACCCTGTACAGGAGCAGCACGAAGCAGTAATGAAAATTGTGACGCAGACAAAGTTGCGCGGGTTAGACACTTTTAGAAACACTGAATCCTTGTCTATTAGGCATGCTAAAACAGTACTGGAAAAAAATAATTTAAAAACTGATTTAGATTAAATAGACAAATATTTTACAATTTTGCAAATTTTATCCCCCTCAGGTATCCCGACAAGGATAGGTTAAGTTCGAAAATTATGACGGGAGCTAGGAGTGAATAAGCGAACCTAGCTCCAGTCATGCCATTCATGTTAGGTTCCTATAAATCCTGCAGACCCACTTTGCCTCCAATGCTAAGACCTGATGGTTCTCTGGCTCACTCTGCAAGAGAGAAATCAAATTAATTTGCAACTCTCTTTACAGGCAATTCGCGTCTGGACGCTGGCTCCAAGCAACCACCAACTTTACCTCGTTGTGACTCTTCGATGCCGGAGATCGCAGTTCATAATAAAGAGGTCTGTAGAGTATTGTGCAGTTTAGGCGTGAATAAGGCCAGTGGACCTGACGGCATTCCAGCGAGAGTATTGAGGCAATGTGCACCTGAATTGTCTCCTGTGTTGACACGCCTGAACCGCCTCTCTCTTGTAAAAAGAACGGTGCCAAGATCATGGAGGCTTGCGAATGTGCAACCGGTGCCCAAAAAGGGAGACCGTGCTGACCCTGCGCATTACCGTCCGATCGCCATTACCTCCATCCTATGCAAGGTTATGGAAAGGGTTCTAAACAGTAAGATGACCTACCTTGAAGACAACGATCTCCTCAGTGACCGTCAATATGGCTTTCGCCGGGGACGGTCAACTGGCGATTTTCTTGTGTATGTCACGCACTGCTGGGGCGAAGCCATTGAGAGACACGGCGAAGCACTTGCCGTGTCGCTTGATATCTCGAAGGCTTTTGACAGGGTCTGGCACGCAGGTCTACTCAGCAAGCTTCCTGCTTATGGCATCCCAGCTGGTTTTTGCTGCTGGATATCAGACTTCCTGAGTGAACAGTCGATCCGAGTGGTCGTTGACGGCTGCACCTCTGACCTCATGGCTATTGATGCCGGAGTTCCTCAAGGGTCTGTTCTCTCTGCAACTCTTTTCCTGCTGCACGTCAATTACCTACTTCAGCCTGGTCTTGTTGGGTACGCAGATGACAGTACGGTTTCAGAAAGATACTTGTCCAGCGCAACAATCAGTGGGGTTGAAGTTTGTTCCTTGAGAGAGGCCATGGTAGAGCGGACAAATTTGACCTTAAGCGTTGTCTCCCAGTGGGGTGATGACAATCTGGTCACTTTTAACGATTGATCGGCTCGAGCTCCTAGGCATGGAGTTGACATCCAGTCTCAACTTCGGCGCCACCATCGAGTACAAAGCCCAAACTGCGGCCAAAAAGCTGGGCATCCTAAATAGGGTGAAGTGATACTTTAGGCCTGGACAGCTTTTAACCCTTTACAAAGCACAAGTCCGATCCTGCATGGAGTATTATAGCCACCTTTGGGATGGCTCAGCTAAGTATCAGCTTGCCGCACTTGACTCGGTGGAACGCAGAGCTAAGATGCTCATCGGCGACGTAAAACTGGTGGATGCCAAGCTACATAGCTTGGCTCATCGCCGTAAGGTTGCCTGCTTGTCGGTCTTCTACAGATTGTACTTCGGTGAGTGTGCCCAAGAACTCCACGACCTCATCCCACCGGCCCCCTTCTACCATCGGACGTCCAGACGCACTGCATCTTACTATCGCTATTTTGTGGCTATTCCACCAATTCGCACTAAGCGTTTTCAAACGTCTTTTATAATGCGCACAGCAAAGGAGTGGAACTCTCTGCCTGCGTCTGTGTTTCCAAAAGCTTACAACCCTAATCTCTTCAAAGTTAGAGTGAACAGGCTCCTTCTGGGTAAGCTCGCTCCATCGTAGACTTTGTCTCTGTCATCTCTGACATAGACTAGAGTCAAGAGCAAACCCATTACAAATAAAAAAAAAAGACAAATAAGGAACGCCCCGAACTAAGCCACTCAGTAACAGAAGAACAATATCTCTTATGAGTGAGTTATTGACAGATAACGCACAACCGACCCTACCGGTCGTTAAGAGCTAAAATATGGCATGTAGGTTCTTAGGGTTCCAAGGAACCCTAAGAACGGGTTACTCGAAATTCTGATGGGAACGGGAAAAAACGGGATATGCTTGACGAAGTCGCGGGAAAATGCTATTTTGAGTATAAAACTCCGTCGAATCTGGTTCAAAGTGTCCCCGAATTTAAAAGGTTCGTCTGGAAGATACTTTCTACTTACTGTCAAATTGTGTTTGACAAGTCTTAATAGCCGAGTATTTCTCGAAATAGAGTTTTTATAATAATGTTTAATTAGTAATTATGTACATAATTATCAAAGCTCAATTACGAATTTTCTAAGCATTTTTTAAATATATTGGACTGTAAGGATGTGATTCCGTAGTATGCAATGTTTTTAAACTTTGACATAATCTGAGAGAATTTGAAGTGTGGCATAAAGAAGCGTGGCGAGAGACTGGCACGTTACCTCGTGGGTACACCAGTCTAGCGTGGAGCGCAGCGCCGCCAGCAGGCCGGCGTCGTCGGCGTCGTCGGCGGCGGCGGCGGCGGCGGCGGGCACCAGCGGCGTGGCGTAAATGCCCTGCTTGGCCGGCTTGCCCTTCACGGCTGGCTTGCTGGGCACGGCAGGCTTGTCGTCGCGGCGTCGCGCCTCGTGCGCGGCCGGGCTGAGCCGCTCGTCCGACTCCTTGCTCTCCCACAGCTTCTTGAGGCTGCTGATGCTGCCGGTGCTGCGGCGCTTGTCGTCGTCGTCGGCGTCGGGCCCAGCGTCGCGCGCCTCCTCGGGCGAGCGCTCCGCGCGCTTGCCGGTGCCGGTGCCGTTGGTGGCGGGCGCGCCACTCTCCACTTTCCGCAGCCGCGACTTGAAGTCGATGATGGCGCGCCCCGGCTCCTCCGGCTCCTTGGGCGCAGGTAGCATCTTTTTGTTCGTTTCTACCTTTTTGAGTTGCGATTTGAAGTCAGTGCTGTTCTTGAGTTCGCCGCTCTTCTGGTCGACGTTGTTGGAGTAGGCGGTCTTGCGCAGGCTAGCCTTGAGGTCGATGGGCGACACGGTGTCCCGGGCGTCGTCGGCGCGCGCCGGCTCGGGCTTGCGGCGCAGCGCGTCCATGTTGAGGCTCTCGGACAGCTCGCTAACGAGGCGTGTCACGGGGTCGCCGAAGGGCGCGAGCGTCAGTGCATCGGGCGGCGACTCGGGCGGCGGCGGCGACTCCTTAAGGCGGTGCTTCTTCTTGTCGGCGCGCTCCTTGATCTCGGCCACCAGCTTGAGCTCTAGCATCTCCTTCATGTTCTTCTTAGTGGGCTTGTCGTCGTCGGGCGGCGGCGGCGGCGGCAGCTCCGACCGCTCGTCCGTGTCGGTAGCGACGTCACGCGCGCCCTCGGGCGGCGGCGGCGGCGGCGGCTGCGCGGCCTTGGGCGGCGGCGGCAGGTCGGGTGGCGGCGGCGGGAACTCGAGCTCGGCCAGGCGCGGTCGCGGCTTGGCGGGGCTGTCGGCAAATGAGCGCAGCGGCGCGGCGCGGGAGGCGCGGGGCGAGGCGGGCGCCGGCTGCGTGACGCCGCCCGACGAGTTGGAGCGGATCATGTGCGGCAGCGCGCGCGCCGTGCGCGGCGACAGCGAGCGAGCCTCATCGCGCAGCTCGCGCGCGCCGCCCGCTGACTGCCGCATAGACTCCAGGTAGGCGCCGATGCGCGCGCCCTTGGGCAGCGTGCCGTAGCGGTTGATGGCGCGCTTCACGTTCTGCACCTCGAGCGCCGCCACCTGCACGCCAGGCTGCAACACGAGGCACGACCGTGAGTGTGGCACGGACGGGGCGGGGGCGGGGGGGGGGGTGTGTGCGGGGGGTGAGCAGCACGTACCTTCGGCGCGTCGTGGTGGTGATGGCGGCGCTTGCTGCGGTGGCGCGGCTCCCCGCCGGACTCGTCGGTGTCGGGCGTGCCCTCCGCCAGCGAGCCCTCGGACGACGCCTCGCGCCGCGCGCCCGCGCCCGCGCCCACACCTCCGCCTGCGCCTGCGCACACAAACACCTCAGCGCCTGCGCTCGCTCTGCTCTGCGGCTGCCGCTCTACTAGGCGTAGCGTATTCGTAAATACAAGTGATAGTATTTCCACCTTTTTGTCGGTTTTCAGTCACAAATAATTTTTTGTTAAAAATTCGTGAGCCGAGAGAGAACATATTGAACGCTACGCCAAGTGTAGCGGCGGCACACACATCACATTCAAAATCGCACACCATAAGAAATGAAATTAGATGCCATAACAATCATGTGTTTTGTAAAAATATTATTACCTAAGCAAACACAGTGAGATAAACACTACCGGGAACTGAACATCAATGATGTAACACTACGAGAACTGCCAGCAAACAGCAGCGCCCGCCCTCGCCATGTCTCAACTTAATATGTTATCTACTTTAGAATTATTTAATAAAAAGAGTGCATGGAAAACTAAATACTTTATGAAAAAAAAGCTTCCAAAAGAATGTTCGCCTGCATCGAGGGCGCGGGGGCGTGCGGCGCGGGGTGTGGGGCGGGGTGGCACGCGCTCGCTCGCACTCGCTGTGCGTGTGAACAGTCTTCACTAAAGGCAGAAACAGCGACAAAACATGCACGACGGGAACGTTTTCTGTCTCCTTGCCAGTGCTACTGGGTGAACGCTGGATTGTACGCTATCAATTGAATTGAATAGAAGACTTACACAACTATTGCTTCATTTTGCCAGATAGTAAGTTCTCAGCACTAGCAGCTCACGAACACATTCAGGGAGAATTTTTCAAGTGTGCGTTCATAGCAAAATCCGAATCTATGAATTGCGATAAATACTCAAAGGAGTCGCGAGCCCGATTTTAATGATAACTGACACTGGTCCTTGATTTTTTATTTTGATTTCGATATTGACGGTATTAAGAATCAATTCTGGGACTATTGGTTACAAGGGCTCATTAAAAAAATACCAAGAACTGAAAAATATAAAATCTATTGACGCAATTTAATTTGTATCAAATTAAGACTCGTTGCGGATTCGGCTATCGATTTATCAATAAATTAGTTGACCCGCGCAACTTCCTCGATAAATGGGCTTTCTAACACTGAAAGAATTTTTTAAATCGGACCAGTAGTTCCTGAGATTAGCGCATTCAAGCAAACAAACAAACTCTTCAGCCGTATATATTAGTAGGTATAAGATTGTCAAAAATAACGTCAAATTAAACAACTACAAAGTCCCGTTCGATTTGATGTCCCATACGTTTGTATAAACCGAATGGGTCTTATTCAAGAAATTATACGAAGGCAAATTACAAAGCGGGCCACACTAACGCCTTTATTCCCGTAGTCCCCGTACGCCGTGTCCCCGTCCTACGTGGACAGCGGTACTTCAATTCCCTTATTCCCGTTGTCCCCGTACGCCGTGTCCCCGTCCTACGTGGACAGCGGTACTTCAATTCCCTTATTCCCGTTGTCCCCGTACGCCGTGTCCCCGTCCTACGTGGACAGCGGTACTTCAATTCCCTTATTCCCGTTGTCCCCGTACGCCGTGTCCCCGTCCTACGTGGACAGCGGTACTTCAATTCCCTTATTCCCGTTGTCCCCGTACGCCGTGTCCCCGTCCTACGTGGACAGCGGTACTTCAATTAAGTATTTAAAAATACTTCCCGTTGTCCCCTTACACTGTGCCACCGTCCTACGGGGACAGCGGGGGTTGAATAAAATAAGTAAAAATTATTGCCCACAGTCCCCGTTTTTTTTTTTTTTCTGTATTATGTGTGAGTCTTTTATCCAACAAATAAAGTGTATGGAATATTAGTAGATTAGTCTTAGTACCTGGTAGATTAATATTAAGGATTTAGGCCTTGTTTTCAAGTAGGATTTTTTTTATAATGAATTTGAACGAAATTATTGTTTTTAAATGTATCATACATTCTAAGTTAAGTTTTCTAGTAACTATGACGGAGCAACGTTGAAAAGGATGCGTCGCGCGGACTCGCGCGCGCTCTTCAGCTGCGGAACAAAAGCGCAGATAACATTGTTTTTGTCGAGCTCACATTGGCTCATGCAAAATTCCACTCCAGAATTCGACAAAGGGATCTACTTAGTTATTGTAAACTTCCTAGTGAGAACTGGTGATGTTAGTGAAAGTGTCAATGGGAGCACATGCAAGTAGTTCCTTTTTAATATCTAACTAAAACTATAATATTTTCTGTACAGCATTTATAGGATGTTTAGAATGCTAAAAAATAATTAAGTAACGCGTATTTATCTAAAGAATTATAACCATTTTAATCATCAATATAGCCCTCTAAGTTCATGTAGTTCGAAATAATGATTATTTCTGAAATATTCATTCTTTCGAACTACATGAACTTAAAATGGTTATAATTCTTTAGATAAATACGCGTTACGGTCGCAGATCGCATTTGGTCCACATACAGCTTCACACTGACCGGCAAATTGCAAAAAACATAAAAATATTTGAATTTCGCGGGCCACCCTGGAGCATCCACCTTAATGTTTCGTTATCTCCAATAACGTCCATTTTCTTCGAAATCTTCGAAATTCTCAGCCAGGTCCTTCAGGAGGAAGTTGTGAATTAAAACGTACGTTTACAAGTACCATGTTGATTATATTGTTTTTTTTTACCTCAAATTAAAATTCGAACACAAATAAATAAATTTTGTTTTATTTCCCTTATCTTTTCCCATGCTAAAAACTAAGCTTACAATTGAATGCAGATTTAAGAGGACAACGACTCGTGAAAAGTTTACTTCCCGTTATCCCCGTTATGGGGATAACGGGAAGTACGTTATGGGGACAGCGGGAAATAAATTTAATCACGTCCCGCTGTGCCCGTGACGGGGATATGGCATACGGGGACGACGGGAATAAACGACGCTGCGGCCACTCTACCTTACCGTCTGCCGCACGTTTACCGCAATAATTATGGCATTAAATGACCGCGTGGAGCGGTGTGGTTACACCAATGTTTGCCTAGATATGACAATGAACTAGGCGGTAAAAATATCATTTTTCAAGATGGAAATTGAAGCTGCGGCGTTGTTGTACTTTATGAGTGTTTAGATGGATTT